>CM041294.1:96169615-97477115 GCA_023052935.1 Piezodorus guildinii | reverse complement strand
AAATGTTGACTCACTTTTTTCAAAATAAAAAAATGTTTTTTGAAACTCTTTTAGAAAACCATTAACATAAGTATTTTTCGTGAAATTCGGTTGATCCGTTCCGGAGAAAAAATTGTATTTTTTATTTTTCACTATGGGGTACACTTGGGATAAAATTGAAAAAAATATATGTTATGTAGGACCCTCCAATGAAGTAAAGTAGTGAAAAAGTGGAGGTGTACCAAACCATCATAACTAAAAAATATTTTTTTGAAAAATTCAAAAAAAATTTTTGACAAGCATTTTCGTGGAAAAAAATTTTAAATAATATTTTTTGAAACCTATTTGCTAAATCCATAACATATATTTTTTTCGTGACAATTGGTTGAGCTGTTCAGGAGAAAACAATTTTTTTTGGTTTTTCTTACACCCTCCATAACTTCCCTCCCGTTAGGATTAAGGGACTAAAAAATTGCATAAGGTTGTTTCTCATAGGTGTGACTCAATGGTGTAAATTCGGTTCTAATACAGGCGGGGGCAGATTTCACATGCTTACCAGGCCAAGCCCTTTGTGTTTTATCTTATCTTTCATTGTGTAATAATTTTCAAAACGTTCAAGGTAACAGGAAAACTTTTCTCTATTTGATACATAATTTTCAAAAGGTTGTATACTCCCACAAGTTCTCGAACAGTTTTTCTGAGGTTTTCTCTCACCTAAGCATGCATAAAATTGTCAACAAGAGAGGAAGTCCTTAGACTTCAAGGCTGAAGTCTCCCTCCCGAAATTCTTTGTTTATTCATTTGACATCACTTTATGCTACTATGAAAAAAATATATGTTATGTAGGACCCTCCGATGAAGTAAAGTAGTGAAAAATTGGAGGTGTACCAAACCATTATAACTAAAAAATATTTTTTTTGAAAAATTCAAAAATTTTTTTTGAGAATCATTTTCTTGGAAAAAAATTTAAAATAATATTTTTTGAAACATATTTGCTAAATCCATAACATATATTTTTTTCGTGACAATTGGTTGAGCTGTTCAGGAGAAAACACTTTTTTTTGGTTTTTCTTACCCCCTCCATAACTTCCCTCCCGTTAAGGTTAAGGGACTAAAAAATTGCATAAGTGACTTTTAAAAAATTTCTCATAGGTGTGACTCAATGGCATAAGTTTGGTTCTAATACACACAGGGGCAGATTTCACATGCTTACCTCTTTCACAACTTCTATGTGTTAGCATTGGTTCAGAACACTATAATAAACTGGCAGCTTTTTTAGGCCCAGTAAAATCCCTATCATATAACGATTTAATTGCCTCATTAAAAAAAATGCTTATTCCAAAAAAAAAGTGTGGTAGTGGCCCAGCATTATTTTCCTAATATTTTTCAAAAAGAACAGGAAACTATTTCTGAGTTTGTTGCTGCGTTTCAACAAGATTTAGCTGAATGCGAATTCGTAGTAAGCTGTTCAGCTGAACAATGTAATCAAATTATATCAGTAGCTGATATTTTTCTTAGAGCGCAAATTATTTGAGGATTACGAGACAATTTGCTCAGGGAACAAATTTTTCAATCCAATGCCTCAACATTCAATGAGATTGTGGAAAAAGCTATTGCTCTCAAGACTTCTAAAATTATAATGCTTGTGATACAAATAAAATGGACAGTTTTTCACAAAAATATTCTAGAAATAGTTCAAGAAGTCTCAGAACATCTAGTCAGGGCAGGAATGGACGAGACTACCAAGCTCTTGGTTTAGACAAAGTTTGCATTTGATGTGGGCGAAATAACCTTAAAGTTAAAGATTGTCGAGTAGAAAAATCCAAAATTAAATGTAAGTCTTGAGGGAAATTAGACCATATAGCAAAAGTTTGCATATACAAACAATAAAGAAGTTTGGAAATTCGGAGAAATAAATAAGAAGTTGGGTTCACGTCATTACCCAGTAACACTAGATTCAGGGAGATCGTTGAGGCGACATGTCAACCAGCTTCGAAATACAATGGTTCACAAGCCCAGGAAGAAAACAATCTTCCATCATAGGGCCATCTAAATCATATGACATCCCCAGGTTTTCTACTCAAACTTTGACGATCCCTCCCAGGAGTCCTATCCAGAGGTCCTGAATGGCGCCAGGGGAAGGTACAGCAAATACTTGACAACAGCCTGTCGTTCAACAAGATGTCAATACCGGCCGTCCTCAAAGAGTTCATCGGCCTCCATCATGTTACAAGGATTTCATTATGAACGACTGAACCATTATATCTATAAACAAAATATAAATTTTGTAAGTGGGGAAAGAACTGTAGCAACACTGGTTATCTGTAACTTTCCCTGGCAACACTGGTATCCCAGTAACCTTCCCATGTTTTTATTATGTAATTATTAATTAAAAATATAACTATGTGTTATTAGTTTTGCGCATTTATGAAATATACATTCATTCAATAGTTTTCGAGATATAATAAGATACATATTAGAACTTGTAGGAAAACCTTACCTTAGTAAATTGACAGTCAATGACCATCTCAAGACAATTGCTTACTTTTTTTTTACTTATACTGGTTTTCTCCCTCAATGGGTTGCCTCTTAAATCAGGATTTCACTCCAATTTTTCCTATAGCACCAGTCCCCTTCCTGCCATCGTTTCTTTCCCAAGTCCTTCCACTGGGTTTGTGTTCTTTCTCTCCTTTTCCCTTTCTGGCTGTTCCCACAACAGCGGTCTCTTTGGCCATTTAATCTCTGGCATCCACTAGCAATGTCAATACCACAGCAGTCTGCTCTTTCAAATTCTCACCGGGACTCCTTCAATCATTCCCATCCTGTCCCTGATCTCATTACCGATTCTGTCCAGGTGGGCAGTCCTAAGGTACCTCCTCCAAAAATCTATTTCTGCTGCTTGTAATTCAGAGTTGTCTTGGGTTAAGAGTCCAGGTCTCTACGTAGCTGAGAGAAGGCTCTACAATCACAGTGCTCCTGAAAATTCTTATTTTGTTCTTGTTTGAGATGACCGTATTCCAAAACCCTGGATGCAGCATTCTGGTCACCCATCTTGGCTAGGCTAGCTCTCTTAAGTTTGGGTTCTGATGTGCCTTTCTCATCTATTGTAGATCCTAGGTATTTGAAGGAATCTACATGAATGCGTGTATTCCTGTTCATCCAATAGTCCGTGGCCTCCTAGGAGTTTACAGCTAGGTACTGGGTATTAGAAAAGTTTATTTGTAAACCCCACCAGCTATATTCTTTTTCCTGTGACTCCAGCGCTTCTTCCAGGCCATCCTAATCACTGCTTGGTCATCGGCAAGGAAGAGGGAGAATAGCATTTTTAGACCTTTGAGGGGCACCAACACCTTATAAAAAGTAATTATCCTTAAGTAGGAGGAAATGGTGAGTGTGCCCCATGCGATTAGAAAGGTAAAAAAGCTTGTAGGTAGGATTCCACTCACATTAAATGACTGCTAAGCAAACCAGCGTTATGAAGTGTGTGCTAAACTTCTTTGCTGAAAAAAAAGACCCTTTTCTGTTACTTATGATGAAAAGTGGGTACTTTACATTATCATTAGACATTCTGTGTACATTGCCTCGACAAAGGAGAAGCAATACAGCATTTTCCAAAGCCCCCAACTCATCAAAAGAAGGTGATGGTTACTGTTTTGTGCACTACATATGTTTTAATACACTACAACTTCTTAAATCCTGGAGAAACCAAATTAATGCAATACTTCAGAAATTGGCAATAAGGAAGTTGGTGAGTGTGACTCATGCCAAATCACTTTCTTACTCAACCGTTGGTTAAAAAAATGAAATAAAAGTAAGTCCTTGTGATTATTTAATTTATACCATTTTCAATAAAGTTGTTATTGATGTTAAATTTGTAATGAACAGGGTTAATTTTAGGCATATTTACTATTTTTTTGCTTCCGACTATAAATTTAATTTGCTTGGTCAGATTTTAAGACTTGCAATTAGATTGAAATCCTATATGGAATATTGGAGCACTACTGTTATTGATAATACTTTAAAACGATTTTTTATTATTTCATACATTGCTAGTTTTTTTTTTATATTTAAATATAACGCCTGTTTGATTACTTTTACATATTGAAAATTTTTTATTTTCGAATTTTAGGAGTGGCTCCACCATCATTTCTTGCTATTCAAGCGGGAGGAACACTTCATGAAATTTCTAGTTCTTCAAGCACACTTAGCATTACTTCTGTTCTACTACTTGCTGGATTTGCTGCTTTGTCTCTAGTTCCTGTACTATTAAGACAAAGGCTCAAGGAGAAGTTTGAATAGCCAACTATAAAAATATTTTTGAGATCTCTCACTAGAACTGTGATCGTCGCCATTATTGTCAATACCTTGGAGCCTAAAGTGTTTATTGTTTGATGGGATTTCTTTTATTTTCTATGACACAAGATAAGGACTTTTTCTTTTGTAGTTATGGAAATCATTATTATATCGGTGGTATTTTTAAAGGTATTAAGTTTTAGTATTGCTTTAGCAGTTATATTAATAATTATAGTGTGGTTAACTTGCCTTGTTGGTACAATTATTCCATAATTAATTAGATTAGAAAATATAAAAACAATATTATTAAAATTTTGGGACCAATATTTTTTTATATATAAAAATTTAAAATATGTCAAAACCTAGTATATATAGTAATTTTCTGCCATGCTAAGATTCTCTGTTGTCATATTTAATTATCAGACATTATTATTACTATGCCTAAAGGACAGTTTAGGTTCTGATAATTATATTGGTATTAACAAATGTATTATCCTTCCTAAGTGTTGCCTGGTAACAGTGACAGTAACTCTACTTAAATTTTTCTTCTCATTTTATCACTGATTATTGGGGACTGTTAAACCTTTTCATTATAATTATTTATTAAAAATAAAATGATATAAATGTATATAATGTTTATATATAATTATATTTTTTATACACTGCATAATTTTAAGATTGATCAATTAATTTTGATGTCTTTATCCAACACTCAAGTGGAGAATGAAAGTGTATGATTGTTTTTTTTTCAATCATGCATTTAAAATAACATATTTCCTGATGGTTTAAGTAGTTTTTATTGATAAGAATCTGATTTTTATCTTTATCCACTGGATATTATTGCTTTGAAACCATTTTTAACATTAATATCAAGTTCAAACTTTTTGAGGAGTTTAGTAATGCTGATTTGACAAGAATAGTCTACAGTATCCCAGCCAACCTTAAGGGTCAAACATTTTTTTTTTAAATTAATGAATGGATGATTAACACCTGTCTAACTTATATAAAAAAAAGACTTAACGTGTTATAATAAAAAGTATTAAGCCTTTAAAATTTAATTATTTGTCATAAAAATCAATAAAGTTAGCTGCATAATTATCTGAAGATGTTTTGGTACATAAAGGATTATAAATATTAGATAATAGTGTATTATTCTTAGTACAGGAGTATATAACAGCTCAAGTTTATTTATTAAGGAAATTGAAAAGTTAAGCTCTTCAAATACTTTTAACTTGGTATTATTAATAAGACAGACCTGAATACAAAATTATAAATTTTTGAAAATATTGTTACAAACTGATAGCTGAATCAGTTCTTGAAGTTTTTTTCACTTATAACTAACAATTTTCCCCAGCTATGTTTTTATTACAAACTTTCAGTGGAAATGACTCACCACAGAACTCATCTATTTATCCTGCTTGGTAAGAACCACTTAGGATGAGGATTGATTATGAAAGTGTTGGATCTTAAGTTATCAAAGAAATCTTTTGAATCTAAAATTTAAATAAGAATATATTAAACTTTTTTTATTGTTTAATATACTTTCATTAATCATTATTTCTTTTGGTTCTTTTAAGACATTAGCAAATCCTTAATTGGCATTATATTACAAATCTTTAATCAGTATAATTACCACATACCTATCTATGGATGTTAGGGAAATTGTAATGCATGAAATGAGAAGAACTGTTTATCTAAGACAAATAAAGACTAGTATCTCTACTTTACTATTGTATTTGTTTACAAGAGATAACAAATAACATTTAAGAGAGGGCTTTTTCTGGAAGAATACCAAAGAATTATTTATTATGGCGTAAATGTTTTATTTATTTATACATGACCTCAATAGTATCCTTAAATGGAAAAATATTCATAAAATTAAGATTATCTTAACAAATGGTTCTAGTGAACTTTTAATTTAAAAAAACAGTTTAAGTTACATGAGACTTAAAGTACATATACACCATTGTAGAAATCATGTCATCAAATGCAAAAAGAAAACAAATTTTCGGAATGGAAAATTATAAATTAAAAATGATTGTAATAATTATTTATATTAAACTATTGTAGCATAGTTTTTCTTAAGATATGTGTCATTCTAATAGAATTTAATAGTGTTTATAGATGTGAATTTGTTATATTAAAATTTTTCATTATTAGATATTACTACTTCTATGTACATTTTTGTATTAGAACAACTTTTACATGTGTACATAAATATGTGCTTTTACTGTAATGTGCATACAGTATCTGTTTCTTGAAGGTAGAATTAGTAGAATATTGATAATGATATTTTTTTATTTACTGCTACAGAATAAAATAATTCAATAATTTTATAGAAATTGCTGAAATTACCAATTTGTCTTTTAGGCAGTATCTAGTCAACTATGATATGATCACCTCGTTAATGTTGTACATGTAATTTTTGTTTGTTTTAATAATTAAAATTTATAATAATTTATTCCATTATTCATACAAAAAATTGTTAAGTATTTATATTTTGCAATCGATATTTATTTATTTATTATGCATGACTGTTTTGTTAATTTATATCTATATTTGACAAGTATGTTCCTAAAATGTCCTTTAGTAATGATTGTTTTTCTTCATTAAGTTTTTGCATTGTTATGTTGTATATTTTATTTATGTTTCCAGAATAATAATTGAGAAAAATACATTTTGGTTATAGAGTCTGTGTGAAAAGAAAACCCCAAATAATACCTAACTATCTGCTATGAAGTTTTTGTTTTTTTAAATTTATACCACCCAATAATTGCCTTAGCTCAAAATTTGGTGTGCATAAAACTTTTTAGTTAAGAAATTTGAATATTTTTGTATAAAGATAATTTTTTTTCAGAAGATAATAATGACAAATAAATAGAAAATTGGTTGAAATGTATTCCTATTCTAAGAAAATTGCATGGTTCCATACATATCATCTGGCAGTTATTGAGTTACATTCAGTTTAGATATGTGTGGATGTGTATATATATATATATATATATCTATATATATATATATAATATGCTTGGGGAAGAAATTCCAAACATTTCTGCTTTGGTGAACTGATGGACCCTAAAAGAAACCATTTCATAAGATATAACTGTTAATATTTTTAAAATCAATGCATACTATTTAAGATAAATTTATATGATATGGGTAATAATACCTATATATCCCTTTTTCTCAGCAATCTTAGAGGTTCAGCCCAAAGCACTACTTACTGCAGCAATTTTCAAAGGGAATTTTTTATCAACTAGTTTTACGTTGCTAAGATAATATGCTATTCCCATTAATGCTTTTATATATATATATATTTATATATATATATATATATATATATATATATATATATATATATATATATATATAAAAGCATTAAATAGAGAATACCTGATTCAAAATTATTAATAATGATTTGCTTTTAAAGAACCCACATAACCTGGATTGTTATAAAAATTAAGCAGTTTGTTTGTAATTTGGTTGGTTTGGTTTGGTTATTCGTTTAACGTCACTTTATGCTACTATGGCTAATCGGACGATGCTACAGTGGGAGTGCTAAATTTTGCCTATCCAGGTTTTATTAGGATAGGAATCTTTAACGAGTACCTGATATCGCACAGGCTCGGGACCACCTTTTAACGTCCCCTCCGAAGGACGGCTTAACTAAGGATTTTTTACTCCCATTAAAAAATCCTTGGGCCAACCGCAGGTTCGAACCCACGACCTTTGGCATAGAAAGCTGTTATGCTAGCAACTACGCTATGGGTGACCCCTTGTAATTTGGTTACCTATTATCTAGAAAAAAAAAAAAATTTCCTAAAAAAATAAAACAAACTAGCGAACTACATAAAAAGGTCCTAAACTGACTTCTCTATTAAATACTTAAATATATAAAACAAAATATAAAGAAGGCTGAGAATAACACCTTTGGAAAATGTATGTTTTTTTTCTTCTCTTACTGACTGATCTGATGTTACCTATTTTTGGTTTTTATAATCTTACAGACAAAACTTTCCCAACCTTTCATTCACTAAAAAATAAATATTTCAACTGACATAATTTACTACATGTTTTTCATTGGAAAAATTCTTGTATTATAATTTTTTTTTCTGATATTATTCTTCATTTCCTCTTTTTATTTACTTTCCCATTCTTCTCATATGGCTCAAATCAAAAGTAGAATATTGAAGTTAGAGTTCCTATTTTGAAAAATCCATAGGAATAAATCCGGTATTCGACTGTAAATTTAGAAGAATAAAATAAATAATTCCTTTCATTAATACTACATGGTGTTGTGGCTTTGGATTAATTGTTTATTGTCTAATTTACTAATAAGAATAAAATAACTTCAAGAATTGTCAATATTTATAATTGATATATAAATACATAAAATATTCTTTTTTTGCTTTTCATCATTTTGTAAATGTCAATTTGAAAGAGATAAAACAATTTCATAAAATTAAGAGTTCTATTGAAGAATCTGTTGCAAGGTGTGTTGGTTAAGAGGTCTTCTGAGGAGTCGATAAATATGGAGTACAGAAAATAATGGGTAGTTTTTAGTGGAAGTGAGCAGAATTATTTGTATTGGCAGAATCTTTGTTTTTTTCTAGCTCAAATCTTTTGAAGGACAGGTATTAAAGTCAAAATTTACCTAAATCTTTGATGCACTTTGAAAACTGTAGGTTTGGGGAAACTGCAGTGGGAAATATTTCTAAAGCCCAGAAATGGCTCAAGGACTTGAGGAAGGACTACTCTGCCATCTTTTTCTTGGTAAGTTTCGAGTAATGCAATAATGAGTCTAGGTACTGCACAAGCAGTACCATTTATAGTATGGAGATAGGTATCATTGGAAGTTATTCCTAATCTTCTTGATTGATAATCAGTGCAGTTACTAGCACTAGACAATTCTGCCCATTTCTTTTTACCAGGTAGCCAGCCCTCAACATCAAACTTTCTTGCTGCTTGAGCACCAAGTTCATGAGGAGGCATATCCAGTGTCCTAAGAGCAAGACCTAAGGAAGTGAATAAGTCTTCTTGTATCTGAACAAATTCATTTAATAACATATCAGATTGACTTGGGGAAGAAATTCCAAACATTTCTACTTTGGTGAACTGATGGACCCTACAAGAAAACCATTTCATAAGATATAACTGTTAATATTTTTAAAATCAATGCATACTATTTAAGATAAATTTATATCATATGGGTAATAAATACCTATATATCCCTTTTTCTTCAGCAATCTTAGAGGTTTCAGCCCTAAAGCACCTACTTACTGCAGCAATTTTCAAAGGGAATTTTTTATCAACTAGTTTTACGTTGCTAAGATAATATGCTATTCCCATTTCTGCAGTTCCAGAAAGACACAAATCATTCCATTTTAATGGGTCTAATGCATACACCTAAAAAGTAGCCTATATTAACAAGTAAACTAACAATTAGTAACTTGGTTAGAAAATTGACAATTCACCATCCATTTCAAAATAGGCACATAAAATGTTATCTTAAATTATATTTCTATTATAGCGCTCTATTTTGTCTTGTTGATTTTAATCTGTCAAAACACGAAAAAATAAAAGGATATGTTAGTACAGAGATAAAGAGTGATCATTGATTAAATAAATAAATCAACTCATAAAGTTGAAATTTATAGAGTAAAAATTGTTATTGTATAATGAGTTTTATCTAGGTTTGGTAAAGACATGCTGGACGGAGAAATTTTTTTTAATATTAAAATAGAATATTGTAATTCTCAGAGCAATGGATTAAAGACATTGCTATAAGAATAGAAATTTATTTAAGAAATAAGGTATTCCATTATGGGTACACAGAAAACATAATGTAAAAAAATTACTTGGTTTCTTTCACCTCTAGTCTCCATTCCACACATTTCTATTATGTTTCTGGGTAGAATGTCGGGAACAGATAAGAGGTTAAAGTTGAGTTTTTTGAGTTTAAACAAAGCATATTTTATTAATGCTTGTTCCAGTAAAGCTAATTGATCGAGCAAGTAATAACTTCTTGGTCCAGTAAAGTTTGATACATCAGTTCGACATAGATTAAACTTATCAGCAATTTTTTCAAATGTTAAAAACTTAAATGATTCTTTCTTCAATTCTCCTATCTCCCTAACAATTACTGGTTCCTCATCTAAATGTGATATTTCAGAATGAGAAGTATTTGGTATTTTTAATGCAGCTTTAATTAATTCGGACTTGAGGAAATCTTTGTTGTCAGGTAAACTGTTTAACCACTCTTTGTGCAATTTGATAACTTTGTTGATATCACCTATTCCTTTTCGTTTTTTAATATCATTTTCTATTTTTTCAGTATTAGCGGGATCACATAAAAAGCTAAAATTTAAATCAGGCAACCATGGCTGTTCTGTAATGTTTTGCGATATGCTATTATATCTCTGATTAGAGCATAAACGACATACGTATTTGTTAAAAATATTTGAAGTTACTTCTTTGAACATGTTTAAATTTTAACAGTAACACTGAATGAGAACGTTCAGTATGGAGTGTGCAATGTAAAGAATCAAGGAGGTAGGAGCAGCTTGTACAATATTCGATTACATCAGGGACGGAGCCAGGGGAGAGGGGATTGGGAAGTTTTTCATACCATTGGCACAATTTTATTTATCAATATTTATAAAAATGATTCCCCCTTTTCCTTGGTGATCGCATAACGCGTGAACGACTTGGCCGATTTCGCTAATTCTTTTTTTGTTGTGTTTATAACAGTCAGGAGAAGGGTCTTAAGAAAGAAAACAAAAAGTTACTTTGGTTGTTTAGTTTTTTTTTTTTTTTGTTTTTTTTAAGTTAATAATAATCTCTCTATCTATAAACATAAAAAAAAAAATCTGGTGCGGGCAACACACGACTTTCACTTACCACCATTTTTAAACTCAATGAAAGAATTTTCAAATACACTAAAAGATAAAAATACGTGAAACTATTAAAGAATTAATTAAATTGAATTTATATAGAAACATGTGTTTTATTAAAAAATCTATTGCATTATTATCTAAAATAATTAGTTCTATCTGCTTTTCATCACTCTTTATTAACTTTTACAAGCTCTTGTGAATTAGATAATATGTTTTTTCTAAAATCAAAGATTTCCAATGGTATATTATAAGTGTATATTACTGTTGCTATGTTCAAAATCAAAAAAATGCGTTAAAAAAATATTTTTTCTGTTTTCTCCTTTAGTTGGGTATCGAGTTTATTCAATTTATATATTTACCAGTTTTTCATCAGCGTTAACAAGATAATCTAGTTATTATTATTGAATCTACAAAACTAAAGGTACTTTAGGGGAAGACAATTTAAAATGTCGGCCTTTAAGCCCTGTCAGACCATTTTTATCTAAATAAAACCTACATGAAATTAAAGCCCATTAAATTTTGCATCGATATAGCGAGTTTAATCAAAATCGTCGGAACCGTTTTTGAGAAAATCGAAAAAAGGTGCAAATTGCATGGTATAAAGTGCCTCTTCTGGTAGGCTCATTTTGATGAAAAAAGTTTTGTCACGTCTCGGGCGTATAGTTGTCTTAAATATGAAATTTCAGTTTCATAGGACTTACCGTTTCCGCCCGGGAGCTACCACACACACACACACACACACACACAGATACACACACACACACACAGACCTTTTTGCGGGACTTGGTTATTTGGACTCAGGGGACCCTAAAACGTGTATTTCCGTTGAAAACTGGAATTCGAAAATTTTCACGATCGCAATACTTCCCCTTACTATATATAGTAAGTGAAAGTAATATAGGGAAAAATTCTTTTGGTAGTTTTTTAATTTACGACATAGTCAAGACAGAACATCGTCTGTCGTGTCAGCTTGTAAATTTATGCATGTATGTATACATATATATATATATATATATATATATATATATATATATATATATATATATATATATATATATATATATAGACACACATGTAATGTTTATAAATTATGTATTATATGTTAGCTTATGCGTTATGATATTTCGCTAAGACATAGTTAAGACAGGACATCGTCTGTCGGGCCAGCTATCAAATTTATACATATATATGTTCAAACATAATTATGTTTTATAATATAAATTATGTATTTTATGTTAGCCTATACGTATATCATAGGATGGGCGTTGCAGGCTGTCGGAGATGGATTTTTAGCTTTATTAGAGACTGCCAGAATGCTTGGACTGGAAGTGAACACGGGAAAAACTAAGTATATTGATCCCATAACTTTGAAAAAGTGGCTTAGTTCGTTTATTTGGGGTCTCTAGTAACTTAAGATAATACACTAGAGGTTATGGTAATTACATTAATCTTGATGCAAACCTTAAACCCTTGCAAACTGCGGCGGGCAGGTCATGTGGCTAGAATAAAGAACTGGAGGACGAGGCAATCCTTTACTGAACCTCTCCACATCATCAGAAGAGGGAGACCAAAACTTAGACGGTAGGATGGTGTGCCGGCAGATACAAGGAATATCCTGGAAGTGAGGAACTGGATGACGTCTGCACAAAACAGAAATGATTGGAAAGAAAATGAGAAAGTTGATAGAGGAGGTCAGGACTCGCCACCGAGTTTTAGCGCACAGATGATGATGGTGAAGATATATACACGTATATTAATATAGATATCAAGGTTTTAGTTTAGAAGATTTTTTTTTTCCAGACCAATTACAAAATCACTTCAGACAGAGACCATTTCAAACGTATTTTTATTTAGAATATGTAGGGGTGCACGTAGAAATGGTTGTAGATATTACTAGGTCCTTAAAACCTGTACCACAACAAACCATGAAGGGTCTTGGGCTGAGTACATAATGAGGTGATTAGGCCTAGATCACGCTCAGCTCAGGTTTTTCCCTAAATTTTGTTGGCACCCACTTTATAGAGGCTGGGTCTGCCCCAGAAGTTTTTCCATAAACTAGGTCGCTCCCCCCCCTCCGACTGAAGTAATAGGATAAATAATATCCTGCCACTGGCTGGATTCGAAACCATTAGTGCTCTATCCACTAGACCACATCGCTCACTACCAGTAACTTAAAAGTAATGAAATACTCTTAAAAAAATGAACATTAGATACATTTCAGAATGATTACTAATTTGGCAAGAATGTAAGCATAAAGTGTTATATTTAATACGAGCTTTATAACTTTAATTGGGTATATTTCGATATATTAACGTTAGACCTCTGCAGCTCACCTCCTCTATGTTTCCTTTTCTGATTTTTCTCTTTTAACCTATCCTCTTTACTAGTCTTTTCTACATTTTTTTATGTCGTTCCGACTTAGGTCTATGCCTATGCCCATGCCGGATTTTTTTCTCCATCGTTACTCATATCGATACCCACCGATCTTCTAAACACAGAAAGCCCCATAGTATCATTCCACCGAAGGTTCTGCAAAAACTAGATCCGCGAAGTAATGTAAAACCGTAAGATTGTTGCCATACAAAGAACCAGAACGGTTTGAACTACCAAAGGCGGAATGAAATTTATTTCGTGGCGGTTCCACGGAATAAATCTCAACCTACGCACTCTGGTTTAAATACTTGGTTACCTGTTAGATCTGTTGTCAGAATGGAGTAGTAAGGAGGTTCAATACAGACAAAAATGTAACTATTTAACGATTACTATTAAATAAACTGGGGTTTCTTAATCTCTGATAGGTAATTCTATTAATACCGTATATCCTGCAGTGGAAGTAGTTTCTCATACCGTGAGTGATACATTATAGACATAACTAGGTATCTTAATCTTCATAAATACTATCACTGTTCTTTCGGACGTAATTTATTAAAATTCTTAGAGACTTCAGAGCTATCAGAATTCCGTCCTCCGGCGGATCGTCCGTACCACTTCGCACCAAAGGGTACGAAATAGCCACATTCACGAGGAGCTCCAGTTACCCCCAGTACCCGAGTATATAGGCCGGAGGCACATCAAGTTCTTGATGGGCTAAATACCTGTGCCAATCCCCATTTCAGAGATATTGCACCACCATCCAGCCCAGGGAGGTGGCAAAGCCCTTTGGTCGATGCCCAGGGAGTGGGTCTGGACTCTGCAGTCTGAATCCATTATGTTTTCAAAAGCCTGGAAGATGGTTTCTCCCCATCCAGTAAAGTTGAGGCGAAAGTCTGCAGTTACAAACACCACATAGAGTGGACTTAAGAAAGTTCAACTTGAAATACCTCAAAAGGTAGTGAATGTTCTGAAAGGCCTGTAATATTCCATTATTATTTTTGCAGTTGTTTTATATTATTGTGTATTGTGTAATTAAAGGAGATAAGAAAAAACATTTTTTTTTTTCATATTCATTGCAGTGTCTTTGTTCCAAAATATTTTTCTTTATTTCAAAACTTGTCATTGTTTAAGTATCGAATAAGCCTAATAAAGTTCAAATAAATCTCATTCTTGAACAAACAAACTTAAAATGAATAATTAAATCAGTATGCCAACCCCCCCAGTAACCCATCTACTGAGTCCAATATTGAATAAGTACGAACAAGTTAAAACAAATCTATACTTAAGTTATTGATCTTAAAATCAATAAGGTAATCGGTTTGTGAACCACCGATAACCCAGCTAATAAGCCCAAAAAAGCTAAAATAAATCCATAATTGAGCAAATGAATTTAAAATTAATAGTATAATTAGTATGCCAACCACCGAACACCCAGCTACTGAGCCCAATATCAAATAAATATGAGCATGTTTCTTATCCAGCCTCTAGTATCGAAATTGTGTAAAAAGATAAAATTAATCGATACTTGTTGGTATTAAAATTGTGAGTAATTTTATGTAAAAGGCCCTGAGAACAGGTAACATTACACATTGGTTAACAACATAATTGATAAATAAAATAACCATAAAAACATTAAAACGTGTTAACATGATTTTTATTAATTTATTGGAATAGAAAAAGTTGAATTTGAAATGGAATACTTTGAATTTGATCTGGAAAAGATTGAATTAGACTTTGAAATGCTATATATTCATCTGCAATTACTCCACTTAACTATTAATGGTTCATGACTTTTAAATACCGATTCTTACGATTTATCAATGATTCTTGCCGGAGATTTCATAGCTCATTCCAGATGAATCTTAAACATTGATAGATTTTTTGCGAGATTTTTATTTTTATTATACAGATTTTTATTTATACAGATTTTATTTTAATTTTATTAAATGTGTTTTTAAAGAAGTTCTTTTCATTACTGAACAATCTTCATACATCTGCATAATGATGATTATAAAATGTAGTATATTTATGTAGAAAAAAGTAATTTTGAAAGTAAACAGTATGCTCATAGACGTTAGACAGATTTATATTCACACTGACATTAAGACACATCAGTGAATGCAATCACCGCGTAATTAGATTTTTTTTTTTTAATTTATTCTTCTTCATAGGAGGTTGGTCAAATTCCTTATCTCGCTATATAGGTAGGGATTTATATTGAGAGCATAAGCTGCTATTATGACTGTGATTCTTATCGGCTTGATTTCGGTATATAGCGCATAATCACTTAACAATTAATCTAGTACGCTCTTGGTGACAGAGGCATCTTGATTTTTAATGTAGTGAGTAAAATCAAACTTAATAATAATAATAACTAATAAAGTGTCATTTATTATTATTATGTTAGTATTATTCCTGTTAGTTTTATATACTTAATTTAATTTGTTTAAGTTAAACAATAAGTATACCATATAATCCTTAAAATCACACCTGAAAATTCGGATGTTTTAGAGAACAAGACGGATTGTTTCTTTAGTTGGAAGTATTTGATGACAAAATTATTCCCCAAACAATGCATAGGCTTTAAACTTAAAGTATAAGCTTCTAAATTTCATAAATACAGATAACTTGGCAACGAAAGTTGAGCTTAAATTAACTTATTTCTTCTCCTCATAAAGATTTCTTTCATTTCCATTCTGATGAAATATAGTCCTATTTAGGCAGATACAATAATATAATTAATCAATTTTTGGGATGATGCATTTTATTCCACTTCCTAACTACTGAGTTTATGAAATTTCGAAGTGAACATTTTGTAATAATTGGATTATATCATGTCTTCATCATTGGATTATGGTTTGTCTTAACATGGTGTTTCATTGACCCAGTATTGCGACAGTAAAAGTAACTGCTGGTTAATATTAATATCATAATACATAAAAATAAATAAACAGTTTAAATTGAGATAAATGTTGGAAACCAATTAGTCTCGCTTTTGAGCGTAAATTACACTTATGTGTTGAGCCATTAATGTTTAAAGATTCTGAAGTGTTTAATTGTTTATTCAAGGGCAGTTTTTTTCTTAATATCGCGGAGAAACCGTTTTTCATTGATAACAAAAAAATCAATATGGATAAGATAATAAAAATCACAAATCTCAACAAATTGTTTACCCTTTTTTAACAGTACAAAACCTTTTTTGTACATAAAAGCCATTATTGATTAAAATAGTTAAAGTAGCTATATTTCTTAATCCTGTGTTTTAGATAAAGCGAAAACAGGAAATGATGAATAACGACATATAGCAAAAATATTCAACAGTTTAGAGATACTTTTATTTTCCAAGCTTTTTTACTATTCTATTGTAATAAAAAAAGAAGTATATTAGTTTACATTCATTGCCGGCTGTCAGCTTATTATGCTAATAGTTTCCTTCCCCAAGAACAAGGATGTTGCTACAGTTATCATTGCTTGACCAAAAGAAACTTTGAACCAGGGAATTGACGCACGTTGTTGGAGTCACGCTAGCTTACTCGAAAACAAGCACAATAAGGCCTATTTATAAGAGGCAGACTGAAAAAATCACTTGGGGTCTTGCCAACATACTTAATCTAATTCACTAGCAATCATTTGTCATTAATTTTCTTACTTACGAAAAAAATATACACTAATTCCTATTAAAAGTCTAGTTGCAAGATCAAGAATGTCTGGTTCTCTCTATATCCCTTACCACAACCAAATACTTTGCATATGTCATTAATTTATGTATGATTAAGCTGTTATATACTATCTTTACATTTTTTCTACCTTATCGGGCACCAGGTTGAACAGCACAGGTGGAGGGCACTTTCCTAAACTCGCACCGCATTCCGAAAAAAAAAATCTGGTGAACTTACCTCCGTTGTTAAAATCAATTTAAGAATTTTTAGTACATGTAGAATAAAAATAAATTGTTAAAGAATTAATTAAATTGAATTTCAAAAGAAACATGTGTTTTATCAAATAATCTATTATATTTTTATCTACAACAATCAGTTAGTGTTTGGGGTAATCACTTCCAAATCAATGTCAAGATGATCACACTAGTGTGCTTTACTTTTTTGACAGGCCGCCAGGTTGCAGCACGGCCATCATGAATTTCCCTTTCAGGAACCAGAAACAGTTAGTTTTATCGGCTTCTCATCACTCTCCATCCATTACCCTTTACAATTCCGTGTATCAGATAATATTTTTTTCTAAAATCTTTAGCTATCCGACGGCATATTATACATCTATATTACTATTCTTGTGTTCAAAAACACAAAAATTGCATAAAAAATATGTTTGCACTTTTCTCTTGTACTTTTCAGTTGTTAATTAATTCGCTCAACTTTGATTTAGCCTAGATGATATGTTTAATCTTTTGTAATGTACAAAATTCAAGGTAGTTTAGAGGAAGTAAATTTAAAATATCGGCATTTAAGCCCTGTCAGACTATTTCAATCAGAATTAAACTTACACGATATTAAAGCCCATTAAATTTCACATCGATATAGCCAGTTTAATCAAAATCGTTAAGAGCCGTTTTGAGAAAATCGTAAAAAGGTGCTAAATGCATGGTATAGAGTATGACTTCCGGTCAGTCGATTTTAGTGAAAAAGTTGCTGTAACATCTCGGGCGTATAGTTGTATTAAATATGAAATTTCAATTCCGTACGCCTCTTCACTTTTGCGCTAGACTTACCACACACACAGACAATTTTTCGGAACTTAGTTATTTGGATCCAGGAGGCCCTAAAACGTGTATTTCCGTTGAAAACTGGAATTCGAAAATTTGTCCGATCGCAATACTTTCTCTTACTATTTATTTCATATATATTGGTAAGTGATAGTAATAGAATACTAATGTGGTTTTCGGAGAGACCGCATATTACTCGGAGATGCTGAAAACCTCTTCATAAAATGTGATAATGGTTGTACTGAAGCTATAAATAAAGTTATTAGTAATTTAACATACTTACCTTTAACATATCACATTTATTTGTGGAAAGTCAAATTAAGCTAACGATGGGTTTTCTTTTATTTCAGATAAAGAGTTTACTTATCGAAACACCAGCTGAACATGATACGAATCCTCCTACTTCTGATTGCATATTTGAGTTTTCGATCTCTAGCAGAATATTCAAATTTGGTCATAGACATTTCTCATTACCAAAAAGAAGTGGACTTCGCACAAATAAGAAACGACAGCATTGTCGCAATCATCCATAAGGCGACAGAGGGAAAAACGTACGTGGACAGCACATACTGTAAGAGGCGATTTGAGGCGGAAGAAGAAGGCCTGTTATGGGGTGCCTACCACTTCGGCAACCGTGGAAATCCGAAAGAACAAGCTGATCATTTCTTAAACGTGGTCAACGACACTGACAACGTTCTTCTAGTCCTGGATCTGGAGGACAACAGGGGAAACAATATGACTCCGGAGAAGCAGGAGAGTTCGTGATGAGGATAGAAGAAAAAACTGGAGATTACCTATTATATATGGAAGCCGTTACTTTTTAAACTCCTTTAACAGCGAGATTCTCAATAAATGCAAACTATGGATAGCCAGTTACACTTCCAACGATGAACCTAAGTTACCGTGCCATCGCGAGTCTTGGGTTCTCTGGCAGTACACTAACGGCGCTGTAGGAGGAACACCAAGACAAGTCGAAGGTGTTGGCTATTGCGACAGAGACCGGTACAACGGCACAGCCGAAGAGCTCTTCGACCTTTGGCCTGACTTTAACAATACATTTATTCATTAAGATCCACTTTGTAAATTTTTTTTTCCATATCTACTACCCGAAGGAGTCAAGACGAAAAACGAATGTAGAAAATAGTAATACATCCCATGACGTAACGATATTTTTTGTATCCTTAATTATAAATTATTTATTTACTATTAATTTTAAATAAAACTTCACTTTCTAAAAATTTGCGATTTAATGTTAGTTAAAATTATTAAGATGAAATTTATATTAATTTCAGTTTTATTGTACTTATACAGGTAGGTTTGAATCTAGATATCACCAGCAATATTATGATACACATCATCAATAAAATTTCTATTTTTATTTCTTCGAAATAGTATTAACGTCGCTTTTATTAATAATGTAATCTGTATTGGACATAAAAAACATGTTATTGACGAATTATAAGTTTATACCAGGAGTGAAAAACCAACTATTCTTTGCAATATTCGCCAACTTTGCTAATGTTCTTTTATAAATAGCCGTTTTCAATTCAATCGCAAAATGTATGTTGTTTATTCATTAACATGTACGAAAATCTGGTGTGCATACACATGGTTTTCATTTACCCCCGTTGATAAAATCAATTCAAGACTTTTAAAATACATTTAGAGATGAAAATAAATTGTCAAAGAAATTATTAAATCAAGTTTCAATAGAACGTGTGCTATTCAAAAGTACCCATTGGTAATATATCGATGCTGGATTCCAAAGCTCCGGGCCTGGGTAATGTCCCCAATATTCCCTTGAAAATGGCTATCAGGCCAGGCCACAAATTTTCTTAGATGTTTACAATTCTTCTCTCAGTGAAGGTGTCTTTCCAACACAGAGGAAGAAACAACGTCTTGTGCTCCTGCCAAAAGGAAAGGGCTCTCCGGAAGATACCGCTTCTTATCGACCAATATGTCTCCTGGAGACTGCCGACAGGGTACTGGAGAGGGTCATTTATGGCAGGTTAAGCGACTTTAGAGAAGGAGTCAGAGGATCATCTGATAACCAGTATGGCTTTCGGAAGGGCAGATCGACAATCAATGCCATCGATTTTGCTATTAAAGCTATTCATGAAGCCATTGCGGGAAAGAGATAGAGAAGAGGCGGTAAGAAGTACTGCGCGCAATTATAATGTTAGACGTCAAAAAGCCTTTAATTTAGCTCGATGGGATTGCATTTTAAACGGATTACAAAAGATGCAAGTCCCACATTACCTCATAAACATTATAGAGAGTTATTTTCTCGACAGAGTCTTAAGTATGATAATAAAACAGGATTAAAAAGCTTCCAGGTCACAGGTGGCGTTTCTCAAGATTCGCTTCTAGAATCACTGCTGTGGAATATTATGTATGACACGGTGCTTAGGTTATTTCTGCTAGGAGAAACTACTACGCTCGGATTTGCTGACGATCTGGCAATCATAGTTATCGTGGGAAACTGTTGAAAGAGTTATAATAAGTTATAATGGGAACAGGGCAATCTTTATCATTCATCAAAGGCTTTCAGCGGTAGTCCTCCAGCTTGTTGATATTAAAACTGAGACAGCATTAATATACCAGTAGCAAAGTGAGGGAAATAGTCAGTTTCACCGTCGGGAGTTCGATATCCTATCCAAGCAATCGATTAGATATTTCGGAGTGGAGATTAAGGCCAGAATTCCATTTGATGTACACCTGCATAAAGTTAGTACCAGAGCAGCGGAAGTGGTAAATGAATTAGCCAGAACATGCCAAACATTAGTAGACCAAGGGTAAAACAAAGAAAGCTTCTGGCAAATGTATCCAGTTCTACGCTTTTGTGTGCAACACCGTTCTGGATAGAATCCTGCCATGTGCAGTCATATGTCCGTAAAGTTATCAGTGTGCATCGAAGATGAGCCCTGTTTGTCGCTCGAGCTTTTCGCACTGTGTACTACGATAGTGTATGCGTCATCGCAAACATGCCTCAAATTGATATATTAGCAGAAAAACGCAGAAGGAAATGAGAAGAGACAGATGCTCACCGGGCTACTTTACCGAAACAAGAGAGAATTCATACTCTTGAAAGATGGCAGAGACGCTAGAACGCCTCATCTTCTGGAAGATATACCTACCGACTGATACCAGATATCTTGACATGGATATCCTGAAAACATGGAGGTGTGGATTACTACATTTTTTTTTTGGTTAACTCCTACCTCACCTTAGAAGGCTATAATACGGGGGTTTCTCGGGTCGGGTGGTGAGGGCGGGGGATAAATGCCAAGATAAAATTCCCCCAGCAGCGATACTCGAACTCGTAATTATTTGGTTACTCAAGGTTAGGTGATCTGTTGCTAGGGCAACGCATGTTCAAAGCAACGAGCGCTATCCCACTCAGCTACCCTCCCCCCGCCACTACTGCTCAGCTACCTCACTCAACTGCATACTGAGCATGGTAGCTTCCGAGCCTACTTAATCCGTTTCAAAATAGAGGAAAGTTCATTGTGTCCATCTTGTGATCCCCTGGAGGAAACCGTGGAACATACATTCTTCTCTTGTTCAGGAATTGTTCGAGAAAAGTCGGAGCTAGACACCAAATTCGGAACGAAATCATCGCCAGAAAACGTAGTCGTTTTAGATAATGATCAGGAGAGCTGGAGCGCTGCAGCTGACTATGCAGCGCAAATGGCAGGAGGCTCATAGCACAGAAGCAAAAAGGAGGGGCATTGAGGTAGCCTAAATCAATTGTCAAAGAAATAAGCCAAAAAAATAAATAAATAAAATAAAAATATCATGATCACAATGCTTTTCCCTACTATATATTTCATATATAGGTAAGTGAAAGTAAAAAGTAATAACAGCAGAAGGAAAATTTATAACGAATAAAATGGTGTAAATGAGATCAAGCTTTATTAATGAAGAAATAAATGTTAGTGACTTCTTTTGAGTAAAACATCTTTGAATATTTTTTCTCTAAAGTACCTTTAATTTTTAAGATTTGAATAAACTAACTATATCATCTTGTTAGAATTAATAAAAACGGATTAATTTAAACGAATTCGATATCCAACTAAAGGAGAAAAAAGAAAAAATATTTTTTTTTTTTTTAGATAGATTTATTGCTATTTACAACTGTATAATAATATACATCTAGTAAATGGGATACAAGATAAAAATGGCATGGATTCACATGTGGGGATACTACCCATTGGCAGCTCCCCAAAGACTATGTTAAACTAGAAGGTCTCGTGGCCCTCTTCTTTTCAGACGCCTCGGAGGATTATCGGGGATTGTAGAGGAAGCAAGGATTGAAACAAGTGGATTAGAGTGGGAATGGAGTTTGCCATGAAAGGAGTGGTACCTGGTTCGCGCCAAGTCAGCAACATAGGGAACGTTAAGGTCTTTATGGATGAGTTTATTTGTGACAAAATAAGGAGCGTTGAGGATTTTTCGAAGGATTTTTGATTGCAAGGATTGGAGACGGGAAGAATTTGATGGTTTAGTAGAGCCCCAAATCTCTACTCCGTAAGTCCATATCGGTCTGATGATAGTCATATAGATGAGCCTTTTGTACTTAAGTGGAAGGTTAGAGCGTTTGTCTAGTAAGTGTTGAAGGAGTCGAAAACGTCGGGCAGTTTCTTGTCTTTTCAGTCTTGTATGAGGGTTCCAAGTAAGACGTTTGTCCAGGTGCAGTCCTAGGTATCGGATCTGTTCAACCGGGACAAGAGGAGTGTTATTGAAGGATACTGTTGGGCAGGATGTCATAGGTTTACGACGAAGGGTAAAGGTGATTTGGTGGGATTTATTGGAATTTATTTTTATTCTCCAGTTCTGGCACCATACTTCAAGGTCTTTGATGTGTGATTGAAGAGTTTGGGAGGCAATAGTTGGATCGTTGTTGACTGATAACACACATGTGTCATCAGCATAGGTAGAAAGGAAAGTGCTAGGATGGGATGGGATATCAGCTGTATAAACTGTGTAAAGGATGGGTCCTAGAATACTGCCTTGAGGAACACCTGCACACTGATTAAAAAGGGATGAACAGGAACGGTTATGATTTACTTTGAAGGACCTGTCTGTGAGATAGGATTGGATAATAAGGAAGTATGTAGGTGGGAGGAATTTACGGAGTTTGTAAAGCAGTCCCGGGTGCCACACTCGGTCAAAGGCCTGTTCTACATCGAGGAAGGCTCCCGTGCAGTACAATCCGCGCTCCAATGAAGACGAGACAACGTCCACCACACGATGGCATTGCTGGATAGTGGAGTGAGATGTTCGGAAACCAAACTGATGATCTGGGATAATGTGATTGGAATCAAGGATGGGATATATGCGTTTAAGCAGAAGTTTTTCAAGGATTTTACCCATGATGCATATGAGAGAGATGGGGCGGTAGGAGGAAGGGTATTCTGGAGGCTTTTTGGGTTTGGGAATCATTTTAATGATGGATAATTTCCAGGAAGCGGGAAAATATGTGGAGCGGAGAACGGCATTACAGATGTAAGTAAGATATAGGATGGCTTTTCGAGGAAGTAGTTTTAGGATACGGGAAGTTATGAGGTCATGTCCAGGGGCTTTGCGGGATGGTAAACTCTGGATGATATTCGATATTTCGGATGGATGGAACGCTTTAGGGGGAAGATTCATTTGGAGAGGAATATCCAGTTCTGCTGCAATACATTCGAGGTGATGAGGATTAAGGATATCAGGATGAGGGTTATATATTTTAGAGAGATGTTCTGCGAACGTCCGGGATTTTTCGTCGTCTGATCTTGTCCAGGATTGTGATTCATTTAGGAGGGGATGATTAAAATCTTTGAACTTTAGGAGTTTTTTAGTGGTCGTCCAGAGTGAATTATCAGTGGTAGTGAGGTTTTCAGTCATGTTAAGTAATGTTTGAGTTTTGAATTTACTGAGTTCTGATTTTAGTTTGTTGGTCAATTTTGTATAATTAGTTTTATCTGAAGGATATCTTGTCCTATGCCACTTCGATCTTGCTCTGCGTTTTTCTCTTAATAAGATACGAATGTGCTGTGGCAGTACAGTCTGTTGAGTAGTATTGATGTTGAATGTGGATGAAGTGTTATCTTTTATACTGTTAGTTATTGAGTCTGTCAGTATTCCTACAGCTTTATCAATGTCATGTCGAGTCTTGAGGGGAATTTTTAGATCCAATGTATTCTCCAAGTCGCATCGGAATCCGTCCCAGTCCACACGTCCTGTAATTAATGAGTTGATTGGGGGTTTAGGAACATAGCTCGAATGCAAGGATAGCAGAACTGGACTGTGATCTGATGAAAGGTCATTCAGGGCTTCGATCATAGTTTGGGAGAAGGATATCTGAGAAGAGACAAATATATCGAGGATGTCAGGACGTTTTCGGAGAGATGTAGGTCAGTAAGTGGGGTTCATGGGTGAGAGGATAGTATAACAGTTGGATATTGAGACGCTTGAGAGGATATTGCCACGGGGATTGGATGTACGACAACCCCATCGCTGGTGTTTGGCGTTATAGTCTCCTCCAGCAATGAAGCGCGGTCCTAGTGATCGAAATAGGGTATCGAGTATCTTATAGGAAAGAGGTTTATTGGGAGGACAGTATACAGCTGAAAGGGTTACATGGAAAGGACGAGTTGAAATGATTATAGAGGTTGATTGTATGGTGTCAGTTGGAGTAGATGGAATAAGGGAATGGGATAGGGATTTATGGATTAGGATGCATGATCCGGCATGGGCAGTGTTGTCAGGGTGGTCTGATCTATAAGTGATGTAGTCACGTATGTAAAACTTTGATCGTTTAGTGAAGTGGGTTTCAGTCAGTAATGCTACGTCTATCTGTTTGTCATGTAGAAATACGTCGAGTTCGTCACGGTGGTTATGTAGGCCATTAGCATTCCACAATACTATAGTTAAGGGCTTTACATTCATCGTGGGAGATTTAATGGTATTTCGGAAAGGAGTCTAGTGAGAAGGGTGACAAGAGGTTTGATGGTTTCTGCAAGATCTGAGAGAAAGGAGTTCAGGATGGTATATATACTAGATAGATCTTGGTTGGGAAAAGGGTGCGGATAAGGAATATGAGAAGAATAAGTTATGTGGTCAGGGGTATTGACAGGAGACTGGATTAGGCGCGGGGTACGAGGATGTTCAGTCCTCTGTGAAACTTCAGGTAAGGGTTTCGGCTGGCTTGGCTGAACAATAGGACGGGGTGTGATTTTCTGAGGGTGTTCAGGAGGTAGTTTTACCCGCAGAGATTGGTGGTGGGAAGGAGTTGGCCGAAGTGGAGTTTGTGGATGTGGATGGGATGCAGGAGGCTTGGTGTGGGAGGTTGGAGGCGCCTGACGTCTAGGTTGCTGCTTCTTAAAGGTGGCGGTCTCAGAGAATGATTTCCTGAAGTCATCTTTAACATCGCTGACGGTAGAGGTAGAAGGTAGAGGTAGAGGCTGCGGTTGCGCGATGATAAGTGGCGGTTGCTTAAATCTTGGGAAGTCAGTCAAATTATCTAGTGCAGGTACCTGGGAGCAAGTCTTCTGTTCTATTCTTAATCCCGGTGTATTTTGAGATCGTTGCCGAAGTAGATTTTTGTAAACAGTGCAGCCCCTGTAGCTCGCCGGATGGGCTTCGCCACAAAGAGCACACGTTGCTGTCTCAGTTCGAGGCTTCGGGCAGGTTTCAGAGGCATGGGGACCAGCGCATTTAACGCACCTTGCCGGGTGAAAGCAGTATGTCTTTGTGTGTCCCAAGTTTTGACACTTTGTGCATTGAACAATGCTGGTTTGCTTCCTTGGTTCTTCGAAACGGACTGTTGAGTAGACTAATCTAGTGATATTAAAAATTTCCGAGTTGTTTTTGGCCGGTTCTAGATCTACGAAAAATAGTGGAAGCGTATATTTTTCTTTTGGATGTACGACGGGTGAAATCTTTCTAACAACATGTCCAATTTCTTCCAGGTCGCGTTTGATGGCATCTGTAGGTGTGGTTGAGTGGAGTCCTCGTAAAACCACTCGATATGATTTTTCTTCTTTTAATTGGTAGCAATGGAAGTCATAATTGTTTGTAGTTAAATAACTGATGAGCTTTTTATAACTTTCTTTGCTGGTGGTGTTGATTTTTATGTCACTCTGTCTTGAAAAGCAACGAAAATTAGACTGTCCGATCAACTTTGCCATTTCTCGACCGAAGGACATAAAATCGCTGATTTTAGAGACAAATATAGGAGGTGGTTCTGGATTTGTAAACCCTTGGCTCGGAACTTCGTTGACATTTTTGGCTGTAGACTGAGCGGCGGATGTTGATGGAGCGGCGGATGTTGATGGGGCGGCAGTCGTTAATGTAGCGGCTGACGGTATAATTGTTTCATTTTTGTTGGCTGCAGTCGTACTGCGAGTTTTAGGAGGAGATATAATTTCTTTAGGTGATTGTTTTATCTTGGCCTGTTTATTTTTCTGTTTGGTTGGCGAATTCTCCAGGGATCCAGGGTTTGAGTGGCGGTTTCTTTTCTGAAGTGACCGGCGCTTTAAATATTGCGAATCAGATTCACTGATTTCTGAAAATGGTGTCTCTTCGTCCGAGTCATCACACGATGTAATCATATCTGGGTCCATAATCACTAATATAAGAGAAGAGAAGAGAAAAAAAATATATATATATACCTACAATAGCTAATAAACAAAAATTTACTTAAAAAAATTTTAAAACTAAACTATCTACATTATATACACATAAAAACATAATTAAAAGAAACATATCTGATTTATATATAGAAACAAGTAAATAAATAAAAGAAATACACAAAAATAAAGAAATAAAATAGTTCGAAATAATAACTTTAAGGAAATAAAGTCTTAAAATCACAAAAATTAAACCAGATATGAATAATGTCCCGGTTACGAATTGGGAAATGACAACAGTGCTGGCCAAGACCTTGTAAACAATAGCTGGGCAGAAGGAATTAGTAGCCTCTCGGCAGGTGCCGAAAGTAGCCTCGTAGCACTACTTCCAGGCTCTAGCGAACACCAGTCTATTACGTGCTTATAAAAATTAACTGCACTCACCTGTCTCTCCAGTTGTGGTTTATTAAGTGTTTAACTGTTCACTAACTCACTATTCACAAAGTTTGAGGGCTGTTTACTCAGTAAAACAGAAATGGCAAGGTAACAAATACAGAGCGATATGAATATAGAACTGTAGGTGCGGCCATCTTGTTGATACTCAAAAATATTTTTTAATGCAATTTTTGTGTTTTTGAATATAAAAACAGTAATACAGACGTACAGGTGGGAAGCTAAAGATTTTAGAAAAAATATTATCTGTTAAACAAATTAGTAAAAGTTAATGGATAGTGATGAAAAGCCGATAAAACTAACGGATCGTTGGGATCACTTGTAGCTGGGTGGTTAGCATAACAGCCTACTTTGCCAAAGGTTACGGGTTCAAACCGTTCACCGGGTGGTCCTAAGCCGTCCTTCGGAGGTGTCGTTAAAAGGTGTTCCTGAGCCGGTGTGATGTCAGGTACTCGTTAAAGATCCCTATCCTAATAAATCTGGATAGGCAAAATTTATGACTCCCACTGTAACATCGTCCGATTAGCCACAGTAGCATAAAGTTGACGTTAAATAAACAAAAAAACATACCGAATATATTTTTCAATATTGTTTTCATATTAAAGGTAGTTTTGCTTTGGTTTTTGATTCATTTATTGGTCATATTGGTCACAAAACATCTTCGTCATCAGTGCCAGATACACTCATTTTAGAAACTCAATTTAAAAAAAATAAATATAGTTTTTAAACAAACAATTGTGGTTTTAGTTGAAATATTAAATAATATTAATTAAAACAAATAATAAACTAATACAACAAATAATACATAATAAACAAATAATAATACATAATAGACAATGATGATATACATAATAAGTAATAAATACATTATTTTCATCTCTAAATTTATTTAAAATTCTTACATTTATTTTAACAATAGAGGTAAGTGAAAGTCGTGTGTTGCTCGCATCAGATGTTTTTAACGGCATTGAATGAATGAGCATGGGTCCCATAACTAATTTTCAAAAAAACGCTACATTAAAAAAAATGGAAATTCATCTTAAATTTAAAAAAAAAGTTTTCTAAACATCATAACTGCATTGATTATAAAATGTAAATAAAATATTTGACGGGTTACGATTTCGTTTTTTGTTACAATTTTTAAAACATTCGTTTCTAATAATATATATCTGAAACGAACATGTCCACAATCTACTTTTCAAGTAATATTTTTGTTCTTATTACAAAATTGAACACAATTTTTTCGTTAAATTGTAAAACAATTGCTAACTATACTGCAAAGCTATAAAAAATAAAATAAAAAAAAGAAAAGAATGAAAGTGCATACATTCTTTTGAAAAATGGATAAAAAATATCTACATTATATATTTAACTTGGGTATATCGAAAATTTGTATCCATTTTTAAATTTTTTTTTTTTCAGAAACATTGATTTTTTCTAGAGATGAAAACTAGTATTATAAGAAACACTTGCATTTTTTAAATTTATGTATGCAAATGAAACAAATAAAATGCAAAATCAGGAAAGAAATTAACTTCTGACAATAATCTTAACTTTTACTAGTTTTGAAAATGATCAAGTAATTCAAAAACCTAAATTGTTAAAATATTTGTTGCAGAAGGTCATAATTTTGGTTTTCTTATTGTGTTATATTCTACCATCTGCAGTGAGCATTTTAAGTTCCAACTTGTAGTTTAATTTAACACAGATTTCTGACTTTCAAGTAGTGTATTTTACCCCTAATTCAAGCTATACGTTTATTTAATGATTTTCAAACTTTTTTGAATGATAAATTCCTTATTATTAGATAACATTTTAACAAAGGGAAATCTCAAATATAGAATTTCGCATTAAAAATATAAAATAATGAGTAAAAGTAACCTTGTTTACATACAGTAATTGAAGGAAGATTGTATATTATGAATGATTTCACAGAGTAAGTTTCATTTTCAAACAGTAATGTTTATATTTCATTCATTCCATAAAACTGCAACAACCACTTATTAAGTAAGAAAAACATACTATATATTTTTAAAAGTTAAAAATAGTTGCGTGGGTGACGATCTGAAAAAGGTGTGAACAGCTAAAAACTATCTGCCTAAGAAAGGCACTGGAAATTAGAGGTATTTAATGCACTCGAATTTAATGAGGTATTAAATTTAATTATATTCAAGTGTTTTATTGAAGTGCTGTACCATATATATACATATTGATCTTATGGCACTGGTTAACTAATTCCAACTCTTCACATGTTAACAATTAGTCAATACAGGTTCACAGTAGGATCTATTCGTAAAATGAATGATAGTATAATCCTAATTATTATAAACTTGAAACAAACCATTTTATAATAGGAGTAGATGGCAAAGATACTTTGTTCCACACAGTGGTCTTTAAAGATTTATTAATAGCGAATAATGGTGCTTTAACGACATCGAGATTGTTAAAAGTTAATGAAAAACATCTCCTTACATTGTATCATTTTCTGTCTTTGATTACTCATAATGATTGTTGCATATCATGTCAGCGAGAAGACTTGGGATGAGATACGTTGTCAACAATTAATTAAGGTAAAGATCGTTTCTATTGTTTCAGATTAATTTATATTTATTACAACTGATGCAGATACCATTTTAAGATAAAACAAGAGACAGAATGTTTGTGATAGTTTAAAAAAAATTGAAATACCTAATTTAGGGATATTAGGAACACAGTTTTATAGACGAAGGAGTAGTGTAGGCTAAACGAAATATTAATGAATAAATAAGCATTCATTAATGGTCAAAACATTAGATAGAAAACGTTTTTATGATAATATCATTCTGTTTCAGACTTTTCTTCTACTTGGTAACAACAGGAGTTTCTCGTATTGATCTAAAACTGAGTACCACAACATGTTAACATTATCTTTGTTACTTCTGAGTAGTTTCATTGGAGAATCGTATTCAATATCGAATTCAGTAATTGACATTTCCGAGCATGAGCATGATGTTAACCTAGCTTATGTATCAAGTTCCGGTATCGCCGCTGTAATTCACAAGGCGACGGAAGGGACAAGTCGTAAAGACTCTTACTTCAAGAATAGGCGACTTCGGGCGGAGAAACTGGGTTTAAGGTTTGGGGCATATCATGTAGCCCAAGCGGGAAACCCTGAAGAACAGGCAGAATACTTTTTGAAGAGAGTTGGTGATACGGAGAATATCTTGTTGGTCTTGGATCTAGAGAGGAACCCAAGCGGAAGCATCATGCCTCCGGAAGATGCTGAGAAGTTCGTGAAGTGGATCAAAAAGAAGACAGGTCGCTACCCGGTCCTCTATGGCAGCAGCGAGCTCTTGGAGCCGTACCGCACGCGGCTCCTCAGCAAATGCAGCATCTGGATAGCGTCGAGGACCGCGAACAAGCATCCTCAGATGCCACCCCACAGGGAATCCTGGGTCCTCTGGCAGTACACGGACGGGAGGATAGGGGGAGCGCCCAGGGCGGTCCGGGGCGTCGGCACCTGCAGCAGGGACAGGTATCGCGGCTCGCTACGGGATCTCAAGGAACGGTGGCCCTATCTGTAACCATCTGCGTTAACAATAGTTTTTATAACATCATTAGTTTTTATACTGTTCAATTGAATTACAATTGAAGGAACGGCCAATTTGTACCTAGCATGTAAGAAATATTTCTAATTAACACAATGGAATATTATCAATGCCGAAATAATATAAGTAATCATAATTAATGTTATTCTTTAAATGTGCAGAACAATACAATTGTCTTTCGTAGTTGACAGGTTTTTCCTATTCATATCGACATTTATTTGAATGATTTCCAAAGCATTAATTACTAAAAGTAAGATGTTCCATAAGTAGGAACTTTGACTATCAGAACTATTATAACTATAAAACTTATATTTAACTTTAAAAAGTTCTGTTAAAAGCATTTAAAATTAAAAAGTCCAATAACTGTTTTGTGCTATGTGAATATTTCTATAAGATATATTCTTTGTGGTTAGTGATTGTAGAAATCGAAATATTTGTAGTCACATAAAGGACAATAAGAACAATATTTTTCATTACAATCGTTTATTATTCGTTCTAAAACCTGAATAAATTAATTTAATTTTTTATTTAAAATAATATAAGCCATGGCATTATTAGTGGATGATTAATTTATCAAATAATTGCATAATCATTAATTTTATGATTAAAAAAAACAATATTTTGTGTTATTAAAGCTAAGATAACAGCAATAGTAATATGCGTAGAATATCATTGTAGCATGTCAAACGATTTAGTAATAGGTGAATATATTTATAAGTTCTTTTAAGTAAGGGGTAAAGTAATAGATTTCTTAATACAGTATTAATCATTTTCCTTCATAATTTATGTTCTTACTGTAACGACTTCATAGTGATAGTTGTTACAGCCTTTTGGAAACAGCTGATGTTAAGGTAGGTGTTTCGGAAGTAAGTAATATTTTTCTTAATGTTGGATTTGCACGAAACTCGACAAATTATTACTTAGAATCATAAAACAATCCTAAACTAACTCTGCCATTATTTATAAAAAAGTGTCAAGTATTATTAAAAGAGCAAATAAAAATTACTAGCAGATCTGCAACACTATAGTAGTCAAAAGAGGGGTCACATATATAAAGCCATCTTTCACCCAACCCAACTGTTTGGCTCTGAGAGTTGGGTGATGCTTGACAGACATATTAACCCTATAACTGCCAAAGAAATGACTTACCAGCGTAGGGTGGCGGGCAAGACACGAAGAGACAGAACAAGGAACGAAACCATAAGGAAGCAGTTAGCCATACCATAATTGAAGAAATAAACAAGCACCGAGAAAAATAATGGAGGCTCGTTCAACTGGAAAAAGGCCCTGAAGAAGGCCTACAATGCAATGTAATGACTATGTTGCTAGGTAATGCAAATAAAAAGGAATGACTTGAACAAATGAAACAACAGCTGTAAGATTGAGAGGACTGCCTCCTAGGATCCTCTAAGCTAGAGGGCAAGGAAAAGAAGAAGAAACCAACCATCACTTCTGTTTTGCAATTTGAAACGTATTGGGCTCATATTGAAGGTTATAACTTCATTATTGTTTTGTTTATTTATTTAATTAACCTTTAAGTGACCTTTATGCAACTGTTGCTACAGTGGGAGTCTTAAATTTTGCCTATCCAGATCTAATTAGGATAGTTGGTCTTGTACCTGCCACCGCACAGACTCAAGACCACCATTTTAGGTCCTCCCCGAATAGAAGGACGGTATAACCAATAGTGCATCCACCGTGTTTAAATACACAACCTTGAGCATAGAGGCTGTTATGCGAGCCACTACACCATAGGTGATGTCCACTTCATTACTCAGAAATACGCATACAGAGTTTCTAGGTATAAAGTTTAATTAAAGGTTTATGTTACAAAATAAAAATAGCCCATCATCATATATATTATCTATCCACCTTATCCAAAATATGCAAGTAACTATAGCTTAACTTTATATTTGAAATTGCAAATATATAATCGTTGGCTTATATGTAGATTAATAATTTTAAATAAAATCATATGCATATTGAATATATTCGCGTACTGAAGTCTAAATTTAAACTATACATATATTTTTAGCTTCCTTTATTTATTTACCTCTATAATTAATTTTCATGCTGTCTCATACAAACAAATGAATTAGGCATATTGCGTGATGTTGCCCAATTTCCCAAGCTATCGAAAGAAAAGCGTATTATTATCAATTTTTGATTGCCTTATATTTTTTTTTTTTTTTTTTAAATAGTTTTTGTTACTTTTATGCCAATTTTCAAGTGAAAACGAGAAGAGTTCATTTCCGTCCAGTCCGAGAAATAAATGAATGACTAACTTAAAAAAGGCTTAACCAATAAAAGGCTCACCTAAAAATAAGAATAACTTGAAATAACATTTTTCGGATCTTGTTGTCACGTTGCGTGATACCGAAATGAAAATGGAACTGAAGAGTGGTCAAATGTTGTTTATACTGATATATAAAAATATGTAAAATTCGTTGCCTTATTAAGCGTAAAAATCTGGCATAATAATCATAGACCAAAGTTATAAAAAAAAAAAAATCCAACTTTGAACGTCGGATTTGTAACTGTCGAAGGTGAAGTTAGGAAAAAACAATTCAAGGCTGTCTTCCTCACCCATCTTCGTGGCCTAGAGATTAACCTGCTCGTTGTTTGTGGTTAGAATAGACTTTTATTTTGTTCTAGGATGAGCAGTACCAACCGCTAAATATACAGTAAAGATGCAGATATAAATATAATTATACAAATATACTTTAAAATAATGAATGTATATCAACCCAAACAACCAGTTCATTCTAACTTTTATATTTCTTGTGGTTCGAATATGTTCATATTAGAGGATCAGAGAAATCCTGATTTATTTTTCATATAACTGATAGTTTGATGATAACGAAAATACATAATTAGATAGGTATACTTATCATTATTTCTACATTAACCTTAATATTTATTTTTATATTTTATTGAAATTTACAACTATATATTGTAATACATCTAGTAAATATGCTGATAAAAGATAGTGTTCATGAAAAACATGAAAAGAAACTGCCCATTGGTATCACTCCAGTAATCAATCGAAAAAGGAGGTCTCGAGGCAATCTTCTTTTCAGACGCCTCGGAGGATTGTCAGGAATGGAAGAGGGAGCAAGGATTGAAACTAGTGGATTAGAGTGGGAGTGGAGTTAGTCATGGAAGGATTGATACCTGGCTCGGGCCAAATCAGGTACAAAGGGAATATATAAGGTCTTTATGGATGAGCTTATTCGTGATAAAATAAGGAGCGTTGAGGATTTTGGATTGTAAAGATCGAAGACGGGAAGAATTTGATGGTTTAGTGGAGCCCCGTTTAGCTCAACTCCGTAAGTCCAGATAGGTCTTATGATGGTCATGTAGATGAGTATTTTGTAGTCAAGAGGAAGTTAAGAGCGTTTGTCAAGTAAGTGTTGAAGTAACCGGAAGCGGCGAGCAGTTTCTTGTCGTTTCAGTCTAGTGTGCGGATTCCATGTTAAACGTTTGTCAAGTAGAAGCCCTAGGTAGCGGATCTGTTCAACTGGAACAAGCTGAAAATTATTAAAGGATACTGTAGGACAGGATGTCAACCTTAATATAATGTTGTTAAATGATGTATAATAATAATATAATGATGATAACGAAAACACATAATTAGATGAGTATACTTGTCATTATTTCTGCATTTAACCTTAATATAATGCTGTTTAGCATGCTATCTCACAGTCACACACACACATACATATATATATATATATATATATATCCGGTCGGCACTGCAGGTAATGAATTATCCTAATAAATGCAATCTGGTCGATGTTCTAATAGATATTTTCTCCGGAATTGCTTACGGAATCACAGAAAAGTTGCAGAGTGTGACCTAGACTTACGTTGTTTGTTACAAACCATAATATTTGTGGTTTAACGGTTGACTATAGATCCGCAACGTGTTCAATGACCGCGACAAATCTTTAAAAATAAACCAATCATAACCCTTCGAATTTAGCGGGCACAACTGGACCTACATATTAAGTATAAATATATAGACTCTGACACAAAATAATGAGAGTTATCCACCATGTCTAGTTTCAATTGATATTTTTGAATATCCGTATACGGTAGCTGTCTTTACTGACAACTTAAGGGTATTGTTTTTTCATGTTGGCTCAGATTCTAGTTTCTTTATGAAGTTTAGACATCGCTGTTCATATGATTCCCCATGATCCATGAGGAATTGCTCCATCCACAATACAGGATGAACACTTTTTAAGTTTAACCGTGAATGAGCAGTAAGGAATTATTTTATTAAAGTCTGTTAATGTCAACCCTCTAAGGATTCGATTCCTCTATGACGTCATTTCTTATTTTTTTGTCCCACAATCATCCTTTGATTCTCCGGAAGACCTCTTGAAAGAAGCCTTCTTTTGCAAAAGCATACTTTTCGCCGCCTCTTTACTCAGGAGGTCGTGATATCCCATCTGCACTGCCTCATGAGGCTCCATAATGTGCTTAATGTGACTTAATCCTTTGCGGTCTACGATCATTCTCAATTTTACAACTAATCCAAGTATTTTTGAATGCTTGTGTGCTATAACTGATATTAATGCGAATTGTATACATGGTATAAACGTGGAGTAATGGCCATTATATTTATTGTATTTTAGTAGCAGTTGGACTCGGCAATGTATAGAAGAACAAATGATAAAGTATTAATGATGACTCGAATCATTGGGAATTTCCTCAATAAAACCAACAATAATAACTTGAGTAATCTTTGTGATAAAAGATATCTAAATTGAAGCTAATAGCATTTTATAAGTACATATTTTTTTTATTCATGTGATGATTCATTTGTATCCAAAGGTTCACTTCTCATAACAGGAAAATGTCTTCTGATCACTTTAAGAAGACATTCAGTTATCACATTACTTTTTTTATAAACACTTCTTCACTTACATAACTAATTAATTATTTAGCTTAAGCTAATTGTGAAAATTTTGTTGTAAATTAAATGAAGATTGTTTTAGAGAATTGTATGAAAATTGCTTGATAAAACTATTACTTTCTCTTACCTATATATGAAATATATAGTAAGGGAAAGTATTGCGATCGTGGAAATTTTGGAATTTCAGTTTTAACAAATGATTTCTAATAATTAACTAATATAATTTTTACACGCATAATTAATTAGGTAATAATACATCATTAAAGTACATTACATTATGTCACGCGACAGTTCCAATACTAGTTGTACACGAATACTCAAAAAATCATGTTGGACGAATTTTGTTTCCTAATAGTCAACTGTAAGACCAAGGGAGAAAAAAAATGTTTTCTTCATTAATCATAAACTGGGCTCAGTAGGAGTTTCACCTACATTATTTATTGCGTAAAAAGCAGTGGCGTGACTCCTAAAAATAGAACTTAATCGGTTTTAACAATATTTCAGACAGCAAGAGAACTTCTTGATGGAAATTTAAAATAACTGTAGGAAGATATTGGATCTAAATATGTGTGATATAAAATAAGATGGAAGCATACTTTCTATAGTAGGCAGAGGTTCTGTTTTAATTTAATAAATACGTAGGATTAAACCTGTACCACTACAACAAATGGAGGGTCTTGGGCTCAGTGCATATAGAGATTCGTACTGTTTCTGCCGACGGTCATGCAATGAGGTGATTAGGCCTTGATCGCGATCAGCCGCCAGATTTTTTCCCGATGTTTTTGGGTGCCCACTTTATAGAGGCTGGGTCTACCCCGGAAGGGTCTCCATACCCTATGATCGCCCCCGACTGAATTATTAGAATAATTAATATTCTGCCATATCCGGGATTCAAACACAAGACATGGAGAACAGTAGACAAGTGCTCTATCCACTAGACCACGCGGCTCCCTCACGCAGGATTAACCTTAAAAATATATTATTATCTAAGTAGTGACATGTTATTCTTCAATATCTCCAAATTTTCTAGTTTGTTCCCTCCGAGAACAGAACCAAAATCGTTTGCAGGACTAAGCAACATCGTCTGATTTTTGTGAGAGGTTTACTACAATACATTAGTTATATTGGATTGGTCCTCGTTTAGCTCCGTAAAACAGCACAAAGAAAAAAAAATCTTTTCCGGATGTAGGCCGGCTTCGGCAGTTGTCCACGATTTCGTAGATGATCCACTTACCCGCAACTATTCGTTTGAGAAATAGTTTCCTTTTGCGCTGGTTCAGAAAAGAGTTGTAGAAAAGAGTTAATATTTATGGCCAAAAAAATAACAATCTTTGAGTTTACAGTCAATTACTGCAGAACCCAAACATCGGTGCGGATACGTAGCCAAGTTGCCTTTGAACGGTTCCAAAACCTGTTTACAGTGTCCCATAACCGTTCTTGTTATATTATAGCCGAATTATTATCGCTCCAACTAACCTTAGTGAGCCGACCATTGCGGCGTGCATCTGCGATATCCGCATCTTTGAAACGAAACATGGTCTAAAAATATATTTTTAGTAATGGTGAAAAAGTCTATTTTCATTCTGTTAAGACACCGTCCCCTTGTAACCTACATATCTTTCGGTGGATCTTAGAAGCTTGTTTGTCTTTTAAAATAAAAAAAGATAAATACGCTGTTTATTTAATTTATCATTTGACTTTCCCTACGAGCTATGTGGCCTTGTGAATCAGCCTTCAAGCTACTGTTCTCTGGGTCCCAGGTTCGAATCCCAGCAGTGGCAAAATATTATTTATTCTGTTAATTCGGCCGTGGAGCGACCCTGGGGTATAGAGGCCCTTCTGGGGCACACTCAGCCTCTATAAAGTCCTCTACAAAGCCCAGCCTCTAGCGGCTGAGTGTGACTTTGGCCCAGTCACCTCCTTCCACGGTCGTGAAATAGTACGAATCTATATATGTACTGAACACGAAACCCTTCTTGTAGAGGTGCAGGATTAGTATTTTATTTTTCTCTACGCTGAGCACAAACAGCACTAATACATAAGCGCGGATACATAAGAGCGGACTAAGAACTTACCGATTACTATGATTATCGTTAGATACGCCAAAGAGAACTGAAGATATTTATATACGTTTTGCACAAAAAAAAAAAAAAAAAAAAAAAAAAAAAAAAAAAAAAAAAAAAAAAAAAAAAAAAAAAAACGAACAAATTTATACTTATCCAACCTGTATTAATTTTTAACGATTTTTATTCATCTTTATAGCTGTATTTTTTTTAGAAAATGAGAGTTAGTAGAGGATTGATATCTAACTTCATCAAATATTTAGGATATTAGTACGCTCATGTGAAAAGAGTACTATGGACTAATCACTTATCAGGCCTAATAATCTTTTAGCATTTATGTTTCTAGTTTCCAGAATGCAAACTAGGGACATTAAAAACTAGTTTAACAGTTAAGGAGATCCCAAATATTGCAAATGTAATGCTATTGTCTACAGGGTTGAGGACAAGAAATAGTTTAATGTCGATCTAATAAAATTAATGTCAAACAAATAATCTCCTTTTTTGAAGTATGTGTGATTTCACCAAGAGTAGTTTCGAACTATTCAGAAGTATTTCATTGAAGAAACAAGTTTCAAAAATAACTATGTGTTTTGTTTTTATCAATATGAAAAATCTGTTGCGGGCAACACACAACGTTCACTTACCTCTATTTTTAAAATCAATGAAAGAATTTTCAAATACAGTTAGAGATAAAAAAAATCTGGTGCGGGCAACACACGACTTTCACTTACCTCCATTTTTAAAATCAATGAAATAATTTTCAAATACAGTTAGAGATAAAAATACGTGAAATTATTAAGGAATTAATCAAATTGAATTTATATAGAAACATGTGTTTTATTAAAAAATCTATAATATTATTATCTAAAATAATCAGTTAGTTTTATCTTCTTCTCATCACTCTGTATTAACTTCTAAAAGCTTGTGTATGAGATGATATTTTTTCTAAAATCTTTAGCTTTCCAACGGTATATTATACATGTATATTACTGCTCTTATGTTCAAAAACGAAAAATTGCATTAAAAAAATATTGTTTCTGTTTTCTCCTTTAGTTGGGTATCGAATTTATTCAATTTATATATTTACCTGTTTTTCATCAGCGTTAACAAGATAATCTAGTTATTATTATTGAATCTACAAAATTAAAGGTACTTTAGGGGAAGAAAATTTAAAATATCGGCATTTAAGCCCTGTCAGACCATTTTTATCCAAATAAAACCTACATGATATTAAAGCCCATTAAATTTTACATCGATATAGCGAGTTTAATCAAAATCGTCGAAACCGTTTTTGAGAAAATCGAAAAAAGGTGCAAAATGCATGGTATAAAGTGCCTCTTCTGGTAAGTTCATTTTGATAAAAAAAGTTATGTCACGTCTCGGGCGTATAGTTGTCTTAAATATGAAATTTCAATTTCATAGGACTTACCATTTCCGCCCGGGAGTTACCACACACACACACACACACACAGACCATTTTGCGGGACTTGGTTATTTGGACTCAGGGGACCCTAAAACGTGTATTTCCGTTGAAAACTGGAATTCGAAAATTTTCACGATCGCAATACTTCCCCTTACTATTTATAGTAAGTGAAAGTAATACGTGAAACTATTAAAGACTAAATTAAATCGAATTTATATAGAAACATGTGTTTTATTAAAAAATCTATTATATTATCATCTAAAATAATCAGTTAGTTTTATCTTCTTCTCATCACTCTGTATTAACTTTTAAAACCTTGAGTATAAGATAATATTTTTTCTAAAATCTTTAGCTTTCCAACGGTATATCATACATCATCATCATTACTGCTCATATGTTCAAAAATTGTATTCTCATTTATTATATATTATATTTTATATTAATCTCATTTATTAATATAAAAAAAAAAAAAAATATATTTTTTCTGTTTTCTCCTTTAGTTGGGTATCGAATTCATTCTATTTATATATTTACCTATTTTTCATCAGTGGTAACAAGATAATTATAGAAATAATAATTTTTATAGAATCAACAAAATTAAAGGTACTTTAGAGAAAGAAAATTAAAATATTGGCATTTAAGCCCTGTCAGAATATTTTAATCTGAATAAAATCTAAATTATATTAAAGCCCATTAAATTTTACATCGATATAGCGAGTTTAATCAAAATCGTCGAACGTTTTAGAGAAATCGAAAAAAGGTGCAAAATGCATGGTATAAATTGGCTCTTTGGTAAGCTCATGTTGATAAAAAAAGGTTTTGTAACGTCTCGGATGTATATTTGTCTTAAATATAAAATTTCAGTTTCATAGGACTTACCGTTTTCACCCAGGAGTTAAACCCCCCTTGCCAATTTTCACGATCGCAATACTTTTCCTTACGATATATAGTAAGTGAAAGTAAAAAAGGACTATCGAATAGAATTTTTTATTTATCGTAGTACGAACTTAGGTAACCTTAAACTCTTTTTGACATAAAAATTATAATAATATATTTTAACATATCATGTAACGAAATTCATTACATTTATTAATTATCATATTTTCTAGAAAATTTGATGTGTTTTTTTTTCTCCTTGATCTACTTGAACTAAATTATGTTTTAAATTGTTGGTGATTTGGTAGCCTATTCCTTGTTAATCTTTGTTCGGGTGGTACAGATAACAGAAAAGGTGAATTACTAGAAGCGAATGGATTTGGGTAATTCTGTGTTTAAGAGTAAAGAGTAGTATTTTTGTGGGGTGTATAACGATTAGATCATAGAAATATCATCTATTTAAGAGTTACGACAATACTTAGTTTATGTAAATAACTAGAAGTGGATCCAATTTCTAGTTAAGACATATCTATATTGTATACAAGTTCGTGTACATCTGAGCGTTGAGATCAACAATAAGGCTATGTTATAGAGAACAAGCAGAAATTAAAAATTACATTTTAACAATAAAATCAATAATTATGTTCGAAACAATTGTTGTTGCCAGCATGTTTCCTCATGTACTCTGAACTACCGGATATATGAATATAAAAAATCAAAGCTTAAACGTCACCCGTAACCTTTGTTCCTTATACGGTTCAGCTTGGGACCATAGAAGATAGAGTTAGACATATATATACTCAGTTGTCGGAAAGCATCAGTACGCTAAAGACATCTCCTAATCTAAACCCAGGAGAGCAGCTTTTGAGTCCAGTAGTACATTTCTAAACAGGTATTTTATTTTAATTGTATTTATTACATTATTGGATATAAATTGTCATTAGTCGGAAAATCATTATCGTGTTAATAATAAAACGAATGATTATTTACTCTGAGGATGAATAATTTATATAATAATAATAGGATATGGAATTATTTTTATAATTATTCATTAATATATATATTTTCGAAATATTAGAAAGAATATATATAAAAAGATCAAGTTATATTTAATTTGGATTTTTTAAATATCATGTAATTACGATAATTGTTATGTTTTGTTTTTTTTATCTGGGAATACACTTCCTGGTATTCGGTAAAATTTCGGGTCGTGTAAAATAACACTTAAAATTAAAACGAATGTATGAAAAAATAAGAATTTTAACGTCTTAAATGCACAAGTTAATACCATCAGTTAGTGACCACTCCTTGGCCACTCCGAATTAGAGCTGTGAAAATATTCATTTATCCAGTTTACTCAGTCTGAAAATCTGAGACTGTATTCAGAAAATCTATTATGCATTGGTAATTCTTTATTAATTAGGATCTGGAATTAGTAGATAAGCTTGAAGACTGACGGTGAATGCCGATGTCGTTGTCCTTGAAACAGTAGTTGCTATCAAAGTAGGGAACCCAAGACCCTTCTTGAGTTGCAAATAAAACATATTAAATAGAAATAGACTGTGTAGGTGGAATGGATGTTCTGGGCATCGACTCGATATTGGTGGCGGGCTCACAGCAGCAATCGCCTACTACGGCTACTTCTGGTTCTCCAGAAGGCGGCTCTACGAACTGGCCTCCAAGATTCCAGGGCCAGCTGGATATCCATTAATTGGAAATGCCTTGAGGTTTATCGGAGGGGCGGACAGTAAGTTATTTCCTTTATTACATTAGATTTGATGTATTGTTAACTATGTGGTTCTATACCCAAAAAATGTCTAACATACCTTTAGTCTATTCTGAACCATAGAGTTTCTATTCTTATTTTTGTAGTATTGAACAAAATCTATTTAAAAAAATATTTTTAAAACGTTTGGAATGATTGCGTTATTAATTTCACAGAATTGTTCAAGAATGTATTCTCAAGAACACTGGAGTACGGAGATGTAGTCAAAATGTGGGTTGGTCCCAGGCTTCTTGTTTTCCTAACCAACCCAGCAGATATCGAGGTATGTAATACAAACATACAACATTCATTGCAATTTGAAAATAATGTTTTTTTCCTGATTATATTACAATATGATATTTAAACCGAAGTATATATGTTGTAATATTTTTGTAAATACTTATTATAAATAATGATAAAGTAAAGAAAACAAGTAGTAACTAAACTAGGGCAGCATTAGTTAGCGAATTATATGTGGGTTTTTTGAAGCATATGATGATTAAAATTAGCTAGAATGAATTGTAGGAGTGCATTAAGAAATATAAAATATAATAATGAAGTGAATGTTAATATTTCCGTTGTCTAATTATTTCCGTTCGCATCCCAACTATAACTTACAATATTAAAGGTTGCTCCCGAGGTCCTTGCTTTCGCCGAATATCTTTGGAGGGGGCTGCCCACGCGGTAGTCTCTCTATCTAGGTATCGTAGAACAGAGATAAAGATAAGGAATAAAGGGTCCTAGCCAAAGAATAAATAATTTATAAATTAATAATATATACTACACATGTAGAAATATTGTGGAAGGATAAATTTAGCTGAAAATTCCAGAAACATATGATGGTTTAAGCGTCAAATTATCCTTTAATTTATTCTTAATAATAAGAGAAAAACGCTGAACATTTTCATTAAATGTTTGATATTTTGAAACAGTTTAGGTTTTCGAGTCGAGCCATTGACTATTAATTGTTGATTGATGGCTTAATCATAGAAAGAATTAAGGAAGGGATTTATAAGTATTTTGACAGCGTTGGGTAAATATTTTTTCACTATTTAGTAATAATTATGAAAACCACCCGAACTTTCTTTAAATATATGCTATTTTATATGCCAACGTTTCGCCCTAACTAGTGAGCCATCATTCAGGGTTAAAAATAGACATACTAAATAGATGTACATATTTTTATATATGCATTTAGCACTGATGAAAGAAAAAAAATAACAAGACTTCATCAATGGTACACTAAATCAATATATTGAATTTAATTAAAATTACAATTTTTTATTTCCGAAAACTGACTTGTTCAATGAATTACATTGAAATTGATGTCATATAATTTTTTTCCAGCTAATCCTCAGTAGCCATGTTCACATTGACAAAGCACCAGAGTACAGATTATTTGAGCCTTGGTTAGGAGATGGTCTTCTCATCAGTACAGGTAAATAATGTTTTATCGAAGATCAATTAACAGGGAAGTCACATATGGCTATCGTATAGATTATATGAAATTAAGATATGCAAATATTATTTTACGAAATCAGATTGATCATTTAGGACCTATCAGATCAGATTGGCTGGATTATTCTCTATTTTATTTTACAGAGAAGACCTTTCGCCATGAAATCGATATTCTACTTTTTGTATTACGATTCCAGCAATAGGGTATGGAATAACTCCTTATTCTAATAGTTCTGGAATAAGATCTTATTCCATCAAATCCTCAAACTTCCTCCTCATTTCAGTCTTTAAGCGTAATTTATTTAAAACTCCAATCCTCTTCTTCCACGATATTCTGTGCAGATTAAGATGATATCGACATCGAGATATTTTAATAATTGGTATTAAACTCCTTAAAATGACAAACTACCTTACTCAAATTCTTAGATTTTGAAATGTACTGTCTTCACTAGAATTTAATACAAGATGATGGCTTTGTTTTTCATATTTTAATGACAGAATATTTTTTTCAAGATACTATATGAATGCTTAAAAAAGGCACTTGTTTCTTTAGGTGAAAAATGGAGGAACCACAGAAAACTCATCGCTCCAACTTTCCACTTAAACATCCTGAAGTCATTTATTCCCACTTTCAACAGCAACAGTGTAGATGTCGTAAAGAAGTTGAAACAGGATATGGGAAATGAATTCGACGCCCACGATTATATGAGTGAGGCTACCGTGGAAATTTTATTGGGTAGGTTTCTTACTATTTCGAAATCATATTAAAATATTTTATTTATAAAATAGAATTTGTTGATAGTGTATATAATTATGTTTTTGATTAACAGAAACTGCCATGGGAGTGAACAAGAAAACTCAGCAAAATGGATACGAGTACGCAATGGCTGTTATGGGGTGAGTTGAAAGCTGAATCAGCTCGGAAAAAACATTTACTTTTTAAAAAATACTGAGATAGTTTAGATAACCCTAATATAAGATATATAACGATGAGATCATCATAATTTACTTGCTGAAAGTTAACGCGCATAGATTCACAAACTCTGTTGTACAGAGAATATATAATACGAAACGATATGCTTCTTTAGGAGCATATATAATTATTATAGGGAGCTCTAGGTTTATTTATTGTATATTTTAGAAAGGCGAGAGTTTATGATTTATACATAATGTGATCAGATTCTTCTTCTCTAGCTAATATATTTTATTAATTGAATGGTATTTTTGAAAATTATTTCGCAGTAAAACTTTCTTGAAATATAATAATCACTTTCTGAAGTATCACTCACTCTCTCTACTCAAGCTCATTAACAACATTAATTGCCCTTGACGGTTTCCTGTTTTATAATTCCAGGTAAGCTATGGTAATAATGCACTTGTTGGAGCATCTTTTTGTATTCATATATGCTACAGAATTATATAGCATACAATACCTCTATGGCTCTTATAAGGCATATACTTATATTTAGTTCCTTTCGTGTCTACACGCAACTTATAAATTTGGTTCAGCTGTTTACAAACTTTTTATATACCAACGACCAGACAGTTTTACCATATTAAATAATATAAATATATTCGAAATAATCTAATAAATAAAATTATGTAGAATAAAATTATACTACTGACAAAAAAAAAAAAGTTAAAATATATACTATTAATTCTTATTATAAAACAATTGATATAATAATTAATTAAAACAATTTTCTTGTATACCGAAAACATAAGGAAGACATATATAAATAAGATTTCCTAAATACAGACCAACACAGAAAGGAAATCTTGCTAAACAGTTGAAAAAATACTTAGTAGACGGATATAGAGATTGAGACCATTCCATATATATAGAATATATAGTTGCTATCAACTAATTTAAAGAAAACGTATTGATTTTATTTCACAGTTTGAGCAATATTCTCCACCTCCGCCACACTAAGCTTTGGCTAAGATCCGACTTGATTTTCAACTTTACTTCTTTGAGCAAAGTGCAAGAAAAGCTTCTGAAAGTCATCCACGGCTTAACCAGGAAAGTAAGTTCAATAAAATACATTATATTACTGATTACAAAATATATTCTGTTTATATCACACTGAAAATTTATTTTACATATTATTAGTTTTGTACACTTAATATTTTTATCCCTAACTTATTCGACAGTTAAATAAGATTTGAATTGTATTTTAAATTCGTTTTTAACTAAAAGGTTTTCAATATCCGAATGGATGAATACAAAAGAAACGGCAGCAAAATTATCACAAGCACTCCTGAAGACAATACCAAAGTACAAGCAGAAGGTGACTACGCGTTTGGCCACTCCAAAGGCATCAAAGACGACTTAGACGATGAGATAGGTCAGCAATAACTTAATATTTTTTAATTTTTGGATTCACAATTGTCTTCATTAGTTTTTAATATTCTCCTTTGAAATACATTACTAAATTAAAATTAAATGTTCTAATATACAGGAGAAAAAAAGAGAATGGCTTTCCTTGACCTGTTGATCGATGCTTCTCACGGAGGCGGGAAAATCACTAATGAAGAAATTCAACATCAAATCGACACAATCATGTTTGAGGTAAGATCTAGAGAATAGAATCTAAAAGATACAGTAATAGAGTGGGCAAATAATTAATTAAATATATATATATATATATATCACTTGTAAATATATTTCTATCTAAATTATTTGATAGGGTCACGACACTACAGCAGCAGGTAGCAGTTTCTTCCTCGCCATGATGGCAGCTCGCCCAGATATCCAGGTAGAGTAATATTAAAAGAACTAATATTGTGTGATTTAGTAGAGATAGATTGAGCTTTGAAAATTCTAAATTATTCTGTTTTTTCCAGGAAAAATGTGTAGAGGAAGTACAACGAATCTTCGGAGACTCTGACAGACCAGTGACGTTCCAAGATACACTTGAAATGAAGTACATTGAGAGGTGCCTCATGGAAACTCTTAGAATGTACCCACCGGTACCCATCATAGCCAGGGAGCTTAAACAAGAACTCAAACTGGGTAAGACAAAAAATAATAATTTAAGATAAAATTCACCGACTAAGTAGTGAAGTAGACAGTGGATTGATATAAAATATTGTTTCAGCTTCCTGCGACTTGACAATCCCAGCTCATTGCACAGTTGTTGTGAATACCTTCATGCTCCACAGGAAACCCGACATCTATACCAGCCCTAACTATTTCGACCCCGATAACTTCCTCCCGGAGAAGTCCGCCTCCAGGCACTACTACTCCTACATCCCCTTCTCTGCTGGACCCAGGAGTTGTGTAGGTTAGTATCCAAGAATACTCACTTAATCAGTTATCATATTTTGAGGCAAAATTTATAAAACTTATTAATATATTTTTAGGCCGAAAATACGCCGTTCTGAAACTGAAAGTCATGCTGGCAACCATCCTCAGGAACTACAGGATACTTCCAGGCAAGAAGGAGAAAGACTGGAAACTGCAGGGTGACATCATCCTCAAGAGAGCAGATGGGTTCCCACTCCAATTGGAACCAAGAGCAATCAAAGTCTAAAAAAGCTTCATGATTTTATTACATTTATCCTGACTGTGTTATTTACTTTTATAGTTACCTTTATTGAAAAATAATAAATTATTTATATATTAGTCAAAATGAAATAAATATATCCAAACCGAATCACGTTTATTTGAGTAGCATTTAATTCTAAATTGTGTTATTTTATAATTTCAAAAAATATCAAGCATACTACATAAACAAATAATTATCATCACATCCGTTACGCCAGTCTTTCTAAAAATTGAATGGTATTTATAGTATAGCTTCAGTCGGCTAATAGAATTCAATTTTTTTAAAGATGCTTAAATATCATATAATTAGTAAATCACAATTTAAGTCGCTTTTATTTATTGAAAATAAATCATATTACATTTATAATTGAAAAACTGTATTAATGTATTTTTTTTTTTCATATTGCCATAACGAATTTAGCTTTTTATTTCAGGGAAAAAACATTTCTAACACCGATTATACACATTAAGTATGATGAAAAAAATCAAATAATTATTACCCGTTTTTGAGGGGTTTCTTCAGATGTAAATCTTAAATACACTTTTAATTTTCGTCTTTATTGGCACCAAACGCCTTCCTTTCCATGCAAAGATCATTTTCATTAAATCTGATCCTTTTGTGGATGTTCCGATGTCATAAATGCCTATATGTTTCGAGCCGATACAATACACACATATATATATATATATATATATATATATATATATATATATATATATATATATATATCTTCATTTTAATCAATGGCATCAGATTATAGAAAAGTTATAATGAAAAATAAAAGATTTAATTTTCCTCTTTATCTCTTAAAATTAGATCATGATTAACTGGGAATTTTATTGTTACAATTGATATGTAGAACCTGTATTTTCCAAGTTTTTCTGTGGTAAATTCTATATGTTGCAAATAAAACGTTATGTATAATTAATGTGATAATAAATATATATGTATATGTATGTATATATATATATATATATATATATATATATATATATATATATATATATATATAATGTAAGAAGATATTGTTCTAATTAACATAATAATATAATTTACTCTTCATGATAGTGAATAGAAACTAAATTAATAAAAAATATGGAGAACACCATATAAGAAATGCTAGAAGGGCATTAGTATTAGAAAAAGAAACTATTTTGAGTTATCATCAGGAAGCAATTTTAATGAATTGTTCTGAAGATGAGGCGATAGGAACTCGAAACGTTATGTATAATTAATGTGATAAAAAACATATATATCAGAAGAGAATGTTCTAATTAATATAATAATAAAATAAATAACTATATGTCATTGTTAGTTAAAATAAAAAAACGGATCAATGTAAATTACGAAAGCGTTTGATGGTCTCCTAGCAGAGATAAAATGAGAAAATTTAAAGATCATAGAAACATTATGTTATAAATATCAAAGAAAATATAAAGATTATAGAAAAAAAAACATACCTAACATTCGAAGTGTGATAATATAGTGGGGGTGATTGTTGAAGATAAAATTCCTCTTGTTTTTTTTAACGAAAAATAAACGACTCCATGGAATTTTAATGTTAAATTTATTTTATTTAGGGAGGTAAGTGTAAATTTTCCGTTTCAAGTTCTTTGTCATTATGTTCTTGCTTAGTTATTTTGTAAATAGTGGAATTATTTTGGATTTTGTGCTCTCTGTTGGTGTAATCAGCGGGGACATACGCAGCTTCATATGGCATTGTTTATAAATCCTCGCAAATCCTTGTATCTATGAGATTTGATTTACGTTTTAATTTTACAGGCTTAGTTATTTACCAGACTTCGCATAGAGACATTTTGGTTAGATACAATTTCCATTTAATGCTTTTAAAATCAGGGGACCTAGCCGCTATGTTATAAGCCTTCTATTTACTTTTCGTCGAAGTGATTTAATTTTTTGCCAAATGTGGGTCCTAAATATGTTATTTAATATATGGGTCCATTTATATCCTTTAATTCCATCATATGATTTTAATAACTATAATTTTGTTTAATTATTTATTTTAATTTTTATTTCTATCTGTTTATATATATATTTTTTTGTTTTCTTTTCTTAGTTAGTATTTTTAAATTTTTACCAACAATAAAGACAATTGATGTAAAAAATAAATTTTTGCAAATAAGTAGCGCATTGTAATGGATTTCCAATCAATATTTTTAAAACAGTGCAGATGTATTCTATACAAATAAAGATTGATATTGTTGTAAAAAAAAAAAAAAAAAAAAAAAAAAAAAAAAAAAAAAAAAAAAAAAAAAAAAAAAAAAAAAAAAAAAGATATATAATATATATATATATATATGGGTCATTAAGTTTTTTTTGTCAATTCATTTTTTTCATTTGATTACACATCTATCGATCAGTAAAAATAAATTACTTTTCTCAAGATAGTCCTGAGTTTTCTTTTTGTTCAATACTTGTGCGATATATATTTGGCCGTTTTACAAAAGAAGTTTTTGATATATTTTTTTATTTATTTACTTTTTAGAAATTCCAACGTTTCAGCCTCTAGGGCCATTTTCAAGCATCTGTAAACAATTAAAAAAATTATGGCATTTATACACTTTTTACATCTAATATTCAACATTTAAATTAATTATTAAAAAAAAAAATGCTTTACCTACCATGAATATTTATCTATATATATTCTTTCACAGCTCCATCAACAGTGTCGTCTTAATTATAAGCAGTGTCAAACTATAATTTTAAAAGAATCATAATATATTGCATCAATTATTCACAAAACGGAAAAAAAATCTATTTATTCAAAAAGAAAAAAAAATTATTTGTATTCACTCACTTAACATTTATCGGCCGTCCTGTAGGTGTTTAAAAATAATTAATCTCAATGTTCACATTAGATGTAAAAAGTGTATAAATGCCATAAAATTTTTTTTATTGTTTACAGATGCTTGAAAATGGCCCTAGATGCTGAAACGTTGTGATGTCTAAAAGTAAATAAATAAAAAATATATCAAAAACTTCTTTTGTAAAACGGCCAAATACATATCGAAAAAATAAATTTCATATTTTCGTTAAAAAAGAATTGGAAGATTTTCATATGCAAACACCATCACAAGAACCAATAACATATTATATTTAATCGAAAATAGGTCTTGTTTGTTATATAATTAAAATATATTAACCATAGCTAATTAAATATTAAATAATTTGTGACTGTTGATAATTTAATAAATGTTATAATGGCAACTCAAGAGAAAATAAATTAATCCATAAATTGATACAACGTTTTGATTATGATTCAGAAAGAATTTCGGAAACTAATCATCATCACCTTTTGGTGTTTTAAGATAAAGAATTGTCAGTAGTTTATTTCGGTTGGATCATAGCGTTACAGAACAATCGCCGCTGATCTATATACAACCACAATGGCTCTAAAGAGATAATATATTCAGAACATTGAGGGCAATGACAATAAAACAAATACTAAAGGCTCAGAAGGTTACCCTCGACAATGTAAACTGTCATTGTAAAGGCGCTACGATAAAAATAAATAAATATAGCCTGTTGTTAGATGGACCAATGACTGCATTGGTAACTTTAAAACGTGTCAAAAAGTAATCTTGCCTAATACCCTTACCTCCTCAACATTACTCACGCTTCTCAGCTCGACGGTCTTATGAACTATTTCTTTTTCTAAAACTATTACTATTTTTATTACATTACATTTAGCTAAAATAAAAAACATAAGCATAATAAAAAGTGTTGTTACTTATTCACTAATTTATTCCTTATTCTTTTACATATAATATTGGGTGGATCCACAAGTTCGTTCGGTTTTTGAAGAGTAGGATAAAACATATTTTTTTCTCGTATACATAGAATAAATTTTATCCTCTTCTCTATTCGCTGTTTTTATTGATGACCTCTAGCTTTCTGACAATTTCATCATTCTGCTCACTTAAGGAATCAGGGGCTTAGAAGCGAAAAACTGATCGAGATACTTTATAACGTATTATCTCTCTCATCATCGAATAATTTCCTGATGAGGTTTGATATAACGTTCAAGCCAAATTGGACTTTAGCTGAGTGTTCATTACGAAGTGTGATCTAACGTTGTAGTCCAGGAGCCACCAGATGCATGGTTGACGACTTCATCGAACATACATCTAAAATATTTTAAAAAATTTCTTTCAACCATATTCTGAAAAATTAATCTTTTATTATTGCCTTAAATATTTTTATATTGAAATTTCATATATTACTTCATTCATATCAGAAGAAATAACAAATTCCTAGATATTTTACATTAAAAACGAAATTAAAATCATTTATAAATTAACAAAATAGCACAATATCACAATTACATTGCATAATATAATCATTATTAAATCAATCTAGGCTTATTTGAAGTCAATTGACTTCAGCCTTTACGTGGTTTCGCTGGACGTTTGCTCTTCTGCCCGTCATTAGTAAGAGTTTCTAAACCGCAAGAAAAGTATTTTCGTCATTTTTGAGACGTAACAGACTAGTTGTAACTAAAACTAATTGTATGTTCGATAATTTATAGCTTCATCAAATTAATTAGTTGCTTTGTAAGAGCTTTAGGACCGCAGAAATGCTTTTTTGTAATAGGTATGTTAGAAAAAAAATTGTAAAAATATTTCTAGATCTAAGTTCGATGTGGTATTCAACCATGCATCTGGCTTCTAGACTATATAGAATGTTGTTGTGGTGGAATACACTACCTTTGCGATTGACTAGGCCTGGGCGTTTCTGTCGCAATGCTTGGTGAAATATTGTTAGCAGCGTGCAGTATATCTTCGTATCAATCGTTCTTCCTTGTGGAAGCTACTCGTAAAACAATACACCGTGATAATCCCATTATTAGATGAGCAAAATGTTTTTCGGATGTAGACCACCCTTCAGATGGGTATTAGGCGAAGCATAGCTGTTGCCCGCAATCGCACTACATTGTCGTCGATGAACCACTTTTCGTCAACTGTCACAATATGTTTGAGGGATAAGCCCCTTACGTGCCAGTTCAGAGGAGAGTAACAAATTGGTTGGCCAAGTTTGCACAAGTCAGTTGATGTGGCACCCAAATGTAGAACTGTACACGTAGTCAAGCTGTTTTAAATACCTCTGATCTATTCCAAAATCTACTTCCAGTTTCTCTGTAATCTCGATGGGCCGATTGCGGCGTGGTGTATTTCCGAGACTCGTATCTCTAGAACGATATTATCAAACATTTTTTGAGAAGTAAGTTCTGTTTAGGCATCGTCCCAATATACTTTACATATCTTCTGGTATGCCTTTTTTGAAATAAAAAAGCTAAATATGCCGAATCATTTGACATGTTCACTTCGAATTAGCACAAACAAAAACTAGTGTCAATGAAACACCCACGATAGTTTCGAAGAGCGGAATTAGACTTTTCCAATAACTATGATTATTGTTAGTTAAGAAAAAGAGAACTGGAGATATTTGAAAACATTGTACAATACTAAAAAAAAAAAAAAAAAAAAAAAAAAAAAAAAACTTTTGGATCGAACTAATATTAACTTTTAATGGTTTTCACTCATCTTCATAGCTGTAATTATTTAGGAAATGAGAATTAGAAGAGGACTACTTTATATTTATTTAAGAGGACTACACTATTTTCGATATACTTTAACATAGCGATGTTATTCACTACGCTGTAGCACAAACAAAACTAATGTCAATTAAACCAAAGACGACAGTTTCAAAGAGCGAACTTTGACCTTTTCTATGACAATCACTATTATCTGATAAGGCAAAGAGAACTGCAAATATTTAAAAATAAAACACGAAGTCCTAACAAAATCCATAACTTCGTTAAGGATCCACTTACTATAATATGGAAATCATACAAAGTATATTATAATTGGCTGAAAGTATCCGTTTTACATATTTATAATTACCATGCTTGAAACATAACAGATAAAGAGTTATTATATTAAAAATATTTGTTTATGGTCGATTACAATAAGCTTTACTGTTGAAAATGATAAAACAAAAATAATGCTAAAACCAAGTATCAGGTTCAAATAACTAACGTTTCTGGTCAAGAGCTGCGCGCAAGTAATCACAATAGAACTAGCTACAACTTTTCAGCAGCTATGAACAAAAAATATTCATAATTAAGAAACAGGTATGAAATACTTACCACCTGATGACGAGAATATACAGAGAGGGAAAGAGGACTAGTACAATTGGTATAAAAACTTTGGCAGTTTGATTGCAATACACTTCCGAATGTTCCTACACGATTTGTCAATTTCAACTGATATGGAATTCGAGAGGGAACGACAAACACAGGGTCATATCCTTTCATGTTTTGACAAGTGTTTGATATTAGCCCGTTAATACAGAACCATTTTCACGAATCTTTTTAAAGTTATAAAATGTCGCTGACTTAGCCCGAACCAGATACCGTTCCTTCCATGACAAACTCCATTCCAACTACAATCTATTAGTTTCAATCCTTGCTTCCTCATCGATCCCTGATAATCCTCCGAGGCCGATCTGAAAAGAAGATGGCCAGAAACCTTCTAGTTTAGAATATTTTTAGAGTGCTGCCACTGGGCAGTGGCTCTACATGTATTTCATGACAGTTTTCTATATAACCATCACATTTACTTCAGTTGTAGTACAGTCAGCTGTAGATAAATATGTTTAAAAAAAAAAGTTATAAAATAGAGTGAAATAATTTTGAATCTTCGGGTCACATAATGGGGTGTTTGAAAAATTCAGCGTCAGATTGAACTAAAAATAAAATTATATGTTTTAAAGGTTTTATCACAAAATACCTTGTTTGAATCGTTTTTTTTTTTTTCCTATTAAAATAACTTAAAATAATTCAATACTAGAATCTTCGCACTATAACGAACTAAGATGAGATTTAATACTGAGTGAGGATTATTTCTTCATTTGAAATTATTCTTATATTAATTCACTTACTGGTCACTTGAAAATTTCGATATGTGACTCCAAATATTTTTTCAAGATCGTGAATCACGATTATTATTATTACTATATCAATTACACAATTTAGTATTTCTAAAATTGAAATTATTAAATAGTAAAAAACGTATATCTACTTGAAATATGGAAGCATAATTGTCTGTCTTGTTCAGACGTTCGAAGAAATACAATGTTTTGGGCCTTGGTGAGGGATATCTAAGGGCTAGCTAAAACATGGGATTTCTGAAAAATAAAAAAAGGATTAAGATGGAAAATCAATGTTTTCATTTTAATTTCATTATCGGACAGAATGGGCGTCAGATAAATATACTTTCATAATTGTCATAAAATTGCACCTAAAAATCATACGTAATACGTAGCTACATAAATCATAAATACCATAGTTATAGAAAATAAAGTATAATTACAGTTAAATAATAGACTATTAATTCCGAATGATAAGTCTTTTAAGATGTTCTGAAATCAGCGATTGCAACATGTTTCTAAGCATAAACTTTTTTTTTAACCATTTACTACTACTTATACGATAATATTAAAGAAAAGAAATTGAAGACTAATTTTTATTACAAATGAAATTTGTTTGAGTGAGTAAATCGATTTCTAGGTACTTTTTTAAATAAAGCGATCCATTATCACTCAACACTCCATTATTTCTTTTTTCTCTCTCCCTATGTTTCGGCCTTTGCCATTTTCAAGGGTTCTTTAATCCTTCCTTTATATAGCACACATATAAAATATATTTTGTCACATTTTAAAACATATACTATAGGCTGAACTAGTCTTGTCAGTTTGTTATATATTATCTACAATAATAATAAGCTGACAAGGCTAGTTCAACCTATAGTATATATTTTAAAATGTGACAAAATATATTTTATATATGTGCTATATAAAGGAATGATTAAAGAACCCTTGAAAATGGCAAAGGCCGAAACGTAGGGAGAGAGCAACAAAAAAACCTAGCAAGAAATTAAAGATGCTATTAATATTCAATGTTTTGTTGCCTTTTAGAAAACAAATAAGTTATGTTATAGAATGTTCTTTTTTCTTTATAAACATTGCTAACTTATCAAAATTAGGTGTAATTGTTCTGCAATTAAAAAAAAACAACTTTAAGAGAGATAAATGCTTTGTACACTTAAAAAAAAAAAAAAAAGTGTTGCCTAAATGTACCGAGTTGCTCTATTATGTATAATTCTAATGTTTCTCATGATTTCAACTTATTAAAAATTAAAAAGTGACGAATGGTTTTCATGTTACAATGACGTGAAGAACACAGACATCCAACGCCTAGTATATACGTTGGTGTCCCATTTCGGTACTGCCTATAATAGTAGGATCAAAAAAGAAACTAATCTTATTGCCCGTAAAACGTCAGGCGCAACCTTCGTCCCTTATAAGGGTCTATCCTACCTTAATATGATGGCAAACGAAATATATATATACTCAGTACCTTCCCTGGGACAGCACGATCAAGTCGTCTCTGGATCGCCGACAAGAAGCATTCAGGCAAGTATATTAAACCTTTTCGAGTTTATAAATTAATTGATTATTAATTTTATTCGAATTTAAAAAAAATCTGGTGCGGACAACACACGACTTTTACTTACCTCGAATGCTAAAATCAATTTAAAACCTAATAAATATACTTAAATTTGAAAAACATTTTAAGTTAATTTTAATAAACCGTATTCGTTTTTGTTGGAAACATATAATTTAGATGAAATAATATAACTATATATTATTTAAAATATAAAATTGTTAATTAGTAATAAGTTTATTTCCTATTCGTCACTTTATCTTAACTTTTACACCTACGTGCATGAGATAATATTTTTTCTAAAATCTTTCTCTTTCTAACGGTATATTATATGTCTAAAATACTGTTCTTCTTATCAAAAAACCAAAGATTACATAAAATAATAGTTTTGCTCTTTTATCATTTAGTTGGTCATCAAAGTCGTCCAACTTGCATATTTAGCCATCATTCATCAATTTCGTTAAGATGATATGGAGGAAGAAGGTTGTTTAGAGGAAGAAAACTTAAAATATTGCCATTTACGCCCTATCAGATTATTTCACTCAGGATGAAACCTACATGATATTAAAGCCCATTAAATATTACATCCATATAGCGAGTTTAATCAAAATCATTAGAACCGTTTTTGAGGAAATAGTAAAAAAGTGCAAAATCCATGCTATGAAGTGGCTCTTCGGGTTAGCCAATTTCGATGAAAAAGTGCTGTAACATCTGGAGCATAATAGAACTGTAAATATGAAATATTAGTTTCGTACAAATTTCTGTTTTTGCGCTAGACTTACCACACACATAGACCTTTTTCCGGACTTGGTCATTTGGACTCAGGAGACCCTAAAACGTGTATTTTCGTCGAAAACTGGAATTCGAATCTATTCAGGATCACAATACTTTCACAATACAATACACAATTAATTAAAATAAAGTTTTAATTTTAACCTAATTTTATATACATTGAGTGACAAACAAAGTGTTTCCGTTAAAGTAACTTAAATTATCTAACATTGGGGTTGTCCACGGGGTAAGGCATAGGATTCATAACAGACTGTTTTCTGTTTATTGAATTAGAGATTGGAGGAATCTGAGGAAGGAAATCCTCCTTCCTTCCAAACAACTTTCCTAAGTTGGATGAAAACCTGCTGGTTCCACACTGGTGACCTCACCCTCATCATCTTCCCGACAAAAAGAAAAATCTAAACTACCAAAGGGCCTAGTTTTATATTGGTTGGAGTATACATATCTTCTGCCTATCCCAACAGAGTCTTTCAAAATGAAATAATCAGAAATCAAATAAAAATAAATGCTATTATTTCAACATATTTTCGAAACTCAAAAACACAGAAGATAATGGAATGAATTGCATGGAAGAGAGTACTTTATTAGGGGACTACCAAGATTATATTAAACTTTGTTTTCCTTTTTTAAAAAAGGGGCCTAAAGCCAATCATATAAGCAATCTTTCGCAAAAGGGAAAAATTAAATTTTAAGCAACAAACTTAGATTAGCTACAACTTAACAAAATTAGTCAACTAATGCTAATTGCTGTAAATTAGTACTTCAAGAAAACATTTAAAAATAGTAGGTTTTATAATAAAACATATTTGAGATATGAAATTTTAATGCATATCAAATCAATCTTTTCAGAAATTCTTTCCCGATTTTTCATAATTATTCATTTTGAAGACTGATAATGACACAGATAATATTTAATAAGATTTTTGTTTCAGAAGGAAGAATGGATGTTCTGGGTATCGACTCAATATTGGTGGCGGGGCTCACAGCAGCAATCGCTTACTACGGCTACTTCTGGTTCTCCAGGCGGCGGCTCTACGAACTGGCCTCCAAGATTCCAGGACCAGCTGGATATCCAATAATTGGCAACGCCTTGAGGTTTATCGGAGGGGCGGACAGTAAGTTATTTCTTCTGCATTTAGTTAGAGTTTAAGTTACTTATTACCTTTAAGTAATTTCCTTAGGATATCTTTTATTATCTTCGTAAGTTTCTCGTTTGATTTTTTATTCATATAATCATTATGTAGGTTTTGTCAACTAAATGATTTCAATCTCAAGGCTAGAAACGACCAGTGATTTTTATAAAATATGACATTGAACGTATCCATTAATATCACAAAATAGTAATGACAGCTAAATTCGTTAATGGCCAACGTTAAAATAATTAACGCGTGATTTTAAAAGTTTAAATAATATAGCTATCTCTAAAATAAAACTAAAACAGACTCAAGTTCAGATATATTTTTGAAAAAAATTTTATGCCAGGAAGAGGTGTCGCTGGGCACCCTCTCTCCATCAAGCCTATCACACCACAACATCAACTTTATTTCACCCTCCCATTCACTGATAGTCAATCACTTGACAGGTGTAAGAAGAAATGTGTAAAGTTAAAAAAGAAAAAAAAATATCTAAAAATGTGTTATTCTCACTAATAAAGGATTTTATTAACCAATTTATCTACCATCAGTTATATATAAATAATCATAAGTAACTTATTCAATGAGATATCTAAAACCATTAACGTGGATTAACATTTCTATTTCAGAATTGTTTAAGAATGTATTCTCAAGAACACTGGAGTACGGAGATGTAGTCAAAATGTGGGTGGGTCCCAGGCTTCTTGTGTTCCTAACCAATCCAGCAGATATCGAGGTATGTTTTACAATAATCAAATTTAAAAGTAACCACAAAATTAGAATATTTCAATATAAAAACATAATAAATAAATTTAGGATTGTTTAACCAAAAAATCTGGCGCGGGCAACACACGACTTTCACTTACTTCGACTGTTAAAATCAATTTAAAAACTATTAACTATACTTCAATTTGAAAAATATTTTAAATAAAACTCATGTATTCATTTTCTTTAGAAACATGTGATTTAGATTAAATAATATAACAATGTTAAATTCGCTAGAATAATAATCAGTAATAAGTTTATGCACAACTCGTCGCTTTACATCACTTTTTACAACTTTGTGTATCAGATAATATTTTTTCTAAAATGTATCTCTTTTCAAAGATATATTATACGTCACTATTACTGTTCTTAATATTAATAAGCCAAAAATTACAAGTTTTGCTCTTTTCTTCTTTGGTTGATCATCAAATTCGTTCAGCTTGTATATTTTACGTATTTTATCCATGTTAATAAGATGATATGTTTTATTTTTTCGAATCTACAAAATTGATGGTACTTTAGAAAGGAAGAAAATTTAACTTCGGTATTAATCAGAATATTTCAATCAGATTTAAACCTACACCATATTAAAGCCTATTAAATTTCGCGTCGATACAGCGAGTTTAATCAAACTCTTTCTAGCCGTTTTGGAGGGAATGTGTAAAATGCATGGTATGAAGAGGCTCTTTTGGTACGCCGATTTTGATAAAAAAAGTTTCTGTAACATCTTGGGCGTATAGCTGTCTTAAATATGTATTTCAGTTTTTATACAAATTTTCGTTTTCGCGCTAGACTTACCACACACACACAGACCTTTTTTTTCGGGACTTGGTCATTTGGAACTCTAAAATGTGTAAATCCGGTGAAAACTCGAATCGAAATTTTTCACGATCGCAATACTTTCCCTTACTATATATTTTTTATAGGTAAGTGAAAGTAAAAACACATATCAATTACCTTTAATGATTATGGAAGACTTCAACTCTAGTAATCCTAAATTAAATCAAAATTCTTTTGCAGTTAATCCTTAGCAGCCACGTTCACATCGACAAAGCTCCGGAATACAGATTATTTGAACCCTGGCTAGGCGATGGTCTACTTATCAGTACAGGTAAATGTCTTATAAAAACCTATTTTAAATATATATTACTCAATTGTGTAAATTTCAAAGCTTTACTTAAATATAATAAACGAAGTCTGAAACAGTGCTTAATGTAGAAATATCATAGCTTGATAACACGTATTTCAAAACCATTTATTGCATCTATAATATAATAGTTGCATCAACGAAAATCAATTCACGGAATCCTGTTTTCCAAAATCAACATTAATTAATGTGTGAATAGGTGAAAAATGGAGGAACCACAGGAAACTAATTGCTCCAACTTTCCATTTGAACATCCTGAAGTCCTTCATTCCCACCTTCAACAGCAACAGTGTTGATGTTGTTAAAAAGTTGAAGCAAGATTTGGGAAGGGAATTCGACGCCCATGACTACATGAGTGAGGCTACCGTTGAGATTTTATTAGGTTTGTACGGATTTACATTCATTTAATTATTTCGGTTGACTTATTATAGCTAAAGTACAATATTACCTTTACATTGTCTGAAATGTTTTATTTATTTATTAACAGAAACCGCAATGGGTGTAAACAAGAAAACTCAAAAGAACGGTTACGAATACGCAATGGCAGTTATGGGGTAAGCTAGTAATAAAATATTATCATAGTTATAAAAGTGATTTAAAAATTTATTAATAATTTTACCATAATGGATATAAAATAATTTTACCGTTTCTTCAGTTTGAGCAATATCCTCACCTCCGACACACCAAACTCTGGTTGAGACCTGACTTTATTTTCAACATGACATCTCTCAAGCAAAGTACAAGAAAAACTTCTGAATGTTATCCACAGCCTAACTAGGAAGGTAATAATTTTCTTTTTTAAATAAATTCATTTCTCTTTAATATACCAGATTTTATAAAATTTGTAGTTTTTTAATTAACATGGAACAATTCTCGATTTATTACAATTGTTTCAGGTGTTCAACATCCGTATGGACGAATACAAGAGGAACGGTAGTAAAATAATCAGTAGTACTCCTGAAGACAATACCAAAGTACAAGCTGAAGGGACTATGCGTTCGGTCATTCTAAAGGCATCAAAGACGACTTGGACGATGAAATCGGTAACAACTCATATTTAATACGTTTTAAGTAATTTAAGTTAGTATCAAAAATAAGATATTTTTAAAATGATCCTCAAGATTTAATCAAGGTCAACAAATGCGATTTCAACAAGTGAATTAGAATTTCCAAAGGATCATGGAATATCGAACCTATTTTCTTTTACTAATGCCTGGTTTGTCATTCAGGAGAGAAGAAACGGATGGCTTTCCTTGACCTGTTGATCGACGCTTCTCAAGGAGGTGGCAAACTGTCTAATGAAGAAATTCAGCACCAAATCGACACAATCATGTTTGAGGTGAGAAGTAATTCTGCGGAATTACCACTCATAAACGTGCATCAAATTACTAAACTATACCTTATGAATACGATGGTTTTTGCCTTATTGTCGGTCGTTAACAACGAAGATGATTGATGTTTTATTTTTATTTTATATTACATCATCCACCAACAGGCTTAGGCCCAATTACAGGTGGTAAATCATACAAAAAAAAAAAGTAAATACAAACCAGTTTAATTTATATAATGAAAAAAAAAAAAAAAAATTATATATATATATATATATATATATATATATATATATATATATATATATAAACCTACAAATATCATATCCTAACTAAAAAATAAATAAAACGTTAAACAATTCATCATAAATATACTCCAATAAAATTAATTATATTAAGATAAAAAACAAAACAAAATATAAAACAAAAAAAAAAAAAAATAGGAAATGCAAAAATGAGATTGAAATGCACTTTTGGTCTAATTATATAATTATATGTAACTGTTAATATAATGATAAGCGTAACTATATTAAATATAATGATCAATTATTTAATGCCAAATTTTAATTTTAGTCAGTCAAGTTTACAATAAAATACCATTTGAGAAGGCATACCCATAATTACAAAATACGGTTTATCTTTTAAAGATAATCGTTGTACATATGTCGTTTAAAATATTTTACAATATAAATGTGAACTAATCACATTCGTAACGTCATAAGCTTACGTCAGAAGCTCGAATCCATAAAAAAAACCATTATTAGTTCAAATAGTTAGTTAGTTATATATTACGACACAACAGCCAAGTTATGTGTCTGTTAACATTTAGGTTTCAGAATATTTTTTTTGTAAGTGAAAATTTTTTTAGGCGCTTTACGTGATTTTTGGCAGGTGTAAAAGCTTTGATTTCGTAACCATGGTGACGTTACCAACATCGAATACTGGCGCATGCGCAGCGGTCTGTGTATGCCTATCCAGTAGAGCATAGATGTCTATATCAATTTCTGTGAACGTTATTGATACCGGTGTAATATGGGCACGAAAATATCGATATTTATAATATGGTTATTTCAGTATTTAATTAAATTAAAATAATCTGAAATTGAATGAGTAAAGACATGGTAGATAAACTATATTTTAGAACGTACCTCTTACTGTATATAAAGTTAATATAATGAAAACGATATTTTTAAATAATATTAAAACATTACTTTGCCTGAAAATATTTAAAAATCAAAATTAAAATGCAATTTAATAATAACACATTAATGATTTTCTCACAGGGCCATGACACAACCGCAGCCGGTAGCAGTTTCTTCCTTGCCATGATGGCAGCTCGCCCAGATATCCAAGTATGTATTCAAATGACTGGTATATCATACACATACTAATTTATTACGGCATTTTTAAAGAAATCATCGAATATACTTATATCATTAATCACTTTTCTTATCAGGAGTATCTTTTTATTGTAGGAAAAATGTGTAGAGGAAGTACAACGAATCTTCGGGACTCTGACAGACCAGTGACATTCCAAGATACACTTGAAATGAAATACATTGAGAGGTGCCTCATGGAAACTCTTAAGAATGTACCCACCGGTACCCATCATAGCCAGGGAGCTTAAACAAGAACTCAAACTGGGTAAGACAAAAAATAATAATTTAAATAAAATTCACCAAGTAGTGAAGTAGACAGTGGATTGATATAAAATATTGTTTCAGCTTCCTGCGACTTGACAATCCCAGCCCATTGTCACAGTTGTCGTGAATACCTTCATGCTCCACAGGAAACCCGACATCTACACCAGCCCTAATTATTTCGATCCCGATAACTTCCTCCCGGAGAAGTCCGCCTCCAGGCACTACTACTCCTACATCCCCTTCTCTGCTGGACCCAGGAGTTGTGTAGGTTAGTATCCAAGAATACTCACTTAATAAAGTTACCATAATTTTGAGGCAAAATTATGAAACTTTATAACTATATTTTAGGCCGAAATACGCCGTCCTGAAACTGAAAGTCATGCTGGCAACCACCCTTTAGGAACTAAGGATACTTCCAGGCAAGAAGGAGAAAGACTGGAAACTGCAGGGTGACATCATCCTTAAGAGAGCAGATGGGATTCCCACTCCAACTGAACCAAGAGCAATCAAAGTTTAATTGAACATTACTGTAATATACCGTTATTCTGCAAAGCGAAAAAACAAAATGTAAAAAAAATAATGATTTTCGTTTTATTTTTTTCCGAATAGTTTATATATTTAAATAATTTATGAGTGTTGTATGAGATGTATGAAAATAAAAGGACTGAAATATTGTTAATTATAACCAGTATCATTTTCTTCCGAACCTATGATAGTCAGATTGTTCGATATACATTTACTGAAACGGTCAAAAACTCAAAAAAAACCATAAACTTAGAAATTGGAATTGAAAACTTTACTTAAAAAAGGCAAATTTTTATTTAATTGAATAAATACTGGTCGAGGTTTACAGTTTGTTAATAAAACAATATATTTTGTGAGAAATCTGTAACGATCAATAAATAATGCAAAATAGAACTTGCCTCTTAGAGTATTATCTATTTAGAAACATCTATGTACGTACTTTAAATTTTATGATAATTCCAATAGATCAATGTTCTTTTTCGAAGCCTAATTTTTAATTTAAAACTTCTTTAATAGGAGACAATCATTAGTGCAATGTGTATTGAGTTGAGAGATATCAGAATGTTGAGATTGTTGTTTGGCTAGTTCATAGATCGTGAATGGATTGTGAAGTGGTGCAATCTTCCTTGATATGCCGGTCACACAATGAAGCTTACATATTTTCTTCTTCGGTGGAGTCACTGGAAAACCTATGTTTTACTTCTTTTTACATCAGTATTACTTGAGGAAGATTTACTTATTTATTCATATTAAAACAGCACATTTTGTCTTCCTTATCTTTTTTATTTTTATTGTTACACAAATTGTCACATGTAGTAGTCAACGTTTCGGGCTTTTTTTCCATTATCAAGACTAAAAACATTTTGCTTTTAGTTAAAATTTATTAAATAATTTTTTCCTAATATATAATAAACTACAATTTACCTTTTTTTTTTATCTGTACATTCTAATTTTCTATAATTCACATCTAGATCGTTTGGAATAAGGTTGACTATGTTTAACTTTTAATAATAAACATTGTAATATTGTAATAAAAATAAAATATTCTAAGGCAGAAAATGTAAGGGATTTCACATAAAAGCTAGGTTGCACATTTATTATTTTTTTGGAGGCTATTATTCATTATTGGATTATGAAACATGCAATCGAAATAACAATCGATTTGAAACATAATTGTACTTTACAACTGTTTATTTAAAGGGTATAATGTCACTAGAGCCTTTGCACAATACAACGAACAAAAGGCAGAAACCTAATTATCGTGGGGCATGGTTTTCCTTATAAGTTATTGGAACATATAATAATAAAAGTTTTAAAAAATAAAACAGGTCTTACTGAAAATAATGATTAGAGGCTGTTTTTACTTCCAAGCACGTAATTATATTTTCAGATTGATATGCATATCTATATATAGACTGTGTTCAGAAAAAATAATCACCCTCCTAACGATTTTCAGCTTCCTTCCTCAACGAGAATCCTCCTACGTGCGACTTATTTATTGTCATTTTCAACAACCTAGTAACATTAAAGCAGCTAATATAGGAACTAATATCATTAAAAGAAAAAAAAATTGATTTTGTTCATAAATTGTAGTCCTCTAAATCTTTTCGAAACGATTAATCAGTTTATTCATCCCTGGTTGAAGGTATAGTACTCCTATTAAGTGATCTCATGCAATTAATATTAAAGCATTTCACCTGTCAGCAGTATTGTGACAACCAGCAAATAGGATAAATTAATAAACAAAATAATAACATGTCATACATGAGGAAGGACAGTACTCAGCAGCACGTCTTCTCGTCAGGTTTTTTTTAATGTATGGAGTAGCAATTATTAAACATTATTTTATGTCAGAGTGTTAATATGGCTATCATTATATTATTAGGGGCCAATTGGAGGGTTCATAGCTTGAGTGAAGTAAGCGAGCTCTTGGAGAAGGCTCAAAAGAGGCTGAATAAGATTATTCAACCCTCTAATTATTTGTGAAATTTGGGGTGAATTTTCACTGAAGACGACTGTTAGATATGTCCCTCCTCACACCCAAGCCTGTTGGTTCGTTGTTGGAAGGCGGAAAAGCGTAATTTGGTCCATCTGGGGGCTGTATTCTTAAAGTATACAAAGCATATGATATAATTAAGAACCTACCATGGCAATTCATTCATTCCTTAATCCTAGATCTGAAATATGTAGTAAGGGAAAGTATTGCAAAGGCAAACGCTTAGGAATTCAAGTTTTCAACGGAAATAACCAAATTAGTTAAAAAAAAATAAAATAAAAAATCGTCTTACGTGTGCCTTAAGCAAGTCTAGTTCAAACACGAAGAATCGTACGAAACTGATATAATATATTTAAGATAAGAATGCGCAACAGTTGATGTTACAAAGAATGTTTAAACACTTTGATTCACCTTAAGTGTTTCTAAGATTTTTACCATTTTCTCGAGAACAACTAACTAAATTAGATATAGCAATGTATAGTTAAATAGGCTTTAATGTTATTTAGGTTTTATCCTCATTGAAACAGTCCGAAATACTTTGAAAGGTAGTGTACATTATTGAAAGACACGTGACTGTTGCATTGTTTTCTTTTTGAATCTGTTTGTTTTGTCTAAATACAGGAGATCCGAAAAAAAAAAAAAAAAAACAGTCTGAGGGGGATAAAATCTCTAAAATGAAAAGAATGTTATGATGTTTTATATATATTTATAGATCATAATCCGTTAAGATATTCTAATCTCAAAAATGTAATCTTGGATATTCTTTGTTATGGAAACATATGAACCGTCGCACGCCTATTTTCACAGTATATTAAAATGTTAAGCCAAGGGAACTTTTTTATCATCCAGCGAGAAAGCAGTTATCTCCACTGGAATGAAATATTCCATGGAACATAACTTCAATGCCTAATGACTGGGAGATTCAAGGGCGCTGAGTGCAGGAGTAGGCCTTCATGTGCATTTACTCAACGGTGAAGGACTCATATTAAATGTGCAATATCACGTTTTACACTGATTAATACTTTAGTATAGAATAAAAAAAAAATACCACCGTTCATGTCTTGCCTTCATCACTTTGTTAATGCATTTATAGTTAATATTCCGTAGAATTTAGTTTTCATCAAAGCGGGAGCTTCTTCCATCTTTAATGCAATTTCTATTTATAATTCTAAAATTTATTGTATGCTATAAAATCAATTAATATATAAACAATCATATTTTGGTAATACTATATTCTTGAACGAAAAATATAAAAGTAAACACTCGAACTTTAATGAAAACTGTGCAAAAGATAGGGTTTGAAATAAATAAAATGAATGTAGAAATGGTGATAGTCTCGGTCTTATTGATATATTAGGATATGTGCGTTAGAACATGTGGATAAATTTAGGTATTTAGGATCTTCGATAGCTAAAAACAAAACAAAATTAAGGATGAAGAAAAGTCGCGGTTAAAGGCGGAAAAGCGTGTTGTTATTCAGTAGCTAAAATACATAGTTCGCGCCTTATGTTAAGAAACTTGAAGATTGGAATCTATAAAACTGTTATTCTTCTGAAACGTGCTTAATTTGAAAGATGTAGAACATATCAAAGTTTTGGAGAAAAAGGTGTTACGTAAAATGTTTGAGCCCAAGACGGATGAGGTCACTGGAGAATTTAGAAAGCTACACAAAGCGAAATTAAAGAGTTTGTACGCCTCTAGTATAAATGAAATAACACAGTGGGAAAAAATCACGATTTAGTGGCAACATTCTACAACTCTTAATCTAATACAGATAATTTTTTTTTTTTCATTTATAAGTCTGGGATGTCCTTTATTAGTGGGTGTGGAAAAATTACTCTCGTTACATTTTTTATTTTTCAAAATTACTGATTTCATAAATCTTTTGTATTGATCAATTTATTCTCTATAAGAGCATTCAAATCGAATGAATTGACGAATGATTTTTCATATATATATATTAACATTTACATATATATTAAACATTAACATCCCTTGGTTCAATATTTCTATATGGGAACATATAATATAATTAGAAATAATAAAATAAGCAGTTTTAGACAAATAGGTATTTCTTTAGATACATATTAATTTCTAGAACGTTTCCAACTATTGTATATATATATAAACGTGTGTGTGTGTGTGTGTGTGTGTGTATGTATTTGAGATGTAGAAATCTGAATATTATAATTATTTACGAAATAGGAATTCCAACGAGGATTTTGTATATTTTGAAGTAATAATAAGAAAAACAAAAATTGATTCAATTAAACTCTATTTTGCATTTTATTACACCTCATGTATTTTAGAAATCTTGATATATCTGTAAAAACATTTAACACAAATTGTTTGCTTGAAAAAAAAAAATGATAAAAGAATTTATTTTATTAAAAATTTGGTTTTATTTTTCCTTTAATGTTGTAGGGGGTTAATGTAACTATAATACCATGATACAATTTGACCGATCAAATGCGATCGCTCAGTGTTATATCGATTTAAAACTTTGATGTCTAATTATTTAAAATTAATTTAGGTAAAATCCTAAAATATACCTCATCTTTTATAGCTCTAGAGTAATTGTATATATGAAATATTGTATATAGTAATGATTGTGTGTATGATGTTTATTTATTTGTCAACTTTGTATTTATCTCAATTATAGGTTGTTTAATATATATATATATATATATATATATATATATAATATATATATATATATATATATATATATATATATATATATATATATATATATTGTTTGATCAGTTCTCGACTGTTGATAATTTAAGTTTGTGTTGTTCTTAGGTTTCAGTCAATGAATAAACAATTTTATCTATGCGACGTTTCGAGAATTTATTGTTCTCATAATCATGCCTGGGTACCATATGTTGATCTAATTTCTTCATAAAATCCATTTTTTCCTTTTTCCACTGTTGATTTTTCTTCTAATAACCTTTTGATAATAATATTGTTTGATCAGTTCTCGACTGTTGATAATTTAAGTTTGTGTTGTTCTTAGGTTTCAGTCAATGAATAAACAATTTTATCTATGCGACGTTTCGAGAATTTATTGTTCTCATAATCATGCCTGGGTACCATATGTTGATCTAATTTCTTCATAAAATCCATTTTTTTCCTTTTTCCACTGTTGATTTTTCTTCTAATAACCTTTTGATAATAATATTGTTTTGATCAGTTCTCGACTGTTGATAATTTAATTTAATTTAATTTAATAATTTATACATATATATATATATATATATATATGAATTTATTTAATTTATATTTTATGTAATTTGACTTTACCATTAGTTTTGGTATATATTGTATATGAAGAGGACTCATATCACTATTACTATTGTTCATTTTTAAACAAATTGTAATATGTCTCTATAAATATTAACAACAAAAATAACTTTATAAGCTTGGGTAGAACATCTAACTGAATAATATTCATTACACTGCAGCGATAATCGTTTTCTTAAGAATGATACTTGTTAAATCTTCTGTCGAATCTCCAACGGATATGTTAGGCAAGAGCTTAAATTCTTTCTTTCCCTCTGCAAGTGGAGGGAAAGGTCCAGTCTGGGTTCCTTTTAAAATTCTTTCCGTTTTAAAATTTAAAATTATAATATTAATAAAAACTCATTTTAAAATTTTACGTTTTTACAAAATGTTGACTTGACACTCCGATCGTCTAGGAGAACCTATCGAAATTGAAGGATAACAAACTTTGGCCTATTGTTTCATTATCTAAATGAATATTCTCAAATGATTAAAATAATATAAAGTATAAATAATGAGGCTATTCTATACTGCCCTTGACGACTTCCGTTTGACACGGCCCAGTCATTAATTAACCCTCATAGCTCATCGGGGTACCGAAGTAAGCGTTCTACCGACTGGATTTCATTGTAGAAGTTAAAGAAATCATTTCATCTAAGGTAGGTGGTCATGTTAATCACAGGCTATATAACTAATAACAGGTGTAATAACATGTTTTTATCTTCGAATAAAAAGTGCATTTGAACATGAAAAACCTCACATAATACTATGATTTAACTATATTAATACGGAAAATAAAGTGTCTAACGGATCCTTAAACGCCGAGGTTAAAAATAAATATTTGTTTTGTATTTTTAATATTTTTTAAAGCATTTTAAAGACTCCTATCATCTTAAACCCTCTCGATTTCTATTATTTTATTAATTAATTCGATGATTTATTGGTTTTTATCATTCTTTTTTGTTCGCACCTGTTTTTCATGTGTATGATCTAAAAAATTAATATTTTAATCTTTAACATATAACAATATTTCACTAAATTGATAAGTTGTGATGGTTTCCTGAAAATAAGAAATGTGAGAGGTATTAGACTGCAATAGAGAAATTATTAAATTCAAATTAATAATATATAACATATTTAAAACAAAAATGTATTTGAATAAAGAGTTATTAAAAATCATTGTGAAAGACAGAAACACAATTATTTATATTATTTATAAAAAAGAATAGATAAATGTATCGCGTAATATGGGAGTTTAATTTATTTGGACGAGCACAGATTGTAAATGAATCAATAATCTATCTAACGAACGATATAAATTTACCATATATTAAAGAAGCAAATTTGAAGAATAATAGCAAGATTAGTGTAAAATAAGGGGAAGTCACTTCCTTTATTTAAAGGATCGCATTGAAAAATGCGTTTTTTCCAAAATTTTAAAAGATGATTGGGGTCCCACCTCATGGATTATTAAAACTCATTGGTTTATAATTTTGAAGTCTCATGTTTTGTTTCCTTCATTTTAACTCCATAAAAAAATTCTGCTAATTAAAAAAAAATGATTCCTGATATTTCTATCATATTTCTGTTCATATTTCTTATTCATATTTCTGTCATATAATTCTAATATGAAAAATAAAAAACAAAAATCTATATTATTGTATACAAACAATATTAAAGAGCACGATAGTATTGTACTTTGAGGCAGACGATAGTATAATTTTGTGTACTGTTGTGATACGTGGTGATCCTTTATGTATATTACAGGACAGCCAGAAATAAAAAAGAGTCAAAATGTTGGAAGAATTGCTTGCAGAAGGTATGATAAGATGGTCGTGCGCACTGACCTTCGCCGCGTTCAGTGTGGTGGTTGTTCATTACTTCTTGTCCATAAGGAGGTACTGCGAACTAGCGAGGAGCATACCGGGACCTCCTGGGCTACCAATCATAGGTCACGGCTTCAACTTCTTGAAGGGAAACCAAGGTAATTCATACCACCACGCTACCTTACAAGACAAAATGATTTTAAATTACCAATAAAGGGTATAGCCGAGTAAGAATGGTAAATCTGCCCTCATGGCTGTTTTGTATCAAACTTGGGGGACCAATTTCGTGTCGAATAAAAATAATACATTTTTAGCTTTTTAATTCGAACGGTTTTTAAATTTTTAAAAAACAACTCTTTTTTCGATTTTATTCTAATAGTAAAATTATAAATTAATTAATGAGGATTTTTCCTCTGATTGTTAAGAGTCAAAGGCATGGAAAAAATAATGTTTTATAAATAATTGAATTTTTGGTTAGAAGTAATTGTTTACACATTTTTAAATAATAATAAGAAATATAAGTTATATGCATGATTTCAGGTTATGACACTTTTCAAAAAGGTTAAAAAATACATATTTTGATTTTCTTTCTTCCGCTAAAAATTGGCTTTTCGTTTAAGAATTACTATCATATCATTTTGTTCATGCCTTTGACTCTTAACAATCCTCATTTATTAATTTCTAATTCTACTATTAAAAAAAGAGGTTTTTAAAAAAAAACTCAAAAACCGTTTGCATTAAAAAGCTAAAAATTTATGAGAATTATTTTTATTCGACACCAAATTGGTCCCCCAAGTTTGAGACAAAAAATCCGCGGGGGCAGATATACCAGCCTTACCCAGCTATACCCTTTTAAGGTGAGCTGCCATTGTGACCAATACTTACTGAGATGAATAAATAATAAAGCGGATAGTAAATTATACTGACACCAAAGATGACTAAATAATTTTTTAGAAGGAATAGGTCGGAGGGAACAGACATAATGTAAAAACTTTCTAATTCTCAGCATAGTTATATACGCCGATAACTATTACATTATTGCCCAATCACTGGGACTAGGGGCGATGAACTCACAAAGATAAGGTTTCACTACTTTCGCCAGCCATGGCTACCGTAGAATGTGCTATTGTTACAGCTTCTCTTCTCATTTCGAACGCAGGGGATGTTTCTACTTGACATTCTTTGAACGCTCTCGGCAACTTCAGTTTTGATGTACTGCTTCAGGGGTTCATAAATAATTAATACGCTTCAAGTTTGTAAGCAAATGGAACTAGTTGAACTAAATTATCAAAGTGAAAAGTTACTCCTCGGATGAACTAAAAGTTACTCATTAAATTTTTAATTTGCGTTCCTCTTTACTTCTAATCTGTGAATATTGGCAAACCGTTTGTGTTTAAATGACATATTTTATTTTTATAAACAAGGATTAAAAATTGAGGGGGAATAGAATTTTTTGACAGTTTTCGAGCCTGACGACTCTAATAAGTAGGGGTACTCACTACGTTTGCTATAGCATACTATTTGTGCTATTGTGCTAAACCCATCAATTTTATACAGGAAATAACTGTAGAAACTCGACGGGTTTAGCAAAATAACACAAATAGCATGATATAGCAAACGTAGTGAGTACCCCTAGTGTATAAGACTAATAGTGAAATTTTATAGAGTGATCTCTAGAATAAATAACAGTTATGTTCTGTGTATTCTATACCTTAATGTCATTGTTTAGACCTTAATTCTGAAATATGAAGATATTATATGATCATCTAATAAATTTTTTAACTTTAATAAGTAGGTCAGTGAAAAATTATTACGTTGAAAGTTCATTCACATATGGTCACCCATAGAAATGTTGGACGTCCGACAGATTGAAGCTCAGTGAAACAATAATAATACCCAAGAGTCAATACTTCAGTCGAGTATTGTCTTCGGTTGTTTAAAAAGTTAAGTATCGATATTAACAATATAACAGATAATATAGATAGGTAATTAACAAATCTATAATTGTTGATTACTTATCCATCACTCCGGACTGTTGGTTTGATTCTCCGCGAAAGAAGCCAGGCTTAAGAAAATAGTAAGTGGCCATGTTTCTAAATCATACGATATCTTTCTAATTACAAATATAAAGAGAAGAAACATAACTGGGCCATAAATTTAAATCATTCAACATTCAATATGCCCTTGTACATGTTTTGAAGAAACGTTAAATTTAATGTAGCCAAAAATAGAATAGAATAAAGTTTATTAATTGACCTGTTACATTTAAGACCAATTTGTCCTCTCTTGCAATAAGCAGGAATTGTATATACATTTATAATTAACCTTAATTCAGGTCCTTATCGTCAGTAATTAATATACGTATATTTCTAATATTAATACTATTCGATGTTTACATCATCAGAATAAAATAAACCATTATACTTGAGATTAAAATAAAAATAACATAAACATAAAATGGAATTTTAAATCTTCATTATTCTTGTCGCACAAACGTTTCTAATACTCTTATATACACTGTATACATTAAAGATTTTAATTACAACAAATTTAAAATATATTATTTACAAATATTATAATATAATGTTTCTAAACTTAGAATTATTCCTCATTTATTGTGTCTTTTATATTTTTTCTATTTGTTTCAAGTGAGTGATTTAATTTTTTTTTTTTATTTAACTTATTAAATGTTCTACGTGCACTTACAATGAATGATTTATTGAAAATTGATGTTTTACGTTTCTGAATTAGTTTAAATATATGTGATATAGAAGGCCTGTACATACACAAAATAATATTAGTTTTGGGACAACAGTCCCTATTAAAAAAAATTTATAGAAGAAATTTCAAAAGTTATTATGATACATGAGATTATAAGCGCACTTAGTAAGTAGAGGTTTGATGAAGCAACGCGTAATCTCGTTTCCTCAATTATTTACAAAAAAAAAAAAAAAAAAAAAAAAATACAGCGAATAACCGCATATTAAAAAAAACAAAAACAAACCCGGTAATAGATATAAATAGCAAACAGAGAAGCTTCAACATTATTAAATAAAAGTGCCCCATAATATCACTTTGTATATATCCCATTAACTATAAAAAACATTACTGATCATCGAATATCTCTGAATGCTATCTTATAGAAAATATGTGATTAATACAATACTGCTATATGATGGATTAGTTAATTAGGGATGCGGTCACGAATATTTCCTACAGGATGCTAACGAAAAAGAAAAGACATGATAAATAAATTATTAAATTTCACTTGTTCTGAATTCTTTACCATCCAAAAAGTTTAATATAAAACCAAATTTTTACACCGGCATACAAATAAAATAAGGTTTGTCTTATTGGAGTGTTTTCTTGGTGGACGCACCCCTAACCAATTTCTCCATCATACTGTCTCAACGGTCCATTATTATCAATAATGCTCCACTTCGGACTTATTTTAGCAAAATATTTATTAAGTTAAATTAATTAGTTGTTTTTATTATCGATATTATACATAAACTTTTAATAATAACTGTTGATTTTAGCAACTTTAAATTTATTAATAACGTAAAGATCATGCAGAAATAACTAACCAAAATAATAAATAAAGGACAAATATTTTCTTGAGAAAGAAAACATTTTAAAAAATTTATAATATATGAGGTGATATTGATAAATGATGATAAAAAAATTTCAAAAACAATAAATATTACAATAAATTAAAAACTTGTGGGTCCTCAAAATAATAGGAAATCAAGAAACTTGTACTAATATTCATCGGATATTTCATACAGGATGTTAACGAATAATTTATTAAATTTCACTTGCTCAGAATTCTAAACCATCCAAAAATTTTAGTATTAAATATAAAACCAAATCCTAACATTCTAATAAACATAAACATAATGACCACTGTGCAAATCCACCGAAATAATAGGGAATCATAGTTTTCAATCAATTTAAAGATACCAATAAAATATCTAAAAAGTTTATTTTTTTTTTGTTAAGTATGGCGTGAAGACTACGAATGACTATTATCAATGTTTCACATAAGGCAGAGTGTAATATTACTGAATCAATATATATATATATCAATGATATTTGTTAATTGATTTAAACTTGAAAAAGAAATCATCCATAAATAAAACATATATTTTATAGTAATTAAGTCGACTTTATTTTTTTGTTAGACGAATATCAAAAATTAAGAGTGTGGTTTGCGGAATTTCAGTAAAAGCTAGTTGTACTCTATTAATAAGTAATTTTTTTAAATAAGTATGTGACAATAGTATTTATATTATTTGTATACTTATATCCAGATTTTAGTTAGCCGGCATTGCAAATGATTAACTTCGTATTCTATTATTAAAACGAAGTTATTTTAACTTTTGCAGCATTTGCAACATCTTATTAAAACAGTTTAATTTTTATAAACTACATCTTTCATTAACGATTTCAGAGGCGTTTGATAATGTATGGAATTCGATAAATGACACCGATGTATGTAAACTATGGTTGGGATTACGCTTGTTCGTCTTTGTCAGAAATCCAGCAGATATTGAGGTAAATATATTATATTTCATTGAGGGAAGGAAATAAATAAAGATGAAAATTGAATAGATTTCTGGATTTCTACCATGTTTCAGCTTATTCTTGGTAGTCGAACTAATCTGAATAAACCCAAGGAAAGTAATTATTTTGAAGCTTGGTTAGGTGATGGAATCAACATAGTTTCAGGTGAGCATTTCATTACAATTAATCAGTGTGACTCTTTGTTTGTTAATTTAATAAATGTGAATATGCAAGATGCAAAGACAGATATTAATTTTATTTCATTATATGATTACATGCTTATACCAAACTTTCAAAAGTGTAAATAGTTATTCTTTAAAATTAATAAATGAATGATAAAATTGTAAATGAATTTACGTTTCCAAAAAAGATGACTTGAATATTTTGTTAATACCATTAGGTTGTAAATGGAAAGCTTACAGACAGCTGCTTGCTCCATTCTTCCAATCCAGTAAATCCTTGGAACATATCTTACATTTAAATAGCATTCTGGAAAAGAGACTGGTAAACAATGTAGGTAAAAATGTTGACTGTTACAATATCATGAGCGATGCCGTTATGGAACTTCTATTTAGTAAGTATAATAACCAAAATTTCAACTGGTTGCTTATTTGTTGTTATTCATGTAGTCATTCATGGAACCCCTTCCCTGCAATATTTAAAATACGTGAGTTTATCTATTAGTCTTAGAGCCAGTGATCGTCAGACTTACGGTATTTTAGCAAACTCTATACTGATGCTAGATGTACTATTTCACCTGGAGTAGCTGAAAAGGGTATTCACTTTTCCCGTCGATGGTTCCTTTGGGCGTGTTAAGAAATAAAAAAAAAACACGCTATTACAGCACAGCTGAAATTTATATGTTATTTATATTATTGTTGCATATATATGTGAAGTAGCAGACGCATAGGTCGGTTCCAAAATGCCGGCAAACGATATAATTCTTTCTCCGTCGTTCTAATGAATGTGTGAAGTCACTAGTTTTATTTTTCTCCTTTGTCTACACCCCTGGATTGCTTTAAAAACTCAGTAAATTCCTTCCTCCTACATACTTCCTCATTATCCAGCTCTATCTCACTGACAGATTCTTCAAAATAAATCAGAATAATTCCGATTCGTCTCTTTTTCACAGGCTGGTGTTCCTCAAGGCAGCATTCTAGGACCCATCCTTTACAAAGTTTATACAGCTGAAATCCCAACCCAGCCTCACACCTTCCTTTCTACCTATACTGATAAAAATTGTGTGTTTTTGAGTAAATAATGATCCGAATTCTGCTCCCAAAACTCTTCAATCCCACATCACAGACCTTGAGCAATGGCGTCGAAATTGGAGAATCAAAATAAACTCAAATAAATCCCATCAAATAACCTTTACCCTTCGTCGAAATCTATGACTTCTTGCCCTTCAGTCTCCTTTAATAACTCTCCTCTTGTGCCTGTTAAACAGATCCGATATCTAGGACATCTTGACAAACGACTAACTTGGAATCCTCATACAAGACTGAAACGACAAGAAACAATTAGCACTTTTCGGCTACTTCAACACTTACTAGACAAACGTTCTAATTTCTCACTAAACTATAAATGGCTCGTTTGCAAGAAAATAAAGAAAATCTGGACGTATGGAGTTGAGCTCAACTAAACCTTCGAATTCCTCTCGAATCCAATTCTCACAATCCAAAATCCTTCAGAAAATCCTCAACGCTCCCAACTTTGTCATGAACAAACTCATCCATGATGATCTTAATGTTCCGTATGTCACTGATTTGGCCCGGAACCAGATTCCTCTCCTATCATGACAAACTCCATTCCCAATCTAACTTATGAGTTCCAATCCTTTTTTCCTCTACAATACCTGATAGTCCTCCGAGGCGTCTGAAAAGAAGAAGGTCTCGAGACCTGGTTTAGAATATTTTTAGAGTGCAGCTGATTGGTAGCCTCTCTACCTACACGTCTTGTTCAAGTATAGTTTGCTTTAGCCTATTTACTAGCTGAGTTGAACAATCCAGTTGTAAATATCAATAAATAATTATTTAAAAAAATATATTTTCTCCTTTTTCGCCATTTGTATTGTCGACGCCTTACGAAGAAACGAATGAACTGTTATTCTCCACGGATAACATTTATTGTTTGTTTTAATTATTTTGTTTATTATATATACTATATACTTTTTTCTATTTTCTCTATTTGACGTTAGTAAAGAGCAAGATATATAAATAGAGGCACATGTATCTAATTGTAAACACCTACATAAGCCTGTCGTTAATTACATTAATATAAGGAACCCGTTATATTTTCGTGATAAGGTGACAACTATACGACTGGTGGCACACGAGAGAATTAAAAAAAAATAATCGCACAACTTAAGTACGACATAGAAAGCATTATATCGTCATCCCGCATGTTGGAACCGGCCTGTGTGTATGCTTCTTCAAAAGTATATAGATGATCATAATATAAATAAGATATATAAATTTAAACTTTGCTGAAATAAAGAAACTTATAAAATTTGGAACTTGACTTCTAGACATGCTCAAAGGAACCATCGACGGGGACAGTGAATTCCCATTTTAACTACGGTAGTTGAAGTAGTATATATGGAGTCAGCTAAAATACCACCATAAGTCTGCCGATCGCTGGCTCTCAGTCTATATTTCGCATTAAAGCATAGCATAAGAAAACCGAGTTTTTTTTTTATAAGTTCACAATATAATTATATTTTAATATCCCAGATGGTTATTAAATTAAAAAAACAAAACAAAAAAAAACCTTGAAATAAGAAACAGAGAAACGAATTATTTTGTTTACAAAAATCAACCTGTTTCTATTGCAACAGGATTCTATACACAATAATATAACTGTTTTAGTTTAGGATATTTATATTTTTCGAGCCAGTGTAATTTATAAATTAATAATTATGATTTTGTAAAAAAAAAAAAAAAAACAATAAAAAAAAATATATTAGATCCAACAATGCGAAAATTAATGAATATAAACTTATTTCAGTGTCGATACTGGGGGAGGATAAAAAAACAGAAGGAGGTGAAGAATATTCTCGTGCTATCCAGGAGTAAGTTCAATTTAGTAGTTTTGTATTTAATAAACTGCATAAATCTTTTCGAAATGAAATAAAAAATAATTTTTGTTCTGTAACGTTTAGCTTCCTAAGAATAATGTATAATGAACAAAACAAGAACCATTTGTAATTTGTCTGGATTCGTTTTAATACGTAATTAGCTAGCTAATAATGAATAAGAGACAAATCTTTAATTTGAGTTACAACGAAAACATAGCTGATCAATCCGAAGGCACTATTTAAGAATTAGTGCTAAATAAATGTATAAAGCCATATTAAATTACATTGAAATTGGTTTTGGAATTGGCAAATCCAGCTTAGGCTTAATATAAACGGTGCAAGATTCCTAGCTAGCCTAAGATTATAGTTTGCACCATGTTCTAATTCTGATTCTTTTCTAGTCTAAAATTTTATAAAAAATATTTTGTATCTAATGAGAAGGTTCCGAACCAAAGCCGTTTAGCTGTGATCGTTTGCCGAACACCTTTGAAAACTTCTCTTGCAGGTAGGCAATACTTTATGCATAAATGTTTTCTTTATTATTCTGGATTTTGTTGCCTTGTTCCTGACCGTATGATTCATATATAATTGTGGGATCTATTATAAGCGCTTCCTAAATGCTAAAATATCCACTAATCTTGTTGACCCATCGGTATCAAGAGAAAAAACGTCTTGTAAACATTTATATTTTTTTCTCTCTAGTAGTTCCGCTTTTTTCTAATTCGTTTGGTTGTAATTAGGACATTTACCCCACATATGTTCAGAGGTTTCTCTCAATTGCTTAGAAAAAAACAAGCTTAAAATATATTTCGTTGTATGCATATTCTTTTCAAATTGGTTGATGATAGTTCATGATGTTGATTGAAGAAGTCATGCTTTTTGACATGCGGAAGAATGGAGGTTGAGGAAATCGTTCATTACGCAACCACCTATAATTAATAAATAATATGTAATACTATAATTTATTTTAATTGTAATTTTTCAGACTAAACAACATTATTCATACAGGAAGAATAATTTCTGGCTCCACCCTGATACAATTTTCAACTCGACTAAATACGCTAAGCTCCAGAAAGATCTTTTAAGGGTTATTAACCGTTTTACAAGGCAGGTAAAATTTTTTTGCATTGTAAAAACTACTATTATAATTCAAAAACTAAATAGTCATTGAATTACGTTCGTACTGAAGTGACCTTTCATGTATACCACTGTGTTGAATACTGAGAAATTTAGTTTGGGAAATTGATTCCAGGTAGTAAAAAAGAGAAAAGAAGCCCTTATAAAATACGGATACAGACGGCTGGATAAAAATGGAGATATATTGGAAGATCATAAAAGTAACATTGAGAACAGCAATGCCGGTATCGACTGTTTGGAAGGTAATCTACTTATTTATAGGCACTAATTTAGAGTTGGGGGAATTGCATAGGGATCACCTGTAGCAGGGTGGCTAGCATAGCGGGTTCAAACCCGTAAGTGGTCCTAGAATATTTTAATGGGAGTAAAAGAACCTTAGTTATGGCGTCCTTCGGACTTGGACGTAAAAAGGTGGTCCCGAGCCTGTGCGATGTCAGTTACTCGTTAAAGACCCCTATACTAATTAAACCTGGATAGGCAAAATTTTGGATTCCCACTGTAGCATTGTCCGATTAGCCACAGTAGCATAAAATGATGTTAAATAAATAAATAAACTTATTGGATAATGATTTATACAGTTCTGAACTGTCGAATAATTAATAAAGTTATTAAACGCTTCACCAAGTTAATTGTGTTGAATTGATAGATCATGGATAGTTTTGTTTACATTATTAGTAAAATAAAAAGTTTTTTTGTGTTAATTCCGTTTTGAATACTTCACAAAGTAGTCAACCTAAGCCTTTCATGAAATATTAATGAGGGAATAGCTTGGAGTAGATTATAATTTTTTTCGAGGTAATTTCCTTTGTTTTGAGCAGTTTTTTAAATTTGTCTAATTTTTATATTTATCTTCTTTCTTTTTTCACAATACAGCGGGCTAGATTAAGAATAACAAAAGAGATATCTCAAAAATTCAGCTAAAGAAAGAAAGTTCATCACTTTGATTTGCTTTAACACTGATTGTATATAATGCAGGGAGATATTTCACCCACGTAAAAGTAATAAGAGGCGGTGAAATTGGTTCGCCATCTTAATTTGACTACAGGCCCACACAATCTTCGGTTTAGAAAGAACATCCTAAACACACAAAAAAGCTCAAGTTCTTTTTATCAGCGAAAATGTCTGCCTCATAGCTGATTCTAATGAAAATCTCCAGCGAATATTCATTGAATATTGGAGTCACCTTTAATGTTGTGGCTAGAAATAAATAACAGCGTGCTCAGCGGCTTAAAGCCGGCAGATGGCCTATTTTGTTTTAGCTTTTGTTAAATTTTGTTTCTTAAGGGTGTAGACAATTAGGTCATCCCTTCGGCCACGGGGGACATAAAATTGTGGTCCCGAGTCAGTTTGATGACAGTTACTCGTTAAAGATCCCTATCCTGATAATAGGTTCACGCCGGGGCGAATATCTACGTTTTTTGGCGTGATGCGGGACCGCCTTAGCTGCTTATGCTTCGTGGGGCGGGGCGACACTTGCAAGTTCCAACGTGTTTAATTCCAAATCACTACAGTTCGAGGCTTTCAACGCGCTAAATACGAGATTGTAACCGTTTTGACATACGTATATGACTTGAAGGAGAAATTATGGCAATACTTCAAAATGATTCTTTTTTTTTTTCCTTATCCCCTTAATTTAAAATTCTTAATTAATCGTTTTCGTTACTAAATTATTCATTTTTCTGTAACTTGCATACATTTTAAGGAATTACGGAGTTCTTAAATGTTTTAAAATTATTTTCAAAATGAAGTATATCTGCGACGGGGCTCGCACAATAAATGATTCTTTTTTTTTTTTTTTTTTTTTTTTTTTTTTTTTTTTCTTACCCTCTGGTTTTATTTTCGAACAAAATACAAATACAAATATAATATGTATAGCTGTCAGATTTGTTCTTCTGTTACCCGGAGGTATTCTAAAGAGGATTGCTATATGCGCTGGATGCACTAGTAATCTTTCAAGGGCTTCTAAGCCTTTACTTATCCATTGCAAAATGGGAGGGACCATTCTTCAGGGTTTTGGCAATAAATTGAGTTCAGACATAGTCCGATCTCCTTCCCTCGGCGACAACGTCAACGAGAGGTAGTGATCCTTGCCACCTCCCAGGCTTGGGTGGTGGGGTGATATCAGAAAATAATGGATTAGCACAGGCCTTCAGCCCATCAAAAAATTTAATGTGCCTCCGGCTGATATATTCAGGCACTGTTGGCAATACTAATTCCTGATGAAGGATATGGTTTCTGGCCCTCTGTAAGTTGGTACCTCTGACAATCCGCCGAAGGATGGAGTTCTGGAACGTCTGTAATTGTTTGAGAGTGGACTTAAACAGATGCTGCATCAAGGGCGCACCATAGAGCATAGTCGGACGTATTATAGCCTTGTAGATCTGTAGTTTCAGCCTCAGTGAGAGCTGAGGTGACGTGAGTAGATGATTAAGTCTATAGCTCTTTCTCCTGGCCAGTTTGAGTCGTTCCCGTACGTGACTAGATAAGGTGAGGTGCCTATCTAGAGTGACGCCCAGGTAGAGGATTGAATTAGAGACTGGCAGTGTTTCTCCGTTCACTTTAAAATCAGTGGGCAAAGCGCTCTTCCCCTTCTGGAACGACATGACAATAGCATCTGTCTTCTTCGGGTTCACCCTAATGCCAATCTCCTTCAGCTCATCTACAATAGTGGTCGATGCTCCTTGTGCCAGGGTGAGAGCCCTTTTCGGTCTCATACTAGAAGCATAGATGCCAATGTCATCGGCGTAGGCTGCTACCAGTGCCATTGGGTGCTTCATTGAGATCACTTTTGCTGTAAAGATCACAAACAATAGTGGTCCCAATACAGAACCTTGAGGAACCCCACAAATGGTGTCCTTTGAAGTTGACAATTTATCGCCTACCCTTACGACGAAGGATCTCCCGCTTAAGTAGCTTCTGATCAATCGGCATAATGAAGCTGGAAAACGATAGTCTTCCAACTGGCGAAGCAGTAACTCGTGGGATACACAATCAAACGCCTGTGTGCAGTCCAGCGAGATGAACGCCGTAGCTTCATTGTTCTTCGTCATACGCTCTATGGTGTGCCTTTGAAGTTTCACTAAATGATGATCGCAGGCTACGCCTCGTGAGAACCCGGTCTGTTCTGGTGGAATGATGGACTCCTCACTGCAGTGCTCTAGCAGATGGTGATGGATCAGCCTCTCGAACACCTTGCTCATATGCGAAAGGAGACTGATAGGCCGATAATGCTCTGGTGAGTCTCCATTCTTCCCAGGCTTAAGTAGCGGCACTATGATCGCTTGCTTCCAGTCATCGGGGAAGTATGAGATCCGCATACAGGAGTTAAAAATGTTTAATAAAAAGGCTTTACCCCTCCGAGGTAGCATCTTCAATAGTACATACGGAATATCATCCAGTCCCGAAGCCTTGTTACCCTTGGTGCGTCGTAGTACCGACTCAAGCTGTCCGAAGGTGGAGAATATCCTCTTTTCATTAGGGGACGTTGGTCTTCCCGCAGGTAGTGTGGGAGCATTTAACAGCCGATCATCTTCCCTCGCCTTATAAGAATCGGCCAAGAGTTCAGCCTGTTCCTCAGGGGATAATAGGGTGCCACCTGATGTAAGGTGTACACTCTTCCTCTTAATGACGTGTGACCTCACAAGTCTCCAGAACTGACGATGATCATCATGAGTCCTACGGAGTTGTTCGTGCCATAGGAAAGTCTTCCATTCACGCATGAGGCTGGCTATCTGCCGGGTCATCGCATTGATGGCCGGTTTCAAGCCGTAGTCACAAGTTCGGTGGAAAATATTCCTCAGGTTGTTCCTTTGTGCAATGAGAGCAAGAATGTGGCTCGGTGGTTTCCTGAAGGCGTTTGGCTGAGGACTAAACCTTGGTATGGTAAGATTGGCTGATACATGGACGGTGGTGGTGATATCCGAGATCGCCTTCTGCACCTCTTTAACAGTTCTTAAGTACTGTATCTTTGGTAGGGTATCATCCACACTAGCCCTATATCCTTTCCAGTCGGCCTTGTGGAAGAGGAACTTGCTCGCGGGTGGTGTTGCTGGAGTTCCCTCAAAGGCATATAGCACAGGCCGGTGGTCCGACGGTCCGTATGGGAGCGCTAGGCACTCAGTAACAGTGTGAAGGTCCCTGGTCAGGAGTAGGTCAAGTGTGGATGTCCAGTCAGGTCGGGCCGCATGCCTAAAGGTGTGCACTCCGGGGTGGAAGACAGCCATCCTGGTCTTGGTGATATAGGTACCCATCGGATTGTTGCTACCGCACAGCCAGGCAGTGTGCCGGGCGTTGAAGTCCCCTAAGATGACAAACCGACTCTTATCCTGGGCGTGCTGCAGCAATAGCTTCATAGATGTTAATATAGCCTTGGGTCTCCTATAGACACAACAGAAAGTAAAACGTTGTTTTAATCGAACATCTACTGTGACTATATGAGTACCCTCTGTAGAAGCTACTGGGTTGGGTACCAACCTCGATGGGATATCTCCTCGAACCAGAATCACTACGGCCTCGTTAGCCCCGGGTTGACAAGCCTCCCGGTATGCAATATACCCCTGAAAATACAGTGAAGCAGAGGTGGGTAGTATAGTGTCGGTCAGCGCCACCACCGATGGCCGGTGCTGCTGCAGGAGGAGTTCTATTTCAGCCTTCTTCAGTAGTAGACCTCGAATATTATAGGAAATAACTAAGTGCTCAGTCATAATGCTTAGCGATGATCTTCGTCAGCATCTTCATCATTTCTCGAACAGTTGCCATCATCTCTGCGAATTGGGCGTTGAATAGAGCATTGCTTGGATGTGCTTGTGTATTTAATGTGAATTGCGGTGTTGAGGAGTGAGCGGGTGCTGTCATTGGTTCAGCTTCTTCATGATGCGATGTTGGGGATGTTCTCTGTAGCTGCTGCTGCTGCTGTTGCTGCCCGGCGGGTCCGCCAAGTAGTTCAGTGAAAGCCAAGTTAGGGTTGACTAGCCTACTTGTCTTACTTGAAGGGGCTGCTACAATGATTCTTTTATTATCATTTATTATTATAAATGATTCTTATATAATTATTATTATGGGAATGAAAATATGAAAAGAAATCACGACAGCTAAATACAATTCTTAGTAATCAATAAATAAACCCTTATACTTGTTAATTCCTACACCATATAATGTTAAAAAAAAAAAATGATAAACTAATTTTTTTAACGGCTTATTTTCTGAAAAAAAAAGTGACTCACCTTCGATGGACGCCACCCCACGGAACAGTCAAGTGTGACCCACCGGTGGGTCAAGCCGGCTTGAACGTATTAATCCTAAATAATTAATTCAAGCAAAATTTAGGATTCCCAGTGTAGCATCGTCTGATTTACCACAGTATCATAAAAGCGACGTTGAATAAATTAATAGTCATTAAACAGAAATTCAGGCTGGAACCAAAGAGCATTGCACTAAATACAACCAACAATAAAGCATGATCTAATAAATTATAGTTCGCTAAGGATCAGCTAAAACTTGTATTGAGAAAGTGAAAAATATTGAAGGAATATAATCGAATGTTGAAATGATGATTGGAAGAATAATCAGGAGTCAGTATAAAAGATTTCTTTAATATTGGCCAACGTTTTGACGAATTAGGTGAACTAAGAATAATAGAAAATTCATAACAGTTATTTAAAAACATATTGAAAAACGCCTTACAAAATTTTAATTGTTTTTAACAATATAAATCGGAAAGTATACAAATCTGGTGCGCATACACGACTTTTACTTACCTCCATTGTTAAAATCAATCTAAGAATTTTCAAATACAGTTGGCGATTAAATAAGTTAAAAGAATTAATTAAATTGAGTTTTTTATATAAATTTGTGTTTTATTGAATAATCTATTATATTATTATCTAAAACAATCAGTTACTTTTGTCGGCCTTTTATCATTCTCCATTAACGTTGACAAGTTTTTGTATCAGATAATATTTTTCTAAAATCTTTACCTTTCTATGTCTATATTACGGTTCATACAATATTATAAAAAAAACAGAAAATACATACAAATAGTTTTTGCTCCTTTCTTCTTTTGTTGGGTATCGAATTCGTTCAACTTATATATTTACCTGTTTTTATCAGTGCCACCAAAATGATATGGGTGATTGTTTTTTATCTACAATATTAAAAGCACTATTCAGGAAAAAATAGGATAACAAAAATAAAATATCGGCATTTAAGCCCTGTCAGTCTATTCTAGTCAGAATGAGACTTATATGATTTCAAAGTCCAATGAATTTTACATCGATAGTTTAATCAAAACCGTTAGAGCCGTTTTTGAGAAAACCGTAAAAAGGTGCAAAATGCTGATTTTGACGAACACGTTGCAGCAACACCCCGGGAGTATATTGGTCGAAACTCGAATTAGAAAATCTTCAAGATCGCAATACTTTCCCTTACTATATATTTCAGTTACACACACACACAGATATATATATAATCTTTGTAAATTTATAATAAGTATATTTCGTTTGTATTTTTGATTGATGTATTGTATGAAATAACTCTGATTTTGAATTTTTTCAGAAGGTAACAAAAGCCTTTCATTATTGGATGTTATGATGGAAATTGATCATAATGGCATGACTTTGATGGATTCCGAAATACAGAACCAAATAGATGCTATAATGCTTGAGGTAAATATCAAAATACATTAATTAAAAAAAAAAAAATGGAAACTTATATTTACAAAAATAGAACCTTAGAACAAAAAATAGATTAGTCTCATCACAATCCAATATGAATATAAAATAAATGCAAGTGAGCGCGGGCACATTAAGGTAGGTCATAGCTATAATCAAAATAGCACTTTAGAAATTTTGGTTTCAGACTATAATAATATTATTATAGTGATTAAATCTCCATGTGGCCAGATAACATTATACAGAAGCCCCTGAACAATGAAAATCTCAAGGTCATAAGAATTGAGTTTAATGTATAATTAGTGGCAGAGCTTATCACTATGGGACGCTTCAATTCAGTTTAATTAAATTTCAAAATCCCTTATGTCAGTATTTATATATTTCCATTTATAATCTAATATTTATTTACTTATTTATATAAATGCATCTACCCTTATTGGGTCATTAGCATACTAAATAGATTTTTAATTTTACAAGTACACTACAAAGGTTAATAATTAAACGCAATTGTTGTTCACATATTTCTTATATAACAAAAAAAAAAAAAAAAAACATAAAAAAAACCAACAAATTTCACTTATTCTAGTTTTTCACTCATTGATGGGCTCACAGTCAAAGATTCCGGTCAACAGGGTCCAACAGGTCGATGGGTATGGTTTCGTCGGAAGACCAGGAAGTCCAGGGGTTCTAGTTTCCTAATGTTTCCTGATTTTACAAATTGATGTTCACTGCAGTAGTCCGGGTATATTACGGTTTTTTTTAATTCACACAGTTTTTTCAACAGCTTCGTGATGGTTGGTTTGGAACGACGATCTGTCTGACATTTTTTTGCATCAACTAACATATCCTTTAGACCTTCTGTATCGCTTTTGCATTCTTTAACTAATTCACCCAAATTATTAGACTTTGAGAATATTTCGATAAATTTTGCCATATTATTGGACGAGATAGGGTGCTTTTGATTTGTCTCTATGGACTGTCGGGGTCCTCAAGGTTTACAATGTAATGAGTATCGTTTGTTTTAGGTTTTTTTCTGAACAGATTGGGTAGCTGTCATTGAAGGAAAATCTTCGAAATTTATTATGTTTTTACCTTCTACTTGGGGATCTGTTGTAAAGTTAAACTCCATAGTGGGTATAGAGGAAGGTGGAGAACTCAAGTGGCATCTTTGAAGGGTTTATTTTCAACATTATTGCTATAAATTGAGTTGCCATGGTTACCTGGATGGCCTAGCTTCGGTTTGTCTTCTTTGATTCCGGCTATGGTTGTTGAATTGTTGTCATGGCAACCGGTTAGGGTTGGATGTACTGTTATACTATAGGGGATCGTATGGTTAGGTGTATCTAATAGGGAATTGTTGGCATTTATTTGTTTACTATTGTTTATGTTGGGACTTAAATTATTGAATCTATTTTCACTGCTTTGATGTTCTTGAATAATATTATTATTTTCACTCTCAGGGCAATCAGTAGATACGTGACCAGGTTGTTTACATATAAAACCGGTTAAAATATCTTCAGCAAAAGAAATTCGGTAACAAACTTTGCCTCGCTCTATAAGAAAAGATGATGGAAGCTTACTGATGTCCTCAGGTGGGATGTAGACTTACTGTCGAAAACTGAGTACATGTGCCAGCCGTGGGTCTTGTTACCCGGCCCTGAGGAATTACATGGGGGAGACTAATCTAAGCCCTGACCTTTTAAGTTCGTTTTCTATTATTTCATAAGGAATTTAAGGACAAGCTTTTGAGATAATTATACGTTTAGCCGGATTAATTAGTCTTTTTATGAAAATTTATTTGTTATCTATTAGAATCGACTTATGATTGTTCTAAAGGCGGTCTACTGCATCTTTGCTTTTAAAATCGATAGTTTGAAATTCTAGAAGTATAAGGAATGAATTTCGGGTTTATTAGGGCTGTGATTTTGAAAAAATACTCTTTTTGCTTTATACCGAATGGGAATATAATGTGATAATTCCCATACATAAAAAAGGCAGCCAGGCTGAATGCTCCAACTACAGACCTATATGCCTGTTTCCAGTGGTATACAAGTTGTATACAACCATCCTGCATAATAGACTGAAACCTCTAGTTGAGCCGTTTATAGGAGAGGAGCAAGCTGGATTCAGGCCAGGACGTCAGACGCAGGACCATATATTCACCCTTAGGAATATTATGCAAAAATCATGGGATCATGATAAAAATTTGTACCTTGCCTTCCTAGACCTCCAAGGTGCATTTGACTCGGTCCCAAGAAACGAAATATGGGAAACACTAAGAGCCAAGAATGTTCCAAGAAGCCTGGTGGAAGCTATAAAATCCGTATACCAAGATCCAAAGGGTATAGTGAGACTGAATGGGCAAGAATCTGACCATTTTAGCATAGCTAGAGGGGTTAAACAAGGGGATAGCTTAAGCCCATTGCTATTCACATTATATATGGATGAAATAGCTGCAATCTGCAAAAGGCGAACAGAAAGGACTTTCCTAGGGCGAAGGAATCTGCTTCCAGTCGTGATACAGCTTCTCCTGTATGCGGACGATATTGTCCTGATTGCAGATTCTGTAGAGAAATTGCAGCAAGCAGTTGACGAATGGAATGAAGAGCTCCGCAGGAAGGGCATGACCATCAGTACCAGCAAGAGTAAGATCTTACAGGTTGGAAGGGTACAGGAAGATGTTTTGGTATACTGCAATGGAGAAGCGATGGAAGAGGTGTCAGATTTCACCTACCTCGGCACTGTTATGCATAGATCTGGGAAAGTAGACTCAGAAATAGTGAACAGGATAAGCAAGGCCAACGCTGTATACTACCAGATCTGCAATACAGTGATCGGGAAGAGAGAAGTCAGCAGAAATGTGAAACTGCACATCTTCAAGGCGGTGTACCTTCCTATACTCCTTTATGGTGCAGAAAGCTGGGTGATGACTAGCAGACTGGAGAGCAAAATCATTGCTGCGGAGATGAGATTTCTCCGAAGAATCGCAGGGAGAACAAGACGGGACTGCATCCGCAATGATAGGATCAGAGAGGAGTTAGGAGTTCCCTCAATGAAGGATGTACTGGAAACTCGGCAGCTTAAGTGGTTTGGACATGTTGTCCGGATGGAGGGACACAGAGATCCATTGAAAACCATGGACTATATTCCCATTGGTAAAAGACCCCGTGGCCGACCAAGAATGTCGTACCTGGAGTACGTAGACCGTTTGTGCAAGAAACGAAATAAAAATATTCGCCAAGCCAGAAATCTAGCATACAACAGGGAACATTGGTAATCCTGGCTAAACGCTCCCCTACGCTGGAAGGCACTACAGGGTGATGCAAAAGAAGAAGAAGCTTTATACCGGCAAATGTTTGTAAACTATTGCATTTTCTCGTTTAGAAAAACGGTCTGTGGCGGCGGCTTTGGCATAACTGGTGGATTTTTCTGTAGGGTTTAGGTTAAGTGGGACTTACAATGCATTACGTTTTGAGATATTTTCTGTTCCTTTTTTTTTTTCTGAATGTTTGGTGACATAGAATCTAAAGAAAGTAGAGACATTTCAGGGGCTGACATATAAAGGGGGGCTATTGGTGATGAGTAACCGCCTTACTTCTTTTGGATATCTCAATTTTCTATTGAATAATAAAACACACTCACTTGAATTGACTAAATCGCACAAAATAAAGTTCATAACAGCATAATAAACACTTGTAAATCATAAAAACTTGAGACTTACCTGAAGCGTGTCTTCATTATAAGAGTCGCAAACAGCTGTTCCTATAAGCTAATAGTTATTTTAGTATTTTATGTTGAAATCGTAAGGTTGAAATATTCTATAACGCAACAGTACGCAGATTTACGGCAAACTCTCTGCTGTTGGAAATATTGCAGAGTAATAATGAGGTAGTTTCAGCATAGTTGTATCTTTCAGTGTAATTGAGTTTTAGAAATTGAAAATTATGATGTACACGATAAGGAAAACTGAACGCCTTCATTCTGAAATACATAACCAGTTCTGTATGATTAGTGCGCCCTTCAGAATATTTTCTGCGATATCCTACAAATTTGGTAAACTAAACATTAACACGGTGCAAGGTTTTTCAGAACACTTTATTTTTAACACATTTATCTGAAAAAATAAATTATTTATCAAATGGATACATTGATACATAGATTTTTTCCTCTAAACAAGGAAGCTGCAATTTAAAAACATTATAGTCTCCTTCGCATAAATCTTGACAAATATTATTACGCTTCTAATTCGATTTATGACTCTAATATTGTATTATAGATGCATGGAGAACTATTTCAATTTTAACCAAATAGTATAGCTTTAGCATGTGAATTTTAAGAATGCATACAAATAAAAAAAATTATAATTTTATATGAATATAAAAACTATTTACTTTTTTTCTTCTTTTTCTTGGACAGATTTTTTTTGACGGAGCCAACTTTTCCATTAGTGAGAGTAGCTATATGATAAAGCGGATTTAATGATATTGTATCACAATGTTTTTTTTTGTTTATAGCATAGTGTAAAGTTTATGACATGTACGTTGTCAGAAATTACGTTTCAACAAATAATAATCCAGCCTGTTTTTATTTATGTTTAGTACTGTTTAAACTTAATATTAAAGAACAAGAAAAGATCCTGTGATTTTCACACAGACACACACACACACACACACACACACAATATAGAATATATAACAGGGAGCATTGCGGCAACCTGAAAAAAAAGGACAGAAAAAAAAGGAAAAAGAGGCATTCTGAGAGGATGTAGAGATATTGGGAGGCAAAGAAGACCAAATGAAGTCGTGATTTTAAGTTCAGTCGCTCTCCTCAGGGGAATAATCATAATAATAATATGTATATGTATATGTATCTAGTATCTATCTATCTATCTATCTATCTATCTATCTATCTATCTATATATATAATATATATATATATATATATATATATATATATATATTATGTATATATTATATATATATAATATATATATATATATATATTATATATAAATTTGTTGTGAAGTAATTTCACTATTGCTGGAAGTCAGCTTCGTTTCCTTAATTCACTATAAAGAATTATCACCAAAAATGTATGAAGTGGCCACAAAGCATCGAAATATTTTACTTTTTCTCAAATGGAGAGTCTAAGTAAACCATTACATTCTTAGTTAAAGTATTTTTAAACAAAATTCATATTTATTTGTATTATTAATATTTTGAGAAATGATTGTTTTTTAGGGACACGACACAACAACATTAACCGGCAGCAATTTCCTTCGTGTGATGGCGGATCGACCTGATATTCAAGTAAGCGTGCTATTATAGTCTCGAAGTAACCTCTTATAAACATTCAACTTTTGTAAAAAAACATTTCTGTAATATAGGCAGTTAAATGTATGACTTGTATTCAAGGGAATTCATATAACTTAAAACAGATTATAATATTCAACTTTTTTAATTTCTTTATTTGTAAAGAACCTGAGGGGCAAAGTGCATTCTTAACAAGAAAATTATGTTATGTCTAAATTTCACAATTCTGTGAAAACTGCCTGATCTTGGAACGGATACAAAACTTATTTTTGTATACCCTAATCTTAAAATTTAATTTGTACTTCTGCCACAATTACTTTTACTGTATAAAATATTATTCTATTTTCTTTCTCACTGTGCAGGAAAAGTGTGTAGCGGAATTGAATGAAATCTTTAGTGATTCCGACCGGCCAGTGACACTCGAAGACACCCTCAAAATGAAATATCTTGAAAGATGCCTGATGGAAACGCTGAGAATGCACCCACCTGTTCCATTTATAGCTAGGGAATTACAGCAGGACCTAAAGCTTGGTAATACGTGTTTTAGAATAGTTTAACATTAATCTATAAAGACTGTTATAATATTTTGTTAAATATATAACAAACAGAGATGTTTTTATAACTAATATGAAAGGAATCTTAAGTACTATGTAGTATTGGCCATTAAGTAAGCAGATTCATTCCGTATCATATTAGTAATAGTAATAGGAGTATCAGATTAGGTATCGGTTCCCTAAACATTTTTTTTATTATTATTTATTGAGATTCACAACTGTGTTAGTTAATAAATCAAATAAATTAGCTGTCAGATAAAATACATGATGAGAAAATGCCCATGGGCAGCACTCTGTTAGGTAATCTAAACTAGAATGTCCGAGGTGTCTGAAAAGAAGATGGCCTCGAATCTTCTTTTCAGACACCTCGGAGGATTGTCAGAAATGTAAAAGGAAGCAACGATTGAAACTAGTGGGCTAGAGTGGGAGTGGAGTTTGTCATGGAAGGATTGATACCTGGTTCGGGCCAAATCAGCAAAATATGGGATATTGAGGTCTTTATGGATGAATTTATTCGTGACAAAGTAAGGAGCATTGAGGATTTTTCGAAGGATTGAATACGGGAAGAATTTGATGGTTTAGTAGAGTCCAAAAGCTCAACTCCGTAAGTCCAGAAAGACCTTATGATGGTAATATAAATGAGCCGTTTGTAGATAAGCGGAAGGTTAGAGCGTCTATACACTAAGTGTTGAAGTAAGAAAAAGTGGCGGGCAGTTTTTTGTCGTTTCAGTCGTGTGTGCGGATTCCTTGTTAGACGTTTGTAAGTAGGAGCCCCGGAAAGTCCTTCTCAAACAGGACAAGAGGAATATTATTAAAGGACAGTGTAGGCAGGATAAAGGTAAGGTAATTTGGTAAAGGGTAAAGGTAATTTGGTGGGTTTAAAAAAATACATTTATGGATCAAAAGGACATTGGATAATATATAGAAATCAAGATTAAATATGAGAAATTATTAACAAACATTTTTAACGATAGTGTTTATATATTATTTATAAGTTTATTCAAATATTTTGACTAAATTTCGTAATTCGTGCCATCTACAACAAAAGCTATTTGCAATAAGAAAATCTCTAGGACACCGCAAGAAAGTCGTCGGGGTTGGTTGTATGGATTGGTGGTTGATTTAAGGGTTAGAGCCTTAACATTGTGTTTGTGGCTAAGTCTTTTGTTACATAGTTTGATGCATCAACGGTTTTTCGTAAAACTTTAGACTGGAATGATGGATCTTGGATATTTTCGCAGAGTCCCATAGATTCCACATGTCCGATGGGGTTTAATAAGTACTTTGTAGATGGTGATATTGACATTAAAAGATAAGTTAAAGCATTTGTTAAGTAACCTGGATAATAGTGAAAATAGTTTGTTCAGTTCCTTTATCTTAAATCCAATAAGTATTTATAAATACTTTAAAAAGTAGAAAACCTTTCTACAAAACTGAGCTCCTCACTCTCACGCTCTGATATCCATTCGTTAAATACAAGAACCCAATGAATCAATATTTATATCCCATCACATGCAGTTTTACACCCTTTAACAAATCGTTTCTCGTTCGTTCCTTATCCTTATGGAATTCCCTGCCCATCTCTATCCGTAAAGCAACCTCTCTTTCTTCCTTCAAACATCAACGTTTTCACTATCTACACGTATCTCAATCTTCCGTTCCATTGTAAAATATAATATAAATATATGTATATATATATATATATATATATATATATATATATATATATATTTGTGTATAAATTTGCAAAGATTTATGATTATTTTGAATAGTTGATCTTTTATATTTTATTTTTTTAATGTAACTAGACCATAAGAATTTATTTTTGTTCATTGACGTTATTATAAGGAGTGTTGATCCCAGAATAAACATTTTTTTCATTCATTCAAATACTTTTAAAGGAATTTTCATAACTATAAAAACAAATATACTGAAATTCCATCACATTGAACTTTCTCCAATTTACTTTTGCAGCATCTACATACTTAACAATTCCAGCGAACAGCACAGTATTGATAGACGTGAAAAAGCTTCACATGAACAATGAACTTTACTCCAATCCTGATGTTTTCAATCCCGACAACTTTTTGCTGGAAAATTGTGTTTCGAGACATTATTATTCATATATCCCGTTCTCTGCGGGGCCAAGGAGTTGCATTGGTAAGTTAAAAAAAATAGACGAATCGACAAAATTAAACAAAATATGATGAATAATTAAAAAATAAATTTTCAGGAAGGAACTATTCTATGATCAGCCTAAAAATTTTACTATCTTCGGTACTGAGGCAATACAAAATTCTGCCATCCAGTGACCAAGGAAATGTTACGAGGAAGCCGAACAATTCGGAAAGGAATGATAGATTTGTTATAAATTTGGAACATAGAAAACAATAGTTCTTCTCTGTTTTTTTCATGACTAAGAATATTGAAAATTTAAATCTTTTTATGTAAAATGATGTCATGAATAAATAACATAATGGAATAGTTGTTTTTATTAATTATTAACTTCCCATTAAGCTTAATATTATTAATGGTTGGGAAAAATATTCAATAAATGGAAAAAAGTTATGTTCCACATAAGCAGGAGGGAGGGTGGCGGAAGGCGAGTGGGGATCCAAGGACTTAGTGAGCCGCCTGGACATGGCTGGATCACTTGGCGAAGAGCACTCGATAAAAGGCTGCATACGATTAGCTGACGATTAGAGATGGCGGGCTGGAGTAGCGATCTACAGGCGGTGCTCTTCTTCTGCCTGGTAGTGCCTATACTGTACTACATCTACTGGAGGCTAGTCAACAGGAGGGTGCTCCAGTTGGCCGCCAAGATTCCAGGGCCTCCCTGCCTTCCGCTGCTAGGCAATCTTCTTGAGTTCACGGGATCGCCGACCGGTGAGTGAGACAGCAAAGCTCTGTTTTCATGAATGTTATAATAAGTTACGCAGGTAATTAACAGTAATTTAGAAAATTAATTGCGAAAAGTCAAAATATAAGAATACATCGAGATTATAAATAAAAAAAAAAGGAAATAATTAGGACTTGTTATTATTATACACATTCACCACCTATTTTTTAGCTAAGAAAACATTTAATATAAAAATAAATCTAGATAAAGTAATTTATAAATAAGTTGTTATAAAATAATATAAATACATTCAAAATTATACAATTGGCAATGCAGAGTGTTAGTTATTAACCCTGAAAAAAATTTGATAAAAAGTATTTAGATAGAGATCACTTTATGCCTTTAGGTTTCCCCAATTTTTGAGTACCCACCTTTTAATAGCTGGGTGACCCTACCCCACCCCTGGGACACCCCACGGCTAAACTAACAGAATAAATAATGATCCTACCATAGCCAGATTCGAAACTTCTAGCCTGGGGCTCGAAAATCAATAGTATACTACTACTATGGTATGAACTCAGCTATACCCCATACATAACACGTAAGTAAAGGTTAAAATATTTAAGGATAATAGGTTACAAGAGAAAAGTTGATTGATAACAGATTTGATGACAGTTATACCTTCCTAAATTAGGAGTATTATTCATAAAACTTATTTAAAATAAAGCTTTTAAACGAAAAAGTTTCCAATTTATTTGTATTAGAATACAACTAAGGAAAATAGTTAAATATGGCTAGCACTAATAATAAGATCAAGTTAACATTGAGAAACAAGTCATTGGAAAAAGTAAATTATATGTGTTTATCTCACGTAGAATACGTAATGGTAGATGCCGGGTACACTAATAAACCTCAATAAGATATCCCCTGAGGTTGATTCTGCTATTAAATAAATTATTAGGAAAAACTACTTAATTTAATACTTTGTGCTTAACTTAAACATTACGAATGCCATCCAGTGTCATTACAAACGGTGGCAATCAACTGATTTGTTAAATAGATCTTGTATAAAAAGGTATCCCGAGTAATCATTTATCCAACGCAGAAAGGTTGAATTAATAAATCATAATATTTAATATTAATATAACAGCTTAAGAATTTGATTTCGTTCACTTTGTTCTTAACATAAATATTCAATGCAGATAAAAAAAAGTAATTTTTCTTCTCCAAACTTGGCAACCATTACGCTTATTCATAACTTAAACTATAATTACGACGTTTGAGTTATTATTACGTTTCCGATAAGAAATCCTCACGAAAAACGTATAGAAAATCTTAGGCAACTTCTTCTTCTTCTCCCTTCAAAACACGAGGCGGGAAATGTCGGAACTGTTCACCAATTATAAAGGGAAGGATAATGAACTATTTATATCAAGTTTCAGGACTATTTTAAACCTTTGGTTACTGTACATTAATGTTTCGAAAATGTAAAACAGAGGAGGTGCCAGAGGTGACGCACCCTTATCAACACCCAATAAGTAAAGGAATATAAAAAAAATCAGTACTTAAATATATCGTCAAAAATGTCGATGAAAGATCTAGTTCCATCTTGTAATAATAAACCTTTGAAGTAGACCAAGCGATAATAAAAAATAACCCCCCTCAACATTTGTTTTAAGGTCCGTATAATCCAAATATCGTAAACAAATAATAATAATTTCAATTCATAACAAACAAAAAAATCTGGTGCGGGCAACACACGACTTTAACTTACATTAATTTGTAAAATCAATGAAAGAATTTTCAAATAGAGTTAGAGTTAAAAATACGTGAAACTATTAAAGAATTAAATAAATTTAATTTATATAGAAACATGTGTTTTATTAAAAAATCTTTTATTTTATTATCTAAAATAATCAGTTAGTTTTATCTTCTTTTCATCACTCTCTATTAACTTCTAAAAGCCTTTAGCTTTAAAACCTTTAGCTTTCCAACGGTATATCATACATGTATATTACTGCTCTTATGTTCAAAAACGTTACCTGTTTTTCATCAGCGTTAACAAGATAATCTAGTTATTATTATTGAATCTACAAAATTAAAGGTACTTTAGAGGAAGAAAATTTAAAATATCGGCATTTAAGCCCTGTCACACCATTTTTATCCAAATAAAACCTACATGATATTAAAAACCATTACATTTTACATCGATATAACGAGTTTAATCAAAATCGTCGGAACCGTTTTCGAGAAAATCGAAAAAATGTGCAAAATGCTTGGTATAAAGTGCCTCTTCTGGTAAGCTCATTTTGATGAAAAAAGTTTTGTCACGTCTCGGGCGTATAGTTGTCTTAAATAAGAAATTTCAGTTTCATAGGACTTACCGTTTCCGCCCGGGAGTTACCAGACACACACACACAGACCTTTTTGCGGGACTTGGTTATTTGGACTCAGGGGACCCTAAAACGTGTATTTCCGTTGAAAACTGGAATTCGAAAATTTTCACGATCGCAATACTTCCCCTTACTATTTATAGTAAGTGAACGTAAAAATTGAAATTCAGGAAGTCATAAGGACTGCCGATAAAAGAGAAAACTTTTTTTTTAATTCTCGATTTGCGCTGGAATTTTGTTGGAAAGAAGAGTACGTTCCTGACAGGCTGAACTCCTGGCTACCGACTATGAAGCGAGGGAAGAGGCTCGTGTGAGTGCTGCTCCTGGACTTCCAGAAGGGAGACCTCCGTCCCCCAATGAGAAGCACCTCCACTTCACCTTCAAGCAGCTTGAGTCGGTGCTACGACGTACTAAGGGCAATAAGTCCTCTGGGAAGGACGATATTCCTTATGTCCTGTTGAAGATGCTCCCTAGGAGGGGTAAAGCCTTCTTATTGAACATTTTTAAAACGTGCATCCGGTTATCGTATTTTCCTCTTGGCTTGGAAAGAAGCGATCGTAGTGCCACTACTCAAACCGGGAAGAATGGAGATTCAACGGAACACTATCGCCCGATCAGTCTTCTCTCGCACATGAGTAAGATCTTAGAAAGGCTGGTTCACCACCATCTGATGAAGCACTGTACGGAGGAGAACATCATCCCACCTGAACAGACAGGATTCCAACGAGGGGTAGCCTGTGAACACCATCTGGCGAAGTTGCAGGCCCACACCATGGAGCGGATGAGGAAGAACAACGATGCCACAGCACTAATCTCCTTGGACTGCACACAGGCCTTTGACTGTGTGTCTCACACTCTTTTACTCCGCCGTCTGGAGGAGTTCAAGTTCCCTGCCTCCCTATGCCGATTGATCCGAAGCTATCTTAGTCGAAGATCTTTCGTTGTAAGGGTCGGCGGGAGCCTGTCGAATCCACACGATACCATCTGCGGAGTACCTCAAGGGTCTGTACTAGGGCCACTACTATTTGTCGTTTTCACGGCACCGGTGGTCTCAGTAAAGCATCCGGGAGCAACAGTAGCAGCCTATGCGGACGACATCGCCATTTACTCCACCAGCATGAGCGCCACCAAGGCACGTGACCAGGCTCAGAAAGCAGCCAACGTCATAGTTGGGGAATTGAAGAAGATCGGAATCAGAGTCAACCCAGCCAAAACGAACGCCATCATCTTGTCCTTCCAGAAGGGGAAGAAGAAGTTACCCACCGAGTTTGAGATAGACAGCGTAAAACTTCCTCTCTCCAACTCAATTCTTTACCTAGGTGTGACCTTGGATCGACACCTGACATTCTCCAGCCATGTACGGGAAAGAATCAAGCTGGCCCGCAGGAAGTCCCATAGACTCTACCACCTACTCATCTCGCCGCAGCTCTCACTGCGACTCAAGTTGCAAATCTACAAGGCCGTTATCAGACCGACTCTACTCCATGGTGCGCCCCTGCTCCGCCACCTCTATCAGTCCACGCTCAAAAGGCTGCAGAGTTATCAGAACTCCGTCCTAAGGAGGATAGTCAGAGGAACCACACTCCAGCGGGCGAGAAATGCCACCATCCACGAGGAACTCCTTCTTCCCTCGGTGCCAGAGTTCATCAGCAGGAGGCACGTGAAGTTCTTTGACGGGTTAAAGGCTTGTGCGAACCCTCTCTTCAGGGACGTAGTTCCACCACCTGCGCCTGGAAGGTGGCAAGGCTCTCTCCCCCTGGTCGACGTGGTCGCCCTGGGAAGGGGTCTGGACTCTGCAGTCTGACCCGCATACATTTAACCACCAGCAAAATGGTTCCTCCCCATTTTACTTCAACAAAGGCACAAAGCCACCCCACTCCTCAAGCGCATACCGCGCCTAGTGCGAAAGGAACCTTAGAATGCCAACGGGCAATACGAGGCCTGAGCCATGGACTGTATATACCATTGCTGCTGTATATACATAGAATGTTTTTGTATTTATTTTGTAAATAAAGTTGGAGGATAAGAAAAAAAAAAAAAAAAAAAAAATATACATTGTGCTTAGTTGAAATTTATATTATTAAAATGAATTTAATTTTCAAAGGTCATATTTCTATGCTTATATGATCAAGATATTCTTTTCGATTCCGCTTCACTAATATTTAAATATTGACAGTAAGATCATCATGATTTAGCTTCGTATATTTAAATGTTTTCATGCAAAGTAATGTTTTAGTAATATTTACCAATATCGATATTTTAGAGTCGAGAGAATTAAGATATTCATTATATTAACTTTATATACAGTAAGATGTAAGATCTAAGACATAGTTTATCAACCATGTCTTTAGCATTCATTTGCAACGGATTTTAATTCCATTAAATACTGAAATAAAATATTATGAGTATCGATATTTTTGTGCCGGTATTACACCGATATCGATAACGTTCACGGAAATTGATATCGTTATCCTATCTCTAATAGACAGGTATACACAGAGCGCAAGCACCAGTCTAGAGCATGTTGGTAACGTTACCATGGTTACGAAATCAAAGCTTTTACCCCTCCTAAAAATAGCATAGCGCGCCCAAAGAAGCTTACACATAGAAAAGAAAAGTCATTTAAATCGGTTAAGAAATAGTGAATATATAGCGTTTTGAACAGTCCTGACAGCCAATTTTTCTTGAGTATAAATTAACTATGTTGCTGATTCGTCTTTCTTAAACTATTTGACGGATTGAATACTATACATATAAGTTAATTGCTTAAACAGTTATTGGGTGGATCCATAAGTTCGTTTTGTTTTGAAGGGTGAAAAAAATTTGTTTGTTATCTAAAGAATAAATGTTATTTTATTATGTATTCGCACATCACATATTCGCACTCTTATTATCGAATGATTTCCTGATGAGGGAGTTTTAAAAGAAGAGGAAAAAGTGATGGTCAGAAAGTAAAAGTTCCAGATAATATAGTAGGAGTATTAATAGATCCCAGCCAAGCGGCAATAATTGTTTATTGCGGAGTGTGGGTTTGCGTTCTAATGGCGGAATAAAACACCGACAACTTATCGATATTTTGGTCGCAATGCTTGGTCTAATTTTGTTACCAGCGTGTAGTAGATCTTCTAATCACTTCGTTTTTACTTGATAAACCAACTTTTAAAACAGCCGCGATAATTACATCGTATGCAGGGTCAAATCTTTTTATGATATATCCCAGGATTCGGTGTGGCATTAGGTGGCTCGTCTGCAGTTGTCCACGATCTTCCACGCTCTACATTGTCGCATATGCTCCAATTCTAGTAACACGTCACTATACGTTAAAGAAAAAAGTCCCTTTCAGAAGATAGTTGCTGATTGATTTTTGGTTGGTTAGTGTGGAACCTAAACATAGGATCTGGACATAGCAGTTTTAAATGCCTTTGACCGTTCCAGCACCTATTTCTAATGTCTCTACAATTTCTCGTACCTCTAGCGACCGATCTCGTTTGAATAGAGCATTGAATCAACCTCGGTTGGTTGACCACTTTCTGGGGGTTAAATCTTCGGGACTCGTTCCTCAAGAACAAAAATTGGCCAATATTTTCTGGGCAGTAAATTCTGTTTAGGGATCGTTCCCGTATGCTTACATATTATCTGAAGATCCCTTGCATTTTTAAAATAAAAATTCCCTTTATCATTTGACATATTCACTACGCTGTAGCACAAAGCAATTTCGAAGAGCGGACTTTGAAGTTTCCAATAATCATCAATATTATCAGGTGAGGCAAATAGAATCGGAGATATTTGAAAATAAAATCGCCATACAAACAAAACCGAACGAACTTATGGGTCTATTCAATATATGTTGTGATTGATTAGAATATCATAGTATAATTATTATATAATAATAAGCTATTGTATATAAAATATATTATAATAAACGAAAATATTGCAACAACAGACAGGGCCAACTGGCAGAGACGTTAAGAGGAGACCTTGACCAGTTAACCAGTTGTATGTATGTATATAAAATAATTTTCAGCGGTTTTTATTTTTTTTTTTTTTAAATATTAGGATGGGGAGTCCGTGGCTGAGTGGTTAGCGCGCTAGCCTGCCACGCTGATGTTGTAAGTTCGAATCCCAGTCCCTGGAGGACTTTTTTCAACCATACAAATAAATGGGAATTCGCTCACAATCTCCCCCGGGTATGTGGGACCCGTCAGCTAATTGATAGCCACCCACAAAAATAGGCGTAGGGAATGATGACCCTACCCTATAAAATGTCATCGAGTGGAATACAAACCATACCGTGCGGCCAAGGGCCTCCAAGGCCTGTCTCGCCAACCGAAAAAAAATATTAGGATAAATGATCTGTTTTAACGGAGAGAATCGCCACAGATTTGGCTGGTTGGGTCGATGTAGTTCTGATAGCAAGTGAAGATGGATCAGCTTGGTGTATCCGATTTTTTAAACTCCTTATTATGTTACATTCTTTGGGAGGAAGAAGGGACATATTATTTTTTAAAAGACTCAGATATTTTAACAATTCATAGGAATATCAAAAACTTTATTAGCATATCAATTTATTGTTCTTCTCTTTAGGAATGCTTGTTCATTCTTTAAACAGATAAAGGAATAAGTGATGACTTAGCAATCCCTGACACATACAACACGCTTTCTATGATGGAATGTATACATGCGTATCATGTATGTACTTGACACATATCCTGATGAGGCTGTATGGCATTTTTATTACCAACAACTCTCTGCTTGACAATATCCACCCTTAGTTAATTAATAGGCAAGCAAACATAATAAAAATATTTCTCAAAAAGAATTATATAAAATATTAATTATACATCACACACACTCAAATGATTTATAAATTTATATGTAATGTAACAAATTAATGTCGCTCAATTTGTTTTAAATTTCTGACTACACTGCCCTTTACTTACGCCCAAAGTTTAGTATATTTTTGAAAGAAGGGTATTTTCCGTTTCAGTGTCATAAAATGATGTTAGCGTTACTAAAAACAGAAATTTTAAAACTTAAGTATATATTGTACAATCACTTATCGAACCGCCAAATTATTTAGAATCATATTTGTTTAAAGATCCACAGCCCTTTTGTCTGAGATAATTCCGCTTGAATTTTGCTTATTTAAATTTAAAAGTTGGTCGATCACTACCTTTATTTTATATATTTTTTTTTTTCACTTTTTTATATTTTATTTATTATTTCTTTATTTATTTTTATCTTTTTATTTTTATTGCACATTTTCTTGGTTTTACCAGAATATTTACCTACCCGGACCAAAGTCAAGGGCTAGGCAAAAAATACTATACTATATTTAAAAATTTTCTGATGATACTGGCTGTACCGAGGAGAACTGCTTTCTGTCCTTCTTCCAGAACCTTTTCGGGCAGTTTTAAGATTTTAGTTGCTAAAATGGTGTCATCTGGAATGAGACCGCTGCATGAGATAATTATCGGATATACTTTGATTTGTTCCAGCTTATAGACTTGACGTAGTTCCTGGCACAACTCTTGATATTTTCGTATTTTCTCATCAATAGTTTTATCGATATTGTCATCATTCGGGACAGCAATATCAATGACATAGCCGCATTTTACATTTTGAAATTTTAAAACTTAAGTATATACAATCACTTATCGAACCGCCAAATTATTTAGAATCATATTTTTTTAAATGATCCACAGCCCTTTTGTCTGAGATATTTATTATTTTTTTCATTCTTGAATATTGTCTATTATTCATTTATTTCAAATTAATTTGATATATGTTTACTTTTTACTAGCGCTGTCATATTTATTTTTATCATTGGATATTTTTATTCTTATTGTTTGTTTAAATTAAAAAAAAAAAAAAAAAAAAAAATATATATATATATATACATACATATATATATATATATATATATATATATATATATATATATATATATATTATATATATATATATTCATTGATAGTTACAACTGTATAATGATATACATCTCGTAAATGTGATTCAAGATTATACTGTCATGATTCACATGTAGGGATATTATCCATTGGCAGCTCTCCAATTGTAGTAATTAATATTATTTTTTAATATTTCAACTAAAACCATGTATGATTGTTTCCAAAAAATATAATGTTTTAAATTGATTTTCTAAAATGGGTGTATCTGCCACAATTTATGAGTGAATTATTTGTTTATTATGTATTATTTGTATGTATGTATTTATGTATTTATTACTTATTATGTATATCATCATTGTCTATTTTGTATTATTATTTGTTTATTATGTATTATTTGTTTTAATTAATATTATTTAATATTTCAACTAAAACCATAATTGTTTGTTTAAAAACTATATTTTATTGTTTTAAATTGATTTTCTGAAATGAGTGTATCTGGCACTGATGACCAAGATGTTTTGTGACCAATATGACCAATAAATGAATCAAAAACCAAAAAGAAACTACCTTTAATATGAAAACAATATTGATAAATATATTCGGTATGTTTGTTTGTTTATTTAACGTCAACTTTATGCTACTGTGGCTAATCGGACGATGCTACAGTGGGAGTCCTAAATTTTGCCTATCCAGGTTTTATTAAGATAGGGATCTTTAACGAGTACCTGACATCGCACAGGCTCGGGACCACATTTTAACGTCCCCTCCAAAGGACGGTAACTAAGGATTTTTTACTCCCATTAAAAAATCCTAGGACCACCTGCAGGTTTGAACCTATGACCTTAGGCATGGGAGGCTGTTATGCTAGCCACCCAGCTACAAGTGAAAATATATTCAGTAGCTTTTCTCGAAAAATCGTAATCTCAAAAAGATGTCCTATCTAAGAAATAATTTTAATATAATGGTTAAATAAAACGCATCGACCTAATTCTTTATGATTTGGAATTCGAGCATAAATTTAAGCATATTTAATCAATTAAAGTTAATCAGAAATTATTTTTGCTATTTTATTTTCAGAAATATTTGAAACACTGGTAAGGAAGAGTTACCAATATGAAGATGTGATAAAACTGTGGTTTGGCCCGAGGCTGTTCGTCTTCCTTACCAATCCAGTAGACATAGAGGTAAGTTAATTATAATTAAAAAAAAAAAAAGATCCAGTATTCGAATTATTTATTAAACTATTTAAAATAACCTTAAAATCATTTATTATTATTTTCTGTTCAAATTATTTTCGGTGAGAAAGTTTTTTTTTTTTAATTATTACTACAATATTATTATCTTTATTCGCTCGTATATGTCTAAAACGGATAAAGCTCGTCGGATTTTTTTCTCCCGCAAGGGCATACATTTTTTTGGGCCTGAAGGATTACAAGGCTTCCTACCTTCGTTATCGTGGTAAAGTTAACTAAACAGACATGATCAGTCCAATTAACTTTTATATGTATAAGAATCATAAGAGATAAAACAAAATTCCCTTTCAACAGCCATCACTTCAATTATTCCAGAACGTTTCATATCAGTTTTTAAGTGAATTCCTGGAATCAAGAATTAATTCGATTAAATAAAAAAAAAGATCCTGTTTGGCATTCTGAAAAAATCCAGTGACTGATAATTTTATAAATTTTTATACGTTATTTATAGGTATAAACAGGACCAATACATTACAAATAAAGTAATGTATTAATTTGTAGTCTAGAGAAATTATTATTATTATTTTTTAGGTACTCTCTCTTATTATTATTATCTCTTTAGGTACTCCTAACAAGTACTGAACATATTGAAAAGTCTGTTGAATATGACTTCATGAAACCTTGGCTAGGAGATGGATTACTAATCAGTTCAGGTAATAAGAAATATCATTAAAATTATTTTATTTTTTGACAAAAGTCCAGTCGATCGAAATTTTTTTTATTGTTATATAACTAATAAGATTATAATTAAAGAAGGATGCGTTATTTAAGGACAAAAGTGGTTCTCTCATCGCAAAGTGATAGCTCAAACTTTTCACTTAAACGTACTTCGTTCTTTTCTGGGAAAGTTTAATGAAAATGCTAAGAAACTTGTAAAATCTCTTGCTAAAGAAACAGGAAACGAATTTGACTGCAGAAGGTACATGTGTAAATACACCGCCGAAACACTTATAGGTTCGTAATCCATTGGTTATGTTTTCGTATCCAACATATTTAATTATAATATATTCAGTATTTATTTAATATTTGATAATTCAAAGCACATTATGGTATATGCTTCATATTTGTATTCTCCTTTTGTCACTATATTATTCAAACGATAATCTTTAGCACCTTAGTAGTACACTATTATTACTAACAAAAAAATATGCAGTATAAATATAATTTATAACATTCCATTAATGAATTTATTACAGACACAGTGATGGGAGCTGACAAAGACAAACTCGGGTTTGAAAGCCCTGTGTACTCCGGAGCCACCACCAAGTAATATACAATCCTTAATCATTTTCCACATTTTAATATTAATATGACAAATGAAAACGCCATTATCACCAAAAAATGTACAAACGCCTATGAAAGACAAACAGTAGTATTAAAAGTATATCCTTCATATACATTTCTAAAAATTAATGTTTTTGTTCAATCATTTAATAAGCGAAAATCATCATTTTTCAGTCCAAATATTATTTAGCAGTGGTTCCTAGAACAAAATAAATCCCCTGAATCAAGAACGTTTTCACGCGTTTTTCATGTAATATAGTGTTTGTAACCAAATCCGTATGATCTCAGCCCCTAGTCCTGTTGATCCGATTTTCATAAAATTGCCGGGGATAATACGATTTAGTAATTAGAGGATCCTTTATATCAGTTGTCAGTAAAATAAAGCAGGATTACGGTTTAAAAATAAAATAAATTTGCTTTTTTTAATTGAAGTAGTTTCTATTGGTTTTAATACATTTCTGCCATCGTGTTGGTATCTATTTCATACCATGAATAGATTTTGGAATCTTTTAGAATTCAGAAAATCCATTTTCTAAGAATCTTTTAACAATAAATTGTTCCACTTCTCCTTTGTCGAGCCTTGGTCCAAAAACGTCTGATGTTACCGTGAAAAATCCACATTTTCTTTTTCAGAAATAAGGATTATGGACAGAAATGGATGGTGGTTGCGGCAAATAAATGGCAGAAATGAGGCACAAATTTCATAATGGTGATTTTTAACGGTCGTTTCATGAGTGAAGAACCCAACTTTCGAGTTTTTTAACCTTTCCAATCCCGTTTAGGCAGTACCGTGGATGGTAGATTTGCTTACTTCGAGTTTCCTTGCAAGTTCTGGAACAGTTGTTCTGGGATTACCTTCCACCAATTCTCGCAGAATATCTTCATCTAGATAATAAGTCCTTCCACGTCCCTCTTTGTTTATGCTTATGTATTTTCATTAAATGTCACTTTAAGCAGCAGTGGCTAATTGGCGATGCTATAGAGGGAGTTCTATCTCCTAGGTTTAAATAGGATAGGGGTCTTTAACAAGTGCCTGACATCGCTCAGACTCTGGACCACCAATTTACGCTCGCTCCGAAGGACGGTATAACCAAATATTGTTTACTGGCCACCTGCAAGGTTAGATCCCACGACCATGGTTATAGAAGGCTATTCTAGCCACTACACCCAGGTGACCACAGTCCTTCTTGTTAAAGTATCCCTTCGAAATTATTTAAACAGTTGAACGGTGTACTCGCCAATACTGCCCTCGCCAAACACTTTATTGATGTTCATGGCCGTTTAGGCCCGGCCGCGTCGAGTTTAAATTCGTAAAATAAAATCATAAGAAATCCGAACATTTTCATTTGGAAGAGGATTAATTATTAAATGCTGACATTCATGCAAATGAATGATTCAGCAAATGGAAACAATTTCTTACATTTTTGGACAACCCATAATTTTTTTTCAAAATCTGTTATTACTTTAGCGTGTGTGTACGCAACGCATTTTTGTTTGATTTCACATATTTCGAAAAAAGCTTTTCCGATTTGACAAAAAATCTGGCCCTAATTATGACCGCATTAGTTTTATCAGACCAAAATTAGTTAATAAGATTTAGTCCCACCACCAAAGCTAGAAATTGACTCAGTTTATGAAATTCCAATATAAGGAAATATTTTCATTAAATTATAATAATTGTCTTTAATGCTTAAATATTAAATTTTGAGAATTGATTTATTTTTTGGCCCATAGCAATTATTTATTCAAAAGCTTTTTTGTTGCTTGTACAATTATTGACAGTTTTGTAAATAACAATTGATTATCTTAATTTAGTTTTTTGGTCCGACAGATTGTATGTTTTGTTAGAAAAACTTCATTATTTTTAAGGAACCTGAATTAAATTATTTATTACCCATCGATAAAAAATTCCAGACTATGCGAACTAGTGCATCTCCGTCATACGAAACTTCACTTCAGATCTGATCTGCTATTCAACAGTACAAAGCACGGTTTCGAACACGAAAAATTCGTATCTATAGTTCACGACTTCTCAGCTAAAGTAAGTATTTACAAATTTAAAAAAAAAACTTATTTGTAGAGGTATATGTTTGATTTCAAAAATATGTATAATCATAGGAATATTGTTCTTGTTTTTGTCATTGTATGAATAAATTGTTTTTTCAGTAAGATTGTAAAGATAGTAACAAAGAGAAGTATTGCTTCTTCATTGTCAGAGGTTACAGAATTTATTAATTTAAAGCGATGAGTTAAGACAGTTTTCAATACTTCTTGAGGTCACATCATATTTTCGGAAGTTGTTGTGTTCCATTCGTATACCAAAGACGGAGTCAAGTTTAAGACGAGGTGTTTCAATCAATGCGCTGCTATATTGCAATGAAAGTAAACAGAGTTTGGTGCCAAGAGTGAAAAGAGTGATTGATTACAAATGTGTATTAAACAGAGTTACTTAATGAAGTTACCATATCAATACGTGAGTTACATCACCTATCTGTTTCTAGTTTTATTACTAGAAATAAAAACGTGAAACTATCTACCAAACGAACGAATGCAAATTGCAGTAGTAGAAAGTCAATAGACAAAAGAATATATTGATAAAATTATAGCACAAGAATATTTAGTCTGAATTACCTTTTTAGAAGAGTCGCCCTTTGGTAATTTATTTCAAAGGAGTCCTAGAAAAGAAAAGTAGTAACAATTTTTAAAAAATTCAAAATAATGGTATTTATAATAACTAATAATCAGCAAAATATAACATATTTCTTAAAATAATCAACAAGAGCAGCTGCATGAAATATCAGTTACCGAACCTTTCATTTAGACTCCAAGTATCTTCATTAACACAAATGCGATAACTATTAATTATAAAGAAAAAAAAAAAAAAAACACTACAACCCACGAAGGGTCTTGGGCTCAGTACATATATATAGATTCGTACTGCAATGAGGTGATTAGGCCTTGATCACGCTCAACCGCCAGGTTTTTCCCTCATTTTTTTGGGTACCCACATTATTGAGGTGGGTCTGCCCAGGAGGATGAATTGACAGAATAAATAATATTCTGGCACAGCCGGGATTCGAACCCAGAACCCGGAGAACCGTAGACTAATGCTCACAAGACCAGATAAATAAAATAAAATATGACGGAAAATTTGATTTTTTTAAATCCCTTAATAATCGTTCATTTCGTCTCAAATAATTGTAAATTTTGAGATATTAATTGTTAACAAGGGTTTTTAAATTAGAAGTTCCTAATCAATGTAAATTTCTTGCGAAAATAACACACGAGTTACATTCTGTTTTGAGCGAATTTCGATTATTTTCAAAGAATATTCTGGAATAAAAATGTGTGTTCAGATCACTGACGGTTCATCATAAAAAGAATTTTCAAAAAGGAAAAACTTATTAAATTAAAAACGATGATGTTTGCCTTATATTTACAAATTCAAAATAATGATATTCGTAATTACTAAATATTCAACAAAATATAACATACTTCTTAAAATAATCAACAAGAGCAGTTGCATGAAATATTAGTTACCGAACCTATCATTTAGACTCCAAGTATCTTCATTAACACAAATGCGATAACTATTAATTATAAAGAAAGTAAAATAAAATATGACGGAAAATTTGATTTTTGGAGGGTTTTTATTTTTTTAAATCCCTTAATAATTGCTCATTCCGACTCAAATAATAGTAAATTTTGAGATATTAATTGTTAACAAGGGTTTTTAAATTAGAATTTCCTGATCGAAAGAAATTTCTTGCGAAAATAGCACACGAGTTATAATCCGTTTTAAGTAATTTCGATTATTTCCAATAAATGTTCTGGAACGAAAACGTGTATTAAGATCACTGACGGTCCATCATAAAAAGATTTTTCAAAGGGTTGATATTTTGACCATCACTTTCAAATACCTCTACCATAAATAACTAGCTTCAGACTTCTTTTTTTCTTCTTTAAAACAAAACAACTTTTTCAGCTCTTAGCATTTCCTTATTTAACTTTGGGGTCAAGTTTAACTTAAACTCAATGGAATAAAACAGGAGGCAGATAAAAAAATAAAGACCATCCTAGTAATAACAATAAAAAAAATCTGGTGCGTGCAACACACTACTTTCCCTTACCTCCTTTGTTATAATCAATTTAAAAATTTTCATATACATTTAAAGATGACAATAAATTGTTAATGAATTAACTACATTGAATAAAATTGGAGGCTGATATATAACTTCACCACTGTTTTATTAAATGCACAACATTCTGGCTAAAATGCCATCTTCAGAAGCAAAAGAACAATTTTATATCAACTTGATCCTGCCTCTAATAATTTTGTAGAAAAATCGATTATACTATTAATGTCTCTATTTTGTACTTTATTTAAACCGTTAATGAACTTCATTGTGCCATAATGAATTTAGCCGAAACGTTGTACATCAATATTTAATAAAAGAGTGGTGAGGTTATATATCAGCCTCCAATTTTATTCATAGAATTTGACCTTCATCTTAAAGTATCTACACCTAAATAAAATGACCTTTAACAAGCTGACTAGTAAAAGTGAAGAATTTTAGAACAATTTTAAGAAGTTCATTAATGGTTTAAGTAAAGTACAAAATATAGACATTAGTAGTACAATCATTTTTTCTGACAAAATTATTAGAGGCAGGATAAAGTTTGAGATAAAATTGTTCTTTTGCACCCGAAAAAAGCCGAATTTTAGCCGAAACGTTGTGCATCAATATTTAACAATAGAGTGGTGAAGTTATATATCAGCCTCCAATTTTATTCATAGAATTTGACCTTCACCTTAAAGAATCTAAACCTAAATAAATACATTGAGTACATGTGTTTTATTAAATAATCTGTTATATTATTGTCAGTTTTATCGGCTTTTATCTTCACTCTCTCTTAATTTTACAATATTGTGTATACCTTTCCAACGGTATGTTATACATCTATATTACTGTTTTTACGTTTTTACTGTGTTCAACTTATATATATTATATATATATATATATTTTTTTTAACATCATTTATTGAAATTTACAACTGTACTTCAAGGTACAAGTAAATGTGACAAAAGTTAAATGGCGTGAAACAAACTTGAAGAAGAACTACCCAATGGCAGCATTCCTGAACTTATATATTAATCCTGTTTTTTGTCAATTCTAAAAAGATGATATAGTATTTATTATTATTTTTTTTTTTTTATAGAATCTAAAAAATTAAAGGTACTTCAGAGGAAGAAAATTTAAAATATTGAAGTCCTATTAGACTATGTCAATCAGAATAAACCCTATATTAAATTAAAACCCATTAAATTTTAAATCAATACAGCAAGTTTAATCAAAATTGTCAGTGCCGATTTTTGAAAAAATCGTAAAAAAAAAAGTGTATAATGCATGGTATAAGTGGCTCTTCTGATTAGCTACTGGTGGACACAACTGATAAATGAATTATACATTCCATAAAAAAAAACCAAACCATATAATAAATTTATACAGCACAGTAAAATACATCAGATAAATAATACTTTTTTTTTTAACAGGTTATAAAATTTAAGAAAAGTCAGAGGGAACTTCCGAAGCCTTCTCCTGTCTTTGATAAGATTGATGATATCAAAAAAGAAGAAAATTCTTTGCGACATTATGAAAAAAGTACAGGAATATCATATGGTCAGTCTTCTGGATTGAAAGATGATTTGGATTATGAGGCCATAGGTAAATAATTTAAATAAGTAGTCGGTTATCATAGAAATTATGTGAAAATAATTTCAATATCATTATTTTAGTTTCAAAGTCCAATAAATGACGTTTATTTATTATAAATATTATTTTACTATCTGTGCGAGATAGCTAATAATACTTATTTATTATTTTGATACCATTACCACACAGAAATCATTACTATCTTCATACATTGAAGTAATAGAATAAGGACTACCTACAAATTAATTGAATTATTTAGCTAAGTGGTATCATAATGATATATAATAAATAAAAATATTTAGATTTTTAAGTATTAAAAAAACTTAAAAGAAATTTTAAAAAACAGCTTCATTTTAGTCTCTCTAAACTTGATATCAATTGTGGCATTTCAAACATTTTAATATTAATATTATTGCCATCATCAGATATAGACTGACTAGTTTCGGTCAGCATTTCTCTATTGGTCCTTTCTTTTATGAGTTCAGATTATGATCCCAGATAGTACCGGCTATATCTGACAGAGTTGAATTACAAAAAGAGAGTGCCTAAATCATAATTTTCTCCACAACAGCTTTTTAGATTTAGAATGAAGCTCAAATGTCTCTTTCTTACCATCACTTGATTTATATGGATTTTAGTAAAATTGTTGCTTACCCAAATATACTTGTGACCTTGCATGTTGCCGGACTAATCTCACCCCATTTTCACTGCTTGGTTAATGGATAATGAGTCTTAACTTGATATTGCTCTCAATTTATCTTGACATTGAAGTTACCATTGATACATTCTGTACCACACTTTAAAACTTGTTCACAAAGTTTTCTAATCCATTACAAAAATTGTCATTCACTCCATCATCTTTTTTTTCTTAAGGTGTTATTAGAGTCATTATCACCCAATTATTTTTGGTGAGAGTATATATGTTACTGATCACATAATTAAACCCAGCAACCATTGATTCCTTGTATATTTATCATATTGTTAATAAGGATAAAATTAATGAATAATTTTCCTTCAGCAGGGCCAATTGTAAATCTGATATCTGTAGAATTTCAAGCATTTTTCCTGCTGTAAAACAGTATTTCGCCAACAATATTTGTAACTCTACTCTCCAACCATGTAATATCTTGTTTGTAAATGGTACTTGTACCTTTTTCACCACATTTGCTACCATTTGGGAGGTCTGATCTGTAAGAAATCCGTTGTATAAAGGTATGGTCAGTATGGTATTGAGATGTGTTAGGGTAGCCAATCTCCTTAGGACTCATAGAGTGAGAATGATACTGTCTCTATGGGAATTTAATCCTCTGTATTCACCGGAGTGCTAGGATAGTATAAGCTTGCCAATTTGGTGGTATTTGATTATCAACTTTTTATCTTTAATTATTTAATTACTCCTGTAACTGGGATTTAAAACCCTAACCTTGTGTATGTGTGTGTATTTGTTTGTTGTGGGTGTAGTTTACTTATATAAAGAGGAAGTATTTCAAGAATTACTTTTGCATATGATTGCAAAATATAATTTGATTTAGTAAATACATTTAAACTTACACACTTTAAAAAATATTCCAAAAAATAATGGAATTTATTTCTGATAAAAATAAATTTGAGGACTGAAAAACTTATTAGAATAACACAAAATAAAAATGATTTTTTATTTGTTTTATAAACCAAACATAAATAAAACACTTAAGTATTTTCCTATAATAAGTATTTTGATTTTAGGAAGGAAAAAAAAAGGTGCCTTCTTGGACACATTATTAGAGAAAGAAGCAAATAAAGAATTATTTAGTATGAAAGATGTTCAAGAACAAATAGATACACTCATGTTTGAGGTAGTTAATGTAATCATGAACTATGATTTAAATTGAAAAAAATATGAATACAGATATAGTTGAATTTGAATAAATAAAATGAAAAATTTAATCTTCATATTAAAAAAATCATACATTTCTTTATTTTTAGGGTCATGACACAACAGCTGGAGTTAGTAGCATGTTTCTTTGTTTAATGGCTACAAATCTAGATATCCAGGTGACGACCAATCTTGATTAATAACAACTGCCATTAATTTTTCTTTTGTAGCTTTTTCACAAGAATTGAGTATATTTAGATAGCTCAGATTCTCTAATTGTATTTAAAAAAAAATAATTTTTTATCTTTTACAGGACACAAAGCAAGTAAGAAAATTCTTAAGTGAAATACATATCTTTGAACAAATCAACAACCGTAAATTTAAGTGCATGTATAGAGTATTACTATGCAGGTTTTACAAATATAGTGTTTCAATTATTGAACAAATATTTTTAAAGTTACTATTCCCTGTCATTACCAGATCATTGGCTGATTACCATTAAAGATAAAACGTGAAACTTAAGGGGAAAGGGAACACCATTATTTAGCAGAAGTTTTGAATATTTGTATACCTAAAAATAGTTGTAGTTTATTCAGAAATCTAACTATTCCACTTATTGATCTAGCTAAACATCGGAAATATATAAACTAATTTTAAAAATTTACTTAACAAATAATTTTTAAAAAACGCCAACCACATATCAATCACAATATTATTTACTTATTATTAACTCTGCACACATACCATGGTCTAAATCTGTAAAATATCTTGGCTCAACTCTGAACAAATCCCTAACTTTCACCAAGCACCTTAATAGAAAAATTGATCCAGCAAAAGAAAAAAAAAAACAATCTATAAAATGTTTCCATATTTTAATAAAATCTCTAAACTCTGTGTATTATATATATATATATAAGCTCCCTGTCAAAAGTATTGCAACAGTTGAAAATATATTTGAATGATACAAAAACTTTTTATAATAAAGAAAGGTTCTAAAGTCAATAATAAACATTTTTAAACTGGAAATAAACAAGTTTTATTAAATTAAATTATAATATTTCTTCCAATAAACAAAACATTTAGAAAGCTTAATTTTTAAAATTTTCCTTTTTACAATTTTAACTTCTTTTTTTTAATATTTAGTTTTTGAAATTAACAACTGTAATTTATATTACAACAAGTAAATATGCTAAAAGAAAAATCACATGAGACAAACTTGTAGAGGAACAACCCAACGGTAGCACTCCAGTATTTTTTTTTAACTTTTAAAATACAAGTTAAATTTAATAAGAAGTATTGCCCCATCTCGCTTGCATGACTGCTTCCATCTGTCTTGGCATACTTGTAAAAAGATATTTCTTGGGGTATATTGTCCCACTCCTCCAATTAGCATTTCTAGGGTAGTAGGAGGTGAATCTCATGATCAAACATTTCTTTTGGGATAATCCCAAATGTGCTCGATTGGGTTAAGGTCAGGACTTCTTGCTGGCCAATCAATGGTGTGAATATTTGTGGTGTTCAGGTATTCAGAAACATAACTTGCCTTGTGAGGATGAAAATTATCATGCATGAGCATTGATTGAGAGCCTATGAATGACATAAAAGACACTTCATGATCTTGAAGAATCATTTCTACATACCTCAAATCATTCAAAGATATTTCTTGGATTGGCACTAACTAGGTATGTACGTCCCAAGATATGCCACCCCTGAACATGATAGAACCCCCTTTCTAACATGCAGCACAACTATACCGTTCTCCAGGCCTTCTCCAAACTCTTCATGGCCATCTGGGCTGTTAAGGGCCACTTTAGACTCATAAGTGAATACAATTTTTTCCATTCCTCCAAAGTCCAAGATTAGTCTTCCCTTAAAAATCTTAATCTTTTTACAGGATGTTCTGCGGTGAGAAGAGGACCTCCCACTGGCCTTCTTGACCTGATATTTGACTCTATCAGTCTTTTAATGATGGTTGACTCCGAGATTGATAATCATTGAACACTAGCGATCAAGTTTTTAATGGAAGACGCAGTAGAATTGCACTTCCGAAGTGCTTGTATTTTAATGAAGCGATCATCTATAGGGTTAGTAACCCTGGGACGACGTGACATTAGTCGTCTCAAATGACTACCAGTCTCCCTGTACATTTTTATGGTCCGTGAAACGGTAGAATAGTTAATCCCAAGGCATAACACAATGATTGCCTTCTCCATAGAGAGTGATGATTCTGACCAAATCATCGTGAGTAAACGATTCATTGTGAATAAAATTAATTGTTTTAACTAGACTTGAGAGAAAAGAGAAAAGAACAGGCTTGAGGCAAACAAAAAATAAACTTAAACTGAAATGAAATTCAAAATGAATGAAACAAAATTCCGTTTGCTGGTAAACAGTGAATAAAAATGATTTGTCTAATCCCTAACATCTCTCATTTAATAAATAATATTATTATAAATATAAACAAAGTCCTGATTAAGGTCAAAACCAAGAAAATCTCGAGAACTTTGGGTGTTGCAATACTTTTGGCAGGGAGTATATACAGATATACATAAGTTACTAGTTTTTCTTTACTATCCGATCAGTATGTTACCATCTTAATTGGATTTATTCATAGAAATACTGAATAATAATTATTATTTTATCCAATTCTAGAGCATTTAATAGTTTATTTTTTTTATATTTTTCATCTATAATTATTTTCCCTATTTTAAAATATATTTACTTCATTATTATTTATTTTTTTAGTAGGTTTTTTTATATTTTCCCTTCTATTCTAACTACCTTCTACTTATGTTCAAATAGTGTCAGACCAAAATTATATTGTTGAATTTAAGGTAATCCGAAATCATTACAAATATAATTTAACGAATGCTTGTATATTGTAATTATGTAAATAAATATTTTCTATCTATCTACTTAACAAAAATTTCAAGTTACCTTATTTTTTAAATTATCATTTATCTACAGAATAAATGTATGGAAGAATTGGAAAAAATATTTGGTGATTCAAATCGTGATGTGACCTTTGAGGATACTTATGAAATGAAATATCTAGAGCGTTGCATCATGGAAACATTGAGGGTTTATTCTCCAGTTCCTGTGATAGCAAGAAATCTAAAGAAAGAATTGACACTAGGTATTGTTATATATATTTTTATCTGTGTGGTTATGTGAAAATAAATTTTTGGGTAATATTTTATAAAATATTTTTTTTCAGTAACGAACAATATCACATTACCAATAAGCACTACAGTAATTGTAGCAATTTTCAAGCTACACCGAAGGGAAGATCTTTATCCAAACTCGGAAAAATTCAACCCAGATAATTTTATCCCAGAAAAAACTGCAGGACGAAGTTTTTATTCATTCATTCCCTTTTCTGCAGGACCACGAAGTTGTGTTGGTAATATGAACAAACCAGTTGTTGATTTAAATTTTTTTTTTTAAAAGAATAATGAGATATTCAATCATATTTGAACATTAAAAAAGCAATGTCATGTTTTGTGATAATAATATTACCATTCAAGATTATGTACAATAAATAACTGCTTCTTTATATATCATAATTTTTCAAATTAATTTTAGGGAGAAAATATGCTATATTGAAATTAAAAGTAGTTTTATCTACGATATTAAGAAATTATCAGATAACAACCACATGCCCAATGGAGAACTGGAAACTTCAGGCTGATATCACACTTAAAAGAACAGATGGCTTTAAAATAAAACTCATTCCAAGAAAGACTGTATAAGAGATTGTTAAAATGTAAAATTATGGAAATGTACAAACAAATAAATAAATGTAACAATGTATTTAGATTTACAAATATACATATAAAGTTATACCTGTATATAAAATAGGCGATTAACTGAAGTATTTTGAATAAATAAACCTTGAAAAATTAATCAAGATATAATTAATTACATATTAAGCTCAACACTTTCGCGGAAGTAATTTACCAATTAGACAGTAGAGCGCGCTAATAGTATCACAGTGTTGATAACTCGTCCATAAATTTACTTTTGTACTTCTGTTCAATATTGCTGCTGTAGTTTTTGTTGTTAAGTTTATCTATTATAATTATACTACGAAAATATCGTTAAATTAGTGTCAATATCAATAAAAAATTAAAAGAAAAAGGCAGTATCGGATAAAAGCAAGAGGGGCCCTTCAGGAATGAAAATCTGAACCTCTCTTTTTTAACTTCTTTGTATATTACGAAATAAATGCATAATGAAATGAAATACAGATTTAATATTATGATATTAATATGATGTATTGTAGCATCATGCTCATATTCTTTTTAATACGGATATTATAAAAACAAATATAATTAGGTAGGTAAACAACATTTCATCTCTTTTTTAACATCCATAAGAAATACATGGACAGCTTCTTTCATAATTCCTATGTTTTAAATATTCCCAAAAGAAGTTAAACGGTGCTCGTTGAGTTTTCAGGATTCCATCATACCTTAATACAAAAATTCAGACCGGTAATGATTTAAGGAAAATTATAGAACCGAAAACAATTTTTTTCCCTTTCGATGGCATTTTAAAGCCGTTCGATATGAACCTGTTTTTATACTGATTTTGGATTTCTCATCTTACCGTATTCTTCAATTTCTTTCCCCGATTCTTTTTTCACCTTACGAAGCTTTTTGTTGAAGGCTGTAGTTCATAACTTCGCTTGTTGTTTAATTTGAACTAACATTGCAATATCTCAAAACTGTTTCCTTCGTTTAACTTTAGTTAACTAATAGTGAAAGAAACTAAGACCAAATAAACTGACATTCGAAATTGATTGGATTTCCCCTCCACTGCATTTTGCATTTTGATTTTCCCTGTTTGCAATTCTTACATGGCTTTGAAAAAAGGCTTCCATTTCTATTAAAATTACACAAAATCATTCGGGTTAATGAAACTGGTTTTTCAAGGTAGCATATACCAAGATCATTCTTTTGCGTGATGGTCTAGGGAATTCCCTCAAGTTAATTCTTTTCTTTATTTTTCAATCAATATATTTAATGATATACACAACTGCATGTAACATACAATTAAAATACGGTGGTCGTAAATTAATCTGAATTGGCTGTGATGTGTTGGAAATTGCAGACTTGCTGGATATTTTTGGTGATGTAAATGGCTTCTAATATTCTTCTTTTTTTACTATTGTTCTCTATGGCTAAAATTTCGGGGTTGTTAAAATCAAATTAGAGCTTGCGTTCTGTGCTATGAGTGGATGAACTAGTGCGTTTGTTTTATTTTTTAATGGAGGATTTACAATTACTCATGTGTTGAGTGTTGAGTTCCATTCTACTATTTAAATTTTGTTTGGTTTGTCCAATGTAACTCAAGGCTTTTTTATCTAATGTATTACAATCCGAACACTTTATTTTATAGATAACGTTAGTTTTTTTGAGTTTATCTATCTTGTCTTTTTTATTGGTGTGGATTAAACCCCGAATAGAGAACAACACCAAAAATATCCAGCAAGTCTGCAATTTTCAACAAGACACCCAAACATTAGGCAATTCATACAATAATATCATCTCTAAACTAAATATATAAAAATATGAATGGAATGTATTTATATAAATGATACTTCCTAATGACAGTCATCATGTTGGTTATTAGTTGTTTTTTATTGATTTAATTTTTATATTTATTAATTAAATATCTGCCATTCTAATGTTAACGCCCTCCCTCACCCTTTCGTGGACATCCTATTTAGACATGAGGCTTCTGATTGAAAGCATCCACTCACAATAGGCAACTTGCATATTTTTAATTTAATTAGTTATTGGTTAATATTTATTAATTAAACTTTAACTTTTTAATCGATTTTTAATAATGATGAACATGGTACATCAATTGATTTATTTTATAATTCATTTTTATAGTGGAATTATTTTCAATGTTCTCTTTTTAATTGTATATTTTAATGCTATTGACATGTTTTTAAGAATTTAACGGTAATCATGTAAATTATCAACAATTTTAACTATATAAATTTTATTTATTGTTTATTATACCTTTTTATCGTTATATAATCTCATGATAAACTGTTAGATTGATTATTGATAATATTTTGTACTTACAGAAAAAAATTGTTCCTTTGCACCTGATGACGGCGTTTTAGCCGAAACATTGTGCATTGATTTTTAATAAAAGAGTGGTAAATTAAAAATCAGCCTCCAATTTTATTCATAGAATTTGACCTTAACCTTTAAGAATCTATACCTTAGAAAATTGTAATAGCATATTGTTTATTTATTGAGGCAGATTCAAAAGAGATTAACGGAATCATTCCTTTTTCTCCCAACTATTAAAAAAAACAATGGAAATAATTTGTTATTTAAAATTTACCTGGAAGTATCAAGAATCGTTTCAATCAAAATAGGTAACGGAGAAATTGACCTTATCTAGACTTGCAACAAATCGATGGTCGAAATTGACAGATTTAATTTCATAATACCTAATTGTGATGATAGTTTCCAATGGTGTGCCAAACTTCCAATTATCAACTTGGTTTAAATTGTATAATTTGTGTGGACTATTATATTATTATATATGACAATCAGTTAGTTTTATCGGCTTTTCATCACTCTCCATTAACTTTTACAATTTTTTGTATAAGATAATAATTTTTCTAAAATATTAAGTTTTCCAACGGGATATTATACATGTATATTACTGTTCATATGTTAAAAAAAAAAAAAATTGCATTTAAAAAATATTTTTTTAGTTTTCTCCTTTAGTTGTTTTTCAAATTCGCACAACTTACATATTTAGCTGTTATTTACGCATATAATTGATTATTGGTAAAATTTTGTATAATATTTGATAATATTTTTTAAAATTTACATACTAATGCTAAAAACATGATATGGTTATTTTTATAGAATCCACAAAATTAAAGGTACTTTAGATGAAGACAATTTAAAATATCGGCATTTAAGGCCTGTCAGACCATTTTAATCAGTATGAAACCTACACGATGTTAAAGCCTATTAAATTTTACATTGATATAGCGAGTTTAATCAAAATCGTCGGAACCGTTTTAAAAAAAAAGCGAAAATTGTGCAAAATGCATGGTTAAAGAGGCTCTTCTGGTAAGCTCATTTTGATGAAAAAAGTTTTGTAACGTCTCGGGCCTATAGTTGTCTTAAATATGAAATTTCAGTTTCATAGGACTTTTCGTTTCCGCCCGGGAGTTACCACACACACACCCAGACCTTTGGCGGGACTTGGTTATTGGGGCTCAGGGGACCCTAAAACGTGTATTACCGTTGAAAACTGGAATTCTATGAATTATGTTTATAAACACCAAAATTGCATAAACAAAATATTTTTGGTCTTTTCTCTTTCAGTTAGATATAGTTTTCTTTCAAATTATATATTTATCCGTTTTTTACCAGTACTAAATAGATGATATAGTTATTTTTCTAGATTCAACGAAATGAAAGGTACTTTAGATGAAGAAAATTTAAATTATTGGCATTTAAGCCATGTCAGACTATTTCAATCGGAATCAAACCTACATGACATTAAAGATCATTAAATTTTACATTCATATAGCGAGTTTTTGAGAAAATCGTAAAAAAGAGCTAAATGCATCGTATAAAGTGGCTCTTTTTGTAAGCTGATTTTGATGAAAAAGTTGCTGTAACATCTCGGGCTTATTATTGTCATAAATATGAAATTTCAGTATTGTACGACTTTTTGTTTTCGTGCTAGACTTACACACACACACACACACTGACCTTTTTTCGGGACTTGTTTATTTGGACTCAGGGGACTCTAAAACGTGTATTTCTGTTGAAAACTGGAATACGAAAATTTTCACGGTCACAATACTTTCCCTTAATATATATTTCATATATAGGTAGTAAGTGAAAGTAAAAATGGTCGTTGCCTCAAAGTATAGATATATACAAACATTAAGAAATATATATATATACATCCTTATACGGTGGGAGTGACCGAGGGTCTGAGGTTGTACTTGCTCTGGACGGCAGATTTCAGATTTTTTTTTTAAACATGATTTATTGAAATTTACAACTGTACTTAATAATAGAAGTAAATATGATAAAAGAAAAATGGTATGAAACAGACTTGAAGAAGAACTACCTATGGTAGATCTTCTGTAACATTTCTAAACCAGAAGGTCTCGAGGCCATCTTTTTTTCAGACGCCTCGGAGGATTGTCAGGAATGGAACAGGAAGTAAGGATTGAAACTGGTTAGAGTAGGAGAGGAGTTAGATTCGGAAGGAGTGATATCTGGTTCGGGCCAGATCAGCAACAAATGGAATATTTAGATCTTTATGGATGAGTTTATTTGTGACAAAGTAAAGAGCGTTGAGGATTTTATGAAGGATTTTGGGTTGCAAGGATTGGATCCGGAATGAACGAGTGTTCAGTAGAGCCCAAAGTTCAACTCCGTAAGTGCATATAGGCCTAATGATAGTCATGTAGAGGAGTCTTTTGTAGTTAAGTGGAAGGTTAGAGCGTTTGCCAAGAAGTGTTGATGTAATCGAAAGCGGCGAGCAGTTACTTGTTTCAGTCTAAAGCTCGGATTCCATGTGAGACGTTTGTCAAGCATGAGACCTGAGAGATAGTGGATTTATTCGACCGGGAGAAGTATAATCTTATTAAAGGAGACAGTAGGATAGGAGGTCATTGGTTTACGACGGTGGGTAAAGGCTATTTAGAGGGATTTGTCTGAATTCATTTGAATTCTCCAATTCTGACACCATACCTGAAGGTCAGATTTCAGATAGGTTCAAAATTTGTTTTTAGGTAAAGAATAATAATTTCGTTCTTGGCTTATGCTTGTAGAAGAAGTTAGTTTTTTGTAAATATACTTCTTATTATTTTACGAATATAAAATAGTAGGGGAGGAAGAAGAAGAAAGAAGAGACGACTAAATCGAGCTTTCTAACGACAAAAATCCTTAAAATACCTCTGGGTCCGCCCTTGTCTCGAAAGTCTCTTTTATTTACATTGGATTGAGTAAAGAATTTTTCTTAGTATGTTATGTCTACTTCCATAATGGCATAACATTCAGGTATTAAATAGTTATGAAGGGACTTAAATAGTGTTTGAGTGATCACTGTCTTCAAAACAAAAAACGTGAATTATGAAACAAAAAAGGATAGAAACGACTTTATATTTTATTCAATTATTGTGCGATGTTATTCACCATTACCCTTTCAATTATAAATCTGTTATCCTCCTTACAAAATTTCAAAAATAGCCTAAAAACGTGAGGAAAAAATGTAGTGAACTGGAATTTGTTCCTTTTCAAGGCCGACAACACATTATTTATCCTTATTCGCGTGTCCTCCATTAGTTTTACACGCCACTCTTGACCTATACTAAATATTCCTTTGTAAAATTAACTATTTTACTTATCGTGACAATAAACAAATAAATTATTTTTTTATTGCTTTCAACTTATCGATGAATTTTATAATGATTAAAATAATTATGTTTATAGTTAGACTAATGGTAATAAGAAATAAAGCAAATATAATAAATTAAAATCGAAACGGTTAAAGTACAATAAATTCCAAGAAATATTACTCATAGATATTACCAAGGAAGGCAATTATATTTACATTCTAATTCTTTTAGAAAGAGCGTGTCAAAGCAAGATCGGAACTCTCTTGAATCAGGAGCAGTACCGAAATATATTCACCGATTGGGATGGTAAAAATTATCATCATATCTTCTAAGGGGATGAGCATAAATTTACCTGAAGTGTCTGATGAAGCTTCTTAATGTTTAAAGCATCTTGGACATTGGATTTTCAGACTAAATTGTAAATATTTTCAAATATTTTACCGACCTCTTTAATATTATCCCCTTCCCATAATTTGCTTACATCTTCGTTTTCCTCGTCTAAAGATTCCAAAGCTTCAAACCCGTTTTTTACTTATATCACGAATTGTTTTCTAATTTCGGGATTGTTCAATTTAACTAAATCAAAATTCCCGGGATAAATATAGTTCTGTGTTCTCTTTTTTGTAATTAGTTTTTGTCGAAGTTTCGCGATTACTAATTTATGATTCTGCACCACGATACGATCTCACATTAATTATGCTACTTTGCCGTCTGTTTTTTACTAAAACATGATCGATTTGATTCCGCGTTTGTCCATCCGGCGACGTCCACGTATACTTATGAATATCCTTATGTTTAAAAGTACTTTTGATTACTAGGTTTTTCGAAATGGCAAAGTTTATTAGTCGGGTCCCATTATCATTACTATATTCGTGCAAACTTTCTATACCAATTGTAGGACGATATACTTCTTCCCTTCCAACCTTTGCGTTCGCGTCGCCTAGTATTATCTTAATGTAATTTCGCGGTAACTTATCGTAAATCGACTCTAGTTTATCATAAAATTCGCATTTTACTTCATCATCACTGTCATTCGGTGGGAGAATGAATGTTTATAAACGCGATTTTGAACCAACGACCTTGAAACATAGCAACCGATATTCTTTCACTAAAGAACTGTACGTCCAGTAATGCAGAAAGACATCTATTCCTAATCAGAAACCTGGTACCTAAACAATAATTAACGCTCCCCCCCGTACCAAATAATATACTTTCCTGCCGATAACGAACCCTCCCCTGGCCAGCGAACCTCTTGTAATGCAACGATATCTAAATGGTACCCCTTAACTTCATTCGCGACCGACTTTAACCCACCTGCCGTATTTAAACTTCTAACGTTCCACGTTCCTATTGTTATATCTCTAATTTTCATCTTGCGCCATGATTCCCCTGAAGCAGTCCCCACCCGGAGACACGAACGGGGGACTAGTTTACCTCCGGATAATGAGCGTTTTACTTTAGAGGAATCCATGACTGTTTGTGGTATTTTGTGAACTAAAATATGTAAGTAGGGCGTTCGAACATATGTCACACCCTCCAGCAAGCCTGGAGGGCCGCTCTCATTGTTGGTCAGCGAGTCCATCGGACTTAGCCGGGAGGAGCTTCCGAGGAAATTCCACCGACCATCCCCACATCCGCCACCCGTGGGACGCTCCCCATACGCGGTAATGAGATCCGCGCAAGGATTGGACTATTTATATTACTCAATTTGCCTGTTAACAACTATATAAACAGTTATACCCTAATATAGGTATTTGGAAATAATAAATTATCGTGTAACAATTTGTGGCGTTTTTCATAATTTAAGAAACAAAATACCGGTTATTTCACAATGATTTTTACTAGTTCGAATTCTTTTGCAAATTTTTCCCCCTAGAGATAACTTTACCATGTTTTAATTTTTTAAAATTTCAATTAGCTCTAATTTAAATTTATATACAATATTCTTTAGAAAATATAAAATAAGAAAGTATCACAAAACGGTATGCGTTGTTCGTCTAGCTAAAATATTAAAATTAGAAAACATATTACCGTGAACTTTCCTCATCTGAAATAAATGCTCATGTTCCATTTTTAGTAGTAGTGATCAATGTATAGATATAAATTATAGGAGAAGTTAATAATAATCTAAAGGGTAATTTTTTTTTTCTATTTTCTATTGAAAATAGATTTTCGGAAATAGTAGCAATATAGGTAGATGTATACAGATTTTAAGCATTTCCAAGTCAATTGTAACCTTTTCCAAGTCAAATGTAACTTTTTTTCCTCAAGTCAAATGTAACCCTTTTCCATTCAAATGTCACCTTTTTCAATCTTTCCATTTCAAATGTCACCTTTTCCATTTCAAATGTTACCTTTTCCAAGTCAAATGTCACCTTTTTCTTCACTTCTAGCCTTAAATATTCCATTTTATTTATTTATTTATTGAAAAATAATTAGTTTAATTAAAATTATGACTTTTTTAATAATTTTGGCATATCATATCACTGTTTTTTTTTAGATATTTGATATCAAGTTCTGTTTTTACGAACTAATATTTGAAAAAAATATTTAGTTTTAAAATAGTTGTTGATTTTGAATTTTTAGAAGGGAGGGATAGTTTTTGGGACTAATTAATGTGTTTTCGGGTGGTTATGATTACATTTTTTGAGCTGTATTTTTTATCGCTCGCGTGCATGTTAACTCGCATTTACTTTTAATGTTTTTTATTGATATAGGGATTAATTAATGTGTTTTCGGGCATTATAATTACGTTTTTCGAGCTGTATTTTTTATCGCTCATGCGTATTTCAACTTGAATTTACTGTTAATGTTTTTTATTGATATAGGGATTAATTATTGTGCTTTCGGGTGGTTGTGATTACGTTTGTCGAGCTGTATTTTTTATCGCTCATGAATATTTCAACTCGCATTTACTTTTTATGTTTTTTATTGATATAGGGATGAATTATCGTGCATTCCGGTGCTTATGATTACATTTTTTGAGCTCTATCCTTTATCGCTCATGCGTATTTCAACTCGCATTTACTTTTTATGTTTTTTATTGGTATAGGGATGAGTTTTTGTGCATTCGGGTGGTTATGATTACGTTTTTTGAGCTGTATTTTTTATCGCTCATGGATATTTCAACTCGCAATTACTTTTTATGTTTTTTATTGATATAGGGATTAATTATTGTGCATTCGGGTGGTTATGATTACATTTTTTGAGCTCTATCCTGTATCGCTCATGCGTATTTCAACTTGCACTTAATTATAATGTTTTTTATTAATATAGGCATTAATTGTTGTGTTTTCGGGTGGTTATGATTACGTTTTTCGAGCCGGATTTTTTATCGCTCATGCGTATTTCAACTCGCATTTACTTTTAATGTTTTTTATTGATATAGGGATGAATTATCGTGCATTCGGGTGGTTATGATTACACTTTTTGAGCTCTATCTTTTATCGCTCATGCGTATTTCAACTCGCATTTACTTTGAACGTTTTTTATTGATATATATAGATTATTAATTGTATTTGCGTTCTGATTACGTTTTTAAACTGGATGTTACATCGCGCTTGCGCATCGTTTTAGATCACTTTTTACTTAAGTTATGATTCCCGAAAACACCTATAAACGATCACTCTATCAAATATTTATGAAACAGGAACATAACTTGAAATGAGTAAAAGCGATAACAAATAAGGTTCAAATAATGTTACAAGAACACCCGAAAATAGAATAAACGATTCCTCAATTAAATTATCAAACAATTGTAAGAACAAGTTAGGAAGTGGGTCCATTAAAAAATATTTAGTTTAAAAAACTTACTCAGGACGCTAAAAAAAGGAACTATAACTAATCCTTTTATAAAAAAATAATAAAAAATAAATTAATAAAATAAAAAAAAATAAAAAAAGCTAAATGATGTAGGTATATTCCAGCAACGTTATAATGAGAACTAAACACAAAATAATCAATCCCAATATCAATCATAACCACCCGAAAGAACAATAATTAATCCCTATATCAATAAAAGACGTTAACAGTAAATGCAAGTTGAAATATCCAAGAGCGATAAAAGATAGAGCTCAAAAAATGTAATCATAACCACCCGAATGCACAATAATTAATCCCTATATCAATAAAAGACGTTAACAGTAAATGCAAGTTGAAATATCCAAGAGCGATAAAAGATAGAGCTCAAAAAATGTAATCATAACCACCCGAATGCACAATAATTAATCCCTATATCAATAAAAGACGTTAACAGTAAATGCAAGTTGAAATATCCAAGAGCGATAAAAGATAGAGCTCAAAAAATGTAATCATAACCACCCGAAAACAAAACAATTAATGCCTATATTAATAAAAAAACATTATAATTAAGTGCAAGTTGAAATACGCATGAGCGATAAAGGATAGAGCTCAAAAAATGTAATCATAACCACCCGAATGCACAATAATTAATCCCTATATCAATAAAAGACGTTAACAGTAAATGCAAGTTGAAATATCCAAGAGCGATAAAAGATAGAGCTCAAAAATGTAATCATAACCACCCGAAAACAAAACAATTAATGCCTATATTAATAAAAAAACATTATAATTAAGTGCAAGTTGAAATACGCATGAGCGATAAAGGATAGAGCTCAAAAAATGTAATCATAACCACCCGAATGCACAATAATTAATCCCTATATCAATAAAAAACATAAAAAGTAAATGCGAGTTGAAATATCCAAGAGCGATAAAAGATAGAGCTCAAAAAATGTAATCATAACCACCCGAATGCACAATAATTAATCCCTATATCAATAAAAGACGTTAACAGTAAATGCAAGTTGAAATATCCAAGAGCGATAAAAGATAGAGCTCAAAAAATGTAATCATAACCACCCGAAAACAAAACAATTAATGCCTATATTAATAAAAAAACATTATAATTAAGTGCAAGTTGAAATACGCATGAGCGATAAAGGATAGAGCTCAAAAAATGTAATCATAACCACCCGAATGCACAATAATTAATCCCTATATCAATAAAAGACGTTAACAGTAAATGCAAGTTGAAATATCCAAGAGCGATAAAAGATAGAGCTCAAAAAATGTAATCATAACCACCCGAAAACAAAACAATTAATCCCTATATCAATAAAAAACATAAAAAGTAAATGCGAGTTGAAATATCCATGAGCGATAAAAAATACAGCTCAAAAAACGTAATCATAACCACCCGAAAACACAATAATTCATCCCTATATCAATAAAAAACATTAAAAGTAAATGCGAGTTGAAATACGCATGAGCGATAAAAAATACACCTTGAAAAAACGTCATTATAATACCCGAAAACACATTAATTATTCCCAAAAACTATCCCTCCCTTCTAAAAATTCAAAATCAACAACTATTTTAAAACTAAATATTTTTTTCAAATATTAGTTCGTAAAAACAGAACTTGATATCAAATATCTAAAAAAAAACAGTGATATGATATGCCAAAATTATTAAAAAAGTCATAATTTTAATTAAACTAATTATTTTTCAATAAATAAATAAATAAAACGGAATATTTAAGGCTAGAAGTGAAGAAAAAGGTGACATTTGACTTGGAAAAGGTAACATTTGAAATGGAAAAGGTGACATTTGAAATGGAAAAAGTTACATTTGACTTGGAAAAGGTGACATTTGAAATGGAAAGGGTTACATTTGACTTGGAAAAGGTTACATTTGACTTGGAAAAAGTTACATTTGACTTGGAAAAGGTTACAATTGACTTGGAAATGCTATAGATAAATTCCTAAGTTTAATAGTATCTCAAAAGTTTTTGCTTTTTCTTTTTTACTAAATTTATTTGTTTGCACTTGATAAACAATTCAATTTTAATTAGACCTAACAACATTAGAGCCCTTGAAAAAAAGAAATTGAACTACATGTAGAGCAGGCTTTCTGGTTCTAATATAAAGTTCTAAGTTTTGTTTATTTTTAATTTCAAGTCATCAATATATTGAAACGTTTTTTTCTTCTCAGTATTCTTACATTTAGGTACACTGTAATTGTTGATTGAAATGGTTCGTTAATTATTGTTTCTAAATAAATATTTCGCTATTAGTATTTGTATTTTGGTCTTTGTATGAATAAAAATATTTTTATATGTAGTATATTCGTGACAAATCCTAAATTTGGCAAAAATTTAGTATACTGATACGATATTCTGAAGTAAATTTAAATTGTCAGCAGCTAATAAAGGATACAGACTCAGTCATTTTTAATTATTTTATAAATCATTTTACTTATCAATAACCAATGTCCCTAACAAAAGGATCTTACTAGTCTCCCAGATGTTAATAACATGATATTTGTCATTTTACAATCATTGGCTATGAGCGATTTTTCACAAAATTACAAGAAATATGTATGTACCAATTAACGTGAAATTGATGAGCGTTTTTACGACTTATCCATTTGCTGATAAGGGGTTTCAGCTTCCGTCCATAATTGGACCAATGTAAAATTGCCGATTAATATATGTGCTGCAATCTTTTGACAAATATTCTTACTTAAACTCGTTACGATTACCTAAAGGTCATCCTCCAAATACCTTTAAGCAACCTAAGACTTCAGTGTTTCATATTCCTCAATTGAGACGTTGACTTCCAAAAGGTACTAAAGGACATTTTTTACGAAATTGATTTTTTAACATATTTGTATTCTCATCATTTAGTTTTATCTAAATATTCTATTTGATGTTATCTAATGAATTCTCAAGACCTTAAAAAACGCGATTTAGAAATGCGGTAATTTTCTAAAAGTACTAATTACGCATTCATTTTCGTTTCAAACCATTCTAAAAAAATTCATTTCATAACTTTAATATGATGTTCTTATTATAGTAAAAAAATAATTCTAAATTTTAAGGCAAAAAGACCCAAATTAGCTAGTTTAATAATATAGTAATGAGAGATTTTCGCGCTTCCTGTAAAATTTCCTAGAATGGATATAGTACCTTTTGGAAATCAACGTCTCAATTTAGGTGTTCTTCCATTAAGTTTCCAAGAGACTATATTGTTATTTTATATTTTTATTCATCCCTACCTCGCCTTTGAAGGTTATACTCCCCCCCCCCACCCGGTCTGAGATGCGAACTCGTATTTGTATTATGTCAGTTACTGGTCATCTGGTTGCTGGGCAACAGTTCACAGCGACGTGCGCTAACACACTCAGCTACCCCATAAATAAATATTAATTTATATGCGATGTTCCTTTAATTTAATTTTAATACAGGAAACTATATATGAGACCCTCCTTTCCCTCTCCACTGAGTACCTATTTTTATTTTTATACGAAATCGTTATATATATATATCATTCTTCGAATCGAAATCGAAATAAACCACCTCATTTTTTGGTAGATCCTACGTTTTGCTATGATGGTGTCATCATCAATGAAATCGTGATGGTATGAAAATAACTCGCAATTAGAATATATATCGCTTTTCTTCGTAATTAGTTGTCATCGCTGTATTCTATAGTATATTCTTATTAAGACTTACTTTCTCTGTTCAGAGAGGTGATATTTAATTTTTAAAAACTGTCCATAGGAAAATATTTCTCCTTTTAGCATTTCTTTCTTCATTTTCCCAAATTTGAGACCGTTTTTTGCACACCATTAAGGCTTCATCTAATTAGTTCGCATTCTTAATGAATTTATAATTATGTATAATATGATATAATCATACATTTCGTTAAGTTTTTCAAAAAGAAAATTAGATAAAAATAAAAATAGCTAATTAAATATTTACACAATTCAGAAATCCATAGGAAATAGGAAATAATTACGATTATTACGAAACGAACAAGCAATTTAGTTCCCACAATTTTAATTAACAGTTACATTTTTTGTGGTGATAGAACAACTAATGCAACTAATTTGAAAACTTTACTACTTAATCATTAGAATCTGTGGTTTAAAAATAAAACAAACATTGGGCATAAAATCGTAAATAATTCTTAATGTAACTTCAAAAGAAAAAACAAAAACCGATAAAAATTACCCTTAATTAGAGTCACTATTCAAACAACACTCTAACCACGAGCTTATTCACATACCTTGATTTTCAGCCTTGGAAATGATTGGCTCGATGCGCTGGTCCCCTTTTTGTTAGTTTTTAGAACGAACAATGATAAGCAAGTAACGAATTATCTGATTGTTTCATTGCGGATTCAATCTCTGTTGCTTGATAATACATTCTGAGTTAGTACTTCACCTCTGCTGCAGTTTTCATCTTCATGTTTTGGCTGGAACCAAGCTACTTCTAACGTCAGGCAGGTATGAGGGAAGACAGAAATCAGGTGGTGCCACCTGCTTGACCTGTACCTTCTCAAAAAACTAGTTTATTAAATAATTTAAATGCTCTATAGCCCCTTTTGACCCTAATTAATTAAATATCACAAATAACTCAATATTTAAATGCAGCTTAAGGACATTAGTTCTCTGACTGTTGGTTTCCTGTCAATCCTACTGAATACAAACGGACTAGGTAGAACCCGACCCCTCGGGTAGAACCCGGGTAGAACGGGACGAGTTGAGCATAAGGGCAAGTTGGGCAATTGAAATATCTCGCAAACTATTCACCGCACGCACAGGTATGTTATGGCGGAAAGAAAGAGTCGTGGGAGGGATAATCACCATGCCATCACTATTGGCGGCTGGATGAGCAAGTAAAGCGCTCGTGTTTTTTATTTATTTTGTGACCAAAAAGTAAAAACGTCGTTCATCACAAGTTTTCGTCTGTATTAGAGAATTTTTATCTGTTTTTAATCTTTCAGAGAATTATTGTACTTTTGATGAGTGGAGTTGTTCTGGGTATAATTCTGATGATATTTTTTATAACCTCGCTTTTGTTTTAAAATTCCGGCTTGGGTTTAGTTGAGCTATAGTTGCTCAACGGACCTCAAGACTCAAACAACTTAAGTAATGAATGTTTTATTTTTTGTTAGGATCCGGACTTACAAGAGGAAGACTACAAGAAGACTTACATTCATTTTTGTCAATTGCAACAGTAACAATGATCATTAAATTCCAAAGATCTAATTAATATTTTTTAAAGATATAAGCTACATCAGTAATAATATAAACATTTGATTCTGATTGTAAATAGCAAAACTGAATCTAATGTTGAAGTTAATTTTAAGATTCGTTAATGTTTTATTGATTCTAGTTTTGGTTAATTATTCAAAGAAAATTACATTAAATTCTGTCGTTCTGTCACTAAAAGATGATGAATAAAGAGCTGATTGTTAAACACATATTTTACTTTACGTAACCTACCGTACGGACCACCCAGACGGAAAAGCCCATGCCAGTACTGCTGCCATTGTGTACCAAGCCGTAGTAATGGTTCTGGGCTGCGTCTGATTAAGACAAAGCCTAGGAACTTGCCAAATACGTTTCCGAAGTCTTCACACCTCATCCAGAATCCCATCCAAACCACATTGCAGTAGTGGAAGAGTTCCTTCAGTCTCCAATCCCGCTTTCATTACCTTCTAAAGCAGTTAATTCCTCTGAGGTCAAATATCTTCTCCAAAAACTTGCACTCCGTAAATCTCCTGGATACGATCTCCTTACTCCTCAGATTCTCAGACAGCTTCCATCTAAAGCCGTTATATTTCTTATATATATATTTACAACTCTATTCTACGCACTACTCATTTTCCTCTCTTATGGAAACATTCCACTATAATTCTCTTCCTAAAACCAGGTAAACCTCCTAACACTACGACATCATATAGACCTATCAGCCTACTCCCAATCCTTTCAAAAATCTTTGAAAAAATCCTCCTCAAACGAATATTACCTTTATTAGTATCCCACACTATTCCTTCCCATCAGTTTGGAATTGGATTCCGTTCGCAACATTCAACCGTTCAGCAAGGGCTCCGAGTCGTTGACCATATTTCCTCTGCCCTTGAGAACAAAGAGTACTGCTCGGGTGCATTTCTGGACATAACGCAAGCATTTGACGGGGTGTATCACCCGGGATTACTCTTTAAGCTCAAAAACCATTTACCGCAATCCTTATACCACCTAGTCCTTCGATCCTATCTATCAAACCGCTCCTTCCGAGTTCGCTGTGGTGCAGAATATTCCAATTATTATCCAGTCGAATCTGGTGTTCCTCAGGGCAGTGTCCTTGGTCCCATCCTCTACAATATATACACTGCTGATATTTCTGTTTGCCCTAATACCTTCCTAGCAACGTACGCTGATGACACAGCTATCCTATCCTCTCACTTAGATCCCGAAATTGCATCTATAGGCCTCCGAACTCACCTTTCTCAAATTGAAGACTGGTGTAACAACTGGAGAATCAAAGTTAATCAATCCAAATGCAAACATGTCACCTTTACCCTTCGAAGACAATCCTGCTCTCCAGTTCTCTTTAAATCCGTTCCGCTTCCTTTCTCCGACACAGTCCGGTATCTTGGCTTCCTTCTGGACAAAAGAATAACTTGGAACCCGCATACTAGACTTAAACGACAAGAACTTAATCGACGATATGGACACTTATACAGACTACTGAACAGGAATTCGAAACTACCTATCGAGAACAAACTGTTAATATACAAGAAGTACTGAACCCTGTCTGGACCTACGGACTTGAACTGTGGGGGACAGCCAAATTTTCTAACATCAAACGCATTCAATCCTTCCAATCTAAAGTACTCCGAACAATAGTTAATGCCCCTTATTATGTATCCAACCATACCTTACACCGCCACCTAAATATTCCATTTATTTTAGACCTTATACCATTACAATTCTCTAAATTTCATCAGAACCTTATCCATCACCCAAATCCCCTAGCTCAACCCTTATCCAGCTCCACACATCCTTACCATCCTCCTAGAAGGTTGAAACGGCAGTGGCCTCAAGACCTCTAGTAACATGTATATTGGAGTTCTAGTATTGGCTAGATTCTCCACTCACGTGCTGTATGCTTGTGAATTGTATATAGGTATGAGTGAGTTTTGTATATATTTTTATTGATTTTGTTTTGTATATATGTGTATTGTATTATTATTATATAAATTTATTGTTTTGTATATATCGTGTGAATGTAGTATGAATGTTGTATTTTATCACTATTAAAAATGTCCTAAATTGGACAGATTGTAATATTACTCAATAAAGAATTGTTATGTCAAAAAAAAAACAAAAACAGATTATGCAATTTAGATCCTTCTCCTCTTACATATAAGAGACATTTTTTTAAAGTTAAGGAAAATAGATATCACATTTCGGAGATTGAAGAACTTTTAGCGAGTCTTGGTGAACGGAGGCTTCCGTTTAATTCATCACCAACTAAAGTAAATAAACGAAAAAAAAATAGATGAAAAATTTGAACAGTTTCGATTTCGTGACAAAACATCAAAACAAAACCAGTAGCCAGTTCGGAAAAGATTGAATCAAGGAGGAGTAGGAAGGAACCACAATCGGCTATTTCAGGACGAATCTATTTGGAAATTGAAAAAAGATTAGCTAAGTTATCGATCAACTGGGCTGCGTGTGTCGCAGGTAAATACTAAAAGCTCCACAAAGTTAGAAGAATTAAGAATATTATCCTATAATGTACATGGATTAGCCGCTAAAAACCAAAGTTTTTTCGATTTTGTAACAAATTTTGATGTAATGATTTTTGTGTGAAACTTATCTAGAAAAACATGCTATAGAAAAATTCAAAAAATATTTTACAAATTTTGAGCTAAAATGGATTCCGACAAAAAGGGAAGTAAAATTTGGTAGGGCGAGTGGTGGTTGTATATTAGGAATAAGAGAATCCTTGAAAATAAATAATTCTGCGGTATTTACACAAATTTTAGACAGAGACGTTATAAAAATTAACATAAAACACAAGATCGTTCATTTAATACCGGCATATTTAAATAAATGGGAGGAGGATTTTTCAATGTTAGTCGAAATACTAGACATAAAAAACCTAAATTATATAGTTATCGGAGATCTAAACTCCAGAACTAGAAATTTACCAAAACTCCCCAAAAATAGCCTTAAATTTCAAACTACAGCCATTAGCCCGCATAGAAACTCTAAAGATAAAATTTTGGATACCAGAGGAAAAAAGTTGGTTGAAGCATTGGAGACGTATGATTTAGTGATATTAAATGGCAGAGTGAAAAGTGATTCTAAAGGAGAATTAACATTCATCACCCCAAAAGGCTCATCAGTAATCGATTATTGTTGTGTCTCTAGAGATATATTATCGTTAATAAAAGATTTTACAGTCGGAACTGAAATTTTCTCGGATCACATGCCGATAGTCGTGACTTAAGAAATGGAATTAAATAGCAACTATGAAAATACAGCCAAACTATGAAAATACAGTCAAAATTAGAAATAAAGAAAAAATATCAGGGTAAAATTAGAAAAAATATGGAAAATGGGAAGATGGAAGAAGCTTTATTGATAAATGAAGTAGAGTGGTTAGTTCAAATTATTAAACAATCAGCAATAAATAGCAACTATGACTCAAGAAAAACTAGAAAAGAAATTTGGTTCGAAAAGGAATGTATAAAAGTAAGAAAACAATCATTCAGGCTTCTAAATAAATACAGGAAAAATAATATACCGGATGACAGGTTACTGTATACTCAGCATAAAATGTACTATAAGCAGTTATGCAGAGAAAAAAAGAAAAAGTATTATAATGAAACGATAGAAAAGTTTAAGAATGTTAGAAACACAAAAGGCTTCTGGGAAATAGGTAGAAAGTTTAAAAACCATAATTTCATGATAAGTAATGAGATAAGAGTCCAATAATGGGAAGATTATTTTTATAATATGTACAATGAACAACTAAGCCCAGTATGTATACAATATGCTGAACCACTGCTACAGGATACATTTCTCGATAATCCCTTTACTCTACCTGAATTAAAAGCCTTTATAAACAAACTAAAGCAAACAAAGCATCAAAATGAGCTGACCGGAATATCTACTTTACACCATGCATTTTCCACCTTTTTACGATTTTCTCAAAAACAGCTCGAACGATTATGATTAAACTCTATATATCGATGTAAAATTTGATGGGTTTAATATGATGTAGGTTTCATTATGATTGAAATAGTCTGACAGGGCTTAAATGCCGATATTTAATTTTCTTCCTCTAAAATGCCTTTGATTTTTTAGATACTAAAAAAATAACCATGTTTTTTTCACTTACCTTTACATGAAGTATATATAAAACAATAATTTTACAAAACTCCTTATGCCGATATCTATGGGGGGAGCCATAGGTGACGACATTCTAATGTTATTTGTTTACTACAAACAACAAATTTAACATTTTTAATTTATCGCTAATAAACAACCTAGCTCCGTATAATAAAGCGTTCTCAAAACCATTCTGGGCATACGTGATAGAACTTTGGGTTTCTATAAAACAATATAAAATTCAACGAATACAGTCCGTTAAGTCAAAAATTAAAGTACAACTTTCTACGTGAGAAATGACTTTAAACCTAAAGACATGAATATTTCAACGGTTTCGCCACTGCCACAGAACAATACTCCACCCTAATAACTATCACCAAAGACTCACAAACAACACCAACGCAGCAACAGAAACATTGAAATACCTTACCGATACTAACAAACCACCCCAACGACTACGCAGGCAGTGGCCAAGAAAAATGCTGAACAATTAACCAGCTCTTCTGAGATTATCCGATGCTTAAGTTGTCTATACGTTTGCTTATTGCAAGAAAATTGCAGGCAGCAAGTTTAATTGAATGTTCAATTTCTTGTTTGTGATAAAAAAATTAATACTATTTAATCTAATTTTTTTTTAGTTTCTAAAACTTTCTATCGATACGGGATGTAATTCTTTAATCGTTATTCAACCTCATTTAAAATTTCTTTTTTTATTTATTTTTTTTTAAATATTTATTTATAGTAATTTACAACTGTAATAAAGAATACAATAAGTAAATATGTAGAATGAATATAAACAGTCATGAAAATGTCTTGAGAAAGAACCAACCAGTGGTAGCACTTCACTAACTATTTTAATACAGTAGGTCCCGAGGCCACCTTCTTTTCAGTCGCCTTGGAGGGTTATCAGGGATATCTGAGGAAGATAAATTACGGACAAGTGGGTTTGTATGGGCAGGGAGTTTAGAATGGAAAGAGGAGTATCTATCACGGGCTATGTCTGCAACAAATGGGATGTTTAGGTCATTATGGAGGAGTTGATTTGTGACAAAATAAGGAGCATTCAGGATTTTGGATTGTAAGGACTGGATGCGGGAGGAATTAGATGGTTTCGTAGAGCCCCAAAGCTCGATTCCATATGTCCTAATAGGTCTGATAATTGTGATGTAGATGAGTCTTTTGTAATGTACTGGAAGTTTTCAACGTTTGTCTAGTAAGTGTTGTAGTAATCGATATCTTCGAGCAGTTTCTTGTCGTTTCAGTTTTGTGTAAGGATAAAAATTTCTTAAATTGATTTTGAAAACGGATGTAACTGAAAGTCGTGTGTTTCGTGCACCAGAATTAAAAAAAAAAAAATATCCCTGACTACTCTGACCTGAAGAAGAGTAAAGGGTTCAGGGTCTGTTTTCTGTCGGGAAGCACTTTGTCTCTCGAGATTATTCATTCTCAGAGCACCTTTTAAAAGTTAAGGATAAAATTTTAGATATTTTAAAGGTCCTTCCGAACTGACAAAACACAATAAAAGAAGTAATGCGCTGACTCCTAAGTTATGTTCATTCGAAAAACGTTCCGTAGTTAAGGAAATAAAAACACAGGAAAGAGAGCTAAAAACACTGAAGGTAGAGGACGAAACAACTTTTGATATGTAGAACCTTAGGCCCAGTCAAGGATGTTGGTTGCGTCATTCCGAACGTCCAGTTTTTGATCATACTAAATTACTGCACACCCGTCCGAAGTCCCTCCACGCATGAAGCTGAAGGAAACCTATAAAAGAACAATGTGGGTTTTTTAGGATTAGTATACTAACTGAAACTTTTCTTACCTCTTATTTACTCAAAATTACGATTTTTAAGAAGAGTTTTGATGAATATTATCGACTAGATACCTACACAAAATATCAGGAATAACTTTTAAAGGGGGGCGTAGAGAGTTATGTGTGAGTTTTATTATTTTCTTATATAAAAAATTGATAACTTAATATGAGGATCAGAAGAAAAAAATATGGTGTGCGCAACACACGACTTTCACTTACCTCTGTTATTTATATCAATTTAAGAATTTTTCAACAAAATTTTTTTTTTTTTTTTTTTTTTTCACTTATCATTTTATTTACACCTGTAAAAATATTACAATCAGCAAATGTGCTAAAATCTAGGGAAACATGGCGTGAGCAGGCATGAGGGAGACAGCACCCAGTGGTGCATCCTCCTGACATTAAGCACAACTATATTTTCAGGTCAGGAGGTCCCTCATCCAACTCCTTTTCAGCCTACGCCGAGTTATGGATGGTAAGTCAGTTGTAGCCATGTTTTGTACAAGTTTGTTTATGTGTCCATTTAGTTTGTCATGAAATCGTTTGTAAGTCGATCGAATGTGGTTTGTTATAGTAGGAATACGTAAGTCAGTATGAAGGGTGTCGTTTGAAACATATGGTGGTGAGTTCGTTGCCAGTCTTAAAAATTGCGATTGAAATGTTTGTATTTTTCGTATGTGTGTCTTTTTAGCAGGTCCGTATATTTGGCAAGCGTAAGTCCATATTGGTTTTAATAAATAAGTGTATACGTTAAGTTTCTGTCTGATGGGTAATTTAGAATGTCTATGAAGTATCGAATACAATAGTCTCAGTCGAAAATTTAGAGTTTTACGTTTAGTCTTAACGTGTGGGCCCCATGTCAACCTTTTGTCAAAAATAAGTCCTAAGTACGTTACTGTGTTTGATTGTGGTATCTGGTGATTGTCTACGTAAACTGGAGGGCAGGTTCCATGTCTAAGTGTAAATGTAACATGTAGTGATTTGTCGTGGTTAATCTTTAATTTCCATTTCCTACACCAGTTTTGTACATTGTCTAAGTGATGTTGTAAAGTCATACTGGCCTGTGTAGGGTCTGTGTTTTTAGTAATAATTGCAGTGTCGTCGGCATATGTCGCAGTTAGGATGTTTTCGTTTGTCGGTAAGTCATATGTGTATATTAAGTACAGAAGAGGAGCCAGGATAGAACCTTGGGGAACTCCTGCAGAGACTTGCTTGACTGATGAGGTCTGAGAACCCTGTCGGACAGAAAAGAAGCGGTCATAGAGAAAAGATTGTAAAACTAGATAATAAGTGCTTGGAAGTATTGGTTTTAGTTTAAAAAGAAGACCCTGGTGCCACACCCTATCAAAAGCTTGAGTAACATCCAAAAATGCCCCTGAAGCGTATTGTTTTAGTTTAAGTGCAGTGGAAATAAAGTCCGTTACTCTGTGTAGCTGTTGTGTTGTGGAGTGAAAAGAGCGAAATCCGAATTGATGGTCTGGTAATATGTTGTGGTCAGTCAGTATGTTAATAATGCGTCCGTACAATAATTTTTCAAATATTTTTGAGCATACTGGAAGAAGGCTAATTGGTCTGTAGGAATCAGGTCTGTGTTTGTCTTTGTTAGGTTTATGTATCATTGAAATCTTAGAATATTTCCATTGAATGGGGAATTTGGTCGTCCTGAGTATAGCATTGTATAATGTAGTGAGAAATACTAAAGCTTTTCTGGGGATTTTTTGAAGCACCTCAGCAGTGATAAGGTCGTAACCAGGAGTCTTTCTTTTCGGCATTTTCATAATCTGTCTAGATACCTCGGAAGGAGTAAAGGATTTCGGTGGAAGAGACATGGGAAGAGGAGAGTCCAAGAATTTCTGTACATAATTTTCGTGTTGTATGTCTGTTAAGTCTGTGTGAGGTTGAAAAACACTTGAAAGATAGTCAACGAAGATTTCAGATTTGTCTTTATCCGACACGGCCCAAGAACCATCATCGTTTCTCAATGGGGCAGAAACTTCACGTTGTTTCAGAATTCGTTTGGTATGTCGCCACAGGCTGTTGTCGTCGGTTGTCAGGTTTTCCAGATATTTGTCAAAGTTAGTTTGTTTAAATTTTCGTATTTCTGTTTTAAGTTCATTGTTAAGTTTGTTGAAGATTCGTCTGTCTGAAGGAAGTCTGTTAGTTTGCCATTGTTTGCGTGATCGTCTCTTGGCTCGGATTAGGTCCCTGATATATTGAGGGTAGGATGGCGAAGTTATTCCTGGTCTTCTCCTTATTTGTTGTGAGGACCATGCAGCTTCTTGAACGGTCGAAGGGAAGAGTTCAACTGCATCTTCTAAGTCTTTTTCAGTTTTTAGTGCTTTAGGGACAGTGAGCTGGGCATTAATATGCTTATTGAATAGATCCCAATCTACGATTCCGTAGGTAAGCGACTGTCTTCTTTCCGCAAAGAATTTCTCCACCCCTAACATCAGGTTCACCGGTAAATGATCTGAGCCAAGGTCTGTTTCAGTTGTAACTGTAATCGGTAGAGTCGTTAAATCTTTGGCTACAAATATGTCAAGTACGTCAGGTTTTTTGTGACAAGAATTTGGTAAGTAAGTCGGTTTGTCGGGAGAAAATACGTTCAACGATAAGTGGTCAATAGCAGATTTGAGTTTTCTGCCCCTTGGTGTGCACAAACGAGAACCCCAAGTTTTGTGTTTTGCATTAAAGTCCCCCCCTGCCAGGAATGTTCTACCAAACGAGTTAAATAAATCAATAAACATTTGATCGGTAATGATATATTTGGGGGGACAGTAAATAGAAGCTAGTGTTATGTTTTTGTATTTAGTCTGTAACTGTATTCCTGTTATTTGTATCTGAGCCGTTGAGTCTACGTGTATAGGGTAATGTTTTAGTGTCGATTTTATTAATATAGCTGTCCCTCCGTGAGCAGTATTGTCGGGATGGTCTGTTCTGTATAAATTATAGTTAGGTATAGAAAGTTTGTTGCGTGATGTGAGATGAGTTTCTGTCAAAAGTACAATATCGATACGTTTTTTATGAAGATAAATTTCCAATTCAGTCTTATGTCTAAGTAGTCCGTTAGTATTCCAAAGGAGGATTGACAGGGAGCCAACAGTTAGGGTACTAATGTCCATAATTTGCTGCTAATGCTTGTGTTAAGTGCGACGATTGGCTAATTAGGCTGTAAAGGGGCTGAATGAGGGCATTTAAATTATTTAGTACGTTGTATTGTAAATAAGGCTCAGAGCCAGCTGGTGGTACCAACTGACTACTGTCTTCCCTCATACCTGGTCTTAGATGCGGCTGAGGCTGAGCTTCCACGTTGGGCCGAGGGCAGTTTGGGCGCTCCATTCTGGGATTAACACCGACAGGTTCCAGGGGCTGATGTTGTTGAAGGCCGTTCGGCAGGGCTGGAAAATGTTCTAGATCCGGAGGAGGTTGGACAGCCACCGGAGTAGGGCGGTAACTCTGGGTCCTCTGAGTTCGCAGGTTCTTGAGGGCCAGGCATCCTCTGTAATTGGCGGGGTGTGCCCCTCCGCAGTTAGCGCATTTGGCCGGCGTCTCCCTAGTTTTGACGCATGCAGCGCTTTCATGGGCCTCTCCGCATCGTACGCAGCATGGTTGGTGATTACAGTACGATTTTGTATGGGCAAATCCCTGGCATCTGAAGCACTGAGGTATTTCTCTCTTTTTTCGAATTTCTTCTACTTTTATCCTCGTATAATAAACGTAGTTCAATTCAAATATTTTCTCATTGAATGTATTTTTGGAAATGTCGACAAAGAACATTTGGAGTGGTTGTTTGGTTCTGGCTGAGATAGCATTCGTAACGTTCACAGCTTCATAGCCCTTGGCTTTCAGTTCTTCAGTTATTATTGATGTTGGTGTGGATGGGTGAAGTCCTTTAATAACTACTCTTGGGTTTTTATCTTCCGACAGTTGATAGTCGGCGTTTACTTTTTTTAAACAGCGAACAGCTGTTCTGTAGGAGTCTGGGGTGGCTGGGTATACTATTAAATTTCTGGCTGTTGATTTGATACTAAAGTAACTAGAACCTATTTCTTTTTTCAAAAACGCAATCAATGCCTCGATATTCTGTATTCCTTTTAGGAATATGGGTGGTGGCTTAACTTTGTTATTTTCTATTGGGTTTGATTGTTTCTCGGATTCTCCTGCAGTCACATTTAAAAGAGGGTCAAATCTATTCCTGGTTTCTATGTTATTTGATTTTTTTATGTATAGCCTGGGATCCGCTGACGATGATGGTCTTTTTCGTCCTGTAATCACCTCCCACTCGTTATTTTCTTCTGACATAGTTGAAGAGCCTGCCTCTTGTAGGTCCATATTTGTTACATTTTCAGACGCCATTGCTCCCTTTGCGTCTATTTAGTTACCGGATCGCACGAAACACAATGTTTTGAGCAATATTTACACAGACACACAATGCTTTTAATAGTTTTAAACTTATTAAATTAAATAAACTAATGGTTAAAAAAAAAACTAACCTTACACACTTCACATGTTTTTTCACTTTGTTAGTTGTTACTTAAATATAAATCCTTTAACTTACTATACCTTCTAAACTAGACTAATATCTTGTCCTTTTGAGCTAATAATCACTCTTCAAAACAGTTTATAAAAATGAATAAATCACATTTCCACTAGAGACAATGAGAGCACATGCTTATAACTACACGGTCACCTTCAACAAATTTAGAAACGAAAATAAATTGTTAAAAAATTATTTACGCTAGATTATAAAAGAAACATGTGTTTTATTAAATCTGTGGCTATCGTGAATAAGTGATTAAGTCAAAATCTTTCATTTTACAGGTGAACGACTTAAACTTTACGTAATACCCAAAATAGAGTTATAACATACAGCTTTCTTTCCATCAGAAATGTCTTTAACCAATTTAACACGACGTGGAAGACGGTCTGAAGGAGCGATACGTGGAGTTACCTCATTTTTTATATAACTCGAGTTATCCAGTTTTTCACAACCGCCACAGAAATAATCTATTATAGCATCATATAAGACAATCAGTTTGTTTTATCGGCTTCTCATCACTCTACGTTAACTTTTACAATAGTATGTATAAAATAATATTTTTTCTAAAATCTTTAGCATTCCAAAGGTATATTATACATGTATATTACAAACTACTTCAGTCAGAATGAAAACTAAATGATATTAAATTCCACATCAATATTGTGAGTTGAATCAAAATCGTTAGAGCTGTTTTTAAGAAAATATTAAATAGGTGAAAATGCATGGTATAAAATGGCTCTTCTGGTTAGCTAATTTTGATGAAAAGGTTGCTGTAACATCTCGGGCGTATAGTTGTTTTAAATATGAAATTTCAGTGTCATAGGACTTTTCGTTTTCGCCATGGACACACAGATCATTTTGCGGGACTTGGTCGTTTGGACTGAGTTATCAGGTAAAACGTGTATTATATAATTAATGTAATACATGGGACCAAGTTAATAGCAACTGAAACAAAAAAATGGAATATAATGAGGCAACTGTAATTGTAGCTTACCAGTCCCAAAGTTCGATTTTATTGTATCGTTAAATTTGAAATATTAGTAGCAACATTGTGATGTGATTGTGGATCCGACTAACAAAATATTGTGTATTCTAAACTTTCTAATATAGCCTACCATACAGCTTAGGTACATATAACCAGCTCTACAGTTGGTATTAGGGAAAGGTAGGCAAATTATACCTTAAAATCTTTGAAATCAGATGAGGGGTTACTGTAAAATAAAGTTGTAATTATATGGTAATGATGGTATCATTAGCATCAATCTAGTTTGAATGATAATAGTTAATATATGTACGCTATATGTTTCTATTTGTACGCTCTTTTTCCATCATAAGTATTTATATACTTCCTTAGGCTTATTTGCGAGTTTATTGGTATGTTCCCACCAGAACGCCAATGGGGATGTTAATGTAGCCCTTTGCAACGATCTACAAGATGTTTGTATAAACACTTGCAATTATATAATGCGTCATAGTTCATCTATATGTGGTCAGTGAAGCTTAATTACTGCTGAATAAAAATTAATATAATAAAAACAAAACAAAATGTGACTGCAAGGTAAATAGTTTCACTAATCACACGTCGGAGATAGTTGCGTAATCAATAATTATATGCGACCTGCACAGTCACGGTGTTATCTGAATCCAGTTCACGACACTGTTTTTTGCAACTTCTAACATTTGATAGTTTTTGTTTTTTGCTGCTTTTTTTCATATTTCTGTTCCGGTATTTTTAAAGTAGTGCTATTGCTTCGTTGACTACGTTAAAATTAAATAGTTCACTAAACAATAAGGATTCTTGTTTTTTATGGACAACAGTGTACTGAATGGCTTTACATCTAATTATGATAACTGACAGACCCAAATCCCAGATTTTGTCTAGCTACTTTTAGTATTTAATTAATATTTGATATAAGTATTATCTCTATACAAAAATAATTAGCTCTTACAGCTACAGTTTTTATATTCTGTGCAATTACTTTTGGATTTTTCGAAGTATTAAAAAAAATAATCAAGCCCTAAATATTTCACAATTCGACTTTTAAATTAGTCGTAGCACCGTGACGAACTTGACGTATTTCTACATGACAACCACATAGATATTGCACTTCTGACTGAAACTCACTTTATTCAACGATCACATTTTTACGTATGTGACTACATTATTTACAGACCACCTAGATAGACCATCTTCCCATGCCGGTTCTTGTATCCTTATCCATAAATCTTCACCCCATTCCCTTATTCCTTCTACTCCAACTGACGCCATTCAATTCACCTAAGTAATCATTAAAACTCGTCCTTACCATTTAACATTCTCAGGTGTATACTGTCCTCCTGGAAATTCTCTTTGATATAATCTTCTTGAATCCTTATTTTGTTCCTTCGGACAGCTGATTTCGGATTTATAGCTGGAGGAGACTATAACGCTAAACACCAACGTTGGGGTTGTCGATCATCCGTGGTGAAATTTTTTCTTATGTCTCAAGTTTCAACGCTCAATTCTTTCCCCCATGAATCCCGCATATTGGCCTACGTCCTGATATCCTCTGCACTTCCCAGATTTCTGTCTCGCAAGCCAAAGTAAAGTCCTTGTACGTACTTTGTACTTAGTACTTGGACATTCAAAATTCGCTCCAAGACCCTCCCCCTTCTACATTGTTAACAGAACGAATAAACTGGGACAGATTTGGATCCGATTTAGATAACACCTGAAAATTCCACTCAAGACAACTAATGATCTTGGCAGAGCTATAGAAAAACTTAAAACATCAATAGGGAAAAGCATTATAGATAACACATCGAACAGAACAACTATAATTTCACCACGGACTAACTTGTCACCTCATATTTGCATCTTATTAAGGGATAAACGTACAGCAAGAGTGAAGTAGCATAGGAATAGATACCGAGCTGATAAATCCCATTATACTAAGCTGACTAACAAACTAGATTCAGAAATTCAAAAATTCAAAGTACAAAATTTACTTAATTAGATTGAAAACCTATACACTACTACCCAGTTGTGTTTACTGACAGATCATTATTAACGACCACTAAAAAACTTCTTAAGTTTAAAGACTGCAATCATCCACTGCTTATCGATTCCAAAAGCTGGACAAGATCAGACAAGTAAAAAGCCCAGCTTTTTGGCCAACGCTTTTATTCCACACCCAGATATCCTTAATCCTGATCACCTTGAATGTATAGAAGCAGAATTAACTATTCCTCTCCAAATGTCCCCTCCATCTAACATCATTTGCAGATTACCTTCTCGAAAAGCTCCTGCTCATGATCTAATCACCTTCTATATCTTCAAACATCTTCCTCATAAAGCTATCTTATACCTCACCGACATTTATAATGCTGTACTTCGCACTACATATTTTCCCAACTCCTGGAAATTATCCATAGTTAAAATGATTCCTAAACACCAAAAAACACCTGAAAATCCATCTTCCTACCGCCCAATATCTCTTTTGTGTATCATTGGTAAAATTCTGAGAAAACTCTTTAAACGTATATACCCCATCCTCGATTCCCATCACATTATTACAGACCATCAATTCGGGTTCCGAAAATCTCACTCCACTTTCCAGCAATGAGGAACGTTGTCTCCTCTGCATTAGAGCGCGGATTGTACTGCACAGGAGCCTTCCTCGAAGTAGAACAGGCCTTTGAACGAGTCTGGCACCCGGGGTTCCTTTACAAATTCCGACAATTTCTCCCTCCTACATATTTCCTCATTATCCAGTCCTACCTCATTGATAGATCCTTTAAAGTAAATAATCATAATTCCTATTCTTCCCTTTTTTCTTAGTCTGCTGGTGTTCCTCAAGGCAGCATCCCAGGACCCATTCTTTACACAGTCTATACAACTGATATCCCAACCCAACCGAACACTTTCCTTTATACCTATGCTGATGGCACCTGCGTGCTGTCAGTAGATAATGATCCAGTTATTGCCTCTCACACTATTATGCTCGTGTTCATAATTAAGCATTCTAATATTCGTTTTCTATATGTTTTAGCGACTTGCATTTTATGTTTTTTTTTCTAAAAACTTAGGTTCAAATTTATATTATCAATTGAAATATCTATTTCTTAATTTTTTGATAGATTCCAATAACTTGGAAATTATTCATATTTTAAGGATTCGCTCTTATCTATTCCTTAATCCCGACTCTTTTACAGTTATCCCAACTCCCAAATCCAGTTATGATTAATATCCTTACCTCCTGTCACATTAATGCACAATCCCTTATTGCCCACTATGATGAATTCCAAAAATATTTTCTAGACAATTTTTATCACATCATAGCAGTATCTGAAACCTGGTTAAAACCTTACATTCCTTCCGCACAAGTATCCCTCACCAATTATTCCTTCCTTCGCCATGACCGATCTGATCGCAGGGGTGGTGGTGGGGCTGTACATACATGACTCTCTCAAGGCCAAAATCCTTCTCCAATCACCTTCTCTCGACCATCCTCATATCGAATACATGTTTGTCGAAATCTCCTCTCCTGTATGCCATTGTCTATCGACCGCCTCATGTTCCTTTCGATAACCTTTTTGAGTCCTCCCTAGTCCAATTGGTTTTAAGTTACTCTAATATCATCATTTCCGGCGATTTCAACTTTGATATGATGTCTGAATCATATGATAAATCTTTCCTAGTAAACCTCTTGTTTTACCTAAATCTTTATCTTGTTCCTTATTTTCCCAGCCATCATACGCAATTCTCCGACACCTGGCTGGACCTTCACATAACAGATTCATCCCTAAAAATCCTTTCATCCTCTCAGCACCCGGTCCCGTTTCTTTCATCGCACGACCTTATCCATATTTCATATGACCTACCAGTAAAATCCTTTACTCCCAAAGTGATATCCTATCGTAATTTGGATCTCCTATCCTACGAATCACTTCGATCTGACCTGGAATCACTAAATTGGGATACCATATACTCCTGTAGCTCTATCGATCCTATGATTTCCTGTCTCACCTTAAATCTGAAAACCATACTAGACATACATGCGCCCATTAAAACCCGAACCTTGCGCCGTCCCACTGCTCCTTGGCTGACTTCCGAAATAAAGGAAATGATGAGAAGAAGGGAAGCAGCCAGACGTAAATTCCGTCGCACTCACTTTCCAGATGATTACGCAAATTATAAGCAGCTTCGAAATGAAACCCAAGACGCAGTGCGACGTGCGAAATCCCTCTTCATCCATAATGCCCTCTCCAGTGCTTCAAATTCTCAATCCAAATGGAAAATCCTCCGCAAACTATCCCTTCCAGAATCTTATAACTGCAATTCCATTTCTATCCCACCAGACAAACTTAACAATTATTTCGTATCCTTATCACCTTTCTCATCTTCCACTACCGATATTGGACATAATACTTTTAATCCAGAATGTTTCTTCTTCTCCCATATTCTATATGACGAATTAATAACAACTGCTCTTAAATCCCACACCAATGATTATGGACCCGATAACATACCAGTAAAACTAATTAAATCCTGTCTACCATTTCTTATTCCAGTACTCTATCATATATATATATAATTTTTCCTTTCAAAACTCCATTTTTCCTACTTCCTGGAAAACTGCCTTAGTTCGTCCATTAAACAAAATTCCAAATCCTTCCTCACCCTCTGACTTTCGTCCTATTTCTTTACTTTCTAATCTTTCCGAACCCTAGGAACGCCTTGCACAAAACCAACTATCAAATTTCCTGGAAGAACGCGCCCTAATCAATCCTCTTCAATCCGGCTTCCGACCTGGTTATTCCACACAATCCGCTCTCCTAAAAATAATCCACGACTTCCAATCCGCCATTGAAAACAAAAAACTGACTATCCTCATCCTTCTAGATTTCTCTAAAGCCTTTGACACAGTTGACCATAATATCCTCCTTGCCAAACTACGAAATCTCCCTTTATCCAATAGTGCTCTGTGCTGGTTTCAATCCTTCCTCTCAGATCGTTCGCAGTATGTGGTAGTTCCAGGCCAACCTCCTTCCAGAGCTTTACCTTTATCCTGTGGTGTTCCTCAAGGTTCATCACTGTCTCCCACTTTATTTTCTATTTACATTAATGACCTTCCTCTCCATATTCATCACTCCCAATATCATATCTATGCTGATGACTTCCAAATTTACCAATCCTTCGCTCCTTCGGACCTATCAATAGCAGCCGAAAAGCTGCAAGGCGATCTCAACCGAATTAGTTCTTCTAAATGTAGAGAAAACTAAAGCTATCGTGATAGGATCCCATCCTCTCCTTAAAAACCTTCCACCAATTCCAACACTGTTTCTCAATGACAATCCAATAAAGTTTCACCAAACCGTTAAAAACCTAGGACTCACCCTCGATCTAAACCTTATCCTGGAAAAACCATATCTTTGAAATCTCTCGTCGCACATTTTCCACCTTAAAACACCTAAATTACCTTCGTCATCTTCTTCCTTTTGAAACCCGTAGGCTTTTGGTTAGTTCCTTAATATTCCCCCACTTTGACTACTGCTGTGCGGTGTATGGGGGTGTCTCTGGAGATCTCGAAGCAAAACTAAAACGATTATTCAACTGCTTTATCCGCTTCATCTTTGGGATATCCAGGGACACCTCTGTCACCCGATTCTACGAAGAGTTGAAGTGGCTTTACCCTTCCTACCGTTGTAAGTACTTCCTGGCTTCCTTTCTCTTCCAAGTTCTCCAATCCCGCCGTCCGTCTTACATAACAGATATGTTTCTTTTCAAATCCTCAGTCCACTCTCGCCACACTCGCTCACGGCCTTCGGACATGTATATGATGCCCCATCGAACTGCAGCTTTCGACAGATCCTTCCTAATTCGATCTTCATCCTTATGGAACTCTATTCCTTCTTATATCCGTGACTCCAATACTCTTCCGACATTCAAATCTCGCCTGTTCAATCATCTCCTGTCCCTCCAATTTCCGAAGAATCCTAATTAGTTTTCTAATTTCAATTAAAATTAATAACAAAACAGATAGAAACGTTTATATACCTATTATATTTTATGTTATCTGGTGTTTTGCACTTATTATATTATTAGTATATTGTTAAAAAACAAAAAACACTGAAATGCTTTTTTAATGAAAATTGTATATAAGTACATATTTCTTATTATGTTTATTATCTAGTTTAATTTTCAATATTATTATTTAAGACTGCTTTTTAATCCATTGTTTGTAATTTCTATTGTTTCTTTGTATTCTTTTTGTATACTCTAATACCTTAAAGTTTTTATTTTGATTTTCCTGTTATCTTATTCTAAAGGGACTAGTCCCAGAATAAATAAAGATTTATTATTATTATTATTATTATTATTATTATTCAATCCTACCTCCGAGACCTTGAAATATGGTGTCAGAATGGAAATTAATCCACTAAATAACCTTTACCCTTCGTCGTAAACCTATGACTTCCTGCCCTACAGTATCCTTTAACAACACTCCGCTCGTACCTGTTGAATAGATTCGATACCTAAGGGCTCCATCTCGACAAACGTCTAACTTGGAATCCTCATACAACACTAAAACGACAAGAAACTGCCCGACGTTTTCGACTACTTCAACACCTATTGGACAAACGTTCAAACCTTCCACTACCACCACTACCAACGACTTAACTAAAAAAGGCTCTAAAGCTTCTATGACCATCATAAGACCGATATGGACATACGCTGTGTGGATGTGTGGCTCTACTAAACTATCGAACCTCTTTTATCCAATCCTTACAATTCAAAATCCTTCGGAAAAATCCTCAATGATCCTTCCTTTGTCACGAATAAACTCATCCATAAAGACCTTGATGTTCCCTTTGTTCCTGACTTAGCCCGAACTAGACACCATACCTTCCATGACAAACTCCATTCTCATTCCGACCCTCTAGTTTCAATCCTTGCTTTCTCTTCGATTACTGATAATCCTTTTAGATGCCTGTAAAAAGAAGATAGCCCCGAGGCCTTCTAGTTTAGACTCTTAGAGTGCTGCCAATGGGTGGTGTACTACATGTATTTCCTTCGTATTCATTTTCTTGATTTCCATCACATTTACTTGATGTATATCTTTATACAGATATAATATCTATAATTATGTTAAAAAAATAAATAAATAAAAAAAAGAATCTTTTTAGGAAGAAATTTAAAGAATCCAGAAAAAACATCATGAGGCTATTAAGTCTGTTAAGATTGATGTTAAGTCTGCTTGGTAATCTGTTATTGCCTTGTTTAAACCTCAGGAAAAAATATGTTTGTAGCAGCGAGTTTTTATACCACTGACGCACCTATACCTGTTCTATAATAAATTAAAAAAAACGAAAAAAAAAAAAAAAAACACACACACGTATGCCAATTTTAATCATTTATAAGGGAGAATGACAATACATTATTTTCGGAGAGGGTTATGGATACTTTGGGGAAATAATGGGTAAACTAACTGAGATTTAATTTAAAAAATTTTAAATGTGGTGAATGAAACATGAACATTATTATTCCGTTACAAATAAGTGACGGTTAAACATAATACTTATCTAGGTTGGTTTGTTTCGTTTCATTACATTAATTGGAACTTTTAAAGCTTTTGGTTTCTTTTTGAAATAGAAAGTGAGGCATGTATTGTGATAAAAATTTTCGTATCATATTTTTCACGGAAAATATTTTTATTTTATTTTTTTTTTTTTTATTCGTATATATTACAATTTGTCATAATAGGCAATAATAATAGTGCTACAGGATCTCATTCATACAATATTTACAATATAAATAAAAGGAAAGTCAAATTACATAAAATAAAATCAAAATAAATAAACGTATACAATAACAAAATTAAGTAGACAAAATAAATACAAATAAATGAAGTTAACAAATAAATAAACAAAACATGTCACATTCATACCTATGTACAATATTTACAATCAGCTCGGGAACCCCAGACGGGGCTTGTCCCCCCACTTGTGGAAGGACAAGCAGAGTCAAAAGGATCCCAGCGCCTCCCTCTCAGCCGCATCACTGGTGAGAGCCAGCGGAAGCTAAGTGAGGGCGCCATAGCCACAATCACACCGCACATGAGAGAAGAATCTGACCAGTGTCAGAACTCCAGAATAGATGTTTACAATATGTCTCGGGGCCACTGCCGTTTCAACCTTCTAGGAGGGTTGTATGGATGAGTGGAGCTGGATAGGGATTGTGCTAGAGGATTAGGATGATGAATGAGGTTCTGGTGGAATTTGGAAAATTTAGATGGAATCAGGTCTGAAATAAATGGAACATTAAGGTCGTGGTGTAAGGTATAGTTGGAGACATAATAAGGAGCATTTACTATTGTTCGGAGGACTTTGGATTGAAAGGATTGAATGCGTTTGATGTTAGAACGTTTGGCTGTCCCCCATAGTTCAAGTCCGTAGGTCCACATTGGTTTCAGTATTGTCTTGTAAAGTAATAATTTGTTGTCAACTGTAAGCTTAGATTTTCTGTTTAGTAGTCTGTATAACTGTCCGAATCGTCTGTTGAGTTCTTTTCGTTTAAGTCTTGTATGTGGGTTCCAGGTCAATCTTTTGTCTAGTAGTAAGCCAAGATACCGGACTGTGTCTGAGGAAGGAAGCGGTATGGAATTGAAATGAACCATTGGACAGGATTTGCGTCGAAGGGTGAAGGTGACGTGGGTGCATTTGCTTTCATTAACCTTAATACGCCAAGCATTACACCAGTCCTCGATAAGACAAAGGTGTCTTTGCAGGATTAAGGATGCTATTTCAGGATCGGAATTGGATGATAGGATGGCGGTGTCATCTGCAAATGTTGCCAGAAAGGTGTCAGGATGAATAGGAATATCAGCAGTGTAAAGGATGTAGAGGACGGGTCCCAAGACGCTGCCTTGAGGAACACCGGCCTCAATGGGATAAAAGTTAGAAAATTCTACACCACAGCGAACTCGGAAGAAGCGGTTTGAGAGATAGGATCGTAGAATGAGGTATAGAGACTGGGGTAAATGCGTTTTAAGCTTGAAGAGTAATCCGGTGTGCCATACCAACAATAAGTTTTATGAATTGTATGAATGTGATCTTGCAGCAATATTATTTTTGTCTATTATGACAAATTGTAATATATATAAATAAGAATTTATTTTATTTTTTTCATATTGTTCCACCACTTAAAAAAATTCGAAAAAAATTCCTTTGTATAGAGGAGTAGAAAGTGCATTTTCTTAAAAAAAAAAAATCGGTGATTGGTCTTCTGCTAAAAATTGGTTTTCATGATCACATAACTTTTTCACGCCTTTGACTCCTAGGAATCAGAGAAAAAATTGTCATTAATTAATTAAAAATTTTACTATTAAAAAAAATATAAAAAATAGGTTTTTATAAAAATCTTGAAAACCGTTTGAATTTAAAAGCTATTATCCAAATTCCCTTTTCTGACACAGTCAAATACCTTGGTTTTCTCTTAGACAAAAGACTAACATGGAACCCCCATACTAGACTCAAACGACAAGAACTCAATCGACGATATGGCCAGCTATATAGACTTCTAAATAGGAAATCACACCTCTCAACGGACAACAAACTACTCATTTACAAGACTATTCTTAAACCCATTTGGACCTACGGACTTGAACTGAGGGGAACAGCAAAATTTCCGAATATCAAATGTATCCAATCCTTCCAGTCTAAAGTCCTTAGAACAATAGTCGATGCCCCATATTATGTCACCAACACAACCTTACACCATGACCTGAATATCCCATTTGTCCTTGATCTAATCCCATCCAAATTCTCAATCTTCCATCAGAAGCTTACTCACCTTCCTAATCCCGCGGCACACTCCCTATCCAGTTCCAAACATCCCTATAATCCTCCTCGTAGGTTGAAGCGGCAGTGGCCCAGAGATCTCTTGTAAATATGTCAATGGAGTGCTGGCAATGGCTGGCTTCTCCACTTATGCCCTCTAGCGCCCTCGCTCAGCCTCCACTGGCTCTCAAGACGAGTGACGCAGCTGAATGAGAGGCGCTGGGATCTTCTGGCATTGTGCCTCGACATCCACTAGTGGATCTCGAGGTATGATCCAGTGATCCCAGGGGCAGTTTGTAAATATTGTAAATAGGTATGAATGTGAACAAGATTGTTATTATTATTTTCTTTATAGTATTTATTTAATTGTGTGTATATATATATATATTTTTTTTTTCTTTTATTTGATTAGTCTTTATTAATTTTTTTTTCTTTAATTTTATTTACAATGTACATATGGTATGAATGATTTATTCTATCTCTAATACTCATTGCCCCAGAAGGTGGCAGATTGTATTATCTCTTAATAAAACAATTTAAAAAAAAAAATTATCCAAATTGACACAAAATTGATCCTCCAAGTTTGAGTCAAAAAGCTTTGGGGTCAAAACCATCTTAAACCGGCTATAACCTTTTCTCTTATACTAGACATTTTGCTTGTCAGAGTCAGAGCTGTGCCAAATATAAATAAAAACATTTAAATAATAAAAGAATTTATTTGAAACTGATAAATAAAATTTATGATGGAGGAGTTGGTTAGATCATCAAGAAAACACCTTAATAATACAAACGTTTTTTATTGAGTGTCAACGTATCGTTATCGACTCTCCCAATTGTGTGTGTGCCATACTAGTATAAATACCTAATCGTGCTCAGTGTCAGCCTTTGTTAGCTATAGTAAGTGATAGTGCATAAATTGTTTTTCATACAAAAAATTTATTAAATCTGGAATTTTCCCGAATCACTCCTAAGAATTTGTCCCGAGAAATGCCGCCTAAAACTAGAAGTACTAGCGATAATGAACAAGTCTCTAGTGATTACAATAAAAATATGGCTGCTTCATCACGTGATCAGAATAATGCAATTCAGGCTATGCTGGGTGAAGAAAACGTTTTAATCACCAGAATTATCAACTATAAACAGCTAAAGTGATGTCAGTTTTCAGAAGCAAAATTACTAACCTCTAAGTTATGAAATTGATCAAAAAAATCAAAACAGAAGGAGAGGTTCATTGGTAATATATAAAAACAGTGAAACTGTAGTCTTGAACAAGAAAATATTGTCAAGTTAACTTCCGAAAAAATGGGTCTTGACTTGACCACTCAAGATTTTGAATTGCGGGCTATTGCACAAATGAAAGGGAATACTAAGTCAGTATTACTTCCATTTAAAAACAAGGAACAATGAAATAATGTATATTATTCTAAATCCAAATTAAAAGGCATAGGCGTTTCAATTCATAAAGATTTTTCGCCTACACAACGTATAATATATAAACGAGCTAAGGATGCATTTGGATTCAAAGAGGTTTGGAGTAATAATGGCAATATTTTAATAAATCACAAAGGAGAAAGGCGAAGAATAAGAACTGCCGGGACCTGGCAACTTCCTCAAAGTATAACAGCACCAGGACTTGATATGTTATAATCACGAACTCCAAACATTACCTAGTATAACCAAGTAAGGCCAATTTACAAATCCAATTCCTCACGAATTATTAACAAATTCCTATTAGATTACTTGAGGAAAGTGTAAATATCGAAAATAAATCATTGGCTTCATTTAATATAGATAAATTTAAGACCTATTTCACGGGAGTTTTGGTTAAGTCGAAATCACAATTCTTAGTTCTTAAATTGTAGATGTAGAAACTGTAGATGGCCTGCCATGTAAAGATGAGGATGTTAGACTGGCATTAGAAGCGCTCAAATCCGTGAAAGCACCGGGACCTAATAGGATCACGAGTGGCATACTGAAAAATATCAAACAAGCCTTGGTTAGCGTATTAACCAGGTTGTTTAACAGATGCCTGAGTGAAGGAGTCTTCCCTCGTGTTTGGAAGAAGGCAGAGATGATTGCCTTCTTTAGGCCTGGTGTGACGGAGATCTCTGCGTAATCCTAACGACCGATATGCCTATTGGACGTTCTGAGAAAGGTACTGGAAAGCCTCATGCTGCAACGACAGTGATCGAACGATTGTCGCCGGATCAATTCGGGGTCGTAGTGGTCAGTCGAAAATAGACGCCATAAACCAGCTGATGATGTAAGCTAAGGACGCACCCTCTAAATATTTTGTGGTGCTATTCTAGAATGTCGCCGGAGCATTCAACACAATGTGCTGTCCATCGATAATGGACGAGCTGAGATAGCAGAACTGTCCGAAAAATATTTTTCATTTTTGGACGAAATTTTCAACTACAAGAAAATAGGATAGTAAGATCAGCGCGTTTGTGACCAGGCATCTAAATTAAGCCTTCAATTATGGAACCTAATTATGAACCCTCTTCTAGTCAACCTAAGTTCAGCAAGGTACATACCGACTGCAACTGTGGATGACTTGGCAATGGGCATTGAAGCTAATCGCGGCAGCAAGACTGGGCAGTTGAGGTAACCGAACATTCCGCTCTACACTAACTACTGACTGCCTGGAGAGTTTTATTTGCTGGATCGGCTCCCTCGGTCTTTGGATGAGCTGCTGGAATTACCTAAAATAATTGGAGCTTTCAAGCCGTTTGCAAGGAATATCTTCAAACAGAAAGAAGGAATGGCGAGAGGTGCTTGTGCTTGTTTTTTTTGTTTGTTTTTTTGTATATATTGTTTTAAATTATTAGTATTGATATAATTTATTGAGTAATCTTAATGGTTTTAATTGTAGCTGTATATATATTGTAAATAGATATTGTAAAAATGGCCCCACTGAACGTAGGTAGGAAATCACTGGAGCCCTGTTTGGTGGGAATAACTCTCCAGCTGCGGACAGCCCAATAGTATTTTAAAAGCCTTAACAGATTTCTAAATTAAAATTAAGTGCTAAATATGCCTCACTTTGGTTCTATTATTTTTTGGATCAATGTGGGTGCAGTACTGCCCGCTCGGTCATCAAATTGGGCCACCGAGCCCATGCTAAATACGCGAAAACTAAGTTTCAATAAGAAATTGGAATGAACCGCTGGTAAGCAGGGCTGCCCTAAGGTAGGGGGGGGAGAAGGAAACAAAATGAGAGAGAGAGAGAGAGAGAGAGAGAAAGTACTGAGTTGTGAAAAAATGTTATAACAAAATTTGTGGCATGATTAAAAAAAACAAAACATTTTAGTTAACTTATTATAGGTGGAATAATCAGGAATCAGTCAGTTTTTGAAATTTTTTAATTTTGCCAACATTTCGGCTCAAGCTTGTGAGCCATCATCAGGGCTACAAACATCATTACTGAGCCATGTCCAAGCATAAACCCTTAGTTAGTTCCTTAAGAGTTTATTTTAGTTAACAATTAAAAAGCATTTTAAGATGCAAATGTTAAGTAGTTTTATTATAATTTAAAAATAAATTGGATCAGAGTTTACAAATAAACTGCTAAATGGCCTTGAAGCCAAATAAAAATATTCGCACCATTTCTCGAGGAACCAGTTTAAAAGGTTTAATTATACCGAAACTGGATATTTCAAGATTTCATCAGAAGGAGGATAATTTGAAGGATCGATAAAGTTGATCATGAAATAAGGCAAACAAAATTTGTATTAGAAGATGCACAAAATGCATTGATAATTACATTTTAAACAAAAACGCTAATTATGAACAAACTGATGATTGAATTAAAATCAAAATTTACTAGATAACTCATATTAATAGATTATTATTATCTTCTTATCCTTAATAAAACATAATTTGATTCTAAACTTCGACATAAATCTATGTTAAAACTGATTTTTTTGTTGGAATTTCTATCTTGATTGTCGTCCAATCAGACTCATTAGAAAATACTAATAAACTATAAAAATAGAGCTTTAGGCATACAGCATTTCGATATTATTTGATAAATGAAACTTCTTTATCAAAGAACGTATTAATTAAGACTTGCTCCCTTCTGTTATTCAGGACTGATGATTTCCAGGGAACGACGGTGTCTTTTATTTTCTTAAGTTTGTTAATCTCTTGTTTTGGTCCAATTTAGCAGCCATTTGTCCATTAATAATTTTATAATCCAATAAATATTATTATGCGGAGTGTTTAAGCAATGGGACGGGGGAATCAGTAACGCCGCTTTAGCCGTCTGTTTGGCAATTACAATTTTTCCAGCGTGATCAGGGATGCAAACAAATGAAATTGATCATTTCGACCTATTTAGTACATCCATAATCTAAGAAGGATCTGAGGTATGCTCACTATAACAGAAGTAAAGGTGTCCAATTAGCTCCACACTTAGTGCTATTAAGAACTTTAAGCAAATTTAGAGTCTTCAAACATTTATTAAACAGGTATTACATGTTATTCTTATTTTTCCCACAGATATCTCATTTGTATGACCTGTATCTTACTCTTGTGTATTATGGTGAGGGTCCATGATTCTGAAAAGTACGATAAGATAAAGAGGAATGTCGATTTAAAGACGGTCCACTGTGACACCTCTCTTCTCCCCAGGAAACCCCGCCTGACCATACTGAACATCTTCCTAGCCACTACAATTCTTTGGACCACTTCTTCGCCTATATAGCTTCTTTAATTTAGATGAGCTCTCCGATATTTGAAATTCTCGACCTGCTCTAATCTCTCTCCTCCAGGCCATAGGATTCTCATTATCCTTCTGTGTTTCTTTCAAATCCTCATGCATTCAATCTTCCCCGAATTTATCTTTATATTTACTGTGGATAATTCCTCTCGGAGTACGTTTTGTTTTGGAGGTCTCGATCATTGGCAGCTAGTAAGACGTGGTCGTCAGCGAAGGCCAAGAGGAAATATCTGCTAGGGTGTAGGTTTCAGTGCCCTAGCTGGAATTTCCTCATTATAGGCTTGCCTCTTCTTAGTGTTAGGTCTAGGACAATGATGAAGAGCCACGGACTCAGGCTCTGTCGGATACCTTATGCAGTCTCAAATGTTTTTGAAATGTGGTTTCTTATTCTGACGACATTCCTCATCTTTTCATAGTTACTTATCTACAAGGCTGTTCCACAGTCTGTACCCCTCTCTATGTCTTCCTTCTTCACTCTGTCAAAAGCCTTCTGGAGGTCCAAGAAGCAGATGTAAAGCTCTTTGTCCTTCTCAACAGTTTTTCCTGTTATTTTTCTCATCGTGAAGATGAGATCCTGCGTGTATATCTAATTTCTGAAGCCATATTGTTCTTCTTTTAGTTGGCAATAGAAAATTTTCCTCTCTCTTATTTCTACTAATCTCACGTAGACTTTTGCCGTCAGACTGAGAAAAGATATTCTTCTACGGTTGCTGTACTCCCGATTAACTCCATTTTTGTGGATGGCCACAATCACCGCTACTTCGTAGTCTCTGGGAATCTTCTTCCAGACCATGATTAAAAGATGGAGGAAGGAACATCTCCTGGCCTTTGCTGCCATGCACTTGATCATTTCCAGGATAAGTGCATCGAGTTCAGCTTCCTTGCCTAGTCTTGTCTTTCCAATTGCATAATGGAGTTCTTCTGCACTCATGTAGCCTTCCTCATCCCAAGCTTCCTCAGCATAGTTCCAGGTTTCGCACGTCTCTTCCCTTTAACACGTCTTAAACACGTTTAAAATATTCTGTCCATCTATACACGATGCACTCCTCATACCAGACGATGTTCTCGTTTATATCTTTAAAAAAAAAAGTGAAGAGCTGCTGAAGATAAAGAGAAAAATTTGAAGAAAGCACCATATTTAAGTTATTTAAGAGATGTATATATAAATTTAAAAAAAAAATATATTCAAAATTTTGCTAGTTTTTTTTTCTTTTATTGATGTAATTAATCTTAATAAGATAAATTCGTTTAGAATTCTTCATAAAATGAAATATCTAGGAAGTTTCAGGACTAATTTCATCAAAAATAAAATGTACTTTCATAATCGACCGTTACGAAATATAGAAGGAAGATGATCCAGGCGAAATAAGAAAATAAATATAGTCAATTTTTAAGTTTTAATATTTATAGTCAATTTTTCGGTCCACAGTATAGGTTTCGTCTTGGTTACTCAAAACACAGTTCTTCATCAATGCTAATAAGATGATAAGGTTGATTTTTTGGTACCTACATGAAATTAAAGCCCATTAAATTTTACATTGATATAGCGAGTTCAATCAAATTCCTAAGTCTTTTCTTTATTTTATTTTATTTTTTTTTGAGAAAATCGTAAAAAGATGCAATATGCATGGCATAAAGTAATACTTCCAGTGAGCCGATTCAGCGAAAAATTTGCTGCAACGTCTACGGCGTATGGCCATCTCAAATATGAAATTTCAAATTTTCAACACACAAAGATAGAAGCATACACAGGCCTTTTTGCGGGACTTCGTTATTTGGACTCAAGGGGTCCTCAAACGTGCATTTTCGTTGAAAACTGAAATTTGAAAATTTTCACGATCGCAATACTTTCCTTTACTATATACTCCGTACTACTTGCCAAACTACGAAATCTCCCTTTATCCAATAGTGCTCTGTGCTGGTTTCAATCCTTCCTCTCAGATCGTTCGCAGTATGTGGTAGTTCCAGTCCAACCTCCTTCCAGAACTTTACCTTTATCCTGTGGTGTTCCTCAAGGTTCATCACTGTCTCCCACTTTATTTTCTATTTACATTAATGACCTTCCTCTCCATATTCATCACTCCCAATATCATATCTATGCTGATGACTTCCAAATTTACCAATCCTTCGCTCCTTCGGACCTATCACTAGCAATCGAAAAGCTGCAAGACGATCTCAACCGAATTAGTTCTTGGGCAGCCGAAAACAAGCTAAAACTAAATGTAGAGAAAACTAAAGCTATCGTGATAGGATCCCATCCTCTCCTTAAAAACCTTCCACCAATCCCAACACTGTTTCTCAATGACAATCCAATAAAGTTTCACCAAACCGTTAAAAACCTAGGACTCACCCTCGATCAAACCTTATCCTGGAAAAACCATATCTTTGAAATCTCTCGTCGCACATTTTCCACCTTAAAACACCTAAATTACCTTCGTCATCTTCTTCCTTTTGAAACCCGTAGGCTTTTGGTTAGTTCCTTAATATTCCCCCACTTTGACTACTGCTGTGCGGTGTATGGGGGTGTCTCTGGAGATCTCGAAGCAAAACTAAAACGATTATTCAACTGCTTTATCCGCTTCATCTTTGGGATATCCAGGGAACACCTCTGTCACCCGATTCTACGAAGAGTTGAAGTGGCTTTACCCCTCCTACCGTTGTAAGTACTTCCTGGCTTCCTTTCTCTTCCAAGTTCTCCAATCCCGCCGTCCGTCTTACATAACAGATATGTTTCTTTTCAAATCCTCAGTCCACTCTCGCCACACTCGCTCACGGCCCTCGGACATGTATATGATGCCCCATCGAACTGCAGCTTTCGACAGATCTTTCCTAATTCGATCTTCATCCTTATGGAACTCTATTCCTTCTAATATCCGTGACTCCAATACTCTTCCGACATTCAAATCTCGCCTGTTCAATCATCTCCTGTCCCTCCAATTTCCGAGGAATCCTAATTAGTTTTCTAATTTCAATTAAAATTAATAACAAAACAGATAGAAGCGTTTATATACCCATTATATTTTATGTTATCTGGTGTTTTGCACTTATTATATTATTAGTATATTGTTAAAAAACAAAAAACACTGAAATGCTTTTTTAATGAAAATTGTATATAAGTACATATTTCTTATTATGTTTATTATCTAGTTTAATTTTCATATATTTTATAAATTATTTAACCCTGCTTTTTAATCCATTGTTTGTATTTCTATTTTCGTATTTTTTGTATACTCTAAGACCTTAAAGTTTTTATTTGATTTTCCTGTTATCTTATTCTAAAGGGACTAGTCCCAGAATAAATAAAGATTTATTATTATTATTATTATTATATAGGTAAGTGAAAGTAAAATTAAGATTAATATTGGTGTGGCACAATATATAATAGTAACAATTCACACTGATACATAACGTCCAGCTGAATGAAAATAGTCATAAGCTGCAAGTATTGTATTCGGTAGCTTTTCTGAAGTTTTCAATGAAAGAGATTTTACCATATTTCCGTGTTAGAATTTCAAATATTTTTTTTATAAGGATAACTTGTAGTTATTTCGGATCGGGTATAACATTTCCTGAACATAATGTAACCTGATATATTATGATAATGTGGCCATGTCTAGGACGACCTTCGAACCCTGTGAATCACTAGTCAACATTGGAAGTTTTTTATTTTCCTAAAACCTCCAAATTACACGTGTATCCAACGTTTAAAGGATAACCTTGTTATGATTTATCAACGAGGCTGGAGCTTTGGTGCGTCAACAGTTTTTTTTTTTTATTTGACGCAACCATTCTTGAATAATTGATTAATTTAAAACTGATATTAATTTTCTCGATATTTAAAATTAAGCTGTCTTCATGAAGGGTATTACTTTCAAAAGGGATTGATCTTACAACGAGCAATCTTCCATCTTCCGGCAAACGAGCTTACGCATCTTCCGGGTTCAGTAGCAAGGACAAACTCAGTTGTCCGGATCTATCTTCCAATTTATGATCTAATCCTACTAGAATTAGTTTTTTGTAACTCTCCAAAAAGTAATAATAACAATTTTAATAGCTGTCATAAAAATTTTAGTATCTCTCATAAAAATTTAATAAAAGCAAACATATAATAAATATTATTAACAACTACATTTAGACATTTTTTACTTTTACTAACTTATTATGAAATATATAGTAAAGGAAAGTATTGCGATCTTGAACATTTTCGTATTCGAGTTATCACCTTAAATACCATCTCCAACTGATCAAGCCTCGCTAAATGTCGTTTCAGTTTTGTGTGCGGCTTCAACCAACAAAGTGCAAGCGCGTAGGCAATATTTTCTTCAAAGGGAGGGAGGCAAGTAGGTTGAAAATAGAGAGTCAAAGTGGTTTGAAGATTGAAGCCAAACACTCTATGTAGATGTTAAAACAGTTTCTAACAACACCTTAATTTTTAATAAATAATTTTTACTATCACTTATCTATATACGGAATACATAGTAAGGGAAAGTATTGCGATCGTGAAAATTTTCGAATTCCAGTTTTCAACGGAAATCCACGTTTTAGGGTTCCCTGAGTCCAAATGACCAAGTACCGCAAAATGGTCTGTTTGTGTCGTAAACGAAAAGTCCTATGAAACTAAAATTTCATATTTAAGACAACTATACTCCCGAGATGTTACAGCAACTTTTTCATCGAAATCAGCTAACCAGAAGAGCATTAGCAATAGTATTATACTACTACCATGCATTTTGAATTGCGATTTTCTCAAAAATGGCTTTAACGATTTTGATTAAACTCGCTATATCGATCTGAAATTGGACGGGCTTTAATATCATGTAGGTTTTATTCTGATTGAAATATTTTGTCAGGTCTTAGGTCTTAGGGTCAGTAATAGGTGCGTAAATTGTTTTCCTGTTAGGTTATGCATTATTCCACATTTCATTATTAATTAAAAAGAAGGTACTGAGGAGTAATAATGAATGGGATTCCTCTTAGATGGGATTCATTGCTCTTACGATGAGAACCTACGCATCGCACATTTTCCGGGTTCAACTGTGAGGACTTTCCGAGCCCACCTAATCCGCCTTATAATATATTCTCCATTATTCCTAGCTTAAACACATAACCTTGATAACTAAAATAAAAATCGATTAACATAAGCTTCTGTTGATAACCTTTAGGTTGGCAGTCCACACGGAAGACCGATAAAGCCCTTCGTTGATTTGTTTGTTTATTTATTTAACGTTATGCTGATGTGACTAATCGGACGATGCTACAGTGTGTCCTACATTTTGTCAGGTTTAATTAGGATAGGGATCTTTAACGATTACCTGGCATCGGATAGGCTCGAGACCACCTATTAACGTCCCCTCCGAAGGACGGCATAACTATAGATTTTTTACTCCCATTAAAAAATTCTAGGGCCACCTGTGGGTTTGAACCCGGGATCTTTGACATAAGAGGCTGTTACGCTAACCAATACAAGTAACCACGCGCTCTTCATTAAATTGAATGCAGTGGTAGATTCTCAACATTTTATTGAGACAATTTTGGAGATAATGCGGTCAGTGCTCCAACCCTCATGTTTATCCACTGACCAAAATTACAAACCTTGAAAGAAGTTCAACCATCATGGAAAGTAGTAGGTCACCTTTCTTTCCAAACTATTAACCTTGCTTTTTAATTCGCTTTCCGAGAGTTCATAATGAAAAACAAACAAAATATTTTTCAACCTCATTTAAGACAATAGAAAAATGGTAAATCTTTTGAATAATGGGTTCAAATATTAATTTCACAGATATCAAATGAAATTTAAGGAACTTATCAAAGAGATAAACTATTTATAGGTTCAATATTAATTGAATGATGGTTTTAAAATTAAATTAAATTATAATTGATAAATTATTCCTGATAGGAAATACTGAGAATGTACTATCCTCTTGCTTTTAAGAGGATGGTAAAGACAGTCACTACGGAAGATGAAGAACTTCATTAAACAGAAGATTCTTCATCATATTTTTGTACTATCTGCGAAATATGGAGAACATATAAAATTCAAGATCTGTATAGGGATGATGTAATAAGGTTCGAATTCGAAAATATACATAAGCCATTTCGAAAAACTGCGTAAAAGGCACGATATATTTTGATTAAGCGAAGTAAGAAAGGGAGGTAAGGAAATTGTGTGTTGAATGAGTCTACCGGTCAAGAGAAAGATGCAAAAAATGTCTTGGAGATAGAAGGATATTAAAAAATACTGACAAGAAATAGTAAAAGATTATATACGGCGCAACTCTTGGGCTCAAATGATAATAAAAGTAAGATGATTATGTAATGTAAGATGTAATAAAAATACAGTATCATTATAGTGATTATAGAAAGAAATAAACAAGAGAGTAAGGTGATGGAATTTGTTTATTGTCATCGCCTTTCCGCAGAAGTAGTGGGTGCTGGGAAAATTCCACTTACTGTTAGCTAAAGGCATTGAGGAATTTACAAAGGGGAAATCCAGTTGTAGATCCAGTTCGGATAAAACTGGCTCAAGATCAGTATTTCTTGCAAATGCAAACTAAGAAAATTTCATCGGACATAACAGCTTTAAAAGCTTTAAAGGTTTTTTTTTTTTCAATAATTTAAAAGGCAAGTTCATATTTCGTCCTTAGGCGTAGCTAATGGAATGGACGAATGTTAATTAGAAAATTAAAGACAATAAAACTGTTTATAGAAGATTGAATAGCTGACCGTGTGTTTAATATGAAGTGTGAGATGATTCCGGTGGTGGTCATAAAATAATAGAAAATAGGTTTATAGATAGTTTTTACTATTTTCTATTCTTTCATGGCCGCCACCCGAATCATCGTAGGAATTTACCTATTTCCTATTAGGAGAAATAGGGTATGTGTAGCTGAGAGTTCACGAAAGTAGCAGGAGAGGGGGAAGGCTTATTTAAAAAAATAAATTTGGATAATGACAACAAATATTACTTTTAGAAAAATCATTGAATATTATTTTTTTAAAAAGAAAAAAACTGAATGAAAAAGTTATGTCAAAACAAACAACTTTAATATACACATCATGAAAACAGATTTTGTTTTAATGTAGAAACTCAATTTTAAGAAATCAAACATTGTTTATAATATAAGGTAAATAAAAATATATAATGAAGTAATATGGAAAATTCGGTAATTAAATAATTATTGTAATATGTTTAAAGTATGCAAGAGTGTATGATATTCACCTTCACCAAATATTACTAATTTCACCTCACCTACACATAATTCATTTCTCACCGTGTAGCGCTGCCTTTAGTTGCTATTCTAATTCAATAAAATTCGTCGATTTACATGTAATTGACTTTTCTTGCGGGTGTCACGCTGAGGTTAGTACCAAAGTCTCAGGCAAGAGAGCCCTGATCTCATTCATATTCTCCAACTTCCGAGTAGCTGGATTACTGGAGGATGCCAGACCTCCCAATTTGGAGTAGGCCGATACTGTCAACAGTCTTTTCGTGGAGGCTATGTTACAAATTAAACATAGCATAGTTCCTAATTTACTAAAAATAAAATTTCAAAATGTAATATTATGAAAAGCTAAATAAAAATACATAAAAATTAAATAAAATCAAGAACTTTCTTAGTTTGATTACCTCAGATTTTCTTTTCTCTTCTAAAGTCTCTCCAAGCTCAGAGCTGGACAAGCCGTTTTTTCAATTATTATTTTCTTTCTTAAACCGGTTTTCATTCAGGCAACAGCTTAGAATATCGCATGTGACAAATTTTATGCTGTTTGGCCACTTAATTAGCCTTAATAAATAGCCTTAGAAAATGCTATAAGACAAAAAATTCTGGATTTATTTCGGCGAGTGGATCATATGAAAAGGATATTTGATACCGTTCAGCAGAGGAACCATCCTCGATGGACGAGCTTGGTAATAAAGAGATATACAGAAAGATTTCATATTCGGTCACTCTTCCTGCACCAATGTTTCAACTTAATTAGCCTTAATAAATAGCCTTAGAAAATGCTATAAGAGAAAAAATTCTGGATTTATTTCGGCGAGTGGATCATATGAAAAGGATATTTGATACCGTTCAGCAGAGGAACCATCCTCGATGGACGAGCTTGGTAATAAAGAGATATACAGAAAGATTTCATATTCGGTCACTCTTCCTGCACCAATGTTTCAACAATGGCACGAAGTTTGAATAATCAAGTCAAAATTTTATGTTATATTAAACCTTTACTCAACCATCTACCTTTTTTCACTTCCACTAACCTACACATGAAATATATAGTACGATAAATGATTGCGATCGTGAAAAATATTCGAATGCTTGTCTTCAAAGGAAATACACGTTTTAGGGTCCCCTGAGACCAAATAACCAAGTTGCGCGAAAAGCTATTTGTGTGTGGGAAGTCTAGCACATAATCGAAAAGTCCTAAACACAAACAAAATTGAAACTTCATATTAAAGACAACTATGCGCCCTGGAAGTTACAGTAACTTTTTCATAAAAATCGGAAAACCAGAAGAGCAACTTTATACCATACATTTTGCAATTCTTTACGGTTTTCTTAAAAATATGTCAAATTAATTTTAATAAACTCACTATATAGAAGTAAAATTTCACAGGCTTTCATATCATGTAGGTTTCATTCTGATTGTAATAGCCTGACATGACTTAAATGCCGGATTTTAAATTTTCTTCCCTAATGTACCATTAATTTGGTACGTTCAATAAAAATTAACATCAATAAAACAATATCATATTTTTAAGATTGATAAAAAATTGCTAAGTATAAAAGCTGACGAATTTGATAAACAACTAAAGGAGAAACGAGCAATACTATTTTTTTAATGTAATTTTTGTTTTTTCGAACATAAGAACAGTAACATTTAAATATAATATACCATTGGAAAGCAAAAGACTTGAGGAAAAATATCAGCATACACGCAAAGTTATAAAAGATGTAAAGAGACGAATAAGGTATAAATTATTACTGATTATTATACATAACAATTTTATATTGCATTATTATTCAAGATCGCCATGGTGACCGTGTAGTTATAAGCATGTGCTCAGATTGTCTCTAGTGGAAATGTGATTTATTCATTTTTATAAACTGTTTTGAAGAGTGATTATTAACTCAAAAGGACAAGATATTAGTCTAGTTTAGAAGGTATAGTAAGTTAAAGGATTTATATTTAAGTAACAACTAACAAAGTGAAAAAACATGTGAAGTGTGTAAGGTTAGTTTTTTTTTAACCATTAGTTTATTTAATTTAATAAGTTTAAAACTATTAAAAGCATTGTGTGTCTGTGTAAATATTGCTCAAAACATTGTGTTTCGTGCGATCCGGTAACTAAATAGACGCAAAGGGAGCAATGGCGTCTGAAAACGTAACAAATATGGACCTACAAGAGGCAGGCTCTTCAACTATGTCAGAAGAAAATAACGAGTGGGAGGTGATTACAGGACGAAAAAGACCATCATCGTCAGCGGATCCCAGGCTATACATAAAAAAATCAAATAACATAGAAACCAGGAATAGATTTGACCCTCTTTTAAATATGACTGCAGGAGAATCCGAGAAACAATCAAACCCAATAGAAAATAACAAAGTTAAGCCACCACCCATATTCCTAAAAGGAATACAGAATATCGAGGCATTGATTGCGTTTTTGAAAAAAGAAATAGGTTCTAGTTACTTTAGTATCAAATCAACAGCCAGAAATTTAATAGTATACCCAGCCACCCCAGACTCCTACAGAACAGCTGTTCGCTGCTTAAAAAAAGTAAACGCCGACTATCACACGTATCAACTGTCGGAAGATAAAAACCCAAGAGTGGTTATTAAAGGACTTCACCCATCCACACCAACATCAATAATAACTGAAGAACTGAAAGCCAAGGGCTATGAAGCTGTGAACGTTACGAATGCTATCTCAGCCAGAACCAAACAACCACTCCAAATGTTCTTTGTCGACATTTCCAAAAATACATTCAATGAGAAAATATTTGAATTGAACTACGTTTATTATACGAGGATAAAAGTAGAAGAAATTCGAAAAAAGAGAGAAATACCTCAGTGCTTCAGATGCCAGGGATTTGCCCACACAAAATCGTACTGTAATCACCAACCACGCTGCGTACGATGCGGAGAGGCCCATGAAAGCGCTGCATGCGTCAAAACTAGGGAGACGCCGGCCAAATGCGCTAACTGCGGAGGGGCACACCCCGCCAATTACAGAGGATGCCAGGCCCTCAAGAACCTGCGAACTCAGAGGACCCAGAGTTACCGCCCTACACCGGTGGCTGTCCAACCTCCTCCGGATCTAGAACATTTTCCAGCCCTGCCGAACGGCCTTCAACAACATCAGCCCCTGGAACCTGTCGGTGTTAATCCCAGAATGGAGCGCCCAAACTGCCCTCGGCCCAACGTGGAAGCTCAGCCTCAGCCGCATCTAAGACCAGGTATGAGGGAAGACAGTAGTCAGTTGGTACCACCAGCTGGATCTGAGCCTTATTTACAATACAACGTACTAAATAATTTAAATACCCTCATTCAGCCCCTTTACAGCCTAATTAGCCAATTATCGCACTTAACACAAGCATTAGCAGCAAATTATGGACATTAGTACCCTAACTGTTGGCTCCCTGTCAATCCTCCTTTGGAATACTAACGGACTACTTCGACATAAGACTGAATTGGAAATTGATCTTCATAAAAAACGTATCGACATTGTACTTTTGACAGAAACTCATCTCACATCACGCAACAAACTTTTTATACCTAACTATAATTTATACAGAACAGACCATCCCGACAATACTGCTCACGGAGGGACAGCTATATTAATAAAATCGACACTAAAACATTACCCTATACACGTAGACTCAACGGCTCAGATACAAATAACAGGAATACAGTTACAGACTAAATACAAAAACATAACACTAGCTTCTATTTACTGTCCCCCCAAATATATCATTACCGATCAAATGTTTATTGATTTATTTAACTCGTTTGGTAGAACATTCCTGGCAGGGGGGGACTTTAATGCAAAACACAAAACTTGGGGTTCTCGTTTGTGCACACCAAGGGGCAGAAAACTCAAATCTGCTATTGACCACTTATCATTGAACGTATTTTCTCCCGACAAACCGACTAACTTACCAAATTCTTGTCACAAAAAACCTGACGTACTTGACATATTTGTAGCCAAAGATTTAACGACTCTACCGATTACAGTTACAACTGAAACAGACCTTGGCTCAGATCATTTACCGGTGAACCTGATGTTGGGGTGGAGAAATTCTTTGCGGAAAGAAGACAGTCGCTTACCTACGGAATCGTAGATTGGGATCTATTCAATAAGCATATTAATGCCCAGCTCACTGTCCCTAAAGCACTAAAAACTGAAAAAGACTTAGAAGATGCAGTTGAACTCTTCACTTCGACCGTTCAAGAAGCTGCATGGTCCTCACAACAAATAAGGAGAAGACCAGGAATAACTTCGCCATCCTACCCTCAATATATCAGGGACCTAATCCGAGCCAAGAGACGATCACGCAAACAATGGCAAACTAACAGACTTCCTTCAGACAGACGAATCTTCAACAAACTTAACAATGAACTTAAAACAGAAATACGAAAATTTAAACAAACTAACTTTGACAAATATCTAGAAAACCTGACAACCGACGACAACAGCCTTTGGCGACATACCAAACGAATTCTGAAACAACGTGAAGTTTCTGCCCCATTGAGAAACGATGATGGTTCTTGGGCCGTGTCGGATAAAGACAAATCTGAAATCTTCGTTGACTATCTTTCAAGTGTTTTTCAACCTCACACAGACTTAACAGACATACAACACGAAAATTATGTACAGAAATTCTTGGACTCTCCTCTTCCCATGTCTCTTCCACCGAAATCCTTTACTCCTTCCGAGGTATCTAGACAGATTATGAAAATGCCGAAAAGAAAGACTCCTGGTTACGACCTTATCACTGCTGAGGTGCTTCAAAAAATCCCAGAAAAGCTTTAGTATTTCTCACTACATTATACAATGCTATACTCAGGACGACCAAATTCCCCATTCAATGGAAATATTCTACGATTTCAATGATACATAAACCTAACAAAGACAAACACAGACCTGATTCCTACAGACCAATTAGCCTTCTTCCAGTATGCTCAAAAATATTTGAAAAATTATTGTACGGACGCATTATTAACATACTGACTGACCACAACATATTACCAGACCATCAATTCGGATTTCGCTCTTTTCACTCCACAAAACAACAGCTACACAGAGTAACGGACTTTATTTCCACTGCACTTGAACTAAAACAATACGCTTCTGGGGCATTTTTGGATGTTACTCAAGCTTTTGATAGGGTGTGGCACCAGGGTCTTCTTTTTAAACTAAAACCCATACTTCCAAGCACTTATTATCTAGTTTTACAATCTTTTCTCTATGGCCGCTTCTTTTCTGTCCAACAGGGTTCCGAGACCTCATCAGTCAAGCCAGTCTCTGCAGGAGTTCCCCAAGGTTCTATCCTGGCTCCTCTTCTGTACTTATATACACATATGACTTACCGACAAACGAAAACATCCTAACTGCGACATATGCCGACGACACTGCAATTATTACTAAAAACACAGACCCTACACAGGCCAGTATGACTTTACAATATCACTTAGACAATGTACAAAACTGGTGTAGGAAATGGAAATTAAAGATTAACCACGACAAATCACTACATGTTACATTTACACTTAGACATGGAACCTGCCCTCCAGTTTACGTAGACAATCACCAGATACCAGAATCAAACACAGTAACGTACTTAGGACTTATTTTTGACAAAAGGTTGACATGGGGCCCACACGTTAAGACTAAACGTAAAACTCTAAATTTTCGACTGAGACTATTGTATTCGATACTTCATAGACATTCTAAATTACCCATCAGACAGAAACTTAACGTATACACTTATTTATTAAAACCAATATGGACTTACGCTTGCCAAATATACGGACCTGCTAAAAAGACACACATACGAAAAATACAAACATTTCAATCGCAATTTTTAAGACTGGCAACGAACTCACCACCATATGTTTCAAACGACACCCTTCATACTGACTTACGTATTCCTACTATAACAAACCACATTCGATCGATTTACAAACGATTTCATGACAAACTAAATGGACACATAAACAAACTTGTACAAAACATGGCTACAACTGACTTACCATCCATAACTCGGCGTAGGCTGAAAAGGAGTTGGATGAGGGACCTCCTGACCTGAAAATATAGTTGTGCTTAATGTCAGGAGGATGCACCACTGGGTGCTGTCTCCCTCATGCCTGCCCACGCCATGTTTCCCTAGATTTTAGCACATTTGCTTATTGTAATATTTTTTACAGGTGTAAATAAAATGATAAGTGAAAAAAAAAAAAAAAAATATTATTCAATCTAAATCATATGTTTCCAAGAAAACTGAATCTTTTATTTAAACCTAAAATTGATTAGCCGATTTAACTGAAAGTTGAGGGTAGCCCGCATCAGGTTTATTTATTTACATATATTTCTCTAAAATAATTGACTACGTTATTAATTATTTTCCAAAGCAAATATTTCATTTACTGTGCATTCTAAATTAATATGGAAAATGTTTTACCGATATAACAGCATAAGAGAAACAACAGGCAGTTGAAACTGGAAAAACTTGTTGCTGTATGTAAATATAAAAAAATAATGAGTGTAGGTAAGTGGAGCTTCTACTGTTGGACTTTTATTTCTCACATTACGTAGCGTTGGAAAAACAGCCTTCCGTCCTCAAGGTGAACCAAGCTTACTCAACATTTTTGAAGGATGTGCTTTTTATTTGAAATAAAATACAGCAGTTACAAATAAACATTGTCTTAAGTCCAAACGATTCAAATTTACAGAAAAATCTTAACTTGAAAAAGCGCAAGGTTATACTTTAATCATAACAAATATTTCAATATACATCCAAGTTTTTATTTTGATATGGACCGATACTTAATTATTTAAATATATTGTAGTATAGTACATAATAGCATGTCATGTATGTGTTCATGAATATATTGGGTTGTGTCACATGAAATGTCCGTTTTCAAGGTAAGGATTTTTATTAAAAATACGATATGAAAAAAAGATAATTTTATTCGAAGTATTTATCTTCTTTTTCTACACATTTTTCCCAACGTGGCACCAACTTTTTTATCCCCGAAACTGAAAAAATCTGCGCTTTGGAGTGAAACAAAATCTGAAGCGCACTTTTCACTTGATCATCATTTTCAAAAAATTTTCCTTTGACGAAGTTGTCTAAGTTCCTGAACAGGTAGTAACAAGTCGGGAGAATATGGTAGGTGCGGAAGAACTTCGTAGCCCAGTTCTTTCAATTTTTGCACGGTATGTTTTGAAACATGGGGTCTTGCTGCCGCTCAGGGAGATCGTGAGGTACCCATGTATCGAGCTTTTTTACTTTCCCAATACATTTTAAATTTCTGGAAACGGTAGATGCACTTGCATTTAGTTGTGCTGAGAGTCCTTTAACTGTTTGGAAGGGGTTTCCTTCTACTGTATGTATGAGGACATCGTTGTCTATTACGGACGGAGGTCTTCCTCGGGGCAAGTTTTCCAAGTCGGTATCCCCAGCTGAAAACTTAGCAAACCAACAGCGAATGGTCCGTTCATTAACACAATATTTCTAGCGGCCTCAGCTGCTGAATGGCCGAGTTTAAACTCGTACAAAAATATTACTTGAAAATCGCGTGTTTCCATGTTCATATTTGGAGGTATACTAAAAAGTGGGCAATTGATTGGGAAGCTAATGTTTATAATACAAAGGTAGAGGATTAGTTACTGTTTACTTTAAATATGTTTATTGTTTGTTTATTTATTTAACGTCACTTTATGCTACTATGGCTAATCCGACGATGCTACAGTGGGAGTCCTAAATTTTGCCTTTTCAGGTTTTATTAGGATAGGGATCTTTAACGAGTACCTGACATCGCACAGGCTCGGGACCACCTTTTAGCGTCCCCTCCGAAGGACGGCGTAACTAAGGATTTTTTACTCCCATTAAAAAATCCTAGGACCACCTGCGGGTTTGAACCCGTGACCTTTAGTATGGGAGGCTGTTACGCTAGCCACCCAGCTACAAGTGATCCCACTTTAAATATGTAATAAATATGTTAAATATGTATCCCACCTTAACATTCCGAAGAAAACCACAGAGACCTGCAAAATCCTTAATGTATTTCGGAAACTATAAAAACGGACATTTCATGTGAAACAACCCAATATTAACATTTATAATAAGGTGAAAGGTATTAAATGTATATTTATATAATATTTAAAAGTGCAGTGAGTTATTCTCTATGTATACAACTATTCAGAAACATAAAAATATCTAATATTTTACGAAATTCTCTAAAACCAATTAACTAAAAAGGTCCACTACACAATCAAGCAGCAGGACTCCTCTAGAAAAATAAATTTCTTTTGAGTTCCCAGTCATTCTGGAATATCCGGAAACGAGCAAGTTGACAAAGCAGCAAGCAGAGGCTCATTCGTTAGTAGAAATAACGCCCTATTATGTTTCAACATCAAATCATCAAACACACTGTCAGAAACTGGGCCACATCTTCCAGAAAATGCCGTCGTGAGGAGGTAGTTATCACCCGCCTGAGGGACGGGCACTGCCGCCTCACCCATGAGAACCTCATCCCACGAAAAAATCAGCTTTAATGTAATCACTGTTAAGTGACCTTCACGGTGAGTCGTATTTTTTAGGACTATCCACGGTACAGGAGAGAAATTGAAAAATGTGGCGTACCACGTCAGATCTCTGGGACTTTGAGCGACAATGAAGAAGCTATTAACAGTACCATCAAATTGATAAACAATATTCGTTTGTTTCGGCAAATATCAACTTTTCTGTTTTTTGTTTTGGTTTTCTTCTTCTTCATTATACAGTTTAACCTCAAATTTTATTTTTTGTTATTACTATTATTATTATTATAAGTTAATATTTATCTATGTCATTATATTAATATTTTATTTATTTATTGTTAATATTTCATAAATATCTTATTTATTGTTTAATTTTCTTAATTTTTTTCTGATATCTTCATTTTGGTAAAACGTTTTTCTTTTTGTTTTGTTTTTTGTGAAGATGTGAGGGTGGTGCCTCCAATTCAACACTGAGTGATGAAGTCTTCTGTGTAGTAGGCTGCCACCTTACAAGGTTGTCATTGCTTTTCTTTTTTATTTTAGAATTGATTTCATATTAATTTTATATATTTTTATGTTAACTTGTTTTACATTATTTCAAGTTTTTGTCTTGGCTAGATGTAGCTCTTATGTTATGCTATTCTCAGGGGACTAAATACCAGAAATCTAAATAAAAAATCAACTTATCATTATTTTGGGACACATTTTAATATCTTTTTGTAGCGGCGTCTGAAACATATTCCAAGCAATTTAATTCATGGCATTAATCCCTCACCCGCTGCCCCCCTCCAAAAAACAATATAGCCTAAAACGGAAGGGGAAAAATATATATCTCTATATGAATGGATTTATATTAAACTTTGATAAAACGTATTCTATATTAAAAAATATATGCTAAAAAAAGAACAAACAAATAATAATTTAGACCGTTTTTACTTTCAATCATGGGTGTATTCCAAAACTAAAATTGGTAAATAATTCGATCAATGAAGATTATTTTACTCTCATATACTTTATAAAATAGTAAAATAAATGACGCACGATGTACCTGTATATCATGTCATTATGCAGATGCATCAGAGCATCTAAAAAAACGGACATTGAAGTGAATTATGGAAAACCTAAATTAAAAAATCTGAGGATGATTCTCCAAGATTGGAAATCCACAGAATTCTTATATTTTTATTTGTCTAACCATAATATAGAAAAAAGGCGATGATCATATCTAATTAATGGAATATTTCAATGATATTTTTTTTATAATTGTGCAGATTATCCACGATGACTGCGCAGTGGAAGAATTCTTTATGAGACTAGTTTTATAAAACGAGAGCTGGAGGGGAGAGAGACCCAAAGGAGAGTAGAGACCGTGGAAGTACCATAGCCCGCCTGGCTGGAATAGGGTGAACATGGATTCTCAAGGGCTAGGCCACAGCGAGCCGAAGAGTAACTTCTACTCATATTCGTCCCTCATCATTCCTTTCTTCATCTTCCTCTACGTAGCATGGAGGATTGCCAACAAGAGGTTCATCGAACTCGCCGAGAGGATACCCGGTCCTCCGGGTCTTCCGCTTATCGGCAACGCACTGGATCTCCGTGGGACGCCAAACGGTAAGACTTCAATTGTTAAATTTTAAATAGCACATAGTGTATTAAAAACTTCAAGAAAAGGCAAACTAAATAGTTTGTCTCAAGTATACATTTTTTATTAATTGAAATTTGCATATAAAGTAAATAAGCTACGTCTTAAGTATAAATTAAAAATTTTAATAAAGAAATTCCATTATGACAAACTATTTAAATTAATAGATTCAACTGATCTTTAAACTAGAGAAGTTCTATTGATCCATTTACAGTTTTAGATAAGTGACTGAGATTTTACCTTTTAGGTCAAGGCCAAAACCTTACTGAAAAATTCGGAAAACCAACTCGAGTGGACTGTTCAGTTTATAGTTCGTTACCTGTGAGGTGTTGTGTGTTTATGGAATTTACGGAAGCAGATATTAAAATTAAAGTTGGTGCCTAAGGGGTCGTTCAGCACCTGGTTCGGATAATATCACTGCACAAATATTAAAACAAAATATAGATCATACTGCTGGACCGATCACTTATATAATTAAATTAAGTCTTAGCAATGGGACTTTTCCAAAACATTTTAAAACTGCTAAAGTAATCCCGATTCATAAAGGTAGAAAAAAATGAATTTCTAAATATGTTGTCTAAATTATTAGAAGAGCAACAGCTACCCATTTTGTTGTGTACAAACAACTTAATTAGTTCTAAACAGAATGGCTTTAGCCGAGCCAAGAGAACGGAAGATGGTATATTGGACTTAACTTCTTATTTTTGCTTTTGATAGCATAGACAGAAATATATTCTTAGGATATTAGGCATGAGTGGAAAGATCTTAGAATTGTTCAATGACTACATGCAGAACAGAATGCAGTATGTATCAATTGAAGGCAAAAATAGTGGGGAATTGTCCATTGATTACGGCGTTATTTAGGGAAGTACATTAGGGCCATTGCTATTTTTGTTGTACATTAATGATATTTGTTCTTTGGAGCCAGCCTTTGGCCTACGATACAGTTATCTTATATAGAGGAAGATCTTGAACTGAAGTTTATGAGCTGGCGAATTCCCATTTGCAACGGATTGCTAACTGGTTTCATAGTAATATCATTACCCAAATGACCAAAAGTGTGAGTCGAACATCCACATACGAGGTGCTTATAGCTCAACTCGTTATTGTCCTCTTGTTGAGGAAGTTCATCAAGTTCGATATCTTGGATTTATTCTTGTATACCAATTAAGATTAAATGTGCAGATATCTAATGTTGCAGCTCAGCTAAAGAAATATTTTTATGTATTCCACAAGTCGAGATGTATCTTATCGATCAATAAATAAGAATTAATTTAATAAATAAATAAAATAATTTAAGTCTCTGATTCAATATTTTATGGAGAAATTCCTTTGCTACACATCTCATTCAACTTGAGATTGTGCACTAAAACATTATTAAGGTAATATAGGGTATGAATCCAAGATCCCCAACTACAAACATATTCTCGGACTTTAATGCAATGTTTGTAAAAAAAAGTATACATAATATTAATTATGAAGAAGCTGAATTTAAGACGGGGTGAACTAATAGGGCAGATTGACCACAGTTTTTCCACAAGAGTAAAAACTTACTATAGCTTAGTTCTGCCAAGACTAAAACATACCTGGACGACACACCAGACTTGTTATTCCTTAGCTACTGTTTACATTGATATTCCTCCAAAGTTTCAATATTCTCAAACAAATCCTCCAAACTTTATTTTAATTTTTAGAACATTTTTTAGACACTATACGAACATAATTTTCAATGGGCACAGATCAAAACGTAGTTGAAGTGTGGAAGTATTTGAATCATGAAGTTAATCTAAAAGTAGTTATTAATATATATATATATATATATATATATATATATATATATATATATATATATATATAATACCAAGACTCAAGTAGTACCTTATTTTTCTGTAAATTAAATAATTTTTTTTTTAAATTTAAATATTTTAAATAATATATTTATAATAATATGCAAAGGTATATGCAGGATTGTCGTTAGAGGAGCCTGTAATTAATAATTGAAAGTCGTAGGAGAGGCCCATGAGGGTTGAAAACATAGGAAGCGTTTTTTAAGTACTGTTGTCTAAATAAATGTACATTTGAAAAGTATGTTCGTATAGTTATGTAACAATATTTTGACACTATTATCAAAATGCTTTCCAAATTATTAGACTGAAACAAAAATAGACTAAACATCAGATTGTTAAGGGAATAAGAATATCTGATAAACTATCATTTTTAGATGTTTAACACTAAACAAAAGTAATAGGAGACATCCGCGTGCAGATAAAATTAACAAGTTATATAACACCTTAAATATATTGCTACTTAAATTAATGATAGAATATGAGTGTAGATAATTAAAATTTTCTGTCTGTGTCCTTTAGTAATATTTAAACAATTTAAGAAGTCGTGAAATATTATTATAAATTCTTTTGAGAAAAAAATGCACTCATTTCAAATATCATATATTAACAACAGAATCTTCTTGGAATAAGAGTACCACAAAAGAAGAATAATGATGAATAATAAATAAATAATCCATTAGATATTATCAAAACAGCCCATTGTATTGAATTTACTTCCTAATATCGATCTAAAGTTGATAATTATGTTTTCTCTAGTAAACTAAAATAACAATAATAAAATACATAATATCGAAATTACATAAGTGAAAAGTCCTTATAAAAAGTATATACTAATGAAAATATAATCAATTAATTAATAAATACAAGGAAGTTGCTTCACTAATTTACCAAGGTTAAACAGGTTCAAGGTTTATCATTTATACCGGTCCAAGAGACATTTTAAAATGTTCGCTGAATTTTGTGATCCAATTTATAATATCAGGACTTTCAAATAAAGTTTCTTGATTTTTTTTAATGATTCACACATGTAGGAATAAAAAAAAAAACCAACGTTTTTTTATAAATCCTGATCCTCTTTGAACCTATTATCATAATATTCTAATAAATTAATTTATTATTATCTTCAGATTAGTTGAAAATGGTCACAGACCAAAACTTAGTTAAAGTGTAGAAGTGTTTGAATAATGAAATTAGTCTAATAGGATTTATTTTTTGTTGTCATTTTTAAGAGAGTTTTTTATGCATAGGAAAAAAATATATAAAACTAAATTAGGCAGAAAAAAAGTAATTATATTATCACATTATATTACTGTTATACTTAATATTATAATTATTTAAACAAATATTTCTCAAAAAATTGTAGTATGCTGTGTTTTGAGCTACTCAATATAGTTGGGCAGCATTACTTTATTAATAAAATATTTTCTCTCTAGATGTATATAATACCTAGACTCAATCTGTATCTTCTTTCTCTGTAAAATAAATAAATTTCTTTTTTTAAATAATATATTTATAGTAAAATGCATAGACATATGCAGGATTATCGTTAGAGAAGCCTGTATTAAATCATTGAAAATCGTAGGAGAGGCCTAAGTGGGTTGAAAACATAGGAAATGTTTTTAAAGTACTGTCTAAATAAATATATTTTTTTATTTATTATTTATTCATTGATATTTACAACAGCATTGGTTAATACATCTAGTAAATTAGCTGTTAGATAAAAGACATGAAAAGAAACTGCCCATTGGCAGCACTCCAAAAATAAATATACATCTGAAAATTATGTTCGTCGTTAGAAGTAAAAACAGTTTTTATTAACTGAACGTTTTATCCTTAAACACCTGATTTTACTTTTTTATCTTTTATTTTTGATATTTTTATTTCCCCGACAAATAAATACATCTAATCTCTGATAAGGAAAATATTTAAACAATAAGGATGATGATAGAAAATAATTAAGTAGTTTTTCTATTGCTAAACCTATAACCTGCCCGACACTCAACATACGTGTGTGAGTGAAACATATAGAATTTCCTCTTACATTAGAACTTTTTTTTGTTCACGCCTACCTCGCCTTTTTAGCTTATACGGTTGTTTCAGGGGCCAGGAGATGAGAGCGGAGGATTTATGCCATAGTGGAGGGATCGGAACTTATAATTATTTTATCCCAATTATATAAAAGCCAATACTTTAATCTAATCACTTATATAACTTCAATAAAAATTAAATAACATATAATACATATAAGTAGAGACTGGATTCTATGATTTTGCATGTTCTATTAGCTTGAGTGTATCAGCTTCAAAACCGGCCATGTATATGTCCCACGTTATGCTCTTTGTGGGCTGAATTGTACGTTTTTTTATTTTTATTGCATTAAACTGCATTTTTTGAGTTGAATTTTAATATTACAACTGGTTGAACCGACCTTTTTAATAAATATTCAAAATTTTATTTTATCATTTTTCTGTGGTTAAATGTAGAATAAAATTATTAGTTTCGAAAGAAAATGAACTGAAATATTTGGAAGTCAGCCATTATTAGTAAGTAGACACATCTGTCTATGTTAAAGAACCTTGTTTACGACCCTTCAGTATTCTCTCTGAGTATTTAGTTTCAAGTGAGATTTCGAATCTCAGTTTTTCTTGAGAGTTAGTAATGGTTGAAAAAGCTTAATATAAATGTTAAAAAGTTAACAAGTGACTCGTCAAAAATAAAAACCTGGATATCTAACTACCCCGAGCTTTGGATCTGATGGGAAAAATATGTTTTGTGTTGTTTGTGATTTATCAGAATCAATTGTGTGTTAAAGACAACCACAAACAGACGTAAAACAAGTAACAAAACATTCTTCCTTGTTATGATTTGGGGTGTACTTTATAAACAAATATTATTACTTATTTTGGTGTTAGCCGGGTACCAGCATATATTAAAGCAGAAAAAAATATGCTTACACAAAAACAGTAGCAAATTATAATTTTATATTAGAATTATACATATTTAATTAATCACCCTGGTCAACGAAAATACCTCAATTTATTATTCACAAGCCTTTCTGATAAATTCTTCAAACTGTTTTCAGCGAGTTCTTCTAGATCGACTTATTTACATGTTAGTGAATTTACAATCTAATTAACAATTGAGACGTTGATTTCCAAAAGGTACTAAAGGACATTCTTTACGAAATTGATTTTTTTACATATTTGTATTCTCATCATTTAGTTCTATCTAAATATTCTATTTGATGTTATCTAATGAATTCTCAAGTCCTTAAAAAACACGATTTAGAAATGCGGTCATTTTCTAAAAGTATTAATTACGCATTTATTTTCTTTCCAAATCATTCTAAAAAAAATCATTTCATAACTTTAATATGATGTTATTATTATAGTAAAAAAAAATTCTAAATTTTAAGGCAAAAAGACCCAAATTAGCTGGTTTAATAATATAGTAATGAGAGATTTTCGCGCTTCCTGTAAAATTTCCTGGAATGGATATAGTACCTTTTGGAAATCAACGTCTCAATTGTTAATTAGATTGTAAATTCACTAACATGTAAATAAGTCAATCTAGAAGAACTCGCTGAAAACAGTTTGAAGAATTTATCAGAAAGGCTTGTGAATAATAAATTGAGGTATTTTCGTTGACCAGGGTGATTAATTAAATATTCTCAATTGAGACGTTGATTTCCAAAAGGTACTAAAGGACATTTTTTACAAAATTAATTTTTTTTACATTTATTATTACGTTTATCTAATACACACCCAAGCCCTTTATAAACGCAATTTAGAAATATAATTATTTTCTAAATGAAATAATTACACATTTAATTTCGTTCCAAATTATAACAAAACATCTCATTTCATATCTTTAATATGATGTTATTAATATACTAAAAAAACAATTCTGGATTATAATTTGAAAAGAATCAAATTAGCTAATTCAATAATATAATAATTAGTGATTTTCTCGTCTCCTGTAAAATTTCCTAGAATGGATATAGTACCTTTTGGAAAGCAACGTCTCAATTGAAGGAACGAATCAGACAAATATTTGATTGATGATCAATTATTGATTAAATTATTCAAAGATCTAGATAATTTGTTTTACTTAAAAAAAAACTCTTATATACATTTTTTATTCACGTGATTCGTGTGTTTTCTATTTTTAAATTTTATAGGTCGTTTATTTTCCGTATAGATTTAGGTAAATTAAATTTATTCCCTTTAAAAAAGTAACTACACGAAACAAATTAATTTCAATTCATCGGCTGTAACTTTAAATCCATGGATCTTTTGTTTTTTTACGTATTAGTATTATAAATGAAACCATATAATCGCTTTTTGTTTATTATTTTCAATAATAAAACTTTGTAATCGACCAAAAAAAAAAAAAAAAAAAAAGAGAAAAAAAGAAAAGAAAAAAATTGATATTTTTCACATAAATACGCTCATAACTCAGTTATTTTTGAAGATAGAGAAAAGTTTGTATAGAGTTTTAGAATCAGTAAAGCGAGATAAACAAAAAAAATAAAAATGTATTACATGTCAATAATACAATGAAAATGAATAGCAACTTTAATAGCATCAAAACAATTATCTTGAACTAATTATTGACATTATACACTCCGTAACGACAAACTAAACTTTGCCATTCACAAGTAGATAGCAAATCAGGGTTCCAGGAGATCCCAGTGCTATTCTCCAAAACAATTTTGGACCAAATGCAAAAAGAATCATTGAATTTGGTTAAAACTAAGTTAGATATTGCGTTTTGAAATCAGTGGTAGTGATACGATATGATGCTTTGAATTAGTGCTTTTCATATTACTTAATTGCCTATCAACAGCCTTATAAGCATTTATACCCCAATATTGTTATTTGGAAATAATAAAACATTGTTTAATAATTTGCAGCGTTTTATTACATGTAATATTAATCAATTCAGTTATCAATTTCTCATATTGAAAATTAAATTTTTTCAGAAATATTTGAAAACCTTTATTCCAAGAGCGATATCTACCCAGATGTCGCCAAGATGTGGGCAGGTCCAAGATTACTGGTATTTTTAACAAACCCAGCAGATATTGAGGTAACAAAATTTTTCTTAGAAACATTCATGTTTCTGAATTTATGTAAATCGCTAACTAAAAATATTACGATGTATAAAATAAAATAAATGCATTTCTGATTTTAGAAATTCCCACATTTTTTATTTGATACAAACATACAATTTTTATTATTATGTTTGGTTGCCTCTACCCTAAAGGGTTATTAGCAACTGATGCTTATTATTTTCTGTTGTAGAATTTGATGTATTTTAAATAGTTTAACCCTTTTTCATTATTATTTTCATTATAATGTAGGATTCTTAAATAGCTCAGTCATCATCCTTGCTACATTTTACAACGTTGTGTATTAGATAATAATTTGTTTTTAATTTTAGCTTTCCAACGGTTATAATATACATCTTATAATATATAATTTCACTTTTCTCTTTCAGTTGATTATCATATTTGTCCAACTTGTATATTGTATAGCCAATTTTAGAATTTTAAAAACACCGAAAGAAAATTTTAAAAATTGACATTTAAGCATTGTCATACTATTTCAATCACAATGAAACTGAATGATATTAAAACCCATACAATTTTACATTGATATACAGAGTTTAATCAAAATCATTTGAGCCATTTTTGAGAAAATCGAAAAAAGGTGCAAAATGCGTAATATAAAGTGGCTCTTCTGGTTGGCTGATTTTGATGAAAAAATTGCTGCAACATCTCGGGTATATAGCAGTATTAAATACGAATTTTCAGTTTCGTACAATTTTTGTTTTTGCGCTAGACTTACCACACCCAAACAAAGACCTTTTTGCGGGGTTATTTACGTAAAATATTACGCTAACCATAAAATTAATAATGAAAATGATTCTACACATTATTAAAATAAATAATATGAAATTTCGATGAATTATAATCGAGTAAATAGATTTGCACACAATTTCAGATAGTGCTCAGCAGCCATGACCATTTGGACAAATCTGCGGAATATGACTTCCTGAGGCCTTGGCTAGGAAATGGACTTCTAGTTAGCACAGGTAAAGTTAATTAAATCAAAATTTCAGATTATCAAATAAAATTTAAATATGAGCAAAATGCAATGGTAAAAATAAATAAAAATTTGAGCAGTTATTTACACTGTTCCGTAACAATGTAAGTGGGCATGGACAAATAGATGTCTGGATGAATTTCACACGACAGTTTAAGAATCTACCGTCAGAAATATAATTAGGGACATTGAACCGTGGCCTCTTCATGCCAATAATATATTAAAAATAAGGAAGTTCAGCAATACCAGGCTAGAACTTAATGTACTCACGCCTATTAGTGATTTGTATCAATCACAAATTGAAACATAAGTAAACAACAAGGATGTCTTCTACGAAGATCTAGCAAGCGCTTTCAGGAATTGCCCTGCAAATGATAACAAGATCATTTTGGGAGATTTCAACGCCCAAATAGGCAAAGAACCTATTTATCGTCCGACAACGGAAACATACAGCTTACATGAGAAGACGAATGAGAACGGCCAAAGGCTCATAGATTTTGCTGCAGCACATTGCCTAGTCGTTGGTAGTACATTGTTCCCTGGCAAGAACATTCACAAAGCCACTTGGAGTACACCAGACGGGGCAGTAATGAACCAAATAGACCAAATTTTGGTTAGCTCACGCCACAGATCTAACCTCCTTGGAGTTAGAGTTTACAGAGGAGCGAACGTCGACTAAGATCATTTCTTGAGCATCGCCAGAATCCGTCCACGTATATCAACGAAAAGGTATATAACAACAGGCACGGCTCAACAGAAATACAACGTCTTAAAACTAAAAAACATGGAGCAATGCTCAGTGTATCGACAACGATTGGAAACCAAACTCGCGGAAGAGCTAAGAAAGAGAGCTGGAGGACCATTGGGCAGAAATATACGAAGCTCTCAAAATAAATGCGAGGGAGACGCTCGGACTGCAAACAAAGAATGCCAGATCAACGTGGTTCGATGATGAATGCCTGGACATCACAACCCGGAAGAATGAGGCATATAATAAGATGATCCAACGTCACACCCGGCGATCTCAGGAGGAATACAGAAACAGTAGGAGAAAAGAAGATCCACCCCAAATAGAAAAGAGCATGGGAGAACAAAAGAATGGAAGAGGTTGAGACCCACAGAACTCTCTACGAAAGCGGGCTTTTCTTCCAAATGGTGAATGAAGGGAGGTCGGTTTTTAAACTGAGAGTAAACTCCTGCAAGGAAGCAGATGGAAATCTTCTGACAGAAAAGGGAGAAATCCTGGAGAGGATGGAGGCAGCACTTTGGAAAGGCACTTAACCAAGACGATACAAAGATGAAGCCATCAGAGTCATCCCAAGAGCGGAGGATCTCTTAAACGTTGCCGAACCACCTGACGAGGATGAAGTCGAGCCGCTCATCATGAAGCTCAAGAATAACAAGGCCCCGGGACTGGACAGCATACAGGCGGAGATGATCCGTTACGGCGGCGAAGGACTTAAGGAGGAACTCCACAACCTCATTCTTACAATACGGGAAGAAGAAAGGATGCCTCAAGTTTAGAGACAAGGTCTCATTTGCCCGCTTCATAAGAAAGGTGACCAAATAGAGTGCAACAAGTACATGGGTATAGTACTCCTCTCGAGTGCCTACATGGTGTTGTCAAACATTCTTTTCGAGAGACTTAGCTCCCACACTGAAAGGGAGATAGGCAACTACCAGGCTAGTTTTAGAAGGGGTAGATCAACCACGGACCAGATATTCTCCCTGAGAATGATTCTAGAAAAAGCAAAGAAATACAGGATGGTTACGCACCACCTTTTTCTGGATTGCAAGTATGCGTCTGATAGCGTAACACGACCCGAACTCTACTAGGTGCTAGAGGAAATGAGCATACCCGGGAAGTTGATTCGTCTAATAAGGATGACCATGCTGGGCTCGAACAGCGTAGTTCGCGTCGGAGCTGACTTATCCGAACCTTTTGACCGAATTGTGGCGTGAGACAGGGTGATGCCCTTGCATGCCTTCTATTTGGTGGTCGAGAGAGCAGTACGTCGATCGGGAATCCAAACAAGGGCCACATTATTCAACAATACGGTCCAGTTATACGGGATACGCAGATGACTTTGACATATCTGCCAGATCTGAGCGTGCGCTGAAAGAAGCATTCCTTGATCTAGAAAAAGAAGCAAAATGTCTTGACTTTCGTTTACCTTGGCTCGGAAATAAACTCTCAAAATGACCTATCCCAGGAGATCAACCGAAGAATTGCTGGAGTCAATCGGACCTATTTCGGCCTAACGAAATTCTTCAAAAGTAGGCACCTCTCAAACAAGACCAAGATTTATATAAGAATCTGGTTCGTCCGGTTCTTACATACGGATTAGAGGCCTGGGCCTTCACCAGAAATAGTGAAAACATGCTTCACTTGTTTGAGAGAAAAATATTAAGAAGAATTTTTGACCCGGTTCTTCTTCTTCTTTCTCTTCGACCCATTTGCCTTTCAGCGTGGGCAAGTTCCCAGCCATTGGTACCAACTGTCTCTGTTCTTGGCAAGGTTTCTAATCTCGCCCAGAGTTTTACCTCTACGCATCCCTATTCGCTCCATGTGGTTGATATAGGAGGTCCTTGGGCGTCCTCTAGGTCTTCGTCCTAAGGGCCTTACCTCCATTGTTTTAATTGGGTTCCGGTGGTGGTCCATTCGACATTTGACCCGGTTCGAAAGGGAGATACCTGGAAAAGGAGGAAGTACCAGGAACTCTCAAGCTTGTATAACAGTCCCGACAAAATAAAGTGGATTACAATTGGAAGACTCAGATGGGCGGGTCACGTGGCGAGGATGAAGGAGAGTGAGATTCCCAAGAAGATCCTGTTCGAGGAGCTTCATGGCAAACGAAGAGTGGGCAGACCAAATGTGAGGAGGGCTGACTCCGTCGCAGCGGATGGACGTATTCTCCTGGGCGTTAGGAGCTGGAGAACTGCAGCAGTAGACAGAGCCAACTGGCGGAAACTTTTGGAGGAGGTCTTGACCCAGTAACGGGTTGTTGCGCCAAATATGTATGTAGTAAACAATTCTAGAGAAAAAAAAAGTTGTGTTCAATTAAATTTTTGTTTTTGTTCAATCTTTCTGAAATGCGAGGGCTTAATATATAAACGAATTCTAGAAAATGTTCAATTCAGTGTACATTTACATCATTAATAGATATTCCAGCGGCTGGACTAATTGACAAACTTATGGAAATTTGTCTTTAAATTTAAGTGTCTTGTCTAAAAGAAAGGGGTAGAGATTATGCTATTAAAAGAACTACACAAGTAACCACGTATTTCATTCGTTGTATTAACCGGAGGTAAACCTATTCAATTTTACCTTTTATTGTTTACTCCCATTAAAAAAAAAAAAAACTTTTATCTTCACTGAACATTGTAAAGCATATTTTGTCGTAAAGAGGAATTTGCAATTTTCTGCACAAATAACATTCAGTAGTTTCGACAACACTTAAGTATGTTTTCTATATTACACGATAGCTAATATCCTCTAGTAATAAATTATACTTTTACTTTTTAAATCCAATATAAGTTGGAGCAAAATTAACGATATGATATTTTTCTAACATCGCCGAGGTAACACAAAAGAAGAGCCTCCGCATGTGTCGTGTAAAGAAGAAAATTTACAACTAAATTAATGCTAGCTTATAACCTTGCATTGAAAGATATTTTGTTGTAATTTATTAACAATTTCATATCTACTGAAATAACTTTCAACTTAAGTGACAATTACAAGAGAAGGTAATGTGGTAATGTTATGTAAAAAGACCTTTAGATTAGAAAATTAGGCTTTATTCATCTTGATTATAGTTAACATAAAAGAGAAAACTTAACACACTAAAGAAAGTTATTGTAACACATGATTAAACTAATGAACAGGTTATGATATTAATATAAGGTTATAATAAAGATAATGAGCAGGTTAATATAACACATGATATTATGACATTCTTCCTCCATTCAGAGAATTAACACAGATAGTCCTTTAACCAGGTTGGCCTTTGACGTTCCCTTGTTGAACGACGCACAGTTCTTGGTTGATCGGAGCTGTTATCTGAAGACGGTGGTTGGAGGGGCATGAGTTGGTCCAAAGAGTTTTCTTGTTCCTCGTGATTGCAATTATCTACTAATTCTTCATTGGTTTGTCCTTGTGTTGGCAGTTCAATTGGTACGTAATTTTCTTCTGATTCCATTCTCGAAGGTATGTCCAATGCAGAATCACCATATGGTGCCAGTTGCTTTAAGGATACTGTCCTCTCACGACCATCTTCCATTTGAACTCTAGCATATTGGGGATTAACATCTATCAGATGTACCTCCTCCACCAGGGGATCATACTTGCTAAGCCTGGCTTGTTTCTTCATTAGAACCTTTGATGAAGGTACAAGCCAAGACGGTAGAGAGCAGCCGTTGGTAGACCTGCGACTATGTTTGAAAAATCTTTCGTGAGGTGTTTCATTGGTTGCTGTACATAACAAGGAACGAATAGAATGTAGAGAGTCTGGAAGCACAGACTCCCAAAAAGATGAATCCAGGTTCTTTTGTTTAAGTGCCAGGGAAATCGTTCGCCAGATTGTTCCATTCTCGCGTTCTATCTGACCATTTCCTGTCGGATTATATGGCGAGGACATGGAAGTTGCAACACCACGTGAATGTAGAAAGTTCTGTAGTTCCCGAGAAATAAAAGATGTTCCTCTGTCAGTATGAATATAGGAGGGGGTTCCAAAAATCGAGAATAAATCAACAAGGCAGTCAATGACTGTCGAAGAATTCATGTCAGGGCAAGGATAAGCGAATGGAAACCGAGAAAACTCATCGATGATGGTCAAGAGGTACTTGTTTCTCGTTTTCGAGGGTAGAGGGCCTTTAAAGTCCATACTAATCCTTTCAAAAGGATTTGTAGCCTTGATGAGTGTAGAATCGGGAGTCTTATAGAATCTTGGCTTGATGGAATTGCAAGTGGGACAAGATGCGATCATTTTTCGGATCTGTTCCACTGAAAATGGTTGATTGTGAGTTCGTACCCAATGAATCATCCGGGTTACACCAGGATGACACAAATTACAATGCAGTGAATACAGTTTGTCAGGTTGAATAGAGCTGCATACTCTTGAAAACACATCTGCAACAAGATTTTCTTTTCCAGGTCTATAGATAATATCATAATTGTAACATGATAATTCAAGCCGCCATCTTTGAATTTTCTCATTTTTAATTTTGTTCTGATGGTTTGAATCGAACATAAAAGATACTGAGCGTTGATCGGTGATAATAGTGAAGTAGCGGCCCAATAGAAAATGTCTCCATTTCTTCAATGAGCAAACAATAGCATAAGCCTCTTTCTCTACAGCTGAATGTCGTCGTTCACTGTTAGTTAGTTTTTGAGAGAAGAATGCCACAGGACGGCCGGATTGGGAGAGTACTGCTGAAATGGAAAAATCGGAGGCATCAGTTTCGACGAAAAATGTATCTTTCTCGTTAATTGTATTCAACATTGACTGAGATATTTCTTTTTTAAGGAGCTCAAACTCCGATATTCGTTCGGGTGATAAGGGAAAGGTTTTAGTATCAAGAAGGTGTCGAACCTTGTCTGAATAATTTGGAACCCATCTAGAGTAATGAGCAAATAGTCCTATTGTCCTTTGTAGTTCCTTTGAATTACTTGGAGGAGGCAGGCTACGTAGAGGTTCCAAACGCTCTGGGTCAGGTGCAATGGTTTGGTTTTCAATTTTATATCCAAGAAGCGTAATAGATGACTGGCAGAATTTACTCTTTTCATGGTTTATTGTAAAACCATATTTATGAACTGCATCCATGAATCGATTAAGGTTCACATCGTGTTCTTCCTTGTCTATCCCGCAAACTGTTACATCATCGAGGTATGCATATGTCTTTTTTAATTTTTCCTTGGAAATAACGTCATCCATGACCCGTTGAAAACAAGGAACCCCATCTGTTAGGCCAAATGCTAGCCGTCGGAATTGATAAAGTCTGCCACAGGCTTCGAATGCAGTATAAGGACGATCTTTCTCTCTCAAGGGTATTTGATGGTAAGCGCTCTTAAAATCAATGGTACTGAAATAGGAATTTTTTGATATCCTGGCCACAGTTTTTTCTATATCCGGTAGGGGATACCCATCCAAAAGAGTGTACCTATTAATTGTTTGTGAATAGTCGATTACCATTCGTTTTTTATTTCTCTCGCCCTTTACTACAAATGCTTGGGCTCTCCATGGAGATCTACTTACTTCTATGATCTGGTCCGCAAGAAGCTTCTCGACCTCTTTCTTCATAAAACTGTAGTCTTCCTCTGTATGTTTTCGAGATTTAGTTATGATTGGTTTCACATCTCTGGTAAGATATTCAAATAATGGTGGAGGTTCGATCTTTGCAGGTGCAAGATAACAAATGGTTAGAGGGGTTTTGGAACCGCCAAAAGAAAATTTTAGTTCTGAATGTAATTGAAGGATATTGTGCCCAACAATTACGTCGGCGCATAAGTCTGGGAGTACATTAAGTTTGGTATCATTATATGTGTGGCCTTGAAATTCTAATTTTGCGATACAATAACAGTTAATTTTAGTGTTCATTGAGGTAGAAGCCATAAAAACGGAACCAGAGGTAGGGTAGGTGTTGAACTGACACTTCTCTGCAAATGACTTGGATATAAAAGATTCGGAGCTACCTGTATCAATCAAAGCGTGAGCGGGTATATTGTTAACCTGAATGAGGACAGTAGCCCTTTCTAGGGTTGATGATGAGGCTGCAATTAGAACAGCTGACTGAGTTGACCCCTTTGATTTACAGACTGAAGCCCAGTGGCCAATTTTAGAGCATTTGTTACATTTTGAGTCTACTGCAGGGCAATGTTGACGGGACCTGTGTCTTGATAGGCCACAAAAGTAACATTTAGTATTATTACTTCGCATGGCCGCTAAGTTTGATGATTCCCTACATAAATCTCCATCTTGTGAGACAGAGGTAGCTGCATTAAGGTTAGCCTGAGAAACTAAATAAGATTCTGATTGATTTTTGGCCGACTCCAAAGCGCGGGCTTTTTCCACAGCTTCATCCAGAGACAACGAATTGAATTCCAGTAGCCTCAGCCGAATCTGGTTAGAATTAATTCCTCTAATAAAAGAATCGCGAATATATGTTTTTCTGTGAGTTTCAGCATCGACAGATTTAAATTCACAATTCTTACTTAAGAGCTGTAAGGCCTGATGATATTCGTCGATAGATTCTTCTGGAGCTTGCTTCCTAGAGGCTAGTTTATGTCTGGCAAAAACCTCGTTGGTTGGTTTAACGTATATCGATTTTAATAAATCGATTGCTGCGGAAAATGTTTCGATTTCTGATATGATTTGGAAAACTGATGGGGATACATGATTAATAAGAAGTTTTAACTTACCACCATCGTCGATTTTATCAAAAGAACTAGCAAAGTTTTCAAAAGTTTTCAACCAATACTTCCACTCCTGTGTTGCTGTTGGCGAGTGAGGGTCAACATCAAATTTGTCTGGTTTCAAGAATCGGTCCATGTTTTTAATTAATCGAGATGAATAAATTGTTATGTAAAAAGACCTTTAGATTAGAAAATTAGGCTTTATTCATCTTGATTATAGTTAACATAAAAGAGAAAACTTAACACACTAAAGAAAGTTATTGTAACACATGATTAAACTAATGAACAGGTTATGATATTAATATAAGGTTATAATAAAGATAATGAGCAGGTTAATATAACACATGATATTATGACAGGTAAGTATACACATACAATGCCCAAGTTTGTACAAACACTTTTAAGATCCAGCGACAATTTTTATTAGGTCTGAGTTTACAGAATCCGGATGAAACCGAACTTGAAACATGAGATCCTGTATTTTAATTCTTAGAACATACCCAGGATAGCAACTTTAGAGCTTATTAATGTCAGGCTAAACTGGTTTTGATTATATAACTTCATTCATGTTTTTAGGTGAGAAATGGCGATCACATAGGAAGATCATAGCTCCAACATTTCATCTAAATGTTCTTCGCAGGTTTATGGAAAGATTTAATAGAAATTCGAAGAGAACGTTAGAGCGCCTAGCCAAAGAAGGGGATAACGAATTCGATATACATGATTATATGAGTGAATTCACAGTTGAGGTACTCATAGGTAATTAAGAAATATTAAAATTTCTTTTTGATTTTACTTACAAAATAAGATAATTATAATTAAATGCATACAATAACATTATGCACATATTTCTAAAATGTACTTCAACGCTGTTTTAAAAACAAAAATTGGTCCGGGCTTTCTTTTACCTCGGCTGTTAAAATCATTTTAAGAAGTATTAAATAGTTCAAAATTTTGTAAAGTTAATTAGAATTAAAATTTTACTCAGTTTTGTTAGATGCATATGATTCAGATTAAATAATATAGCAATATAAAATTGTTAAGCATAATTATCAGTAATAATTTTATGTCCCATCCCATTTGTCTATACACTAAATTGCCTTATACACTTTTGTAAATAAGATAGGTAATATTTGTTCTAAAATGTTTAGCTTTCCAACGATATATTATTCGTCTACAATACTGTTCTTATTACAAAAAAAATAAATATATTTTCGCGCTTATCTCCTTTAGTTGATTATCAAACTTTCTCAATTTTTGTATTAAGCCGTAATCATCTGCTAACAAGATGATATACCAACTTTTTTTAAATCTACAAAATTTGAGGTACTTTATAGGAAGAAAATTTAAATTATAGGCATTTATGTTCTGTCAGAAAATTTCAATCAGAATGAAACCTACGTCAAATTAAAGTCCATTAAATTTTACATCTATGTAGCAAGTTTACTCAAAATCGTTACAGCCATATTTAAAAGAGTAGTAAAAAGGTCCAAAATGCTTGCTATAAAATGTCTTTTCCGGTAAGCTGAGTTTAATTAGAAAGTAGCTGTAACATCCCGGGCGTATAGTTGTCTTAAATATAAAATTTCAGTTTCATAGGACTTTTCGTTTTCGCGCTGGACTTACCACACTGACCTTTTTTCGGGACTTGGTCGTTTCAACTTAAGGGAACCAGAAATGTGTATTTCCGTTGAAAATTGGATTTCGAAAATTTTCACGATCGGAATATTTTCCCATACTATATATTGAAAGTAAAAATACTAAATATTTATATATTAATTACACGTTACAGAAACCGTGATGGGTGTAAGCAAACAAAATGAAGGCAGAAGTTGTTTTGATTATGCACAGGCCGTGATGAAGTAAGTAAAACAAATCTCTTTAATTAATATATAGTGAAGGTTCACAATTACGGATCAGAATTTTTTTAGAACTGTAGAATAATTCCGTTAACTAAAAATGTTTTTCTGCACGAATACAAAGCTCCTCTCCTTGAATTTGAGAGTAAGGAAGCGTAATGCGATTATATGATTTCTATTAGAAATTCAGCATAATATATAAATCAACGCCTATTTACATTAAATAAAAATTAATTATGAACATTTATTTCAGACTCTGTGATATTGTACATCTCCGACATACGAAATTTTATTTAAGACCAGATTTGTTATTCTACAGCTCCAAATATGGCTCTGAACAAAAGAGCCTCCTTTCAATCATTCATGGGCTTACAGAAAAGGTAAGATATTAAAACTAAAAGATAAATATCAACTATAATCAACGATAATAAAATCAAATTTGTGGATTTGAAAAAAACAATTATCAGGACTTGACTTTCAGACTACCTAAAATGGTTATGTTGGAAACCAACCTACCTTTGTTGACTGTCTTTGTATCTCTGATTAGTAAAAATTTAAAAGGACATATTCATATTAATTAAATGAATCAAAAAAATAGTTTAGGAATAACTAAAAATTGTAAGTTTAATTAAATTTTTAAACATTCACTTAATTTAAAAATTATAATTTCGCAGGTACTGAAGGCGAAAAAGGCACAATTCGAAAATAAAGTACATGATAAACAGCATGAAACTGTAGAAAAAGAAGATGTAAAGGTGACGAGTGAATCAAAAGATGGATTTTCATATGGGCAGGCCAGCGGATTAAAAGATGATTTAGATGTTGATGATATAGGTAAAGTACAGTAAATTATGAAAAAAAAAACAGTATAAAAGTTAATACATTTTTAACTATTAATTAAAAAATACTAAAGTGATATATCATTTTCCTTTTTTTTTTTTTTTTTGGAATAATAAATATTTTACATTTGTTTTTTCTATTGAGCTACTCGTGGTTACTCACAACCAAGCATTGAATTTACAAAAGATGAATTTACTTCTACTCTATTTACGTCTAAAAAAAGACGAGGTACCATTATAAAAAAATATATATATATTCTTGAATTCTCCACGTACTTGCGATTTAGTGAGTTAAACAAGCGTTGAGAGAAGTCTAGTCTCGATTCGTTCCGAAAAATTCTTGTTTTTTAATATAAGAAGATAAGTGAGTGAGTGAAAAAAAATATTTTCTAACAAAATAACTTTGAACAAGGGGCCACCTCCCTCCCCCCTCCCCCAAAAGGCTATTTTTAAAACTTATACTCTAGCAAGAAATTAAATTTAAAGACATTACTTCATTAAAAAGTTTTTATTCCAGGCGAAAAGAAAAGAAATGCTTTCTTGGAATCTATTATTGAAAGGGCAGCTAATAATGATTCAATCAATGACAAGGAAGTAAAAGAACAACTAGACACCATCATGTTTGAGGTAAGTAAAGGTACATGAAGAACAATTGTGCATTCAACTTTAATTGAAGTGAAAACAAAAATTAAAACTGGCTAATTTATAAGCTTCCTTAAAACATTATATATAAAGTGCAATATTTATAATTAAAGTATATAAAATTTACTTACTTATTTAAACATCACTCTTCACTAGTCCTTTGGTCGTCTCAGAAAATTTTCTGCTTAGGCACTACGTACTAACTAGACATACGGCAAAAATGACAGTAAACATACATGTATCGATAGATTTAAGATATCTAAAAGCAACTATATCTCACAATTGTGTGCTAATTCTCAAGCAAGCTGGTTGTATGTTAGCTAGTGTTGGGTAATTCCGCCTTTTTCTTCAAACAGTGTTGGCAGTAAAGATTTCAAATTATACAGGATCGATGGAGTTGGAAAATCAAGAGGAACAAGTTCAGGATTTTTGTAAGGGGGGGGGGTACAATGGGTTTAAATATTTTTTTATGTTTACATATAAAACACTGTTTTATGTACATATGAAATTGAAAAAAAGCGCGTAGTAAGAAGTATAAACTATACCTTTTCTCCCTACAACTTAAAAAACTGTTAAAAATATGAAAACAAAATGTGAGTTCAATATTTAGAGCGGGCACTCCCCCTCCCTCCTGTAGAGGATCTGAAATAGTGTACAGTCCAATCCATGTTGTCATGGAGAGGGACTACTGGATTTCTTTTTCAATATAATTTTACTCCAAGTAATTTTATCGAAACACGAAGAGGAATGGATGGGTCACATATATCTTTATTTGTCTCCTTGTGCTTTACCTGGGTGTTTGACTTGGTCAGTCATGAAGTACAGCATTGAAGAATGCTTATGTAATGTCTTGCATCACATCTGGAATAGATGAGAGAACACAGAGCCAAACAGGAGCCACTAATTTTGTAGTGGTTAGCATAACCGCTTTATATGCCCAAGGTCTTTTTAATAAAGATTTTTAATGGGAGTAAAACATCCTTGATTATGCCGTCCTTCATGGGAAAAAGAGATGTAAAAAGATTGTCAGAACCTGAAGGGGAGATAAAAAGGTTGTCAAAGCCTGTGCATTCCTTGAATATCTCTATCCTAGTAATAACTCTAAAGGGAAAATTTAGGACTCCTACTACAGCACCTTCCAGTTAGCCACAAAAGCATAAAGTGATGTTAAAGAGATATAAAATAATTGAGCAACATGATCCAGAAACTTTTGTATTTATTTTTGCTATGTTTAGTACCAAAAATATTTTATTTTTCAAATCATAATTTGTTTGCCAACCAAAGTTCTTACCATACATTTTCAAATTTTGAATACATTATATACTAATGTCATGGAACCAAATTTAAACAGCAGCTAGTAGATCCTTTTAAATGACTCCAATTAATGTTTTATCCATGCCGAAAATGTCAAATTTCTAGGATTTGTTTTTTTAAACTAAATTTTGGTATTTTTTCCATGGTTTTTAATACCATATACTCAATTTGAAAACCATTGACTTACAACAAATGTGTTCAATAAGAACAGACCGTTTTTATAACTGTTATTTTATCCAGCTCCTAGACATTCAAAAGTACTTCATTCAATTAAATTAGTTTTCTATAAGTTTAAACATTAACTAAAGTAATAAATTATAATGCACAGGGCCATGACACCACAGCAGCTGCGAGCAGCTTCTTTTTATGTATGATGGCAGCACATCCAGATATTCAGGTAAATATTTTCAATTTAATTAAAAACTTAATTTTGAAATCATTTTAAATATATACTTGACAAATACATACATTTATATGATTTATTTATTTTCTAAACAGCAAAAGTGTTATGAAGAAATCATGAAGGTATTGGGAGATTCCGATAGAGATATCACATTTAATGATATTCTAGAAATGAAGTACTTAGAAAGGTGCTTGATGGAAACTCTTCGCTTATACCCTCCAGTTCCTGTAATAGCCAGACAACCAAAAAAGGAAATCAAATTAGGTAATATTAAAAAACACACACAAATCACTTCTTTTTTTTCTAATATCAAGACTGAGAATAATAAGAAATTGTGTGAAACTCATTGATTTCCTCTTGCCTTTCCAGCTTCAAAAGATCTAATTATTCCAGCAAACTGTACAGTAGTAATAGCAATAGTCAGACTCCACAGGAGAGCAGATATCTATCCAAACCCTGATAAGTTTGATCCAGACAACTTTTTACCAGAAAAGTCAGCTTCAAGGCATTATTATTCCTTTATTCCATTTTCTGCAGGTCCAAGGAGTTGTGTAGGTAAGGAAATCAAAACAAAACCTACATTTTTGCGTTCACTTGAATTATATTTTAACATGAAAAAAACACTGAAAATTAAATGAATATATGTTTCTCATCAAACATTAGAGAGATTATAGATTTTCTATAATATATTTGATATCTTTTTTTTTTTTTTACTAATTACAAGTAATCTGTAGTTTTAGGAATGTTCATTAAAAGTTTCATCATCAAGATGGGAGTATAGTAAGCAAATTTAGAAAACAATGGACAAAATCTAATGCTCTTTTAATGATTTTTAAAAAATGTGTAAAATTAAATATGTTATGACAAGTTTTTCTCATAACTATTTGTTTTTTTTATTAGGTCGTAAGTATGCAATGTTAAAATTGAAGACTATTCTCGCAGCCACCCTCAGGGCCTTTCATGTGAAACCAGGATACACAGAAGATCAATGGAAATTACAGGCTGACATTATACTCAAAAGAGCAGATGGTTTCAAAATTAAGTTAGAACCACGAAAGAAAACAATGAAGAATTAGGTTAAAAAAATAAAATGACTTAAGACAATTACAGCCTTTGGGCAATAATTTATATAATTCCTATGTTTATTTAAATGTATCCATAGACTAGTTCTCATTATGCCTTAATAGATATATTAAGCGATCATTCTTAGGTTTGTTATTATTCATTAAATAGTTTCAACTTCATTCAATATAACTAGAGAATATATATATATATATATATGTGATCTAATCATAGTAAAAATATACCAAACAATTATTGTTAGTTTTGGATATTAATTCATGCATTTAAATTTTTTTTTTTCCAAAACAAGGAATAATTAAGAATCAAAGACATTATTGTATGAAGAACAAAAATATATTTGTTAGAAACTTATATGTTAAGTTATTGCTGTTTTTTTACAAAAATAAAAATAATAAACAACACTTTACTGTGGTATGCTCTAACCTGTTAATATTAATAAAATGATTCAATAACAATTCAATATTTTTTCTTCAAGTCCTTTCCTAAAGTGGCTGGACATGGTTATGCAACAAAAGGGACCACTTTTGATTGACCAAAGATGGCTTCATTACTGCTAATTTCTGATGCATCGCTTTAATTTGGTTACAATACACTTTGGCATTTATAATCCATCTCCAGGATTAAAGACGCTGTAGTTTATCAAACCAAATAAATCCAACCAAACAGAAACCATCACCTTTTTTTTTATGAAATGGGGGCTTTGAAAGGAGAAACATATGTGCTGTTTCTTCAGTGGTCATTTACAGTGGTGAATTTGCGAAGGCCAAGTTTCCCTGCAAGTTCTGGGACAGTTGTCCTTCCATGACTTTCTTTGTCTTAAAAGCTAAAGTCTACCTCCAGGATTTTTCGAACCCCCGATGCACATTACACTCATTAATGCTGCCTGCCTCAGACTTGATTGATGTTTCTGAACGTCTGGTTCACATTCCGGCCAAGTTCAAACTCGTAAAAAAAATGATATGAATATCACACCATGATATCTTATTAAAGACTGAATTATTATTAAGCACCAGATAAATAAAACATTATCATTTGGAAGAGGATTAATGGGTGTTGATGTTCCTTCAAATGAATAATCCAGTAAACGTAAACAGTATGCTATTTAGGGATGTATTAAAAAAACAGAAAATCCTGCAATATGTTCCAGAAAACTCAATAATAAGCAAAAAATCATAGATAATCAGTTAAGAGATGAAAATGGAACAGAAGGACCATTTAAAAGTTTAACCAATTTTTGAACATATTCACACATAAATATTTCTGAATACAGCAATGACTTTTTCAAAACTGCATTTGTCGCCAAAATTAATTATTATGTAAGAGTTCTCACCATTATTTAGTGTTTGGTTCAGTATTTTCATATTTAGTAATAAGTAGAATATCTTCTATGATTATTCGTACTCATAACAAAAGTAGCATACACAATTTATTAAACAAGATGAGTCAAATTTCTACTGAAATTAATCCCTCTAGTGAGAAAGAGTTGATTCCATTATCAACTAAAGCCCACAGTACAAGGCGAGAGAGGAGGCAAATGAAATATGAAAATGTGTGATAATTCGGCGATAGTAAACAGTCTCTTGTAACAATAATAAATAATGTGGAGATGGCAATATTCCTTTTCAGAAAATGCACTGATTAACATTTTTTGAAGAAAACAAAAAACTGAATGTAGCCAGCAACTTACATCTGCTGGCAAATCTTCAAAAGTATCTAATTGGTGAAAAAAATACATTAATGATACTAGATATGCGTACACTGATTTAAGAACAGCTATAACGTAGTTCCAACTTATTTTGCTTGTTACCCATAGGCTAACACATGCACAGAATGTTTTTCCATCCCACATCTGTTCTGCAGATACACAAAAGGGGCAGTAGGGCAGAGGTACTTGAGGGCGGAGTAGCTGAGTGCGTTAGTGCTCAACAGAGAACCAAAACTTGAGACCAAATAATTACGAGTTCGTGTCTTGGCACTGGGGGGGCCTTTAATATCAGCATTTAATCCCCGCCCTCACCCTCTGGTCCAAGAAACCCCAGTACAACCTCCCAATGCAAGGGTTAACAAAGAAAAAAAAAAAAAAAAAGAGGTACTGACATTTTATTGTTCACATGTAAACAACTAACCCGATGAAGGTACCTTTTCATGAAAATTTGAAATGGGGTAAACTCATCTCACTGGTTTATATAAATAAGTTTAAAAATGTTTTGAAATGGTAGCATTATAGTATCGTTCACCACTTTGGATCAATTCTTGTAATTAGACAGGAAAAAAAAAACTCTAACTAGGGTAAATTACAATTTTATTAACAAACAAATTTAAATAAAAAATAGACTAACACATGTTTTTTTAAGAAGTCTAAACTTTAAGACTTTTTATCTTTCTCACCTCCTTATAAACAGACTCCTGCTGGACTGAAATAAACAAATATTAATTAAATAAACAATAAAGCTAATAAAACTATTAATATTTATGATTTATACTTACTATAAGGATCAAACAACTTCATTTCTAGTTTATCAGCAAGCCTCTCTCTTACCCAAGAGCGATGATGACCACTAACTAAGCTTTCCAGCAGAACTAAAATAAATCTGTAATAAAAAATAAAATTAAGTAATTCCTACTTATCACCATAAATTCACGAGGAAAATAACTTTTAATCTTACTTGCTTTTGGTTTTCCTTTTAAATAGAACCTGTGTTAAAAACATCGTAATGTAACTACTTATTAAAAAATAACAATTATTTACGCTTTTTCAATTATTAATGAATAAAGTAAATTCAAATTTTTATTCTATCAATTTTTAGTGATAAAGTAAACAACCAAAAAGGTACACAACCTTTAACCCATCCTTCCCTGTCAATCCCTGACGAACAGGTTTTCATTTCCTTCAGTCAAAGAGGTTGTAATAATATTATTAAAACCTCCTTGCCTTCAGTTTTCAGCATGAAGTTAGGAAAGCAATATTGAATGGATAGCGGTATACTTCAATGAGGTTTAAAGCAATAGCGTTAATACCATGGTGTTTATCAATCTTGATCTATACATGTCTGTTTCACTCTAATTGGATTGTTCTAAAAGCGGCTGTAAATTAATAAATTATAATAATAAAAATAATTATTAACTAGATATTATTAAGTGTTGTTTAATATTACTAGTAATTATATTTGAGAGATTGAACTCAATTTGGGTAAAAATGAAAATATAGAAGAGATGATGGATCTATTTAATAACCTTTTTGTTGTTTTAATTTTGAACGGTTAGCATACAAAATTTATAGGAAAAAATGGCCAATATCTTAAGTCCCTTTCCATAAAGACATTCTATACATTTTATTTTATTTTTTTTTTTTTTTATAAAAGACATGCATATAACATTTTTCTCTTCGTCGAGGTCGAAACCTGTTGGAATAAAAAAGGCAATGTGCATGCCTGTCTTATCTCTAAACAAGGACGGAACAGAACTAATTAAGTACTTATCTCCCTTGCAAGAATCGAGAGAAGAGAGGGGTGAGAGGAGGGTGCATCATTACTTTATGTAATATATAATAAACTAATGACAACAGAAAGAGAAATTCAGATATTTCATCCTTCAGAAAGAGATCCTTAGCCATGTTCTTTACAGGATTGCAAAGATTGGAATATATAAGATGTTGACCCACCGTCTTGACCTATAGATAAAAAATGTAAAAAGAGATAAAATCGATTAAATTGTTGCTTCTGAGATCTGTAAAGTATAAAATAGACCATGTGTGAAAGGACGAACAATCAGCTGAAAATGATGATCGATGGACGAAGCTATCAAACCATTCAGTTTATTGTGGTCTAGTCACGTCATAAAGATAAATCCAACAGAATATTATGCGCTGTTCCAAAAATATGAACATATTTTTACACTGTCGTTGCTAAATATTTATCAAGCAAAAGTGAAACAAATAAGATTATTAGAGTAATGATTAACTTAATACTTTATTCTTCTCCGAGTATTATGCCAGAATATTTACCACTTGTAGTTATTTACCAAAGTAGATTACTACAATTTATATTTCATTTTCCACCAATGTTTATTATATATGTATGTATATATATATATATATATATATATATATTATATATATATATATATATATATATATATATATATGAATTTAAATATTTATTTTTTGTAGATTATCAGTGACAGAAACTATTTTAGGCAAGGAGGTCAGACTGTAAGATATGATAAATCAGTGTGTGACCATCAAACAGGTGATTACATTTAAAACCTTACCCATTGTTATAAGTTTGTAGGTTATTAAACTCAGTGTAATTTTATTAAGGATATTGAAATTTTAATTTGTCGTCATCAGAACTTAGAAAAATGTTGGAAGGACGCTAAGAGTTCTTGAAGAATTTAATTAATATAAAGCTGGTTTTTATTTCCCTTAATTAATAAAATAAAAATAATTGGAAAAATTTAATCATGATTATTAAACCCAACTGCTTTAGTAAGTCTTTATCTCATAGTTTTTTCAAGCATATGAAGAAATCCCAGCAGTTCTATCATAGATATGGTAAGTAAGTCTCTGTGGTTATAATCTATTTTGTATTGTATTAATAAGCATTTGTTATTTATTTATGATCTCATAAATATATACTACTATTTAATAACACTATCTGTATAAAACTATCTAGTTTTCTTCAGTTATTAATTTTATTATCATTAAAACAGAAATATATGCCAATAGATTAGGAAACTTCTCATTTATTTGTATTTATCTTTTATCTCACTCAATATTTGTCAACTTTCTCCCATAGATATATTTAGTCAGTGAGATTTAAATCAGAAATGTAGTCTAGCTGAGATTTCCCTGGATTGAAATATTGAAGCATTAATTCAGGCAGATACTAATTTGTCTCTTTCAAGTATTTTATCCTAAGAAATCTTTGATTAGTGTATACATATATTACATATACCTTTCAGATAAAATATAGTATATGTGTAAGAGTATGTGTGTAACTCTGCATATATTCATTGGTCAGTTGCACTGCCTATCTTGGGTCAGTGAGTTGAAGTCTATGTGTTTTTAATTAATTTTAATAAGCTTGTCTTAAATTTAGAAAACAAGGTTGGTCATCTTAGGCCATTTTCCATTTTAACTATTTTACTTTTTACTTTCACTTATTATGTATAGTAAGGAAAAGTATTGCGATCGTGAAAATATTTGAATTCCAGATTTCAACGGAAATACACATTTTAGGGTCCCCTGAGTATAAATAACTAAGTCCCGCAAAAAGGTCTGTGTGTGTGTGTGTGTGTGTGTGTGTGTGTAACTCCCAGGCGGCATGTGTGGTAAGTCCTATGAAACTGAAATTTCATTTTTAAGACAAATATACGCCCGAGACGTTACAAAACCTTTTTCTTCAAAATGAGCTTACCAGAAGAGCCACTTTATGCTATACATTTTGTACCTTTTTTCGATTTTCTCAAAAACGATTCCGACGATTTTGATTAAACTCACTATATCGATGTAAAATTTAATGGGCTTTAATATAATTTAGGTTTCATTCGGATTAAAATGGTCTGACAGTGCTTAAATGCCGATATTTTAAATTTTCTTTCTCTAAAGTACTTTTACTTTTGTTGATTCTATAAAAATAACTATATTATCTTGTTACCACTGATGAAAAACAGATAAATATATAAATTGAATGAATTCCCCAACTAAAGGAGAAAACAGAAAAGAATATTTTTTAATGCATTTTTTTGTTTTTGAACATAAGAGCAGTAATATACATGTATGATATACTGTTGGAAAGCTAAAGATTTTAGAAAAAATATTATCTTATACTCAAGCTTTTATAAGTTAATAGAAAGTGATGAATAGAAGATAAAACTAACTGATTATTTTAGATAATGATATAATAGATTTTTTAATAAAATACATGTTTCTATATAAATTCAATTTAATTAATTCTTTAATAGTTTTACGTATTTTTATCTCTAGCAGTATTTGAAAATTCTTTCATTGATTTTAAAAGTGGAGGTAAGTGAAAGTCGTGTGCTGCCCACACCAGATTTTTTATATATGATTTAAATGTCTCTCTCCTCTTTTTACCTATCCAATCCATTAACATATCCTCCTTTCCAACATATCGTTTTGTTTTATCCATAATTTATTTATTTTATTTTTTACAGAGAGATATGTATACATACTTATTCACTATATTTCATATTATAGTGTTTCACATTAAATGAAAGTATTTACATTTTGTATATCATAGATATGTAACTCCTTTTTCATATTGTAATTTTTTTTTTAAATTTTATGTTTCACATTTTTTCATACTGCAAAAAAATTTTTTTTTTTTTTTTTTAAACATATTTATTGATATTTACAACTGTATTAAATAAAATACATCTAGTAAATGTGATGGTAATATACAAAACTGTCATGAAAAACATGTAGAGACACTACCCAGTGGCAGCACTCTTACAAAAAAAAAAAAAAATTTAATTTTTTATTATCTAGTTATTCACATTTCTACAGTTTCAGTCAGTTTCTACCTAGTTGTGTGTTAATTTGACTGTACCCTCAACTAATTTCTCCTCAATTATACTTTTTATTTAATTAAATTGTTAGTTGTCAAATAATTTGCCGTCATATTTGTATGTTTGAGTTCTTGATTTGTTCTTTTTTATCACGTAAGTCTGCTTTTATAACATTGAATTGATACTGTTGTATTTCCATGTTCTATCAGTAGTTGTGGTAGTTTGTAATTATTACTCTCTACACTATCCAAATATTAATATAATTTGTGGTATAAACCTGGTGACTTAGAGATCACATGCATCTTGTTCTATTTTTCAACTAAACCAGATAATATGTCTGTTCTGATTTATGATAAAGATGGTTTTAAAGGCAAGATATCACCTTTAGCCTCTTCTTTAGCATGGTTATTAGCCTGGTCATTATCCTGATGCCTGCCTGTGCTTTTAATACAGGTAGTATTGCAGGTACAGTTAGTATTGCGTATGTGGATATCGAAAATATATAAAATTTTATGTTACCATCGTTTTTTGACCATTATATTACACCATATTATGCTCATTATGTTACATACTTATAGAACGTATCCTAATTTTGAATAATTAAAGCAGTTTACTTTTATGGTTAATTAATAAATAAATAGCCATGTTCAGATTTTCCTTTCAAATTTGTGAATGAGATGGGTTCCTCTTGAATATCTAGAATTCAATTATTTATGATTCAGTGAAATATAAGTTCAGAATTGTAGTACTTTGTTTATTATCAAAGATATTTATTTAAAATATTGTAATTGATTTATATATTATCTTGTTTACCTCATTGTATTTTATGTATTCTTATGCTTCATGGAAAAAAAAAATTAAAATTATATTGTTCTGAGAAATATAGATGTTGCCGATCAATAATAATCTTATTCCCATTACTGCTGTGAATAGCAAATTTTTATTTAGCTATTTTAATAAATGATTAAACTAATTTTGTTCCATACATTTCTTTGGCTAATTATGTTTAGAGGATAGATAATAGATGTGTGATAATAAAAAATTATGATAATGTTTGGTGGCCAGATGATATTTAAATTTCAAATAATGACTGAAATTAGGGCTGAGTATTATATATATGAATACAAGTTGAAGGATGTAAGTGTTGAATAAAATTGGAATAATCATGTTTAATATGAAAATCTAGAAGATCAGGCAAAACCTTGAACAGTCAGGAAACATGTAAATTTACATATAATGAATTCATATATCTTTTAAACCAGAAAAAAATTCTTTATGTCCATTTGTAATTAAAATGTTAAGAAGTATTGATTTTCTTTTTTTAGGTATGATTAAGAGTTCACATCTTGAATTCGTATGTCCTTATATGAGGAACATTAATTATATTTCGACTTCATCAAAGTATCTCAACGCAGAAGATACTGGTTCGAAGCAGCCTTCAAATCCAACCGTGGATTTGCTGAAAAATGCCATCAGCAAAGGTATTCCATATTTTAATCCTTTTAGATTTTCTTAAACTTTAATGATTAGTATTTTAAGGTTTCGGTGAGGCATTAGGTAAAAGTATCCTGTATTATGGAGGAAAATAGTCTGAGTGTTGTTCAATGAAATAGTTAAGACTATTGTATATCATTGTATTTTTTTGTTATAATTCCACCCAGACTATATTTCTCTGTCATCTTTTCTAATCTGCCTTTCCTTATGAGATCTAATGATGACCTACTTTGTGGGTTGAAATATTTGCAAAACAATTAATAATTTAGACGATTTCATTGTATTTGTTTGTTTTTTACTGCAGCATGGTATCCTAGTCACTCCCAAATTTCTTAAGACTTTTAGTGCTGATTAATAACAATATAACTGAAATGTAAATATATGAATTTAAATAACACCACACATTTGTTTATATGCTATGTTTAATTTAGACTGTACTGATTTTTGTTTAGCACCTTTATCAAATTATTAATGCCTTTCATTAATAATATCCTTATTCTCATCAGTGTCAGGATTAATGAATGTAATTAAAAATGAAGAATAATGATTGGCATTTTATTTTATTTTTTAATAGACCATTAAAATCTATTTGAACATATATTCAATTATTAAGAATCTTAAAATGAATTCAGTAAATTAATTTGTTATTAAGCATTAAAATTATCTGGCTCAGTTATGATTGTTTAAATCATAATGAATAATGAATGATTTTATTCGAATGATCATTTAGTGGCGATTTGTTCAAATGATGTTTAAACCTGCTCTGTCAGCCTGAATTTTAGTTTTTCATGTTAATATATAATGGTTGCTAAAAATAACTGGGTTATTAACATCTTATCCTGTCAAATCCTGATTTCTACATGTTAAAAATTTAACATACAGTATATTACTTAATAATTAATCAGTTCCATCATTACATGTACCTCCTATTTATTTATATCCTTATTAAATAATCCTGTCATTTAACAGTTTTGAGTGCCTTTGATAACAGAGTAGTAGTTGAAGTAGAAAGTAATTGCCAGTTGATTACTGTTACTTTTTGTAATGAGGTAAAAATGGATTTGAAAACTCAACCACAACCTTCAATCAGCCAAAACATCATTAAAGATATAAAGTTTGAACCAATTAAGAAAGAACCTGAATTATTGACTCCTATCCCTCTTCCAACTCCTAATAGTCCTAAAAATGCTAACTGCAAAGGAAAGGAAATCCCTAAAGGTAAAGATCCGTATAGTTAAGGTAATATTTATTTATTATTGTCACTTTTTACTTTCAATAGCCTATACATGAAATATATAATAAGGGAAAGTATTGGGATCGTGAAAATTTTTTAATTCCAGTTTTCAACAGAAATACACATTTTAGAGCCCCTTGAGTCCAAATAATCTAGTCCTGCAAAAATGTCTCTGTGTGTGGTAATTCTAGCACAAAAAGAAAAGTCGTAGGAATTTGAAATTTCAATTCAAAGTTACACCTACTTTTTTCTAAAATAGGCTAACTGGAAGTGGTGCTCTGTACCTTTCATTTGTTACCTATTTACAATTTTGATTAAACATATATATTATATTATATTAATGTAAAATTTATTGGCTTTAATATCATGTAGGATTCATTCCAATCGAAATAGCTGAATTATTAATTTTCTTCCTTTAAAGTACCTTTAATTTAATTGATTCAAAATAATCAACTTTATTAGGATTGATGAAAAGCAGCTAAATACAAAATTTGTTCAAATATAGATATTTTCATTCAAATTTGATAGCCAACTAAAGGAATAAAGAGCAAAAATATTTTTGTTTTTTTTTAACATAACAGTAACCTGAACATAGATTTATAATATACACTTGAAAAACTTACGATTTTAGAAAAAATATTATCTTATAACTAAGCTTTAAAAAGTAATCTAAACTGACAAATGGGGCATAAACTTATTACTGGTAATTAGCCATGTTACAATGTGATATTTTTTAATCTAAATAATATGTTTCTAACAAAACTGAATACACTTTTTATTTAAATTAACTTTCAACTTTAAGTTTATTTATAAGTTCTTAAATTGATTTTAATAGTGAAAGTCGTGTGTGGCCCCCACCAGAATTTTTTTAGTTGCCTCTCATTGGTATCTGAACAATCAACTCAGTCATGCTTTTAATATTTTGACTTTATGTTTTGTTTTACATAGTTATGCACTTATCATACTTTATTTTATTTTTTAAAAATGGTCCTAGGCTCATTACATATTGAGATTCGTACTGTTTCTGGGCCAACGGCCATGCAATAAGGTGCTCAGCCATCTGGTTTTTCTCCATTTTGGGTACCCAATTTATAGATGCTGGGTGTGCTCCAGGAGGGCCCCTCTCCGGCTGAAATAACAGAATAAATATTTTGTCACAGCCGGGATTTGAACCCAGGACCTGGAGAACAGTAGACTAGTTCTCTATTCACTAGACCATGCCACTCCCTATTACCCTTACTGCTCCCTATACTTTATTTATTTAACATTTAAAAAATAAATATTATTTTTATTTTTAAGCCTTTTATTATACTTTCAAGTATCATTAAAAAAATGAAATAAACATTTTAATAACTAAACATTTTTATATTAAAATAAAATGAATTCGTAAACCATATCTATCTACAGCAATGTCTAATGACCTACGATTGCTTTAATAAATTGTATTTATAAAGCATATTAATACCCCCGAAATCGGATTCTAAATAATTATTTCCAAGTCATTATAGGATATCACTTACTATTTTTATTTGTAGTATTAATATCATATGCTGATTTAGTTTTCTTAAAATTAGAGTGTATTTCTGATTATAGCTGTTAAGAAAAAAGTTCGCGTAGATTTGAGTGTTGCTTCTATGGAAAGGAATTTTATCACACCTGCTAGAGCGATATCAGATTTCCTTCTAAAACCACAAGATTTGGAATGTTTGAAAGCTACCAAAAGGCGATCCCCATATGAAAATGAACCTCCTATCACTGTTTACTGGAGAAAGGATGTTGAAGCAAAGTATGTCTTGTTATATTATTCATGTTCATAGTTTTGTTAATAATCATAAGATTCAGTTTTATGTTATTTCAGTCTCCTAAATTACTTATTCTTATGTATTTACTGAAAATGTGTCACTATTTATTTTCAAATCCTCTGATTTATTATTTTAAAATTTACTATATATCATATAAGCATGTTTTATGTAATAACAATCTAATAAAACTAAAAATAATTTATACTGTTTGCTGTGAATTGAAATCTGTACCTTAATAAAGATAAAATATAAAACTTTTAAGTTGAAAAAATTAATCAAATAAAACATTTGTATTTCATTTAATTTTTTTTTTCGAAGTAAGATAATTTAAATAACTGGAAGATCCCAGAATACTGCAATGATATTGCTTCATGCTTGGGTTTGAAATAGTTTCTGTGTTCTAAATAACCACCTTTTGGTGGCTTATTTGACACTGTTTACATTTAGATATACTGTTTTGTATGTTATTTCCCTTTCATCATTCCTGTAATTCTATTAATTTTTTCCCATTTTACATACTCACAAAAAGTATTGCTATTTCTTTGCTTAATTTGTTATTAAAAAAAATATATAAACCAAGGTAGCGGAGTATCCTCTCCACTTTAAACTTCATGGAAAAGTTTTTACCATCTATAAATTTGGAAATGGAGGTTATCAGAGTGTTTCTACCAGAGAACTCATTTTTTTACCCCAATCAGAAATTCTTCTCTAACCACTTCATTGACACACTTTTTATAAATGGATAGTCATTCATCAATGCTATGTTAACCATCCCATTTGAATTATTGTTTGGTTAGATGTTAATTATCTTTGGTTTATGTGTCTTTAATATTAATTATGTTTTACATCAATTCAGAGATAGTTCAGTCTTTTCTTCATTTATTATTATCACACTTGATTTGTTTAACTTTTATAATGTTACTCTAAGTATCAACTCTAATTCTGATTTTCAATAGGTTCTAATGGCTGCTGATTCAATTTTTACAGAGCCATTGATGTATGGGGATCAAAGGAAAACTTGCAGAAAGAATTGTTTAAAAGGGATTTAGAAAGAAAATTTCATCAGCAAAGTAAGACATTTTTTTTTTTTTTTAATTCATCTACTTGAAAAATATTTTAATTTGAAGTCTTATAATTTTTTTAAAATTTCCCATGTAGATTTATTTGCTAATAAAAGACGATTAAGGGATTATAGGAGAGTTCGAAATTCACAAAATGACATTGCTTTCTCCAAAACTTCTGGTTTACTAGGTTCATCAGGAAAAGTTGTATTGACAGCAGTAGCAATGTAAGTAATTAAATATTAATCTATTCTCTTAACTATTATTTTATTTATTTAATTTTGGGTTTTAGGTCAGTCTTAGTTTTAGTTGCCCTACTTTATTTATGGTCAGGATTTCTAATTTATTTCATTTTTATGTAATTGTAAGTTAATATTTAAATATATTTTTAAGGTCCTTAAAGCTATTTTATAATTAGTTTAATAATTTTATAAATAGAATAATAAATATAATTAGAATAATAATGACAAAATATAATGATAGCAGGGTTTCGGGAATGAAATAAAAATTAATAAAATTGTGAGCAAGCATATCACAAGAACAAAATATCTTTATTGAATGATAATCTGTAATGTGGACCATTTAGTACATTTGATTTAAGTTAATTGGTTGTGCCTGTAGTTATGTTGAATAAGGGTGTGTTAGATTATTTATTGTTTATTCTGCTAATGTACTTTTAATTAAGGAATTATTCTTTTTAACTAAATAAGTTTATTAAAAATACTGATTGATTCATTGTTTCATTCTGTTAACAGTTTTTTTTATCTATGTTATAGAAACGGAAGTAACTTTATATTCAAGTTGGCTGCATGGCTCTATTCTGGTTCACACAGTATGTTTTCAGAGTGTATACATTCATTGGCAGATACCATTAATCAGCTAATACTTGCTTTTGGTATTCATAAGTCTGTGCAGGTGATTAATTCTTATTTCCTTCTATATTTAATAAATATTTTCTACAGTTCTGCTTTTTTTTTTTTTTTTTTTTTTAATTTAATTTTATAATTTTAATTAAAATACCTTTTTAAAGTTAGGTATAACGATGTTTTTAGACTGCTGATGAAGTTCACCCTTATGGATATTCAAATATGAAGTATGTTTCTTCTCTAATATCAGGAGTTGGAATATTCTGTGTCGGAACAGGCCTCTCTATTTACCATGGAATCACTGGACTTTACAACCCAGCGCCTGCAGAATCTTACTTCTGGGTAAATTAAAATTTCATTTAGTATTTTGTAAATGAAATATGCAATTTTGCTAGCTTAGTTATTTGTGTGTGAATAAATAAGAGGTGGCCTTTGGGCCGGAGTTTTGAGGCATCTTAGCAACCATAAGTGATATTGTTTGGACCCCTCTTCAGTGGGTTAAGTTTTATTTGTGGTAACCCTATGGAATGATTCTCGACCTTCTCACTCTGTTATAATAGTCTGTCCTCTTTTCCTTTAACAACTCAGGATAGAATGTTGGATACTAAATAAAAAATCTGGTGCGGGCAACACACGACTTTCACTTACCTCCATTTTTAAAATCAATAAAAGAATTTTCAAATTCAGTTAAAGATAAAAAATACGTGAAACTATTAAGGAATTAATTAAATTAAATTTCTATAAAAACATGTGTTTCATTAAAAAATCTATTATATTATTATCTAAAATAATCAGTTAGTTTTATGTTCATTTCATCACTCTCTATTAACTTTTAAAATCTTGTGAATGAGATGATATTTTTTTCTAAAATCTTTAGCTTTCCATGTCATACATGTATATTACTGCTCTTATGTTCAAAAACGAAAAATTACATTAAAAAAATATTTTTTCTGTTTTCTCCTTTAGTTGGGTATCGAATTTATTCAATTTATATATTTACCGGTTTTTCATCAGCGTTAACAAGATAATCTAGTTATTATTATTGAATCTACAAAATTAAAGGTACTTTAGGGGAAGACAATTTAAAATATCGGCATTTAAGCCCTGTCAGACCATTTTTATCCAAATAAAACCTACATGATATTAAAGCCCATTAATTTTTACATCGATATAGCGAGTTTAATCAAAATCGTCGGAACCGTTTTCGAGAAAATTGAAAAAAGGTGCAAAACGCATGGTATAAAGTGCCTCTTCTGGTAAGCTCATTTTGATAAAAAAAGTTTTGTCACGTCTCGGGCGTACAGTTGTCTTAAATATGAAATTTCAATTTCATAGGACTTACCGTTTCCGCCCGGGAGTTACCACACACACACACACACAGACACACACACACACACACACACACACACACACACACACAGACCTTTTTGCGGGACTTGGTTATTTGAACTCAGGGGACCCTAAAAAGTGTATTTCCGTTGAAAACTGGAATTCGAAAATTGTCACGATCGCAATACTTCCTCTTACTATATATAGTAAGTGAAAGTAAAAAGGGAGATGTGATGATATTTTGGTTTATTATTTTCAATAATAAACCTTTGTAATCAACCAATCAAAGAAAAAAAAATATGGTGCGTGCAACACACAACTTTCACATACCTCTGTTAAAATCAATTTAAGATTTTTTTAATACATTTAGAGATAATAATAAATTGTTAAAGAATTAATTAAATTGAATTTCAATAGAAACATGTGTTTTATTAAATAATCTATTATCATGTCGTTGATATTATGATGTCATGTTAAAGACATATTTTTCTTATACTTGGTTAAAATAAAACTCGACATTTGGGAATTTTTAACAAACATTTGATGAAGCATGGTGTACGTGCTTAGTTTTTATTTATTTTTCTCAACTAAGCTGAAATTCTTAATTTTGTACTTTGATTAATGTTTAGGCATTCTGCATATTGGGAGGGTCATTAGTGTCAGAAGGTGCTACGCTATTGGTGGCTATTAATTCAATAAAGAAAGGTGCTGCTGCAAAAGGGATGACTTTTACAGAATATGGCAAGTATTATTTTCCATTTTCTTGCGCGTACCTATCTCACCAATCATTTTTACTTTGAGCCAAAAGCACATTTCATTGAGGATAAGTTTACAAAAACTGGTTATATTCTATGATCCTCATTGTTCTTTTTAGTTATAACAATAATTTCATGTTATATTACAGAGTATGAATGAGATGTAGGTTGTTTATACGTATGTTTCTTGTTCCAGAGAACTAAAAGGAAACGTATTATTTTATTTGCGACCAGACCGTATTTATTCCATAACTAGTTGCATTCCACCTTTTGTTATTGCTTTCAAAAAGACTTGTACCAAAGTTAGATTCTTATGCTAATACTGTTGTTAAAATAACGCAATGCAAGAAAACTGGTAACCTGCACAGATAAATTATGTTTATTTTATTTAATCGTGTATAGAAACTTGAGTTCCTAGTATTAAATAGATCACTTTAAATATAGTCAGTATTGAATAGACATTCTAAGCTGAAGGACTGACCATGAATAGATAGGAAGGTACAATTTTATCAGTTTATACCTAAGCCTCTTAAAAAAAAAAATTAATTCAATATATTAATTGCAACTAACTTTTCACTTACAGTTTTAAGAGGACAAGAACCATCCGTTAATGTGGTGCTACTTGAAGACCTAGCTGCTGTTCTGGGTGTTACCGTTGCTGCATCCTGTATGGGTTTGACATCCCTTACAGGTTCACATGTTCCTGATGCTGTTGGTTCACTTATCATTGGTGGTCTCTTAGGAGTTGTGGCTTCATTTATTATTTACACTAATGTAGCTGCTTTAGTTGGAAGGTTCTTATCTTATTCATATATATGTTATTTTCATAATCAATCTTTCTATGTTATAGTTATTGTCTTATGATATGCACGTACACAATATATATCTTCAAAGTCTTATTAATTTTCTAAAAATTACTATTGTTTTTATTCTTGATGATTTAATTTTCATCTTAAATTTCCTTTAAAAAAAAAATGTTTTATATTCATTGTGTCTAGCTATGAGAAATTTATTTTTCTCTGGTAGTTTTTATTAGAAAAACAAAATGGGTATGCACCTTAGTGACATTCGTATTGTTTTAGAAGCCCATGACTAAAAATAATTTTCTAACATAGAATGGATGATGTAGTTGTTACTTAGATACATTCATGCCCCAGACTTTGGGACTATTCTATACACAATTGATATCTTTATTTGTGTATTTATTTAACATAACTTTACGATACTGTGTTTAATCGGACAATGCTACAATGGGAGTCCTAACCATCCTAACCAGCCTATCCAGGTTTAATTAGGATAGGGATCTTTAAAGAATTCCTGACATTGCACAAGCTTGGGAACATTTCCCCTCCAAAGGACAGTATAAACAAGGATTTTTTACACCCTTTAAAAAAACTGTGGGTTATCTGCTGGATTGAACCTCCTGCCACCTTGCTTATAGGAGGCTGTTATGCTAACCACTTATAATGCTATACCATATAGGTGTATACATGCTAACGCTCTACCATAGGTGACCCCAAAAGGATTCTTGAATGCTATAAGTTATTCTCTTTAATATTTAGGACAATCATCCTCAGTGCCTAATCAGTATAACCAAGCAGTTATGAAAAAATATCCTTTCTAAGAAATCCTAAATCACATACATTTCAAAGATTGTTAAAAGTGATGTCCTATTTGTGAGGTAAACCCATGGAAGGCTTGTTTCCTTTATCAAGCCAAAGGTTGCAAAATTAAATCCCAGTCCTGTTCTGACTTTCTTAAGCGTAAAATTAAGAGGAAATTGACTCGTATGAGTGGCTATCTTGCACCTTGATGTTTTGAGGCTCATCAGCCAAATGTTGGCTACTCATAAAAATAGGTGTATGTAAGGAGTGATGACCATACTCTATAAAAATCATTGTGAATCTTAGTATAGTCTCCCAGGAGGTTACAGGGTTTGGGCAAGGACCTTAACTATCAGTTATGTCATCAGAAAAAAAAACTTTTTTGTAAAATTTTCAGTTTTAATTTTCTTAGAATATATAATTTTATTTCTAACATTACCCTATTTTTGTTCAACAAATTAATAATTATTATATATGTTTAATAATGGATTATATTATAGGTCTATTTCAGAAGAATTTCTTGAGAAAATTAATACTGAATTAGAATCGGACGTAATGATTAGAGCTATTCACGATGTAAAAGGCATAGACATTGGAAATAATCTTGTTCGGTATAAGGCTGAACTTGATTTTGATGGCAGAGAGCTGGCAAAAGCTTATCTTGATTCACAGAATATTCATGCATTGCTTGAGGTAATCAAACTTTTTACTTTTTATGATAAAACACAATGTTCTTGAGGAAGTACTAGTAAGTATAAATTCAATTTTTATTTTTTTATTTGAAATTTGAATAATTAACACATTATAAATTGTTTCTGATCACTATTAATTTATAAAAATGATTGATTAAAATAAGTCAAAATAAAGATTATCAAACTTAGATTATTCGTAGATGTTACTGAGGTATCTTAATTATTTTATTTTTACCCAGGAGGTCCAGCAGTTTAAAACAATTGATGAGTTAGAACAGTTTATCCTGAAACATAGTGAAAATATAATTGACATGATGGGTGGTGAAATTGATAGAATTGAAGTGAAACTCAGGGTAATTTTTATAAATTGTATTTTTATTTTTTTCTTATTATTAAATAATACTATTAATATCCAAGAGACGTTTTTAATAGATTATGGATGAGAATCTTTAAATTGTTACATTCTGAAGTTATTGGACTAAAAGTTATTAAACTTTCTCATGTTTTATTCATTGACAACTGAGACTGTAAGATGCAAGAGCTTGTATCGTGTGTCTATAGACAACAACGTGCTTGTATGGAGTGCCCGGCTCATTGTTGAATTCGTAAAAAAACTAATATTCTTTAATAGAATAGAAACATATCACGGCTTCCTTCCTCTGAAATACAATATTTAAATTTAAAATATGAGACATTTTAACAATATAATTAAAAAGGACTAAAACTAAAAGTAGTGTATTCAAAAAATAAAAATATAATATTTAAATTTAAAATATACTTAATTTAATAAGGTAGAGTTATTACAATATAATGAATATGATTGAAATAGAAAAAACACAATTAAATGTAGTAACAAAAAACAACTTTATACAAAAATAGAAAATATAATATATATTTTATATGCATGTAAATTAATAAAATATTTACACATTTGGTCCTGAACAACATTTGAGAGAGAAAGAAGAAGAAGAAACTTTATTTATTTACATAATATTTACAATGTACACTCAATACAAATATGTTTGGTTTCATGATTTCAGTGGACCTTTTTTCATGATAACAGAGTTTCAATCATCCTTTGAATTTACTAATTTTCATTCAATATTTTATTTAAGATAGTAGGAAAAGTAACACGAAAAAACCTACACAATATAAAATACAATATTAGTTTAAAAGTACATGTTTGGTTCTTTTGTGCGTGTAGCGATTTAGTGATGTTTTGTTGTAATTACCAATTTCTAGTTTTAATGGGTTTTCAGAAGTTGTGGTTTTATCAAAATAGTTTTTGGTTACTGTGTAGATATACTGTTTTAATGTTGGAAGATTTAGGTCAGAGAGCATTTTTGAAATTTTAGTATATCGTGGGTAGTTATTGATTATTCGCATACATGTATTTTGTATTGTTTCTATTTTTTTATAATTGGTATTGCAAGTCGAGCTCCAGACGGGCGATGCATAACAGATCTGGGCACGTATGACTGTTTTATATAGTAGTAGTTTGTTCTGAGTGCTTAAACTGGATTTTTTATTAAAATATGGGAACATTTTATAAATACATTTTTTTGTTTTTTCGGATTTTCTATTGATATGTTCAGTATATGTTAACGATTTGTCTAAAGTTATGCCTAAGTATTTAACTGATTTAGACCAGTTAATGTGGACTGAGTTTAATAAAAGATGGTGGTTTATGTTCGGTCTGCGCTTAGTAAAGATTATGGCTTCTGACTTGTTTGCATTTATTTTTAATTTCCACATATTGCAATATTTATTTATTTTTTTGAAGTTTAGCTGCAATCTGTTAACTATGGTATCGATGCGATAGGATGATGTATATAGGGCTGTATCATCAGCGTAAAGAGACCTTATAACGTGCGGGTGGCTTGGAAAATCGGATATATATACATTAAATAAAGTTGGCGAAAGGCAGGATCCTTGAGGAAGGCCGGCCGTTACAGGAAGTATACTGGATGTCGAATTATTTACACGAACATAAAATCGTCTATTGTCAAGATATGAATAGATAATATGAATTAGGTAAGAAGGGAAGTTGTATTTAATTAATTTGTGAATAAGTCCTGTATGCCAAACGGTGTCAAAGGCCTTTTCTAAATCTATTAAAAGCATACCGGTATGTTTCTTTTCGTTAAAAGCTTTGGTTACGTAATCAGTAAGCCTTGCTTGTTGGTCTACAGTAGAGTGGTGTTTTCTGAAGCCGAATTGGTCATCTATTATGATTTTGTTCTGTCTAATATGCCGATTTATTCTGGTTAATATTAGTCTTTCTAAAATTTTTGATACAATATTTAATAGGCTAATCGGTCTGTAATTCGAAATTTCTTTCTGGTCTTTATTAGGTTTGGAAATAGCGATAGTTTTGTGGGTTTTCCAGATGTTAGGAAAATATCTGAGTCTCAAGATGGAATTATAGATTGAGACGTGTAATATTGATTTTTTGCTAATATTTTTGATTACCAGGGAGGGAATACCATCATCACCTGATGCTTTCTTTGTGGCGAGTTCTTTGATTACTTTGCTAGTTTCTTTTGGTGAAATAGAGGAAAAGTTACTACTTATAGGTATTTTAAAAAAATCACGAACTGATTTTGAAATTTTATTATTTTGGTTTTTTGTACCCAAGTTTGAAGTGATACCGTGAGACTCTTGGAAATGTTTGGCTAGTAGTTCAGCCTTATCATTATCAAGATAAGCGAAATTGTTTGTGAGTTTAAGCGGAGGAATTTTTGATGGCTGTTTTGTGATATGTTTATGTATATTCCAGATAATTTTATCTCCGGTCCTGCAAGAGCTTAAAATTCTAGACCAGTTATCGTTTTTCCACTTATTAATGCGAGTTCTCACAAAATGGTTGAATTTGTAGTAAATAAATTTAGTTTGTGGGTTTTTGGTTCGTTGATATTTTATACGAAGTTTATTTTTTATTTTAATTAATGCTTTTAAATGGTTAGGCAAATTATAATAGTGATTAATGTGAGAATATTGTTGAGGAATGGACTCTACCATAGCCTGTTTAATACATTCGTTTAGTTTGCTTATATTATTGTCAATATCTTTTTCATTACGAATTGACGGATTTATGCATATTTGAGAGTCCAATACCCTCCGGAACTTACGCCAGTCCGCTTTGTTGAAAATAAATTTTTTTGTCAACGGGTAAACAGGTAATGACTTATCGATACGGAAAATGACGGGGTTGTGGTCCGAACTTAGACACGGTAAAGAAATGAGTTGGGTTAATTTTTGTAAATTTTTTGTGAGCGCGAGGTCTATGATACTGGGTTTACAATTACGCTGAGAGGGTATATAGGTAGGTTCAAACGGACTATGTAATTGTATTTGATTGTTTATAATGAAATTTAATATGGCTTTTCCATTTTTATTAGTGCTGTGGCAGTTCCATTGTACATGCCTTGCGTTAAGATCCCCAAAGACAAGAACATATTTATTTAAACGAAATAGTTTATTGAGATCAACGATATTTATTTTATTTGGTGGAATATATGTTGAAATAACGGTAGTTAATTTATTGTCTATTGTAGTGTTTACAGCAACCGCTTCAGTACAAGTCAAGTCGGGGGTTTGAATGAAATGGTGCTGGACGTCGGAGCGGATTAAAAGCATGACTCCTCCTCCCGCCCTATTGCGATCTTTCCTATAAATATTGTATCCCGGAACCGAGAATCTGTCCTCATTCGAAAGTCGAGTTTCACAAACTGAGATTATGTGCGGAGCATTATTTTGTAAGAATAATTTAAATTCTATATCATTACCTCTGATCGTTTGGGCATTCCACATCATGAATTTTATTTTATCGTCAGAAGATGTCATTTGGAGTCAGATAATATAATGAAATAAACTGAGCTTTGTTTACTTCTGGAAACGAGGATGAACGAGAAACGAATACAGAATAATTAATCTCGAGTCGATAGTATAAATGAAGTTGATTATTGTTTGGATTAAGAGAAGAATGACAATAAGGATTATAAAAATAATGAATTCGATTTAAAGTAAAAAAGTTCATTAGCGATTTTACGAAAGTGAGACCGGTAAAAATATCGTGAGTACAAGTACAGTTTGAACTTTTATTAACTAATATAATAATTTTTGTAAATTTTTGGTTAATATAATTTATTTTACGACGAGAATGCAAGGATGGGCGAGTTATATAGACCGAACTATATTTTAGTGTACATATGTACCTATTAACGTAAAATAAATAGTTACCAATATAAATAAGAATATAAAGAAATGTGTGAACTATGATGCTTTGAGAATTGTATAGTGTAACTAAAACAAATCGAATAAGAGTGTACAGCTGTATTTGTTTTCGTGAATACCTGGCTTGTGATAGATGTTTAAGCATTAGACTATACAAGCAATATTTACTGAGCGTGTTGTGGATATTACTTCGTAAAATTGTTTTGTACATAGGAGCATGTTTGTTTTTAATTAGTAATACCATTGAACATTGTACTACTGAGATAAGAGTAATACATGAAATTAGATAGTTTAACATACACAATATATTATAAATAGTGTCAAATTTATTCGATGTCAGGTACTGATGAACCATTAATCGAACAAAGATATTAAGCCTTCTACTATAATAAAAATTTTTGACATACTATCGTCAGTATTTTTTATCTCAGACATAATAGATTTAAATTTAGATATTATATTATTTAAATTAAATAAACTAAATATATTTTTAATTTCTTTAAAGCATTCTATAATAGAAGGCTCATTATTAGGCTTAATATTAGTAGTATCATTTTTAGTATCCGTAAAAGTTTTTTCAAACCATTTAGAGTTGGTTTTAGGTAACGCTGGAAATTCGGTAGGTTTTGCTTTATAGACAATTCGTTCTGATGGTTTTGTCCAGGGCCGTTGTTTACTTTGCTGTAGCAGTTTGTTTCTTTGAAGCTCGGGGCATTTTTCAGAATTTGAGAAGTGTTCTTCACGACAGTTGCAACATTTTGGTTTAAATCCGTCTGTCATTACATTCGGGCACTCTTTGGATAAATGCTCTTCTGAGCATTTAAGACATTTTGGTTGTTTAGAGCAATTTCTGGCCACATGGTTGAACTCTTGGCATTTATAACATTGTGTTAATGTTTTCTTGCTATTGTATTTGTCCCATTTTATATGTACATTGTTACAGTATTTTATATTATTTAATTTTGATAACTGTTTTTTGTTCTCTAATATTACTATAGATAAAGGTAATTTTTTTTCTATTCCATCTGATTTTTTTATCATTTGGAATATTTTATGAACTTCCAATCCTTGCTCTTTTAAATCTGATAAAATATCGTCTTTGGGGTATTCAGGGGGCATCCCTTTGAGAACGACTTTTGGCTTTATATCGTGTTTTGGGGTATAAGTATGAAATCCTTGGTTAAGCGATTTTAGTTCATTTTTTATGGTGGTAAAATCTTCGTCATTATAAACATAAAATATGGTTTTGTTACCTCCGTATTTCATGTTAATATCTTTTATTTTTGTTTGTAGATGGGATAATATATTTTTCGGGTTAGAGTAGGTTGTATTTACCACAACTGGTGGAAATTTTGGGTGGGTCGGTTGGTTAGTTTCGACTTCGATTTCTTCCTCTTCATCAGAAAAAATATCAAAATAATTTTGAGTTGGTACATTATATTGGTACTCACCTCTTTTTCTTTTCGGATGACTATCCTCTATTTTTGATGGATATCGCTAGGAATAGCGACGTTCATGTTAGTAGTTTCCCCGCAGAGGGCATTCTTCTGTTTAAGATCAATTTCAGATGTGATAGTCTTTCACTAAGTTCGATATGAATCACTAATTAAAAATAGTTTATACGATGAAAAGTTTTTATATAACGAATGAATACTAATAATTAGTATAGAGCGCACAAGATAGACGTCTGCACTAGCCGGATGCTACAGAGAGACTGACATTTGAGAGAGGATCTGTTGGACTCCTTGTTGTTTGTGCTTATTATAAATTTTGACATATTTAAGATGGGTTTCAGATAGAAATTGCTTGGCTGGGATTAATTAAAACCTACTTCAAGTCTAACAAAGGATCCTATTAAAAATACCTCAGTCATCAAGCTGTTTTTATTATGAGAGAAAATGTCATTCGCAAGTTCTTCCGGGTTAATGATCCATTGTGGTAGATGTACCATTACTATGATCGATTTTTTTTTAATGTTCTCTTTTGGCCAGATTTGTATATTTTACTTGAAACAATTTTTGTTCTTTTTATGGGACTTATAAGCTTTTTGAGTAATTAAAGGAATAACTTTGTTTATTAGCCCAGAATAAAGTAGTGTTTTTATTCTAGATATTATATTATTATATATACTTAACATTTTTATTGTGTGCTATTAATATTTTTATTTTTAGGCCAAATTTCCTGAAATCAGACATTGTGATTTAGAAATATTGTAAATTATATGAAACTAAAATATTTTATTTGATCGCTGTGATAGATAGGTGAGCCCTTCAAGCACAAACTGTTTTTACATTAATTTAATGTATATTAATAGAGCTATTTTTTAATTTGGTTGTATATGTTTTAGGTTCTATTTAATGTTGAATCTCCTTCGGAAATTTTTATCTGTCCACATGACTTATGAGGTAGATTCTTCAGATGACAATAACAAATGAAAAAACAACAGAAAAGTAGTTGTTAATACTAATATTACATTCCGAGAAGAATGTAAATGTTACTAAGAAATTTCTTCTAGTTTACTGTTGGTAATTAAGCTGGAATGACCTTTTCCCCCATCTACCTTTCCTAACATACTTTATTAAAGTATTGCTGTTCATACTTAGTATTATTTACAAAAAGATGTATTGTGATATTTTGTAGGTGTTATTGCTCGTAGATTTTTATAGATTTTTTTTCCTGTTGTAATTTATTACTATTTTTGTAAATGTTTTATTTTTTTAGTTATTTGTCCAGTAGAGAAGATTATTTATTTTTTTCTCTTTTGAATCAAAGTGTATTTACTTAATGATTTTTCATAGTTAATGACTGCTATTCAAGAACCAAATATTTTTTATAAGCATAGCTGAGATGGTTATTATGAATAATTAATAACTCAAGTTGTTGGTGCATATAAGAAACATTGAAAAAAGTAAAGAAATCTATTGAGTTTGCATAAAATAGTATCCTGTAGTGCAGATTCTATTTATTATCGTTATTTTTTTTTTTTTTAAAGCTTTCTTTGTTAGTAAGAAACTGTTTATGAATAATATATTTATTTAGGAAATTAAAAAAAAAATAAATGTATTAACAAGAGTGATGTAGGGTTATAATCATTGTTGTGTTATATTAATTATCACTGATACTAGTTTAACTTATAATCTGTCTTTAAAAATATCACTAATTTTCTGTAGTTATAAAATTATTTATATGACAATGTTTCTAAATTCAACTTATTATTTTTTTGTGTCATTAAAGGATTTTGCTGTAATTTTATATATATTTGTTTGTATTCATAGGATGGTTTGATTTTTAATTTATTTATATTATTATTGTCAACCTATATGACTAAATTTCTTATAACCAGAAAAAATAATATTGAATATTGCGTGTCATGAACACTTTTTTTTGTTGAATAGTATTGGTTTATTACTTTTTCCATGCTGCTTTTGGCCAGAAGCAAACTCATATATACTTATATAGGTAAAAAACTTAATTTTATCTCTAGTTTCCTCTATTATACCATGTGAAGTATAGTTTTTAAATATGAAATTTACTTCTTGTCCCTCAGCAAGTTGTATGTTTTATGGTTTGAATTATTTCTTTTAGCTTGTATAATTTGTTAAATACAAAGTTTACATTTGACGTTTTAGTATCTAAAACTGCCTTTACTATTGTGCATATGTTTGCATTATTCCTTTAGTTGTAGTTTTTAATTTATGAAAGGCAAAATTTTCTCATGGTAATACTATTTTTGAGATCTATATTTTTATCAGAGTAATGAAATAAATGCAAAAATGTTATCTCAACAATCAGACTGAACTTTTCAGTTTTAACTTTTATTTGTATTTAATATTATAATAATTTCCATGTTTATATAAGTATCAAAATGTAAAAAGTTATTTTAAGCTATGTGTTATATCCAATGCCATATTGCATATGGTGTGCAAAAAATGAATGGTGAGCTATGGGTTATTTTTTTTGAAAATGTGTGTAATAAAAAAAAAATGTATATGTTTTAGGCTGAATATTAATTTATTTGATGTTAAACCATATGATTTGTTTCACTTGTTTTAATTAAATTAATGAAAGCCATTGTACCTCTAAATTTTAAATAAAACAAACTTCCTCTAATTAATGTATTATTTCCTATTTGATTTCTAGTGCTAGGTTTTGAAGGATATTTCTGATAAAGTTGGCTCCAATATCCAACTTATTTTCTTATCATTTCTCATTAAGTTATTGTAATGTATATCGATTCTTAATAATAATTAAATATAGGGAAAAAATATGTTAAATTTTCAAGTTGTGATTGGAGTGTTATTTTTGCTTTGGATTATTTATTTTCAAATTTAAGTGTGTTCTTTATGATTTTTCAATTATTCAAAACATTAATACACATTTTTCAACATAGCAGTTATCAGAAGGGGTACAGATTCAGTATTAAAAAAATTGTCACTACCCTTTTTTTTTTCCTGAGTATTGAAATACTTTAGAGTCGGCATTTTTTCAGCTACTTAAGTGGTAATCTGTTTCAATGATATAGACATTTTAAGAACTGACCTGTTAATAAAAATATGAACTAACTAGCTGTGTCACGCAGCTTTGCTCGCGAATATATCATTTCATATTAATTTATGTGCGTTTATGGTGAGATTGGCTATAATAAATATCAACTATCAGCTACTCTTTTTTATCATTTAAAGCCCGATCTTGACTTCTTCCTGTCAAATTTACAATAGCAAACCAGTAGAAGTGGTTATACCCATAATCACTTAATATGTAAAAATAATCATCACAAACCATTTTTTAAAAATAAAAAAGGAAAAAATTAGTCATCATACGATTAACCATAGTAGTACAAAAGTGACATTAAACAAACAGATAACAACAGTAATATGCTTAAATATATTTGTTATAAAATTTTTGTAACTTTGCTGATACATATCAGATTAAGACAATTTTACGTTTAGGTTATTCAACCACTTTTTGGGTGAAGATTTTCAAATCCTGCCTTATTGCACATCTAGGAGGTAAGACGAACCTCCAGGAAAAATTTTATCCTCACAACCATAGTAATTTTTAGATACCAGAAAATTGAGTGGTACTTTCTTTTATAAATATAGACATACAGCTAATAAAAGTCCTAAATATGCTTAAAATAATAGTTCTGATTATTATACTCGAATAAATCAAAAGAAATAGTAATTTTTTTAATTTATTTAAATTTATAAATGTATATGCTTCAAGGTAATAACAATTAAAGTTGAAAATGACTCTTGAAATAAATCATGACTTAACAATATAGATAATAATATAGATTGATATAAATATTTCCGCGTTGTGTAACCTTCTATACTCCCCAGTAGCCTCATATCTCTTCGGACTAAATATTTTAGTACCTTATTTTCTAAAACCTTTAGCCGTTGTCCGTCCTTCAAAGTAAACGGCCACGTTTCACCGTCGGAAGAATAACAGTTTAATAAATTCTAACCGTTAAGTTTTTAGACAGAAGCTAAGTAATTTCGCAACTGAATTAAAGCACGCATTTCCCGCGTTTAACCAGGACTTTATTTCCTCCTGGATTTTTTTTTTCGTTATCATTGAACCTAAATACTTAAATTTTTCTACGTGTTCAAAAGTATACCCTGATATATCAATATCACTATGATCGCCACAGTCTCTGCTACAAATCATATATTTTGTCTTTTAGGTATTTATTTCGAGTCCTATTTCTTTACCGGTTTTTATTAACGGATTTGTATTTAGTTTTTTAGTTTCCGTGTCTTCCTTTAGCAGTACCAAATCATCGGCGTATCCCAGAACCGGAATTTTATCACCCAAATTTAAACCTTCTTAGTACATGTCACTTTTTCTTTGATATATTCTAAAGCGATTTCGTCTGCATCAATTTCTGTTATTATGATTGCTATTAAGAAGTTTTTAAAAGAATATATTTTAAAGTACTTCCGCGTAAATGACATGTTTAGTTTTATTTTCTTGTGGCAGAAGAACATACTGATTTTCTCTGCAACCCGATCTCGACGTAAATCTATTCCTACGTGTTTAAATGGAAAAATATAAATTAACGGGAAATTGAATTATTTAAAAATAAAAGGTAAATCATTTGGAATCATTGGGAAGCGAGGTTTTTTTTTCTCCCAAATTTCCCCGTTTTTTCCCAGATTTTCGACTGATTCTTCGGTCCTATTGGTCGCAGCGTGATGTTATATAGCCTATAACCTTCCTCGATAAATGGACTATCCAACACAAAAAGAATTTTTCAATTAGAACCAGTAGTTTCTGAGATTAGCGCGTTCAAATAAACAATCAAACAAACTCTTCAGCTTTATAATATTAGTATAGATAAAGCTTGGAAACAAGTTAGAATCTTGAGAATATAATGGTCATCTATCAGATATTCAGAATACATTTTGAGAATTTTCTGCAATGTTTTGATACCAACAAGTATCGACAACAAAAATGGTGCTTTGAATTTCAATAAAGTGGATCGACTCAAAGTAAATAATTAGTTAAAAGTTAATTTTATACAATTATAACAAATCTGTTGCACGCAACACAACTTTCACTTACCTCCGTTGTTAAAATCAATTTAAGAATTTTTAAATACCGTTAAGATATGAAAATAAATTGTTAAAGAATTAATTATATCGAGTTTCAATAGAAACATGTGTTTTATTAAGTAATCTATTATATCATTACTAATTATAATCAGTTAGTTTGTTTATTTATTTAACATCTCTTTATGCTCCTATGGCTAACCTGAGGATGCTACAGTGGGAGTCCTAAATTTTGCATATCCAGATTTAATTAGAATAGGGATCTTGAAGGAAGGCTAGGGATAGGGACTAACTAAGGATAGGGATTTTAAAGGATGGCATAACTGAGGATTTTTTACACAATCAGCGTTTCATCAATCACCATTAACTTGGACACTTGTGATTTTTTTTTTTCTAAACTCTTAAGCTTTCCATCAGCATATTATACATCTATATTGACGTTATTATGTTCAAAAACGTAAAAATTGTAGACAAAAATATTTTTGCTCTTTTCTCCTTAAGTTGGATATCGAATTCGATATTCAACTTACACTTACATATTTGTCCGTTTTTTAGCAATGCTAAGAAGATGATATGGTTTTTTTTTTTTTAATCTACAAAATTATGGATACTTTAGAGGAAGGCAATTTAAAATATCGGCATTTAAGCTCATTTAGACTATTTCAATCAGAATGAAACCTACATGAAATAAAATCAAAATGGTTAAAGCCGTTTTTGAGAAAATTGTAAAAAGGTGAAAAATGCAACTATGAAGTAGCACTTTCGGTCTGCCGATTTTAGTGAAAAAGTTGCTGTAACATCTCGAGCGTATAGTTGTCTTAGATACGAAATTTCAGTTTATTACGACTTTTCATTTTCGACACCACCACGTAAACACTGACCTTTTCGAGCGAATTGGTTTTTTGGACTTAAAGGACTCTAAAACGTGTATTTCCGTTGAAAACTGAAGTTATATTTTAATATAAGCTATATTTCATTTATAGGTGAGTGAAAATAAAAATACGATTTAATTAATGAGAGAGTTTTTAAAAGTTAAAAAGCATGCACATTATTTATTAATTCAATTTGGAAATTAACAAGTGTTCAATTTTTTTAAATACCTTGTAACTCGTTAACAAAAACATTCTTTCTCTTTTAAGTTTGTTAGGACTGAAAAATAGAAAATTTAATGTTTTTAAATTTGGTATTTTATGAATATTAAAAATATTCACAATATCAATACTCTTAACATCTTGGCAAGTAGCTGGTAATTAAAGTTGTGAGGTAATAATATGAGCTTTATTTGGAACCTAATAGTATCATTTAATAACATCCATGTCTATACAGGCGAGGGAATATAACAAAAATATAATTTTATAATGTGTGAAAAAATAATTAAAACTCATAACTAAATTAAACATTTATTAGGCAAAATTATATTGAATTCAAGAATTTATTTACCATAAAATTACAAATTTACATATAACTACTAAATAATACATTCCAGAATTACAAACTTATGCTCTTTGAAGAGATTAGCGACGAGAAGCACAGCAGCTGGAGTGGAGCTCAACAAGACGCAGCAATAGTGATATGAAGTAGGGAAATTGTACAAAAAATGAGGGCGAGGTTTTTTTTTTTTTTTTTTTTCTTACCCTCCTTATTTTATTTATTAATAATCTACAATCTACATGCATATACAGACTTAAAACTAATATATACAACTAAAGGATCAGGGATCTTTGTTTGCCCTTAGGCATTTTAAAGTTTATTTTATTTTTTTAAATAAAATATTTACAATGTGCGCGGTATGCGCTTGATGATATGGGTGGCTTGTGCCTTTATTTTTCATAAAATGGGGAGGGACCATTTTGTTGGTGGTTAAAGGGCGAGGACTTCTTCACTTGCCCTTTTATAAAGTTCTCCCTTCCAAGCCTCCTCGCTGGTTTTGATTGGCTGAAGGGAGCAAAAGGAGCGACATCTAAAGAAAGATTACAAACTGATTCGAATTAGCGAAATCAAGTCTGCCGGCTTTATAGTCGGCGTCTTCTGAAACTGGGCCGCTTCCTCTGTCGGTAATATGAGAAGCTAATGTCTTAATTCCTCTGATCTGATCTCCATACTTAAATAATTTTCTTATAAAAATTCTAATAGTTGAAAAAATATAAATTAATCCTTATTATGGTATGGTCAACGTACCATACCTTAATAATATATATATATTATATGTCACTCGTTTGCTAATATTTTTATTACACGAGCATTACACGAAATAATTATTTTTGAATTAATTATTCCTGATTATTTTTTAAGCCTTCGGACGTTGAGGGGAAATCTTTATGGACCGTAGGGCACTTGGAGGAGTCAGTGTGTCAGTTTTACTTGTTCGAGGAGCCCAGGATTGATGCTGGACAACCCCAAGGATGTAGGATGAACTAGTCCTTTATACAACGTACCTTAGGATAAGAAGATAAATAGAACAATATGAGTTAATAGAGGTACGAAGCCTCACAGTGATGTCTTTATATTGAACTATAATTCCACAATGTAAAACTGTTTTATCTCAGTATTTCATAGAGAATAAATCTATTCGATTTTACAAAAGAAGTTAACCATTTTCCGAATAAGTAATATTTTGGAAGGAATTGAAGCACCCTTCAAAGACCAGCGTGTCTTATTTTTATGCATTTTTCATAGATGCTGGCGATTAGGAAGGTCAATATTTCCAGTGACTCGGTCAACAACGATAAGAAGTATCAAACTGGTGACTCGTACCATTCCACTTTCACCAGGCCTCAATGGCCCCCTCCAACTTGTGGGACTATCAGAGGGTCAGTAGCTCTGTGCTAGTGTTGGCGGTTGGTTCAGTTGAGTCTTTCGCTTGTCTTAGTCTTACAGGTACGTCTATATTAGATAACAATTCAGATTTCAGATCTGCTTCAACTTATATTAATTATAAATTGAATAATTGATAAATATTTCTGGTCATCCTGAATGTAGTATCGAAATCAGAAGCCCGACTTATCTTTAAATGACCACAATTACTAATTAAAGGCTTTTGTTAACTACTTTATACCGTTCAAGAATATTTTACAATTCAATTGAACTACTCATGAAATACAATTGTCACGGTTGGTTGTCCAATAACTGCCCCTTTTTTATATCCAGAAAGGATACTTAGAAGTATTTTTATTGTTGTGTGCAGTGAATACCAAAAGTCAATACGACCAGTTTTTTATAGGTTTATTTGAGGATTAAGGTTAGACAAATGACTAAGGGTCTATACCAGGTAAGAATGTAAAATCTTAAGCACCGGCGACTTTTTTGATTCATACTTAGGGGGGATGTATTTGATGTCAAATAAAATAAAATAAAGGGAGTTTTTATTTTTTTCATATTGTTCCGCCACTTTGAAAAATTCGAAAAAAATCCTGAGTATGTATTAGTATAAAAGACATTTTCGTACAAAATATGGTGATTGACACCTTTCAAAAAGGTTTTAAGAATACATATATTGGTTTTCTTTCTTCCTCTAAAAATTGGCTTTTCGTTTAAGAATCATGATCATATCATTTTTTCATGCCTCTTCTCTGATTCCTAAGAATCAGAGAAAAAATCACCATTAATTAACAATTCCGAATTTTACTATTAAAGAAAAAATAAAATCGAAAACAGATGAATTAAAAAAAATCTCGCAAACCGTTTGATTTAAAAAGCAAAATTTAGGCAAATTATTTTTATTCGACATCAAATTGATTCCCCCAGTTTTAACATTTTTCTTTAGATTAATATTTTTGTTTTATTTTATCATAGGAAGCTTTTTAAGTCAATGTAAATGATACCTGCAAAGTACCCGATTCTAGGTTGTATGTTTCCTTCATTTTTGAGGCTGTTTATGCGAGGGAGAGATATCTTTTTTTTTGCAAAAACAAACATCAGCAGTAATGAAATTACTATAAAAACGGCAGCAGTTTTAAAAAATACATATAGATATTTTTGTTATATATTTAATATGTTTTACATGCAAAGATAAGACAAGTATATAAAACTTACAAGATCTAACAGTACATACCTTAAAGAAACATCATTGGATATCTTTTAGTATGTCAACTTCATGAAATCAGGCAAAAGAAGGCGTCACAACATTTAATATGAATTCTTTACCAATCACAGTTGTATTTTGAAAGTTCAGGCAGTAAAAGTAATTTATCGACTCCAAAATCTTTACTGAACAGAGTTTCCAAACGAATCTTTTTTTATTTATAGGAATGATGAAAACTAATTAAGCTTGTAAGCCTGTTATACTATAAATTTGACATTTACGTGCTATACAATCTCATCATACATTTTATAAAACTGAAAATGAAATCAATGACGTTAAATGAATTGGTTAAGTAGGGTTCATAGGTGAACATATGAGACGTTGATTTCCAAAAGGTACTATATCCATTTTAGGAAATTTTACAGGAAGCGCGAAAATCTCTCATTACTATATTATTAAATCAGCTAATTTGGGTCTTTTTGCATTAAAATTTAGAATTATTTCTTTACTATAATAATAACATCATATTAAAGTTATGAAATGAATTTTTTTAGAATGATTTCGAACGAAAATAAATGCGTAATTAGTACATTAAGAAAATGACCGTATTTTTAAATCGCGTTTTTTAAGGACTTGAGAGTTCATTGGATAACATCAAATAGAATATTTAGATAAAACTAAATGATGGGAATACAAATATGCAAAAAAATCAATTTTGTAAAAAATGTCCTTTAGTACCTTTTGGAAATCAACGTCTCATATATTCATTATATTAACTAATCGTTATTATATTGGTTTATTATTTTCAATCATGAACCTTTGTAATCGACCAAAAAAAAATACCTCCTCTAACGTTGGGGCTGGGGACCCTTTCTGAGGGATTTACATTTCAAGACACGTTTAACAAATAATAAAAAAATCCGTTTGTCTGCGTCATTTCTCCGAAACTACTGGACCATTTTTTTCGCAATTTGCCTCAAAAATACTAGAGAATCCAGCTAATGATGCTAATACCTAGACGTTGATATCAGCTGGTTATTTTTAAAATGATGGCCGATTAAAAGTGATTTAATTCAATAATTCATTTATTTATTTAAGGATAAAAAATGTATTACAGTTTTTAACCAAAAAATCTGGAGCGCACAACACACGTCTTTCACTTACCTTCGTTGCTAAATCAATTTAAATTTGTTTAAATACAGTTCAGGATTAAAATAAAATTTTAAATAATTGATTACATTGAGTTTCGATAGAAACACGTTTTATTAAATAATATATTATATTATTATCCATGACAATCAGTTTTATCGGCTTTTCATCACTTTCCATAAACTTTTACAATTTTGATTATAACATTTTTTAAAAAAATCTTTAGCTTTCCAACGGTATATAATACGTCTATATGTTCAAAAACACAAAAATTGCATAAAAACAATTTTTTTTTTCTTTTTTCTCCTTTATTTGGATATATATTTAATTGAGCTTATATATTTATTTGTTTTTTTATCAATGCTAACAAGATGACATGATTATTTTCTTAGAATCTACAGAATTAAAGGTACTTCAGGGGAAGAAAATTCGATAGTGAAGATTATGCTCTCTATTCGGGCCTGATTTCTGATATCATTATCAGGGACTTTTGAAGCCAAGAGAGTCTAAATAATCTTCTAGGGCTAGCAGTATTTTTGATTGACTCCTTTAAGAGTACAGAACTCGGCTAAGTATTCATAATAATATAATAAACGTATACAGAAAAACGTGCGTTAAAATACGTTAACATATTTTTATAAGTTTGATAACGGTATCTCCGTACCAACTTATACACAAATTGATCATAATGATAAAAAACAAACATAACTGTTAAGAAATTCACGTTAAATTGAGGACTTAGTACACATTCTGTCGAACTAACTTATATTATGCTCATACTTTTTACAACCTATTTTTTTTTTTTTATTTTTTTTTTTTTCGGTTGGCGCGACAGGCCTTGGAGGCCCTTGGCCGCGCGGAATGGTTTATATTCCACACCGCGATACTCGATGACATTTTATAGGGTAGGGTCATCACTCCCTACGCCTATTTTCGTGGATGGCAGTCAATTAACTGACGGGTCCCACATACCCGGGGGAGATTGTGAGTGAATCCCCATTTTACAACCTATGCAAGACATTTTTTTATCTCTAACGGATTTTTTATGTTAACGATGAAATAGTAATAGTTTGATCATGAAAATAAAAGAGATAGTTCAATAATGAAAGCTAAGATATATTTCTGAAATAAAAATACTATTGCCTGACCAGAGTTCATTCATAAATTATGTTAATGTATAATTGATTGAAAAATTGAGAAATTATATGCTGAAATCGAGGACAACACATCTCCGAAACTTCCAAGATATATTAATCCAAGTTACATAAATGTAGATAGATATTCTCTGAGGCAATAAGGCAAGTCAGTAAGAAAAGTGAAAATATAATTAGTGAAACATAATGATGAAAATTTCCGATGATTTATGCCAAACCAAGCTTTTGGTCAAGAAACTAGCTTAAGGATAATTACATGTTACAAAATAATTTATTAGTATTCATAAAGTTATGATCTAACAGCAGTTTGAAGGAAGTTTGTTTGTTTGTTTATTTATTTAACGTCACTTTATGCTACTATGGCTTATCGGACGATGCTACAGTGGGAGTCCTAAATTTTGCCTATCCAGGTTTTATTAGGATAGGGATCTTTAACGAGTACCTGACATCGCAAAGGCTCGGGACCACCTTTTAACGTCCCCTCCGAAGGACGGCGTAACTAAGGATTTTTCACCCCCATTAAAAAATCCTAGGACCACCTGCGGGTTTGAACCCGTGACCTTTAGCATGGGAGACTGTTACGCTAGCCACCCAGCTACAAGAGATCCCGTTTGAAGGAAGTTATTATGCTTAAATAGTAAAAAACATAATTACTGATTTTTTCTCAAAGAAGAATTGAAGAAAGAAAATTTATTGAAGGTTTTCAAATATATAAAAGGAGAAAATAAGAATGTTCCTTTTGAGGTACTCTTCTTCCTGTTGAATGTTAGGCTGATATATCAAGTCCGCTCTTCTACTTTCAGTGGGCCAAATCAGTTGATGTAATATAATTCCTTTTATATCATATACGAAATAGGTTCGGTCCATGGGCTCTATTAAATATCTAAAAAAGAGGATTCCTTCGATCCTTACTCTTTCTTTTAGAGTTTTAAAGGAAAACTGGAGTAAAATATAATATAATGGAAACGGAACATTTCCTTAATTCATAAAGACTTTTACAAACGTCCTAAATATTCATACTGATTTGGAACCTGAATACTGAGAAATTAAAGATAAAAAATATATATATGGTGAACGATTTGAGAATCCATACTTGTCACTTAGCCTTTTATGGAAACGGAAAGAAGATTAGGGGTTTGGAATCTGTATGCCGAGAAATTAAAAAATGAGTAAATAAAATACATACATTTAAATAAATATGTATTCCTTTGTATGGTTAATCGATGAAAAAAACACCCTTCTCCTTAAAACGTACTATTTATTGTGTTGGGATAAGTGACGTTAAAACAAAAAAAAAGATGGGCTAACGTAGACTCGATCCCTTGTCGAAACGAGCTGGTCTTTGAGTACTTTAAATTGAAATAAAATAAAATAGGTAATATATTAAATAAAAAATAAAATTGAAAAGAAACAAATAGATAAAGTTTAATGTCTAAAATGAGGAAAATTTACAACTAAAATAAACATCATTTGAATTATATAATTTTTTTTTAAAAACTCTTCGATTAAAACAAACTGTAAAAAAAAAAAAAATTGGTTAGTGGGTTAGTAATATTAAGAATTGTACAAAAAAAATGAATAAATATAGTGATGAAATAAAATGATCAATGATAATTATCTGTCCATGAATTCTTCAACTGTGGTCCAGATTATAACTCCGCTTCCGCACGACGGGTAGGCGACTCTCTTTAGAAGGACGGCGATCTTCAGGAAGACAACGAAACGAAGTCCTGATCGAAAAATTGGTTGAAGGCGCCAATCGATAGATACATACTCTCTTATTTGGTTAATCCCTACACTAATGAATAATACTACATACGTAACCAACAAATAAAAATATTTTCCTCATTTCAAAACTATTTTTAATTTAATTTAATTTTAAATTCAAAACAAAAATATACAGGTAAAAAAAAACATGTTCAGGCTCAAACATATTGTTTTGGCTAAACAATAACTACTTTAGATTATTTTGAGGATGTATAGTCGACTGTAGAAATTATTCTAAGTGGAATAAAATAAACTGAGTTTATGCTTGGACATGGCTCAGTAATGCCCTGATGATGGCTCACAAGCTTGTGCCGAAACGTTGGCAAAATCAAATTAAAAAAAAAAAAAAATTAAAAATGACTAAATCCTGATTATTCCACCTACTTTAGATTATTGTATTGTTTTTCTTTCTCTGACCGCCACCCGAACTAATGTCATACTGAAAAAAATCTGTTCTATTTGTTCAACTGACTAAAAGTAATTTCCTATTAAAAAAATAATTAACTCCTCTACAATAACTCTTGTAGCCCTAGAATTCTTAGACCTTAGGTTGGTCCACGGCTAATTTAAAATGCTACAACATATACCAAATATCTATTAGTATCAATACTTCTCAATTAATTCAGTATTAATATTCATTAAAAAGCCTGTTTTCGTTATTGAGGTTGGTAATTTCGCTGAAACATCTATCCTGGAAATGCCGCTGGTGTAGTCTGATTCTGTGCCTTGGAACACAATTGTTTTTCCCGCTACCCTATTGTGTATGCCAAGTTTGTCGATTTGGTCTGAGTTCAACTCAATCCTCTGACCGAATCTACAACATACAAAAACTTTCTCAAAACAGGCACTTTGGATGCTGTTTGGGATGTCTAAGAATGTATGTGTGTATTCTTGGCAGCAGTAAGCCTTATGGTTAAAGGTTCAGCTTCGGGGATTTTGGCATCATGTTTATTCATTCCTGGGAAATTCCTTCCCACTCTTTCACGACGGATGTTCTTAGCTCTTGAAGGCCTCAATCGTTGTTTAACATTGGTCCCAGGTGTGTTCAATGGGGTTCAGGACCAGGCTATGGGTTGGCTACTCGGGTCCGGGTTGAAGGTAATCTCTTATAATTTTTCCCCTATGAGCTAATGAGAAATTTCCATCAATAAAAGGGACAAAGGTGTAGTACAAAGGGTTAGATTTTTGTTGTCTGCAAAATTAATATAAAGTCTGCACTTAATACCATTGGTGTGCCGTCAAATGTTTCTCTAAATATTTTCTCAAGTGATTCGGAACCTTCTTTTTTATTGATAATAATTTTTAAAAATAAGAATTGTCGGATTTGTTTTATCAATTTTTAAGGCGAAATATAAACGGAAACTATTAAAATTTATTTATTTAATAAATTTAAAATCAGAATTACAATACATATCCCCCTCCCATATCTGAGACATCAATGCCGATCCTCATGTGAAGTAAATATGTATGTCCATATATGATATCAAAAAGTGTGAGGATTCCTCTTCATCGTGATAAATAGCTACTCTTGCTGATGGAACTTCAGGTCTCTTATAACTTACAATAAAATTGAAATTTGGAATGACAATTGGTTCTTCGGTTTTCATACGAACTTCCGATAAAAGTAGAACATTTGGGTTTTTCAATATTATCGTTTCCTAGATCAGTAGCATGTGTTTGTAAACTTTGGCAATTAAATGAGAATATTAATAATCCATTCTTTTTAGAGATGAATTCGAGAAACGTTTTGTTGACAGTTTGAAGAGGATTGCTTTGTAACATTTGTAATTCTATCATTAAATATTCTCGATGACTAGTTGATCTTTTTTGCAGTTTATCTGCTTCTGGAACATTCAGAGATATTCCAGTTCTACTAATCCAGATTTTCCAGCTGCCTCTAGTGTCTACTTTAGTAACCATAAATAAACCTTCGATCTTCATTAATCTTGTTAAGGCTAGGCATAGTAATACTCTAGGATGTTTGCGATTTTATTCATAGACAATAGAATAATAAGCACCTCCCTGTGATCAGTGAATAGTCTTTGCTAAAGCAGAAATATTTGGAAAATGTTTTCGTTTTGCTGTTATAGTTTTATTGTCATTAAGTGCTATAGATGATGTTTTGAGGGTTAATGGGTGGCACGCAATAAACTTTCTTGATTTTCTCCACAGGATTTTGGAAATTTCATCCAAATTCTTATGATGTTATCATTATTATCTGTCTCTACATAATACAGTGCCATACAATAATCCATCTGCAACACCATGTTATAAGTTATCATATAAGAGGTAACTTCTAAGCCATAGTTTATCTACCATATCTTTACTCATTCTATTAGCAACTGATTTGAATTCTGAAATACCTATATATTAAATATCGATATATTTGTGCCAATATTACATTGGGTTCTATAACGTTCACGGAAATTGGTATCGATATCCTATCTCTAGTGGACAGGCATACGGCATAGACCGCTGCGCCAGACTTTTAAAACGTCACCATGGTTTTCACTTTAATTACTTTAATAACTAAATTTTAAATGACCGAAGGTTAAGCCTATTTATTCGAACTGGACTTTTTGAAGGATTTTCATCTTTACAAAAGTAAATAAATTGTCTTAGGGTTTGTATTATTGTTATAAAGCCAGTCTACTGTGTATGCATATATCATAGCCATTATCACGTGGTTAAAAACATCTATAAAATGAAATTCTTTTAAAAAATTATATTAAATTGTAAGAAGTGAGGTATGAGATTATTTTCTAATATATAAGAAAGGATCTAAAATTTAAAAATGATGTGAAAATCGCAATTTCTTATATTTTGATTGTTTATAAGAATATGTCCAACCGTTATATGAGATGTAATTCTTTATTTGAAATTTGTTTTTCAACAACAACAATTTTTATTCAGTAAAATTACAATCTGTCCCAATTTGGACATTAATAGTAGTGCTAAAAGATATCATACATACTACATTCATACAATATTTACACAGCATAAAATTACAATAAAATATATACACAATAATGAATCAATACAATAGTCAAGAATTCACTTATACCTATATACACATACACACACTCATACATACATCACATTGAGTGGAGAATCTAGCCAGTGCTAGAACTCCAATATATTTACAAAAGGTCGCGGGCCACTGCCGTTTCAATCTTCTAGGTGGGTTGTATGGATGAGTGGAGCTGGATAGGGATTGAGCTAGAGGATTAGGATGATTAAATAGATTATTTGAAATTAATGCAACTAAAATGTTTGTTCACCACTTTATACTTCTGTGGCTAATCACACGATGCTACAGTGAAAGGCTTAAATTTTACCTATTCAGGTTTAATTTGGATAGAGATCTTTAGCGAGTACTTGACATCGCAAATGCTCAGCACCTCATTTTAACGCCGCCTCCGAAGGACGGTATAACTAAGGAATTTTTGTTGTTTTTAAACAATCCTAAGGCCACTTAGAAGGTTTGAACCCGCAATCTTGTGTATATTAGCCACTAAGCCATAGGTGACCGCCGCAGCTAAAATGTATACTTATTTAACTTATATTCATTTTTGTATTGACCATTGCCTCGAACTTTTATCATACATTGATTTTGATCAGCAACGTGCCACGCACAAGTCGTTAGCGACGAATGTTTGCAGCAGACTTGTGTGGGTGTATTTTATATTGTGTAATAAATCTTAACCTTTAAACCCAGGCTATAGGTTGGTAATCTGTGGGATAACCCGGTTTCCTTGTTCTAGTCTGAGACATAAAGGTTCTAAACTCAATTAGCAAGCAACGGCATAAAATAAGCTTGGAATCACACAATATGTTTACGTATTAGACCTAAAAGATATTCTAGAACTTATGTAACCGTTGCCATTTTATGATATCGTTTTAGACTTAAATTGTGTCAATCTTTTCGCATGTAATGTGGTTGGAGGATTAGCTGTTCACGGAAGATCTTCACTTTTTATTTCTTTTATGTAAGAACACTCCTCAGAATAATGTATACTTCGGGTTTCGAAATCGTAAATGCAGACGTAAGAGTTATTTAAAGACAAATGCCCTCTGGCTTAGAGTCAATTTCCTGGTCACATCAGCTCTGTGATTCATTTTAAGGTCAAGGTAGGAAACATCCTTGCGTCCAGTCCCTCAGCTTTCTACATGGCATCAAATCTTGAATTTCAAGTTTAGTCCCAAAGCGGATCCTGACAGATCCGTGTCAACCGTACCAAACAGTTAAACATTTTTTTTTTTTTAATTTAACCTGATATATATTTATCTTTGACTAATGCTGTGATATTTATTCTTACTATTGATTATTCTTATAGTTAATTGTTTTCAACTATTTGTTGTTATTTGTTTTTAACTAAAATTATTGTTCATTGTTTGTCACACCTAAAATTGATTTTCTAAAATGAGTGTCTGACACTGATGACCGAAATGTTTTGTGCCAATAAACTATAACAACCAACCACCATACAGTTAAATTAAGTATGAATGGTGAAAAGTTAACACGTTACGTTAAATTTTTTTCTACTATTATAAACAAAACGTGTGGTTGTTAATAGAATAAAGTCACATCCAAAGATCAACAGATTGAAGAATCAAAAATAAGTAACGAAGATTCAATTTCCACAGATCTGTTTAAAATGTATTTTCAATGTTGATTTTTATTCGTCAGACCATCCCTAAGAAATCTATAGTTTGGCTTGTTATAAATGATAAGCTGATATAGAGAATTGATCCTTTTATAAATATTTATCTTTGACCTTTTAGATATCAATGACATTGCAATTATTTTTACTCCTCGGGATTCATAATAATCGAGGGTCATAATCGTTAAATATATAATATATACCTACACATTACGAAATTTCTTGAACTCTGCAAGGACCTCTTAATAAGTTAATAATATCTTGGCAACTATATTTTTAACTAATAAAAATATTTATAAATATAAATTGATTGATATATTAACAGCTTCAGTAAATCATTCACCGAATTCGATCAATACTTTTTGAGCGACTGTTCCATCACATGGGCTTCAAGAGTAGAGAAAAACAAATTATAAAGCAAGCAGGAACTGTTCTATTTCATATCTCATTTTTGAAAAATGATGTCGATATGAATTTTCCGTGAACATACAAATTTGCTTTGGAGCATAAATGAAAAATAATAACTTTCTGGTCAAAACATTTAATTACCAGATTGGGCAAAGATTTTTAACCATCAAACCTATATTTTCAATATATCTTTGATTTAATAAAAACAATATGTTGTTAATATGTATTTGTTTTAATTAAAAAAATATATCAACAAACTTGAACCCTGTCGTTATTGACAAAATCTTGAATCATGATCATATTATTTTTTCAAGCCTTTGACTCCTAAGAATCAGAGAAAAAATCATCAGTAATTAATTTCAAATTTCACTATTTGAAGAAAAAAATCGAAAAAAGAGGTATTTTTCAAAAAACTCGAAAACCGTTTGAAACAAAAAGCTGCAAATTTAGGTGAATTATTTTTATTAGACACCAAATTGATCCCCCAAGTTTAAGTCAAAAAAGCCACGGGGACGGATTCTCCATCCTAACCCGGGGCCCTTTCCATTCAATGAAATATAAAACAACGAAAATTCAAGATTTATTTTTAAGATTAAAAAGAAAAAGTTCAAGGAAGCCTAGACGTTCCCTAAATTAATAGTATCTTTCGCAAAACGTGTGATTCTTAATATAAACAAATTATATTAAGTGTGCGCTTGTCTTTTTTTTTTAGATAATGGGACATTGTTTTTCAAAACAAAAGTTTTGTCTTAAAAAATCAAACAACAACACAAACGTATATATTTACGTTGTTTTTTTGGCGAAAACAATTTTTTTTTGTAGATAATAAGAAAAACGAGCCATTATTATTAATCTAAAACTAGCATATTATTAATCTAATTTCAAAAACGCATGAGAAGAGAACTTGCAGCAACCATCAAAATATAAGTAGAATGACCGAGGACTTATAAAAACGAGCAAAGGACAGATGAATTTACACGGCTATATAAAAATAAAATAACATTAGAAATAATTTTATTTGTTTAACACCTATTTTATTTTAATTTTACTATTTTTCATATTGATAGAAGAATTGTTAAGCGTTGCTGGAATATTAGTTGGTTTGGCACGACCATATCTCTGACCAACTTCTAATATATTTATTATAATTCCTTTCCTCTTTAAGTTTTGATAACATGATAACTCTTAAGTCTCTGGTGTCAATGCCGTGTTAATGAACCTTTCTTCTGGGATTATTAGCACGGGACATTACGGATTGGAGACTGACGAAGTAGAGGATTTAATAATTTAAAAAAAAAAATCATTAAAGAACTACTTGTGGAACTTATTCTGGGATGAGTTGTGATAATTGTGAAAGTTAAGCCTGTACTTGTGCGACAGCACACAGTGTGTCTGCTACAGTAATGTGTCTCGGCAAGCTCCTTATCCTTAGTCACGTGCCGTTACACAACTAGGGGTCAAGTTGAGCAGGAACATGAAGGGAGCACCAACCTTATGCAGCAAATAGACCGGGAGTGGTCAAAGAGTTTGGGAATATTTTTTGTTTATAAGTGGATACTTTCTTTATTCCGAAATGTAGTCAAGATCTTCACTTCACTACTAACATAGGCTTATATTAAATACATTATTTATGAATAAAGTTTTTCCAGTTTACAGTGGCATAAAAAAAAAAAAAAAAAAAAAATTTGATTGCTGGAATGGAGTTCAGTAAATTGGATATCAGTAACAATTTTAATATTTCTCTATTTCTAGGATATTAAGATGTCACCAGTTTTTTAATTTATATATAATGTCTAGTGTCAATTATTTATAATGACAAAACAAACTTGTACTGTAGTCCTTAGTATTTTGTCATAGAGAATTAAATTTCCTGCAAAATAAAAAAAGAATCATTGAAATAGGTTCAGAACTAGCAGAGATATAGGATTTTTAAATAAACAGTGGTGATATGCCATTTTCCTTTGGATTATTTATTTCTTTTCATATTAGTTAATTCCCTATTAAGAACTATATAAACAGTTATACCTTAATATAGTTATTTGGAAAATAATAAACCATCGTGTAATAATTTGCTGCGTTTTAATATTTAATGTTTAATATTTGTCAAACTACTCAATTCAAATACTAGATAAAATTATCGGTGATTAGAAGATAAACATAACCCAAACGCATTTTTGAAATTCAAGTATCTCCTAATATTTTCACCACTGTCAAACCGATGAAGGCTCGGGTGAAGATGTCTTCTTGCATGGATGTATCTACTTACAGATTTTAGGATACTTATTGTTAACTATTTTTTAACCATATAAGTGTATTCACGAGCACCACATTAGAAATTGGGTTTTTTTAAAAGAGTTTTGATGAAATAATTTTATATACTGTTGTGTGCACACAAATTTATATCAAATGAATCATGGAGAAGCATCATCATACTATAGAATGAATATGAAGGACTTCGATCAGACAAATAATACTCTTATGCCACCTCAGGAGTTATAAAGGTTTGTAGTTACATTATTTAGAAACTTCTGTCCGCTGTCGGTTGTAAGGACTTTGAGACAATTCACACTTTTTTTCCGTTGTTACGATTACAAAAAAAATATTTAACATTGTTTAAATTTCTTTTTGAAAAGAGTAAAAACTACTTGGAACGCCATAGATATAATTCATTGTAGGACTATTTTCATTGGATCATAACGTAATGATATACTGGTTTAGAGAGATAGTTGCCGTGACAACTACGATCACTTTCAAGGTCTTATATTTGGAAATTTCTAGTTCATGAAAGGAAATAAGATTAAAAAAAGTGGTTAGCAATGTATATATTTCGAGTTTATTCTGTATCCTTTCCTTTGTATTTAATTAATGATTTAATTTGATTGGTTCTAACTGGAATAGTTTGGAGGAAGTAGGTTAATCAACAAAATCTTGTTCCTTTAGACTAAGATTGTAGCGGCATGTTCTCATTAACAGTGATGTAAGATGTATACAAAAAAGACATTTCAAACAAATAAGCAAACCATCCGTGTCCAGTGATTATTGCATGACCAGCAGCCTTGACATGAACTCTTGTAACTTTTAGTCCGAATGCCATTTTCCTCTACAATATCATGCTGAAAGTACTCCGAGTATTTATTTATTTTTATTTATTTGCTATTTCGCATCTACCCTTTCGGGTCATTAGCGGGTCTTGATTCTCTACGTTTATATTGAGTTTAACAGACCAATGTCTCTAAAAAACTCAAAAAGTCTTAGAATTATGTCTTCATCATTTCCTAATGTTTCTTTTAAGTTTGAAGGTATGTTATGTCTTGTTCTGTCGTCAGTGTACAGTGTGCATGATGTTACAATGTGTTTTATGGTCAGTGTTGTGTTACATGTATCACAGAATGGCGGATTCAGGCCTCTCATTAAATATCTGTGCGTAAAGGCTGTATGGCCTATCCTCGGCCTTGCTAGCACTACTTCTTCCTTTCTACTTTTCCTGCATGATGTGGTCCAAGGAGATACATCTTGCTTTATCTCTGTCAGTTTAGTACTGGAAGTGGCCCATTCAGTTTTCCACTTGTTAATAATGGTCTTCCTGCAATGCCTCTTCCACTCTTCTGCTGTGGTTATGTTTACATTTTCAGTCGTAGGTTCATTCAGCCTCGCCCTGTTTGCTTCTCTGTCGGCTACATCATTTCCCACAATACCGCAATGCGACGGGACCCATGCAAGTACAACTTTTTTGTTGAAATTTTCTTGCAATCGCCAAATACAATTAGTTATTTCCCTTACTAGGGAATTGTTTGATTTTGTATCAGCGATTGCTTTAAGTGAACTTAATGAGTCCATCACTATGAGCAAGTAATTGTCATTCATTGTCTTGACTAGCTCCAAGGCTTTATATATTGCAAACAGTTCTCCAGTAAATATGCTGTTCATTCCGGGTAATATGAACCTGAGATTAATTGTATCACTTACCACAGCACATCCAACTTACTTTTACTTCATCAACTTACTTTTTCACATGGAACTTACTTTTGATGCATCGATATATATTATAGAAAAATTATTATATTTCTCTTTCAATTCCAAAAAATAGCTTTTCATAAAGACGCGATCTTCAAAAGATTTCGCTCTTATTATAAGGGTTGTGTCAATTCGGATAAAATTCGTATCCATGGATCGAATAAAAAGTCGTTCAAACTTAAAATATTATTTACGTTTAAGTTTAATTCCAGCAAAAGATCACTAATTCTTCCTTTGATGCCAATTTTATAATTATTTTCATTTATATCGGATGCGATAAGTTCGTAGTTGGGATGGTTCTTTTTAGACAAAATGGATGCTGCGTAAGAAAGACTCCGAGTATTTACAAGCCCAAGAAACTTAAACCTTATTTTCAACAGCTAATATTAAATATTAACAATTAAATTCTGTAAATAATAGTATAACAGTTGTGATGATTTTTCATCGTTGTTATTTATAGCTCATGATCATTCTCAAAATACTGTAATCTGTTCCTATTATTTTCAATTGTATACTCTAACTTTAGTTATGATTATTATCCTACCACAAGACTGAAACAAGAAACTGCTCGAAGATACCGATTACAACAGCACTTACTAGACAAACTTCAAAACTTTCAATATATTACAAAAATTCATTCCAACTACTAACAGAACTATTTGTGCATATGGAATTGAGCTCTACCAAACCACCTAATTCCTCGCGCATCCAATCCTTACCATAATCCTCAATCCAAAATCCTTCGCAAAATCATGAATGCCCCTTATTTTGTCACAAATCAACTTATCCATAATGACCTCAACATCCCATATGTTCCAGACTTAGCCGTGATAGATGTACCGTTTTTCATTCTAATCTCCTTACCCACACCAACCAACTTGTCCGTAAACTATCTTCCTTTGATATTCCTGATAACCCTCCGAAGCAATTGAAAAGAAGATGGCCCGGGGACCTTTTCCCTTAACATAGTTAGTGAAGGGCTATAGTGAATGAAAGGGCTATAGTTAGTGAAGGCACTGGGTAGTTCATGCTGAAGAATTTTTCTTGCCTTTTTTTCACACTGCATATTTACTTATTGTGTTGTATATTACAGTTGTAAATTACAATAAGTAAATTTAGAAAAAACGCTTCAAATTATTATACAATGGTTTATTATTTCCTAATAACAATATTGGGGTATAACTGTTTATATGACTGTTGATAGACAATTAAGTAATTTGAAAAGCAAAATTCAAAGGGAAATATCACATCACTATCACATCGCTTATTTCAAAACGCAATATCTCAGTTAGTTGTCAACCAATTTTAATAATTCTTTTTTTCATTTTGTCGAAAATTTAATTCTCTAAAAACATTTTGGTATATATTTATTTATAATTAGGATAAACGGATTTTATTCGTTATTTGGTCTCTACGCATCTTGAAACGTAAGCTCTTATTTTTGAGGGAGGTTAATTTTTTCTTGGTTGATTACAAAGGTTCATTATTGAAAATAATAAACCTAAAGAATTTATATAGGACTGGATTACTATTTCCTTTTCTTTTCTTTCGATTTTCATTCAAATAAAATTTCCTGATTCCCGAACACCTTATATTTTATCTTTATCATCAATAATAACGGAGTTATAAACCTTTTTTTAACACCAATAATTAATGAAGACGAGTGATTCTATCCATAAAACTACAGTTCAATTGAAAATAAATTATAATAACACATTATCTGCAATAGGTCTTTATTATAACAATGTGTCAACAGAAACTGTGCGAAGAAATAGCTCCCTACATTTTGAAAAAATAAAAATATCGGATGTTCCAAGATATGATCCGATCAATACTTAAGTACGTTAGAGCCTAAAATTAAGATGGGTAGAACGTATTTAGGGAAAAACTATTAAATATTTTCCGAAAGTATGGGAGTTATTGGAAACTTAATTAGTTTCATTTGTCCAAAACTGCCAAAGAAATCTAAATTTTTAATGCAATAACTATATAGACCCCCAAGATATTGCCGATTATACGGCTGCTAACAATTTATTAAATCATATCAGTCGTTCTGTAAATTAGAGAAACTTAGAACGGAAATAAGAAGAGGGATCTGCTCTCAGGTCTGCATTTTTTATTTATCATATAAAGTTCATAAGTAAATAAGTTATTAAATGGACCAATATATGCTAATTTCAAAGAAAGCCTTGTACATTATTCTTTATTGTTATAGAAACCCTCTAAGCTTAGGTCGGGGATGTGCAAACAAAGTGATTTCTAGACGGGTATCTCTAAAACAAAGGTATGATATACATCTTCATGATACCATGTCAAAGAATATCTGGGTCGCACAATTAAGACTAACTTCATCAAAATAAACTCTATAGTTGCTTGTTCTCTAACTAGTTGAAAGCAGTTTTTAAAGATATTTAAGAAGGGAAAACGAAAATAATCAAACTTGGTACATTTTCATTTTTCTTATCCTTCATTGGATCAATTTGAGCAGAGTATAAAAGCTTACAAACAATAAATGTAATTATTTTGTAGAGCTATTGTTTGCTTTATGTGTAAATTAGTAAAAAATAAAATAATTGTATCACATCATATTGCAAGCATTAGAATGAACTTTTATCTGATAGCTCATAAACTTTTGTAACTACCTTTTGAAAAAAAACAACGTAAAACACTTACTTTTTTTTTAAATTATTTTATTTAGAAATAATACAATCTGTCACAATCTTGGGCAATGAATAGTTGTTAAAATAATAAAGATTGGAAGGCTCGATGGACAGGTCATGTGGCAAGGATGAACGCACAGGAAATTCCAAGGAAGCTCCTCGATGAAGAGTTGCATGGAACACGAGCAAGAGGCCGCCCTAAACTACAATGGGCTGATGGTGCGAGGGAGAATTCGAGAACCCTACTTGGTGTTCTGAGCTGGAGGACCCAGTATTGGGTTGTAGAGCCGATTGATGATGATGAATATTTGAACTTCATTAAAAATCTGTGAAATGGTGCCCAATCTCCGTAAGATTCTTTCTTCTACTATATATTTACGATTACATTTCAAATATTAAATGGCTCAGTGAGATCAACTATTTGGTTTATTTCTGTTGATGTCGAGATTCCCACTACGAAAGACAAAACTGAGAGTTCCCCGTTTTGAAACTATCCCCATGTCTCATAAACTTGATTTAGGCAAGTCTGATAAGAAAGTAGGCCACTTCAAACTTTGAGTTTCTTTCATTTAAGCTAAATGTTGTAGAAATTTATTTAGGAGTATTGCTCAGTCAGATCTGTTGTCACCCTCACGAACGGATTCTAGAACAATTGATTATGCCATAGACAGCAATATTGGAACTAAGACCTTATTAGAGTAATGCTTAACACTCATCTTCTCATTTCTTCTAGTGTCGAAGGAAATCGCATTATTAGTAAAGAAATCGGACCAAGGAACGATTGAATTTACTTTCACTTACTAATATATGGAATATATCGTAAGAGGAAGTGTTCAGATCTAGAAATTTTTCTAATCCGAATTTTCACCGTAAATACACGTTTTAGGGTCTCTTTCTTAGAGTCCATGAGGCCAAGTCCTGCAAAAAGGTCTGTTAGTGTATGTGGTAAGTCTAGCGCAAAAACTAAAAGTCGTACGAAACTGAAATTTCATATTTTGGACAACTATACGCCCAAGATGTTACAACAAATTTGTCATCAAAATTAGCTAACCAGAAGAACCACTTTATACCATGAAATTTGGATCTTTTTACGATTTTCTCAAAAACGGCTCCAACGATTTTGATTAAACTCGCTATATCGATGTAAAATTTAATGGGTTTTAATATCATGTAGGTTTCATTGTGATTGAAATAGTCTGACAGAGCCTAAATGCCGATTTTTTAAATTACTTCCTCCAAAACACCTTTAATTTTGTAGATTCCAAAAAATTAAGCATATATTTCTGTTTACAAAGCTTCAAAGGTTACTCTCCCATGTTCAGAACTGACAAGAATGATATGATGGGAATGAAAATATTATGAATAACTTGATAAAAAATGGACGTATTTTGTAAAAATAAAGTTTTTTAATCGTGTTTATTGATATTTAATGATAATGATGGATATATTTTAAGGTATTAGAATAGAATAGAATCGAAAATTTAAGAATAACAAATATGTAAATAAGTATTCCGTGCTTAATAGATGTTTTAACAATACCAAATTTTTGTATGTTCTCAAAGGATCAACCTATTATTTCTGATGCAATATTAAAAATTTCTATATAGGTTAAAAGTGTTCAATAATTCGACAGACTTTGTTTTTTTTTTACATCACATAAAATAATTTGCTGATATTGAATACTTCGATTTGATCACTACAGTCTACCAAAGCTGTATGTAGCACGAGAACTTAGCGAAAACATAATCTTTTATGTAAAGGAAAACTGCATAGCTAAAGCATTTCATGGTCTTATAATAAAAAGGAAACTTGTTAAACATTTTAAAAGCCATCTTACATAACACTTTAAAGACATGCTCACGTCACTGTAGATAAAGAACAATTATTTAAAATGGATACTTAACATATTTTACTTTGAATTTTATGCAGTTATAAAAACAAAAATAATAATCGAATAATTAAAAAACACAACTCAAAGTTTGAAGTGGCCTATTTTCTTGTCAGACTTGCCTAAATCAAGTTTATGAGACCAGGGGATAGTTTCAAAACGGGGAACTCTCAGTTTTGTCTTTCGTAGTGGGAATCTCGACATCAACAGAAATAAACCAAATAGTTGATCTCACTGAGCCATTTAATATTTGAAATGTAATCGTAAAAATATAGTAGAAGAAAGAATCTTACGGGGATTGGGCACCATTTCACAGATTTTTAATGAAGTTCAAATATTCATCATCATCAATCGGCTCTACAACCCAATACTGGGTCCTGGCCTCCTCAAGTAGCTTTCGCCAGTTGGGTCTGTTGAGTGCCGCTGTCCTCCAGCTCAGAACACCAAGCAGGGTTCTCGAATCCTCCCTCACACCATCAGCCCATTGTAGTTTGGGGCGGCCTCTTGCTCGTGTTCCATGTAACTCTTCATCTAGCTTCCTTGGAATATCCTGTGCGTTCATCCTGGCCACATGGCCTGCCCATTGAAGCCTTCCAATCTTTATTATTTTAACAACGTCCGGTTCCTTTAATAAGATCGTTGTTTGTTCGCCTTCTCCATGTTTGATTTTCTCTTTTGGGCCATAAATCCGTCGTAAAATCTTTCGTTCGAAGTTAGATTTCGCCCATCGCTTTTGGAAAAGGTCCATATTTCTGATCCATAGGTAAGTACAGTCCTTATCAGTGTCTTGTACAGTCTCATCTTTGTAGCTCTTCTTAGAGAGTAAACTGCTTCCTAAATGTCGGCGTAGTCCAAAATAGCACCTGTTAGCCGATGCTATTCTTCTTCTTATTTCAGCCGAGATATCATTATTTTCGTTTACTAGAGAGCCCAGATATGTAAACTCACTCACACGTTCAAATGTATATGGCCCAAATCGAACGGTGAGTTCATCAGGGGGCTTCACTACTTTAGCGACCATGTACTTACTTAGCCTTATGAGTGTTCACGATGAGACCCATTTTTCGGACTGAAGACCCCAAGGCCAGGAAGTTCTCTTCTACAGCCGCTCTGAATCTTCCTATGATGTCTAAATCATCTGCATACCCAAGGATCTGGGTTGTCCGGTTAAAGATGTTTATCCTTGACTGGATTCCTGTTTCTCTGACCGCTTTTTCCAGAAATAAATTGAACAGCAGGCACGCAAGTGAGTCTCCTTGTCGAACTCCATTAACAGTCGAAAATCCCTGAGAAAAATCGCCTTGAATACACACCACATTTTCAAAATTTTCCATAGTGAGTTTTACCAGACGTATAAGTTTCGTTGGTATATTGAAATTTTTCATGGCCTGGTATAGTGGTTCACGCTGAACACTATCGTAGGCTGCCTGGAAATCGATAAATAAGTGGTGTGTGGGTATCTGGTATTCTCGGCCACGTTCCATGACAAGGCGTAAGGAGAATATCTGATCAATTGTGGACTTACCCAGGCGAAAACCACATTGATATTTCCCCAAGATGTTTTCAACTTGTTTGTAATGTTTGTAAAGTATCTTAGAGAAGATTTTATAGTCACTTGGCAACAGCGAAGTTTAAATAGTACTTAGTGCAAAGTATTCCATAGGGTAACGTTAATATACCCCCAAAAAAAACATAAACAAATAACACGCCAGTACGTTTTACTGAAATTAATATCAGTTGAATACCAAGATCGCACTGAAATTCATAGTATAATAATAGTATAATCAATAATTATTTATGAATCTTTAGCGATGTATTGAAATTGTTTAAGCGATCTTGAAGATGGGTGAAATATTCCGAAACGTTGATAAATCTTTTCCATTTTACTAAAATGTTTTTTGGAAGAAATATTACCAGAAAGGTGATGTGTGTTTAGGGAATTCACAGAAGCAGATATTAGGCTTGAGGTTGGTGAGCTAAGGAGTCGTTCAGCACCTGGTCCGGATAATATCAGTGCAGAAATATTAAAAAAACATAGATCATATTGCTGAACTTGATAATTAATTTAAGTCTTAGCAATGGGATTTTTCCAAAACATTTTAAAACCGCTAAAGAAGTCCCGATTTACAAAAGCGGGGAAAAAAATGAGTTTGGTAATTACCGTCCTATATCAATGATAAATGTGTTGTCTAAATTATTAGAAAAGTTAGTTAAGCAAGAGCTACCCCATTTTTTGTTTACAAACAACTTAATCAGTCCTAAACAGTATGGCTTTAGCCGAGGCAGGGGAACGGAGGATGCTATATTGGACTTGACTTCTTATATTTGCAGTGCTCTGGATTGTGGGGACCATGTTTGGGAGTCTTTTTGGATTTGGCGAAAGCTTTTGACAGCATAGACAGAACTATATTGCTAGAAAAAATTAGGAAATTAGACATTAGTGGAAAGGTACTGGAATGGTTTAATAGCTACTTACAGAACAGAATGCAGTATGTATCAGTTGAAGGCAAAAACAGTGTGGAATTGCCCATTGATTATGGCGTTATTCAGGGAAGTACATTGGGACCATTGCTGTTTTTATTGTACATTAATGATGTTAGTTCTTTGGAGCCAACCTTTGGTAGAATAATTCTCTTCGCCGATGATACAGCTATATTGTATAGAGGAACATCTTGGACTGAAGTATATGAGTTGGCGAATTCTCATTTGCAATCGATTGCTAACTGGTTCCATGGTAATTTACTTACAATAAATAAAAAAAAAACTAAATTAATCGCCTTTTCTATATATCACGATGATCCAAAGTGTGAGCTGAAAATCCACATGAGAAGTGCTTGAAGCTCTCCTTGTAATTGCCCTGTTGTTCAGAAAGTTCACCAAGTTCAATATCTTGGAATTGTTCTTGATTACCGATTAAGATGGAATGCGCATATATTTAATGTCACTGCTCAGCTAAGGAAATATTTTTATGTATTCCATAAGTTAAGAGGAATTTTATCAATCAATAAATTAAGATTAATTTACTTTGCATATATTCAGTCGCTGGTTCAATATTGTATGTTGATTTGGGGGAATTCTTTTGCTGCACATCTTTTTCAGCTTGAGATTGTGCAGAGAAAGATTATTACGGTAATTTTGGGTATCAATAAAAGACCCCCATCAATTAATATATTCTCGGACCTTAATGTAATGTCTGCAAAAAAATTATACATGGTCTCAATTATGAAGAAGCTGTATTTTAGACGGGATGAGCTAGTCGGGAAGATTGACCACCGTTTTTCTACAAGACTGAAAAATTACTTTAGCTGAGTTGTGCCAAGACCAAAACATACCTGGACGACACACCAGACTTGTTATTCCATTGCTACTGTGTGCGAAATCCCTCAGTGAAGAAAAAATTGCTGAATTATTGAATCCAAATTACTCATCGCTATAGACATGTCGTCAATGCCAGCCTGCGTCACTCATTCTGATATTTATACTGTGTACAAGTATATGTATTCTTTATTGACTTTTGATTTTGTCAATTTCTTACTGTGTACTATGTTATGTATCTTTATATTGCTTATCATGTAATTCAATCTTGTATTTACTTGCCTTAATTTTATATCTTGAATATATGAATTTGTATGCCTTATTGCTTTTGGTTTAGTCAATTACAGTTTATTTCTGTGTACTGTTTAACTGTTTCTTATAATTTTTTTTGTATTAATTAGGGATTATGTAATTCAAATTTATATATGCATGCCTTAATTTTATATTTGCATGCCTTAATTTTATATCTTGTATATATGTATATGTATTCCTTACAGCTTTTAAGCTTAGTCAATTACTGCTTCATACTGTGTTACTTTCTTTATAATTGTATTTTATATTTCTTATGTATTATATAATTTTTTTTTTGCTGTATAGTGTGTTACTGTTTCTTTATAAAATTGTGTTATATTATTTAAGTATTGTATTGTATCATACTGTGTACTGTTACTGTTTGTTATTGTACTTTTATTGAATTGCCGCAGGTGAACTCCTTTCCACACACGGGCTCGCCTTAGTGGGATAGTGACTTCTACTTGCACTGTAATATGTCTGTATTTTGATTCAAATAAAGAAGTTTATAAAAAAAAATATAAATCAAGCCCATTTCTTTTCTACCTCAGAAATACTGCAATCTATTCTGGATAATGAAATTAAAATAATAATATCGAAAATTAGGCTTCTCTTGTTTTCATCTTTAATTTTAAGAGTTCAAATATTAATATCAACCAATTATTTTTAAGAGTTTCAATATTTTGTTAAAATTTAAATATGCATGATGCATAAAATACAATGGGAACAGGACAATGGATTAGCTATTCTTGCGAACGTCCCGTTCAAAAGGAAAGTCCGGGTGCACTCAACGTCCTTGTACAACCAATATCTATTAATATGGCAGTGGAGAAGTATGAATAGATAATTTACTTAATAGCACATCTGAAGTTAAAACCTGATTTACGAGTAATGGCAATATGTTAAAAAATGAACAAATAATGATTATATGATATTAACATCTTCCTCCATCCAATCATTTATTTCAAATGCCATCTGTATACCGAACCTAGGGTACTGCTTTTGATGCGATAGGCCTATTCGGTCATCCATATCCTCTTCCGGATGATATTATAATATTCTATTTTGCTTTCAGGAAGAGAATAAAAGAGGGATGAGCGATCAGAGCTAGAAGACAAGTGCTGAGAGATGGCACTTCTCTGTTTGTTCCTACTCAGCCAAGCCGTTAGCCATGTCCTTGGCCAACAGGACAGGCCTCACATCGTCTTCATTGTCGCCGACGATTTGGTCAGTTATAATCTATACTAAACTAGCAGTTACAAAAAGAAATACTCTTTTTCTATATATGATTTGATACGTGATCAATAACAAGTTTATATACTTAGCTCAATTGAACAATTGAGAGCATTCTAAAACTCAAGGCCCTTGTAGAAATATCGATATTAACATGTACAAAAGAACAATAGGCGATTTCTATGTTGTTTTTTTAATTTGTTTATGATAATTAATTGTTTCCTATTTTAGATTAAATACGTGATTTCCATCCTAAAAATATATTACATGTAACTCATCCGTTAAACTGGATGAGAGAGCATTTTCAGAACAAAATTTAAACAATGAAAATTACTATTAGAAGGATTAAAAAATGGTTAACTCATTAAAAAAAAACATAATATGGATATATATAACCGTGCTTGTCTGAAAATTGCAGTATGGTGGTATATGATTCATAGAATTTCAAAGCAAACCCAAGGCCGAAACGTACATGTCTGTCCAGAATACAGGAATACTGACTGGTTCTTATTAATATTTGTTTTCATTTAATGCATTATTTTTTTAGAGATTTATTTATTATTTAAAGTCATTAAGATTTAAATAGTTTATGATTTAATAAGATTTGATGAATGTAGGAAAACAATTATAATTTTGTTAATTATATTAAGTTTTGAGTATTTACAAAGTAATGGAAATAACTTTAGCATGACTCCAGTACCTTTATGAATGTGAACAACAAATAAAAATTTCATAGATTTTAAACATTTAGTGAAAAATATAAAATAACTCCTGAAAGGGGGAAACCTTTTAGTTAATTATTATCTAAAACACGGAATATAAATGAAGCTACAGTTTGTTTTGTAATATGTTTTAAGACGTTTGTACAAATAAACATTGAAGATTCAAAAGAGAAATAGTCCGGTTGGCAGTCAAAGGTAGAAAAACATGACATTGTCTGGATTTTTCATTGTTTTGCCCATGTTTCGATCCATATTGTAAATCATCATCTGAGCTCCATAATTATACCTAAGAAATTGTAATTGAATATGAAATATTTTGTATTTTTCAGTAAATATGGCGTAAAAGAGTCTTTTGTGATTATTATCAATGATCTTAATTTATAAAATATTTGATATGACAAAAATATAAAGAAATGTTCTCCTGAAGGTAAAATTACATTATTTGGATTTTCTTATTGCTTTCGGAAACAGATAATCTTTAATATCAACTCAGAATTGGCTCGTAGAGAGTTGTAGTCTTTGGAAATCTGGCAATGTTCACACATTACCCAATCCCAGTTATTTTGGCATTAAAGAGATATTTCAACTTCTAACCTACATCTATGGGTTATAATGCAGAGCATGTACCTAGTTCTGCCATAAATACTGTTACAAAAGTTGAACTTGGTTTATATCCTTAGGTATCATTTAGACAATCCTTACCTCTCTCTATCAGACTATTTTCTTTACATGTTCAGGATAAGAATTCCAATTTGTTTTTATTTTTCTTTAGCTCAGTTAACATGGAGTGGAGTAAAAAAGAAACCGAATTGCAAAAAATTGAAAAATGTAGGTTAGACTTTGACTTGACTTAGAAACGTTGAAACCTTTGGGTATCAGTCTTATGTTCGTTATGTTTTGTTATGTTCGTGAACCGCACTATAAATGGATATAATTAGACCCTGTCTGTATGTGAGATACCTCGACCAGGTCGTTCCCGCGCTGTGAGAGCGGCAAATCCAGTGAGAGCAGCGGTTGCTTGAATCAGAAGAAATCCTATTCAAAACAACAAATCATGTTCCGGGAAATGGGAATCTTTGTCAGATCACTGTCTCAAATAGTGAAAGTGACCTTAGGATGGGTGCATTTCGAAGAATGACAGAACCAAGGCTAACCACTTCCTCAAAATTAATTAGAGTGTTCCTTGACCATTACACTTATGGTCTTCATCGAAAGAATTTGTTTAGCGATGATAAACCTTTTACAATCCAAGAAAAATGTAATCACAAAAATGATCTTATGTACGCACAAAGCTCAAAAGAAGCCCAGGAAGTCATTAGAAGAGTGGGAAAATACCATCACCCTTTCTCAGTTTGGTAAGAAGTTTGCTTTGATGGCAGCACAAAGCTTCATTTTTGTGATGGACGCATAAAACTAGCAGGACGATATTTTGGAACTGGTTGTCAAGCCCCTAAATGATACTCAGCTTGCTAGAAGTCATTGGGTTTTCCTGCAGGATGTCGCTCCACCTAGCCATGCCAGGTAATATCAGCCGTGGCTACAAAAGAACATTCTAGCATTCATCTTTGACTCAGATTGGCCCTCAGAAAACCCTGATTTCAACCCTCTAGATTACCGGCATTGGTCCGAAATTGAGAGGATGGCATGCCACAGAGAACAATCTTGGAAAGCCTCAAACAATCTCTAGTCCGAGCAGTTTCCCCAAGAAGTGCTGCGTGCTACAATTGATGACTGGCCACGGAGATTAAATGCCTGTCAAGGCTAAAGGGAGGCATTTTGAGTTATTTTTTTTTAGTTTTGCTCACTGTAGACATACATTTTATTTCCCGATGAAAATTTTGTAAATAAAAAATGATTTTTCTGTTGAAATCTGTAAATATTTCCTTGTAACAATATTTATAGGAGGACTAGGTATTGAGGAATATTTTAAGGATGAAAATATTTATCCTGATTTTATCTAGACAAGTTAAGTCAGAAAAATTTGCTCAGAAATTAAAAATCCTCACCAAAACCTTCGATTTCAGGCATATATTCTTTGAAGAGCTTATGTATTTCATTATAAATATTGGATAATATTGAAATAAACCTGATTGACTATTTTTCATAAATTTATTAAAATAGCTCATGGATTTTTTTTTTTTTTTTTTTCTACTCCTTTCAGTGTTATTATTCTAGTGACATACAAAGGAAATCAATTTAACATTGCGAGAGGCACATGCCTGTGCAGCAGCCTTGTCTGTCTGGCGAATAACAGCACTACCTTTTAGATTATAATTACAATTGCATATCCAAACACGCAATGTGGTATTCTTATAAAACACTATATTTATTACATCAATTAACTCTCTAACATCGATAATAATCAAATAGGATATAAAATTATTTATGCTAAATGAGGTTATATTTTATGTAGGGATGGAACGACGTCGGATTCCATGGCTCTAGTCAAATACCAACCCCTAATATAGATGCTCTTGCATACTCAGGAATAATATTGAATAAATACTATGTCACTCCTATCTGTACCCCGTCCAGAAGTGCAATAATGACCGGCAAACATCCAATACACACAGGTTAGTGGTTTAGTGAATCAGTAATACCCATCACTCTTATAGAAATACGTTTTAATCTCAATGATTTCAGGAATGCAGCACTCAGTCCTATATGGTTCCGAACCAAGAGGGTTGCCCCTAGAAGAGAAATTACTTCCACAATACCTGAAAGAGCTGGGCTACAAGACACACCTGGTAGGCAAGTGGCATTTAGGGTCCTGGAAGAAAGAGTACACTCCCACCTTCAGAGGATTCGATACTCACTTTGGCTACTGGACTGGCCATCAGGATTACAACGATCACACTGCTGTCGAGAATGTAAGAGTTTAATAATGTTAATTACTACAAGAGGTATATTCATTGTTCATAGTATATTTACAAAAATACCTGAATACATGACACGACAGTACGTGGACTTTCTTAGCTTCGCGGGACTATTTTCGTATATTTTATTATTATTAAATATACCATTGAATAGTACTTCTGGAAAATAGCTCTCAAACTTGAACCGCTACTCAGTCATTTTACTGATTATATCATTTACCATTATTATAAATGTATCTGATTATTGACTATATACTCATTTTATGTGGCATTGATTAAAGTCAACAATGTGGCCAGAAAAATATTTCATTTTTGCCAATGTCGGTAATTATCGATCTGATTCAACTTTTTTAGTTATTTGTTAAGAGAACTATGATAAACTTCAACGTCAATAGTAATAATAAACATCTCATAAAACATATAAGTGTATATGGATATTTGAGAATGAATTATATGAATACGTTGTGGCGAATACACTCATTGAAGTATATCCATTTAATTTTTTATGAAATTACTGACACTTTTTTTTCTTAAATTGTAAAACTATTGTGCTAAGATCGATTAGAATGTTCTGTTTGTTCTTTTCCCATAAATATTGATCTAGATTAAATGTAAATTAGTATTACTGGAAAGAATTAGTCCGGGTGGCGGCCATTAAATGAAACAACTAAATAGTTTCAACTATTTATTGTTTGCCAACGTTTCGACCCCCTTTGTGGGTCATCATCAGGGCTTTTTAGAACTGGAGTTGTGGTGATAAAAATAGCGTGAGTCACCTGGAGGTGTAGAAATGATGGCTTGCTGAGATGAGAATGCCTGCTGTTGTTGAGATGTAGATAGTATGTCCAGCTTGCGATTTTGTATTCTGGCGCTGCGGCGGAGAGTTGAGGAGGATGTATCTTTTTGTTGTTCCCGTGTTCTTTTTATCATTGTGGATGTAATTAGTTGACCGTTGAGATTTACTGAAAGGAATTAGTCCGGGTGGCGGTCATTAAATGAAACAACTAAATAGTTTCAACTATTTATTGTTTGCCAACGTTTCGACCCCCTTTGTGGGTCATCATCAGGGCTTTTTAGAACTGGAGTTGTGGTGATGAAAATAGCGTGAGTCACCTGGAGGTGTAGAAATGATGGCTTGCTGAGATGAGAATGCCTGCTGTTGTTGAGATGTAGATAGTATGTCCTGCTTGCGATTTTGTATTCTGGCGCTGCGGCGGAGAGTTGAGGAGGATGTATCTTTTTGTTGTTCCCGTGTTCTTTTTATCATTGTGGATGTAATTAGTTGACCGTTGAGATTTACTGGAAGGAATTAGTCCGGGTGGCGGTCATTAAATGAAACAACTTAATTGTTTCAACTATTTATCCTCCTCAACTCTCCGCCGCAGCGCCAGAATACAAAATCGGAAGCAGGACATACTATCTACATCTCAACAACAGCAGGCATTCTCATCTCAGCAAGCCATCATTTCTACACCTCCAGGTGACTCACGCTCTTTTCATCACCACAACTCCAGTTTTAAAAAGCCCTGATGATGACCCAATGCCATGATGGGGTCGAAACGTTGGCAAACAATAAATAGTTGAAACTATTTAGTTGTTTCAATTAATGACCGCCACCCGGACTAATTCCTTCCTGTAAATCTCAACGGTCAACTAATTACATCCACAACAGTAAATTAGTATTGTATATCTGTAAAACAAAATATCAAAATTTTTATAGGTGAGTAAAACTAAATTATAAGTTTTAAAGGATGCTCTCGATAAGCACCTTTTCTCATTGTATCTGTTTAAAATATGATTTATTCTTTTTTTTATGTGTAAAGTAAGATTATTAACTCAAAACTATAAGTTAGTGATTGGTGTTACCTAGTAATATCAGTTGAAGAATTTATAGTTAATAAGAATTATTGAAGGGGAAAAGTAATAAACGTTAAAAAAATTATCACTTTAAACTGCCCTTTATTTTTATTTCATAAGCCTGAAACTTTGCGAGAGTTTGTACTTAAGTGTTAATACACTTTCAAAAACATTGAATTTGTGAAAGCTGGTAAGTAAATAAGAGGAAGGGAAGGAGGAGGGGGCAATGGCGTCTGAAAACATAACGAATATGGATCAACAGCAAAAGGCAGGAGACTCTTCAACAGAAGAAAATACCGAGTGGGGGTTCATTGCTAGACGAAAAAGACCATCATCCTCAGCAGATATAAAAAAAGAAATCAAATAATTTACAAACCAATAATAGATTTGACACTCTTTTAAATATAACAGCAAGAGAGCCAACAGAAAACCAAAGCAACTAGAAAATAAGAAAGTTAAGAAATACAGGATATAGAATCACTAATTGCGTTCTTGAAAAAAGAATAAGGCTCGCGCTCAAGCTACTTCAGTATCTAATAAACAGCCAGAAATGAAATAGCCTATCCAGCTACCGCTGAACCCCCAGAACAGCTGTTCGATGTTTAAACAAAATGAAACGCCGACTATCACACATATCACCTGTTGGAAGATGAGAAACCAAGGGTAGTTATTAAAGGATTTCACCTATCCACACCTATATAAACGAAAAATAAAGAACATTATTTCTATAGGCTTATTATTAAGCAATTTTTGCCAAAAACCAAATCACCGCTTCATGCCCTGAAAACGTACGTGCTCAACCAACCCAGAGGTACCATCTCTCGCCGGTGAATGTTTAACCTCCCCTAAGGATCTAGAACAGTATCCAGCTTCGCCAAACGGCCTTTTCAACAAGTACTTCCGGAACCTATTCGTGGACCTGAGCATGGACCGTCAAAACGGACCTCGGTCCAATGTGGAAGCTCATCCTTAGCATCATCCAAGGTCAGGTATGAGACCCGACAGCGTTTGCTGGCTCTGAAACTTCTTCACAGTTAAATTTATTTAATTGTTAATATTCACTCAACCTATTTAGTCAAATATCATAGTTTACACAATCTTTGCTTATAACTTATGGGTATTAATTAGTTCTCTAACTTTTGGCTACCTGTCAATACTCCTATAGGATCCTAACGGACTACTTCCGCATAAAACTGAACTGGAAATTTATCTTCATCAAAAATAAGAGAATACGAAATCTGTGCATAAAATAATTAACAATTACCCTCGTTACACAAAAATTGGAGAATTCGAACTTTCCTCAGTACAAGAACTAGTTTTATCTCAAATCGAGACATATTTCAGAAGAAAAAAACTTACAGGCTCTCTGAACCCAATATTAAAAGAGTTTGGCAATTATAATAAATGCTGCCTTAAACGTTAGATACATAAAAGGACAAAATACTTATTGTTAAGTTAATAATGTGTATTATACCTTGTTAAGAATTAAAAAGTGCTATCTCTATATTTTCTTAATAATAATCAACTAAACAACATGCAATTTTATTTCGTATGTTTATTTTTGATTCAGTATGTGCAAGCGTGACAGGCTTTTGTTGATTGGGTGTCGATCAGCTGTTTTTAGGGACTGCTGGCCAGTGTACAGGCATAAATGTAATAATAAATGTCGCGACTGTGGAATATTTAAGCTGGTTGTCGCAAATGTTCAAGGTATTCGCATATATGAAAAAAAACGCCTGTCACTTTAGAAGATTATCATAGAATTTTGGACTTTAGAATAGCATTCGCAAGGAATGGAAGAAATTATATCGTAGAAGAAGAGGGAAGGAAGTCGCTGGAAGAAATCATCTCTTGTACAAACATAAACATTATATTTATAATTAATATAAGTATTACTTTATGTTTTCTCCATTATTATTTATTTTATTTACCCCCAACGGGATCACGCAAATCGAAAGAAATTAAGCGACTAATACTAACAACCGGATTGAGGCTGCGTGCAAATGTTCTTTCGAACCTTTAGCAACACACCTCCTTTAACATGTTATTATAACTTCACAAAATTGTACGCATAAATGTAATTTTACTCATTTTTATTTACTAACTCATTATGTTTTGTTTTTTTAAGTAGGCTTTTTGTACATTTTTCGAACTATTATTACTATATTCAACTGAATGTTGAATTCGTCTTTGGAACAAAAATCCAAAATTATTGATTTTAAGGATAATCGAAATCATTTAAAAATATAATTAACTAAGTGATTGTATATTCTAATCTCTTTCTCTCTCTTTTTCAAAATTGTCAATATTTCTTGATAAAAAAAAGGCAGTGTATTGTTTTTTATTAAAGGAACAAATTTAAATTCCTTGGAGTAAGAAACCGCTGCTATGCGACACAAGAATTACCTAAAATGCAGCGGATGTTTCTCTAAAAGGCCGACTCATGGTTTAATAAGATAACAAGAACGCACCTCAACGGCTAGTCGAGCAGCCATCTTAGTTAAGGTTTTATCTCTTGCTCATTTTCTCTTTTAAGTTGTGCTAAGAAATGACCGAGGAAAATATTCTTTGTAAAAAAATTGATTATTTAATAATTCTGTCTTTATAATAATTAAACAAATGAACTTTATAATGTTTAACACTTATTAGTCAGTTGTTAAATTTTAAGAAATTCGTGATAGTTGTGTATCTCCTTAAATTGTCTTCTTATTTTATTTTATTTATTTTTTTATGAGTTTTTTTTTATTGATTCGATTTCTTCAGAAACTGAATCAAATTATATTATATTTGTTGCATGTTTTAAAATTTCTTTGTGTTTTAATTGCTTAAATTTAGTGTAATAAACTACCTTATTTCCTCCCTTTCCCGCATAATACAGAACCTACACGGGTGATACTATAATTCCAAGGTGTATCACGATAGCGACTCTAATGGGTCCCAGAATATCAAAATCAGATTAACTAAAAGAGACATGAAGAACTCAAATTGAAATGCTTTATCGTAAATTAAATATTTTAAACGTTGTCCATTAAAATAAGTATTTCATTACAAATAGCCAATGAGTAATCAAAACTTGCCATAAATTTCTGTTAAAACCGATTTCAACCATAGCCTGGGCTTCATTGATTCCATTTCCTGAAAAGCAGGAACTCCGGTACTATCCGATCAAAGGCATGGATCTCAACTTGAAACACCTATGGCTTAAATTTTAAGCTTTTACTTCGAGTCTTTCAAAATAAGGACTTTATTATTATTTGAATTAATTGTTATATTATCAGATTATTAGTCATTTCAATGCAGTGAAAACCAACAAGAAAATATTAAGCCAGTTGTACTGCCATTTTTCTTTATGTCTTTTTCGCGTTTTAATCTATCTTGGTTGATTATTTTCCGCTTCGCCCCTAATATTTCTGAGTTTATTCTTGATTTATGACTATCCTTACTCGTATTACCATACATGAACATGTAAGCATTTATGAATAACCTACATTCAGATAAAGTATGTAATATTGATTTAACGTAAGCTTTGTCGTAATTTCTGAAGAATATCATTTCCATTAGTTTACATTAAATGTTTTTATCTATATTTGACATGCTAATCGTCAGTGGTGTTTTTTATAAATGATACTGAATGTTTTTCTCTTTAACTACCTTAGGTTTAACTACCCAAATCTATACTTTTTTTTAGTAGTATTGGAGTTTTGATTTGGAAGGAGAGGAGAGTAAGTGTAGCCCAATTTAATTTCCTTGAGAAGATGGAGCTGAACTCAGAACGTTTCAACTAATGTCCATGTACGTAGTTTTTCTTGTCGGAAGTAATCTTTTATGACATAAAATTCACTAACTGTAATAACAATGCAGCTACCCTCTCGGTGGCGCTGATAAGGAGCTGCTATATCTGACACCTTTTACAGGTATGGGACCCAATCCCTAGAGATAGGTGGGACGCAATTCGGAATATTTGGAGAGTTGTAAAATATCACGGGACGCAATTCGGATGCGTCCAACATGGCATACTCAATATGGTAGAATAAAAAACATAGTCTTCCAGGCCACATTCAGTTTTACACCAATTGCGGTTCCAGAGGCAATTCTATTCTAGCAATGTATTAGTATTCGTACTAGTAGGTTTATTTTTATATATTATAGTGTTTTAAATAAACCATCGTTTACTTATTTTTTCTAGATGGCCATTTTGTGAGGAGAGAATGATTTCCGCCACTGCCTATGTATGTACAATCCATCCATAGCGAGTTATATTTTTCAGGGCATGTGGGGACTGGACATGCGACGCGGTCTGGACCCGGCGGGGGAGCTGCACGGCCGGTACAGCACCGACCTCTTCACCGACGAGGCCATCCAGGTCATCGAGCAACACAACACAACCCAACCGCTCTTCCTCTACCTCGCCCACGCTGCCGTCCATTCTGGCAATCCATACAACCCACTCGCGGCGCCCGATTCCCTCATAGCTACCTTTAAAAACATTACGGGTTACTATCGCCAGAGGTTTGCAGGTAGGTTTGCTCTGCACAGCAATTACAATTGGAGGACTAGTAGGCTAAATCAAAAACAATTAAACTACTTGATTAGTATTCATGACAAGTCACATGGTCCGGGATTTGCGGTTCATAGCAACTTTAATGGTTGTATTTTAATATTCCCTAGTGATTTTTAAAACATTAAAATTACAAGTCTATGATTAAAAAGTCTATTTGACTGTAGCATTTTTTAATCCACTTTTACATAAAATTCAGGAGTCCCTTATAAAATGGAAGGTGCTCTGCGAAAAAATCGCTTTAAGTTTTTCTCTGCCGTTGTCACTGTCGAGGGTCACTTGCGGTTTTATAATTGTAAGATATTCGTGGTCAATCCAAAAAGAAATAATTTTATTTAAATTTCTCGACGTGTCGGCTTTTTGGGCCATTTACAAGTAACTATCAGTATAAAACATTACATAAAAAATGTTTTAACTACTTCATCAGCTTTGTCGTCGGCTTACACTCATTTATTTTTCCGTGGCCACCATATAAGGCTTTCATGCACGACTGCGTGAATTTTTAAATAAAATTATTTCTTTTTGGTTGATCACTATGTCTTACAAACTATTTCCTGTTATTTTCCAAACTTAGTGTTCAAAGTAAAATTTTTAAAGTTTTTTGTAACAAAAAACATTTGGGTAAATTATATTGAGCTTTCTTGTAAGTACTTTCTTCAAGTAAAATGTCCGTTCGAGCTTTATTGTTTTTTGTTTGTTTTTTTTGTAGTTTTTTATCAGGTTCTACTCGACAGTTTCCAATATTGGTTTCCATATTTTATAACAGAAGAGCTCCTTGGAAATGCTAATTCAATTGTTGAGCTTCATTTACGTTTAGATTAAATAAGGATAATTACTAAGTCTTTTAAACCACTCTTGAAGTTGAAAAGAAAAGAAAAGAGATAGTTTTAATGCGCCATGTCGTTGGTTCGGTCGAGAGTAAGAATGAAAGGCCAAGGGCGCTTGAAAGGATATAAAAAGTAAGGATTACGAATAAATTGCGCAAGGTCTTTTTTTATGTATATTTTCTCCTTAACAGCATGATTATTGAACATGTAGATGTTATGCACGGTTGGATAATACATTGGACTTTTGTATACATTGCACTATTTATCACCCTAGTTATACATTTTGGAAGAGATTTCTAAAACAATAAAGTTGATTATTTTTTAAAAATTATCATTTAATAAGGTGTCTTCAAAATAACCTATTTTGTTTCATTGGAATCATTGAGCAAAGTTAATTATAATGGAAGGTCACATTGGAACTGATATTACTCTCAATATTTTCTAATTGCATTGCAGCAATATATATGTCATAAGTAAATAAATCAATGTATATATTAATTTTTCCATTGTTTTTATTATTATTCGAATTTTCAGGTATGTTGACAAAGCTTGATGAATCGGTAGGAAAGGTAATTGAAGGATTAGAGAAGAAAGGGATGCTGAAAAATTCGATCATTGTGTTCACAACTGACAATGGAGGTCCAGCTGCTGGCTTCAATTTGAACGCTGCATCGAACTGGCCTCTTCGAGGCGTAAGTATTTCTTGATTAATTATGTTAATATTAGTGAACAGAATAATGCTCTAAATATTTAAAACTCCGATTAGTAAAAAGTGTCTTACTCACAAAAAAAAAAAAAAATAATTGTAGAAAGAAATCCTATCCTTCCTATTTTGTTTATTTATCTCTACCTTGTCTTTTGGTAACATGTGTATTGGTCCAATATTAAATGCTACCATATATTTTTTTAACAGTTTATAGCCATATCTAATTTTCCCCCCTTGATGCATGTTGTTGTATCTATTTTGGGGTGGAGGAGTTTCTGCCCCTCCTTTATCATCTCTGATTTAAGTTTTCCAAGTGACTGATCACGATATCCTCCCTGATAAATACCTAGATAGGTGATCACTTAACTTGTACCTTCAATACTGTATCTTCTCTCAGGAGGATAGTTTGTGTCTTACCAGCTGCTCAATTAAATATTTACATCTCACATCACCGTTCTACCAGGCTACTGCATAGCAGGACATCTCCAGTTTCCATTCCTTTGGTAGGAACTTATTACCATGGATGGAAAACCTCAGTAAAAATTTTCTTACTATGAGTATTACACGGAATTACATTAGGGACATTTTGGCTCTTGACTTATACTCCTTAAGAAGTGTAAATAAGCTCATCACAACTAGACTTTTGATGGAAATCCCTAAACTTGTTGAGTCCTTTCTTCAGGGTTGATATGAAGAGCATCCACTAAGGAGCAGCCATTGGTCTCCTCTCTCCCCTGCTTAGTACTATATTGTGAATATTATTAAATTTATATGGTTAGAAACATATTAATATTATGAAACTCAAGTTATAGAAACTCATTTAATTAGGGTTTTCATGCATTATTTTATGTGTTAATTTCTCATTGTATGAGTGTGCCCATCAAAAGACTCTAAATAAGCAAATTTATTTGTAGGACCGATGTTTCTGCCAGAGTCATATTTGGGGTTAAGAAAAATAAGATAACAAGCATTAAAAAAAATTCATGTTTAATAAAATACTTTAAATGTTGAAATGAGATGTGAAAAGTGTAGAAAAGGAAATAAAATTAATTTGTACAGATACTTGAAAATGGCCCTAGAGGCTTAAACGTTGTAAGGTGTGAATTAAAAAAAAAAATATGCCAATAAACTTCTTTTGTGAAACAGCCAAATATATATCTTACAGATAACAAACAGTTTCGTTTTTTAAACTAAGGAATTCTCCTTACATTTACTTTAATTATTGGTTGTTATCTTATCTTAGCCTAAGTTTTGGGGGTGAACTTGAAAATTTTGTAGTTTTTCTATGAGCGCACCCATAACCTATTTCTTCTAATATTTTATCGATGGTCAATGATTCTTCCATCATTAAAAAAATTGATTGGCTGAAAATAAGATTGAGACATAGAAATTACTTGTAGGTAATGTGTTCTTAGGTAAAGAACACACTGTGGGAAGGAGGAGTACGAGGGGTAGGTGTTCTATGGAGCCGCCACCTCAGAAACATGTCAAGAGTGTCCAACCAAACAATGCACATTTCAGATTGGCTGCCCACTTTGGTCTCAGCAGCAGGTGGTAATACAGAGTAAGTTGATGGATTTTTTACTTCCTCTTACCTAAACTATATATATATAATATATTGTAAGGGAAAGTGTAGCAGTCGTGAAAATTTTCAAATTTGAGTTTACACGGGAAATACATTTTTTATAGTTCATCCAAAAACAACTAAATTTCATAGTATAGGAGCATATATGTCTGAGATGTTACAGCAATTTTTTAAAACTAAATCAGCATAACCAGAAAAGGCATTTTATACCATATTTTTGCACCTTTTTAATATTTTCTCTAAAGATTTTGATTGAACTCGATGTAAAATGTAATGGTCATTAATATGATGTAGTCTTCATTCTGATTGAAATAGTCTGACAGTGCCCAAATGCCGAAATTGAAATTTTCTTGCTCCAAAGTACCTTTAATTATGTAGATTTGAAAAAATTAACCATTCATAAGAATAGTAATATAGGTGTATAAAATACCTTCGAAAAGGAAAGGATTTAAGAATATTCATATATTTTATTCAAAGTTCTATAAGTTAATAGAGAGTGATGAAAAGTGGATAAAACTAAGGGGCTATTGTAGATATTAATTTAGATAGTTAAATTTAATTATTTAATATGCATAATTGAATCTAAAATAAAGGTTTTTATTGAAACTCAATGTAATTCTTTAAACGTATTCCAATGAAATATTTGACAAATAATATTTATTTAAATATTTTTTGATGATTTGTAAATTATGTTAAAGTATGTCAATAGTATGCACATAATTTATGTTTCTTTTTTCTTTCAGAAATCTCAGTGATATTGATGGAATTGATATGTGGCAATCCCTTAGTGAAAATACTCCCTCAAATAGAAGTGAAGTTCTTCATAACATTGATGATATTTGGGGTAGTTCAGCTTTAACAGTTGGAGACTGGAAAGTAGTTAATGGTTTGTCATTCAATTATGTATGCTGAAAATTGAAAAATGAAGAAACCCAATTACAATGAAGGAATTTAAATTTTCCCTTTTTTTATTTTTTTTTATGAAGTAGAAAGTTTGAGCATTAAACTTTTTTTTTAGTTTTGTTTTGTTTTATTCACATGTCTATCTTTTTGACACTAAAAAAAATATTTTAATTTATACCTAGAATATACAACAGGTACAATTAGTATCTTGGACATGTAGAAATCAAATAATTTCAGGAGATTATGCTGGTGTTCATTTACAAATAAATAAATAAACACACTGCAAATTATTACACAATGGTTTATTATTTCCAAATAATAATATTAGGGTATAACTATTTATATAGCTGTTGATTGGCAATTAAGTAATATGAAAAGCAATAAATAATTCAAAGGAAAATATCACATCACTACTGATAATTTCAAAACTCTATATCTCTGCTAGTTCTAAACCAATTCCAATGATTTTTTTCTTCATTTTCTATAAAATGTAATTCTCAGTGAAATAGCACTAAGAGCAAAACATGATAGTATTTATTTATTAATTAGGAGAAACGGATTTTTTAAAATTCATTTTTCAAATTTTACGCATCTTGAAATGTAAGCCCTTAAATTTTGCAGGGAGGGGGGGGGAGGGTAATTTTTTTTTTTTTAGGTCGATTACAAAGGTTCATTATTGAAAATAATAAACCAAAAGCACTTATACTAGACTATGTTGCTATTTCCTTTTCTTTTCTTTCAATTTTCATTTAAATAATTCAAATCAAATTTGCTGATTGCAGAACACTTTACATTTTTTCTCTATGATAAATAATAACCTAGTTATCAGGGAATCACATCTATTATAAGTTGTGGCTTGACCATATAAGATGATTTTTAAATTTTTTTCCTCTTTGTTCGTCACGTCTTGATCTTGAAAATCTTTTCAATTTTTCTCTATCTTCAACGATAACAGATTTTTGGTGAAATTACATCTATTATAATTTGTTACTTGAATATACAGATTTTTATGGTGGTCCAGTAGTTTTGGAAAAATGCTTTGGATGGCGGATAAACAGATTTTTTTTTATTCCTCTTTCGGATTCTACGCATCCTCAAACATAGGTCCTTAAATTTTGAGGGGGGAGGTAATAATTTATTTTATTTTTTTGGTCGTTTACAAAGGTTCATTATTGAAAATAATAAACCAAAAAATTAACCTGAATTTTTTGCTCTTCATCAATATTTTGATTATAAACTACTTAAAATCAAAGGTAACAGAATTTCTGAGTCCTTCCCTCCAGACAAGAGCCTAGCTCCAGTTTCAGCAAATGATACAAAATCCTCTGTAATACAGTCTCTGAAATATTTCAGCCATTTTACATAAAATTTATTTTAAATAACATTAGTTAGAAGGTTTTTTTTTATATTAATACGACTGTTTTAAAAAAAAAGTTCTATTCTTTAATAATAATTTCATCTCTTACCCAACTATGTATTAGTTTTATAAATTTAGTTGTAGTTGAAATAAGTGTTGTATTATTGAAATGTTAAAGATAAAATTAATAAATACTATATTAATAATCTTTCAGCAACTAATTAATAAAAATCAAATAGAAACTTTCTGATAAAAAATTAATGGATTCATAGGGCAAACATTAAGTTACATAAGCTTGATTTACCTCTATTTAGTAGGGATTGTTTTTAAAGTTTTGAAGAATTGTCAATAAATTAATTATTATGTTGTATTGGTTACTGTATGTTTATTTTATAAAAATGTAATTAACTTTTTTGTTTTGTTTAGATCAGCTTTGTAATATGCCCTATGATTAAGAGAAGGTTTTATACCAATTTCTAAGCTCTTTCTGGTTTCAAAAAGGATCTTTATTTTTTCATATAGTTAATTTAAAATACATTTAATTTAAAAATAAAATTAGAGGTATTTGGTTAAAAATATGAAAAAATAATATATTTATAATTATGATGTATAAATTTGAGTTTCAATTCCAAAATCCTTTAATAATTATGATAACTGTTATATCATATGAACTAAATTAAAATCAATAATCCACTTTTTTTGAATGTTTGTAGGCACAAATTACCAAAAAGATTGGGATGGATGGTATGGTCCCTCTGGGCGAGAGGATGGTAATGATTATGACATCTGGTCCATTATTCACTCACCAGCTGGGAGGTCTTTGTCTTGGTACAGCAAGGCACTGAATCAACACAAAGTAAGCATTTTTATTTTATAAGATTAAAAAAAATCATACTTTTCTTTTGATTTCATTTTATTTATTTACAACATTTATTTTAGATAAAAATGTTGCGAAGGCAGGCTGAAGTTAATTGTTTCTTTCTTTCATCATTTACTGAATGTGATCCCCTGATAAGTCCATGCCTCTTCAATATCATTGATGACCCATGTGAATTTAATAATGTAGCCAAAGAGTAAGTATCTAGAATCAAATTATTACTTGACAAAATTTTTTTTTGAGAATTTCTTGGCTCTCTGCAAAGTAAAAATAAACAGGAACCAATGGAAAACTTTTTTTAAAGTTATGTTGAAACTAACATTATTGCATAGATAAGGCTGTAAACACGGCATTCAAGATCAGCTTAGAGTAGTAAGACTGACTGAGAAAACGTGTGAACAAACTGTTTCTCTTCAGACTTAGTAGAGGGTAGTGCTTTGACTTGAGAGTTATTTACCCTCAGGTAATGTACATTAGCCAAAAATGAAAAGTATCAGCCACCTTACTTTGTGAAATATGGAGTATCACCTTGGGATTATTTGATTCTCAGACCTGACCTATGGATGCTCAGGGTAAAGGAAATTTAAAAAAAAAATTATGAGTTGTTAGATAATGATGATTTTAGGTTCATAATAGTTAAAGCAACCTAGGGTTTTTAAACAACCTCGACTCCCAGCATAAAATATGCCAAAGATCCACATCACCAATGGTAAAACTTATCACCAATATTTAAATTTATTTATTTACCTTTGAATTGAACATAAAAATAGCTTGTTTATCAAACTTAATTGTAAATATGATTACAGGTATCCATTAAAGCTTAAAGAGCTATTAGACAGACTTGTTGAGTACAACAGTACAGCTGTAGCTCCAGGGAATCTTCCATTAGATCCTAGAGGAAATCCAAAACTATGGAACAACATGTGGACTAATTTTGGAGACTATGAAACAAATATATATTCTAAAGAAATAATATTTATGATTTTTGATGTTATCCAGTACAAATATAATGTGTTAGAGAAAAGTTAGTCAATGAAATAAGAATGACCAATAAAGCAATGAACATTAATTAATGACTGAAAATAAGTACTATAGTGTAGTAAAATGTGATAATAATAAAGATACATACCATTATATACTTATTGTTAGAATGAGCAAAATGCTCATAAATGTTTGTTTAATTTATATATTTCTCATGTATTATTTGTAATAATTATGATTATCCTGATCATATGGAAATTATATTTTCATAATCACACAATAAATTGATTTGAAATTTGTTCCTTAAGCAATTATTTATTTGTGTCATATATTCTCACAGATCCACCCAAAAATTCCTTTGCATAGAGCAAAAATGTTCGCATTCAGAATTTAAGAAATACTTTGCATGATTTTTTTATACCTATTGTAAATATAGATGAGGAAGATGGTTGGGGGTGCGTCATAACTCATTTGCGGTCATCACTATATTGTAAATATAGTTTAATGTATAATATTTTTACTTTAGTTTTAAGTAGCTACTGAAACCTATACCTCTACAACCCATGAAAACTCTTGGCATACCAAGTTACAAGCCAACTGTGACATGTGCATACTATATTTGTAATATTAGCGTGTTACATTTTCAATTTAAAAATAAAATTTTGAACCAAATTGTTTTCATTTTTATACAATATATAATCAGAATATTTAAATATATAGTTACTGAATTTAGTTTTAATGTTGTTGAATCTATAAAATGGAAAACCAAACATGTTTTGTCATGAAAAGAAGTGATAGATTTTGTCCAAACCGTTTCTTTCCTCCTTAACTCATTTTAAGAAACTTTCTCCCAGTGCCAGCACTATAGGCGGGGGCAAAGAAGAGACTAGCCTAATCCGGTCGAATTCAGAATTTGGCAAACAATAACTTTATTTAAGATAAGGTAAAAGTGAATTTTTACTGTAGTTTGATTATTTTGGTCAATAAAATGTTATTTATTTTTATAAAATTAACAAAGATACTGACTCTCGCTAGAGATGGGAAACGGAGGTGAAGGAAGAGATGGCAAAATTATACTTACTCCAATGGCAAAAATCCTAGATTTGAACTCATCTGAAAGAAATTTATGATAGCATGTCTAATCTCTAGAGAGCAGGGTAGCTGAGTGGGAAGGGCACTGTTTTGCTTAGCTCCAGCTTCAGGTTTAAGTCTGGATATGGCAGGAGAATTATTTGTTTCTTCAAATCAGATGATAGTTAGGTCTCGGCTGGAGAAATCCTCCTTTTTTTTGTTTTATTATTTTCAATAATAAATCTTTTTAATAGAAAAAACAAAATTACTCTCCCATCCTCAAAATTTTAGGTCTTACATTTCAAGATACGTAAAACCCGAATTACAGAAGTTTAAATACATCCATCGATAGTGAATCAGACTCCCTATAAAAAATCATTGAAATAAGAAATAACAGAGATATAGCATTTTGAAATAGCAGTGGTGATAGGCCACTTTTGTTTGATTAATTTATTGCTTATCATGTTAGTTAATTGCCTATAAACAGCTAAATAAACTGATATACCCTCATATAGTTATTTGGAAATATTAAAACAATGTGTAATAATTTGCTGCGTTTTTCAATTCAAATCCCTAGAATATATAATTATTACTTAGCATGTATGATACACTATTTCTATTACCTCTACTCTTTCTGTTTATCTCTACTATCTTTATCTACCTATACTCTTTCAATTAAATTATTTTTTTTCAATATAAGTATGGATAAACTTTATTTCTTTGAATCCTGTGTGGCTTGGAGTAACATGATCTTTCCACCAGTACACAAAATACAAAGGCTTTGTAGTACAGATAGTTTTGTTCAGTTACCTGGAGAGGAATATCGCTATCTGTCATGACGTGGAGTCCTGTGTCTCTCAAAAGTTTCGTTCTCAGTGCTTCATTAGCGGCACAGAAAAGGAGAATAAGTTCCTCGGTTTCGGAACCCCGCAACTGGGGCATAGGGGACTGATGTTTTTCCCATTCTTAGCGAGTTTGGCTCGTAAACAATCATGAAAGGAAAACCCAGTAGTCAAGGAGGATCCAAGTATTTTAACCAACTTCCCCCCTAACAATATTTGACCCATCGGGCTCTGCTTAGTGAAAATCCTGGCTACGCCCTTGAAGAGAGATTTCCTTTCTCCTCCTTTGCCTATCACAATAAAAGCCAACAATTTTATAACAATATTTTTTAAAACTAGAAAAATATTTCGGAATATATTTCATTATATTATATTAACACATTTTTTGGACAGAATAAAGGTCAAAACAATTAAACAAACAATTTTTTATCGGTGCCTTTTATTGACCTGTCATAGCAAATCTAATTTACTCTTTCCTTAGATTGAGTCTTGTGCTTCTCCACTGGATACTCGTGGAATTTGATAGGGGTTTTAATTTGTTGGGATTTGATTTGGTTATTAGTCCTTAAATGAAACCATTTCGTGACTAAGCGTATTAATTGTACAAAAGAAATAAAACCTTTCCTTAATTAATAATAAACTAAAGTACATTAAAGTTTTTCAAACCCGCTAATGACCCGATTGGTTAGATGTCCAATATTATAAAATAAAAAAGTTTTTCAAAGCACCGCTTCTTAAATTTCAATGTCAAAAAGGAATGAACAAATGTAAAAAAACATTAAACGAGCGCTTTAAAGCATATTTTTAAGAACTCTTTTTTATGAAAAATGCCGTGCGAATTTCATTTCACTCACGAAATCCTATTTTGGACGTTTATCAATGGCTGATGAATTATTCTGTTTACCTTGAAAAACATCCAATAGTCTGGCTGATAAGCAATTATTCATCAAATTTTTGTCCTCGAAATCTATTTGCACGTAATACATAGACATGATTATTTTGTTTTTGATAAATGGAGTTACATAATGGTGATGAACGATTAACCAGGAATAAAATAAATATTTAAGGGCGATAGAAGTGCCCACTGCTTTTAGTTATTATTTTCCTTTTCAGTTTTTGTTTTATGTGATAATCGGTAATTTTGAAAATGTAACGATTTATTTTTAAGACCTTTGTGAAGATAAGCCATACTTTACTATTGAAACTTTAGTAATATAAATTAAGCTGACATTTACTCTCATCTTATTTTAACTTTTTTGATAAACCGGAGGATTTTGATGAAGTCAAAGCTGAGGAGATAGCCAGGGCTCAACTAATACATGCTAATTTTATGTAATATCCGTTTTTTTGCAATCGACGTTTTAAAATACTGTATCTATATTTGGCATATAGTTATCGAGTTAGCAAATAGTTTATGTTTTGAATTAATGCTAATATTAACTTTAAAATTTACTTATAAAGCCGGTAGAAATAAATACGCGTCAATCCATTTGAAATCGGCTAATTTTTAGTTAATTTTGCCGCTCAACATTCATGATTTTTTTTTAAACGATTATTCTCTATCTTTTTCTGAATTAGATACCGTGGATAAAAAACAAAACAAAAAACTCCTGACAAATACTTTTAGTTGAGCAGTTATTTTAAGTCAGCTTCGCGGCTGAAAACATGTGTTAGGAAAACCTCTCTAGTTCTAGTAATTTTGAAATCATCAAACAAAACTAAAAATATGATATGATGGATTGTACATGTTTTGTCCTCAAAATACATTATAAAATTGTCAAAAATTAATAAAAAAATTTAGACTTTTAGAGAGTTGAACGTTTAGACAACGAAAAAGAATCACATTTGATTATTATTATTATTAATAATGAAGTAAAAACTAGAATGAAGATAAAATTATTATCCAAGGTTTTGGTAATTACTACAAATTACCAAGTAGCGAGAAAAGTTGTTAAAAAATTCAAGAAATTAACACAATAATAAAGGAATTCTATTCTTCCATCTACATGAAGAGTAACAGTCATTAAAAAACGCCGTAAATTTGAGGGAAAATAAAAGGAACGACTTTCTTATATATCTTTGGATATCACACTAAGAAATCAATTGAGTGCCAATTTGATTTCTGTACAAAACAGAAAACAGATTTCCAAACCCATTATTACCTTGAAAACCGCTCAAAACAAGTAAACATTGAAGCTCTTGAACGATACTAAAAATATTATTAAATCCACTTAAAATTATTAATTTGATTATGCCGTAAATAATGAAACTTTCGTTGAACTATTGTTTATTAGAATGTAAATACCTAAATTTAATTGTTTGTATCACTGAAGATTATGTTTTCATTTTGTTGATTCAAGAATCAACTTATTACCTTCGAGGTCAACTAGTTCTACCAACAAAAGTTGTCCCAAGTCCTGAAGTAGTTGAGTAAAAAGAGCTAACACCTCAGAACTACAGCACTCTAGGTTTACAATGGACTTACCGTTCCATGAGCACTTAATGTTCATCCGGTCATAGTTGAAGTGTTATATTAAGAGATATATTTAAATTAGAAATATAAATTTATGTTATTTGCATGTTGTACTTACATCTACATAGTAAATAATGTGAACAAATACATAATACACTTTCTTATCATTCACCGAGTTATTACCGTTCAAGGATCTTTATTTATTGATACACTAGCTGACCTGACAGACGATGTCCTGTCTGAACTATGTCTTAGCAATAATGTCAAGCCGTTCACGCGTGATGTGATGACCAAGAAAAAGGGGGATTCATTTTTACATATGTAGATAAACAGATTACCTAAGAAAATTAATAAAATAAAATAGAACAAAATAAAAATAAATTTAAAAAAAAAAAAAAAAAAAAAAAAAAAAAAAAAAAAAAAAAAAAAAAAAAAAAAAGAACCTATTCACCCAAGTTATCTTTTTTTCTTTCATAAGGTCCTTCTCCTGACTGATATAAACATTAAAAAAAAAAAAAAAAAAAAAAACGAATTAGAGAAAGCCGTTTACGCGTGATTCGATGGTCAAGGGAAAAGGCGATTCATTTATATATATATATATATATATATATATATATATATATATAGAGAGAGAGAGAGAGAGAATTAATTGAATATGAACAGATGTACTCAACTAGCTCAGTAAGAGGAACTGGTCCAAAAGTAACGGTTCCTTAGAAAGAACGACTTCACCCTTCCTTTAAAGAACACCTGAGAGATTACCGTACTAAGATTACGCCATCGCAACTCCCCACTCCTGGCCGCAGAGCCCCTTCTGTCTCAAACGTCAGTGTTGCCAGAACTTCCTGCGTGTTTTTGTTTGTGCGGGCTACGTTCGTCAAGGAAGGAAAGGTGCCAAGGGTGATAGGGAAATTTGTGTATGAGAAAAACAAAATATAAAAGTAAGTGAATAGTAATTTTATTATAAGGAGTGTAATTTATTTTTATATATTATATTTACAAATTGTAATATATATAATTTATATATTAAATTTACAATGTACTTATATTTAGTTTATATATTTAACTAACTTAAAAAGAAATTATAATGAAAAAATATCACTTTTATCTAAATATTTGTTGTACATAATTTCAATTTGTAAATCTTTAATACCTAATGATTTTTCTGAGAGCATAGTATTAAAATGTAAAACTATATTTTTGGCAAAAAGACATAATTTTTTTGTGCAATAATATATAAGGTTTTGTACAACTATATAGCTCAATTAAAAAAATTGTACCTATTCAAAAAGAAGAAATGAAATAATACCTATAAAGCTGTAGTTATGTGAATATTCTCTACTATGACTTTTAAGTTAGCCAAATAATTATACATTGCGGTTATAAACATTGTTATATATTTTAATATAATATTTCTTCATAATAGGTGAAAGTTAGTCCATCATCTTATTGTTTAGACCGTGAACTCTCCACGGTTCTTGATGCCGTTTTAAGAGAAAGTGATTTCCTTGCTTTTGAAGATTCACGGTACAACAAATCAGCACTTTTTGTACATATGAATATGAAAACAATATTATTAACTTCTTAGAATTTTACCTCATCAATATATTATTCCAAGTCAATATTACTTAAATTAAAAAAGATGAACCTAAAAAAACTCGAGAGCTATTAATATGTGGAAGGTTTTAATTATTTTCCATGAATTAAAATCGTGGCCATTTATAAGATCGTTCACCATCTTCAGCAGCTAATCGATGATTATTTTTTAAGTAATGCTTAAACTTATTTAGTGAAAATACATTGTAGAATCCTAAAAATAAGATATTTTCTGAAAATATTTTATTAGCTTTTGTTGCCCCGGAGAGTAGGAACTTTTCTCCCTAAAGATATAGAAATATTTGACAAATGAAAAAATAAAACCCAACATAGGCATTTTGTGAATCTAAGTAATGAGGGTTTTCATGCTTTCAAAAGTTGAACAGGTATTGAGAATCATTTTATTTTTACATTGAGAATTCTCATGGAAACCGACTTTTAGTGGTTTACACTTTTCAAAAACCTATTTGAAATAGTTGAAAGGATCTTAAAAACGTTTATAAAAAACAAGTACTGTAAAAGTTCAACAAACTATTAGCATAACAATGAACACGAACACTAAAACTATAAAAAAAGATCGGAATATCAACTTAATATATTTTAAGTCCAAGCTAAATAATTTTAAAATTTAGTATTTGTTTCATTTTAATGACTATCTTTCCCTGCAGAACGGGTTATGCCCTCTTAAGTATTGATGAAATAAATTATATTAGCTCTTAATAAGGAAAATAAAACAGATGACATCTTCAGAGAAAGTGAAAATTTATCCGTCCTTGCATTAGGTGGATAGAATTAACATGTGGAGAAATGGAAAAAGTTCTACACTCCAGCAAGAATTTGTATTCCATAAATTGGCTTACGTGGATTGGACAGTTCGGTACTACTTAAGGCTTGATTGGATTTTTTTCCTGATAGTACATATAAAGACCATCCAAGACTAAGATTCTTAAAATCTCCAGGTCCTATTTTCAGACGTGTGAGGTTTATTCGTCGTAGAAAGGAACATTATCAGACATCGTTGTCAAATATTCTGTGGCCTACTAAATTTAGTCATATTTTGGTACGACGACGTTATCTTTAACATGAGTCATGCTAACTCGTTATTAACATACACATGAAAAACCATTTTTTTAAGACAAGTTGGAATATGCTTTCGAAAAAGATGAGGTATTATGATATTCACTAATATATAGTATATTAGTATAGTTTAGCTATCGCATAATGTCTCTGCATTGTATACTTATCTAAAAATTCAGTTAATTTTGACATTTTTATCTATTAGAATGTAAGAAACTATCTTTTATTACTATCCATTATTACAATAGTCTAGTATTTTTGCCTTGAAATCTCGAGCATTGGACGTGATGTTGATAGGTCAAGGACAATAGCTGGTCTCCAGCCTTCCCTTTCGAAGTCCACGTAATGTATTATTGTGAAAAGGCGTTTTCCTTCAACGGCTGTTCCTTCAACACGTTTATTTTGTCAACAGTGATTTTAAATATAAGATTATTACAACCTATGAAAGGTGTTATTATATTTAATACAGTACGCCCTATATCTATGCCAACCGTTGTCATTTGCATATTATGATATGGATGAACCCCAACGGTGTATGTAGTAGAATGAACTTTCTCTGTACGTACTCGATCTCTGTCTACGCAGAGAGTTATAGGATGCCTCTCAAGAGGACTACCGCAGTTTTTCAAGGGGCCAACTTCAATTAATTCCTTCCTCCGAGCTGGACCGAGAACGGATCTCTATGTACATCCTCGTTCTTTGGATGATCCTTTCTCGTAAACGTTACCTTATACTTTTATCTTATACACTCCTGTTCTTAAGGTAGCTAACAACGAGAGCATGCAAGCTGAAGAGTTCTTCGTACTTTTGCAGCTGCTGGATTACGTTGGGCCACCAAGTGCTATCAAAGGCAGAGGATATGTCAAACAGTAGAAACAAGCCATATCGTTTCCCTCTTGGTTAAACATTTGCAAGGATGCTCAGTGCTGATACCCCTTTCCCTCAGTAGAGCCGTGTCGAAACATGCTATTCATCATTTGTAATAACCCAAAAATTACTATAAAAAAATAATAGTAAACCAATATATCGTCAACATTCCACAACGATATTCTCACAAGATGAGCTGGATAATTTCGGAAAATTTCCTTCTTAAATTAAACCGTTCCTTCTCTCATTAGGTTTAGAAAAAATAAAGGAAATTATTTAGAAATTAAACCCCTACTTATATCATCAAATTACGGCTAAATACTGAACGGGAATGAAGGTAGCCCTGGATTAAGATAGAGGGACAGTGTTGTAGCTGATTCGAGTAACTTTCTTGACAGTCCGAACTATAAAGCAGTGACAAAAAACAGTGTAGAATGGAGGAAGCTTTTAGGGAAGGCCAAAACCTACCTCCAGATTGTAGTGTTAATCAGTTGGATATAAATGTATAGTAGTAGGAGAGAGAAACGAAATGTGTTGCTAAAATACATCGTAGAACAACGTACACAGCATTATAAAAAGTTTGTTACACATTCCCTCCCAACACTCGGAGAGTATTTCGAGGGTTCGAGTTTTGAACCATTCGAAGACCACCTAGTAATGTAATAAAAATAAACATGAATCATATGGAACATATTCGCTGAAAAAGAGGTAAAGACGCAATAAATTATAAAATAATTCATGTAGATGGGTAAAAATGGGCCTCGTCACCTTCTGGTTGACGATCCGGATACCAATGCGACAAAGGCTCATAATTGCCATACCAAAAAAAAATCTTTACCTCTACAACCCATGAAGGGTCTTGGGCTTAGTATCGTACATATTAAGATTCGTACTGTTTCATGGCCAACGGCCGTGCAATGAGATGATTAGGCCTTGATCACGCTCAGCCGCCAGGTTTCTCCTTTTTTTTTGGGTACCCACTTAATAGAGGCTGAGTTGACAGAATAAATAATATTATACCAAAGCCGGGATTGGAACCCAGGAAACTCAGCTTAATATAAAATAGCAAATTAGATCAGTTTAGGAGCTATGTAATAGCAATCTAAAACCCTGACCTTCGGCTATCATAAAGTAACCTACTGGCTAATGATAAACCCAATTCACAAAGAAAGCAATGTTGGATAAGGAGGAAACAATGATTCGCACTCAATAATATGTTTTAAGAGTATATTATTGTGTGAGAATGATTTCGCATCATTGTTCATTGTTAGGAATGAATCGGTGGCTGGGAAGTGTCACAGTTAACGTCAATGCTGGCACCATTTTTTGGTTTATTATTTTTTTCTTTTAACATACACTTTCAAGGTGTAATTTCATATAGAGTTCTGCTGTAAAGTTTTGGTCAGACTGGAATGAGACCACTCCAATGCCGATATAATCAGTACTTAAAGTAGAGAGATATAAATGAAAACTTGAATGATCCCGAAATATGCAATGAAAATTTATATTTATTTTATTGATTTGCCTTTAAGCCAAATTAAATGATTTTTAAAATATCGGATTATTAAATGTTCTGCGTGAGTGATTAGTTATCGTTTACGTTAATGGCATGCTCGACAGGAATAAGAACACAATGAAAGTATTTAAACGATCGTTAGTACTTTTCATGAATTGATCAACAACTGTTAAGTTAAAAAAAAAAAAAAAATTATTGACCAACCTCAACCATTGGACAAACCGATGAAATTCCTACTATTACATACTAAAGAGGAGGACATAGGATCCTAGAAGTGAGAATGAAGAACACAAATGAAAAACAATTCTTTCATTCTTGAGACTTTGAAGCAAATATATAAAATGAAACTCAAAAATAAATATTCATATTTTATAATATAAACATTTTATAAATTCTGTAAGAACAATAATAAATTAAATATAAATTATAAAAGTACATGAAAGGAGCCCTCAAAGTTTGAAGTGTAAATGTTTACATGATTTGATCAACATACTAATTAATGGAATAATTACTGGCTCAGGTGTTCGTCCTTGGCCAATAATGTGAGAGTCTAACAATGAAAGTAAACCAAAAGTTTATTATAACAAATATCAGATCCTTTAGAACAATATCGAAAGTGTATTAATGTATCCAAACCAACAGAAATACTCCCAAAAAATCAGCCGGAAAAAACAACCAGTAAATAAACCAATCCAAAATATAAACTAATAAATAAAACAATTCAAAAAATGAAAATACCGGTTACTCGATTTGTGTACATAAGCACGTGATTCCATAGCTTTACATAAAATTGGAAACTTTCATTTATCTTCTTGAAGTTATTTATTTATTTTATTGATAAAGAAAAGCAAGATATTACTATTATTATTATTATTATAATTATTTGTCGTCGTAAAATATTGCTAGCTTTTAAATATTAAGGTGTGTCATGTGTTTTATAAGAACTAAATGTAGTCAAATAGATGTTTATTGTAAAAAAAAAAAAAAATATATATATATATATATTATATATATATATATATATATATATATATATATATATATATATATATATATATTTGCTATCCTGAACTTTTAGAATAGAAATTATTTTTTTTATTTTATTTTTATAATTGTGATTACTGCAATAGTAACCTACTTGTGGTACAAATCATTTTTCAATAACATTAATAGAAGCAGAAAACGTTTGCTATTTTTATTCGTTTGCTATTAATCAATAAATATTTGGATACTGTCTCAGTTTATATGATTATGAAGAGTACTTGTACGTTTTTAATAAGTTTATTGATTCAATAATTATAAGTTTTGTTTTTTAAAATGTATTCTCTTCAATGAAATTTTCCTGTAACTTCTTTCTTCTTCGATGACGAATCAATCAAATTTTGGAAGTATCTGCTTGGTTTATGGAAGCTTAGAATTTCCTCAACTTTGTTCAGCCGATAATTATTTCCTCTAACTCTAAAAAAACCTCATCTGTAATACAGTTAGGTTTCACTAATTTTAATTTGTCTGAAGAAGTACATATATACTATTCTATTTACATATATTCCAGTCAATTGTTTCGCATAAAACAAAAGAAAAACTTTTCGGATACCCTATTATATCACAAATAACAATCCATGTTTGTTGTATGACATTGGTAATATTTAAATAGAATTCACATTTTATTTTGTTTTGAGTTGTGTAACTTGCGTCATATACCGAACTTAGAACTTCCACACGCTAGTGCTCCCTATCCCTGCAGTCCTGCTTCACCAAACCTCTGGCTTTGTCTCTACTGTAATATTTGATTTCGATTAAATATAGTATAATGATTAAAATTAAAAGTATGATCCCATATGTGACTATAATCCCATCCTGCCTGTCTTAAATTAAGTTGATAATCCTTAAATTAAAAAAAAAAAAAATGAGAGGACATTGTTGATAACTTATTGGAAATACCTACGTTAATTTCCTTTTAATTCATGCCTAGGTTATTTATTAAGAGGGAGGAATTGATGGAGAATGAATGCATGGTTTACGCAGGATTTTCGCTTGGGGAGGGAGGAAGTATGTTCTAAATCGTTTAGGTAAGGCGGTCAAGCGAGTTGAATATATAAGTTATTTTTTCCAAACAATATCTATAGCAATTTGAAAATTTTGTAGGAATAACTTATTTAATTGGGATCACCTGTATCAGGGTGGCTGGCATAAAAGCTTCCTATGCTAAAGGTCACGGGAACAAACCCGTGGGTGAACCTAGGATTTTTTAATGGGAGTAAAAAATCCTTAGTCCTTCGGAGGGGACGTTAAAAAGTGGTTTCGAGACAGCGATGTCAGGTACTCGTTAAAGATCCCTATCCTTATAAAACCTGGATAGGCAAAATTTAGGACTCCCACTGTAGCATCGTCCGATTAGCCATAGTAGCATAAAGTGATGTAAAATAAATAAGCAAACAAACACACTTATTTAATTACATTATCTTTTATCTTAATTATTTATATTTGTTCCAATAATTTTGAGAGAGCACTGCCTACTCCCAAAGGATGTATTATAAGAGGTTTGGAATACGGTCATTGAAGAGACTAAAACAAGCAGATGCTATAAAGTTAGTAGTATTCTTTATAAATTTACATATTAAAAATAAATACTTTTTTCCAAGATGGTAATGCTGGGTGATATTTTCAATAAAATAATAATCATCAAAACATAATTAGGGACTTAACAAACCATTATGAACACGATGGTAACATAAATTGAATCATTCAAAACAATATTAACGATTTATAAATAAAGTATGCTTCTCTCCTCTTATTTAAATTTTTGAGGTAACAATTAAGTAACGGAAAGCGAAAAAGTTTTAGATAAAGTGAAATGTGTTAGCACTTTTAGATTGCTCAATAGGTATCTGTTTTCGTTCAGGTAGAGGCCCAATACATCTTTCCTTCAACAGTACCCTATTAAAGCAAGATATATTTGAAAAAAGAGAGGAGTTAAGGAGAGGAACATCTTTATTAGCCATGACGTGTCCTCTGAGAAAAGACAGGAAGGAAAAATAATATATACTTCCTTAAGCAAATTAAAATTAACGAGAAATAACTCTAATTACAGATGAGGTTTCTTTAAATTTAGAGGAGCTAATTACCGGCTGAACAAAGTTGAGGAAATTCCAAGCTTCCATAAGCACAGCAGCGATTTCCAAGATTTGATAGATTCGTCTTCGGATAAGTAAGATACAACAGAAAAATTTCATTGAAGAGACTAAATTTAAAAAAATAATAAACTTTTTAAAAACGAACAAGTACTCTTCATAATCATATAAAATGAGACAGTATCCAAATAGTAATTGACCAATAGCAAACGTTCTCTGCTTCTATTACTTTTGATTAATGTTATTGAAAAATAATTTGTACCACATTTTGGTTAGTATTGCAGCAATCAGGATTTCTAAAATCATTTTTTTTTCTCTCTTTTCTAAAAGTTCAGGATAGACTTTACAATAAACATCTACTTGAACTACCAACTACATTTAATTTTGTTAAAATTCCACCTGCTCGCCCATTGAATGGCATTTTCACAAAGAAAGAGTAGTTAAAATTAAGCTTACTTAAAAGGGTATAAAGAGAAGTTGAATATAAAAAATGAATTAATTTCCTTTACAAGTTTTTGTCTCAAGACCTTTTACATACTGAAATAACAAACAAATATTTTTTTAATTATTAATTAAATTCTTATTGTTAACTAGCTGTGTCACGCAGCTTTGCTCGCGAATATTGCATTTCGTATTAATTTATGTGCGTTTATGGTGAGATTGGCTATAATAAATATCAACTATCAGCTACTCTTTGTTATCATTTAAAGCCCGATCTTGACTTCTTCCTGTCAAATTTACAATAGCAAACCAGTAGAAGTGGTTATACCCATAATCACTTAATATGTAAAAATAATCGTCACAAACTATTTTTAAAAAATAAATAACAATTGAATATATTTTCATAGGAACCTACACTCGAAACAGATATGAAACGCAATATGCTTAAAAGGGTCGGTAACCTGTATGTAGTGACCAGCCAGGTGCCCTTAAGATTTTTTAATGAGAGTAAAAACAACCTTAGTTATGCCCTCCTCCGAAGGGGACGTAAAATGGTGGTCCCAAACCTTTGCGATTCCATGAACTCGTTATAGATCTCTACCCTAACTAAACTTGGAGAGGAAAAAATTAATCATACGATTAACCATAGTAGTATAAAAGTGACGTTTAAACGATCAGATAACAACAGCAATATGCTTAAATATATTTGTTATAAAATCTTTGTACCTTTGCTGATACATATCAGATTAAGATAATTTTACGTTTAGGTTGTTCAACCACTTTTTGGGCGAAGATTTTCAAATCCTGCCTTATTGCACATCTAGGCGGTAAGACGAACCACCAGCAAAAATTTTAGCCTCACAACTACAGTAATTTTTTAGATACCAGAAAATTGAGTGGTACTTTCTTTTATAAATATAGACATACATCTTATAAAAGTCCTAAATATGCTTAAAATAACGGTTCTGATTATTATACTCGAATAAATCAAAAGAAATAGTAATTTTTTTAATTTATTTAAATTTATAAATGTATATGCTTCAAGGTAATAACGATTACAGTTGAAAATGACTCTTGAAATAAAACATGACTTAACAATAGATAATAATATAGATTGATATAAAAATTTCCGCGTTGTGTAACCTTCTATACTCCCCAGTAGCCTCATATCTCTTCGGACTAAATATTTTAGTACCTTATTTTCTAAAACCTTTATCCGTTGTCCGTCCTTCAAAGTAAGCGGCCACGTTTCACCGTCGGAAGAATAACAGTTTTATAAATTCTAACCGTTAAGTTTTTAGACAGAAGCTGAATAATCGCAACTGAATTATAACTCGCATTTCCCGCGTTTAACCATGACTTTATTTCCGCCTGGATTTTTTTTTCGTTATCATTGAACCTAAATACTTAAATATTTCTACGTGTTCAAAAGTATACCCTGATATATCAATATCACTATGATCGCCACCGTCTCTGCTACAAATCATATATTTTGTCTTTTCGGTATTTATTTCGAGTCCTATTTCTTTACCGGTTTTTATTAACGGACTTGCATTTAGTTGTTTAGTTTCCGTGTCTTCCTTTAGCAGTACCAAATCATCGGCGTATCCCAGAACCGGAATTTTATCACCCAAATTTAAAGCTTCTTAATACATGTCACTTTATCTTTGATATATTCTTAAGCGACTTCGTCTGCATCAATTTCTGTTATGATTCCTATTAAGAAGTTTTTAAAAGAATATATTTTAAAGTACTTCCGCGTAAATGGCATTTTTAGTTTTATTTTCTTGTGGCAGAAGAACATACTGATTTTCTCCGCAACCCAATCTCGACGTAAATCTATTCCTACGTGTTTAAATGGAAAAATATAAATTAACGGGAAATTGAATTATTTAAAAATAAAAGGTAAATCATTTGGAATCATTGGGAAGCGAGGTTTTTTTTTCTCCCAAATTTTCCCCTTTTTTCCCCAGATTTTCGACTGATTCTTCGGTCCTATTGGTCGCAGCGTGATGTTATATAGTCTATAACCTTCCTCGATAAATGGACTATCCATCACAGAATTTTTCAATTAGAACCAGTAGTTTCTGAGATTAGCGCGTTCAAACAAACAAACAAACTCTTCAGCTTTATAATATTAGAATAGATTTAATTTTTTTAAAAAGTTTGTATTGACTTTTTATTACTTAATTTAATTTTTCATTACTATTAGTGACGAGTGAACGCGATGCTTCAAATTTAAATATATTAACAAAAGTTTACTTTTAAATAAAATTAATAAGAATAAACCTGTGTCCAAAAATAATTTATGAAACTGTAAAATACAGAATTACTAAATATGGTATTAGCAACCAATGGATCAAATATCATCATCATCATCATCATAATCGTTTCCTCTTCTACCGCTGTTCGGTGTGAGGGTCCTGCCTGTAGAGTCTGGACCATATGTCTCTTTGTTGTGCCAACTCCACTCTCCTACTCCAGTCTATCCCGCGCTTCCTGCATGCTTCCTTTACACCGTCCTCCCAGGAGATGCGGGGTCTTTCTCTGGGCCTTTTTCCCTCTGTGCGGGTCTCATACGTCTTCCTGGCACTTCTCTCCGGATCCATCCTAAGAAGATGTCCAAACCACCTCAGTTTGTCTCCGCCGGCTTGACATCAAGGTTAGCCCGTATAGTGGCGTTCCGTATCCTATCTCTCCGTGTCTTTCTCTCTATTTTTCGGAGATACCTCATTTCCATGGTCTGGATTTGGCTCCTATGTTTTGAGGTAAGAGTCCACGATTCTGAGGAGTACGATAGGATAGGAAGAAATGTCGATTTATATACGGCTAATTTGGTCCGCTTTGACACCTCTCTTCTCCCCAGAAAACCTCGCCTTACCATACAGAACATCCTCCCTGCCGCTCCAATTCTCTGGGCCACTTCTTCGTCTATGTAGCCATTCTCATTGAGATGAGCTCCCAGATATTTGAAATTTTCGACCTGCTTTAATCTCTGTCCTCCAGCCCTTAGTATCCTCATTATCCTTCTTACCAATTCTCATGCATTTAGTCTTCCCCGGATTAATCTTCTTGGAGGTCTCGATCATTGTCAGCTAGCAGGACGAGGTCGTCAGCGAAGGCTAATAGGGAATATCTGGTGGGGTGGAGGTTTATATGGATCAAATATAGGGGATAAATGTACTATACATAAGGAATATTATGTTAAAATTAAAAACTAAAATAAAATTAGTAAATATGTTCATTCATTTTTATTGCATTGTTTACAAAGGTAGAATCTATTAAATTATAAATAAACATTATTTGACAATTCTGATTAAAATAATTTTTTTTTTACACTTAAGATATTACTAGGAATATTAAAAATATAATATTTTTACTTTCAATTACCTTTATAGGGAATATATAGTAATGGAAAGCGATCTTAAAATTTTTCGAATAACGCGCGAGCGAAAACGAAAAGTCCTGTGAAACTGAAATTTCTTATTTAAGGCAACTATATCGAGATGTTACGAAAACGTTTTAATCAAAATCAGCTGACCGGAAGATGTACTTTATGCCATGCACTTTGCACCTCTTTACGATTTTCTCAAAAACGGCTCGAACGATTTTGATAAAACTCTGTATATCGATGCAAAATTTTATGGGATTTAATATGATGTAGGTTTAATTCTGATTAAAATAGTCTGACGGGGCTTAAATTCCGATATTTTAAATTTCCTTCCTCTAAAGTACGTTTAATTTTGTAGACACTAAAAAAATAACAATATAGCCTTGTTATCAACGATGAAAAACAGGTAAATATATAAGTTGAACGAATTCGATCTCTAACTAAAGGAGAAAACTGCAAAAAAAAATGTTCTTAATTCAATTTTTCGTTTTTTAACATAAGAACAGTAATATAGATGTTTAATAAACCGTTGGAAAGCTAATGATTTTAGAAAAAATGTTGTCTTACATATAAGCTTGTAAAAGTTAATAAAGAGTGAAGAAAAGCCGATAAAACGAACTGATAGTAATATACAAGATTTTTTAATAAAACACATGTTTCTATAGAAATTCAATTTAATTAATTCTTTATTATTTTACCTTAATTTTATCTTTAACTATATTTGAAAATTCTTTAATCTATTTTAACAACGGTGGTAAGTGAAAGTCGTGTGATGCCCGCACCCGCTTTTTTTATTAATAATTAATTTATAAGAAATAATTTAAAAATAAATATATATTTTATAATTATAATTATCATACTTAAAATAGCGTACAGAGGAGATAGTTAAAAAATAAATCTATTATATATTATTCATGTTACAATTAGTATCCCTGATTCGTTTTACTTCTTTTCATCTGATTGTCTGGTGGACTCGAAATGAGACTGGAAAGACTTATGAAATGTTTCATTAGATTCATCTTCGGGGTCCCTAGGCGCTCCAGCGTTTCTGACAGGTATGCCGAGTTGAAGTGGCTCAATCCTGTTTCCCGGCGAAAGTATTTCTTGGGAGTTTTTCTATTCCGTACTTTCAATACCAAAAATCCATCCTACATTCTTGACCTACTCATCCCTTGTTCATCGGTACATTCGTTTAATACAAGATCCCAGTCCACTAACCTATATATTCCTTTTCATCAAACATTATCCTTTAAAAAATCATTTAGTTTGCGTGCCACATCGTTCTGGAATTCCATACCTACCTCTATACGCAAAGCACCTTCTTTAACCTCATTTAAAAGCAAATTGTTCCTTCATCTCCTCAACCATCCATCTACAGATTAATTGTAAACAAAACGCTAGAATAGTGGTCATGTCACATTCTAAAATGAGGACCACAACAAATATGTAAACAATGTTTCAGATATATATTCACCTTTCTCTTTCTTTCTTCTGTTTTTCTCGGTGACCTTATTATACCATAAGAAGCACAATATTAATATATCTTTAGATACACATTAATGATTATATAACTATAAACATATATGCATACTAAGTAATCGTAGTTATTTATTTAATTTTATTTATTCTTATTTTTAAATAATATTATATCTTAAGTTTGTATTTCTTTTATGTTTTTGTTTCTGTGCCAGACACAAGCCAAAGTTTTGTACTTTTCTGTTATTCTTAGGGGACTGAAGGTCCCAGAATAAAATTTACTTTCTTTCTTTCTTTCTTTCTCTTTCTTTCATCAAATAACTGGTAAACAGCTCTTTGAACGTCTAATAATTTTTTAAGATCGGTCTTATGTATTTTGTCAGGTATTTTGTTGTTGTTGATTAGGGCATCAAGGCACAAAACCCTAAGATCATCAGTGTCCAGTTTTTCTATTTTTATTTTACTTTAATTTTTTTTTTTTTATGTGCATTTTTAATATGTTGCTATGAGCCTTATTTGCTTGAGCTCCCAGTTTCATTATCTAGAGACCGATACTGGAATCTGGAACAAAGAAATACAAAGATGATTACATCATTATAAAAAATAACGTGGCTTAAGAACGATTTTGTAATCTGACAGACATTGAATATCACTTGTGCAAGTTTATGAATGTACTTTTTCTAGTTTATCTTTATGGGGGGGGCTACGTTCTTGACCCTTACTCGTGAGAAAAAAAGATTAGGTAATTAAAATTTGATATTTCTCATAAGATAATTTAAAATAAGATTAATTTTCAAGGAGATTTTAGAAAAGAAGTTTGAAGAATTACCGTTTATTATTATTTATGGAAGACAAGTTTACCGAAGAATAAATTATAGGGAAGTTGGTTGGGCGGTATCAGAAGATCATATCCGAAACGTCGCCACACTTCTATAACTTATTATTATTACCTATCATATTCATTATATGGGCCAGTAATAAGTACATATTTCGAAGTACTTAGAATATGTTATTCCTTGTCATCTTATTAATATTTTATATTGTAAGTCATTCGTTTCGTTTGTGTCTTTGTATCTTGAAGGTAGCGAATTCTTGAATTTTCATATTGATTTTTTTTTTCACTGAGTAAGATATGGTTTTTACCGGCCCACTTACGTGTTTCGTCCAGACTTTATTGTATCGTTGTACAGAACTCATCAGTTTTATTATCTTTTTGTTTTTTAACAACACAGCTGCCGTTGATTGATTAATCACAAGTACTCATGATTGTAGAAATATTTTCGTTTCTGTTCTGTTTCAGTTGGGCATGCCATTAACGCAAACGATGATAGATCACTCACATTCAACATTTTTTAATCTGATAAGGAGAGGTATCTTTTAACAGAAATCGTTTAAAAACGCCTTAGTAATTCGTACTTATAAATATGTGCTCAGCCTTCCTTCTTAAGATTGGTGGGACAAATAAAAATTATAAAACTATAAGATAAACAACTCAGATAAGATATTAAAATAAAAGGTGTAGTTATAGACATTTTTTAATTCCAGCCACGTACTTAATTTTCAAATTGCACTATTCAATATTTTCAAAATATAATTATTACTTTCACTTATCTATATATGAAATATATTGTAAGGGAAAATTTTCGAATCCCAGTTTCTAGTGAAAATTTTCGAATACACGTCTTAGGGTCCCTTGAGTCCAAATAACCAAGTCCCAAAAAAAAAGGTGTGTGTGTGAAGATCTAACTGTCCTTTGTGGTAAGTCTATCGCGAAAACGAAAAGACGTACTCAACTGAAATTTCATATTTAAGAAAACTATACGCCCGAGATGATGTTACAAAAACTTTTTCATTAAAATCGGCTGACCGAATGCTACAATATACCAGGCATTTTGCACCTTTTTACGATTTTCTAAAAAACGGCCCTAACGATTGAGATTAAACTCGCTATATCGATGTAAAATTTAGTTGACTTTAATATCATGTAGGTTTCATTCTGATTGAAATAGTCTAACAGGGCTTCAATGGCGATATTTTAAATTTTCTTCTCCTTAAGTACCTTTAATTTTGTAGATTTAAAAAAATAGGTTCATAATCTTATTAGCATTAATAAATAACTGCTTAATATGCATGTTGATTGAATTTGATAAACAACTAAAGGAGAAAAGTGACAACATATTTTTTTATGCATTTTTTGGGTTTTCAAACACAATAGTAGTAATATAGACGTATAATATACCGGAATAGTGAAGAAAGTGGTTTGGAAAATTCTCGAAAATTAGTAAAAATGGAGTTAAAAATTTATAAAGGAAAAGAGACTCATCTTCCATTAATTTTTCTTAGTCTTTGCTTGTTAAGTTGACAGTGTCCTGTGTACAGTCCTGTAACTCTCCTTAGAGTTCTTAGTCATTAATCTACTTGTAAAAATTTCGATCTTGAGAACTCAGCCCATTTTTATATGAATTTCTAAACATAGCAATATTCCAGTTTTAATCAAGGCTTAGACTCCTTTTCTTTGTTAACTTTTAACTCAATCTTATCTTGATATCTTCAAAATTACTTGAGTTAAAGAGGTTTTCCCAACATGTTTTCAGCCACCAAAGCTGGCTTAAAATGGCTATAAACGTTAATAGCCCAGTAGAATTAGACCAAAAAAAGGGGGTTGGCTAGAAAAAGGTGGTGTAAATTTAATTTTTAGGCACGATTGTTTGTACTGCTCCCCTCATTAAAAACCCAAGTTTTCACACTTTTCACCCGTGTGCGTTTTCCGCCATCTTGGAAAAACCTCTAAAAAAAGTACTTTTTTCTGTTTTTTCCTTCTAAATCCGTTCCTCGACATTTTAGAGCAAACTTTGTCGTTAGCAATGTTAAAGAACAATAAATTGCCTACATGTTTGGTATTTAACATGTTGGAAAATTCGGAACACCTACTGAGATACGTGGTTGTCAATATTGGCAAAATTGTCAAAATAACACAAAATGTCAGAAAAGTCGGCGGTTTAGCTTAAATAACTATTTAGGCGTGCAGTTTATTAAAAAATGCATAAGAAACAATATTTTAGAGCATTAAATTTCTAACAAGTTAGATGTATAACATTTTTAATTACTTCTAATTATACGAACAAGAAATGTTGATAATAACATTTTTACTGAAAGTGCTCGGTTAATAAAAAATAAAATACTCCGTTTAAAATAGATCTTCTAAATGTGATATTATCTTAAAACCATTATTGTGTATATTATAGGGAAAGAAAAGCGTTTTTGCAACTAATAAGAACAATTTCTAAATATATTACTTTTGTTTTAATTGATTTAAAAAAACATTTTAATGATACAACAACAACTTAAAATAAAATATAAAGCATTTTTGTTAATTGTTTTTTCTTTTTTTAAGTCTTAAATGTATTTGATGTGTACAATGTATCATTTTGAGCGAAAGGCTGCGTATCGTCAAACTCGTCTTCTTCCATGTTATATTTAATATATGGTCTATTATCCAGGATTCGAATCCGCAATAAAGACAGACAATAGAATAAGTCCACCTTTTTTGCAGCTGTATTTTACCACATTTCTCTTTGCATCCACATGAAAACATATTACACGATAGGAATTGCGAACGACTTTGAGAACGTTTATTTCTGATGTAAAGATTTAGTGGTTTCGTTGGAAACTGTTGGTCATTACATCAATACTGGCAAAGGAAAAGTAGCCCTGGATCCGCTGATACTTATCCACAGAATGATCATCGCTAAGCAGTCTGATGATGATTTGAAAAAATATTTGGAATATGAACTTTCTCCAATTTCATTGTCACTTTTCTCAGAGGAAGTCTTCCGATAAGGGACGAAATCAATATCTCTGTTTACTCTATTTTTACCTCATTGCCGAATGAAGCAATACTCGGAAAGGATGAAGTTTATGTAGCAGATTCAGGCTATCTTCTACACAGAATACATTGGAATACATCAACGAACGTTTTTCTGTAATTTTTAAGAATTATGTGACATACGAGTATGGACTGCGAAATCCCGGCAATAATTTTGTGGTAGTCTTCGATGTATGGCCCACTGAAGAAAATATAAGAATTCCAAAAGCTCTGAAAGTGCTTGTTGTTCCAGGCTACAGTCTTGTTAAGTTATTTTTAACGGTGAAATTTTTCTACAGATGCCAAAAAAAAAGTTTTTATCGAATGAAAAGAACAAATCCAGATTTATATCACTGATTGTAAAGGAATTGGAGAGAGCAATTATGGTTGCCAAGCAAGGAACTGAAGAGGGAGATCTTTTAATTGTGAAAACAGTCATTTCTTTGGGTTATGAACATGATTTCGTATTTGTGATTGAGAAGACATTGATATTTTAGTTTTGGTGACGGCCATAGCGACAGATAATGTGTATTTTTGTTAACCTGGAAGACGTGGCATAGCAGATATATTCTACTCTACCAGACCTTTTAAATATAAACATCTAGTAGAAAACATTTTATTTATCCATGCTATTGAGGAAACATTTCTAGTGCCGGTTTATGGTGGTGATAAGAACACGTCTATAGATGAGTTGCGGTATCTTCGATTTGTTAAAGCTACAGCAGCATTGACACGTCTACCTCTAACATGCGATGCAGTTGAATTTCATGGTTATCTAACTTATCTGCAAGTAGAAATGTGAAAGACCCTTTAAACTGGGGCTAGAAGAAGGATTTTAGTGGTCTAACATCAGTGACCATGATTAAAGAACCAGCTACATCGACATTAATGAATATGATTTCCTGTGGATGCAAAGAGAAATGTGGTGAAAATGCAGCTGCAAAAAAGGTGGACTTATTCTATCTGTCTGTCTTTATTGCGGATTCGAATCCTGGATAATAGACAAAATATTAAATATAACATGGAAGTAGACGAGTTTGACGATACGCAACCTTTCACTCAAAATGATACATTGTACACATCAAATACATTTAAGACTTAAAAGAAGAAAAAACTATTAACAAAAATGCTTTATATTTTATTTAAAGTTGTTGTTGTATCATTAAAATGTTTTTTTGTTTTGTTTTTTAATCAATTAAAACAAAAGTAATATATTTGGAAATTGTTCTTATTAGTTGCAAAAACGCTTTTCTTTTCCTATAATATACACAATAATGGTTTTAAGATAATATCACGTTTAGAAGATCTATTTTAAACGGAGTATTTTATTTTTTATTAACCGAGCACTTTCAGTAAAAATGTTATCATCAACATTTCTTGTTCGTATAATTAGAAGTAATTAAAAATGTTATATATCTAACATGTTAGCAATTTAATGCTCTAAAATATTGTTTCTTATGTATTTTTTAATAAACTGCACGCCTAAATAGTTATTTAAACTAAACCGCCGACTTTTCTGACATTTTGTGTTTTTTTAATAATTTGGCCAATATTGACAACCACGTATCTCAGTAGGTGTTCCGAATTTTCCAACATGTTACATACCAAACATGTAGGCAATTTATTGTTCTTTAACATTGCTAACGACAAAGTTTGCTCTAAAATGTCGAGGAACGGATTTAGAAGGAAAAAAGAGAAAAAAAGTACTTTTTTTAGAGGTTTTTCCAAGATGGCGGAAAACGCACAAGGGTGAAAACATGGGTTTTTAATGAGGGGAGCAGTACAAACAATCGTGCCTAAAAATTAAATTTACCCCACCTTTTTCTAGCCAAAATCCTATTTCTACTGGGCTATAAAGTATTGATCGTTATAAGGAGCAAAATATATGGTATAATGTAGCACTTCTGTTTAGTCAATTTTGGTAAAAAAATTTACAAAAACGTCTCAGAAATATATTTATATTAAATACAAAATTATAGTTCCGTACAACTTCTCGGTTTAGAATTATTCTTACCACATACCAACAAACACACATATAGACTTTTTTGCGGGACTTGGTCATTTGGACTCTCAGGATCCTAAAAGTGGATATCCGTTGAAAACTGGAATACGAAAATTTTCAAGATCGCAATACTATTCCTACCAACATATTTCATATGTAGGAATGTGAATCATATAGTTTGAAAAATAGAGAATTTTCAGTCATTAAAATTGATTGTTGTAATATCTAGTGTAATAGATTGATGCAAGTGTTCTTCGAAAGTATTTTTGGATCCGGTTTTATTCGCACCGTTAGAAAAAAATAGTGTATCTACTGGCTACTTAGGTTTAATGAAATTTCTAATTCAAATTCAAATAATTCTTTTCGATATTGATTACCAAAATGGCCTGTTAGGCATAACTATAACAGAATATCGAGTACCATTAATTATTTTTGACATACTTTTTGTTTTGCATTAAAAGGCAAATTATTGTGCTGATTTGGATTAATTCTTCATTTAATTATTGACGAAAAAAAAATTCATTTTCAGTATATTATAATATACGATATTAAATTAATAAAATCACTTATCCTTTGAAAATTAAATAAAGTCCTCAAATGGAAAAAATAGGATTGGAAAGATTTTTAATTAATTTATGAGCAATTCATAGATTAAATTTGTTAATAATGACCGTTTCATAAGATTTAGAGGAGGAAAAAATCTTGATGTTTACTTAATATTTCCCAAATTGCTAAAAAAATCCATGGAAATGTGGAAATCGTATTCATTTATTGAAACCATTAATTGTATTTTCCTCATATCAATATGCTAAAGAACGAAAAATAATTATTTCAACACTTACTTATATTTATTTTATTCTCAGTCTCGAGGAAGAGAAACAAAGCAAGAAAGAGGCAATTATATATGGACAAGCATAATGTAATAAAGAGATTTGTTTATTTTTAACAAATATGATACTTTAAATTGTACTTTGTCCAAGAAGTATTTATAAGAATGAAAAAGACAAGGGAAAATTTGAAGGCTACTAAAAAATAACAACAATTCAATTCTTTGATCGTGGCCTTTTCCAAGGACTCACATAAAATATGTTCCTTGTAGAAACCGTCAGAGTTGTTACTACTTTACTCTCTTTCCATTTTCCTTCAAATACATATAAATATATATATTTAAATATATATATATATATATATATATATATATATATATATATATTATATATATATAAATTTTCTATCAGTATTTTTAATTTATTAATTTAATCAGGATTAAGAGATTAAGTTACGTGTAAAAGATAAAATTGAACCTGAATGTTAAATAATTAATTAATTGTAGATAATTTTTCTCTATTTCTTGCTAACAAAAGTTTTAAATTTGTTTGCAATCAATGCAATGGTGCTCACTGACAAAAATCTGACTGTGGATAAAATAGAGAATACGAACACAAGTCAAGGTCATCCCAAGGTTTAATTTCCAGTAATGGGATATGATTGTCTTAAACACGTTTTGTTTTTTTTCTTCATAATAGAATAGAATAGAAAAATGAACTTTATTCTGGGACATAGTCCCTTAAGAATAACATTGATGTTACAAATAAATATAGCTCTTCTGGCCAGAATACATTAAATTGATTGAATTACTACAAACTTAAATATTTACATAAATAAAGTATATTAAAAGAAAAATATATATACACACACCTACATACATACATACAAAAATCATAAAGTAATAATAATAATAATGATAATTAGTAAAATAGAATGAGAAAATAAAAACAACTAATTTTCCGAAAAAAAAAAACACAAAAAAAACAAACAAAAGCAAAGTCAAATAAGCATTTAGTCATTATAATCAATAAATTATCAGATTTAAGATCAACAAGCGTCTGTGAGGGATAATAGATGCTGGAAAAGGAGATATTTAAATGTGGATAAGGAAGAAGCACGACGTATATTGGAAGGAATAGAATTCCAGAAAGCAGTGGAACGGGCAAGAAAGGATCGATCATAGGCTTTTGTTCTGTGGGATGGGATATAAAGGTCGGAGTGGCGCGATCTTGTTCCAAGCAAGTGAACTGAGGATTTAAATTGAAGGAGACTGTGGATATAGGAAGGATGCTGGGATTTTATCGTTTGGTAGAGAAAGGACCCAAGGAAGTACTGTCTCCGTGTGGAAGGGAGGAGGCACTTCAACTCGGTATAGAGGTGAGTCACGTGAGTCCGTCTCGAGGTACCAAAAACAAATCTCAAACAGCAATTCATAATACGCTTTACTCTGTTCTCAAGTTCCATACAGAGGCCACCGTACACCGCACAGCCGTAGTCAAAGTGGGGAAAGATGAGTGAGGAGACAAGGATTTTACGCGTGGATTCGGGAAGAAGGTGACTGGAGCGATGGAAAAACTTTAGGGTGCTTATGGCTTTCCGAGAAATTTGTGCAATATGGGGTTTCCAGGAAAGGGATTGGTCAATTATAATTCCTAGGTTTTTGACAGAGGGACTGAAAGCAATGGGATGACCATTTAGGAATAAGGTTGGAAAGGTGGAGTTGGATCTCAGGAGGGGATTGGAACCAATCATAATAGCCTGAGTTTTCATAGCGTTTAAGCATAGCTTATTCAGGTTTGCCCAGGCACAGATTCCATCTAGGTCTGCCTGAATAGCGGCAAACGCAGATGATAATTCGGGCGGAGGGAAGGAGAAATAAATTTGGAAATCATCGGCATAGAGGTGATGGGAGCAATGGACTATTGAATTAGGGAGATCATTGATGTAGCAATTGAATAGGAGAGGGGAGATGCTGGAGCCCTGGGCCACACCTGCCGAAAGGGCGAGGAAGGATGATAAAGGATGATTAGGAATGTAAACGGCTTGGGTTCGACCGGAAAGGAATGATTGGAACCAGCGAATAGCGCTGTTGGAAAAGGATAATGCATTTAGTTTGGTAAAGAGAATAGAATGGTCTAAGGAGTCGAAAGCTTTCGAGAAGTCAAGAAGTATTAAAACTGTTAGTTTCTTTTCGTCCATGGCAGTATACATCAATAAGGCATTATACATCCGAAATTGCATAAGGAATTTCTAAATCAATAAACAGCTTATGATTGTAGGTCGATTAAGAATTTTTGGGATCTAAAAAACAAAGAAATATTGTCGGCTAAACTTTTTTATACAAACTCTAATGACCGGGTATGTCTCAAAAGAGATGTTTTAGCTAAAGAGAAACATTAATTTTTAAATTATAAATTTAAGTATAATGTTAAAATGTTGACCTTTTTTCAGACTGAAAGTAGTTTTGTTGCTTTTTGTAAGAATTATAAATTTTGTTGTGTATTATTTAGTGTATAGTTATTTATTTTTATTTTTAAACTTATCAATGAGACTATTTAGTACATTCCAACTGTTGAGACTTTTTTTAAATTTTAGAACTGCTGAAGCAGTGGCTCATCACTCATCAGGAGAGCTCGTTAAGTGATCAGCATATGTGTTTGCCACCGCCTGGGAAGTCGTCGGGGTGGGCTGCAAGGATCTGTAGAGCATTTTAATGTTTCTGTGAGAGGGTTGGTGTTGTATGTTAGTCTTTGGTGGAAGTTAATGTATTGTTCTATAGCAGTGGCTGAAATAGTCGGAATGTTTAAGTCATTTGTTACGTAGAACGGTGCGTCCACTATTTTGCGCAGCACTTTTGACTGAAAAGAATGTATTCTTTGGATGCTTGATGGTTCAGCAGAGCCCCACAGTTCTATCCCGTATGTCCAGAAAGGTTTAGCAAAACTTTATAAAGAGTTACTTTATTGGTCAATGATAATTTAGAACGTCTGACAAGTAATCTTAATAAAAAAAACCGTATCGTCTGCTGAGTTCTTTACGTTTTTGTCGAATGTGTGTTCACCAGGTTATTATTTTGTCTAAGTGAATACCTAAATATCGAATTTCGTCGGAAATCGGAATTAGAATATTATTAAAGTAAATGGAAGAAGGAGGTTCATGGTTCAGAGTGAGCACAACATGAACACTCTTGGACTCATTCACTTAATTTTCCACCTATTAGCCCAAGCAGAAATTTCATCAAGGTGGTTTTGGAGGGAGATTGCCGCTTGAAAAGGATCCTTATCTAAAACAAATAACAGCTGTATCATCAATATAAATAAATTATACAAATAATATAAAATAAATAATACAAATATGTTGTTTTTTTTCCAGAAAGTCACAGACATGACAAAATGCCTGGTACCCCTATCAGAGGAACAGTACAATACGACCTTAGAGAACATTGGTTACAGCTCAGAGACTTTTCATTCCCACACTGAAGATTTTAGAAAATGGGCTTCAGAACAGAAGCAGCTACCAGAAACGAAAAAAGATGGTAACAGTTTTAATAAACCACATGCTTGATTTGAAGAGGTGGGTGTGTGTATGTGCGAAACCACATTAATAATATTTGTTTCCATATTTTTTAAACTGGTCTGGTAACTTTTAATATTAAATACTTGTATCTTGCGAAAAGAGATGAAGATCCTTAGGGGTCTTCAAATTTATTACAAAATAATGAAAAATATACTTATTCAGCTAACGTCTGAACACAAATTACGGGTCCTAATCAGAGCTAAAAAAAAACAAGTGCAATTCAGGGGTTAGATTGTAAATTAATACATGATCGTGAAATATTAACTGAATTAAAAAACAAATAAGATTAGAAAGAAGTGAGTTGATACCTATACTGTACTTATTTTTTAGCCCTGATGAAGACCGAATGTGGTTCGATACGTTATTTAAATTATTAGTTTTTTCACTATTTTTTAATAATTTTGACCGCCACCCGAACTATCTATTATTAGGCCCCTTTATTATTCTGGATACATTATTAGGAAATTTTTATTTTCTTATTTATTTATAATTTTAAAGATGAGTGCTTTTTTTTTTTTTTTTTTTTTTTTTTTTTTTTAACTTTAAATCTTTATTCACACCTGTAAATAATACAATGAACAATCAGTGAATGTGCGGTCAATTTTAAGAAACATGGCGTGATAGGCATGAGGGAGAGCAGCACCCAGCGGTACCTACTCCTGGTATGAAATTAGTGTATATTACTAAAGGAGAAGGTCTCTCATCCAACTCCTCTTCAGCCTTCTGTAGGCATTTCCTGGCATGAGTGTTGTGGCCATGTCATTGATTAGTGTGTTAGGGTGACCTTGTAGTTTGTCGTGGAAACGTTTGTAGTGTGTCCGTATGTGCTCATTGACGGTTGGCATCTTAAGGTCAGTATGTAAAGTTATGTTGCTAACGTACCATGGTGCTTTTGTAATTGTTCTAAACGTTTTAGCCTGAAAGATTTGAAGTTTGTTAATGTGAGTCTTTTTAGCTGTCCCATATATCTGTGATGCGTAAGTCCAAATAGGTTTCAGTAGGTAAGTATAGGTGTTTAATTTCTGTCGAAGTTTTAGTTTCGAGTGTTTTGAAAAGAGTGAGTAAAGAAGTCTCAGTCTTTGGTTAAGGGTTTTCTTTTTTTGGTTAATATGCGGGCCCCAAGTCATTCTTCTGTCAAACGTCAAACCAAGATAATGTACAGTGTCCGTCTGTGGAATTTGTGTGTTGTCTAAGAAAACGGGAGGACTCGTGTCATGTCGAAGAGTAAAGGTGATATGGTGTGATTTGTCATTATTCAATCGGATTTTCCAGAGTTTGAACCAGTCATGTAATTTTATTAGATGTTGTTGTAGGATCTCTGAGGCGTGGGTTGCAATTTTATGTTTCGTTAAGATCGCTGTGTCGTCGGCATAAGTCGCTGTTAGAATATTGGGGCTGTAAGGTATGTCATGAGTGTAAATAATGTAGAGTAACGGAGCGAGCACTGCACCTTGGGGTACTCCTGCTGCGATAGATCTCATGGCAGATAGCTCTGATCCCTGTCGAACGGAGAAAAATCTGTGAGAAAGGAAAGAATGAATAATGAGGTAGTAAGTAGGCGGAAGGATAGTCTTGAGTTTGAAGAGAAGCCCCTGGTGCCAAACTCTGTCGAAGGCTTGAGCAACGTCGAGAAATACGCCAGTAGTGTATAACTTCTGCTCTAGTGCGGTGGATATGTAGTCCGTCACTCTGTGTAGTTGGTGCAATGTCGAGTGATGTCTTCTGAATCCAAATTGATGATCTGGTACGATGTCGTTGTTAGTTAGTACATCAAGAAGTCTTTTATGTAGTAGATGTTCGAAAATTTTGGAGCATAGCGGAAGTAAGCTTATTGGTCGGTATGATGAGGGAGTATTTTTGTCCTTGTTGGTCTTGTGAATCATTGTAATATGTGAGTATTTCCATTGAAGCGGGAATTTGGTTGTCCTCAGTATCGCGTTATAGATTGAAGTCAGAAACACTAGAGCTTTCCTGGGCATTTGCTGGAGTACCTCAGCGTTAATTAAGTCGTGTCCAGGGGCTTTCTTTTTAGGCAACTTTCTGATTTGTTCAGCGACTTGGGCAGGTGTGAAGGAAGGAGGAGGTAATGTCAGTTGTAAAGGTTCATCCAGAGTTTTAAGTACAATCGATGTTGTTGAATTCTGTGTGTGGTGTAAAGATAGAAGATAGATATTCGGCGAACAGTTCGGATTTTTCTCCGTCAGCCATGGCCCAGGAACCATCTTCTTTTCGGAGGGGTGCAGGCACTTCCCGATGCTTAGTAAGATTTTTAGTATGCCTCCACAAGCTGCCATCGTCAGTCGAAAGGTTACTAATGTAGTTATCATAAGTTGTTCTTTTAAATTTTGCAATTTGTCGTTTGAGTTCGTTGTTGAGTCGGTTGTAAATTTGTTTGTCTGATGGAAGTCGGTCTGTCTGCCATATTTTCCGGGCTCTTCTTTTTGCTCTGATCAAATCCCTTATGTACTGTGGATAAATTGGTAGCTTTTCATGTTTTCTTCGACTAGGAATTGATGAGGACCATGCAGCGTCTTGTAGCTTCTGTGTGAAGCATTCTACAGCATCCTCAAGCTCTTCTTCATTTTTAATAGCCAAAGGAATGGAGAGAGCAGTATTTAGACAGTTTCTGAACGCATCCCAATCCATTATGCCATTTGTGAGAGATGTGTGTTTCTTAGCTACAAGTGGTTCTTCAAATAGTTCTAAATGCAAAAGAGAATGATCAGAGCAAAGATCTGTGCTCGTACTTATTGTGTGAGGTGTAGTGCGGAGTCCTTTAGTTATGAAAAAATCAAGTAAATCTGGTGTCTTACGTCTAGATGTTGGCCAGTAAGTAGGTGAGTGTGGTGATATCGTGTCTAATGAAAGTTCGTGAAGGACATACCTGAGATTTCTTCCTCTTGGGGTTGATAATCTAGATCCCCAAGTCGGGTCTTTAGCATTATAATCGCCACCTGCGACAAAGCATCTGCCGAGACGTTTGAAGAAGTTACTAAACATCGTGGAAGTCAGGACATATCTCGGAGGGCAATAAACAGCAGCAAGAGTAATGTTGTGATGTTCAGAGAATAGTGAAATGGCTGTAGCTTGTATGTCAGGTGATATGGGTAATTGCAAAGGATGGTGTTTTAGTGTTGATCTGATGAGAATAGCAGTGCCTCCGTGTGAAGTATTGTCTGGATGGTCAGTTCTATAGATTTTGTAATCATGAATGTAAAATTTGGATTTTGGTGTAAAATGTGTTTCAGTGATTAGTGCTATGTCAATTCGTTTCTCGTGTAAATATATGTCTAGTTCTGTCCTATGTTGATTAAGTCCGTTTGCGTTCCATAGTATGATAGACATGGAGCCTACAGTCATCTGATTAATGGGCATATAATTGTCTAAGGGCAAGGGTAGTTTGAGAGAGTTGTTGAAGAAGACCGAAGAGGGGCTGAATGAGATTGTTTAAATTATTGATAATATTGTATAACTGGCCAGAGGAGTTATCTACCGGCGGGACCGGTAGGGTAGTGCCCCCACTCATACCTGTATATCTGTGTCGTTGGTGTGGCGCTTGAGCTGGTAGCTGTTGGTGTGGGGCTTGTGATGGTTGTTGCGGGTGTCTCTGGTGCTGTTGGTACTGGGCTTGAGCTGGTTGTTGTGGCTGTCTCTGATCTTGATGATCTGGTGCTAGAGCTGGTTGATTCAACTGCCTCTGATGCTCCCGGTCAGTTCTTGGATGAGGTGGCTGAGGTTGATTTAGTTGTGGAAGAGGTGGAAACTCATTGAGGGCAGGCGGTGCATGTCTTACTGTTGAAGGTCGCAGAGGAGCGTACTGCTTCGAACGATGTTTTCGAAGTTCTTTCAAAGTTTGGCAGCCCCTATAGTTGGCGGGATGAGCGCCATTACAGTTGGCGCAGGTTGCAGCTGTTTCTCTTGGTTTTGTGCAAGCACTGCTTTCGTGGCCCAGTCCACATCTTACACATTTTGGTGGGTAGTTGCAGTACGTTTTTTGTGTGTCCGTACTGCTGGCATCGAATACATTGAGGAATCATTTTTCTTTTGCGCGGTTCCTCTATTTTTATATGGGTATAGTACAAAAATTCAATGTCAAAGATTTTGTCATTGAATGTTGCTTTTGAGACGTCCACGAAAAACATGGGAAGGGGTGTTTTAAATCGTGAAATGACGTTGACAATACTTGTTGCCTCATATCCATATTTGGCCAGTTCTTCTTTTATGGTGGTTAGTGGTGTGCCGTAGTGTAGGTTTTTGATAACAACTCGTGGACTTTTTTCCTCTGGTAGTTGATATGTGTGGAAGTACGCACCTCCCTTTCTTAAGCTAGTTACTAACTTTCGGTAAACATCTGAGTTTTCAGGGTATACGGTTACTCCCCTGACAGATGTCTTGAGCCTGAAACTGTTTGCCCCTCCCTCATTATGAAGGAATGTTATGAGTGCAGGGTAATCTTTAACGTCAGATAAATGTATGGGTGGCGGTTTGGTGTTGGTAGGTTGGTTAGTTGATGGCTCTGGTTCATCTATTGAGGGTGATAACGGTTCGAACCTGTTTTGAGTATTTGTGGGTGGACTAACCTTCATAATTTTCCTGGGGTCTCTTTCTGCAGTTAAATGTCTTTTTCTTCCTGACACAAGCTCCCAGGAGATATTTTCGTGCTCGATAGCATTATTAGAAATGTCTAAGCCACTGGTTGGAGCACTTGAAGTTGAGGCTTCCGTCATTTTTCCAGTGGGAGAACCCACTTCACTAAATAAATTTTACTTCTCTTCTTGTTTGCTTGTTCAGCACACAGTTAGGAAGCAAGTTTGTTTGTAAACACTAAATTTTTTCACTTAAAACATAACAAAAATCGGAAAAAACTAGAGAGCAAACTTATCACAGTTATAACCTTCTGCGTCCAAAATGGCGACCACCAAAAGATGAGTGCTGAAACTTTTTTCTTGGGTACAAAGGCGTAGGTAGGATTTTCATTTGAGAGAGCCAAGTAGCCTGAATTAGTTAAGAGGGGGCCGAATTGATTTAAAATAAAATTATTTTTTTCCAACACTGTCAATACGCATATTAATTGGGAAATGAATTACAGGCTTGGAAGTAAAAACAGCCCCTAACTACACCTTATATACTAATACCTCATTTTAGTTTTTCATGTGTTATTTTTATTTGTCCCACCAATCTTTAGGGAGAGGGAGGAGAGGGGCCGTATATCTATCGGAAAAGGTGATTTTCCGAAGGCACTTCTGTTTCTCAGGCAGGTTTTCTTGTGGGGATTTCTTTATCTTTTAATTTTTCTCTTCTTTTTTCTTCCATTCTTGAAACCATTTTTTTTTTTTTTTAACGCTAACTAAAAAAATAACGAAACGTATTAGAATAAGACTATTAAAAAAATTGTTGTATTTGCAGTAATTGTTTTAACTTCCTGTGGGGATTATTGGCCAGATGGTTATTAAATGGTTGCACCCTAAAGTTTTTTTTATACTACATATACATATAAACATCTTGGTTGCAACTAACCTCAATCTTCCTGTTCTCTTAACTCATTAAATGTTTCTGTTAGACTTATCCCTGAGATGAACCTTACAGAACGATCATCAATTTCGAAACTGTTCAGACTACGCAGAACTGTGCTGATCGGTATTTGTGGTGAAGTTGGCTTCAGTTCAAGTTGTTCAATCTTCTACCAAGCATAACATTTCGTATTTAAATTAAGTTACAACTCTTTCTTTATGATATCGAAAATTATTGGCAAATGTTTTCTGTATTGTTTTTAAAGATACTTCTTTAAAGAAAAGAAGGGAATTTCCTTAGTTAAGGGAAATTGGCGAACTGGTATTATACCATTAACATTGCTGAATGAAAACCTTATTCAATTTCCACATATTATTATTATGCAAACCAATGAGGTGCTCACGTTCAGCCACCAGGAGTTTTCTCCCAATTTTTTATATCCACTTTATAGAGGCTGGGAGGGGTCACCTATAGCATAGTGGATAGAATAATAGCTTTCTATGCTAAAGGTGGCGGGTTCAAACCTGCAGCTGGCTCTAGGATTTTTTAATGAGAATAAAAAATCCTTAGTTATGCTGTACTTTGGAGGGTGAAAGGTGATCCCTAATGTGTGATGTCAGGTACTCCTTAAAGATCCCTATCCTAATAAAACCTAGATAGGCAAAATTTAGGACTTGCACTGTAGCATTGTCAAATTAGCCACAGTAGCATAAAGGGACATTAAATGAATAAATAAATAGAGGCTGGGAGTGCCCCTATGAGGTTCTCTAAACCCCAGGGCTGTCCCACTGCTGAAATAGCAGAATAAATAATTATTTGGCCATAGCCGGGGTTCAATCCCAGGACCAGTAGTTTTGCTTTTTAATTTCTACCAATTACAATACCAAAACAACCCTCTATTGGCAGCAATAACATTTTAAGCATTGCTTTATGACATTTTTAATGTGTTATTTTTTTAGTAGGGTACACATTTTAGGTTGCCCTCTATAGAGGTGCATCTACCTTCAAAATGTACAAAAGAAAATTATTTTTGCAGTAATATTTGAATGAATAACAACTCTGTTGTCTCATCTTAACTACACGTTTATTGGAGTGGCATTTACTAACATATATCATTTTAAGTTATATAATAATTTTATTAATTTATTTCATTTAAAATTAATAATTTTTGTACTTATGTATTTCAATTTTTTTCAGCTAATTCCAATTTTATTTTTTTTTTATATTTAGCTGAGATACTTCATTTTGAGTTAAATGCTTGAATTAGTGTGGCAAAAATTTATATTCAATTGTGACTGTAATCATTAAATTTTTTTTTAAATAAAAAAAGTCAAAATTTGAGTACAAGTACTATTTTATCTCTTTTTCTAGCCGAATCCAAAAAAATAATATGTCAGTTATCCAACCTTTTGAAAATGTTTCCCTTTAAAAGAAACGGATAGCCTGTTATTTCAATAACATATTATTTTGAGCCTTCCCTCTCTTCCTCCTCCCCAAAAAGAAAGGAAAGATATATAGATAGTCAAATATTGGGAATAATAAATAGCTAGTTAATTTTCTATTTACCGCAATCCCAAATGCTTCAGAATTTATTGTGTACACACACACTTTTTTACGCTTATTATTATTTTTTTTTTAATTTTAGAACCAGACTCCTTCTACCAAGTAATATTAGTTGGTTGCAAAGGAAACTTGGAACTGAGCAAAGAAAAATTAACGGCATATTATTACAGCAGAACAAAATATCCAATTTTATTTAACAAGAAAGATCCCCTTGATGAAGCAATACTAAATACAGCTGACACCATGTAAGTTCATAATCCACATTCATAATCATTAATTAATATCAGTTATATCTCATCTTAAGTTATTATTAAAAAAAAAATTATTTAGAGAGTTATTTTAGTGAATGAGGTACTTGTTTTCTGTAATGAACTATTCTGATTCAAATTCTGGAGTGGCACCTCATCTTGTCTTACAAGTAAAAAAAGTTGGCATGCTTTGTTGAGAGAACTGCAATTTAATATATATTTATTTAATTATGATATGGATCCATTGAATTGATAGTAAGGTCAAGAATCAGGTACCTCATCATATTCTTGTCTTTCCCTTCCTTTAACGAAGGGTCTGATGGGCTCTCTAATTCTGCTACCAATCATAATTAATTATTAATATTGGTTTTATGGACAGTCACAGGAATGAGTTTTTACTTTCTTTTCAGATTAATAGCGACTCTTCCAAGACCAACACCTGAAGGTTCAAGAGTAACGATGATGTCTGCAACTGACACTGATCCGAAAAAGTATGACTTACTAACTGCAGTTTTAAGGTTGTTCCTTCTTATTGAATTGAGAGCGAGAGAGGAAGGAGTTTTTAATAAAGAGTGGGTCATTTTTGATGCCCAGAATATAAGTATGGGTCACATTTTTAGGGCTCTGATGCCAAGTGTGGTTAAAAATGTTTTGGAATACATTCAGGTTTGTTTGGACTTTATTCAACTTTACTTTAGTTGAACTTAAAAACTTGCATGATGTAGGAAAATAAATACCTTCAATTTATTACTTCCAATAGTTTCAAAATTAAAGAATTACTGATTAACGATACTATTTAATAATTAGAAGATATATATTAAACTTACCTAATGGTTGTAAACATTAAATGTTTTTTTCTTTCTTTATTATATGATTCAATGTTTTGGAATCCTAATCCTTATAAAATTTATTTATAATTGATGTTTGTTTTATAAGTAATATAATAATCATTTTATATGTATAAATTTATGTTTCAGTATTTTTAATTAAATCAATTTATTTTTTATAAGATAGGAAAAAGGCTTCCAAAAGTCTAAAAATATAATAAAGAAATTTTAGTAAGAAAGAATTAATATACACATGCCTAAAAAAAGTATATCCCAATGGTATTTAAACTTAATGGCTTTGTCCAAAATAAATGAAATTAAGAGTACAATATTGAGAAAGAAAATTAAACTCCAATGTTATTTACATACAAAATAGCACCTATCATTATTCAATTCTAGGCAAATAACTATATTTTTGTGTTTCTTGTAAACTACCTCGAGCATGAAATAATTATTTAGTACTTTCATTAAAAAAAATTATATCCATAAACTTTTTTTTATTTTTTTATCTATATCTTCTTTATTTTTTAGACAGTTTTAAATGCAAGAATAAAAGGAATTGTTGTAATAAATGCTCCTAGGTTCGTTGAGAAAACAATAAATAACTTTATTAAACCATTCCTTAAGAAAAAGATTGCTCAAAGGGTAAATAATTTTAAAATATATTTTTATTTATATATATTGTTTATATATAGTTGAATATATTTTCTATGTTTTCTCATAAATTGGATGATCTATTTTACAAATAATCTCTATAAAAATTATTATTGCTATTTAATTTTTTTGTTTTTTAACTAGGTGTTTATTTATACAGAAGGAAAAGCTGTATTACCCGATCATTTTCCTCTAAATATACTTCCAAGGGAATATGGAGGAGAAGAAGAATCCCTCAAAAACTTAAGTGGTAATTTAATTTTCTGTTAACTATGAACACAAAACTAAATATATTTGTCTCTAAGGTATTTTGTGTTTATATTTATATATTTCATTTTGACACATATTTATGTAAGTCTATTTATAAAAGTGCTTTTGCTGTCCACTTGGTCATATACAATGTATAGTCATATACATTTCATGACATTGGTTGCTCTGCTGTATTGTGTGGCCAACCTACCTGAAATTAGAAGATCTGACATTGTGTATTATGACTTCAAAAACCAATTCTTTTTCCAATACAGTTTCTTGTTCTTGTCATTCTTTTAAAGCCTCTTCTTGAGAACAGTTCAAAAGAAGCTGTACCACTTCATTTTGTGCAACAATTGTAATATTAAAATTACAAAAGTAACAAGTAGATTAAGTTCAGCTCCTAAAAAAAAGCTTTAATTTTTTTTTTATTTAATGGAAAGTTGCCTTTCCTACCTCCTACATCAATTTTGATAGATTAGTTCAATTTTCCATTTAATTTTTCTCAGATACTTTTCCCTGAGTGACAGCTAATTTTTCATCTTGGCTGTTAAAAAAATCCTAAACATTCTGTTGGGAATGTAAGAATAATACGATACTTCCGACAATACCATTCTTCATTTACACTTTTGAGAATGGGTTTCCAGTAACAATGTATGTCTTTCCGATATCCTCAAAGTTTTTAAAAATGGCTAATTTAAAATGCAAAAGTGGTTTGATAATGAAAACAATGAATCATATTATTTCCAGTGATTCCTTGTATTGAGAAAAGATGGTAAAACTAATTCCTGCCAGAAATCAGTTTTAATAAACATTTAAGCAAAGGTTTCTCAAATAAGCATGATGTACAGAAAGGTTAATGATGTTTAAAAGAAATATGGAACCAATTAAGTTCAAGAAGGATGTACTTAATATATGTGAATAGAATGTCTCTCATCTAAGTAAACCAATATAATACTTTTTGTACTTATAAAAATATATTTTAAAAAAGGAGTATTCACTTGTATTGTTAAAATATTAGTTTGACTAAAGCATTATTAACACTTCTATTCAAAACAGATAACTAGTAACATAAGATAATAGCTTTTTTTTTTTTTTTTTTTTTTTTTTTAGATATGTGGTTAAACAAGGGAAAGGATGAAAAAGAATGGTTGGTCAAGGTTTTGACTCAGAAAATAGAAGAAAAAACTGACGAAAAATCAAAGAGTTCTTACTTTTCTAGTTTCAATTTTTTTTCAGTAAACTAAAACAAAATGATTATTTAGGTTAAAAAAAATTTGTCTTTCCACTCATAAGAAAGACGAAGTGAAGTCTTGCCTTGTTAAATGTAGTCAGATTTAAATGGCATGATAACATGTGACTCACATGCACTGCTGATATAGCAAATGAAAAACGTGGAGGTGGGCAAAGTAGAGTGGTGAAGATTTGAGGAAGAATGGAATTAATGTTTAGGGCACAGACGTTCCTAATATTTAAGATGAAGGGAACTAATTTTTTATTTAGATCCTGAAATTTGAACTCAATCGAAATCAATTTCAATCGAATTTCTATCTTAAAAGTTTCTAATATTAACCATTTTTTGTCTTGGAGGTAAAACAATGACTATTTGTAAAAAATCAAACTATTTTTTGTTCTCTAGCTATGATAGTGTTCACTGAATTTTTTTTCATGCAAGTACAAGCAAAGCCTAACTGAACTCTTACAACCATAAGGAGATATAAGAATATTACCCAGTTTTGTAAAGAGATAATAACTTTTTCTTCTCGTAATTTATAACATATTTCACTTGAAGTGTTTCTGATTCATTGGTAATGTTAATATTGATCAGATATACAAACAAATTAAGTAAGATACCTTACTCATATTCATAGAACATTGATTAAACCTGTGTTAGACCTTATTTATCAAAATGTAATCTTCAGTATTAAATATGATTCTTTGAAAATAGTTATTTATTATGAATCATTGTAAAATATGTCCATTCAGTGACAACTATAAATTACAATATTGCTAAAGCAATACTAATTAATGAGAAATATGTTTACAGATAAAATATTTAAATTTATCCATTAATTGTTACTATTTGTACTGAATTCTAAAGACTTTTAGAAATAAAATAAGATATTGGAGTTTAAAAATTATAAAACATAGCCTTAGATTCTGGATAAAGTCATATATCTGCAAACTGTTGGGTTTTAACGCATGAAATGGCCGTTTTTAGAAAAAGAAAAAAAAAATTTAGATCAAATCTAGCATATTTTTTATTTTAAGTATTCACCACAATTTGTATACACTTATGCCAATGGACTTACCAATGTTTTTTATTCCAGTTCAAAAAACTTTTAGTCACATGTTGAAAGAAATTCAGAAAACACATTTTAATGTGCAGATTATTGGTTAACAATTTGTCTAGCAAAAAGTTTCCCAAACTCCGAAAAAAAAAAAGTGTAGTATACAGGTGATAGAGCAGAGGAAACATGGGAGGTGTGGTAGGACTTGATAGCCCAACTCCTTTAATTTATTCACCGTCTCTATTGAAACTTGAGGTAGAGTGTTATCATGAAGGAGAATAGGTTTTTTTTCTCTATACCACTGCTAGCTGTCGATTAATTAAATGTTGATACATCTGTTCAATTTCTTGGCAGTATGATGCAGAATCACTTGTTTTTCTTTTTGGTAGAAACGAAAAATTAATGACTCTATACATAACATCAAATACCGTAACTATTAACTTTTCTCTGAAGGAGATTTCGTTCTGTCATGTGCCCCAGAGACTGATCGGCATCAAACCATTGATCTGTGTGTGTCAATTGTGATACATGTTCCAATTTTTGTCACAAGTTATTACCTGTCCGATAAATGTTTTTTTCTTTAATGAACAAGCAAAGAAACACAAGTCTTCTTCCACACCTTTCTAAAGATATTCATCCTCCATGATGTTTGAGGCCATCCACAAGCAGAATTTTTAATTTCATATCTCCTGAAGAAAATTTTGTAAACCAACAACAGAAGGTTCTTTCATTAGAACTTCCTTCACCAAACACCTGATTAATATTCCTTGCTGCCTGGGCAGCAGAATGACTGAGTTTGTATTCATAAAAAAAGTTTGGAAATTGCAAATTTCCATGGTTACAATTAAAATTATATCAAAATCTGTATGTCTATTTGGGAAAAAAAAAAATATTTAGCAAATATAGGATTAACAAGTATTTATTACTGATGGTATATATTTTGCTATGAATCAACAGACAATGATTTAATTCCTCTTTAAAGATTAAGATTTAAAAAATTGGACATTTCATGTGTTGCAATTCAATAGACAGTCACATCATCACAATAAACTTTATGTATGATAACCAGGCAATAACATAAATATTTAAATTCTGCTATGATAAAGTTATTTTGCTCTTATTAATTTTATACTAAAATAGAAGATTGTAATTATTAGAAGAAGATTTTAAAGATGTTTGTCAATTTACAACAAAAATATAGTGAAACTGCTTAATGTATACAGTGATTTTTTGTCTTTAATTTGAGTGAATATATAAAAATTTTATATCTTTGCTTGTTTTAATTTGTAACTTTTTAAGTTGGACCTTCTTCCTGTTAGATAAATAGTTCAATATATTTATCATACTAAAATAGACTTCTTCAACAAAAACCATTGAATTATGAACAGGCAAATAACCTTTTGATATTTGGCTTAGGAGTTCCAAAATAATTAATTAAATCATAACAAAATAAAAAAAAAAAAAGAATCTTTAACATTTATTATACTATCTGAATAATAACATTCAATAAATAGTACATTATTATTTCGACACAAATAATTTATTTATAATTTATACAATATCTATTCTACATTAGTTCCACTAACTACAGAAAACAAAAAACAATGAAGATACTCTCCATTCAATTTAATGTTCATGAACAAAAAAACAAATGTTCTTATTTAATTTTACATTAATACACTGAGAGACATTTATAAGCTTTACAATTTATATTCTTTATTTTGCTAAGATTTTTATTAAAGCTGTATATTAAAGACTTTTCAGAAAAGTCTTTACTCAATTAAACATTTACACCAAATTCGTTATATTTTTTTTATTTCTCATATTTTATTACTATAATTGTAAAGCTAAAAAAAATACAAATTATTGCACTATTAGTTTTAACAATGATTGCCTAGTGAATTAGAGATAACTAAAATGATTTTCCATTCAGGATGTACTTGTTCTTTAAATGTATTTATTATTATTTGAATTACCAAACACCTGTAATTAAAAAATTGAAAAAAATATATCAACGAAGACTAAAAAAACAACACTATTCCACTTAATTTAAAAACAGCTTTTTGCATTGTAACTGCAATGAGTTATTTATTTTGTTCTTCTGTGAAGAATAGGTACATATATCAGATAACAGTGCAATTACTTTTCACTATAAATTGTTTTCCATTAAAGTTAACAAAAAAAAAATTACATATTAATTATATTACATATATGCATAATATAATGTTACATTTAGGCCACTTTAAATCCTAAAAATAAAGTAACCATACGTGCTTAAATCTATAGCGAACTGTGATTTGTCTCCTTATTGCATATTATATTATAGGATTTAAAACCAGCCTAATTAAGTCCAGCTTGAAAAGATCATTGATTACATGGCAGTTAATTTTCGATTTAAAGTTACATATCATCTTACAAAAATAGCATTTCTTGGCGGCTTGGTCTAATCTGCCATATTTTGTTATGTTATCAAAGTAAAACATTGAGAAGAAGAGGGATATTAATATTCTTAGAATTTCAGTATGCATATAGCCAAATATAAGTAAGCCATTAAAAGTGATTAATATTAGAGATCGGATTTTTATGCCAAAAAGTTAGAGATATGTAATTAAACGTGTAAGAAAAATGTAGTAGTAGGTAGCGTGAAATATAAAATTAAGCAAATATATAACTGATATTTCTAATCATTTTGATGATTATGCTGAAAATAATGAGTTATAAAAACTCTTAAACCAAATTAAATAAATTATCAATCTAAGGGAAGGAAAAAACTAAAATGAAATTTGATTTATCATAAAAAGAAATATTATGTATTGCATAACAATCAACATTTTGAATGAAACAATAAAAAAAAACAAAAAAAAAAACAAACTTAGTTTTCAAAAACCATAAGGAAGAAATAATGGTAGGTCATAGTGATCAATGAGAATTATTACCCAAAAGAATATACTATGAAAGGATCAACCAAATAGAAGAAATCTCAGGTTTTAACGACTATCCATCCATTTACGGTGTTGTCATGATATAGTTATTCAAAATCCAAGGCTTGAACCTACCTAAGGCTCTAAAATTAATAAGCATCTGTAATAAGGCTGTATTAGGTATAAAAAAAAAAAATCTACTGGTGCTGACAAAAAATATGGAAGCCCTCAGGAGTTTCTTGTCAGTGGAGGAAGATAAGATTGTGTGTTTTTTTTTTTTTTAAACATCAGTAAACTTTAGTAGCAACTATAAATAATATTATTATGGGGTTACATTATAAGGCCTCAAACCACCAAACACTTTTCCTCTCGTGAATACAATTTTTAATATTTCAATTAATTGAAATAAACACTTTTTCTCAGATGAAAGATACTCAGTAATTAATCAAAATAAGATTAACATATTTAAACAGAAGTCACATTTCACTCTGAAAATAAAATGAGGTACAAATATAAACAAACCCTTTCAGTAATATTAGCAATATATTAATTTATACTTAAATCTTCTTTTATTTTCTTCAATACACTTGAAATTTATTTCAATGAAATTCAAAATAAATCATTATTACTTATTGTTAATTTAACAAACCCAATAGATAAGATCTTTTACTATTAAAATATTCATTTGAATATGTTTATCCAAAAAAAAAAAAAAAAAAGAAGGCTTAATTGAGCCTAATGGAAATCCTTATGAATCAGGACAATATAAGCTATAAAATAAACTGTTGAACTAAACATACAATGGCATAAAATTCCTTTCTCTATTTATATATAATAAATCGACATTAACATGATTATACCTTCCATTATTTTTGTTTTTTTAAATAAGATCTTGGTTTACTAAAGAGAATGCCATTTTTATCTAATCACAGATATGAAAATAATGATATAACATTTATCAATAAATACTACATAACAGATCAGTATAACTAAACATTTTCTAAAATTACAAAAAGAAAAAACATAACGTTGATATGTATGATCATCACATATCCATTAATATTACATAGTAATATTTAACATTTAATTATTTCAGATCGATTTGAGGAAAGGCACACAAATATAATACAAAGCTGAATAACAGATAAAAAATTGTGCAAGGTTGTTAACTACAAAGCTCAGAGACTCATATAGACCTTCATATTGTAAAATAAAAACTTGCAACTTAAATATATTATCAATATGGGGGTTTTCTGCAAGTAAAAAAAATATTATTAGCAAAGTAGGAAAATTACTGTTATATATTTTTTCTAAATTCAAAATTCTCAACTAAGTGATTACCATACTACTTCTCCACTCCTCTTTATTACATCATAAAGTATACCAAAAATAGTGGGATATATGGCACTTACAAATCAGGTCATTTCTATTTATAACACTCAAATAACGAAATTCTCAATATATACAATAGCGTAATCTCATGAAAACCATATAATTTGCTATAATAATAAAATGGCAAATCAAATAAATTAATCTACCACTTAACATGTATAGCCACAAAATATTGATACTGAACCATTTCTTTGCACTATATGAATTATGTGCAGCCTTTAAATGGTAATTTCCACTTACATTCAGGAGCATTATACTTACGAAATTAATTTTTTTTTTTTTAACTACAAAACTATATTTTATTTAATAGTCTTAGATGCACATGAATATACATTACAAGTGAAATCTTTAAAGGTAAATATTAAAACTAAAAATCATTCACTCTCCTAAAATAAATATTATGTTATTTTACTAATAAATACTTATCTATAATTTAAATGAAGTTAAACCATTCATGAACTTGCATCAATTACAGGTATTATTTATTTGTCTAAAAGCAACTTTGGATAGACTATGGATAAAAATGGATCTGATACCTGGAGATTTCACCAAAACCAACACTCACAAAATGCACTTATTAGTGGTAGATCATTTCTAATAAGAAACAAAGGTATGGTGATACAGGAACTGAACACATACAATGGTTTTTTTTAAAAATTGGATAAAATAAATCCATAGAATTCACTTAAGGGAAAAATTGCCAACAATTTAGCACGATAAGCCAATAATTTCAGAAAGCATGAAAGATAAAACATAAAAAATAATGAGAAATCATTTTTCTTGATATTTTATGCCAGATTATTTGTAAAGATAAAGTTTCAGAAAAATTTGTTGTTAAATAATATAAAATAGAAAAGAAGGTTCTGAATTGAGATGTAACTTTAAAATGACGTCCAGAGGTGTGAAGTTTGAAGACATTAATAAGGATAATGTTATTACCTTAAAAATTAATACAAATTTTATGTTATATGAATGTTATACTCTCAGAAACTTACAATTCACTAAACAAAATTACAAAATGGCAACAGAATAAGAATTAAATCCAAATATTTTCAAACTCTCAGTCAAACCGTGTAATTATATAATCATGGCATTACAACTATTCTAATATGAATACAGTGTAGTGATAACATATTGTGATGGTTGTTAGATGTATGAATTTTGTGCTTCTATTAGTTGTCAGTTAATGAATATGAGTGCAACTATCAACTTACAAGTAAAGATGTTACATCATCATTTGCAGTGAAAACAAAAAAAGAAAGATTAACCCTTTCTAAAGTAGCATGAAATCAAGAGAAAAATAATATAATGTTTAGAAATGTAAATGATTAATATATAAACAGCACATCTAGATCAAAACACATAAACCTCAACATTTTTTTTTAAATTGTTTATTTGGTTAGTTATGTTCACACTGTTATGAATATACTGGTGCCCAAGTAAAGGAGATCCAAGATAATATAGAAGCTATTTTAAAAGTGCATCTTCATTAACATAATCCAAATAAATGTTGGGCTAAAAAAAAGTCAATCTTAAATTTAATACTGTTTTGATCTAAGCATGATTATATTTCATTAACATTAGATGATAAAACATGAAAAAAGAAAATGAATATCAGTCTTTTGTCATTTAAGTTATTTTTTTTCCACTTACATTTTTAGTACCATTCCATTGTAATGTAAGCATCTCAAAGCTTCAAAATGACACACATATTTTATTAACTAAAAAGGACTCTTAGTTAGTTAAAAACTACCAGTTGTAACTCCTTTGTTCAGATTGGGGTTGTTGAGTGTACATGGATGTAACTGTTGTGCCACCTACACTACCTTCATTTTGGCCCTGAAAAATAAAAATTTTAATGATTGAAAATAATATGGGGGTACCATGACAATAATTCTTATATGAATGTCCATGTGGATAATGAAAGGAGGTTAGATACAATCAGAACGTATATGATTATGCCATGAGCAAGATAATAGAAGACCATTTCATGAATGATAGAAGACTCTGATGGGCAAAACATCTTGCCAGAATGGCTGATGATCTGTGTCCCAAGAGAATCCTGACCAAGCCCCTCAACAGTCATCACAGATTATGAGAGGCCAAGGTTGCATTGGACAGATGTGTGGTTATTGACACCATAGAATATTTTAATGAGTGAAATTGGATGGCCACAGAATAGAAATACATGGCGGTTTAACTTACCTTAACGTACCCTTCACATGCTAAGAAGCATCCGATTGAAGTATTAATCAAATAGTTATGACTTTTAATTTGAAATAAAATAGAAAAAAAAACAAAAAAATAATGATATGAGAATGGCTGACTGTATGTAGATATTGGGGTGAATTTAATTCCGGGTGCAGTCATTAAAACACTTAAGTAGAAAACTTAATTTATTTTAAAAATATATATAATTTAATTAATTTAAAAAAAAAAAATATATATATATATATATATATATATATATATATATATATATAAATGTTACAACCTACAACTAAATATTCAGTTATAACATTTTAAATACATTTAAAAAAAACTGTACTAAGACAAAACAAGAAGGGTGTTGGGTTAATTATGTATATTTATTTATTTACAGCCCTGCCTCGATTTTTGGTTCTATGGGATTCGTACTGTTCTATATCTTACCATTGAGAACATACTCAACTGCCAGGATTTACTCTAATTTTGGATAACTTTTAAATTGGACTGGGGGAACTCTAGGGATTCCCTCTATCCCAGGATAGCCCCATGGCTGAATAAATAATTATTCTGCTAAATAAAGATATTGATAAAAAGAATATATTTTTAAAATGTAGAAGATCAAAACCCAAAAAGAGACAAAAAATGATTTTTAGGATTTAAATAGAATATTCCACACATTGATCCAAACAGCTTTGAACCAGTGGTGAATCCAAGGCCAGTTTTTTAGAGGGGAGAGAGGGAAGTGGCTTTAAAGTGGTAAAAGTAATTCCCTAAATCCTGTAATTACTATATGTATTACAAAGCCTTTAAATTATCATCACCAATGCAATGATTTAATAACCATGCAGAACCATTGTACAATAAAATATTACCTGATACTGATGTCTTATAGAAGGATCACCATTAGGGGCATATTGCTGCTGATAATTGGCTGGTTGATAATTTGTCTGTTGATAGTTGTAGTTTCCACCAGCTACTCCAGTTAGGAAGGGATTTGAAGGATTACCTATACAATAATTGAAGGTATAGTAAAATGTGAGATATCGATAATATTAAAGTTAAATTATAAAAAGTTATATTTTATCCTAAGATAAATGAAAATTTCTTTTAGAGATTTTAAAACGAGTTATACAGATAGATTAAATTTAAACTTATATTACTAGGAACTGGCTGGGGTTGCAGTTGAGGTTGATAATGTCCAGGAATATCAAGGTTGCCTCCAGTGGTGTTATAAGTAGCACCATAGCCAGGCTCATTGGTCGCTAGCTCGTGTAACCGTGTACTAGATAATGCTCTTGGGATTGGATTACTAGGTACACCATGAGGAGCTAAGTGTGCTGTTTCTTCTGCTACCTAAAAAAACATTTTTTTTAAGCATGTAAAAACACCAAAGCAACAAGTAATACTTTCCATGTGTTTTTGTTTCAGTATAGATTAGAAAGGAGTATAGCCAGGAGAACTTGCAGAACAACATAATCAAACATTTCCTCATTCATCCTTTCTTATTCTTGGGATAATTTTGTAAAAGGCTTTGTAAATTAAAGGTTGTTCAAAACTTATATTTCAGAATAAACCATTCTTTTAACCTAAAACTTATAAGAAACAAAAAACTAAGATGATAAAACTATGGTTTTATCTAACAAAATGGTAATATTAACAAATAATTGGTAATCATAACAATTTATTTAACAAAATTCTGTTAAATAAATTGTATAATTAATATTAGTTGTTAACCTACATATTTTTAACAGGCCTAATAAAAGAAGTAAGTAAATTAGTTTATACTAATCCTTTATTTAACAGTACAACTGAAAAGTTTTTATTGTCATTTAACTTGCAGCAGAATATTTTTTACATCTACATTTTAAACAAACATTGAGATGAAGGGGACCTAATTACATTTGGTGCAAAATGAATACCGTATATATAAATAAAGCTTCATAACAATATTTTAAAAATATATATAATTTAATTAATTTAAAAAAAAAAAAAAAATATATATATATATATATATATATATATATATATTATATATATATATATATATATATATATATATATATATATATATATATATATATATATAAATGTTACAACCTACAACTAAATATTCAGTTATAACATTTTAAATACATTTAAAAAAAACTGTACTAAGACAAAACAAGAAGGGTGTTGGGTTAATTATGTATATTTATTTATTTACAGCCCTGCCTCGATTTTTGGTTCTATGGGATTCGTACTGTTCTATATCTTACCATTGAGAACATACTCAACTGCCAGGATTTACTCTAATTTTGGATAACTTTTAAATTGGACTGGGGGAACTCTAGGGATTCCCTCTATCCCAGGATAGCCCCATGGCTGAATAAATAATTATTCTGCTAAATAAAGATATTGATAAAAAGAATATACTTTATTTAACAGTACAACTGAAAAGTTTTTATTGTCATTTAACTTGCAGCAGAATATTTTTTACATCTACATTTTAAACAAACATTGAGATGAAGGGGACCTAATTACATTTGGTGCAAAATGAATACCGTATATATAAATAAAGCTTCATAACAATATTTTAAAAATATAGCTTAATTTAACAGCTTTCTTATTTCTGAACTGCAAAATTAAGGTATAATAAAGAAATAAATCGTTCAAGAAGTTCAAATGCTGAAACTTTCAGATAGTCGTATGGATGGTAATGTGTACTCAAGTTATATTTCTCTTGGGGCGTTCTGAAGGGTTAGTAATATTATTTATTCTTAATTTAATTCATAAACTTACTTGATGAGGATCTTCAGTAACTGGTATATCTGACACAAAACCAGTGTCTTTTCTGTAGAAATTAATGAAAACAAATGCACCCAATATAACTCCACAAAAAAGACCATATCCTCTAAATGTTGCAGTAGATCCTTAAAATTTAAAAAAAGTAATAATAGTAGTATCTATAAACAGATAAATATTAACAAATTACAAAAAAATTATTCTACACTCGTGTAAAAAAACAAAACAAACAGTTTACATTGCATTAATAATTACAAATTAAAAAATATGATTGTTTCAGATGTTGCTGATGATAAGGATGTTGGTTCACAGACAGTATCTAAACACATTGCTGAAATGGACCTGCACTCTAGAGGATTTCACACCAGAACACTGAGTGAAGTTTTGTTCTGAAATTTATCTGAGAATTAGGTTAGACAACATAATATCCGGATGTAATTCCACAATCATGTTGCTCGTTTTTTTTTTTTTTTTTTTTTTTTTGTAATTTTTTTTTTTTTTTGGACTTCATAGTGTTGTTGAGAATAGAGTGTTTAACTATAGCATATAGAAATATAGAAGGAAAAAGGCTCAACTTTGTTTCAAAAGAAGCATGTAAAATTGATGCTAACATGACAAACATATGCATTAGGTTGTCCAAAAACTAATTTTTGAGTTTTCTTTAAAATACCCATCTATGTAAAATACTGTTTATGTTTACTGGATTATTTATTTGTACGAATGTCAACAATTATTAATCCTCTTCCAAACGACAATGTTTGTTTGCCTCTGTAGCATTTCGCTGATAAGAAATAATGAAGTCTTTACTAAGATGTCAACGTGTGATATTTGTATAATTTTGTTTTAGAAGTTTAAACTCAGCTGGAGCGGGGCCCAGACTGCCTGAAAAGATCAATCAAGTCTGGGGCAAGAGCAGCATGTGTGCACTATTCAACAGTGATTAAAAAAAAATTGAGAGACTTCAGCCTTGAAGACAAATAAGGTTGTGAAAGAACTTCCTCTCTCAATGACGATTTCCTGTCTGCTCTGGTAGAAATAAACCCTAGAACAACTGTTATGGAAATCGCAGAAAAATTAACCCTTACAAAATGGACAATCAATTTAAGCTTTAAAGTTGGATTAAATACACATTAAATGAATGCAAAAAACCCATTGTTATGAAGTTTGTACTACATTTCTTTGCCAAAACAAAAAAGACCCTTTTCTGTCAGAATTTACTTGTGATGAAAATTGGATAATTTATGATAACAGAAGATGTTCTGGAAAGTACTAAATTTACTAAAGCCTCCAACTCATCAAAAAAAAGGTGATGGCTCCTGTATGGTAGGCTTAGCTTCATTTGGTTTGAAACAGTACAGCTTCTATATCTTAAACATCAATGTTTTTAAAATAATACACAAAAATTGGCATTAATGAAGCCATCTTTGGTCAATCGGAAGGGACCCATTTTGTTGCATGACATTGACCAGCCACATGTCTCACGTCTGACATCACAAAAACTGCTGGAGATTGGATATGAAACTCTACCACATCTGCTTTACTCTCAGGATCTATTGCTAATAAATTATTATTTTTTTAACACATAGAACACTGCTTATGCCGCGAAAACTTATTTAATTTACACTTTTTTAGAGTTTATAAATTCTAAATAAGTTCAATTCTTTTCCTAGAGGATGGAAAAGATGCCTACACATTGGCAGAAATGTATTGGTAGTAGTAGAGACTATTTTAAGTAAATAAAACAGTTGTAAACCTTTTCTTTTTCTTTTTATACCAAAATTCATCAATATTTTCTGGACAACCCAATAATATATAGCTTGAAATGTGTGATATTTATAAAGGAAATGTACAAACAAGAAATGCAATGTTAAGGATTATGTATAACTTTCATCATCATCCATGGCACTACTACTCCTGAAGATTCAATCCTCTATCAGCTTGGTTAGCCAGTCTTTTCAATTGATTACCACCATTCTCCAATTGGGATTCCCAAGATAGATGTGGCATCTATTGTCACTCCATCATTCCATTGATGCTGAGGTCTTCTAACTCTCCTTTTCCAAACTATGGACCATCCTAGGAATCTGATCCTGAGCCACTCTACTCATATGACTTGCACAATATCGTTATGGAAAGTACGCCCTACTTTGATGACCATAACTGATGTCTGAGTTATTGTAAAGTCTTCTTAACTCAGCATTCATCCTTATCCTCCAGATTCCATTTGTGCCAACTGGGCCATAAATTCTCCTTTATATTTTCCTCTCAAACCTCAGGAGAAGGGCTTCCTGTGAACTCGGTAATGTCTTGTGTTCGGAGACATAAGTGAGAATCGGTTTTACCAGCATCTTTACAGTTGAACATTTGTGTTTTGAGAAATGGTCCTGCTCCTGAAACCTTTAGAAGTCCAAAATAACCTTTATTTGCGAACATAATCCTGTGTTGAATTTCAGCTTGCATATCATTAATTGTGTTAAATTGTGAGCCAAGATACTCATACTTTACAATTCAAATGAACAATATTCCAGATATACAAATAAGCTCATACTTTCAGATCTATTCTAATTATTGTTTGTTGATTCAATTTCTGATCCCACTCTAGACACTGCTATCTGGAGACCTTCAAAAGTGCTTTTTAAATGCGGAGGGGTTCTTACAACTATATCTATGTCATCAGCAAAAGCCAAAATCATATAAGATCTATTAAATATAGTACTTGTACCCCAACTTGTATTCCAGATTTCTGTACCGCACTTTCGAGGACAAAATTGAAGAGAAAGCATACGAGGAAATCACTCTGTCTCAGCCCCAAGTGGATTTCAAAGCTACCAGTCAGTTCACTCTAAATACACACTCTTTATTGCAGCTTTATCATTGTAGCCCTGGTATTCCATTTTTAGAGCTCCTGAAATAGTTCGTTTCTCTCCTATACTGTTATAGACCATTCGAAAGTCAATGAAGAAGTGGTGGTAGTGTGGATATTATACCCCAGCACCTCCCTATAATGCTTTTCATGGAGCATATTTGGTCTATGGTGGATTTTCCTCTCATTAAGCCTGCCTGGTACTTTCCTAATTAAGTACTTTTTTATAAGCTTGGTATGCTGTGTTAAAGCTATCCTATAAATTGGGCAGCACCATTTTGTCGATAAAAATGTATCTCTCTAAAAGAGAGCACCTTATAAGCACATGGTAAGAGAGATATATCGCAATTATTTTGACAATCAAGCAAATTCCGCTTCTTGTAAATCAGGCATATAACTGCTTTTGTACTAGTCACAAGGGGTGTATAACTTTTATGGGATGTTAAATAAATTCCTCAAAACAAAATCTAGATTAAACAAAAAAAATTAAAATAAAATGACTTACCAAAGTAAGTAACAAAGATACCACCGAAAACGGCACCACAACCACGTCCAAGCCATGATGAAGTCCTTGAAGGACTCCTTGAGCTGAACTCCTGAGATGCTGAGGAGTATTATGAGCAATATAGGAACAGCATGCCGCCCAAACAGCAGCATGGGTTATTCCTAAAACATACATTAACACCTTCAGGCACTATGATTCTATAATATATTTCAAAGTTCAGAAAAAATATTTATGGTGAGACTAATTATTCATAAAATAAATATTTATAGTTCATACCTTGCATGAATTCAAATGGAAGAACCCACCAAGGATTGGTAAGATACGATATGTAGAGAAATCTCAAAATATTTCCAACAAGCCCCAAACAAAGGACCTGTAATAACAAAATAAAAAATGTTCATGTTCTTAAAGAATAAATGTTTAATGAAAACGTTACTTTTTAATGAGAAAGTTGACTAAACAATCATGTTTTTCAACCTATTTAATAGTATAAATTTGAAAACAAAATTATCTTGACTTCAGAAAACTTTATCCTGATGCATCAACATTCCTAAATAAATATTTCAAGAAAAAATTTTTTTTTCGACAAACCTTTATTCAGTTAGTTAGTAAACTCAACATTTAGTGAGAAAAAAATAGGAAAACATAGAAAGCATTTTATTAAGATAATTTAAAGAACTAAAAAATAACGGTAATAGTAAAACATATAATACCTTAACATGACCCATTTGTGAGATCAGTCGGAAACTAAAGAAATAAGCAAATATTTCAGATATATGATTTATAACTGAGGCTACTCCAAAGAGTGTTGGTGTGCCACCAAAATCTTGTAGATGCCAGAAAAGAAATGTGAATATGAGTCCAATGCCAAAACCCATAAACCAAGCCACAAAAAGAAATGATCCACACTTGAGATTGGCAAAGTGCTTAAGAACTGTAACCCATTCTGGTATCTCTCTCATTGTCTGGGCAAACATTTGAGACTGAAAAATAAAATAAAAATATTAATAAAAATAGTAGGGGAAAGCCCGTGGCTAAGTGGCTAGCGTGCTAGTCTCTCATGCTAAAGTTGTGAGTTCGAATCCCAGTCCCAACGGGGCTTTTATAAGAATGTAATTAAATGGTATTCACTCACAAACTCTCCCCATGTGAGACCCGTCAGCCAAATAGTGGCCACTCACAAAAGTAGGCATAGGGAGTGATGACCCTACACTAGAAAATACATCACGAAACCCCCAGTTAAGCAAGGCCTAGGGCCTACACGGCTGTCGCGCCATGGAAAAAAATAAATAAAAATAGTAAATTAATTAAAATTTTACTTTATTATAGACATGGAAGGAAACTATATTTCGTATATGGAGACAAAAAAGAAATCCTAGAGGATTCAATAAATTATAATTATGGTTCTGTTACTCCCACATTACCAAGCCCAGCTATTCTTTTCTTCTAGACCAATGGTTTAGATATTCATAAGAATAATCTGGTGAAATAAGAAGATCATTTTCAATTTAAGGATAAATGGTCATTACAACATGACCTTTTACAACCAACAAATTTCAAGCACATCTGTAGTATGGTTTATCTGTTCAAAACCTATACCATACTCCTCACGATGGTTTAAACTTTCATTGGAACAAAAATAAGTCGTATTAATTGCACTAAATTATAGGTTCATTTTTTAATTAAGTGCAATAGTGAGGAACCATCAAATATTCTTTAATTGACACTAACTGCTATTAAGTGTAATGACATGGTTATAAAAAGGCCACTGGCAAACAGAACTACTAAGTTGCTAATAAATAGTAAAAGTCCTATTTGCGGGTTTCTAGTAATCTAAACCAACCATCAGTCGTAACAGACCTCAATCTGGGTGTTGTATTTATCTCATAATGGATATTACTATCTGATTTTGATAAGATGATAAAGTAGTTCTGTAATAAAAAAATGTGACAGAAAGATTAATTTAGTTCAGATTGGATTGGAATGACATAGAATCAGAACTAAGGTATGGAACAAAAATTTAAGTACAATAATAATCAAACTCAAAATATGATGAATTATCCATAATCCATACTACCAATACTCATTTTTAATAATTTATATAATTCTATTACAGCAAAAATAATGAAAATGACTCTAAGCAAGACACACCTTTCCAACATTGGGCTGAGTTTGAGCAGGTGCTGAGGTGTCAGCAAGAGCTGGTAGGTTTAATTGCTGGGCCAACTGCTTCTGCAAATAATCCTCTCTGGATTGCTCTGGATCCATTACTTTTTCAATCACCACAGGTTCTTCTATCGGATCATACTTAAAATTGATTTGTGTAGCAGTAATAAGGGCAGCACCCATAAGAACAGAAAAGGTAGCAAAGCAAATAGTATAATTTTTTTCTTTGGCATCTGGAACACAAGGGTGATCTGGGAATGCTACCGAATGGTCAAGAGCTATTCCTACAAAAAACATGGCTAAGCCCCATCCAAGGGATCCAAACATTCTTTGGTTTCCATATTGATCAGCATCTTCACCTAGAAGAGTAATGACAGCACTGTCTGCTAAGTGATTGCAGGGGCACTAAAGAACTCTCCAATGATGACCAGCAACAGCAACAGTAAGAAGGCCTTTTGGATATCCTAAAAAAGAGTTATTATTATAAGTAGAGAGGAACATATTTAAAAAACAATTAAAATTAAAAACAAATCTTCACATACAAAAATAGTCATGAAGAATATATTGGAGGAAAAATGGATAGATAGTACTTAATAGTAGAAGTGTATTGTTGAAAAAAAATGAAATAATCATTAAAATATATATATATATATATATATATATATATATATATATATATATATATATATATATACCACACACACACAATATATATTTGTATATTTTCTTTTACATGATAGCGAAAAGAAAAAAAAATAAATGACCTATATTTACCTGAGTACGATAAACAATGGAACTGAAGAGCGGTTTGACCCAACTACTGTGGAGCTTCTCGTTGTAATTAATTGCACGGACATCCTTAACATCAAGTGGAGACATTCCCGGCTCTGCCCCGCGGATCCTCGTCGCTCTCTTTTCTCGAACCAGTGGATTTTCCTCTTCTAGGTAAGTATACGCCTCCCGCTTCCGTAAGTCGTGCAAAGTCGGTGAGTCCAAGTAGTAATGGGTTCCATTTCGAGCCAGACAGGATTTGGCTGGCGGTTGAATGAATCCCAGTGGTAGCGTAAAAACGATCCAGCAAAGCAACGATAGGAGCAGTAACTGCTTGCCTTTCTGATACCTGCCATAAACACATCAATAATTTAAGTCAAACGTATTAAGATTTATGGATATATTTATTGATAATTTATTTTAATGGTGTTTATTAGTAACAGGTAAAAAACCATTAACCTCCATAATTATTACTGTCAAATTAAATTTTAAGATGGAACGCTGTTAAGTATAGTTGAAAAATATCCGACTGCGAGATTTACCATCATACGAATCATCGATAATTTAAGGCATTGGAGCAATACAAAAAAAGCTTTCCAAAAGACATTCTAAAGAAAGAAAGGCAATTTTTTAAAATGTGGATTGCGGAGTGATTCCGAACTAAATTTTGATCATCCCTAAATATTTGCGAACAAGAGTTTGTTATATTCCCTTCACCGATAAAAAATTGGCATACAATTTTTTTTATCGATTTCACTAGAAAATAGATATCCGTGAAACCGGTAAGTCAACATTTTGCTAGAGCTGGTTTTGTCAGGAGGAGGAACAAAGGGTGCGGCAGCAGTGGGCGCCAAAATACCATACATTTTTCGTAATGTACATGTTTATTTCTTCAAAAATTAACCATCTTTATTTTCTCTCTCTAATTACCACTTTAGCTCGCAATATTTTTAATTTGAAATCCTAAATATACCAAACATAGCACGATTTAAATTAAAAAAAATAATGATATTGAAATTATGTCCTTTTCATTGGATAGAAATTGGTGCTCGTTGCACCAATGATTTACAAATGTTTCAATTTGAGAAGATATATAGACACAGGGAACCATACGTTTCGGACCGTATTGTTGGTACGATATGTTTCCGGATACTCGTATTAAGGTAAGATGCTATAAGTCCACGATGTATGCATTAAGCTTTAGGAGAGGTAACCGCAGTGTTCTTGGTGTAAATGCTTCTACTGAGCTTGGGTAGAATGATAATCAATTAAAAAAATGTAAAAACACAAAAATATGTTGATCTGAATATTTCTCTGACTTCCTTTCCTAGACTGGAACTAAAATATTAATTACAAACATCAGATCATAGTCTGGCGGACCCAAATATTCTCCTCAGTATAGTCCAAAACAACGATTGTAACCCAGAATTGAGTCAGGAACGAATTCAACCGAAAAAAAAAAACATTCGGACATCGTGGAAAGAAGGGGTTTTAAAGCTACACTTGTGCAATAGTGATCGTTTTATTATGGTCCAGGAAGTGGTTGTTGATACTGCTTAAGGTGTGTTGGAGCTAATAGAAAAGCAACTCAGACAACCTTCATTTGATAAAGATTGAGCTTATCTTTCTAATGCCGAAAATCCAACATTATCAAACAGCAATATCAGAGTAACAGGTGAACGGTGACAACGATTATCTCGTAGGTTTCTGGAAGGACAACAATTTGTATACAATTCAAATACACGCAGTAAATGTGCTTAGTACATTGTTCTGGACCACGACACGGTACATTTCTTAAAAAATGATGATTTGTGAAAAAATACACTCCGCCATATATCAGTGGAAGGGGAAGTGGAAATGGAAGTTTCTCCTCATAACTGCTTGTAATTAGTATTGGATGAACACCAGTTGTTAAATTTTCGTTCATCAATATATTTAGTTAATCTAACCTAAAAAAAAGTGACATGTCACGTGATAAAAACAAGAAAATTCGAAACATCGGTAAAAACTTTTTCCACAATGTTTTTCTTCCACTTTGTTCAATCGCACTGAAATTATGAAGAGGTCACGCTCTGAAGTTAAGTATATTCCTCTTATGTCCACCCTTACGTTGTAGGATTCTCCTTACAAAGGGGGTATAGAGTGGAATTGATTTCTTATTGGAGGGCCCTTTAAGATTTTAAAGATAAATAACAAAATAAAATAGAAAGGTCCAAGGACTTCATAGTAAAATAATAAATATTAATCAATCAGTATCGTAAAAAAATATCGCTATTATAATTATTTTAGTTTTTACTCCATAGTTATAATAAAAAAAAAATCTGTTCGTTTTACCAACGCAGTCATTCAAGCAAATTTTGAAATCAGTCATATTATTTTGTTTTTTCAATAAATAAACTAGTATTTAAAGCATTTTTAGGTCAACTATTTTTTTTTTAAATATATTTTTTTTATGCAACTAAGTCGTAACAATAACAAAAAGGTAGGAACAATGGTATTATTATTTTTACCCAGTTGACAGCCGAACCGTTAAACTTAAAAAAGTTTAAACAACTAATTACTGCTCGAATTTATTTATTAATTTATATTTGATAAAATAAAAACAATGTATTAAATTATTTATATTAAAAGCTAAACTACTTACTGTTTATTACTATATATTTCTCAAATGATAAGCATGTTTTTTTTTTTTGAGTATCCGAAAAAGACATAAGAATTTTATTAACTTTTTTCGATAGCTCAACCTTTGTTACATAAAAATATTTCATTAACAAATATAAGCAATAATAAAATTGAAAATTATCTTGTTGAACTATTTTTTCACTTTTATAGAAGTCATTCTGATTGGCAACCAACGGGGAATCCTTTGTTTACTTAAATCGGGGTTCTAGTAATATAATAAATAATAATTTTTTTAAAAAGGATTTGATCTAGTTGAAAATAAGCCGTTTTCATTGTTTGAATATCCAACAAGCAAGTTGTCAGTTAGGAAAATTTGTCTTTCTTAATTCGCGCGTTTATCGATTAATAATTAGGAATGGAAACATTATGTAATTTATAAAGGTGATATACTAGAGTGATATTTTGAAAACACTAGGCTGTTTTAATTAGATGTTTTAAAAAAGAGTAATTAATTACAGTAATTATAATAAACTGTAGTTTACAAGATATAGAGAAATGCAGATCTTAATCCCTAATAATCCGAAGTAATCATGAGATAATATTGTGTCCCGTGGAAAAAAAAATTGTTACCTTGATTTTTCCAACGTTGATTTTTTTAAAAATCCGTTATTCATAACGAGGAGAATCTATTCGAAACATATTCAACCCATCACAAAAATATTTGGGTTTGGTTAAATGATTTTATAAAGTTAATTAATTGAAATACTAACAATAAACTAACTTTTACTAAAGAAAATACTTGGGAAAATATAATTGTTCTTACTGGTTAAAATTACTCCAGGTAATATTAATGAGGTATAATAATATGATAACTCAGGAAAAAAATTTGATATAATATACAAATTTTCAATAACATAAATTGTTTAATTGAAATGGTGAATGCAGAATAAAGTGTATCATGCCTCCTTATATAGTGAGTCCTGTTTGTAACCCATCAAATGTTTTCTTAAAAGTAAGTTAATATTCGTGAACTTGAACGATTTCTTCTCAAACATTTCCAAAATTTTTAAGGTGATAGCTGATGTGAATGGCTATGGATTTGGGTAATGTTTACGGTGGAAGGGTCAGACGACTAGTGGATGAAGAGGGCGAACCTACCTGTCAGCGAGGCTGCCCAGAAGGGGGCTGAAAGGAATTCGACGAAGGGCCTGGATCCGATGAGGAAGCCGCATTGTCCAGGGTTCATACCCATCTGCTTGAAGTAGATCCCCATCAAGGGGAACAGGGACCCGAAGGCCGAGTAGAAGAAGAAGTAAAAGGTCTTGACGGTTAGGAGCTCTTGGTCGACGGTACCGCATAGCATCTCTATGAGGTCGGACTTGCCCCTGATCTTGTGGGTAGCCTCCTTGGGCTGAGGGTACAGGCTAGGATCGACCTCCCCCAGGGCGTCCGGGTCCACGGGGGGCCTCACCCCCGCGGCCTGGCTCAACGGGATGCTCTCCTGCCTTCGCGCCTCCATCCTCGCCACTGTACTCTCCCGATCGATCGCCTCCTGCCCGCCTCTCAGCTGACATGCGCACCTTAATCAATACCACCCATGAATGAGGGCATTTAAGATAAATTTCTTATCGAAATAAACTACTTTTATCAAGTGTGAAAATTGAAAGAAAAAGAAAAAATCACTTTTAAATAGAAATATTATTCAATTATTTGATAACGTAGTATTGTACATTTGCGGAATACTAACAAGTGTTGACACCTTAAGCAGCCGTGAATGTTTCAGCCGGTTCCGTCTAATTAACGAATTACAGTTAGGCTTTTCTTGAACAGATTCATATTGTAAGTTTTTATACAAACTTATCAACAGTAGTTATTCCAACAGTGTTAGAGTTACTATAATACATTAAGACTGTTTGTCTTAATCGAAGTTAATAAATACGTTAAAACTTCTTCTTCCTTCAAAAAAAAAAAAAAAAAGAAAACGTGGATTCGTTGGGGAAAACAAACCTACATTGGTATGAAAATTAATAAAACTAATATTAAACTGTGTGAAGTGGATTTTGAAAAAGTAGTAATTGTATTACGTTTGTAATACACCTCTTCACATCTTGATTAATAGTATAGTTAACCATTCAATTCATTTTATTTATAAATAATAAATTTATTGATTCATCTTCGGGATCCCCGAGCGCTCTCATGTTTCGATCTGGTATACCGATTTAAAGTGTCTTCACTCGAAATTTCGTTGGCAATACATACTTTCTAGAAACCTTCTTCACCAATCCGTCAAAACCAAAAAAAAATACTCAATATCTACAAAATTTTTACCCCACTCTCCTCTGTCCATTTTATCAACACATTTCATTCTCTGAACCTGCTCGTTTCCTTCTATAGAGTTCCTTCGTCAGCCCTGCATCTTCATTTTGGAAATCCTCACCCATGTCTATTCATACATCCAAATCCCAAACTTCCTTCAAGCAACACCTATTTATCCATCTTGAATATCAGTCCACAGTGCGTTTATAAGTTTGACTATTTAGCCTCTTATTTGTATTAATTTTTTAACTGTTTTATGGTTTGTAATTATTTATAGAAGCAATATTACCTTGTATGTATTCATGGCATTTAAGATAATTTGTTGCTTATTAAATGATGTATATAATATAATTAAATTTTAATAGCCAGAAGTTAAATCTTAAATTGTACAGATATATTATTATTAGGGGACTAGCTGTCCCGGAATAAAATTATTTTTTATTTAATTTTATTATTTTATAAATCTTTCTTAACATCAAATAAGATTTAATTTTGTCTTATGTTATCAATAGCAACAATTATAACAACGATAGTGATAAAGGATAAGAACATAATAATTTTCAAACCATAGTATACAATTAAAATAATGAACTTTGAATATCTCTTGCATGCATATCCATGATTCACTTTATGGTTTAGTAAAACTTTGTATCGAGGAATAACTTGATCTCAGAAGGTCTCAATAATTCGTGTTCGTTCGAGCCCCCAAAACGCGCCCTTAAACTTCTGAAGAAAAGTGGAAGGAAATCTGAAATATTCTTTAAGCAATAGCCACAACCATACAGAGAATAAGAGGGTGCTTAACTGGGCACAAGGTCACTCGCGTAAGGAGGTGTTAAGGTATGGTTGTTATAATGGACAAGAAAGGGTATCAGAAGGCCTCGACAATTGCATATTCATGCAAGGAAGAGAGTTAGATGGAGGTGGCGCTCCCCTTGGTAGTAGCACGTACCGCAGCACCAGGAAAGAGGTTGCTCTGCCAGGTAAGGGACAAACCTGCACCTACCAATTAGCAGAGAGCACTGGCTAGGAAGGAAATCCCCCTGCTTGGTAGTAGCACGACAGTAGTGTTGGTTAAGAGAGAATTCACCCTGCTTGGTAGTAGCATGACAGTAGTGTAGGATAGGCGGAGAGAATTCAACCTCCATGGTAGAAGCGCCACAGTAGTGTTGGTTAGGAGGAGAGAAGTTACATGAGGAATATTAAACAAGATCGACCACTTAAAGTTACAAAAGCAGAGTTAATCTGACCTAGGAAGATACCATTTAGGTGATCTGAAGAGCTGTGTAAGCTCTTGGGGATGTTAGTCATCCATGTCAATAATTAATGGTGAGAGCTTTGCTACCAGACTAGCGTCTAGTCCCTAGGTAAAATTGCCTAGACAGGTTTATTTATTCTTATAAATCAGTTACATAAACACAGATATTTACAAAGGTGTTAATGAGTTACATTATACAATATTATTAAATTGTGCCTCTTCATATATTCGGAGGTAGCCTATGTTGCCGTCGCTATCTGTGAGCGAGCATATGAAGCATCCGCCACAGAGGGAAGACCATGGGCCACTCCATGCCCTAAATGTTGGTAGGACAGATAAAAATAAAACATAAAATACTAAAATAAGGTATTAAGAAAAGGGTGCAGTAAGAGATCGTTTATACTTCCTAGCACCTACTTAATTTTCAAATAAATATTTAAATACGTAAAGACAGTATTTGAAAAATAACAAATTTTATGGACCAACTTGTCTCCCTCCTTAACAATTTTTTACCTACTTCTTTCCTCTTCCCTAACGAAAACCCTGCACAATGTGAAACATACCATTACCAAGTTGAACAAATACATGATGCTACCAAGTTAAATTTGGCTGCTACAGGTCTTTAAACACATAAAAACAAATAGATTTTGTTCATCTTATCGGCAGCAGCGAATATATTTTTTTTCCCAAGGGGCTCTGAAACTCTGATCACAATAAAATACCGAAAATTTGACCTGGTATTTTGCTTTATTACTTTCAATAATGAACCATTGTAATGGAACAAGAAAAACAATCAAACCTACCCCTCTCCCTTTCAAAATATGAGTTCTCACGTTTCAACTTACACAGAACTCAAATATGGAATAAAAAATAGGACTTAAAACGTTGCAAAGTAGTCCTAATTTTTGGCCATATTGACATTTTAACTGGTTCGCCTTTCCTTAAGTAATTGGAATAATCGAAAAGTTATCTAATCCTGATTGAAAACATAAGTTGTTTTCCTATAAAACAATAAAATGTAGATGTAAAGTCCAAAGTGAAAAGAAATGAAGTGTGAACGGTAACATCTTATAAGCAATTTGCAGTGTTCTTATTAATTTATCGTCATATAAAATTAAATTATTTTTCAAATGAACACCTTAGATGGTTTGGTAAATTTTGAGTTCTCAGAATGAGCATGAGAAATAGTTTCTGAATGAGTATATGGACATATGAATGAGCATACTTTTTAAAACAAGAAAAAAAAAATCAATATGTAATATCTCGGCTGTAATGATCCAATAATAATGGACACCTTATCTAGCACTTGGAGTGAAGCTTCATCAGACACATTTTAGAGAAAAAAAAATTGTTTCTATCATGGAGTCCTCCCTTTTTCCAAGGAAGTTTCTGTCCTTAGCAACCTTTTCATTTCAAAGAAGCTTACTATTATAACATTACAAGCTTTAGTTGCTTAGAAATTCCATAATTACTCTCAGAATGGTATTGCCATATTTATCAGTTGTTACACAAAGTCCATCTTTAGAAGAAGTAAGAACAGTAGGAATGACTAATTCATGCTAGTAGCGAGCTCTGTATCTTGGTTGGGTTCTGATACCAATATGTCATGCAAATAAAAACTTGAAGTGATTCAAAATCATATTTTGTAATGAATGGCAAAGTTTCCCCAGGAGACAACATTATTCAGATTATTTACAACAGGACTCTAATAAAAACAATGTAAACTTAATTCATAAAAATATATTTAATATTCAAATAACAATCAATAACCAAAGATTTATTAAGTAACAACAAAACATTATAAAAGTGGAGCAAATCGAAATAATGTAGGGTTGGTTTCATGCTGTTCAATAATCATGGCATGCTTGAGAATTAAAATAGAGGAGAGTTCATGATCACTTAGGTCAAGCCATTTCTCTTCATCTTCTTCTTCCTTTTTTTGGTTTCTTTCAAGCTTCTGTTTTAACAAACACAAATAAAAATTAGGTTTCCTACAATTTATAAAACTAACAAAAATGATATTTGAAAAATAAAAAAAAAAGTAGTAGGTCAATTATTGTAATTGTATTATTATATTGTAACTCCTTTGTCAAGATCTGAACAAATTCAAAACTAAAATTGTTTGCATTAAAATGGGTAAAATTCAGTTCAGAAAGGTCTCTATCGATTAAACTTTTTTAGACATAAGAGCTCAGAATTATAAGAGTTATAAAGAAATAAGAAAAAAAAAAAAAAAAAAAAAAAAGCATATGAATACACAGAGAATAATTGTTTACCTCTAATATGGATAACAGCTCATTTTTTTGATCAGGGTAAAATTTTCCTAAAATATATCTCTGAAAAATTACAATACATAGTGAACAATAATATAATAATATATTAAATAACAATGAAAACTTTTCTTATGACATACCGTGTGAGCTTTAGCTTCAACTAATTTCCTTTTTGTTTCACTCCTCTCAACTTCAGCATCATCTTTATCCTCTATTGCTTCAAGTATTTCATGAAAGCACTCTCTTGTATCTTTATTCCTGAAGTAAAAAATATTGAAATGGCTTCGTGTAAAGAAAATACTAATAACAATAGTAAAGAGGAAAAAAAAATCTGTACCTCTAGCACCCATGCAATGGTCTTGGGTTCAGTACTTATCTAGATTTGTACTGTTTCATGGCCAATCACAGAGCGATGAGGTGATTAGGCTTAAATATTTAATAATATTTCCCCCCCCCAATTTCAGGAACACACTTTAAAGAGGCTGGGAGTGCCCCAGAAGGGTCTGTAAACCCTAGGCTGAAAAACAGAATAATAATTCTGCCTCAGCCGGGTTTCGAACCTGGGATCCGGAGAACAGTAACCTAACGCTCTAACTGCTAGGCCACAGCACTCCTAATGGATAACAATAGTAGCAGGTGAAAATTTCGAACCTTCCCAATTAATAGTTTAATTTGAATCTCTAACCCATTTCCATTTTATGTAAAATATTATTTGTGAACAACTGAATAGATTTTTTTAACAGAATTATAAATTTTATGATCACTAAATAATAATAATAATAATAGGCTTACTGAACCCGAAGGTTCGATGCGGATACCACCAAACTTCACCTGCACAGACTCGTCCAATGTTCACCGGTCAAGCCCAAGCCCCCGAGATCAGCCTTAATGCAATCCCCCATTGACGCTTCGGCTACCTTTCGGACGCCTACCAGTCGTTCAGTGAATACCAACTTTCTCGGAATCCGTTCCTCACTGAGCCCAACAACTTTACGTGCCCATTTGAGTCTCCGCGATGCTATCAACTCAATTATATTCACAGAGTACAAACTCCGCAATTCCGCGTTGTGCAACCTTCTAAACTCGCCAGTGGCCTCATCTCTCTTCGGACCAAATTTTCCTAGTAGTATTAACAAACAGTACCTTATTCTCGAAAACCTTAAGCCGTTCTTCATCCTTCAAAGTAAGCGGCCACTTTTCGCATCCGTAAAGAATCGTTGGAAGAATAATAGTTTTATAAATTCTACCTTAAAGTTTTTAGACAGAAGCCGCGAGCTAAGTAATTTAGCAACTGAATAATAACACGCATTTCCCACCTTTAACCGGGACTTTATTTCTTCCTGGATTTCATTTTTTCTTGTTATCATTGAACCTAAATACTTGAATTTTTCTACGTGTTCAAAAGTATGACCTGAAATATTAATATCATCAAGATCGCCACCATTTCTGCAACTAATCATATATTTCGTCTAATCGGTATTTAATTCGAGACATATTTGTTTAACGGTTTTTATTAACATACTTGTATTTAGTTGTATAGTTTCCGTGTCTTCACCTAGTAGTACAAATCATCGGCATACCCCAAAACCGGATTCTTGTCACCCATATTTAAGCCTTTCTCGGTACACATCACCTTTTCTATAACATATTCTAAGGCTATATTAAACAAAACAGGTGAAAGAGAGTCACCCTATTTCAAACCCGATCGCACCTCAAATCTCTCGAGTAATTATGACCGATTTTAACTTTATGAAATGTTTCCGGCAAACACATCTCTACTAGGTTTACTAACTTTTTAGGTATCCCCTGTTCAATCATGATGTTATATAGCTTCTGACGGTCTATGGAATCATAAGCCTTTTTAAAATCGATATAAAGTTGATGGACTACACCGTTGTAATCCAGCTTCTTCTCTAATATTTGACGAAAGGAAAATATTTGGTCAATAGTCGAGCGATTCCGCCTAAATCCACATTGGTATTCTCCGATAATTGTCCTCAGCGTATTCCGTGATTCGGTTATGATCACTAAAGCATATTTTTATTGCTAAAAATGGATAATTAATATGGTTATATGGTGCACCTAAAACATTTGTTTTAATAGATCTGAACATATCTGAAAACATTTCCGGATGTCAATATGGCTTGGGTAAAGATAACTTTAGTTTATAAAAATTTGGAGAGAGTGTTAAGGGGTTCTCTGTCCTCAAAGTTCTACCTTTTTTTTTTAGGTTTTCCATAAAGTAGGGTTCTAAATGTTGGGACAAGTTTGGGGCACCCCGGTTTTCCGAGTTCAGTTCACTGAACAACCATACATGACAGAACAAAACACACCTACACCTACTCTAACACAAGGTCATATACAGTACACACTGTTTATTATCTAAGGCCTGGGGCGTTCCAGGGAACTTTTGATAATAATAAATAAATAATTGATGGCTGGGTTTTAAATGACTAGTGGACTGTATAAATGAATGGGTTGTATTTGTTACTATTGCTACATATGGTATGGAGGGGTTAGTATCTTAATCTATTGTACATATCTGTATTTTCAGTTGGTTCCTCTTCCCCTTCGTCCTCTTCTTTCTCAGCCCATGGGTAGGTGGTCTCCTATGACTTAGTCCTCCATGATGAAGTAAGTATTAATGTAATGAGGAATGAAAAATTTCTTGTACCGTTGGGCACATGTGCTCACTTCACTGCAGTTTCTCACCAATACTCTCTCTCCAATGCTGACTTGCATGGGGGTCTTGCCAATACCTGCCAATTTTGGCAGAGGTCCCTTCCTCTGGATGCCCCTAGATGGCGTTGTTATGACAATAATGATGGCAGTGTCTGCTAGATGGCGGTGGTAAAAGTGTTAAGGCCCCTGTTCCCTTAACACACACCACAGGATCACCTCTTCTGAGAAGACCCAATAGAAGATGGTATTAATTACCCCTTGTTGTCCCTACATAAGCGGCCTCTTTTGCAGGGCCAATCCCTCATAATGGAGTGAAATTGACTCAGAAAAAGAAAACAAAGCCTCGGAATTGGACAGTCTTTTTGGAAACGATGTGGCTTGGACAAGGAATTACACATGGCAACTTGGAACATAGGAACCATCAATGGAAAGGGGACCAAGCTTACTGAAGAAATTATTAAATATAAAATCAACATCTTGGGTGTGAGTGAAGCTAAAAAAGAAGGAACTCGGGAGATACAGTTAGGTAAAAGATTCACTCTGATTTACTCAGGGGTCCCAAAGGGCAGTAATGGCAAGGAAGTTGTAGGTATTACAGCAGGAGGTACAGACTTGGAGACTGGCAAGCAATATCCCCTGACATCTTTCGAAGATGCATAAATTTTGCTCGTCGCTTTTGGAAAAAGTCCATGTTTCTGATCCATATGTAAGTAAAAGCCTTATAAGTGTCTTATCTTTGTAGCTCTTGACAGCAAACTGATTCCTAAATGTCGGCATAGTCCAAAATAGCAGCTGTTAGCCGATGCAAATCTTTTTCTTACTTCAGCCGAGATGTCGTTATTTTCGTTTACTAGAGAGCCTGGATACATAAACTCACTCACACATTCAAATGTACACGGCCCAAATCGAATGGTTACTTAATCAGGAGGCTTCACATCTTTAACGACCATGTAGAATAGAATAGAATAGAAAAATAATTTTTATTCTGGGACTGGGTCCCTTAAGAACAATATGATATGTACAATTAATATATACAATGTGTCTGGCCACAAGACCAAAGGATTATAATTAATTTTTATTTACAAAGCTTTAAGAAGAAAAGTAGGGTACAATAAAACAAAAGAGTAAAATAACTAAAAGAGTAAAATAAATGAATAACTTCTGATATGTTGAACAAAACTTAACATTGAAACTGATTCATAATAATTGATCGATACAGAATCATGAACAATAAATAATAAATTTTTCTTTGAATAGATATTTGTTTTGAAAATTCAGGCTTGTGGAGCGTCTGTTTGAGATGACAATAGATGATGAGATGACAATAGATGACAATGTAATTAGTCTTCTGAGCGTTGACGACGAGGCCCATTTTTCTGACTGAAGACTCCAAGGCCAGGAAGTTCTCTTCAACAGCCGCTCTGGATCTTCCTCTGATGTCTAAATCATCTGCATACCCAAGGATCTGGGTTGTCCGGTTGAAGATGGTTCCTCTTGACTGGATTCCGTGTTTCTCTGACCGCTTTTTTCAGACATAAATTGAACAAATAGTATGCAAGTGAGTCTCCTTGTCGAACTCCATTAACAGTCGAAAATCCTTGAGAAAAATCGCCTTGAATACACACTACATTTTCAATATTTTTCAAAGTGAGTTGCACCAAATTTATAAGTTTCGTTGGGATATTGAAATTTTTCATGGCCTGGTATAGTGGTTCACACTGAACAGTATCGTAGGCTGATTGGAAATCAATAAATAAGTGGTGTTGCATGTGTGGTATTCTTGGCTACGTTCCATGACAAAGCGTAAAGAGAATATCTGATCAATCACTTGGCAACAGCGAAATACCTTCCAGTTTTTCTATTCATATATAATTTTTCCCTCCAAAATTCTATATTTCCATCTACTTGAAACAAAGCAATAGTCCATCCTATCAATAAAACCTCTAATCATACATCCCCTAAAGACTATCACCCAATTTCCATCCCATCTAACCTTTCCAAGCCTTTAGAAAAATAGTTCAATCTCAATTATCTAATTTCCTTGAAAAGTCTAAACTTCTTGATCCTCTCTAATCCAGTTTTCGATCTGTCTTTTTCACACAATCCGCTCTCCTCAAATTCACCAACGACATACATACTGCTATGGATGAAAAGAAACTGACTGTACTAATACCTCTAGACTTTTCAAAAGCTTTTGACTCCATGTACCACCACTCCATCCTTTTCTCCAAACTACAATCCCTATCCTTTTCCAACAGCACTATTCGTTGGTTTCACTCATTTCTCTCCAGTATAACCCAAGCTATCACCATTCCTAATCATCCTCTATCTTCCTTTCTTGCCCTTTCAGGCAGGTGTGGCCCAGGGCTCAAGTATATCTCCTATCCTTTTTAATCCTATATCAATGACCTTCCCAACTCTATCTATCATTGCTTCCCCCATTTGTACGCTGATGATTTCCAGATCTACCAATCCTTTCTTCCCTCCGAGACATTATAGCATTTTCCAAGATTCAGGAGGGCCTGGATAGAATCAGCGCCTGGGGAAATCTGAATAAACTTAAGCTAAATACCATGAAGATGCAAGCAATAGTAATAGGTTCCAATTCCATTATCAAATCCAATACCTACTTTCCAAGTCTAATCCTCAATAATTACCCAAACACCTTCAGTTCCTCTGTAAAAAACCTAGGTATCACCATTGACCAATCCCTCTTCTGGAAACCCCATTGCCCAAATCTCCCAAATAACAATAAGTACTCTTAAATTTTTTCATCGCTCCTGTCATTTTCTTCCCCTATCCACTCGTAAAATCCTTGTATCCTCACTTATTTTCCCCCACTTTAACTATTGTTGTGCGGTGTATGAGCCTCCCAGCTGTGCTTGAAGACAGTCTAAAGCTCATCATGAACATTTTCTTACAATTTGTCTTCGGTACTTCAAGGAGGTCTCATATTACCCACTTATACAGTGAATTAAAGCGGCTCCTCCCCTCAACCCGCAGACAATATTTCCTTGGATCATACCTCTACCAAACTATTAATTCCCAGCATCCTTCCTTTAATTTAAATACTCAGTCCACTCACTTAAAACTAGATTGCAACATTCTGAACTTTACCTTCCTACCCACAAAACCAAAACTTTTGATTCTTTCTTTATTGTTCACTCTACCACACTCTGGAATTCTCTACCAATCCATATCCGCCATGCTGCCTCTTTATCCTCATTCAAATCCCAACTTTTCCTATACCTTCTGTCATCCCAAATAGATGATCAGCAAATGTGATATGTCAATTCTATCTTGAAATCTACATTGAATGAATGAAGATTATTGTTTACCGCCCAAATTTTAATTTGCTTCTAATTAAATTTTGTATAAATAAAATTTTATTTTCTCAGAAGATAAAATTTAGAAGATATATATTTTATATTAATTTCTTTGTTATTTTTTATGTATAGTATTTTTCCTCATTTTAAATAATTGTAATTTTAAATAATGATTGTAAATTACAATTAATCATGTTTGTTTGTCTGTTGGCCAGAAATATTATAAATTCCAATTGTACATAAATGTTATTCTTAGGGGACCTAGTCCCAGAATAAATTTTTTTTTTTTATTCTATTCTATTTCTTGCAATCAAGTAGACTCCCTTTTCTATGTATTGGACAGAGAATTGTTTTATTCCAATCTTTTGGTATTACTTCCTCGGTCCATATCATGACTAGGAGGTTATGTCGCATCTTTATGATTTCCTCTCCACCTTCCTTAAATAGTTCAGAAGACATTGCGTCAAAGTCTGGTGCTCTGTCATTCCGAAGTTTATTGATTGCTTCATGAACTTCTTCTTCATCAGGGAGCTCTAGTTCATCTTCTGCTATTCGATTTAACTCCTATTCGATTTAACTCTGCTACTTGTGTCAGTTCCTCCTGTGAGTAGTTTTTGTTGAGCAATTGTTTAAAGTGGCTATTCTACTTCCTTGAGTCTTTCCAGCACTAGAGCCTTATCACTAAGAAATGATCCATCGAGATCTCTACATAACGAGGATTTTGGCTTGAATGGCTTCCGACCATTGTTCACTTTTTAGTATAACCTTCGACTTTCATTACTACTTCTTAAGTACCAATTCCTTATTTTTCCATGCTCTTTTTCTACATAGGTGTATTCTCTTTTCTTCCCTCCTTTTTTGTCTGTATTCATCTACCAAGGTACAAGTATGTCTCTTTTGAATCATACTTTTGTATGCTCCATTCTTTTTATCAGTAGCCTCTCTACCCTCTTCATCACACCATGGAGATCTTCCCTCAGACTGTCTGAAACCTATTGCTTTTTCGGTTGCCTCATACACTGTTGTTTTAACTGACCATATCTCGTCAACATTGGTGTCTATTGAGTATGATCTATTCGTCAGATTTTCATTTATTTGTTGGACGAATTGCATGCTTTCTCGAGGATCTTGAAGTTTCGATACGTTAAACTTCTAGTTCTTTGTCCTCATATTTTCTTAACATTCGAGATCCTGGCTCTCACTTGAGCTATGATTAGGTAATGGTCTGTGTCCATGTTAGCCCCTTGATATGCTCGAATATCCATAAGGTTGGATTTATTTCTTCTGCTGATCAAAAAATGATTGATCTGGTTTACCATATACTCGTCGAGAGATCGCCAAGTACCTAAATGGATCCTTTTATGAGGAAAAGACTGCTGCCTATAAAGAGATTCTGCGATGCGCAGGAATTGACTAGTCTTTGGTCATTTCCGTTACAGGTTTCATGGAGACTATGTCTTCCGATGGTAGGTACATAGAATGTTTCTCTACCAACCTTTGCGTTAAAATCGCCTGTGATTATTTTAATGTCATACCGAGAGGATGCTTTAACTGTTCTGTCCAACAAATCATAAAAATCCTCCTTGTCCTGCTCTTCTGATGCTTCAGTGGGGGCATGGCAGCTAAAAACCGAGTAATTAAAGAATTTACCTGAACTCTGATAATGCATAGTTGCACGTTCACCAGTTTAAAGTCAGTTATCAGATGTCTAAATCATTTTGCCACAACAAACCCAGGTCCAAAGATGTGTTTCTTACAGCTGTAGTAGATGTGATCCTTTTTTTTCGATTATCTCCTGTCCAGTCCATCGAATTTCCTGGAGTGCAGTGATGTCTACTTTATAATGATTGATTTGATCTAGGGGCATTTTATGTACTCCAGGTCTATATAATGATAAAATGTACCACGATCCAATAGTGAAGTCTGTGTGACGAGAACTATTTCTATTCCTTTTTGACAGTCTGGATAATGTTTCTTGAGGTTTGGTAATACCATGGTATATTTCACATTGTGCAGGATTTTCGTCATGGGGGAGGGAAGAAGTGGGTAGAAAATCGTTAGGGAGGGGGACAAGTTGGTCGAAAAAATATACTTTTCAAATAATCACAGGAGATCTCAAATATGAGAACAGGCTGAGATTATCAAGATGGAAATGGGGTCATTGGCCAAAATGGTGGAGAGAGGAAAACAAATGCCAATGGAAACTGTCTTATAGAGTTTTGAGTGGATAACCATCTGGTAAATGAAAACTCATTCTACTCCCACAAAAACGTACATAAAATAACCTTGTCTCTGGACAGAAAAACAGCATCATTGATTAGTTTAATTATGGTAGAGATGTGAAAATTTTTTTTTACTGATATTAAGGTTATTAGAGGGGCTGAATTATCACTTCCTGTTGGTGTGAGACTGTCATATTTTAAAGGAATGAAGGAGGACCCAAAACTGTATGGAAGAATAAATGTACAGAGAGACCCTGATGTCAGAGAGGATTATATTAAAGCCAGTGAAGAGAGGTTAAAGCTGGACTTTGATAGAAACTTGGATGACCCGTGGAAGGACTTAAGGAACACAATACTAGAAGTTACCACCACAATATGAGGCAACAATAAAACAGAAACAAGAAGCATGAGATAGTCTTATTAACCGCACAGATGAGTCTGGAGGTATATAAAACCAAGAGAAATGATATAAAAAGATATTATGGGAAGGAAAACAGAAGGCTTGGCAAGATTTTGGAAAATCTCTGGAAAGTGACTACAGAAAAACGATGTACACGTCCATTTAGGAACACAGAGTTAGAGTTAGGTATTTAATAGAGATGGTCTAGAGGAAGAGCAGCTGCTTTTCGACTAGGTAGGCAGACACAGGACAATGTCTTCATGCTCAGGAACATAATGGAGAGGTGCTGGGATAAGGACAGAAATATGTATCTGGCTTTTCTGGATCTCAGAGCAACATTTAACACCGTGCCAGGAGTATTCATATGGGAGGCCCTGAGAGTGAAAAATATAACTGGCTGTTTAATTCAAGTTATTAAGTCCGTTTATTATGACCTAAAAGATATTGTAAGAATAAACAGTGTGTGTTCGAAACCCTTCCCTGAGGCACTAGGAGTTAAGCAAGAAGACAGCCTCAGCCCTTTTCTTATCATCATATTTATGGATGAAATACACAAGATATGTAAGGGAAGGTCGGAGAGGACTGTAATAGGGAAGTGGAATTTAAAAACAATATCAACACAGGCATTTTTATTCACAGACGATATTGTTCTTGTTGGTTGTTGTTGTTTTTTTAACATCACTTCATGTTACTGTGGCTAATCAGACGGGAGTCCTAAATTTTGCCTATCCAGGTTTAATTAGGATAAGGATCTTTAACGAGTATCTGACATCACACAGGCTCTGGACCACCTTTTTACGTCCTCTCCGAAAGGGAGGGAGGGAGAGAAGAAGAAGGGCGGCGGAAGAGATTCTTTTGGTGATGATAAAGGAAAACTGCAATAGGCTCTGATTGAATGGAAAGAAGAGTTATTGAGAAAAGGAATTGCTATCATCAGCACTAAAAGTAAAGTACTAGTAAGCTCAAGAAAAGAGGAAGATGTGCACTTGTTCTGTAACGGCGAGGATCTCAAGGCAATTGATGACTATACATACCTCGGAACCGTAGTCAGTAACACTGCCACCATTGTTAAAGAAGTGTCAAGCAGAATTACAAAAGGAAATAAAATATACTATCAGAACTGCAACATTATAGTAGAAAAAGTGATCACAAGCCAGATCAAGCTACACATATGAAGCTGTCTTTCTACCAATCCTGTTAGATACTGTATGGCTCTGAGAGTTGGGTGATGCTAGACAAATATTTTTGTCGTATCACTGCTATAGAAATTAGGTACCTGCATAGGGTAGCGAGCAAGACACGAGGAGACAGGATAAGGAACGAAATCATAAGAAGGCAGATGACCATACCATCATTGAAAACCATCTTACAGAGGTGCCAATTAAGGTGATTTGGGCATATGTACAGAATGAATTAGAACCAAGAAAAATAATAGAGGCTCATTCAACTGGAAAAGACCTTGAGGTAGGCCTTGAATGCAGTACAATGACTACGTAGCCAGGTTGGGAAAGGAAAAAGGAAAAACTCTCAAGGGAAAATGAAGCAAAAGATTGAAAGGAGGAAAAGAAGGTGCTTTATGGGTTTGTTCCCTGTTAGGTTTCTAATGTTAACATTGGTTTTCTTTAACTCTTACACCTATGAAGTTAGTATAAAAATACAAAGATAATAACACAAGGGGAAAATACATAAAGATGATATTAATTAAAAGTGAAAAATTTAAACCAATAAAGCAAAAAGCATAAATAATACTCTTGAAAGCTTAAAAAAGTGTAATAGCAGCATAAGAAATGCATCAAAAAGTAATATATATCTTAACTTACAACTCAGAGTCTTTTTCTTTATTTTCAATACAGGACTTCTGAATGCCACATATTATTTTCATATCTTCTAACTGTTTCTTCAATGTAGTTTCTCTAATAGAATCATCCCGTTCATTACCAAGTGTTACTCCTGCTACATAAATATTTTTAGAAAATAATCATAATAGTGTCTTTAGTGGGAGAGACCCGGTTTAATCTGGATTTGTTGAATATAGCCCTCTAACTCCTATATGATGGCAAACAAGGATGTTCAAATTATTTTGCAAAAAAATAATCATGAATAAATTTATCTTTTAATGAGAGATAACAAAAATAATCTACAATTAAAAAAAATGATTCAAGGTGGTTACCAAACAATCAATTTAAGATTTAACAAGCATACAGTTAATGCTATGATTATAAATAAGGTCTGTTTCCACAATACTATTTTGTCTGCTTTGCCTGGACAAAACCAGCTATCGAATGCGCAACAAAATACAATAGTTGTACGCAACAGACCTATGAATAACAGCACTCTTCCAAATAACAAATATCGATACTTTTTATGGATCCTTAATAGGTAAAATTTTTAGTATTGTTATGAGAATCTTAATTTTGCAATGAAAACACATTTTATTTTGTATTTGTAACGTTGTTTTCAATTATTTTATTTTCTTACCTTATATGAATTTATTTGAGAGATAATAATATTTGTATTTTATTATAGATAAATGATCAGATAGTGATACAACATAATGGCATTTAAATTTAAAGAGGTACACATTGAAATTAAGTCTGGGAATCCTTATGCTAGACTATTTACAACTTCCAATTTGTATGAGCAACAAATAAATGTATTCATTATTTGTTAATGAATCAAAAAGTTTATAAAAACATTTGGTAAACATATAATTGTAAAGTAATAGATAATTAATAGTTACAATACGGTGCTCTTCCTAGAAGTAGTTCTTGATGAGCAGCAATCAATCAAAACGAATCTTATCCAACTTTTGTAAATCCATATCAAAGGGATATTCACATTCCGCTGTGTCCTTAGGTAATTTTTTAAGGTCTCTAGCCAACGCCTTGCATTTCACATTTAATTCTTTAAACGCTTCACTATGAAAACCCTCCATTTTTCTACAAAAATATAGAAAATTAATCTAGCTTTAAAATTTCAACTCTGTACAAACATATTAATTTCTCCTACACAAAGTATAATAATAATAATTATTATTGTTATATTATAAATCCTGAGACTGCGGGTTAATACTTCAGGAAGTGTGACTCAGGTTATCATTTATTGTGGTCTTCAGCAATCTGAGTAAATATGAAATATACAAATATACTCCTAACTTTATTACCAGACTAGAAACAGGAATTTCAAGTTTAGAAATAGAAGTAGTAAAAAGAATGTTCAAATGGTGGATTTATCTATTAAAAATGCTAGAGGAGAGGCCACGTTTCACATCCATAAAGAACCGTCGGAAGAATAATAGTTTTATAAATTCGAACCTTTAAGTTTTTAGACAGAAGCCACGAGCAAGGTAATTTAGCAACTGATAATAACACGCATTTCCCACCTACAACCGGGCCTTTATTTCTTCCTATATATATATATATATATTATAAAATTTGTTATCCCCTTTTTTATAATTATGGTATTTATTTATTTATTATTTGATTATTGTGTTAGGCAGGCTAACTATAGGATAAAAAGTGAAATTTAAATTTTGAAAAAACAGCTCCTGTTTGGTTGTTTGTTTACAAACATAGCATCCATTTTGGATGCTAAGAAAAAAGGTCACTAGCAGGTATCTTTATACCTGCAGGGTCAGATAGTTTTGTCAGTCAGATTTGAGTGGGACCTGAGGAGGTAGGAGCTGCAGTCTAAAATATGAAGAATCATTGTTAGCCTGGTTACATATTGTTTGTATTATTTTTGTAAGTTATAATTATGATTAAAAAGTTATATAAAAATTGTGTGCCTGATTGTCAAGAACCCATACCATGCCCTGAGAGTGAATTAAATTTAATGAAGTAATTATGATGAATTGATTTTTCTTAAAAGAATATTTTTTTAACATATATAAGAATATTTTTTATAATATAAATATATATATATATATATAATATATATATATATATTGTTTGATAAGTTCTCGACTGTTGATAATTTAAGTTTTTGTTGTTCTCAGGTTTCAGTCAACTGAAACCTGACTGACCATTGACCATTGACTGAAACCTGAGAACAACAAAAACTTATAATATATATATATATATATATATATATATATATATATATATATAATATAAATATATATATAGAGAACAATAATTAAATTTTGGGGAATCCACTACAAATTGATAATGTGCAGAAACTAAATGATACTATGATAGATAGAAGATGTTGGGGGCAGGTCATAAATAAAACACACAATTAAAAATAAGAGTTATATTTATTATGTGCCGACGTTTCGGCCTACAATGTGGGCCTTCATCAGGGATGACGTGCAAGCTTTGCCTACGAAGTTACTTATGATGAAGATACTTATGATAATTACTACACTGGGGGCAGTTTAAAAATTAGGTCATTCATAATAAACGAATAAAATTCATGATATAGATTTTCTGGTTAATGCTTTATTATTTTTTATCAATAATTTGAGTGAGATTACTGTGTTTATTTGTTTTTCTATAACTTATAATATTAGTTTGCATTGTTTAGCCTAATTTACACAATGTTAGGAATTTGAAAATTTTATTTTTATTAAGGATTACTTAAAATTCCTCAATAGTTCATTGTTCTTTTGCTTAACATTTTTTATTTGATTTAAATAAATACACTTTATTTATTTATTGTATATTCATGATGTCTGTAAATAATCTTCAGTTGTTTTTATTTTTGTATTTGTAACATATGAACTGTACTGACCAACTCCTCTTAATGGGGATTACCCCCAAAACAAATAAATATTATTCTATTCTATGTAATGAAAAAATGCGCTTATGGTTTGTTTACAAAAATAACAACAATAGCGAGAATGATTGTAAGTTTCTTATTGAGATATTTATCAAATGAAAGTATTAAGATTTGGAAAGGAATGATTGATTTAAAATAAGATGAATTGTATATATTTTAGTATTTCATGTTCAATTCCAATAAACTTGACCTTATTTATTTCTTAACAATACATACTGAATACATTCAACATGGACAATCATGAAATGAAAAAATCAAATATATTTTACAGTAAGGTTTCCTAAAATTAACATGCTTTTGATAAAGAGCATTCTGGTTATTAGATACAAGTAAATTCTAAATAACTTACTATTGATTAATTATTCCTAAATAATTTTAATCAGATGAAAACACTATTTCCAATATTACCTGAATAAAATTCAGATTTAATTCGTAACACTAACAGAAAAGCCTGTCAATATTTGGCAGCAAATCAATCTATAAATGAGGATAACAGAACTGGGCAAAAGCACTACAAAATTATTTATGAGGAAGTTATAGAACTAAAAAGGACTAATGATAACAATAAATATAACGTTCAAATAATTATGATTTCCAATATCACAAATGTTTATCTTCACTAACACTATCAATCAGTACCAACTCTTACTTCAAGCTTGGCGGGAACAGATTGAACGTAAATGCTGTATAAATTCCAAAGAGCTAATATTTATTAATGGTCTCAACTTTTGTTTGGATTAATCACCTGCAACTTAATGTCAAGATGATCAATATGAAAGTAGTGGACTGTATGGATATGTTAATAAATAAAGACTGGACCTAGATGAAATGAAAGAACTGAATACCGCTGAAAATAACTTATATTACAAGAAAAGTACTGGATTAGTAATTCAGTTTACTATTGATCATTAAGTAAAGGCTTATTGACTTAAGTGGCTGAATGTTGACTAAAGTGAAGATGATATTGTCTCTAGTAGGGTAGGTGTAGTTTTCATGATGCTCCTCTTCTCTTCCTCCCCTTTGGCCAAGGGATCTTCCGGAGATTTTCTAATCCATTACCAACTTTACTTAACCGCTTCGGCGTCATGTGACACCGCTTGGAAAGGAAGTTATAAGGGGGTTATACATATTGTATAAAATAAATAGTTGTTTTGTGTGAAACTGTGTACATTATTAAATTATTAGCAACACGCCAAATTTGTATATATAAAGGAATGGAACCAAAAGACTAGAAAATAATATGGCTCATTCAGAAAGAACCCGCACCACTCCTGGCCATCTTACCTACCATTGAAGGTATGCTACTTCAACAAGCGGTGGAGGCACGGTCATTATACATTTTCCTTTCGGAACCCGAAACAACTTTAATAATCGAATGTTAAGTACTGAACCCAAGAACTTTTTATTAATAAAAATTAGAGGTATTTGGATTTGTGCACAAGAAAAGGATACATCGAATTAATGCGAAATCATAGATCATTTTAGATGCAAAATATTTTTTTCTCACTTATCTGCTTTATTTGACATAAGAAACCAAATGTAATAATTGATAATAATAATGCAACAGTCACAGACCTTTCAGAACTTAAACTACCTTTTGAGGTATTTTGTGCGCATTAATTGACCTTATTAAACGCCCTGATATTAAATTAACCCCTGATATTAAATTAAACGCCCTGCGCATTAATTTGTTTTGTGGTTATATAAATTCATGTTTTTTACCTTCTTCTTCTTGGCATTAGAGCTCTCCATACAGCCAGTATCACCACATCATTACTAAATATTTATAGCATGAGTAGCTATCACCATTTTTAGTTTTTTCCTATATATATATATTTTAATATAGTTAAGAAACTGTGTCACCCTTCCGATTTCTTTAGATTTTCTTGTAGTCAGTAATTGTCCATATATATTTACTTTATTGTAGGTATTTAAAAATTCCAGAAATTTCAATCTCTGGGTCTCATACGCTGGGCACTCCAGAATTATATGCTGCAGAGTCTCATTTCTATTGCAAGAGGGTAACTCTTCTTTGCACCTCCACAAACGCCACACCATACGAGCGCATGTTCAATCATCCGCGACGGTCGTTCAACGGTTGCTCTATGCCGACTTGGTTGACTAAACCTGGACCAGTGCTAATGAAAAACTATATCCTAGCTACCAAATACGACCCTCTCGTGGAAGAAGTGGAACTGCTGGAATCTAATCCTGATTATGCATACATTAAATTCCCTGATGGTCGAGTGACTACCGTTTCAACTCGACACTTGGCTCCTCCTGGTGATTCCTTGATAACAGGAAATTATACCAATGAAATTCCAGTTTTAGAAAACAATTCTAAGACTACTATGGTAGACCCTCGGACGGTGGATGACAAAACTGAAGAGGATTTGGCCCAAGACATGGGCATTGGAGGAAGCACGTCGACAGTAAATCGTCCTAGCCGTGAAAAACGACCTCCTGCTTACCTCAAGGACTATGTCACTTTTTAGGGAGGGGTGAATGAGCGGATGAATAATTACCTTCAACACATGTTCATTTAAATTGAGAGAGGTTATTTGTTGTTTTGTAATGTATCACATTTAAATTAGTTATGTATGTTTTGTAAGCGATGTTTTTGTTAATTAAAACCTTTATTAAATTGGTAATAAATTCTTCAATGGTTTTACAACACGAGGACACTTTTGAGGTTGTTTTACCCAAGGAAGGCCGTTGAGATGTTATTTCGCCTTACGAGGGCTCTTGTAAGAATGTTTTAGCTAAGAAAGGCGGTTGAGAGGTTATTTCGCCTTACGAGGGCAATTGTGAGGTTGTTTTACTTAAGGAAGGCCGTTGAGAGGTTATTTCGCCTTACGAGGGCAATTGTGAGGTTGTTTTACCTAAGGAAGGCCGTTGAGAGGTTATTTCGCCTTACGAGGGCAATTGTGAGGTTGTTTTACTTAAGGAAGGCCGTTGAGAGGTTATTTCGCCTTACGAGGGCAATTGTGAGGTTGTTTTACCCAAGGAAGGCCGTTGAGAGGTTATTTCGCCTTACGAGGGCTCTTGTAAGAATGTTTTAGCTAAGAAAGGCCGTTGAGAGGTTATTTCGCCTTACGAGGGCAATTGTGAGGTTGTTTTACTTAAGGAAGGCCGTTGAGAGGTTATTTCGCCTTACGAGGGCAATTGTGAGGTTGTTTTACTTAAGGAAGGCCGTTGAGAGGTTATTTCGCCTTACGAGGGCAATTGTGAGGTTGTTTTACTTAAGGAAGGCCGATGAGAGGTTATTTCGCCTAACGAGGGCAATTGTGAGGTTGTTTTACCTAAGGAAGGCCGTTGAGAGGTTATTTCGCCTTACGAGGGCAATTGTGAGGTTGTTTTACCCAAGGAAGGCCGTTGAGAGGTTATTTCGCCTTACGAGGGCTCTTGTAAGAATGTTTTAGCTAAGAAAGGCGGTTGAGAGGTTATTTCGCCTTACGAGGGCAATTGTGAGGTTGTTTTACTTAAGGAAGGCCGTTGAGAGGTTATTTCGCCTTACGAGGGCAATTGTGAGGTTGTTTTACTTAAGGAAGGCCGTTGAGAGGTTATTTCGCCTTACGAGGGCAATTGTGAGGTTGTTTTACTTAAGGAAGGCCGTTGAGAGGTTATTTCGCCTAACGAGGGCAATTGTGAGGTTGTTTTACTTAAGGAAGGCCGTTGAGAGGTTATTTCGCCTTACGAGGGCAATTGTGAGGTTGTTTTACTTAAGGAAGGCCGTTGAGAGGTTATTTCGCCTTACGAGGGCAATTGTGAGGTTGTTTTACCCAAGGAAGGCCGTTGAGAGGTTATTTCGCCTTACGAGGGCAATTGTGAGGTTGTTTTACCCAAGGAAGGCCGTTGAGAGGTTATTTCGCCTTACGAGGGCAATTGTGAGGTTGTTTTACCCAAGGAAGGCCGTTGAGAGGTTATTTCGCCTTACGAGGGCTCTTGTAAGAATGTTTTAGCTAAGAAAGGCCGTTGAGAGGTTATTTCGCCTTACGAGGGCTTTGTAAGAATGTTTTAGCTAAGAAAGGCGGTTGAGAGGTTATTTCGCCTTACGAGGGCAATTGTGAGGTTGTTTTACCTAAGGAAGGCCGTTAAGAGTTTATCTTACCTTACGAGGGCACTTGTGAGGTTGTTTTACCTATGGAAGGCGGTTAAGAGGTTACCTCACCTGATGGGAAAATACTAAAAAAAAACAATGAGTACTGATTACAGTAATCAAACAATGCTCGCTGCTGATTACAAAATCTACTCAGCTTTCCTCCTGATTACTTTCTATTTCCCTCTGTAATACAAATGTTCGTACTTTTGAGTACTTGATTACTTTTTTATATGAGGTGGCCAGAATAGATTATATTACATACATCTATTAAGTACTGATTTCATCGATATTGAGGTCTATTAATAATTTCTTTAAGCCATATTTGCTTCCATATCATCGACTAATTTAAACTTTTCATAAAAAATTGATAAGTATAAATTATTATTATTAAGATAACGGGCTTATAGATTATTGTAAACTCTTCGGATGAAATCGATATAGGGTCCTATGATTATATTTTTTTTTACTATTGGAATAAAATGTTACTATTTTATTTAAACTTTTTCGTATTTACTAGATTTTAGTCTCAGTAGCTGGGTTACTTTATTCCATACCAGGCTCGGTAGCTGCGGTGACAAGGGTTCGTTACCGATTATACTATTAATTTTAATCGCGCTCCCTTAAGAATAGGTTTATTTTAACTTTTTCGTATTTATTCGATACCAGGCTCGGTAGCTGCGTTGCCAAGGGCTCGTTACCGATTATACTGTTAATTTTTATCGCGCTCGCTCAAGAATAGGTTTATTTTAACTTTTTCGTATTTATTCGATACCAGGCTCGGTAGCTGCGTTGCCAAGGGCTCGTTACCGATTATACTATCCATTAACTTTTACAATTTTGTGTGGAGGTTAATGTGTTTTATAAAATCTTCAGGTTTACAACAATATATTATGGATCTAAATTAATGTTCTTATGTACAAAAAATCAAAAATTGCATAAATATTTATTTTTTTGCTCTTCTTTAATTGGATAACTAATTTGTTTAACTTATAATTTATCCATATTTTACCAATGCTAATGAGATGATACAGTTAATTTTATGGAATGTACAAAATTAAAGGAACTGAAGGAAAGGAAAAGAAGAAAATTTAAACTATTAAAGCCCTGTCAAACTATTTCATTCAGAATGAAACCTATTATATTAATGCCCATTAAATTTTACATTGAAATAGCGAGTTAAATAAAAAATGAAAAAAAAATCGTTCGAGCTGTTTTTGAGAAATTCGTAAAAAGGGGCAAAATGCATAGTGTAAAGTGACTCTTCTGGCTCGCTGGTGAATAAATATGAAATTTTAGTTTCATAGGACTTTTCGTTTTCATTTACATGTCAGACTTCAAACATATCTTACCAATAGTTCCCCTTACTATACATTTCATATATGAGTAAGTGAAAGTAAAAGTGTAATGAAAAAATAAAATAAAATAAAGGAGAAGAAAGATACCATTTATTTGATTGTGAAGATTATATTGGACTATTTAAATGACATACATGTTGGGACTAAAATATATAGGATCCGTGATAAAAAAAAAGGAGTAATATAAATCAGAATGAAATAAATGAAAGGTGTAGTATAATTACATGTTAGGAGAAAAAATCTTTGAAAAATTGTCAAGAAAGATTGCAAGATAAGGATGGAGGGTGCTGAAGGTGGTTAGAATAATATTGCAAACGGAAACGTAGGGCAACTCCTTATCCTCGTTTGAATTAATGATAAGATAATCATTATAAGTGTATTCCAAGTCGGTCAGGAGTTGGGGAATGATTTTATTGGAAGAGTTTGGAGAAGAAAAGATAGGGCCTGAAGTCAAAATATTTATGACACTAGACGGATATTGGGATTGAAAGAAATATTACTTTACTTACTTAAAGTGTTTTGATGAATGCACCTTGAATTAAATTCTCCTCAAAACAAATTTTACCATTATGATAGTTTTCAGTCTTTACTTTCACTTACCTATATATAAAATAGGGAAGGTATTTTATGGTGCCCTGAGTCCAAATGACCAAGTTCCGCAAAAAAGGTCTGTGTTTGTGTCCGTGTGTCCGTGTGTGTGTGTGTGTGTGTGTGTGTGTGTGTGTGTGTGTGTGTGTGTGTGTGGTATGTCTATCTCAAAAACGAAAAGTCGTCAATACTGAAATTTCATATTTAAGACAACTATAAGTCTGAGATGTTACAGCAACTTTTTAATCAAAATCAGCTAACCAGAAGAACCACTTAATGTCCATGCATTTAGCACTGTTTTATCATTTTCTCAAAAACAGTTCAAACGATTTTGATTAAACTCGATATATCAGTGTAAAATTTAATGGGCTTTAATATCATGTAGGTTAGGTGTCATTCTGATTGAAATATTGTGACAGGACTTAAATGCTGATATTTTCTTCCTCTAAACTACCTTTAATTTTGTAGAATCTATAAAAATAACTACATCATATATTTAGTACTGATAAAAAACGGATTAATATTTAATTTGAACGAATACGATATCCAACTAAAGGAGAAATGTGCAAATATATTTTTTCTTTACTTTTGGTGTTTTTTAACATAAAATTTTTTTTATTAAAAATGTTTTTGTTATCTAACTCAACCAGAGTAATAATTATTTTATTTTTATTCGCTATGTACAGTCTACTAACAGCTGTTGAAATTGTAAAAACCTTTTTGATTTTCTATATTATGTTTGTTTTATTTCTATTTCTTAAGAATGTTTATGTTTCTAGTTCTTATTCCACAAATAATGTCAATGCACTGCAGGTTTATTCACCTTCTCATTCCTCGCTCCCCTTTTTCTCATGGCCCACCATCTCTGTTTACTACTTCCAACTTCCCTTTCCCATGACTAATGTCCTTTTAACCTGTCACGTCAACGCACTGTCACTCCTAGCCCATATTGATGAATTCCATGACTTTTTCCTCCATAACTTTTATCACTTAATAGCTGTTTCTGAAACCTGGCTGAAACCTACAATTCCGACATCGCAAGTTTCCCTTCCGAATTACACATTGCTCCGTCATGATAGAGAAGACCGAACGGGTGGTGGTGTGAGTCTCTTTGTTCATGACAGCCTCAAATCCAAACAACTCATTCAATCACCCCATTCCGATTGCCCTCACCTCGAATACCTTTTCGCCGAAATATCCACAGCTTCCCATTCTCTACTATTTGGAGTCATATACCGCCCTCCCAGAGTACCCTTTGAGACAGAATTCGAATCCACTCTTTACAATCTAATCCCATCCTATAACAATATCATCCTCACTGGGGATTTTAACACCAACCTATTGTTGCCTTCCTCAGACCATGCCTACTTAACCAACCTTCTCTTCTCTCTCGATCTTTATATTGTACCATATAATCCCACACACCACACCCAGTCCTCAGAATCCTGGCTCAATCTGTATATTCTGGATTCTGCTGATAAACTCCTCGTCTCGTCTCAACGTCCTGTTCCGTTCTTGTCTGCACACGACCTTATCCAGATATCCTATAATCTTCCGATCACTCTATTTTCCCCAAGAACCATTTCTTTTCGTAACCTTAACACCCTTTCCTCTGAAATCTTGGCGCCAGATCTTGAAGCTATCCCATGGAACACCATGTACTCGCTTAGGACCGTAGATTCTATGGTCGAAACCCTTACCTGTCATCTCCATAATATCCTAGACAACCATGCTCCTCTTATAACAAAGAAAATCCGACACCCTCCTGCTCCTTGGTTAACGCCTGAAATTAGGGAATGCATGAGGCACAGGGATGCTGCAAGGCGACGATTCAGGCGCTCCCGTCTTCCTAGAGATTACTCTACCTTCAAACTTCCCAGAAACAGTACCCAATCCATGATACGCCAAGCTAAATCCCAATATTTTCAGCAATCCTTATCTTGTGCTTCCGACTCCAAAACCAAATGGACAATCCTGCGTAAACTATCCTTTTCCTAACTGGAAAACACACCCATAACCAACCTATTCCTATTTCCGCTGATGATCTTAATACCCACTTTGCTTCCTGCTCCTCTCATTTATCATGTCAGACGCCGATGCCTGCACCCATGCACCATTTCATCCGGATTCATTCTTTTTTTCCCATATCACCCCTGAGGACCTCTTTAATTCTATTCGTAAATCCCGAACCAATGACTACGGACCTGACAATATCCCAGTAAAACTAATCAAAGGCTCGCTTCCTTCCATACTTCCAATAATATATCATATCTATAACTTTTCTCTAGACAGTGCAACCTTCCCAACTTCCGGGAAAACCGCTCTGGTCCGTCCACTGAAGAAAAACTCAAATCCGGTATCTCCTAATGACTTTCGCCCAATTTCTCTCCTTTCTAAACCTTTAGAGCGTCTGGTCCAATCTCAGTTATCCCTTTACCTCGAGCAAAATAACCTTTTGAACCCCTTCCAGTCTGGTTTTCGGCCTGGCTATTCTACTCACTCTGCTCTCTCCCACATTTCCCAAGATCTTCACAAGGCCATAGATCAGCACAAAATAACAATCCTTGTTTTGCTTGATTTTTCCAAAGCCTTCGATTCTGTCGACCATAATATCCTCTTAACCAAACTCCATAGACTCCCAGTATCCACAGGCGTTCTTCAATGGTTTCAATCATTCCTAACCCCGCTCTGACTCATTGCCTCTAACAAAAGGTGTACTCCAAGGTTCCTCGTTATCTCCTACCCTTTTCTCCATATTCATAAATGATCTTCCGCTCTCCATCAAGCACTCCTAATACCACCTCTATGCCGACGATATTCAGATTTATATTTCCTTTACCCCAAATGAATTTCCTGATGCCATCTCTAAACTTCAGGAGGACATAAACAATATAAGTGCTTGGTCAAACAGCAACAAACTCCTACTAAGCGCTGAAAAAACAAAAGCCATCCTGATAGCATCACCTGCTCTCCTAAAATCCTTTCCCAGCTCCCAACCTTTTCCTAAACAATACTCCTATCTCTTTTCATTCATCTGTCAAGAACTTAGGTATTACTCTTGATCAAACTCTCTCTTGGAAACCGCACATCTCCCAAATATCCCGCCGAACCATAGCAACCCTAAAGCAATTCCGTCGCCTCCATCACCTCCTACCATTCAATATTCGTAAACTCCTTGTTTCTTCCCTTGTCTTTCCCCACTTTGACTACGGATGCGAGGTGTACAGCGGACTTTCAGGTGAGCTCGAAGCAAAACTCAAGCATATTATGAACTGTGCAATACGGTTTGTATTCGGGATCACCAGAGACACGCATATAACCCAGTATTACGCCGAGTTAAGCTGGCGTTATACTCGTTACAGATGCCAGTATTTCCTAGCCTCCTTCCTCTACCAGGTTATCAGAACTCATCGTCCCAGCTACATCTTCAAATCCCTGCAATTTAAATCAGGTACCGTAAAATCAGGTACTGTTAAATCAGGTACCCTCACCGTACTGCTGCCTTTGACAAGTCCTTTCTAGCCAAAGCAACCACTCTTTGGAATTGTATCCCTCCTAAGATCCATCATGTAAGTCATCAATTATGTATGTTATTTTATTCTTAAGGGACTTTAGTCCCAGGATAATAAAGAAGTTTTTTCATTTCATTTCATTTCAAAAACAGTAATATACACTAATATATATACAGTAATATAATGTGCCGTTGGAAAGCTTTAAATTTTAGAAAAATTATTATCTTATACACAATATTGTAAAAGTTAATGTAGAGTGTTGAAAAGCCAATACAACTAACTGATTCTCATAAATAATAATATAATACATTATTTAATAAAACACATGTTTCCATTGAAATTCAATATAATTTCACAATTTATTTTTATCTCAAAATATCCTCTTTTCATTAGGGGACGTTGGTCTTCCCGCAGGTAGTGTGGGAGCATTTAACAGCCGATCATCTTCCCAACAGCCGATCATCTTCCCACAGCCGATCATCTTCCCCCAAGCCACCTTCGGACAGCTTGAGTCGGTACTACGACGCACCAAGGGTAACAAGGCTTCCGGACTGGATGATATTCCGTATGTACTATTGAAGATGCTACCACGGAGGGGTAAAGCCTTCTTATTAAACATTTTTAACTCCTGTATGCGGATCTCATACTTCCCCGATGACTGGAAGCAAGCGATCATAGTGCCGCTACTTAAGCCTGGGAAGAATGGAGACTCACCAGAGCATTATCGGCCTATCAGTCTCCTTTCGCATATGAGCAAGGTGTTCGAGAGGCTGATCCATCACCATCTGCTAGAGCACTGCAGTGAGGAGTCCATCATTCCACCAGAACAGACCGGATTCTCACGAGGCGTAGCCTGCGATCATCATTTAGTGAAACTTCAAAGGCACACCATAGAGCGTATGACGAAGAACAATGAAGCCACGGCGTTCATCTCGCTGGACTGCACACAGGCGTTTGATTGTGTATCCCACGAGTTACTGCTTCGCCAGTTGGAAGACTATCGTTTTCCAGCTTCATTATGCCGATTGATCAGAAGCTACTTAAGCGGGAGATCCTTCGTCGTAAGGGTAGGCGATAAATTGTCAACTTCAAATGACACCATTTGTGGGGTTCCTCAAGGTTCTGTATTGGGACCACTATTGTTTGTGATCTTTACAGCAAAAGTGATCTCAATGAAGCACCCAATGGCACTGGTAGCAGCCTACGCCGATGACATTGGCATCTATGCTTCTAGTATGAGACCGAAAAGGGCTCTCACCCTGGCACAAGGAGCATCGACCACTATTGTAGATGAGCTGAAGGAGATTGGCATTAGGGTGAACCCGAAGAAGACAGATGCTATTGTCATGTCGTTCCAGAAGGGGAAGAGCGCTTTGCCCACTGATTTTAAAGTGAACGGAGAAACACTGCCAGTCTCTAATTCAATCCTCTACCTGGGCGTCACTCTAGATAGGCACCTCACCTTATCTAGTCACGTACGGGAACGACTCAAACTGGCCAGGAGAAAGAGCTATAGACTTAATCATCTACTCACGTCACCTCAGCTCTCACTGAGGCTGAAACTACAGATCTACAAGGCTATAATACGTCCGACTATGCTCTATGGTGCGCCCTTGATGCGGCATCTGTTTAAGTCCACTCTCAAACAATTACAGACGTTCCAGAACTCCATCCTTCGGCGGATTGTCAGAGGTACCAACTTACAGAGGGCCAGAAACCATATCCTTCATCAGGAATTAGTATTGCCAACAGTGCCTGAATATATCAGCCGGAGGCACATTAAATTTTTTGATGGGCTGAAGGCCTGTGCTAATCCATTATTTTCTGATATCACCCCACCACCCAAGCCTGGGAGGTGGCAAGGATCACTACCTCTCGTTGACGTTGTCGCCGAGGGAAGGAGATCGGACTATGTCTGAACTCAATTTATTGCCAAAACCCTGAAGAATGGTCCCTCCCATTTTGCAATGGATAAATAAAGGCTTAGAAGAAGCCCTTGAAAGATTACTAGTGCATCCAGCGCATATAGCAATCCTCTTTAGAATACCTCCGGGTAACAGAAGGACAAATCTGACAGCTATACATATTATATTTGTATTTGTATTTTGTTCGAAAATAAAACCAGAGGGTAAGAAAAAAAAAAAAAAAAAAAAAAAAAAAAAAAAAAAAAAAAAAAAATTATCTCAAAATCTATTTAAAAATTCCTAAAAACTATTTAAATTTATTTTAACAACGGAGGTAAGTGAAAGTTGAGTGTTACGTGCACCAGATTTTTTCTCTAAATTTTATAATTTTAGTCTCACTGAAAATACTTACTTTTGAATCATGAGTAATGAAAACAAATTTAGAAAAGTAAACGTTTTTTGTACATATTTACTAATACAAGCCACTTTATTTCATTTTTCTAACTCACCAAGGATCTTATTCTTATTACCACTTTATTTTCACTAATATGACACTTTGCACGGTAGCTAGACTTCTTTAAATGACATTTTATAATACAAATAGACTTTTACCTGTTTGCTTGTTTAAAAAAAAATTCTTAAATTTCACCAGTAGCGTCTTTTTATGAGCATATTTTAAATTCCAAATTTGTCCCAAGAACAACTTTAGAGCTAGTTAAAACCAACAATTATTATTTGTAAGATATATTTTTTGGCCAATCCAAAAAGAAATTAATTTATTTTTATAATTTGCAACATTTCGGCCTCTAGGGCTGGGGATTGACCAAAAAATATATCATACAAATACTAAACCAAAATATAAGTTAGGAATATGATAAGAAATAGAATTATTATTATTTTATAAATTAATGAGTATGAAAGTTGTATCAGTTGCTGTTTTGTTAGGAAACTGGGATTATAGATACTTGTTGCTTTTACAAAATCAAATTTTACTGCTACAGAATAACTGACAATCATTGATTTATCTTTAAAACATATATAATAAATAATATATCTTCATAATAGGGGCGAAAAAAGTACAATAAATAAAAATTTGGTGTTTGAAAATAACTATTACTAACTGTAACAGTACCATATTTTTCCTTTTTATAAAAGGAATATAGTTAACTGTTTTTGTATAATTTCCAAAAAATTATGATATATAAATACAATGATAATAGAATTGTTACATAGCAATTTTCATAATTAAAAATTATATAATTTAAAAAAAATTCCTTCAAAGAAAAAGTGTAGTTGAGATAGAGGAAGAGAGAGTGGGACACCGTCCCCTCCTTACCTAACTAACCTTATCACTGACTTTGATAAACCATATAATGATAATTTTAATATTACACAATAAGTTACTATTTTAACCATTTTATGGAACCTTAGGAATAGCCATGGTTCTATTTCAATTTCTTATTAAAGCAGAGAGGATTCTTCCACAGAAAAATGTCACCAGATATTTGCATACACTGTATGTAAGTGTTAAGTACATTTAATTTGACATGATATTTCCATTATAATTAACGACATTTTCATAATTTTCAATTAAAATACTATCCAGTATTGGCTATAAGTAGGAATAATCTTAATTTTGTTTAAGTAATTAATTTTTAACATATTTTAACACTGAATTGTTATTAGCATTTTATATTGCTTTTAAACATAGTGATGTAATATCATGATAATTAAAATAATGCTATTGCTTACGTTAATGTTTTAATAGTAATTCATATGAAATAATATATTTTATCTTTTTCAGTTTGCTTTGATTTGACTTTATTTGTAGTTGACTTAATTGTTTTCTCATTTTAATTTTAAATACTTCCATATTTATTCTGCCCTATTTATCCTTTTAGTATTTCTAGATATTATTCTAAATTTTTGCTATTTGAAGTGTGTTATTTGGTTATGGGTATTGAGATGTGGTGGGGAGATTAGGCTAGGTTCAGGCCTGGTCTCTGACAGACTTCAGTAGAGATATAACCAGGCAAGAGTGGGCAGCCATTGAATTGTGTCTCACAAATCAGTGGCAGTTGTCTTTTGTGATTGTTGCAGTTCTTTACTTAATTTTGTGATTATTACTAGTGTTTGCTTTGCCATCTGTTTCATCTGATATGTTGGACATTCTTTACAAATCAATTAAGCATGCTTGTTCTTCTGTCATTTCTAAGACAACCGCTTTTAAACAGGTAGTTGATCATAATTTTACTTTCAATTCTTACCCACTTAAAATTTATGCCTTTAATTAAATTTATATCTACTTATCTATGCTTTGTTTTTTTATCATTTACTATTCACAACATATTGCATGCTATTGATTTGATTTAATTTGTTTAAAATGCTCTAAAATTCACACCCTAAACATTCCAGTATTTTATAAAGGTTTAGCATGGCATTGCTTATATTTTCAATATATGTATATATTATGTATAGATTTATTTACTTTACTTAGGATATGTCCTTTTATTTGCATTGGTTGTTTACAGCCTTGTGTTTACTATAACTTTGTCCTTGACAGTGGTACCTGTCATAACCTTTATGGTTGTTTGACTGTAATTTTATTTCTTTGTTTTTCCTGTTTTGTTTTTATAATGTGGTTTCTTTTTTGTTTTTTTGCAGGAAACATTACAAAGCAAGTTACCAAATCATGTGAAAGTTGTTGAAGTCGGCCCCAGGGACGGTTTGCAAAATGAGCCTATGCAAGTAGGAACTGAAACCAAAATAGATCTGATCAAAAAGTTAACAGAAGCGGGACTTAGTACAATAGAAGTCACAAGGTTTTTATTAATTTTGAATTCACATAAATTAGTTTAGAAAAATTATGATAACTTCCTCATTATGTTCTTTATTTAAAAGTTTTCTCTCATCAATTGTTATTTATTTTTATTCTGATTTTGTAATGATGTTTTTTATAAATAAAGTTATGAGCAATCATGCATAATCTTACTTTTGAAATGGTATTTAAATCTCAATTGTTTTTATTTTTTAATGCTTTTTGGTTTTCTTGAAAACTCTCTCATTTCCTGGTTAAAAAAAAGAACTTTATTTTTCCGTTTAAATCGGTTTTATTTTTTAATATTTTCCTCCTTTTCATCTTAACTTTAGATCATTCATAAATATGGAAATTTAAAAAGAAAAGAAAATCAGATAAAGTAATTCTTAAATAGCAAGTAAGTTTGTTTCATTCATCTAAGTAGGTAGTTTGTCATATAAAATACATTGTATATCATTAAATTAAAAAAAATGCAAATTATTACACAATGGTTCATTATTTCCAAATAATAATATTAGGGTATAACTGTTTATATAGCTGTTGATAGGCAATTAAGTAATATGAAAAGCACTAATTCAAACGATAATGGCCTATCACTACTGCTGATTTAAAAACGCTATATCTCTGTCAGTTCTTAACCAATTTCAATGATTCTTTTTTCATTTTGTAAAAAATTTAATTCTCTATAAATTAACACTAACAGCAAAAAATTGTTATTTATTTAGTGATTAATTAGGAGAAGCGGATTATTTTGTATTTGTTATTTGGATTCTACGCATCTTAAAACGTAATTCCTCAAATTTTGAAGGGGGGGAGGATTTTTTTTTTTGATCGATTACTAAGGTTAATTATTGAAAATAATAAACCAAAATGTGTAAGAGGATCCACCCAGTGGCTACTCAAAAATTTGGGAAAGCATGATGTAACCATAACACTGACCTAGGTACAGTATGAATAACTATGTACTGAACCCAAGGCCTTTCATTCGTCGAATTGGTTAAAGTTTTTATATATTTAGCTATAGTAATAATATATATTGCTATCACACAAATTTTATTTCTTAACAAACTACGAGTGGAAATAATATTTTTGCCTATTGCAGACTTAATATGATAATCATTTGTTTCATGTTTGTCTTTTTAATGGAGTTTATAAATTGAAATAAGTTTAGGAATAAACTATTTGGAACTTTCTTTTATTTGTATTAATTTTTACATTAATAAATCCTTAATAACATTTCGAAGTATTTTATGCCTCATCTTCAGATTAATTCTTTATGTCTACACAAGATTGTTTTTAGTTCTATATTTAATGTCCTTCTTGCTCTTCCCATATGGTGTTCCACTTCCATATTATTATTATTATTTTAATATCAATTACTAATAGTGAAAAGTATACTTATTATGAATAAAAGATTTGGAACTTTCTCTTATTTTTATTAATAAATAATTAGAATGTTCCTAAATCTTCCAAAAACAGTTTATTACACATAAACTATAAAACGAGTCAACGTTTTAGGGGCCTTCCCCATCATCAGGACTCACCTAAAATACATCAACAAATTATCAATTAATGTTATAAAATAACTTTTTTATGTACTAATTGAAATCATTATCAAAAATATATATTACAATGTTACCTAAAATTTATATTTACCTGAAAGTCAATTAAAAATTAAAATATTTTCCATTTTGCATTAAAATTTTGTCAATGATTTATGTCATTAAATTTGTTTTTGTTTTTTAATTTAACACTAAGGAAAATCATATATCTAAACTGCCATATTCTTTAGCCCCTAATGGATTAGGGTCATCCTATTTATTGTAGAAAGTACACACTGACACACTGATTTATTATTAAATATAGGTCAACAAGGTAAGATTTACAATGTCAACTTCCCTATTGCAGCTGCACAGTGAGAACTAAGGTGCTTTGAATCTGTTTTATAATTTATGGTATCTTTTACATTTTTGTTAATATATATATAGATTCCATCATTTTTCTATTATAACTTTTTTTTTTTTTTTTTTCGAAATTGTAGGTGTATCAAAATATGTCAGTTTAGATGGATCATTGTCCTTAGTGTTAATTAAAATAACAAAACAATTTTAATGACATAGAGTATTGACAAAATTTTAATTCAAAATGGATAATATTTTAATTTTTAAATGACCTTCAGGTAAATATATATATATTTATATATATTTTTTTGATAATGATTTTAATTACTATATAAAAAAGTCTGGTACACTCAACATAAGACTTTCACTTACCTCCGTCATTTATATCGATTCAAGGATTTTAAACAAATTTAGAAAGGAAATATAAATTGTTAAAGAATTATTTAAATTGGATTGTAATATGATGTACTTTAGAGGAAGAAACTTAAAAATATCGGCATTTAAGCCCTGTCAAACTATTTCAATCAGAATTCTACATCACATTAAAGCCAATCAAAATTTACATCAATATATAGAGCTTAATCAAAATCGTTTGAGCCGTTTTTGTGAAAATCATAAAAAGGTGCAAAATGCATGGTATGAAGTACATCTTCTGGTCAGCTGATTTTAATGAAAACGTTTTTGCAACATCTCAGGCGTATGCTTGTCTTAAAAATTAAATTTCAATTTCATAAGACTTTTCATTTTTGCCTGGGAGTTACCACAAACACACACAGACCTTTTTGCGGGACTTTGTCATTTGGACGCAGGAGACCCTAAAACGTGTATTTCCGTCGAAAACTGGAATTAGAAAATTTTCTCAATCGCAATACTTTCCCTTACTATATATTTTATATATAGTTAAGTGAAAGTAAAAGTTATTTTATAATGTTTATTGATAATTTGTTGTATTTTAGTGAGTCCTGATGATGGGGAAGGCCTTCGAAAGGTTGACTCGTTTTAAAGTTTATGTGTAATAAACTGTTTTGGAAGATTTAGGAACCTACTAATTATTTATTATCAAATTGCATTCTTCCAATTAACCTATTTTTATTATATATTCTTTTTATTAATTTTTACATTAATAAATCCTTAATAACGTTTCGAGGTATTTTATGTCTCATCTTCAGATTAATTATTTATGTTTTTTAATATAAATTACTAATATTGAGTATACTTATTATGAATAAAAGATAAAATGTATCAAAGGTATTTTTTTAGTAAAAACAATTTTGAGTAGACATAAAGAATTAATCTGAAAATGAGGCATAAAATACCTCAAAATGTTATTAAGGATTTATTAATGTAAAAAGTAAAAAAGAGAAAGCTTTAAATCTTTTATTCATAATTAGTATACTCTTTAATATTATTAATTTATATTAAAATAATTTTAGTGTACTATCTTACTAAATAAGAGTTTTGTCTTTAGTTTTTAACATTTAAATCTGATTTCCACCGTACATAACTTCTGAGCTGAGTGACCTTCCTATTAGTTCAATCTAGTGATCATGAACGTGCGTTGTGTCTGTCACATCACAGCCATGCTTCTGCCATTACATCACCCTTAGACTCACAAGACAATTTTTTTTTTTTTTTTATTCAAATATCTTTAGAATCAATTAGCACATGATTATGATTATGTGACCAATCACCCTGATTATTCTGAGTGAACTAATTAATTTATGAATTGCTGCAAAATCAAATTATTAAAATTATAATTATAAAAAATTTGATTATATAGTTGATACAAGTTATTAACTAATTAGTCGGTTTCTAAGTCTTCCAAAAACAGTTTATTTCAATAAACTTTAAACGAATCAACGTTTCGAGGGTCTTTCCCATCATCAGGACTCACTAAAATACATCAACATATTATCAACTAACATCAAAAGATAACTATTTTATATACTAATTAAAAATATACATAACAATGTTACATAAAAATTATATTTACCTGAGTTGTTTAAAAATTAAAATATCCATTTTTAAACAAAATTTTGTCAATAATTTATGTTAAAATTGTTTTTCTTTTAAATTACCACCAAGGAACAATACCCATCTAAACTCACATATTCTTTGGCTCCTTATGGATTAGGGTCTTCCTATTTACTGTAGAAAGTACACACTGATTTATCCCTAAATATAGGTCAATAATGTGAGGTTTACAATTTTAACTTTCCTATTGCATCTGCATAGTGAGAACTAAGGTTCTTTGTATCTGTTTTATAATTTATGTTATTTTTTATATTTTTGTTTATATATATATATATATATATATATATATATATATATATATATATATATATATATATATATATATATATATATAGAGATTCAATATAGAAAACAATTTATATTTTCAGTTTTGTTTCACCAAAATGGGTACCGCAAATGGCTGATCACAAAGAAATCATGGCGAGGTTGAATTTGGAAGAAGCTGTTTCTTACCCGGTGTTAGTTCCCAACCTGAAAGGCCTTGAGGCTGCCGTACGTATCACCATTTGCATAATCTATCTTACCTTTTAGGCTGTACACTTACCTTCCAATCTTTTTTCAGTGTGGTTACTGTATTTTTTCATTCCATATCAGTTAGCATAAAATTTTTTTTTTTTGTACAAGCAGGTGAAATGTATTTGTACACCAACCAAATGATCGAAAATAAAAGATAATACAATTGCACAAAAACGGATTATAATATTGCTGATAATTTGGCTAAATAGTATTCAATTATATAAATATGCTTAAATTTATTAAATAATTACACACTGAGGAACCATATATATCACTTATCATTATCACTCTTTATTATTCTTGCAATTCGAACAGCTGTTTTTATTTAACATCTGTTGTATTTAATATATAATAGTATTTTCTTCAATTACTTGAACTTCGTGAAATTTGTTCTTTATTTCTCTTAACCTTTCACAATAATAATTTATTTCCTCAGTTGATAGTGACGATTCTTGAGATTCTTGTAATAACTTCTCCAGCCTTGTAAGCTGACCTTTACAAACTGCACTTTTGATTTAAATTTATCCATCGTCGCCAATATTATATCTGTTTAATACTATTAAATAATTACACACTCAGGAACCATACCTTATCACTCTTTATTATTCTCAATTGGAGCAGCTGTTTTTTTTTAACATCTGTTGTATTTAATATATAATAAATTAAATGATCTTTGCAGAGTGAATTTGACTCTTAAAATTTCCATTTTGGTAATATTATTCTTCATTTGCAATCATTTACTGTCTGCATAAATAAAGAATAATCTATTGCTTGAAAATATTGAGCTCATTAACTGATAAGCTATTGTCAAGATAATTGTTGTTTTATATATATGTATTTATTTATTTATTTATTTCTAACCAGATAAATGTTCAATATTTGTTGTTAATTATAATTGGTTTTGTAGTTTCTAATTTTCTTTTACTTATAAAAAATCTTTAAAAAATAAGCATTGAAAATATTCATGCAATAAATTCTATCAGATAATTTACGCACGAAAAGGACTAATTTACTGTTTCAAAGGATATGCCTGATTTTCATAATTTAAGGACTGTTTTAATTTTTTTATTAAAGTTAAAGTTAAAGTCGTCCTTCTCGTTGAAATGATTCTTAACAATTGACGTTTATTGTAACTAGGATACAATTCAAAATGAAAGAGAACCACCATTTTTGATTCGATTCTCCTTTCAAAAGGATATGTATCGAAATAATTCACTTCATAAACAAAAATTGAGTTCTCAATATAGTCCATCCGTTTCATCAATTACTATGAGTTGTTTTCGCAAAACGCCACTAAATAAATAATTAATTTAATTTAAGAGAGCGGCATGGTCTAGTGGATAGAGCATTAGGCTACTGTTCTCCGGGTCCTAGGTTCGAATCCCGGCTGAGGCAGAATTATTTATTTTGTTATTTGAGCCATGAAGTGACCCAAGGGTTTGGAGACCCTCATGGGGTACACCCAGCTTCTATAAAGTGGATACCCAAAATTGGGGGAAAACCTGGCACCTGAGCGTGATTTAGGCCTAATCACTTCCATGCACAACAGTTGGCTGTGAAACAGTATGAATCACAATTAGTACCAAATCCGAGACCCTTCATGAGTTGTAGAGCTACAAGTTTAAATTAATTTAAAGTATATTTCGCTAAAGACTGTGTGTTCGTATACTTGCCTTTGGCTCTGTGTGTAATCTACCCTCCCTTGTCAAGTAAAGAGATATAGTGACCTCGAGTTTGTCGTTATGGTTACTGCATCTTTTCATTGCACATCAGTTAGCATCAAGTATTTTCCAGGTTGAAGCTGGTGCCAAAGAGATCGCCGTCTTTGGTTCTGCTTCGGAGAGCTTCAGTAAGAAGAATATAAACTGTTCTGTCGAAGAGAGCCTGTCGAGGTTCAAGGAAGTAATATCTGCTGCGCTAGGGAAAGGTATTAAGGTGAGAGGTTACGTCTCCTGTGTCTGTGGCTGTCCTTACGAAGGTTACGTTTCTCCCAAAGCGGTAGCTCACGTAAGCATTACATATTATTTTACCTTATTATGTAAATACTCTATTATTATTCTGATGAGGAAGATGGTTAGAGGTGCGGTCATCAAAAAAATACATACTGATAAGTAATACCTATTGTAATTGTGTGCCGACATTTCGACCTACATTGTGGGCCTTCATCAGGGCTAAGAGAAACAAGATAACAACCAACGCAATTAGAAAATAATAATAAGTTAGATGAAATTTGAGGGTAGTATATAAATATCTATTATAACTTCAAAATTGCTCATATTAAAAAATTTAATTGTTCACATATTTTTCTTCTTTTAATTATTGCTTAGTTTCTCTTTATAGTCTTCAAATATTCTCATTGCAATATTATCATTTTATGTTTGTTTCCATACTTTATTACTGTCATCATATTATCATTTTCATTTGATTTTATATTTGTTCCCAAATTGTATTACTGTCATCATATTATTGTAGCTAACTTATTATTAATTTTCTAATTGTATTCTTTTTTAACTTGTTTCTCTTAGCTCTGATGAAGGCCCATAATGTAGGCAGAAATGTTGTCGGTACACAATTAAAATAGGTATTACTTATTAGTGTGGATTTTTTTCGAGACATAACCCCCAACCATCTTCCTCATCTAATATTCTCAACAGTCAACTAAACTCCATTGTTATGTATTATGATTCTGATTCTTTTTACTTTCTCTTATCATAAAGTTAATTATTTTTGTAATAACATTAATTTTTGTGGAATAAATTATTAAACTACTTTTAATATTGTATAGATGTTGAGCCATCTAAGTGGTCATATTAAGTCATCACTAGTATTTCTATCGATAAATTTTTATTCTTGATTAGTTTCAAACTGTTTAGATAATGATTATAATGCTAGCTTGTATATTTAACAAAGTATGCCCATGTTGTGTTATAAACTATTTATTGATTTATTTATAAGTATTGAATTTATGAAGTTTTGATGACAGTTGAAGAAGATGGCTTATTTTTCTCAGCACTTATTTAATTTTATGTTAAGATAATGATCCCGAATAATATGATATCTTCCAAATATCATATTTGGACTAATAAATACTATAAATAATATATATTAATAAATAAATACTGTTCGCAATTTGAACTAATTGGTGATAAAAAATTACTTGATATCTTTGCAGGTTGCCAAAGTATTGTATGATAGCGGATGCTATGAGATATCGCTGGGAGATACGATCGGCGTTGGTACTCCAGGAAGCATGTTGGCCATGTTGGAGGAAGTGTCCAAAGTGGTCCCCGTCAAGAAGTTGGCCGTCCATTGCCACGACACCTACGGCCAAGCCCTCGCCAACATACTTACTGCCCTTCAGGTAATTCAGTAGTTTTAATTTTTTTTTTTTTATATTCGTTGTCCAAAGAAATAAGATTTATGTGGTGATTCAACTGAAAGGAAAGGTAGAATCTTAAAATGTTCTACTACTACAGGGCTCTTTTCCCTGTAGGTAAAAAATATTTCAATAAATACTAAAACATTTCCCTCCATAAAATATTAATAAATAATTCTAGATTTTAAAGCAAAATTATCAAATAAATGAATTTATGAGAGATTATTATAATTCCTGTAAAGTTTTCCAAAATGGTTATACTACCAAAATTGTCTTAATTGTTCTTGGGTAAATCATTTTCTTGAAGGGATATTAAATATTCTAACTATATTGAATTACTAAGAAAGTATTTTGGAGAAAGAATACTCAAAAATCAGCCAAAAACATTTAATTAAATTTGTCAACTTGTTAGCCCAAAGTTGTGAGCTATCATCAGGGAAAGTGAATTCATAGAAAATAAATCTAGACCTCCAGCAAGAAATAGAAATAAAACAATATTATCCTATTATCATAATAAAATATAACTGTTAATTTAACTGATTAGGTTTGTAAATATGTCAATGCCATTGCAATAGATATCTTAATATCTTTATAAAAAAAAATTATATAAATAGTTTTCCATTATATTAATATTGTATTGAGTGGTTTTTTGGTACCCCTTAATCACTCTTAGTTTTTTAAATAGATTTTGGAAATAACCTAAAAAAATAAATATAATAATTGCTAAAAGCATGAATCATTATTGTTCTGTTGAAATGTCTATAGGCCATTTTAATTTATTATTTTTCCCTAGGACATTTCAAGGATTCTATTTCCACTTAACAATGTATATTTATTGATTATCAATATTTCCATTATCAACATATATATTAAGTTATAAAGAATTAGTCATAATAATATAAAGATTAACAATTTAATCGAAGATAGCTAACCAATTTTGATTGGCTTGTATTGTACATCATATATATTTATAATAAAGGTTTTTCAGTGACTATTTAAATTTAAAGATTAAGTTTTTCAAATAAGGAAAGTTATTTATTATAGATGTATTGTTACAAAACATATCAGCATTCCATTTCACAGATAACCTTCAGGTCTTCCTTTTTACTTTTAATATTGACGTACATTTTTTAATTAATAAATCTTCTTTGAATTCTCCATTAATTTATGACTTATAAATTATAATGATGTTCAGGTATTTCAATAGCTAACATATAATGAAAGTTCTAACTATGTGAGATAATTAATAAATCAATATTGTTTATTTGCTAATAAAGTAATGTTATATTGGCTGAATGAGTTTTTAATTAATTTTGAATATATCTATAACTTTCTGATTTGAGCACTGATTTAATTGATAAGCGGTCATTGTTATCAATGAAATTGTATAAGACATCGTTGATAGCGACTACCATTGATAATGATTATCGTTGATAGCAACTATTGCTGATATCTTTTTTGATTGGTGGGAACAAACAACACACCCTTCACTGATAAGAGAACTGCTTGCGTTATGGCTCTAAGAATAGAGTGATTAATCCTCGAACTACGTCATTTGTTTATTTTATCGAGTAGACACTTTGATTATACGTAGTTTTTTTATATATCTTCTATTTGGTCAAAATCAATGATTGTCTTAAAATCTCTTAATTTAAGAAAGCAATCATATATTATTGCTAAATTTTATTAAGAATAGTTATATAAACAGGACATCATAATTCCTGTGTATATTGTTTGACTACCTAGTCCACTGCTAATTATTACATAATGGTTTTTTATTTTTAAATTATAATTTTAGTTTAATATTGTAGTTCAGGCCAGTGGTTTGCAACAAACATTTTTTGTGGATCTCTTTATTCAATAATTTTAATAGCAAGGACCTCCAAATCCTAAATATTTTATATATATTTAGATTTTTATTGGACCGTATCAGGTACATTGCCAGTGAAATACCTCTACCGACACTCAGTATTATAGAAGTTGCCTAATAAGGGAAATAGAAATGAAGAAAAAAGAACTAGGAGTTTACTTTAATCTGCAAAAAATTAAATAATTAAAAGTTACTGTTAAGCCTAGCAGATGGTCCTAGATTTTTCAAAGGAATAAAAAGTCCTTCATTATGATGTCCTTTATAGTGAACATAAAATGGTGGTCCAGAGCCTCTGCTAAGTCAGGTCCTTATATAAGTTCCCATCCTTATTAAATATTGTTCGTTATCTTATGCAATACATCTGTTCTTTAAGCTCATTATTTTAGAAATGTTAAAAAATGACCAATTTTAAGGTTGTGATTGTGCAGTAGCAGGCCTTCGTGAGAAAACACAAGCAATCGTATCACTTAAAATTTTAAATTTGTTTGTATAGAGTGTGTGGTTCTTATTAAAAGCCAAGGCTTCACAAATATTTTATGTTAAGATAATTACTATTATTTTCCACTAACACCTTGCAGACCCCTGGGGAACTACTGGTTTAGGCAATTAACATGTTATTTAAATGAAGACCAGTCATTGAGGTCAGCAAAGTAAGATGAACCAAGCAATCGTCAGAAGAAAAAAAAAAAAATTATGTCTGAAGTAGAAAAGAATTGGACTAATTTTTTTTTTCTTCCAAAAAACTTTTTATTAAAATTAAAAAACATTAATCAGCAATCAGTTACGATGGAGTATTTCAGCCATCTTCAGAACCATGTTAGGAAAAGTAAGCTACTTGAACTAAACTGATTAAATTAAATTAAATAAACCTAGTCCTAATCCAGTTGAGAACAGAGATATAAGCCAGTGTCTTGTCTAATGTTGTTTCAATCTTTGGTGTTTTAATATTTTCATTAATTATCATACCTAACACCTAGACGTTGATATCAACTCACTACAATAATTCCTCCAAAATTGAACATTAACACATGTTTTTAAAAAATGCTGATTACCCCCAAAAATATATTATATATTCAAAATTAAAGAAAAGCACTTAAAAATCAATGAAAAAAATATAGAAATTTAAACTTTATTTTGAAGTTGTAATGGTTTCACTGTTACACAACCCACAGAAGTTTTTTTAATTATTTAGTTGTAATTAAGAATTTAATTTTTACCTGCAACACTGAGGTAACCAACCAATTAGCTGCAGAGTGTGTGCATTGTTGTTATGTGGTGATCTAACCATAAAAATTGTGTGTGTATGGACCTTAAAAACAGTTTTCTTATTTAAATTTCAAGTAGAAGTGCATTTTTTCTATTTCTTATTGACTACAATTTTAAATTGTGTTAAATCTTTTTTTAGTTCATTAAAGTGACTTATTTTTATATTTTCACCTAATTAGCCATCAAAAAGTGAAACATAATATTAATTTTCAAAACAGAGACTCCTTTTGATTTGTGTCTGCTATTTCCTGTGAAGATTCTTCTACTTCATTTAATTTCACAAAGTTAATTGTTTCTGATTGCAAAGCGCTTAATATTTTACATTAATTGCAGATTTTATCCTGGTATTAATTAAAACTACTAATCAAGAACTAAGAAATGTTATTTTTTTTCTCTTTATTTTATTAAGCTTTGATTAGATCAAATTCATTACTATAAAAAATTAAGGCATAGGTGATGCAATTTATATGACCACGACAGTAGCAAAGATTTTTCCCAATAACTTCAAAAAGTCCATCACAAAGATTCATTATTATAAATAAAAAATTATGTTCATTGCCACTATATATGATGATTAAGCAGTTTCCCTTTTTTCCGCAGATGGGGGTGAGCACAGTGGACTCTTCAGTGGCTGGCCTGGGAGGCTGCCCCTACGCCAGAGGAGCGTCAGGTAACGTAGCGACAGAGGACCTGGTGTACATGCTGCACGGGATGGGCATCAAGACGGGGATCGACCTGAAGAGGCTCATCGCGGCGGCTGACTTCATCACGTTAGCCCTCAACAAGCCCACAAACTCCAAAGTCGGCAGGGCCATCGGCGATCGTCTATAAGTCCATCTTTTTTATCTTATAACCATTTTACTGTGATGTTGAATATTTATTTTTTTATATTTGTAAATAAAGGTTTGTTTTTTTATTATTATTTTTATTACTCAAATCTACATAACTTCTTATAATTATAATAATAACTTCTTATAATTGGGGTAAGTGAAATGAATTGGGTATCCAATTGTATGATTACTTTTTTGTAGATGAAGTAGTAGGATTTATATTTTCTTGCTAGAAGAAAAGATAAGATAAGAAAACCAAAAGGAATATTTTGTAGAGGAATTTTCAATTGAATAATAAGTTAGGAAATCAAAAAAAAGGGGGAAATTTAAATTTGGAAAATAATGTAAATAATCTGGTGCGCACGAATTTCACTTACCTCCATCATTAAAATCAATTTATAAATACATTTAGAGATGAAAATAGATTGTTAAACAATTAATAAAATTCATTAAATTGAGTTTTATTAGAAACATGTGTTTTATTAAATAATAAGTTATATTATTACCTACGTCAATTAGTTTGTTTTATCAGCTTTTCACCACTCTCTATTAACGTTTACAATTTTGTGTCTATATTTTCTAAAATATGTAGATTTCCAACGGTTTATTATACATCTATAATACTGTTTTTATGTTCAAAAACCCAAAATTTTCATTAAAAAATATGTTTCCTCTTTTCTCCTTTATTAGGTTATCAAATTCATTTTATTTGTATATTTAGCTGTTTTTCAGCAATGTTCTGATATGACTAATTTTATGAATTATATAAAATTAAAGGTACTTTAGGGTTAGAAAATTTACACTATATCAGCATTTAAGCCCTGTCAGACTATTTCAATCAGAATGAAACCTATATGATATTAAAGCCCATTAAATTTTACATTGATATAGTGAGTTTAATCAAAATTGTTAGAGCCATTTTTGAGAAAATCGTAAAAAGGTGAATATTGTATGGTATAAAGTGGCTCTTCTGGTTAGCTGATTTTGTTGAAAAAGTTGCTTTGACATCTCGGGCGTATAGTTGTCTTTAATATGAAATTTCAGTTTCATACAACTTTTCTTTTTTGCGCTCGACTTACCATACTTATACACACGCACAGACCTTTTTGCGGGACTTGGTCATTTGAACTCAGGGTACGCTATAACGTGTATTTTTGGTGAAAAACTCAAATTTGAAAATTTGTATAATCTCAATACTTTCCCTTACTATATTTTTCATTTGTAAGTAAGTGAAAGTAAAAGTGCTAAAATATTTCAATTAACAAGTTGCTGAATCTTTTTTTTTTTCTTTTTATCTTTTTTTTATAAACAGAAATTGACTTTATATTGCCTCTGATAATCACTGCCAAGTGATAATGAACAAAATGGGTTCTTCTCTTCATATTATTTAAATAATAAATGATAAAGAGAATGAAAGAAATTTGTTATTACATTTTACTTGAAGTTCTATAATAGTTGTTCCTGCCCTCATCTTAAGCCTAATCTAGAATAAAACTGATTATTTGCACTTATCGTTTTCAGGGTGACCTTCAGACCTATCATTTTAGCTACAGATTATTTTATATGCGTTCTTTGATCACAAAATTCAATCAATAAAAATAATATTCTGTGGCAAAAGTGTTACATTTAGGTTAAAAAAATTAGTTAGGACTACCAATAGAATCAGGGATGGATGGATCAGATGGTCTAAAGTAAAGTTAATCCTTAATCAGTAAATTTTAAAATAGGTAGCAACACCTTTGTTTTGGCAAAGGGTTACTTGATTACTATCTTGTAACCCTTTGTCTAGGTACTGTGAAAGCTCCTTTATTTTAGGTGCTTTTACAGTGCCTTTCCAAACTTTGGCCAATCAAGACTAGTTGGTGTTCTGAAAGAAATCACTCAATTGTTTAATAGATTAAATACTTTTACCTTATGTTTTGAGGGTCACCCATAGCATAGTAGCTAGCATAACAGCTTTCTATGCCAAAGGTTGTGGGTTCAAACCTGCGGGTGGCCCTAGGATTTTTTAATGGGAGTAAAATGCCACCAACCATCAAATCATTTTGAGTTCAAACCATCTATTAGTGCACTAATAATACATTCAAATCTAGTAATTATGAAGACATCATTGAAAAGGAGGAATGGAAAATCAACTGAAGACATCTTAATCAGATAATTTATAAAAAAATTTATTTTCAATATTTAGTTTTTTGGGTCTTTAATTTAAGTTTTCTATTTTAATATATTTTTTAAGAATATAAGTTTGTTTTTAACCTTAGCCAAGACTCAAGAGTTATTAATTTAAAACCCTAAAATTACTATTCATTTTTCATTTAAAAATTAAATATTATTTCTTTTAAAAATTACATTTGGCGCCCAAATAGGGACGCATTATTCATTTTTCATTAAAAAATATAATATAACATTTGGCACCCAAATAGGGACGCATTATTCATGTTTCTTTTAACAAATAAAATATGACAATATATATATATATATATAATTTTATTTTTCCTTAAATAAAAATGTATCTGATACAAGAAATTCTTGTATCTATCCATCCCTACTGAGAGTTTCTACCCTTGCCTTGGTTAACTGAACTATCTTCATCCTATCGGTTCAACTTAAACTGTTTATATTTTTTTTAGAAAACTATTCAAAACATAAGGTTGTTGTTTATTCGTTTAACTTCACTTTTATGCTACTATGGCTAATCGGACGATGCTACAGTGGGAGTCCTATATTTTGCCTATCCAGATTTTATTAGGATAGGGATCTTTAACGAGTACCTGACATCGCACAGGCTCGGGACCACCTTTTAACGTCCCCTCTGAAGGACGGCAAAACTAAGGATTTTTTACACCCATTAAAAAGTCCCATTGTGAAGAAATAATATCATCGTATACCCGAAATTGTAAATGTTTAATGGATAGTGATGAAAAGCCGATAAAACTAACTGATTCTCTTAGATAATAATATAATTGATTATTCAATAAAACACATGTTTCTGTTGAAACTCAATGTAATTAATTCTTTGACAATTTATTTCCATCACTATAAATCACTCAAATCATTCCATCACTCAATGTAATTAAAAATTCTTAACTTATAATTTAGATTATAACAACGGAGGTAAGTGAAAGTCGTGTGTTGAGCGCACCAGATTCTTTATAAATTCATATTGCATCCGTGCGTAGCAGGGGTGGGTCTACTTGTTTTTATATAAACTATATTCAGAAGAAATATCTTATATCCTCCAACTACATGTTCCTCCCTTAACAATAATCCCACATGCGCCCTTTGGCTGTTCTGGTATAACTATTTAAGGTTAGTGTTGATAAAGGCATATTTGTGTCCCTTTTTTTAACCCTTTGACTACCTTTGGTTTATTATATGTCCCACTGGGTGTCCATGAAGTACCAAACAGTTTTTTCCCCATTGAAAACATGTACATGCCTGTCCCACTAGTATTCTTGTTACCAGGGACCTCTAGTACCGGCTGACACTGCTAGGTGGTCTGTACACAGTCACTACAGGAGTTAGTACATTTTATCTATTGGGTTGATGCAAAATTAATGCAGGTTTTTAGTAGGTATTGTAAATACGCCATATCTTTACTTTAACCATATATATTTAATCAAAATATTTTCCATCTGAATCAATGCACTTTTGCCAACGTTCAACAAGCTTTCTTATTCCACCAGAAAAAAAATCCGAATCTCTGGACTCAATGAAATCACGAAAAGAATTTTCAATGTCGTCCTGGTTTTGAAAATGTTTCTCCCTCAAAAAGTTGTCCAGATGCCTGAAAAAGTGGAAGTCTGTAGGAGAGAGGTCAGGTGAATAAGGCGGATGTTGGAGAACTTCGTAGCCCAACTCGTGCAGTCGTCGAAGCGTTGGTTGTGCAACGTGTGGTCTGGCGTTATCGTGGAGCAGGATCGGCCCCTTCCGATTCATCAATGCTGGGCAAAGACGTTGCAATTTTTGAGTTCCGAGTTCCGCCGCCATTTCTCGTGTGGTTTTGGTTGGGTCTTCTTCCACTTTTGACCTCAGCTGGTCGTTGTCCAGAGCAAGATGACGGCCCCGACCTTCCTTGTCTTCGAGGTCGAAATCTCCTCTGCGAAACTTCTGGAACCAACGCTGCACCGTGCACTCATTAATAGCCCCCTGACCCCACACTTCATTAATATTACGAGCCGTTTGCGCAGCGCTGCGCCCTAATTTAAATTCGTAAAAATAAATTTGACGAAAATCGCACTTTGACATTTTCGATTCAAGACCTTTGAACACACTGAACAAAACGATTTTACTAAACAAATTCATGGTGAAAGAGAGGGTATTAGATAAGGTTTGTTTTGGTATAATAATGATGAATGTTAGGATTAGCTTTGTTTACACAATTGGAATTAAGATATTGCAATAGAGGAAACCTGCATTAATTTTGCATCAACCCAATATTATAGTCTGTTGTTTTATTTTATGTTTTTCGTTGTTATTGACCAAAATAGTTGGGGAAAAAATCAGGACTTCTTTTGTGTTTTTTCTGCTGATTTAGTATTGTGGTAAGTTAAAATGTTTTGCGCCTTATTACATTTCATTAATACTTTTTTGAGGCTTGAATTTTTTTTCAATTAGATTTTAGTTTTTTCATAAATTTGGATTTTTTTTTTTTTTTTTTTTTTTTTTTTCCTATTGAGAGAATAATAGTAATGGGGCAAAAGAGTTAGCGTCCAGAAAATACCAATGGGATAATATGACTCAGCCATGAAATACTACTGAGACAAATATGTCCCACTTGTTTTGCACCTCCCCCCAATTAGAAAATTGATTTCCTCCGTTTTTAAATTTAAAAGAAGGTACTTAACACTTTAATGACCAGGCGTTGATGACTATAAGCGTTGATGACCATCTGGTTTTACGCCTCAAAACCCAAACCAACTTTAATGAGCTACCACTACAAGCCTCCCAGCAGGTGTCCACGCCCGCTACACAATCGGTTTTCCTCATCCACAAATCTTGGCTAGAGGACCAGACTACATAATTGATTTTCTTTTGATACCCGACCGCGTTGGGTCCCAGAAACATTTTAATGAACTTGAGTTGTACTTTTTCTCTCATTTTTTTATGATATTGAAAAAAAAAAAAAAAAAAATATATATATATATATATATATATATATATATATATATATATATATATATTTATATATATTTACCCATGTAAAATAAAAAAAAATGTTATTAATTTATTTTTAAACAATTAATCATAGCAAATAATTACATTAAATAATTTAAAAAACAGTCATCTGACACCTTTCCTATGAATTAATCTAATATACTTCAACAAAATAACTTTTTAAAAAAATTACAATATATAGCAACTTTTTTTACTTTATTTTTTGTACATTTCGCTTCCTGAAATTTTAAATAGCACCCATTACAGTATATTCTAACTTTATTAAAGAACCCTAGTTTTTATCAAATCTGTGCGACTGAAAAGATCGTCGAATAATAAAGGAGCGGAGTCACTCTAGAGGATCTTTTTTAAGAAGCGCCCTTACAACCTCTTCTTTAAAATTTGTTATAGACATTTTTCTCGCCTAAAGCTGTTATAAATAATTAGTTCATTTAATAGAAACGCCCCAAAAATAAGATCAGTTGCAATTTTGTGATGCCACTTAAGGTTCGCCGTAAGCTTGTGGAATAGGACGACATTTGGTCTGAGGTATCAATTGACGATTTTCCACTGTTATAATCGACAATCATCCTTGGTTTTGTCATAACTTTCGTCATTTCATCCGTGTGTTTAGTAGAGAGCATAAGGACATCTCTTTTATCCTTCAGCGGGCCTAAACGCTCTCTGGTAACTTTCCAGGCGCCCGCTTCATTTATTATTATTTTTTTTTTTAACTAAAAGTAACTTTTTTCACAATTTTTTTAATACTATGTGTTTTTTTGGGTCAAATAAAACACAAATAGATGACAATAATTTTTTTTTTCTCATCATTGTCGTCATTGTTCTTTTGTTCTAATATTTGTTCGTTAATTATCAGGCCGATTTGCAAAAGAAATTCTTGGATATTTTTTTAAAAACACTTTATTTATTCCAGTATCGCGACGTTTCAGCCTCTAGGGCCATTTTCAAGCTTCATGCATATCCATCTCAATTATCTTTTAATTTTACCGCTTTTCACCAGCGTCGTCATAATTTTTTTAAAATGTCATTTTTCAAAAAAAAAAAAAACTTAACAGTTTTCAGCCGCCTTTTAGGTGTTCTCGTGCGCGACTGTTCAGTCTGATTCAGTCGCGCACGAGAACACCTAAAAGGCGGCTGAAAACTGTTAAGTTTTTTTTTTTTTGAAAAATGACATTTTAAAAAAATTATAACGACGCTGGTGAAAAGCGGTAAAATTAAAAGATAATTGAGATGGATATGCATGAAGCTTGAAAATGGCCCTAGAGGCTGAAACGTCGCGATACTGGAATAAATAAAGTGTTTTAAAAAAAATATCCAAGAATTTCTTTTGCAAATCGGCCTGATAATTAACGAACAGATGACAATAATGTTTTGGGCCATGGAACCAAAATAGCCTGTTTTGGTCGGTCCCAGTTGGAACCACTGCACTGTGGAGAAAACTGCTATTTTAGGAGTGCAAAAGTCAAAATTCGAAAGTGCAATAAAAAGCCCAATATTATAACAGATGTAAACACAAGTGTCTTGAGAAATAAAAACTAGTCCCTCTACCTTTTAAACATCTTTTATTTGTAAGTAATTATCAACAGACCGTAATGCGTATTGATATCTCAGTTCGGTTCAGACCTCTATTTAGATAGGCTGTGAAAATTTGAAAAAAAAACTTAATTATAATCATAAATGGCATCTTCAATTGAATATAACAGATACAAAATTACTAATTAAAATAACGATGGTACATATGCATTTTGTAATTTTTGGTAAATTTACTTTCAATCAATACTACACTCTAGGAATCACCTAGATTCACTTTGAATCCAACAAACACTTTTTTTGAATGGACTGCTAAAACAATTTTTAGAAGAATCATCCGTGGCTATTTGCGGCATCTATAGTTACTTATATTGTTCACATAATAATACTCTTTTTAGAAACCCATCGATTATTACTCGTTGGATAAAAAAAGTATTGAAATCGCCAAAATCCTTCGATATTTTGATATATTTTTACATTTCCTGGGGTGTAGAATCAAAAAAAGATTAAATCTCAATGGTGTCGCACTGTGGCGAAAATCTTAAGATTGGCAAATTAAAAATTCGGAAGAACGATTAGAAGCTCAATGGGGTTAGAGATGTAAACGTAAACACAAGTGTCTAGAGAAATGAATACCTTAGTGAAATTGACGCACTTTGAATTAGATTACAAGAATCGGATGACGATTAAGAAGAAAAAATGTAATTTCTAAAATAAAATCTAGTTTACCCCTTTCATTTACTTTTTTTTTTAAAAAAACATACCTACCTTCTCTGAATTATCAGCCAATAACATGGGTTAGCTATGGATATTAATTTTTGTATAATTTTATCAGAATACATATTAACAGTGTTTTTTAGATCAAATAAATTTGTTTTCTTACTTGTCCCATAAGCAACCTACGCCATGATATATATATTCATTAATCCCTAGTAGATATTTTCCAGTTATTGGGACTACTGCATGACAATTCAATATAAAAAAATTGGTTCAAAACTATATGGAAAACGTTTTTTCTAAAAGAGATTTTTTTTTTCATTTTCAAGTAGATTTCTAGGAAAAACAAATAACCAATTTGTTGGTTGGATTGACAATTTTTGTGATCATTATGAATTTTGCACTCCTAGAACAGCTGTTTTCCTCACTGTGCGCTACATCGGTCTCATACGCCTGCTTTGGTCCATAAGAGGTACTCCTAACAGGCGTGGTCGTTAAAGTGCCAAACAGCAAAAAAAATAATAATAATAATAGGTAGTCAAGAGGTTAATACGATATATGACATTATAGTATTATTGAAAGAATTGTCTAGCTGCTTAAGCTCTCCTTATCCCGTGAAATAATCGATAGTAGCTAAGAATCGATGGGAGCGACAGAGCGCAGCCTGGTGACGACTATGGGAAGGAGAGAGTTGGCGGCGGGCCATGGAAGACAGGCAGTCCGCAGCGAGAGCTCTTCCTGTTCTGCCACGGCCCCTCAGAACTTCCGGTCTTCCTGAGGAGATGCCTCGCCGCCCTTCCGGATAGCAGCAGCTCCAGGTGAGTGGTCTCTGATCTGTGTCCAGCTTCTTGTCTCTATCTCGTCTCCTGTATCCTCTTCTCTGCGGAGGTCGGGCATCGTCTAAATATAGCCGTCGCGGGTGCTCTGTTCGTTATACAGTTCCTGTCTGCTTCAACCATCTCAACATCGCGAATGGGAACGCATAGAAGCGGTAGAGAACGAATCGTGCGCCGATACAACTTTGACATATATTCGGTATTTTTAGAAACAGTGAAATCGGGAAGGTATCTTCCTGGCACGTGAACCCTCAACGACTATTTGTATCATCATTTGTTTACTATATTACTAACATTATAGAAGGAAATGTGTTCATGTGATTTCGATAAAATTACTATATAGGTAAGTGAAAGTAAAAATGCGATTATTTCTAAAAGATAATTACACTTTTGATTTAATTCCGAATCACATGAACACATTTCCTTCTATAAGGTTTAAATATGGTAAACAAATGATTCCCATATTAATAAGGCAAAATAATAGAAATAGAAAAACACAGAAGCGAAAATAACATAAGAGAGATGTACAAAGGTATAAACAAATCGCGTAAAAAATTTGAACCTCTATTGAATGGTGTGAAAGATGTGAATAACAGTATAATTGTGGATCCGACTGAGATATTAAGTAAATTTAAACAACACTTTGACGGCATTCTAAATACTCACTCTGAATATCAGAGCGCTGAACCATGGATAGACGCACCGAGTAAAGAGGAAGTCGAAATGGGGATAGGAAAATTAAAACGTTATGAAGCTGCAGGAAATGATAATATCACGAGTGAATTAATCAAGGCGTGTGGAGAAGCGGGCGTTTCCAAAATAAATTTTTTAGTTAAAAAGATCTGGGAAAATGAAAAAATGCCCGAAGAATGGAAAGAATCAATACTTATTCCGATTCACAAAAAAGGACCGAGGACTGATTGTAACAACTATCGTGGGATCTCTCTTCTCCCAGTATGCTATAAAATATTCTCTTCAATACTAACTAACCGAATCACGGAATACGCTGAGGAAATTATCGGAGACTACCAATGTGGTTTTAGGTGGAAACGCTCGACTGTTGATCAAATATTTTCCTTACGTCAAATATTAGAGAAGAAGCTGGAATACAACGGTGTAGTCCATCAACTCTATATGATTTTAAAAAGGCTTATGATTCCATAGACCGTCAGAAGCTATATAACATCATGATTAAACAGGGAATACCTAAAACGTTAGTAAACCTAGTAGAGATGTGTTTGTCGGAAACATTTCATAAAGTTAGAATCGGTCATAATTACTCCGAGAGATTTGAGGTGCGATCGGGTTTGAAAGAGGGTGACTTCCTTTCACCTGTTTTGTTTAATATAGCTTTAGAATATGTCATAGAAAAGGTGATGTGTACCGAGAAAGGCTTAAATATGGGTGACAAGATTCCGGTTTTGGGGTATGCCGATGATTTGGTACTGCTAGGTGAAGACACGGAAACCATAACAACTAAATACAAGGGTGTTAATAAAAACCGGTAAACAAATAGGTCTCGAATTAAATACCGATAAGACGAAATATATGATTAGTAGTAGCAATGGTGGCGATCTTGATGATATTAATATTTCAGGGCATACTTTTGAACACGTAGAGAAATTCAAGTATTTAGGTTCAATAAAAACAAGAAAAAATGAAATCCAGGAAGAAATAAAGTCCCGGTTAAAGGCGGGAAATGCGTGTTATTATTCAGTTGCTAAATTACTTAACTCGCGGCTTCTGTCTAAAAACTTAAAGGTTAGAATTTACAAAACTATTATTCTTCCGACAGTTCTTTACGGATGTGAAACGTGGCCGCTTACTTTGGTTTTCGAAAATAAGATACTGCGTAAAATATTTGGTTTCAAAGAGAGATGAGGCCACTGGGAAGTTTAGAAGGTTGCACAACGCGGAATCGCGGAGTTTGTACTCTGTGAATATAATTAAGTTGATAGCATCGCGGAGACTCAAATGGGCGCCTAAAGTTGTTGGGCTCGGTGAGGAACGGATTTCGAGAAAGTTGGTATTCGCTAAACCGACTGGTAGGCGTCCGAAAGGTAGGCCAAAGCGTCGATGGGATGATTGCATTAAGGCGAATCTCGGGGGCTTGGGCTTGACCGGCGAAAATTGGACGAGTCTGTGCAGGCGAAGTTTAGTGGTATCGGCATCGAACCTTCGGGTTCAGTAAGCCTATTATTATTATTAAACAAATGATTCCAGATTTCGATGCGAAAATAATGAAATAAATTGGTCAAAGAAAAAATATATAAGATGAAAGCCCTAATTTATGCCTATTCAGATTTAATTAGGATTTAACGAGTACCTGCATCTCTGGACCACCATTTTACGTTTCCTCTGAAGGACGGCATAACAAAGGATATTTCTCTCCCTTAAAAAATTCTAGGTCGATTTGCCAGGTTCTACATCAAATTGTAGCTATTCATTGTTTCGCGGATTGAAATAAACTCCTCTAGAGCCTGGTACTTTTTTCTTCATTTCCATTTCCCCAACTAGGCCATTTCCAAGATGTATAGTTTCGGTAGAGGTATTTCGCATGCAATGTACCTGATACAGTGAAACCCCAAAAACCTAATACTTTGGATTTAGAGGATCCTTGCCCGTCGACTCGAGTCGTCAAAATCACAATTGGCTTATCTCCATTCCACCGAGACATGCCCCGTTCATTATAAATTATTACTGTAGATTGTGTATTTTACTTCTATCTGGTTCAGACATGACATAAGTTTGTATAATTAATTACAATGAAGCATTTAATTTTGGTTTAAGAATTTAGCAATACAATTAATCAATTGATAAAGTTAACAACGGCAATGAGAATGAGTGTGTGAAAGTGGTAGAGATGACTCGATATGAAGTCGTTAATTCTGCGACCCATTCGCGAGCCAAGTAATGTTCTAATTCCTTCCAGTGTATTTCGCTACTCTATATTAACTGTTACTTATACATTTCTTAGCTGATATGTTTCTGAAGGCCTTTCTACTACGATATAATGTATATTATATGCTAGTACATATATATATTAGTACCATTTTTTCCAAAATTATGAAGGACGAGTTTCAATAGTTACTCTATTCCTTTTAGGAAATTTTACAGAAAACTCAAAAGATTTTCATTAATATTTTATCGAACTAATTTATTACTAATTTATCTTGGCCGAATCACGTCATCGCAAGGCCGTTGGCCTAGAAACAGTACGAATCTCTACATGTACTGAGCCCAAAACTCTTCATGGGTTGTAGTGGTACAAGTTTTTTTTTTTTTTTTTTAATAATATGGATATAGTACTTTTTAGAATGAAACGTGGATATAGTACTTTTTGGAAAGAATTAAAAGGGATATAGTACTTTTTGGAGGAATATAACGCGAGATAAGAGTCATCATAACCTTTCTCATACAACAATGTTACTCATAACTATGTCTTTATACGTTAATTACTAAGTTATGTATAATACCATATTCTCACTCTTAGAAATATCTTTATTCTTGTTATTGATTTTATGTCTATTCTTCATATAGAAAGCGAATTTTCAAAGGACTTTTTATTAATTTTTGGCGCTATAATAAGAAAGTATGTAATTATGAAATTGGTTTTGAACTTTTACTTATTCTTCTGTGAATTTAAAATAAAATTATTTATATTACTTACTCCGTATAAAAAATACTTAACGATAAAGACTGATAAATAAATAACTTTTAAGCTTTTATTTTGGTCTTTTACCTTTTAAAAAAAAAAAAATTCTAGTAGTAAAATTAAAATGTGAGTTACTGAAAATTTGTATATCAAAATTATGTGGCTGCCAGAAGACATACTAAACAAAAACTTAATTTAATTGAGAACCGAACGAAGCAACGCAACTAAGTTTAAAATATTCTTAAAACCGATTATCAGGTTAAAACCATTGATCAAAATAATAGCTGTGATTTGAAGACGTGCTGAATGAATTAATAAAAATGCGTAAAATGAAGAAAACCATAATTGATGGTGATTTATTGCGGGGTTAGGAGCATCTGTTGTAAAATAAGAAATATAGTACCTTTTGGAAGGAAATGAATAGAAAGGTTATTGGTTTACAGACCTTTTTGCGGGACTTGGTGTTTTGGACTCAAGAGACCCTAAAACGTGTATTTTCATCGAAAACTGGAATCCTAAAATTTTCACGATCTCAATACTTTCCCTTACAATATATTTCATATATAGGTAAGTGAAAGTAAAAATGCATTAATTATTGGCTTAGACACTTGTTTAGTGGATTCGATATTCCGCCACTCCACCACGCCAGCCTTCGACTAATACCTTGCCGCCTGAAGAGGACTGATGATGATTGTTCAATTGAGGCCGAGCTGTAGCGACCATCAGACATATCCTCAGCTGTGTTCAGGCAAGACCTCACCCAGCCCAGAAGGACAGTGGCTAATAATTGATAGGACGTTGGGGCGCGATCGATCTCAGGCCTTGAGGAATCTAAAGCAATAGCATTAGCATTGCTACTCTGGCGCCTTCAGTGATCATACCGCACCTCCGGATCCAGTGCCTTTTTGTTCAATATCACCTGAGTTCTGTTTTCATATATTTTGTGTTTAATGGAAGCATTGTCGACTGAATCTTCAGGCCGAGCTACACGGTAAAATACAGGTAGATCAGGAAAGGTGAAATATCGTGAGATTTGGTGAGAGTGAATATTATAATTCTCACAATTATTTTATTAACTACCCTTTGTTTAATTTGACCAATAGAACGAAACCTTTCTAATTGACCGCGTTTCAAGATGCGGAGAATCCCAATAAAGAGTTTAAAAAAAAACCCGTTTCTCCAAATTAATTAATAAATAAATAACAAATATTTATTGATTTTTGCTTTAGTGCTATTACTCAGAGACTTACATTTTCTAGAAAATGAAAATCATTGATATTGGTTAAGAAATAGCAGAGTATAGCATTTTGAAACTAGCAGTGGTTATATGCCATTTTCCATTGAATTATTTATTACTTAACCATTCGAGACGAGGATTTTTTCGAACACGGTCCCAGGAGCTAAATTTTTTTTTAGTGCCATTTGATGATAAAATGAAAAAAGAATCATTCTAATTGGTATAAATATAGCGTTTTGAAATTAGCAGTAGTGATATGCCATTATCCTTTGAATTATTGCTTTTCATATTACTTAATTACCTATCAAGTTATATAAACAGTCATATCCTAATATTGTTATTTGGAAATAATAAACCATTGTCTAATAATTTGTTGCGTTTTTTTTTTTTTTTTTAACTTTATTATAAATAATGTTTAATTTCTTAAAATGAAGTTTCTACCTTTAGAAAACATGTTTAGTTTTTATTATTATATTTTTTAAATAATATTTAATAATATCATAGGATGTTTCAAAAAGTAATATTTAATTTCATTATATAATTTTTTTTTTAAATAAGACTTTCCCCTCTCCTGCTACTTTAGTGAACTCTCACAAGACCTCACTTTTCGATATTTTACCTTACCTACACCTACCTAACTTTGAGTTTTGCTAAGTGTTTGTCTTTGTCGATAATGCTTTTGGGGTATGTTTTGAAAGCTACCATTGTTGCAAGCGAGTCTATAATGATAGAATTATCAGAGAAACATTTTCTGTTATATATTTATTTTTTCTTTCACTTACCTACATAAGAAATATTAAGTAAGAGAAAGTATTGCGATCGTGAAAATTTTCGAATTCGAATTTTCACCGGAAATACACGTTCAATGGTCCCCTGAGACCATATGACCAAGTCCCGCAAAAAGATCTGTGTGTGGTGAGTCTAGCACAAAAACGAAAAGTCGTACAAAACTGAAATTTCATATTAAAGACAACTATACGTCCGAGATGTTACAGCGGCTTTTTCAATAAAATCGGCTGACTAGAAGTGCTACTTTATTCCGTGCATTTTGCATCTTACGGCTCTAAAAATTTTGATTAAACTCGCTGTATCGATTTAAAATTTAATGGACTTTAATATCGTGTAGGTTTCGTTCTGATTGAAATAATCTGATAGGGCTTGAAATAATAAAATAAATAATATGCCGGTATTTTGAATTTTTTTTCTCTAAAGTACCTCTAGTTTTGTAGATTCTATAAAATTAACCATATCATATTTATTAAATTGATAAAAAAGGGAATAATATATTAGCTGTACGAATTCGGTATAAATGAGAAAGAGTAAAAATATTTTTTTATATAATTTTTGTATTTTTGAAGATAAGAATAGTAATATAGATGTATAATATACCGTTGGAAAGCTAAAGATTTCACAAAAAAAAAGTATCTTATGCACATAATGGCAAACGTTAATGGAGGTAAAAAGTGAATAAAGGAAAGAAGAAAGAAACAAGTGAAGGAAAAGTGATAAAAAGCCGATAAAAACCGATATAATAATATAATAGATATTTAATAAAACATACGTTTCTATTTTGAAACTCAATGTAATTAATTCACTAACTCTAAATTAATTTAACTGGTCCCTCCGCCAGACATGTATGTTAAAGTGTATGCTTACTGTACAAAATTTTTATTCTTAAAGGACATAGTCACAGAATAAAGTTATTATTTATTATTGTTATTAAGTATAACAATAACAATAACTTAAGTAAGGCATGGGAGGTGGGTGGCCGAGTGGATTAACTCTCGCTCAAAGCAACGCATGTTGCCCAGCAACCTGATAATCTAAAACTTATGATAACATAAATAGGGGATTTGTTTCGCACTTATAGGGGGATTTTAACTCAGGCATTGATCCCCCAACCTCACCCAAATCTCCCTATAGCCTAAAAAGGCGAGGTAGGAGAGAACAAAAAAAAATTAGAAAGATCCATGTGTATGACTGTCCCTTAGAGCAGCTGAACCATCACAACCGCACCGTGTCGCGGGCACTGTATACCTAGCCCCTTTAATGTATTGCAAATGACAGTAGGAAAAAAATAAATACACTTTTGGTGGGCGTATCACACGACTTTCATTTACCTGGGCTGTTAAAATCAATTAAATTAACTTAAATTTAAAAATTTAAAAGTTAATATAATTAAATAGTTTATTAAGTTTTGTTGGAAGCACACAATTTAGATTGAATAATTTAATGTCCTTATATGTTTATTTATTTAACGTCCCTTTTTGCTACTGTGGCTAATCGGACGATGCTACAGTGGGAGTTCTAAATTTTGCCTATTCAGGTTTTATTAGGATAGGGATTTTTAACGATTACCAGGCATCGCACAGGGTCGGGACCACCTTTTTACGTTCCACACGAAGGACGCCATAACTAAAGATTTTTTACTCCCATTAAAAAATCCTAGGACCATCTGCGGGTTTGAACCCGTGATCTTTGGCAATTGTATGCAGTATTTGTTACTTTGCATTACCTTTTATAATTTTTTTTATGAGATATTCTTTCTAAACTCTCTAGCTTTCCAGCGGTATATTATACATCTATATTATAAATCTATTCTTGTGTTCAAAAAACCCAAAATTACATTAACAAAATATTTTGGCGCTTTTCTCCTTTTATCAAATTAGTTCAACTGGTTTATTTAGCCGTTTTTTATCAATGCTAAGAAGATATGTTTTTTATTTTCGAATTAACAAAATTAAGGGTACTTTACAGAAAGAAAATATAAACTATCGGTATCTAAGCCCTGTCAGACTATTTCAATTAGAATGAAACCTACGTGATATTAAAGTTCTTTAAATTTTACATCGATATGGCGAGTTTAATCAAAATTGTTAAAACTGTTTCGAAAAAACTTAAAAAGGTGCAAAATGGTATAATGTATTGGGTTGATGCAAAATTAATGCAGGTTTCCTCTATTGCAATATCTTAATTCCAATTGTGTAAACAAAGCTAATCCTAACATTGATCATTATTATACCAAAACAAACCTTATCTAATACCCTCTCTTTCACCATGAATTTTTTTAGTAAAATCGTTTTGTTCAGTGTGTTCAAAGGTCTTGAATCGAAAATGTCAAAGTGCGATTTTCGTCAAATTTATTTTTACGAATTTAAATTAGGGCGCAGCGCTGCGCAAACGGCTCGTAATATTAATGAAGTGTGGGGTCAGGGGGCTATTAATGAGTGCACGGTGCAGCGTTGGTTCCAGAAGTTTCGCAGAGGAGATTTCGACCTCGAAGACAAGGAAGGTCGGGGCCGTCATCTTGCTCTGGACAACGACCACTACAGCTTTCTCAATCGAGGTGAGACTATAACTGCGGACAAGTACTGTCAAGAAATTGACAGCATGAATCAAAAATTGCAACGTCTTTGCCCAGCATTGATGAATCGGAAGGGGTCGATCCTGCTCCACGATAACGCCAGACCACACGTTGCACAACCAACGCTTCGACGACTGCACGAGTTGGGCTACGAAGTTCTCCAACATCCGCCTTATTCACCTGACCTCTCTCCTACAGACTTCCACTTTTTCAGGCATCTGGACAACTTTTTGAGGGAGAAAAATTTTCAAAACCAGGACGATATTGAAAATTCTTTTCGTGATTTCATTGAGTCCAGGGATTCGGATTTTTTTTCTGGTGGAATAAGAAAGCTTGTTGAACGTTGGCAAAGTGCATTGATTCAGATGGAAATTATTTTGATTAAATATATATGGTTAAAGTAAAGATATGGCGTATTTACAATACCTACTAAAAACCTGCATTAATTTTGCATCAACCCAATAGCACTTTCTGTTGGCCGCTTTTAGTGAACACCTATATATAGTATATCGTATAGTTTTCATAAATATGAAATTTCAGTTTTGTACGTCTTTTCGCTTTCGCGCAAAACTTACCACATACGGATACATACACAGAGACATTTCTTCGAAACTACTGGACCAAGTGTTTTTTAATTTCGCCACAAAAATACACCTATACGTTGATATCAGTTGGTTATTTTTAAAATGGTGAGTGATTAAAAGTGATTTACTTTAATAACCCAGTTATTTTTTGAAGTTAAAGAAAAAACTTATTAGGGTTTTTAACCAAAAACAGCAAATAATTATAAAAAATAAAAATAAATAAAAGAAAAAAAGAAAGGAATAAATTGAAATTTTACCTATAAATACGCCTTTAGTTCAGTTATGTTAGGAATCAGTGGTTTGATAAGCAAAAACAAAAAAAATGCAATCTTGCCTATATATACGTTTGTAACTCCGTTATTTTCGAAGATAGAGAAACATTTTAATATTGTTTTTTAACCAAAGAACCGCGAATAATTATTTTAAAAAAATGGAATTGAGAAACCTATAAATACGCCGATAGTTCAGTTACGTTTGAAGATCGATAAAAATATGTATAGAGTTTTGGAATCAGTGAAGTGCGATAAACAAAAACAATTGAAATCTTGCCTGAATACACGCTTGTAACTCCGTTGTTTTCGAAGATAGAAACTATTTTGTCAGTGTATTTTAACCAAAAAATCGCGAATAATTATAAAAAATCTCTGGAAGGAATTGGTCCGGGTGGCGGTCATTAAATGAAACACCTAAATAGTTTTACCTATTTATTGTTTGCCAACGTGCCAACAAAGGAGGGTCGAAACGTTGGCCAACAATAAATAGGTAAAACTATTTAGGCGTTTCATTTAATGACCGCCACCCGGACCAATTCCTTCCAGTAATTCTCAACGGTCAACTAATTACATCCACGATTGAGACGTTGATTTCCAAAAGGTACTAAAGGACATTTTTTACGAAATTGATATTTTTACATATTTATATTCTACTCATTTAGTTTTATCTAAATCTTAAATTTGATTGTATTTAATGAACACTCATGTCCTTTAATAACGTGATTTAGGAATGCCATTAATTTCTTAAGATAGTTATTACACATTTAGTTTCATTCCAAATCATACCAGAACATTTCATTTCATAACTTTAATATGGTTTTAATAATATAATAAAGAAATAATTCTAGATTTTAATGCGAAAAGAAGCAAATTAGATGGTTTAATAATAGAGTAATGAGAGATTTTCGCGCTTCCTGTAAAATTCCCCAGAATGGAAATCAACGCCTCAATTATAAAAAATAATTATACGCCCATATCTCAGTCAGTTGTGAAGAGAAAAATATGCATAGTTTTAGATTTAGTAAATTGCGATGAACAGAAGAAAAAAAATATGATAAATATTTTGTTTTGTACTTTCTAATAATTTCAAACACATTTTGGACGCCGCACCTATTATTAAAACTATGGCATCTTAGTTGCGAATTATATTCTTTTAAAATTTCTGAGATCGCGTGTATCAAATTTTGTGTTCAGTATTAGCGATTTCTAATATGCCAGTGATCATTATTTGTTGAAGTCAACACCTCAACCGCTAAGATCGATAATGAACTTAGAGGTTTCCGGAATAAGGAACAGTCGGACTTTCTTTAACTCCGTTCCTGAACTAGCAGAGATGCGATCTACCCGTGCTTGGAGAATGCAAGCCTGACCTTTACAGCAAAAGAATAAAACAATAGCTCATCTTATTTTTAGCGAGTTCTAACTCTGAGTCTTGTGATTCATTCAATAGTGATTCGTTCCCAAATTAGAAATATATTTCCTAAATTTACTGCAAGAAATACTTTTAGTGGTAAAAAATAAAGTATTAGACCACCATCCAGATGATTAAAAAAATCCTTACTGGTTCAACTCGAATCTTCAGAATTATATTCCATTTTGGGAGTGTTTTCTTTCAATCGTGATTTTTTAGCTCATCTATGATCTGTATACAAATAAGAGATTATGTGTTGGGTGAAACTAATGAGCTCTTCTCACAACTGCATAATTTTTGTGCAAGATAAATGTTCATTTTTTGTTGTTGAGATTTGAGACGTTGATTTCCAAAAGGTACTAAAGGACATTTTTTTTTTTACATTGATATTTAAACATATTTGTATTTTAATGGTTTAGTTTTATCTAAATCCGTCATCAGATTTTATCTGAAAAATATGGCAATTCTAATCTAAAAGGTAATATATTCAATATTATACAGCAGAAGCACCCGTACGTAATATATTGCCATTAATTTATTGTTTTCTTCATTTTATGCATTTTTATTGATTCATTTAGTACGTCTTGAATCACCGCTATTATTTCAATCAATGGTTTTAACATAATAATCGGTTTTTAGGCTGTTTTGAACAACTTAGTTGCGTCGCTTCGGTTCTCAATTAAATTAAGTTTTTTCATAGTATTTCTTTTTGCAGTCACATAAATTTGATATAAAATTTTTCATAAACTCAATTTTTAGTAGAATAATGATATTTTATCCATGAATTAGAATTCTTGCTAAATAAGAGAAGAAAAGCCGTGCCTGATCTAAACTTATAGAATTTATTTTAATTTTAAAACAGATAAAATACTTTTTTTTTTTTTTTTTTTTTATTTATTTATAGTAATTTACAACTGTACTAAAGAATACAAAAAGTAAATATGTAGAATGAATATAAAAAGTCATGAAAATGTCTTGAGAAAGAACCACCCAGTGGTAGCACTTCACTAACTATTTTAATACAGTAGGTCCCGAGGCCACCTTCTTTTCAGTCGCCTTGGAGGGTTATCAGGGATATCTGAGGAAGATAAATTACGGACAAGTGGGTTTGTATGTGCAGGGAGTTTAGAATGGAAAGAGGAGTATCTATCACGGGCTATGTCTGCAACAAATGGGATGTTTAGGTCATTATGGAGGATTTCATTTGTGACAAAATAAGGAGCATTCAGGATTTTGCGAAGGATTTTGGATTGTAAGGACTGGATGCGGGAGGAATTAGATGGTTTCGTAGAGCCCCAAAGCTCGATTCCATATGTCCAAATAGGTCTGATAATTGTGATGTAGATGAGTCTTTTGTAATGTACTGGAAGTTTTGAGCGTTTGTCTAGTAAGTGTTGTAGTAATCGATATCTTCGAGCAGTTTCTTGTCGTTTCAGTCTTGTGTGAGGATTCCAAGTAAGGTGCTTGTCAAGATGGAGACCTAGGTATCGGATTTGTTCTACAGAAGTAAGGGTAATGTTATTAAAGGATACTGGGGGACAGGAAGTCATCGGTTTGCGACGAAGGGTAAAGGTGATTTGGTGGGATTTGTTGGGATTTATTTTAATCCTCCAATTTTGACACCATTCTTCAATGGCTTTGATGTGGGACTGAAGGATTTGGGATGCAGTAGTTGGATCAATATGGACTGATAAGACACACGTTTCATCAGCATAAGTATTGAGGACAGTGCGAGGATGGAGTGGAATGTCAGCTGTATAAAGGGAGTAGAGGATAGGACCTAAGATACTACCTTGAGGCACTCCAGCAGATAGGGAAAATGTGGATGAGTAGGAAAAGTTGTGGTTTACCTTAAAGGTTCTGCCAGTAAGGTAGGAACGCATTAATAGGAAATATGTAGGGGTGAGGAATTGATGGAGTTTGTAAAGCAGTCCCTGGTGCCAGACTCGATCAAATGCTTGTTCTACATCAAGAAAGGCTCCAGTGCAGTACATTCCCCGCTCCAATGTGGAGGACACTACATCCACCACGCGGTGACATTGTTGTATTGTAGAATGAGATGTTCGAAATCCAAACTGGTGGTCAGGGATAACATGATTCATTTCTAGGATAGGATAAAGACGTTTTAGAAGGAGTTTTTCTAGGATTTTGCCCATGATGGGCAAAAGGGAGATAGGACGATAGGATGACGGATGTTCAGGAGGCTTATTGGGTTTTTGTATCATTTTTACTATTGAAAGTTTCCAAGCAGTAGGAAAATACGTGGATCTGAGAGTGGCATTGTATATTTAGGTAAGGAAAACGACGGCTTTTCGAGGAAGTTGTTTTAGGATGTGAGGTGTGATAAGATCATGGCCAGGAGTTTTTTTGGAAGGTAATTTTTTAATTATGTTTATGACTTCAGAAGGATGAAAGGCTTTAGGAGGAAGGGACATTTGGAGTGGGATAGCTAGTTCTGCCTCAACATGTTCAATGTGGGTTGGATTTAGGATATCTGGATGAGGGTTAAAAATATTGAAGAGGTGTTTACCAAATATTTGTGACTTTTCTTGATCTGATCGTGACCAGTTATTGGATTCATTGAGGAGCGGGTGATTAAATGATTTAAATTTAAGGAGTTTTTTGGTTGCTATCCATAAGGATTATCAGAGGTGTTTAGGTTTTCTGTAAAGTTTGTACTTTAAATTTTCTTATTTCTTTTTTTAATTTGTTAGTAAGTTGCGTGTAACGAGCTTTGTCAGATGGGTACCTAGTTTTATGCCACTTAGTCCTTGCTAGTCGTTTTTCTTTTAGAAGCATTCGGATATGTAGTGGCAAGTTATTGTTAAGGTCTTGAGGGTATTTGTTTGTAGGGTGTGATGTGTTGTTTTTGATAACTGTCTCAATTGTTTTTGTGAGTTGTTCAATGGCTGAGTCAATGTGTTGTTTGGAATTGTCAAGTCAAGGTTGCTTTCCATGTCAAGTCGAAAATTGTCCCAGTTAACATGTCCAGTAATCAGTGAAGGAAAAGAAGGTTTCGGAACAGGATTGGAATGCATGAGAAGCAGAACTGGACTATGGTCTGAGGAAAGGTCATCTAAGGTTCTTATCGTGGTTTGGACTGTAGGTATTTGGGATGTAACGAATATATCAAGTATATCAGGGCGTTTTTTAAGCGATGTTGGCCAATAAGTAGGGTCTGAGGGTGAAAGGACGGAATAGCTATTGGAGTGAGTGATCTGGGAAAGAATCCTGCCACGAGTATTGGACGTTCGACATCCCCACCGTTGGTCTTTGGCGTTGTAGTCTCCACCAGCAATGAAGCGCGGACCAAAGGATCTGAATAAGGTATCAAGGTGATTATAGGATAAGGAATTACCAGGAGGGCAGTATACAGCTGAGAGCGTTGTGGTAAAGGGGTGGCAGGATAAGGTGATAGAGGTTGACTGAATGGTGTCGGTTGGAGTGGAGGGAATCAGAGAGTGGGGTAAGGATTTGTGAATAAGGATACATGAGCCTGCATGGGATGTGTTATCTGGATGATTTGATCTGTAAGTAATGTAGTCCCGTATGTAAAAGTGAGAATGTGTTGTGAAATGAGTTTCAGTAATCAGGGCAATGTCAATGTGATTGTCGTGAAGAAAGATGTCAAGTTCGTTTCTGTGATTCTTCAGACCATTGGAATTCCATAGTAGAATAGCTAGGGTCTGTTTGTTCATCTTGGGAGATTAAGCGGGAACTGTGATAGGAGACTTGTAAGGAGATTGATGAGTGGTTTATGGTGTTTTAGAGGTCAAGAAGGAAGGATGAAAGAATTGATGTGATATCAGTTGGAGGTTGATAGGAATAGGCAGGGGTGTCGAGGGATAAAGGATTAAACTCTTTCGGAGTGGTTGGGATTTTTCTCTGAGGGAGTTGATGAGGTTCAGCATATAATATAGGAGCTTCTAATGAAAGATTGTCTTGAACTGTGGGCATTAATGAAGGTGGATGTTTGGGATTGGTCTGTGGAGGGATTAGTGGCGGTAATTTTACCCTTAGAGAAGCAGGTTTTGGGTCATTAATTGGTATTTTCGTCTGGGGATGGGAATTTTGAGGTTTAGGTTGAGTTCTCTGAGGCTGTGATTTTAAGGTATGTGGCTGGTAATAGGGGATCTGGGGTTGAGGATGGGATGTTTGAGGATGGGATGTTTGAGGATGTGATGTGGAGGTTTGAGGCGACTGAGGTTGGGGCAGAGGTATGTTGGCTATTGCAGAATAGGTGGATGTGTTGGAACTTGATGGCGGTTGATAAACGCTGGCTCCTGGAGTTCGACGGATCATCGGGGTAGTCTTGGTCGAAGGGCCGGGTGCTTCATTATCAGTTCTTGAACTCTCCAGTGGGGTTCTAGAGGCTATATTTAGGTTTTTTTGTCTCATCCAATTTTTGTATACTATGTAGCCTTTGTAACTAGCAGGATGAGCTTCACTGCACAGTGCACATTTCGCTGGGGTGTCCCGAGGCTTTAAACAGATGCTAGAAGCATGTGGGCCGGCGCATTTGACACATCTGGCTGGATGATGACAGTATCCCTTCGTATGCCCAAGATTTTGACAGTTTGCACACTGTACTATCTCATCTTTCTGTCTTGGCTCTTCGAATTTAATGCAAGAATAAACAAGCCTGTTAACTTTAAATATTTCGGGGTTGATGGATGCAGGCTCGAGATCTACAAAGAATAAAGGTAATGGAAATTTTTCTGTGGGATGGACAATACAAGAGACGTGTCGCACACTGAATCCTAGTTCCTCTAAGTCCTTTTTGATGGCCTCTATGGGGGTGGTGTAGTGAAGACCCCTTAAAACTACTCGGTATGGCTTCTCTTCTTTCAGCTGGTAGCAATGAAATTCGTATTGTTTCTCTTTCAAATGAGTGACAAGTTTTTTATAATTATCTTTAGTTGTTGTGTTAATTTTCACGTGTTTTAGTCTTGCGAAGCATTTGAAATTAGTCTGTCCAATAAGAGCTGATATTTCTTGGCCAAACTTATAAAAATTTTGAATGTTGTTAACATACACTGGTGGTGGCTCAGGTTCATTGAATTCATGGGGTGTGGAGGATGTTGTCGACGAGTTATTGATGGCTGCAACGTTGTTGCTGGAGGGTACAGATGTTGAGGCAGTTTCGGCTTGTTGAGTGTTGGCTGAAGTTGTACTTCGGTTTTCTGGAGTGCAGTTTTGTTTAGCCTTCGCCTTCTTATTTTTTTTCTTATTAGGCGAGTTACTCCCAGAATTTGGCAGAACGTTTCTGTGGCGTTTTTGTCGCGTCCTTCTTTTCAGGTACCGCGAATCAGTCTCACTAATTTCACTAAAGGGAGTCTCATTGTCTGTGTCCATCACTGAATTCACATCAGACATAATGTTTATATATTGCAAAACATATAAAAAAATAAAAAATTCCTAGTAAATTATTAATGTAAAAATATAATAATATTAAATAAAAATATATCTAAAAAAAATATATATATATATAAATGAAAAAATAAAAAATATACCCTATAAATATTAGTAATAAAAATTAAATAACCCTTTAAAAATTAAATTATATACATAACTATATACAAATAATAAAAAAAAACATTTTAAAGTAATTTTTAAAAATATTCAAGGAAAAAAAAGATTTCTTAGTTAGTCCGGGATACGAACTCAGGACGGTGGCAGGCTGATTCCCAGTGCCGTGACCGTGGACTTGAAGCGCTGGCTGATAAGAGATCGTAGGTAGGGTTTAACTGCCACGTCAGTTAGCACAAATGACACAGCTCAGTGAGCTGTCTATTAAAATAAAACCACTCACCTCAAAGTCTATTGGCGTAACGTGAAAATGTTCAAATGAGGAAACATTTTGCAAAGGCTGACTGCTGATTAACTCGATAATCGTCTGTTACACAGTGAGAAAGACAGAGCGACATGAACAATGAACTTGACAATCGGCCATGACACTTCGAATCTGATAAAATACTAAAATAAAAGTTATTTATTTATCAGCCCCTATAGTTAAATATTGTTAACACGTAGTTAATAATATAAATAAATTTGTTAAATTCACAGAAAGTATTAGATAAAGTTCAAAATAAATTTCATATTTACATACTTTCTTATTATAACGCCAAAAATTAATAAAAAGTCCTTTGAATATTCGCTTTCTATATGAAGAATAGACATTGTTAAGAATTGAAATAGTCTTATGTTTATATCTCTCCATTTGTAATTTTATTTGTTTTATTTTATGATTCATTATGTGCAAGCGCGACAGTCAATTGTTTTGTTCTATTTGAATCAGCTGTTAAATGACCGCTGGGGAGAGTGAATTCTGGGATTGTGAGGGAGAGTTAATGGAGTTATTCGCGAGTGTAGACTATGTTTAATTAAGTTGGTTGTCGCTGAATATCGCATATTATTCGTATAATCGCAACTCGCACATCATCCTAGAAGATTGTCTCAGAATTGTCGCATGGAGTAGGAGTCGCAGAAGGAGAGAAAGGAACATCGCAGACGGGAGAGGGAAGGAAGTCATCACGCACAGAAAGACCCACCGCTTGCACACTATAAAGAGTATTTGTTTTATTTTAATTAATATAAGCTTGTTCATGTTCTCTCTTTTATTATTTTATTCATTTACCCTCAACAAAATTACACAGATCGACAGGAAACTCGGCGACTCATAATAACGACCGGGTCGAGGCTGCGAACTAACGCGTTAGTCGCCCCTCATCTCAAGAGACATAAAATCAATAACAAGAATTAAGATATTTCTCAGAGTGATAATAGGGAAATATACAAAACTTAGCAATTAACGTTATAAAGGCGTTAGTTGTGAGTAATGTTGTATGAGGAAGGTTATGATGACTGTTCTTCGCGTTATATTCTTCCAAAAAGTACTATATCCCTTTTAATTCTTTTAAAAAAGTAATATATCCATATTATATTGTTGAAAAGTCATAGGGAAAGAGTGATAATTAGGAAAAATAAGTTGTTGATACAATAAAAAATCAACTTTAGATTTTAATGCTACCTAGGACTCCACCTTGACATAGGGGTGGGCATAATCAAATGATCGTCATAATCGGATGATCGGACTTCGATGATTTAAATAATCGAATGATTTCATAATCGAATGATTAATATGCTTTCTGATAGGCAATATGCCAAAATTCCCGTCTCTATGATGGCTAAGGTGGGTGAGTCTAGGTGCAAATGAGCATATAATGTATCTGATATGCAAAAAAAAAAAAAAAAAGAAAAAAAAGGTCGTTCGATTTTCCAAGCTCCTTGTACTCTCTCGATTAACGTTTAACGTTAAACAATTCAGTTCGAATGATCATTCTCCAAACCGATTAATCCGATAATCGATTAATCCGAATGATTGAAATAATCGAATGATCCTATAATCGTCATTCGATTACATCCATCCCTACCTTGACAAACGTCTAACTTGGAATCCTCACACCAGCCTGAAAAGACAAGAAACTGCTCACAGATACCGATTGTTACAACTCTTACTTAACAAACGTTCAAAACTTCCAATCTAGTACAAAAAACTAATTTATATAGCCATTATTAGACCTATTCGGACATATGGTATTGAGCTATGGGGATCCACCAAGCCATCAAATTCCTCTCGCATCCATTTCTTGCAATCCAAAATCCTCCGAAGATCCTAAATGCTCCTTATTTTGTCACTTATAAAATTATCCATTAAGACCTGAATATTTCGTTTGTTGCAGACTTAGCCAGAACTAGATATACCTCCTTTAATTCCAAACTACCAGCCCACTCAAACCCGCTTGTCCGTATCCTCTTATCTCCATATATTCCTGATAATCCTGGGAGGCGCCTGAAAAGACGGTGGCCTCGAGACCTGCTAATGACATAAACATTGAAGTGCTACCGCTGGGTAGCTTCTTCACAAGAGTTTATCAAGCCAATTGCTACTTTTTTTTCACATTTACTTGTATTTTTTCCTATACAGTTGTAAATATAAATTAATAAATAAAAAAAAGAAAGAAAAAAAAAAGAAGATTTTAATAGAAAAAGAATCAAGTAAATTGGTCCAGTAATAAATAAAGATTTTTGCGTTTCCTATAAAATTGTCTAAATTGGATACAGTGGTTTTTGAAACTCGACGACTCAATTAGGAATTAACTTTATATTGATGGGTTTCTAATTTTCTAAAATTGTAAACATTCTATTAGAATAAAAATTTCAAACATACAAGCGAAATGATTTGTGTTTTCAAATCTATCAGTTTATTTATGTGCCAGTAATTCCCTCCCCCCTCCAAAAAAAAAAAATATCAGATCTACGAATAATGTTTTGCCCACTGTTAACTATGCTGCTTTGCGACTATTAATCATAAAATCATCAATTCTTCAATAGTGAATTACAACTGTTATATCCTGATATTGAGTTGCAATATGTTAAAATATCATCAAGGGACATTTCATTCTTTCAAAATAACAAAATTGAAGAATCGTTAGTGAAAGATTTTTTTTAAATTCGTTCTCAAAGCCGAATTACAGTCATTTGTTTAATCAGTTTTTTTAACGCCACTTTATGCAACTGTGGCTAATCGGATCTAATTCAGTGGGCACACTGGAGGAACGGACGGCATAACTAAGGATTTTTTACTCCCATTAATCCTAGAACTACCTCCGGGTTTGAACCTTTGGAATAGAAGGCTGTTATGCTAACCACCCTGCAACAGGTGATCCCGAATCACAGTGTTTCAATGAGTTCTAGATACATCTGATATAAAAGGCGCGAAAATTATATATTAATGTTGAGAGTTTAAGCAAAATCGTTCGTATTTAGGCAGTTATTGATAATATTGAGAAAAATAACTGTAAGAACGTTAGTTTAGCGTAAACCTTCCTAATGCTAAGAGGGAGAAGATATATTTAAGGCTGTAAGATGTAAATATTTATAGAGGTTACTCTTATTGCCTTTCCTTTAGTTTACTATTTTCGTTTGCCCCTAGCACTGCTAAATATCGCTCAACTTCCAGTTATTTCAGTCATTTATTCCTTGGCAATTGTTAATATACTGATTGATACTTATTAGCGATTGGGGGCAAAGTTTGTTAAACATTTGGAGCGTGATGAAGGAATAAATAATGAATATTTTCTGAAAGAAAACGTTGAGCTCTGCTGCTCATTTTTCCCTAGCAATTTCCTCTCAAGTCAGCTGCTTAAATGGTTAAAGGGGTAGACCAAAACGTAAGTGGGAGTGAGTCTATGCTTTGGCGGTGGTCACAGGGTGGATGAGTGTAAGTAGCAATAAAGACGTTGAGTTCCAAAAGGTGCTGTATCCGCTTTAGACAATTTTACAGAAAACGCAAAAATCTCTCATTTATTTATTATTGGACCTATTTGCTTGATTATTTTTTCTCTTATTTTATTTTTTTGTAAAGGTGTGATGGCGATAATAACCATCAGCAGTTTTTTGCCCTTTAAATTAAAACAACAACAACAAATATATATGTACAAAAACAGAGTATTTTAATATACATACAAGTAAGGTTTCAAGCCTGCCTGGGCTTTTTTACACTTTACATAGGAGTACAAATAATTATGATTTAAATTAGGCTATTAGGAAAAATAAGTTGTTAATACAGTAAAAAGTCATCTAAAAAACTTTAGATCTTGACAAAAAAAAAATAAGAGAAAAATAATCAAGTAAATAGGTCCAATAATAAATAAATGAGAGATTTTTGCGTTTTCTGTAAAATTGTCTAAAGCGGATACAGCACCTTTTGGAACTCAACGTCTTTATTGCTACTTACACTCATCCACCCTGTGACCACCGCCAAAGCATAGACTCACTCCCACTTACATTTTGGTCTACCCCTTTAACCATTTAAGCAGCTGACTTGAGAGGAAATTGCTAGGGGAAAATGAGCAGTAGAGCTCAACGTTTTCAACAGAAAAAAAAAATTAAGAAAAGAAAACAACGAACAAAATACTAAAACAAACGATACAGTAGCATTCACAAATAATGAAAAATAAGGGCAAATAAAAATAAAATAAACGAAATTAACGATGATAATAAAAAAACAAATAAAACACGAATATAATAAAAATAATCAATACTCAAAAAAGAAAAAAAAAAAAAAAAAAAATATATATATATATATATATATATATATATATATATATATAAAGTAAAATAAAATAAAGAATAATAATAATTTAAGTATGAATAAATAAACTTGAATTTTAGTTTAAACTGAATGATAAAGAAGAAGAAAAAAATATATATATATATAATACAAAAAGAATAAAAACAATTATGTTATATTTACTGAAACAGAGGAATATTCTTTATAAACTTGATAGCACTGCTGATAGTTGCTTCATTATCGCTCAAAGCCTCAGAGACATGGCGTGGTACCCCACATTTTTCAATTTCTCTCCTGTACCGTTGACAGTCCTCAAAAATATAACTCACCGTGAGAGACACTTTACAGTGATTACATTGAGGCGGATTTTTCCTTGTAATAAGATACTAATGTGTGAGGCGGCAGTACCCTATCCTCAGGCGGGTGATGACTACCTCCTCCCGCCGGCATGTTCTGGAAGATGTAGCCCAGGAGCTGACAGTGGGTTTAATATCTTTAAGTTTGTTATTTGCTAATATATCTCAGGTCTGCTGCCAGTCATATAATATTTTTGCTTTTAATGGTTTAAATAACTCTGATGGTGGGACATAGGAGGTTATTTCTTCTAACGAATGAGTCTCTGCTGCTGCTTTGTCAACTTGTTCGTTTCCGAATATTCCAGAATGACTGGGAACCCAAAAAAAAATTATTCTTCTAGAAGAGTCCTCTAGTTGCTTGATTCTATAATGGACCTCCTGAACAATGGGATTTTTAGAAAACAGATTTGAAATAGCTCTGGGAGCACTAAGTGAGTTTGAGCAAACAATTATTGATTCCACTGGAGATGATAAGGCTAGAAGGATAGATCTTTGGATAGCCGTCAACTCAGCGGCGAAAACGCTCCAATTCCTATTCAGTTTGCACTTGTAGAATTTGTCACCGTCTAGCACTGCACACGCAGTAGACCCGTTAGTTTTTGAACCATCAGTATAGATGACTTTGGTGTACTGATGTTTGTGAAGTTCAGTTAGGAAAGTTTGAGAGATTTCTTGTGGAGAACATGTTTTTACTTTGGATACTTTCAACATTTCACAGTTAACGTTAGGAGGTGGAAGTTTCCATGGTGGTAGCTTTTTCTCCGGTTTTATAAATGGATGCTGCACCATTGGATGGATGGATGCTGAGACCATCCATCTCATTCTGTACCAGAGGAGACGGGATGAGTTTTTCAATCGTCCATATTTGTCAGCGTTTTCCTGTAGAAATAATGAATTGTAAGCAGGGTTGTCAGGTTGTGTATAAATTTTAGTTATATATTTAGTTGCTAGCTTTTGGCGACGATAATAAAGAGGTGAACTCCACGCAAAGACTATGTACTGGGCTGGTTCTAAAAGCTCCGGTTGAAAGGCGTATACCGGCATGGTGAACTGCATCTAATTTTTTTATTTCATTACAAGAAGTAGAGGCATAGATGAAGCAACCGTGATCTATTTTACTAATTATTAATGTCTTCTGTATGCGGAGCATTGTTTTCCTGTCTGATCCCCATCTGGTGTTTCCCAATTTTTTCAGGATTTTTAATCTACTCACGGTCTTAGAGTGAAGTTGTTCTATATGGACAGACCAGGTTAGTTTACTATCGAGATATAGCCTAAAAACCGAACATGATTTTTGTAAGCCAGAGAAATATTATTTAAATTGACTTGCGGTGGTATGCCCGGATTTCTATGACGACTAAAATGTACGCAACACGTTTTACCTGTGGAAAACTCAAACGCTGTTCCTTGGGATATATATTTCTTAATAAACATTTCATTTCATTTCTACATGAATATATTATTGTCAGGCCTTTGATATTACTCTTGTCCTCATTCAAACACTGTGATTCGAATTTGATAACGAATTTTTAAAAATCTTTCACTAACGATTCTTTAATTTTTTTTTTTTTTAAAGAATGAAATATTATTTCCACATATTGCAAACCCAATATCAGGATATAACAGTCGTAATTCACTATTAAAGAATTTATGATTTAATGATTAATAGTCGCAAAGCAGCATAGTTAACAGGGGGAAAACATTATTCGTAGAAATGTTGATTGAGTTGATTTTTTTACTGTATCAACAAGTTATTTTTTCCAAATTATTGCACTTTTCTTATGACTTTTTAACCATATAATATGAATATAGTACTTTTTGGAAGAATAACGCCACATAACAGTCATTATAACCTTCTTCGTACAACAATACTCATAACTAACGTATTTATAATGTTAATTACCAGTTGCTAAGTTCTTTTGAAATAAAATGATTCAACAAACAACAAAAGTTTTCTCGTCTACTCGCCTACAATACGCCCTGATGATGACCCACAATGGGGGTCGAAACGTTGGCAGAAAATAAATGGTTGAATTTACCTAATTGTTTCATTCACTGACCGCCACCCAGACTAATTTCTACAAGTAATTCTCAACGATTAACTAATTATATCCAATATTGGCTGTATATATTTACCATATCTCATCTGTTGGCTTCTTTCTGCTTTAAATTTATTTCTCTTGAAAAATATAACCTTATATAATTTATATAACCCCATATAAATCTTTTATACTATGCCATACTTGCTATAAATTGAAACTTAGCCGAAAGATATCTTTGTGAGTTGTTTATTGCCTTTTTACTTGTTACAAACCTTACCAAATCTTCGGGCCATAAATAACAATGGCAATTTAAGTTTAATACCGCGAGAAATACTTCTTTTGCAACTGACTACCAAGTAGTTGAAACTTCAATAACTGAAGAAATATCAAAAGACCCGCCGTCTTAAAATGAATTGTTTTGCGATGTAGCATCTCTGGTTGTAGCATAGTTGTATAATACATGAGGTAAGATATCCTCCTTGGATGTATCGAGGTAAAATATCCTCTTTATTATTATTATACTCTATTATTATACGTATTATACTCGTTCAGTTTGATTAAAGCCTACAAACTGATTTATAGAACTACAGCTTATAAAACCAAATGTAATTTAAAAACTTGTTTTAAAAATGAAAAACTGGCGCGCGAAACACACCACTTTTCCTTACCTCCGTTGTTAAATTAATTTAAGATTTTTTAAATGCACTAAAAGATGAAAAAACGCTACAAACTATTACACAATGGTTTATTATTTCCAGATACCTTTATTAGGGTATAACTGTTAATAGGAAATTAGCTAGAATGAAAAACAATAAATAATTAAATAAAATATCACCGCTGCTAATTTCAAAACGCTAGGTGTTAGTATCATCGTTGCATAATCTATTATTTTTTTGACGAATTTCCAAAAAATCGGTTCAGTAGTTTCGGAGAAATGCCGCCGTACCGAATGTTAAATGCCAATATTTTAAATTTTTTTTAATTTTATAGATTCAGAAAGATTACCCCTATCATCTTATAATGATTGATAAAAACTGGCTATATATAGCATTTCCAAGTCAAATTCAACCTTTTCCAAGTCAAATTCAACCTTTTCCATTTCAAATTCAACCTTTTTCGATTTCAATAAAATAATAAAAATCAAATTAACATGATTTTATGTTTTTATGGTTATTTTAATTACACATTATGTTTTTAACCCTTGTGGCTTGTTAAAAGTTCCCAGGGGCCATTTTACATATAATTAGTCACGATTATAATAATAAGTATAACCGATACATTAATTTTTAGACATTTTCGATACAAGATCTGGTAGTCGGATTAGCGGGGTTCGTTTTATTTTAGTTTTATAATCGCGGGTGAAAATATTATCAATTAAGGTTTATTATAACTTTTTCGTATTTATTGGATAGTAGGCTCAGTAGATGCGTTCCCAAAGGTTCGTTACCGATTATAATATTAATTTTAATCGCGCTCGCTCAAATATGGGTTTATTATAACTTTTTCGTATTTATTGGATACAAGGCTCAGTAGCTCCGTTCCCAAAGGTTTGTTACCGATTACACTATTAATTTTAATCGCGCTCGCTCAAATATGGGTTTAGTATAACTTTTTCGTATTTATTGGATACAAGGCTCAGTAGCTGCGTTCCCAAAGATTCGTTACCGATTACACTATTAATTTTAATCGAGCTCGCTCAAATATGGGTTTATTATAACTTTTTCGTATTTATTGGATACAAGGCTCAGTAGCTCCGTTCCCAAAGGTTCGTTACCGATTACACTATTATTTTTAATCGAGCTCGCTCAAATATGGGTTTATTATAACTTTTTCGGATTTATTGGATACAAGGCTCAGTAGCTCCAATCCCAAAGGTTCATTACCGATTACACTATTAATTTTAATCGAGCTCGCTCAAATATGGGTTTATAATAACGTTTTCGTATTTATTGGATACAAGGCTCAGTAGCTGCGTTCCCAAAGGTTCGTTACCGATTACACTATTATTTTTAGTCAAGCTCGCTCAAATATGGGTTTATTATAACTTTTTCGTATTTATTGGATACTAGTATCAGTAGCTGCTTTCCCAAAGGTTCGTTACCGATAACACTATTAATTTTAATCGCGCTCGCTTAAATATGGGTTTATTATAACTTTTTCGTATTTATTGGATACAAGGCTCAGTAGCTGCGTTCCCAAAGGTTCGTTACCGATTACACTATTAATTTTAATCGTACTCGCTCAAATATGGGTTTATTATAACTTTTTCGTATATATTGGATACAAAGCTCAGTAGCTCCGTTCCCAAAGGTTCGTTACCGATTACAGTTTTAATTTTAATCGCGCTTGCTCAAATATGGGTTTATTATAACTTTTTCGTATTTATTGGATACTAGGCTCAGTAGCTGCGTTCCCAAAGGTTCGTTACCGATCATACTGTTAATTTTTATCGCTTTATTATAACTTCGTGTTTCTTTTCTATGATAATTTCGGTATTTGTGTTTTTGGGGGGTTTCGTTAGTGAATGTGTTAATGTTTTTTTAGTCAGTTGGTCTAATGTATGTTTATTTCGTGTCTTTTGTAAATTTTATCTCTTACCGCTAATCCTTTTATCAGGATAGTAAGTTATCTTTTTGGTTAATATTTTGGAGTTTGGTAATAATCAGCTAAACAGAACGACTTTATACGTCCATTTTTATTTGATAAACCTCTATTTGAGTTAGCGCAATTAAATTTTATAGTATAATCTGTAACGAGTCCTTGGTTACGCAGCGACTGATCCTAGTATGCAGTAAATACAAACAAGTTAAAATAAACCTCTTCTTGAGCGAGCGCGATTAAAATTAATAGTGTTTTAGGTAACGAACCTTCGGGAACGCAGCTACTGAGCCTAGTAGCCAATAAATACGATAAAGTTAAAATAAACCCATATTTGAAGCGAGCACGATTAAAATTAATAGTGTAATCGGTAACGAATCTTTGGGAACGCAGCTACTGAGCCTTGTATCCAATAAATACGAAAAAGTTATACTAAACCCATATTTGAGCGAGCGCGATTAAAATTAATAATGTAATCGGTAACAAACCTTTGGGAACGGAGCTACTGAGCCTTGTATCCAATAAATACGAAAAAGATAAAATAAACCTTAATTGATAATATTTTCGCCCGCGATTATAAATCTAAAATAAAACGAACCCCGCTAATCCGACTACCAGATCTTGTATCGAAAATGTCTAAAAATTAATGTATCGGTTATACTTATTATTATAATCGTGACTAATTATATGTAAAAAGGCCTCTGGGAACTTTTAACTAGCCACAAGGGTTAAAAACATAATGTGTAATTAAAATAACCATAAAAACATAAAATCATGTTAATTTGATTTTTATTATTTTATTGAAATCGAAAAAGGTTGAATTTGAAATAGAAAAGGTTGAATTTGACTTGGAAAAGGTTGAATTTGACTTGGAAATGCTATATAAAAGTTGGACGAATTTGATAACATTGAAGAAAAGAGCATTTTTTTTTTTTTTTTTTTCTGAGCATAAGAACAGCAACTTAGATGTATAATATACCGTTGGAAAGCTATAGATTTTAGATAAAATATTATCTTAGTAAAAAGTTTCTAAAGTAAAAGGTAACTGAAAGTGACAAATATGGTTTAAAATTATTATTGATAATTATGGGTAACGATTTGATATTGCTATTTAATCTAAATCGTATGTTTCCAACGAAACTTAATTATATTTTTATTACTTTCACTTGCTATATATAGTAAGGGAAAGTATTGCGATCGTGAAAATTTTAGAATTCCAACGGAAATACAGATTTTAGGGTACCCTGAGTCTAAATAACCAAGTCCCGCAAAAAGGTATGTGTGGTGTTTGTGTGTGGTAGTTCCCCGGCGGAAACGAAAAGTCCTATGAAACTGAAATTTCATACTTAAGACAACTATACTCCCCGAGACGTTACAGAACCTTTTTCATCAAAATGAGCGAACCAGAAGAGCCACTTTGTACCATGCATTTTGCACATTTTCGATTTTCTCGAAAACGGTTCCGACGATTTTGATTAAACTCGCTATATCAATGTAAAATTTAACAAGCTTTAACATCGTGTAGGTTTCATACTGATTAAAATGGTCTGACAGGCCTTAAATGCCGATATTTTCTTCATCTAAAGTACCTTTAATTTTGTAGGTTCTATAAAAATAACCAAATTATCTTGTTAGCATTGTTAAATAACAGCTAAATATGTACGTTGTGCGAATTTGAAAAACAACTAAAGGAGAAAACTAAAAAAATATTATTTAAATGCAATTTTTTTTTTTTTTTTAACATAAGAACAGTAATATACATGTATGATATACCGTTTGAAAGATAAAGATTTCAGAAAAATATTATCTTCTACACAAGCTAGTAAAAGTTAATGGGGGTGATGAAAAGCCGATAAAACTAACTGATTATTTTAGATAATAATATATTCGATTTTTTTAATGAAACACATGTTTCTATTTTAATTAATTCTTAACTATTATTGTTTCACTCATTTTTATCTCTTACTTTAAAATTCTTTAATTGATTTTTAAAAACGGAGGTAAGTGAAAGTCTTGTGTTGCCGCACTAGATTTTTTTTTTTTTTATTGAAATTTACAACTGTATATTACAATACATCAAGTAAATACATTGATAAAATTGATAAAAGATATGTACATGAAAAACGTGAAGAGAAACTGCCCATTGGCAGCACTCTAGTAATAAATCTGAACAAGAAGGTCTCGAGGCCATCTTCTCTTCAGATGCCTCGGTGGATTATCAGGAATGGTAGAGGAAGCAAGTGTTGAAACTAGTGGATTAGAGTGGGAATGGAGTTTGTCGTGGAAGGAATGATACCTGTTACGGGCCAAATCAGCTACATAAGGAACGTGGAGGTCTTTATGAATGATTTTATTCGTGACAAAGTAAGGATCATTGAGGATTTTACGAAGGATTTTGGAATGTAAGGATTGGATGGTTAAGTAGAGCCCCAAAGCTCAACTCCGTAGGTCCAGATAAGCCTTATAATTGCCATGTAAATGAGTCTTTTGTAGTTAAGTGAAAGGTTAGAGCGTCTGTCTAGTTAGTGTTAGAGTAGCCGAAAACGTCGAGCAGTTTCTTGTATTTTCAGTCATCCGCATACAAGGATATCATGTGAGGAGTTTGTCAAGTAGAAGTCCAAAATAGCGGATTTGTTTAACTGGAACACTGTAGAACAAGATGTCATAGGTTTACGACGAAGGGTTAAGGTTATTTGGAGGGATTTATGGAATTTATTTTAATTCTCCATTTCTGAAACCATACCTCAAGGTCTCGGATGTGAGATTGCAGAGTTTAAGAGGATATAGTAGGATCGAAGAAAGTAACTTAGGTTTTGTTCTGGTGAAATGCTTCACACAAGTATAGGGTTAATTCAAATTTATGTGATAAACGAGCTTAAGGATATTTAACGATTATGTTTAAAACCTAAAGCATATTAAGTAATTATGGTTGTGCCTACAGCAACTGGTATGTTATAGTAAATTTAACATAAATCACTAATAATAATAATATAATAATAATAATATTATTATTATATTAAAATCCCGCAGGGGGGGACTGATGGATGCAGTTGCCGGGGCTTTACGATCCCCCGGGTTCCTCAGTACAGTACACCACCCAAAGTACACACAGAGCAGCCCACTAACACATCCACACTGACATGAAGCACACTCACAGTACACACCCTAGGGCTACCTTCCCTAGGAAGACCTGGCAGCAGGTATAAAATGCATTTACCCAAATTACAATGGTGCGAACTAGAAGCCAAATAGCCTCGGACGAATCCAGAGTGAGGGCTGCTCTGGAGGGAATAGATTCACAGCCCTCGACATCGGCAGGCAGTGCGAGCGGTGCCCCGATGCCGTATGGAACCGTAAGACCGGCTACCACAGGACTTGGAACTTTAAACTCTGATCCGGGCTTGGATACTATTGAGTCTCCCGCACGAGGAAGAGGAACCACCAACCTAAGAAATAGGCAACGAAGGATGAAGTGGGACCGCAATATGAATATTGCTGCGATCCGTGCTTATTTTTTGGCAACAAAATCAGAAAAAGAGAAAACAGGATATCGCAATAGGATTTGCCGCTACTGGAACGACCAATACCCTGAAATAACAATAACCTCCCAAAGACTCGCTGATCAGGTAAAGCAAATTCTGGACAGGAAATTCTTATCAGATTCAGAAATTACTGCAATTAAAGCTGAGGTAAGGAACATGTTTGCACGGGACTCAGAAGGGGACTTAGATCAAGTGGAGGATGGACATCCAGTTATTGTCAGCAGACAGTTAGACACGACGTCAACAAATAACCAAGAAACGCAATCCCTCACTGAATTACGTAGTAAAATGCAAAAAGAGCACATGCTATATTATGGAATACCTTTGAATAGTAGGCCAAAAATACCTAAGGTACCATACTCAAAAAGGACGCTTTCCGCCGTTAAAGATGTCAATGAAATATTGGCTGAACATATGTCAGAGGAAATAAGTTTAGAAGATATATGTCACTGGATATATGTGGGAGGTAGGACAGTAGCACTCGAGCTTGAACTGATAAAAGATGAGAAACGATGTGATAGAAGTAATGAGAGCAAAGATCCTCCCTGGAAAAGAAGAATCAAGAACAAGATTGAAAATCTGAGAAAGAAAATTGGAATCATTACCAATTATCTTCGAAATTCAGAAAATGCTTCATTAAAACTTAAGAAGAAAATTGACGAAATCATAGTTTTAAATATCGGAGGGGTAGCAAGCTGTGAGTTAAGGCAAACTTTGAGTGTTTACATAGACACTCTTAAGCAAAAATTAGCAGTGTATGCAAACAGGATCAGGAGGTATACTGAAGCCCATTCTAGAAGAAGGCAAAATCGTATATTCAACACATCGGAGAGAAACTTCTATAAGCAGTTAAAACCGAAAGCAAATGCTAATCAGACAGCCCTCCCAGACCCTAAGGAAGTATCTGAATACTGGAAAGATGTATGGGACCATAAACAAGGTTACAAAAGGAATGCTCAATGGTTAGAAAAAACCTGCAGTAATCTTGCTGACATTGAGCCCATGGAAGCAATCAGCATTAGCACAGAGGACATTACTATGGCACTTAAACAAATGAAAAATTGGAAAGCTTCTGGACCAGATAAAATACAAAATTATTGGTTGAAGTATTTTAGTAGCGTTCACAGCTATCTTGCTTCATGGTATCAGAAATTACTATGTCAAGAAATAGAGATACCTCCTAACTTCTGTACTGGGGAGACGTATTTAATAAAAAAAGAAAATAAAGAAAAATTGGAACCGCAAGATTTAAGGCCCATAACTTGTCTCAACAGTGTATATAAACTGCTGACAACAGTTATTAAAAATAAGCTAACTGACTACATTCAGGGAAAGGGCATCATGGCGGTAGAACAGCTAGGGAATAAGGCAGGTTCGAGAGGATGCAAAGAACTTCTGATTATAGATTCTTTCATTGCTGCACAAGTAGCTAAAAAATCTCGTAACCTTACTGTAGCATGGATAGACTACCGTAAAGCGTTTGATTCTGTTCCTCATGATTGGCTTTTAGAAGTATTGAGGATTTATAAAGTGGATCAGGGTATAATTGACTTATTAGGACGTCTAATGAAGAATTGGAATGTGTCACTATGTACACCAGGACATGCTGATAAATATATACGTATAAAAAGAGGTATATTTCAAGGTGACTCTCTTAGTCCTCTATGGTTCTGCCTTGCACTTAACCCTCTTAGCAGATTGCTGGAAGATACAGGCAAAGGATACCAACTCAACTTCGGAGCGAAGCTATCGCATTCATTTTATATGGACGACCTTAAACTTTACGAAAGAAGTGAAGAAGAAATGAGGATTCTTCTAAATGCAGTAAAGGGATTCAGCGATGATATAAACATGCAACTAGGTACAGAAAAATGTGGAGTGCTTACTCTGAAGAAAGGAAAAATTACAGCAGGTGACAATATGGAGCTATCTAATGAAATAATTTTTAATCAACTCAGAGACACTGACTCATACAAATACCTAGGTATGCATCAACTGCTGAAGTTCAAAGCCGATTCAAAGAAACTCTTCGAAGACGAATTTAGATGCAGGATCAAGTTGATACTTAAATCTCATCTGAATGGAAGGAATTTAATAAAGGCCATAAACACGTGGGCGGTACCAGCTTTAGCCTATTCATTTGAATTACTGAAGTGGTCAAAGACGGACTTAGAAAGATTGGATCGTATGGTTAGAGTGCAGATGGTGCTTAATAGGAAAAGACACCCAAAATCCTCAGTTGCAAGGTTGTACCTTCCCAGAACATCTGGTGGGCGTGGTTTGACCAGTCTTCTCAAGTTATGCCGAGAAGAGGAAAATAATTTGCGAAGGTATATGTTTAATAATGACTCTATGATTCTTTCGACTATAACAGCATTGGATGCAAATTATACAGCTTTGAATCTAGTCAACAGAGCGACCCCGAATAATGATACTGATTATGCTTCTCTAACAGAGACTTGGAAAAATAAGCCATTGCATGGGCGATTTTATCATTCATTGAACGAAACAGGAATAGATGTGCAGACATCGCTAACATGGTTAAAAAATGGTCATCTTTTTCCTGAAACAGAAGGGTTTTTGTTTGCTATCCAGGACCAAGCAATAGCCACGAAAGCATACAGAAGACATATCTGCGGAGAGGACATAAGTGACCTATGCCGTTTATGCAAAAAAAGTGTTGAGAGCATACAACATGTGACCTCGGGTTGTCCAATTCTTGCCGGTAAGGAGTATCTCCAAAGACACAACAATGCAGCGAAAATTGTTCATCAAGCCATTGCATTAAAGATGAATCTCCTAAGTAGCGAATCTCCCTATTACAAATATAACCCATTATCAATAACTACCGGTCACAAAACTAAAATTTACTGGGATCATCCAATCGGACCACACAGTTTTAAATAATCGGCCAGACATTTTAGTTATTGATAAAAATAGAAAATTGGCACAGATTGTTGAAATAGGCGTCCCATCGGATGACAATCTTCAAAAAACGGTTTCTGAAAAGAAAAGGAAATACCAGGAGCTGGCAGAGGAGCTAAAGCAACTCTACGGATTGGAGAACTGTGGGATTTACCCCATTATACTATCTTGCAATGGCCTGATTCCAGAGAGTACGCTAGAATCAATCCAACAGCTAGAGCTACCTGTAAGGATTCTAGAGGAGGTTCAGCGAGCAGTCCTTCTAGGGACAGCAGCCACTGTTAGAAAATTTTTAAATATAACATAATTAGAGCCTAACCCTTGACTCATTGAGTCCGGGTAGGTGAAAATTTCCAGCGTATGTTGAGAAAGTGCGAAATACAAATAATAATAATGTTTATTAATATAATACATTTTTTTTCTTTAAATACAAAATAAAAACATTCTTGCTTTGGATTACTCCGTCAGCAGAGTTGCAAATAAAATAAATTGAAATAAAGAATACTTATCACATATCAAACTAATAAACAGATCAGTAAAGAAAATACCAATTATAAACGTAAATTTTAGTGAACTATAGGAATTACTGATTTAAATATCGAAAGTAAAATTTTTCAACAAAATGTCTTTCTTTTTTTTTTCCTTCTTAATTATAATTAAATTCTTGAACTAAAAAAGCTCTATAACGTAACGCTTCTCTTAAAAATTTTACTAGGACAGTCCAGTTAGAGCCGTTTAAAAGATTAATGACTTCACTATCTGTTAACGTTGCACTATTCAAAAATTTGATTCTATATGGTTTTACTATAGGGCAGATGGCAATTAGGTGCTTCACATTTTCAACTTCTTTTAAATTACAAAGAGGGCATAGTTAACAAATATCAGTTCTGAACGGTTTATAATTTAAATTTAATAATTCTGCGCGGCTTTTTAGTATTAATTTTGCATCATTAAATGGCATAGAATATATATAACCCCTGCTTGAATTATAATTTAATTTAGGATATAGACCATGATGCGAGCCTTGTTTTGCATTCGATTCCGCATTTAATACTTCCTCCTTAGTTATATTACTAATAATATTGTCTATATTGGCTTCCCATATTGAGTTGATATTATCTTTGTTCACATTCGTATTAATATCATATTTGTCACACAAATACTTCCATGATTGAAACCAGTAGAGTTTTTTATTAATTATTTGTTTTGCAACAATTTTCGGTAATCTTGAATCTGGCAGCTTTAAAACTTTCAAAACATACTTTAAATGTAATTTTAATGTGTGCAAGTAAATATTTGAAACATTAAATTCTAAATTGAAAATATAATTTGGCGTATTTTCTGGGAGCGAAAATAATTTTTTTAATTAAGAATCTCTGTAATTTGTCGACGTGCTCGATTTTTCAAAACCCCAAACTTGTGTTATGGCTCACATGACCGATCTCGATACGGCATTGAATACTTTAAACTTAGCAGAGACAGGTATATTATTGTTATTAAAAACGTTATGCCAAATACAGTTAATACCCAATTTCGCAGTAGATAGTTTTTCTTTCAGATGGTAGTTAAAGGATAAAGTAGGAGTTAGGTAGACACCTAAATATTTATATTTATCTACAACTTGAATTTGTTCACCCACTATACTCCCAATTACCCCTACACTTTCCACATCTTTTCTTGCAGATCATAATTTTGGATTTATCGAGATTAACTTCTAGCCCCCAACTATCGCAATATACACTCAATTTATTAATCATGACTTGTAATTTGACGGGGTCGTCACTAATCAAAACAATATCATCAGCATACATCTGCATATTTACATCGAAATTTCCCAATTTTACACCTCCTCCTATTTCTTCGACCAAATCATTAATATAAATACTAAACAAGATTGGCGATAAAAGGCATCCTTGTTTTAAACCGCTTGGTGTGTCAAAAAACTCGGACATTCCTTCATTACCCAAAACAGCCGCACGCATTTTGTCGTACAGGCATTTAATTATATTAACAAATTTGTTGGATATGCCACATTTATATAACTTATAACATAGTAGATCTCTCGGAATGGAGTCAAAAGCAGCTCTAAAGTCGATAAAAAACAAATAAATTCGGTTCACCTCTTCTAATTTTAGTTTGATTAAATTAGTTAGATTAAAAGTATTATCTATTGTTGAATAACCTTTACGAAAGCCCGCCTGGAATTCAGAAAGAACATTGTGCACTTCAAGCCAGAGTTGCAGCCTGTTTAATAACAATCCGGTAAACAGTTTAGCATCGGCATTAATAAAGGATATTCCTCTATAGTTGGTCACTTGACTAGAATCCCCTTTCTTATACAAAGGAAAAATAAGTGAGTCTTTAAAATCATTAGGAACTCAGAATTACTATATATTTCATTATAAACTCTAATTAACTCACTTATGAAACTTTTTGGGGGCATTCTTATAGAATTCATAGGGAATACGATTTATACCTGGGGCTTTACTGTTTCCCGCATTTTTCAAGACTATCTCTAGCTCAGAGATTGAGAAATCAGAATCTAACAAAGCATCTTTATATATTATCCCAGTATCTATTATACGCGGGGTGATAATTTTACTTGATAATAAGCTTTAAAAGTATGTTTTAAATTCTTTAAGACTAATACCTTTATTTGCCAGAAAGAATTTTTATAATACTCCAAAATTGTTGCGAATCTTTAATATGGCTTAATTTATCTACTTGTTTTTTAAGATAATCATTTCGTTTGGATATGCAGTGAGCCTTATAAGTTCTATTACTTTCTAAATATAATTTTCTTAAAAGAACGGTATTGTTCCTCTTACATATTCTTAACAATTTAATTGATTTTTTTCTCAGCTGTAAGCAACTCCAGTCAAACCATTCTTGTTTCTTTCGCAGGTTAACGCTATTGTTTATATATTTTTTTGTAGTTGCTAATTTAATAGATTTATTTAATTTAGCTAAGGATATTTCAGGTTCATTCTCTAAAATTTTGAGATTCGACATTTCCCCCTCTAATTTACTCTTAAAAATTTTATTTTCATCATCTGACCAAAATAATTTTGGGAGTAAGGGAAAAACGACCTCATTTCGATTAATATGAGTGATTTTCATGGTTACAGCCACCGGCAAATGATCTGAGAAAATTTGTGTAATAACCTCAAATTTATCAATTTTATTTATTAAATTCGAACTGACACAACAAAGGTCAATTACCGAAGAGCCCATAGTTCCAACAAAAGTTAATTCACCTAATTCATCACCTTTAGTTCTTCCGTTGAGGATTATAAGGTCATTATTTTCGCAAAAATCAATCCACAACCTCCCTTTTGAATTAATGTACAAGTCTTTAGATTGTCGATTTGACTTAATATTGGCATCATATATTAAATTTGTTTTAAATTTTTGGGCGTTAGAAATTCTGGCATTTATATCTCCTATTATTACCATATTATGTAAATTACCTTGCTGTACAAAGTCCGTTATTGAATCGAAATCCTTTTTCCAAGTATTCACATTGAGGTATACTGGAATAATATTAATATTGTTACTTTCACTTACTATATATAGTAAGGGGAAGTATTGCGATCGTGAAAATTTTCGAATTCCAGTTTTCAACGGAAATACACGTTTTAGGGTCCCCTGAGTCCAAATAACCAAGTCCCGCAAAAAGGTCTGTGTGTGTGTGTGTGTGTGTGTGTGTGTCTGTGTGTGTGTGTGTGGTAACTCCCGGGCGGAAACGGTAAGTCCTATGAAACTGAAATCTCATATTTAAGACAACTATGCGCCCGAGACGTGACAAAACTTTTTTCATCAAAATGAGCCTACCAGAAGAGGCACTTTATACCATGCATTTTGCACCTTTTTTCGATTTTCTCAAAAACGGTTCAGACGATTTTATTAAACTCGCTATATCGATGTAAAATTTAATGGGCTTTAATATCATGTAGGTTTTATTTAGATAAAAATGCTCTGACAGGGCTTAAATGCCGATTTTTTAAATTTTCTTCTCCTAAAGTACCTTTAATTTTGTAGATTCAATAATAATAACTAGATTATCTTGTTAACGCTGATGAAAAACTGGTAAATATATAAATTGAATAAATTCGATACCTAACTAAAGGAGAAAACAGAAAAAAATATTTTTTTAATGCAATTTTTCGTTTTTGAACATAAGAGCAGTAATATACATGTATGATATACCGTTGGAAAGCTAAAGATTTTAGAAAAATTATCATCTCAAACACAAGCTTTTAAAAGTTAATAGAGAGTGATGAAATGCACATAAAACTAACTGATTATTTTAGATAATAATATAATTGATTTTTTAATAAAACACATGTTTCTATATAAATTCAATTTGATTAATTCCTTAATAATTTCACGTATTTTTATCTCTAACTGTATTTGAAAATTCTTTCATTGATATTTAAAATGGAGGTAAGTGAAAGTCGTGTGTTGCCCACACCAGATTTTTTTTATTTTCAGAGAATTTTAAAATAACGTTATCGCATATATTAATAAATGAACATTGTCTCGAAGTAAATTTTGTTTTTTTTTGTAACCATATATTGCCCCACTCGAAGCCCTGCCATACTTAAAACGTCTTACAGCTGGAATTACAAAAATACTAAAATCATTCAGTAGATTCTGACACAATTCAACTTCTTTTTTCTCTATGAACGTTTCAAATAATAAAATAATATCATATCTTTTTACAAAATCAAAAAAACTTAATAAACTTTTATAGGCCATTGTCATAGGTTATAGGCCATGATGGAGATACCTGGTTTATTGCCGGTTTGTTTATCCTTTTCATCACATTTTATCTTCTCTCTCTGATTTCTCGAGGGGACGAAAAGAAGAGCGGGGGCGCGGCGACCTTTCGGTTTTCCTCTTCTTCGATGGATTCCTTTTTTTAATAAGTTTGCCTTCCTTCAGCCAGCGCCTAAGGGTACCGTCCGAAAAATTTTCTGTGCCCGTAGCTTGCGATGAATCATCCCCTTCGCTATCTTCTGAGAGATTATCTTCGGTTCGAAACCCAGCCTGCAGCTCGTCTAAGCTCCATAATTTACCGTCTATATATAATTTTTCGTATTTCATATAGGCTTTTTTTTTCTCTTCCCTAGCCGTCTTCCAATAGGGATAGAGCTGCTTTCTTATTGCTCTTATATGCGGCGGAAAATCTTCAGATAAAGATAAGCCCGTTCCTTTAAGATACCTAGCTGATCTCAGTATCGCCATTTTAGTTCTGTAAGCCAAAAACCTTATTAGTACAGGACGTTTAAAACCCTTTTTAGGTCCCATTCTTTTAACAAAATCAAGCGCCGTTAAATCGTACTGCGATTTAAAAACATCTTTTAATAATAAACCAATATTTTCTTCTAAGTCCCAAACTTTTTCTTCTGGGTTTTCTGGAAAATTGAATAGAATTAGGTTGTTCTTCCTGAAATCATTATCATGTTCCGTGAATGATTTCTTTAAGTTTTCTACGTCATTTTTTAAGGTGGTAAATTCTTTTTCGAATTTAGAGCTTAAACTTTCTAGCTTCGTATCCAAATGATCTAGCTTTTCTAGTTTTTTTATATCACTAAATAATAACCGCTTTAAATAGTTAAAAGAGTAACTGATTGGCCGAGAGCAAATACGTATTATAATGATGTTGTAGATGTTGACCGTTTTGACTACATGATGGAGAAGTTTCTGAGGGGAGCGGTCATAAAAAAAAACACATCAATAAGGTAAAATAAATAAATAAAATAAGTTTGTTTTATTGGTTATCTCATCCAAAACCAACTGCTCCTTCTTCATACGTATATTTATAATATATTATATATATATTATTTGGTGGAGTAACAAGCTAATCATAAACGCTTACATATACTTAAACCAACACAAAATTAAATATTCGCGAGCAAAGCCGGGGATACAGCTAGTAATAATATAATAGATTCTTTAATAAAATACATGTTTCTATTGAAACTCATTGTAATAAATTCTTTAAACTCTGCATTTAAAAATTCATCAATTGATTATAATAACGGAGGTAAATAAAAGTCGTGTGTTGCACTTATCAGTGCACCAGATTTTCTTTAATAAGAAAAGACTAATGTGTTGACTATTATTTTATTTTATATCTAAACCGCTTATATACTACTTTATGACCAACAACTACTCCACCATAACGTCAGCTTTTTACCTCGATGGACCGGCTAAAGGTGCAAAGAGATACGGCTCATTAGCGAACGACGAAGAGCTCGGCCTGACGAGACAGAAGCGTGCCGATAAACAAGAAGTGGGTATATTTAAGCAAGGCCGCTCTCCTCTTTTCCTCTATCTATAAATAGCCGCCTACTTTTCAAATATCGCTCGCAGGAACCGCCAAACTTTAAATTTGCCCCGCTTGGTCCTCCGGGGTCACTAATCCCGATTGAGGCCTGGCACCTCCCACCAGCCTCACGTCCATTGACTCGTCATTATTTCAGTATCGGCAGGATTATTGAATGGATCCTATCGAAAAATATTGTTTGGGAGTCACCCTTTAAGCCGCCGGGTGTTTAATAACAAATGGTGGAATGAACTTCATATTAATATTATTGTTGAATAATATTATCCCTAAATGGTTTTAGAGTGCAAACACACACAATGTCAAAAACGTTATTCGTGGATAACATAGATAGATAACGTTGCTTAGCAACGAACCCACGCGTTTTTTTTCGCTTGACCACAATGTTACAGTCAAGTCATGCGTCTACCGTTGCTGAACGTTCTTTGCCGATCTTAAAAGAATCTTAATTGTTTAATGAGAATGTAATAATAATTTATTAACATAGTATATGTTATAATAAATTATAATATAATTATAATAAAAAATCAATGCCAGAACTAGAGAACTTAATTAGGTTTTTTCAGGCAAATTTAGGTTTTTATAGGCTCAAAATCAAGAGGTGTAAATATACAACGAATCTATCTAATGAACTATTAAAAAAATACCTGTTTTTTTAATTAGTAAAATGGTCTTTTAAGAGGAGCGGCGTGATCTAGCGGATAGAGCACTAGAGTCCTGTCTCCGGGTTCTGGGTTCGAATTCCGGCTGTGGCAGAATATTATTTAACCTGTTAATTCTGCCGTGGGACGACTCTAGGGTATGGAGACCATCCTGGGGCAGACCAAGCCTCTATAAAGTGGGTACCCAAACTGTCGAAAAAACCTGGCGGCTGAGCGTGATCAAGGCCAAACACCTCAGTGAACGGCCGTTGGCCTAGAAACAGTACGAATGTTTATATGTACTGAGCCCAAGACCCTTCATGGGTTATAGAGGTACAGGTTTTTTATGGTGATCTCATTTTTATAATGAAATACAGTTAAGGCTACTGAATCAGATGCATTTTAAAAAACTTAAAAATCTCGTATGAAATTTATGATTTCATAAATACTTGTTCAACTGGAACTTTTTGATTAAATCTGTGTTTGAACGATTAGTGTGCTTTGGCTTGATGTACAATCTCTGATCACTTGATTAACTCCAGTGATAAATGCTAAACTTTTTATTAAATTGATCAGCCGTCAATGGCTGCTTAAGTGTCTGTTCTCTAAATATTTTATAACCTTACCTAGTTATTGTTACTTCCATCTTTTTTTTTCTAGACTCCTCTGTGTTAAGTGTATTGAAGTTTTCTTTATTTTTTTTTTCCAGACTTTGTATCACTTTTATGATTTTTTAATCGAAATGAGTATTGTTATATATATTAACACGTATGGCATTGCTCATCGTCCGTATGGAATTCTATTCCTTCATATATTCGTCACACAGATACTCTTCCGACCTTTGAATCACTTCTATTCAATCACTTCCTTTCTATCCAATAGATTTTAAAATTTCAATAAAAAACATAGAAACGATAATTTAATTATAATATTTTATTTTATGTTGCGTTTGTACATTTAACTATATTATTTCATCAACATTGAACTAATATTTTAAGTACATATGGAATGAATGATTTCTTATATCATTAATATTCATTGCCCCAGAAGGTGGCAGATTGTATTATCTCGTAATAAATAATAATAAAAAAAATATATATTTTAAATTTCTTTTAACTAAAATTTGTATTTAAGATTTGTATATATGGACATATTTATTTTGTGTTTTTTTTGTCTAGTTTTGTTATATTTTAATTTATTATTATAGTTCATTTTTGTTTTTTATTTCTATTATTTTTGTTTGTTTTATTGTTGTACTCTAAGACACTAAAGTTCTTTTTGTAATATAATTTTAAAGGGACTCGTCCCAGAATAAATAAAGAATTTATTATTATACATACTTACAATATAATAAAAATAAAAGCACAAACATATTTACAATAATAATAACAAAAACATTCTTACCCTTTAATAAAAATTAAAGAATACAAATAAAAGAACAGCTCTATAGATTCCGTGAATCCTTACCTTTAAAAACCCGTCAGCTGCTTGTTTCCTCTGTTTTCTTCCCAAACTGACTACGGCTGCCTGGTGTACGGGGACTAACTGATGAATTAGAAATAAAATTAAAACGGTTTATGAATTGTTTTATTAGATTTATTTTCGAAGCCCTTAGACGTGACCATATTTATGGTTATTATACCATCTTAAAATGGCTTTATCCTTCTGTACGACTTGGTTCTTACCTTTTCCAAACATTAAAAAATAGAAAACCTTCCTACATAACTGAGCTTCTCACCCTCCGCTCTGATATCCATTCGTTAAACACTAAAACCCAATCAATCAATATTTATACTCATTACATAAAACTTCAACCTTTCACAAATCGTTTCCCGTTCGTTCCTGAATGCGCTGTCTATCTGTATTCGTAAAGCCACCTCTTTTTCTCCCTTCAAACATCAACTCTTCCTCTACCTACTCACATCTCAATCTTCCGTTCCAATGTAAAACATATGTAGTATAAATATAATATATAGAATAAATTTGCAAAGATTTACAGATATAATGAATATTTGATCCTTTATATGTATACATATTTTTACTTTCATTTACTATATATAGTAAGGTAAGTATTGCGATCGTGAAAAATTTCGAATTCCAGTTTTCAACGGAAATACACGTTTTAGGGTCTCCTGAGTCCAAATAACCAAGTCCCCCAAAAAGGTTTATGTGTGTGTTCGAGTGTGGTAACTCCCGGGTCTGATAGGGCTTAAACTGTAATATCTTGTTACAACTGATGAAAAACAGGTAAAAATTGAATGAATTCGATACCGAACTAAAGTGAAAAGAGAAAAAAATATTTTTTTAATGCGATTTTTTGTTTTATGAACATAAGAACAGTAATATACATGTATGGTATACCATTGGAAAGCTAAAGATTTTAGAAAAAATATTATCTCATACACAAGCTTTTAAAAGTTAATGGAGAGTGATAAAAAGCCGATAAAACTAATTGATTGTTGATAAAACTAATCACAAATTTTTTGACTTCATTATCGTCTTGAAGACGCCGACTGCCCAGGTGTTTCTTCAAGAGCAGGAACAAATGGTAGTCGCTGGGCCCCAGATCAGAATTGTATGGAGGATGATCTAGAGTTTCCCATTTAAATGATTTGATGAGATCTTTGGTCCGAATAGCTACATGTGGACGGGCATTGTATTGCAGCAAAACGATACCCTTACTCAACTTGCCACGTCTTTTGTTCTGGATTGCAGGACGCAGATTTTTCAATGTCTCACAATAAGACGCATTGATTGTCTCATTACGAAGCAAAAACTCCACCAGCAATACGGACGCCTACTCCGTTCTTCATCATGCACATTTGTGCGGTCATTTTTAAATGCTCTCACCCATTTTCTTACCATTCCATCACTCATAATGTTTTGTCCGTAAACTTCAACGATCTCACGATGAATATCGATCGGTTTTACGACTTTTGCACAAAGAAATCATATATCAGCCCGTACTTCACAATCTGCGGGACTCACGATTGTCAGAGGCATCTTAAACACTCAGTAAACAACTTATACAATGAAGAAAATTCATGGAAGTTATGTAGAAAAGTAGATTAAGGTACAGGCTTTCATGTAAAAATAAAATCATTGCGATATCTTTGAACGTCTTTTTTTAATTCCAAAACAGTACTTACTTAAAAAATATGCCTCGTATATAGTAAGGGCAAGTATTGCGATCGTGAAAATTTTCGAATTCCAGTTTTCAACTGAAATACACGTTTTAGGGTCCCCTGAGTCCAAATGACCAAGTCCCGCAAAAAGGTCTGTGTGTGTGTGTTAGTAACTCCCGGGCGAAAACTAAAAGTGCTATGAAACTGAAATTTCATATTTAAGACAACTATACGCCCGCGATGTTACAGATTCTTTTTCACCACAATCAGCTAACCAGACGAACCACTTTATACCATGCCTTTTGCACCTTTTTACGATTTACTCAAAAATTGCTCTAACGATTTTAATCAAACTCTATATATCGATGTAAAATTTAATGGGCTTTAATTTAATCTAGGTTTCATTCTGAATGAAATAGTCTGACAGGGCTTTAATGCCGATATTTTAAATTTTCTTTCTCTAAAGTACCTTTAATTTTATAGATTTCAAATAATTTGGAACATCACCTTATTAGCATTGATAAATAACGGGTAAATATGCAAGTTGAGCGAATTTGATAAACAACTAAAGGAGAGAAGTGCAAACATATTTCTTTATGCAATTTTTTAGTTTTTGAACACATGACTAGTAATATAGGTGTATAGTATACCGTTGGATAGCTAAAGATTTTAGAAAAAATATTATCTAATTCACGAAATTTTAAAGATTAATGGAGAGTGAAGAAAAGCCGATAAAACTGACTGTTGTAGATAAAAATATAACTGATTATTTAATAACACAGATGTTTCTATTGAAATTCAAAATAATTTATTCTTTAATAATTTATTTGTATCTTTAAATGTATTTAAAAATTATTAAATCTATTTTAACAACGGAGGTAAGTGAAAGTCACCACGTCAGACGTTTGTCAAGGTGGAGTCCTAGGTATCGAATCTGTCAACAGGGGCTAGTGGAGTGTCATTAACGGATACTGTAGGGCAGGAAGTCATTGGTTTACGACGTAGGGTAAATGTTATCTGGTGGGATTTGTTAGAATTAATTTTAATCCTCCAATTCTGGCACTATACTTCAAGGTCTCGGATGTGGGATTGAAGAGTGTGGGAGGCTGTAACAGGATCATTACCTACTGAGAGCACACACGTGTCATCAGCATAGGTAGAAAGGAAAGTGTTTGGATGGGTTGGGATATCAGCTGTATAGACTGTATAAAGAACGGGTCCTAGGATGCTACTTGAGGAACACCAGCAGATTGAGAAAACAGGGAGGAATATGAACTATTGTGATTTATTTTAAAAGATCTATCAGCGAGGTAGGATTGGATAATTAGAAAATAGGTAGGAGGGAGGAATAGACGGAGCTTGTAAAGCAACCCCGGGTGCCGGTCTCGGTCAAAGGTCTGTTCTACGTCGAGAAAGGCTCCCGTGCAGTACAATCCGCGCTTCAACGCAGAGGAGACAAAGTCCACCACACGATGGCATTGCTGGATAGTGGAGTGAGATGTACGGAATCCGAATTGGTGATCTGGAAAAATATGATGGGAATCAAGGATTGGGTATATACGTTTCAGAAGGAGTTTCTCCAGAATTTTACCCATAAAAGAGATATGGGACGGTAGGAAGATGGGCTTTCAGGTGACTTTTAACAAAAATTTAAAATTATTTATCGATGTCAAGGTGCAGTCCTATATATCGGATCTGTTCAACAGAAACTAGCGGAATGTTATTGAAGGACACTGTAAGGGCAGGATGTCATAGGTAATTTGGTGGGATTTGTTGGATTTGTTTTAATTCTTCAATTATGACACCATACCTCAAGGTCCCTAATGTGGGGTTGGAAAGTTTGAGAGGCCATAGTTGGATCGTTATTGACTGATAACACACATGTCTCATCAGCATAGGTAGAGAGGAAAGTGTCAGGATGGGATGGGATATCAGCTGTAAATTAATAAAATTTAATGTAAAAGTTATATCACATATCTTCACCATTTTCTTCCTTAAAATATTCTCTTCTTAGGAATCGAAAATAACTAAATACTGGCCTTCCAATCGGCTCACTAAACGAGATGTAGATCGTTGTGACAGAAGCCGGTCTAAGATATATCGATGGTGAGGTGGCAACAGTAGAACGCTGCTGACCTAGCCACTTGGTCTGCTTCTCTCACCCAGTTATCCTAAATATCCCTCGTTGCTGTTTGTTTTTGTTTCATAGGGTTTCTCAACATTTTATTATCACTTTCATTTACCTATTTATGAAACATATAGATTCTGGACCAATGTCAGTAATTGGAGGAATCACATGCATCCGAATTTTATGCAAAAAAATGGATTAATTCATCATTTTGAAATAATTCAATGAGCAGGATGGAGAGAATAGATGTTGGACTAATAAAAATATTTTGAATGGCAAGGATCAGTGAATAAATAATCGAGAATTTAAAAAAAAAACACAAACTTTTTCTTAAAGTGTCAGTAATTGGTGTGGTGTTTTTGGGGTACCCAAACCCTAACAACACAAAAATGGTTGTTCTAATAGTAATTCACCCATAAATCATCTATTCTTATTAACTGACATCAATATTGGATTGATAGAAAGAATTCTAATGTAAAAACAAAAAAGAAATGGTTGTGATAGACGAAATTGAGACTCACCTCTTTAGCAAAAATCTTAACGGTCCGACAGATGAAGATAGAGAGGGACTAAAACTATTCCTGCACACCTTATCATCAATGCTGACTTGATCATTATGGGAATCTGTCAAAATTACTGAGGCTTTGATTTGGTGCCTATTTCTAATTTTAAGGTGGCCTGAAACTCTTTATTTTCAAGGAAGAATGAGCATGTGTCAATAATTGGTGCCTCCACTCTAGTGAGGGAAAGTATTGCGATCCTGAAAATTTTCGGATTCAATGCTTCATCGGAAATACACGTTTTAGGGGCCCCTGAGTCCAATTGACCAAGTCCCGCAAAATGGTCTGTAGAAGCGTATATGCCTGAGATGTCGCAGTAACTTTTTCATCAAAATCTGCCAACCAGAAGAGCTACCTCATATTATACATTTTGCAACTTTTTACGATTTTCAGTAGGGGAGAATTGGCATGAAAGAGCCAGGTTTCATTATTGGATTATTTTGATAGTTTTGAAACGAATTCGGTTGGTGATTTTATTTTTAAGTGGCAGCACTGATTACCCATCACCCACAAACATTTGACAGTCCGCCATGACCAACGGACACTAAAAAGTAAGTTCTTTGCTTCATTTAAGTTGCTTTTTAGTATTTTATTGTAAACAAAATATAGGTAAATGGATTGTAGATTGGATTTGTACATACATTTGGCTTCATAAAAAATTAGCCGCTAAAGTTTTGATATTGTTGTTATTTTGTAGGTTATATTTATTTCAAAAACAAGTCATGAAAAAGCCGGGTGGATAGGCCTCGAAAAAGCTGGTTCCTCTGTAATGGCTCTTTCATTTGAATTTTGCAAATAAAATAAAATAATACTAAATATGCAATTTTTTCATATATTATTAAATTATTTGCATTATGAAAAAGTCTAGTCCAAAAAAACGAAGAAGACCTGAAAAATCGGTAATTGAAGTAGCAATAAATGAAGTTCTAGAAAAGGGTCAGTCCATAAACAAAACTGCTCTCGTCTTAAATTTATCAAGGGCCTATTTAGCTAAAATAGTTAAAAAAGCAAAGGCTATTGGTGAATTACCTTACAAACACTGACCTAATAAAGGAAATGGGCGTATTTTCACAACAGGCCAAGAAAATATACTTCCGTATTATTTAAAGACTGCTTCTAAAATGTGCTATGGATTAACAAGACATCAAATGCCATGGCCTATAATATCTGTCCAGATAAATGGAAAGAAATTAAAAATGCGAGTGATGATTGCAAGAATGACTGATACATTTAAAATTTTTCTTAAAGATGTCATTTATTACTACTACAAAGAATTCGTTAGAATTGTGGTTTATTTTTTATTATTGTTCAATTAATATTATTTTGCATAATTTATACTTTATAGTCCTGACTAGCTCTTTCATAACTTCTAGTAGCCCTTTCAATACCAAATGGTTTTGAAAGAGCCAAAATACTCATCTTCTAAAAGTGAATATTTCATTGACTTTTTGAAAGTATTTAAGATTTTTCTATACGGAATAACCTAATTAAGAAAATAAAGAGTAATTTTGAAACAAAAAATCGTAATTTCTTTCATAAAAAGTATAATTTTTTGCTCCGTTTAGTAAACTGGCTCTTTCATGCCGCTTCTCTCCCCTACTTGGTAGTTGGTCAGTACTTAGTAGTTTCTAATATAACAGTACTTAAAAGTTGGTTCGTTTCCAGGCCAACAGCTGTCCAGAGGAGGGTCCCCAGGGACATGCTACCTCAATATATTTGATATCCATCTAATGAAATATACTTTAGACGACAGACTTTCCTGTTGGAAGATATAAATATATATTAGACTAAGCCTGCTGGGCAGCCACGCGATCTACTCAACAAGATGGACAGCAATCTTCCCTAGTGCCCTGGCTTAATTAAATAACGAGGGGGGAGGGGACAGATAGTTGTCCTCCATCTTGTTCTATCTAATTACAATCCCCCTTATCTTGATCAAACTACCTCTTTTACTCTTTGGTGCCTACCTCAATGCTTTTTGGGGAACTTGTCTTCAGTTCTGTAGCGTTGACAGTCGTCTTTATTGCTACATTCACAATTTTACAAATGTCTGATCTTTCAGTCTCGAAAAAATAAAATAAAATAGCAAAAATTATATTTTAGGAAAAGAAGAACAAGAACCTTCCGGAAGTAGGTGTAAAACGGTGGCCACTTTCGATATCATGTTCCAAGAATACAAAACTTTCCACTGCTTGACTATTGTTCAAACTCTTGGTCTCTTGCAGCCTAAGATACAAGACATTGTGGGATCACCTATAGCATACTGGTTAGTATAACTGCCATCTATGCCAAAGGTTACGGGTTCAGACCCGAAGGTGGTCCTAGGATTTTTAATGGAAGTAAAAAATCCTTAGTTTTGCCATCCTTCGGAGGCGACGTAATATAAAAATGAGTCCCCTTTCCGGTTTGACCGATTTCGCAAATTTTTTGCTCTTTCAAAACCATTCGGTATTGAAAGAGCTACTAGAAGTTATGAAAGAGCTTGTCAGGACTATAAAGTATTAATAATAATAATAATAATAATAATAGGCTTACCGAACCCGAAGGTTCGATGCCGATACCACCAAACTTCGCCTGCATAGACTCGTCCAATGTTCACCGGTCAAGCCCAAGCCCCCGAGATCAGCCTTAATGCAATCCTCCCATCGACGCTTCGGCCTACCTTTCGGACGCCTACCAGTCGGTTCAGCGAATACCAACTTTCTCGGAATCCGTTCCTCACTAAGCCCAACAACTTTACGCGCCCATTTGAGTCTCCGCGATGCTATCAACTCAATTATATTCACAGGGCACAAACTCCGCAATTCCGCGTTATGCAACCTTCTAAACTCCCCAGTGGCCTCATCTCTCTTTGGACCAAATATCTATAAAGTATTAATTATGCAAAATAATATTAATTGAACAATAATAAAAAATAAACCACAATTCTAACGAATTATTTGTAGTAGTAATAAATGACATCTTTAAGAAAATTTTTAAATGTATCAATCATTCTTGCAATCATCACTCGCATTTTTAATTTCTTTCCATTTATCTGGACAGATATTATTGGCCATGGCATTTGATGTCTTGTTAATCCATAGCACATTTTAGAAGCAGTCTTTAAATAATACGGAAGTATATTTTCCTGGTCTGTTGTGAAAATACATTTTTCGTGGTCCCCTATGTACTATCATTCTAAGCAAGAACCCCATGAATCCTAAATATATATATATATATATATATATATATATATATATATATATATATATATATATATATATATATATGTGTGTGTGTGTAAATTATAATCACAATTCAGTTGTAGATAGTGTCGCCATTTATCATAGTGACAAAGTAGATCACATGTGTTCTTAAACATTGAGTAGGTTTCATGTGATCTCTGACTGTTAGCTTCTAGATAGAGTAGAAAGGGACTTTTTATTCTATTTAAAATTTTTGAAGAAAGTAGACTTTAGACAATTGCTAAAATAGTAGTTTATTATTGATAAAAACATACAAAAGTAGATACATATAAACACAATAAACATATAAACAACCTAAATTAGTAGAATAGAATAAAAAGTCCCTTTCTACTCCATCCAGAAGTTAACAGTCATAGACCACATGAAACCTACCCAATGTTTAAAAACACATTTGATCTACTTTGTCACTATGGTAAATAGTGACACTATCTACAACTAAATTATGATTATAATTTACACTCACACACACACACACACACACACACATATATATATATATATATATATATATATATATATATATATATATATATATAAATCAATACTCTTTTCCCTTGGTGATCGCATTATGTATGAAAGGCTTGAGCCATTTCGCCAAGACATAGTTAAGACAGGACATTGCCTGTCGGCTCAGCTAGTCATAAATATAAACATTGGACTATTATAGCTTGATTTTGGAAAAACATTCTTTACACCAGAGTTGGAACGAATCACTTCAAGGAAAGCATTCTGTTGTGAGGAAGAACAACACAATAAAACTCGATCAGAGACAAATGATTTCTTATCTTTTGGAAAAGAAGACCTTTTGAGAGAAGGCCCGAAATAGCCGGGTCGGTGCATGTTGGAGCTAGACCAAAACCCGCCTCCTTTTTGATGCCAATTGTTGAGAAATTTCGAGTCTCACGTTTTTAAAATGTCTGACACAGTTATTTAGCGTTTCGACAGATTTTTATTTTCGCTATAAAACTTGATAATGGTACAATTAAAATGTATGTCGATTCAAAGAATATATATTCTTGAATAGTTGCAAGCTTTGGAATCCATTTTGCTGTTTAATGAAAATATTTTTACTTTTACTTACCACCTATACATAAAATATATCACACTCAAAAATGCACTCCTTAACATCCTTTTATCACACATTTATTTTTCTTCACAATTTATTATATAGTGTTACATACACGTTTCGGGATTCTTTCCCCATTATCAAGACTTTTTTTAAAATCACTTTTTAACACACAACACATTATTTTACATTTCTAGCTTACTGCTATTCCTCATCTTAGATGGTTATTGGTTAACTGTTCTTATTATAATAACCTATAATAAATAATAAGAACAGTTAACCAATAACCATCTAAGATGAGGAATAGCAGTAAGCTAGAAATGTAAAATAATAGTTTTAAAAAAAGTCTTGATAATGGGGAAAGTACCTCGAAATATAGAAAAACTATGTAATAGATTGTGAAGAAAAATAAATGTGTGATAAAAGGAAGTTAAGGAGTGCATTTTTGAGTGTGAAATATTAAGTAAAACTTCTTAAAAAAATTATAAAAAAAAAGAAAAATATATAGCAAGGGAAAGTACAGCGATCGTAAAAATTTTCGAATTTGGATTTTCAATAGAAATACTCGTACCCTCCTAAGACGAAAACCGAAATGTTGGACGCGAGGCCCAGTATTGGTTTCAATGGTTCCAGTCGAGGCTCACCTATAGCGTAACAGCTTTCTATGCCAAAGGTCGCGGGTTCAAACCCGCAGGTGGCACTAGAATTTTTTAATGGGAGTAAAAAATTCTAAGTTATGCCGTCCTTCGGAGGGGACGTTAAAAGGTAGTACCGAGCCTGTGCGATGTCAGGTATTCGTTAAAGATCCTAATTAAACTTGAATATGCAAAATTTAGGACTCCCACTGTAGCGTCGTCCGATAGCCACAGAAGCTTAAAGGGGCATTAAATAAATAAACAATTTATAATGAGTATTTTTGTACAATGCTTGGTTTCTGTAATAATTACCTTTATAATGTTAAAATGAGGTCAATTCCTGGATTTGGGCCGTTTTGGGAATGGCCGAATTTTTTTATTCCGACCAGTTTGAAGTGGCAAACAAAAAAAAAAAACGTTGTATAGGTTGGCTAAAATGTGAAAATCATATTGACAATTTTCTTCTTATAATACATTTTTTCGGCTCCTCTTGGACTATGTGTCATGAGATATACCACTGTTGACCTCTAATAAAATCAGTCAATCAATCAAATGCTGTTTTACAAGCAATAAACATATCTTAACTTTATTTAGCACAGATTATTTTAATTTTGACACTCTTTGAAAAGGAAATGTTCTGGTGAAAACACGATGTCTAAATAATTTTCGAGCTAGAGGTATGAAATTAATAAGTTCGATTTGTTCTTTCTCAGTGACTTGAAACGATTGGAACCATTGTTTATTTATTTAATGTCCCTGTATGCTGCTGTGGCTAATCGGACGATGCTACAGGGAAAATCCTAAATTTTGTCTATCCAGGTTTTATTAGGAAAGAGATCTTTAACGAGTACCTGAAATCGCACAGGCTCGGGACCACCTTTTTACGTTCGCTACACAGGACGACATAACTGAGGAGTTTTTACTCCCATTAAAAAATTTTAGGGCCACCTGAGGGTTTGAACCCGCGACCTTTGGCATAGAAAGCTGTTATGCTATAGGTGAGCCTCGACTGGACCCATTGAAACAAATACTGGGCCTCGCGTCTAACATTTCGTTTTTTGTCTTAGGAGGATATTTCACAAAATCTATACATAATTCAGTGACTTAAATATTTTGAGCCCCTTCGTAACTAAAACTGTAAAAACCATGTCTCAAATAATTTTCAAAAACTAGATATAAAATAAAATTTTATCACGTTCCATTTATCGTTCATAATCTATCAATGAAATGAACATCCATGAATGGCATAATGAACAAAAAAAAACTTTTTTTGGAGGACAGGATTTTTTCTTCCGTAAGAAATTATATAGGATTGCCAACTGTTTTCGACAGCACCTCTTTGCTAGAGAAGAAAAGTATGGTCACTTAAAGGTTTTATCTAATGCCAGTAAGGAATCGTCCAGGACATGTTCAGTATTTTTTTTTTTTATAAAACTGAAAATCAAGAAATCAGATGTTTGTTCCAACACATGTCAGATGGTTGCTTATGTGCCCTACTTCACCTGTATCCATTTGATGTCACTGTGTATAGACGATGTCTATTAATGTCTAGTCATAATTTGAAAGCTGATACTAAACCTTAAGTGAAACAAAAAAAAGTTGGTATGACCCATATTCCGATTCTTAATGTTAGGGAGGAATATCAAATTTTGTGTTTTTTGCTGTTATACATGGTTTTCATTGAACAGCAAAAATCTCAAAATTTGATTTTCCTCCTAACTGTTGACAATCGGACTGTGGGTCATATAAACATTTTTGTATCTCTTGAGGTCTAGTATTGGCTCAAAAAATATGACTAGACATATATGGGACATATATTAAGCACAAATTTTCTTTCCAGTCCTTTATTTAAATTCTAGCCACCTCACATCCTTGAATGGCCTCTAAAGGTAGGTTTATGTTTATCTTACACTATTTTAAAGTTAATTCAATAAAGAAGATTTTTCTGGGATCTGAAAAATCTAACAATAGAAGAGTAATAGCTCCTTGAAATTTTCAAAATATTCTTAGAAATATTACAATTTAATTTTCTGCGTGACCTTGTGCCACAGTTACTTTCTTATTTTAAAGGTTTGACATCTAAAATCTTCTGGAAAATTTTTCTTCTTTCATTTATACCACTTGTTTTTCTGTGCGTCTAGTCATGTTTTAGGAACCGATAGTAGACCTCAAGAGATACAAAAAAAATACATATGTCCCATATTCTAATTGTCAATGGTTAGGGAGGAAAATCAAATTTTGAGATGAAATCCACAAATAACAGCAAAAAACTCAAAATTTTATTTTCCACCTTAACCGTTGAAAATCGGCCTATGGGTCATATGAACTTTTTTGTTCCCCTTAAGATCTGGTTTCTGTTCTCACAATATGAATAGATATCCTGCCTTTTTACTTATTATGAGAAGTGAGATGGACAGTTTTGTTAGAAGAACAGTTTTAAAGTAATGTAATAATAAAATTGAAATAACTACAGATAAGAGAGGTGAGAAAAGTGATCTTAACAATTGAAACACTTGATGACTAACTGAGAGGATCTCAAAGTTTTATTACTCTAAAATTTCACTATTATTTGTCATGACAGTTCATATTTCCATTGACTACTTTGACTATATTTTATTTGTATTAATTATTATTGTTTGATTTACATGCTTTGTTAAACTTTTGCTTATTGTTTCAGATAGCTTACAATTGTTAGTTATTAGTATTGTTAACTATGATGTTGGTAATTGTTGCAGATAGCTTACGATTGTTACTTATTATTATTGTTAACAATAATGTTGGTTATTGTTGCAGATAGCTTACAATTGTTATAATATCGGTTAATGTTAACTGTAATGTTGGTTATTGTTGCAGATAGCGACGGAGAATGCACCACGTGAAGCCCATGTCCAAGGGGGATCCCCTCTGTCCCCTCGGCTTCCACCCGCAGGTGCGATGGCCGACGAGGTGCAAGAGGTGTTTCAGGTAGTTTGTCTTCTTCTGTCTTCTAAATACAGATAGCATCAAAACTACTACACCTGTTATAACTAGCCTGTACCACTACAAAACCTGAAGGGTCTTGGGCTCAGTACATGTAGAGATTTGTACAGTGTCTAGGCCAACAGTGGTGCAATAAGTCACATTCAACCATCCGGTTTTTCCCCAATTTAGTGTTCCCACTTTAAGCAGCTGGATGTACCCTAAGTGGGTCACCATACCCCAGGGTCGCTCCACGGCTAAAATCACAGAATAAATAATATTCAGCCTCAGTCGGGATTTGAACCTGGAACCTGGAGAACAGACTTTATCCTAGTGCTTTATCCACTAGACCACACCGCTCCCATATACCTGTTATAAGGCAGTATAAAAAGTGTAGTTAATATTTCCCTCAAATAACTTTTACTTACCTATATATGAAATATTATTGCGATCGTGAAAATATTTGGATTCCAGTTTTCAACGGAATCCACCTTTTAGGGTCTTCTGAGTGTAAATGACCAAGTCCCGCAAAAAGGTCTGTGTATGTGTTGTAATTCCAGCATGTAAACGGAAAGTCGTACAGAACTGAACTTTCATATTTATGACAACTATATTCCCTGGATGTTACAGTAACTTTTTCATTAAAATCGGCTTACCAGAAGAGCCACTTTGTACCATACATTTTGTATATTTTTACGATTTTCTCCTAAACGGCTATAATGATTTTGTTTAAACTCGCTATATTAATGTAAAATTTAATGGGCTTTAATATCATGTAGGTTTAATTCTAATTGAAATAGTCTGACAGGGCTTTAATGCCGATATTTAAATTTTCTTAATTTAAAGTACCTTTAATTTTGTAAATTTGAATAAATTAACCATATAATCTTGTTAGCATTGATAAAGAATGGATAAATATATAATTTAAATGAATTTGATATCCAACGGAAAAAGGAGCTAAAATATTTTTTAATGCGATTTTTGTGTTTTGGAACAAACACCATTGGAAAGCTAAAGATTTTAGAAAAAATATTATCTTATACACAAAATTATAAAAGTGGACAGAGAGTGATGAAAAGCCGATAAAAGTTACTGATTGTCGTTGATAATAATATAATAAAACACATGTTTTTATTGAAATTCAGTGTAATTAATTCTTTAACAATTTATTTTCATTTATAAATGTATTTAACAATTCTTAAATTGATTATAACAACGGAAGTAAGTTAGAGTAGTGTGTTGCATGCTTCACATTTTTAAATAATGCAACCATTTAATGTAATTATTCAATAGTACAATAAAAAAATATATTTTTCGGAGAAGTTGGTTGTGGGTTGTGGTCAGTAAAACATTCTGAAAAAGCATACTTATTTATAGTTTCGGTGTTACAGCCTATATTTTGGACCATCTTAAGGGCTATACAAAAAAAACATATCAGCAAGTGGCAGAATAATAATTTTCCTGTTGATTTAGAAGTGGCTCGATCCTGGGAAAGAGAGATTCTCCTATGACTCACCCACCCTCTGTAATGTCATCCTCTTGAGATATATATTGAAATATGCTATGATTCATTCTTCTGGCTAACTAGAATATAGTTTAAATTTTTTATTTATATGCTGATTACATAAACTTTTAGGGACTATAAAGAGCATGGCAATCGTGGGAGTAAGGACGATGTTCAGCTGCGTAAAGATGAACTCACCGTATCCACCCCAGCTCTATCTTCCTCTGCCGTCTCCAGGTAACTTCAGAACCTTAATTATGACCAATAGCTTGTTAAGATTAATAGTTGAAAACTATATCTTGTCAATAGTTGATGACAAGACAATAACTTATCAATATCAACAATTAATAACAATACATTATCAATATCAACAATAATAACAATACATTATCAATATCAACAATTAATAACAATATATTATCAATATCAACAATTAATAACAATACATTGTCAATATCAATAGTTGATAATAATATCTTTTTAATATCTATAGTTGATAATAATATCTCATCAATATATACAGCTGATTATAAGATCTCATCAATATCTATAGTTGACAATAAGATCTTATCGATATCTGTAGTTGATAATAAGATCTTTTTAATATCTATAGTTGATAATAATATCTCATCAATATATATAGCTGATTATAAGATCTCATCAATATCTATAGTTGACAATAAGATCTTATCGATATCTGTAGTTGATAATAAGATCTTTTTAATATCTATAGTTGATAATAATATCTCATCAATATATATAGCTGATTATAAGATCTCATCAACATCTATAGATGACAATAAGATCTTATCGATATCTGTAGTTGATAATAAGATCTTATTAATATGTGTAGTTGATGATAAGATCTTATCAATATATGTAGTTGATGACAGTAACTTATCAATAGTTGATGACAATATCTTATCCAGAGTTTATGATAATATCTTATCAATATTTGTTGTCATTATCTTATCAACAATTCATAACATTATCCCTCCCAGGAGCCGATTGGAGCCGAGGGTCACGGATAGCACGTTGGGTTCCCGAAACTGGACTAGCAGCTCTAACCTCAGCTCTGTCGGCTTGAGTGGCAGGAACGATGATCCATATTCCAACAGTAGTAGTAATAGGTAATAGGTTTCTCAAACTGAATAAGTCGCACTTTAGTCTGTCTGTGGTAGAATAATTATTATAGTTCTAATGGCACATCTCTTTGCTTCAGACTGAGCAGTTCTAACTCTTCTTGGACGTCGACCCCCAACTTGGCCGAGCAGAAGGAGGCCAAGGAGGATGTCTCGGTTAGCTTCACCTTGCCTCGCAGGCGCCCGAAACTGGACCCAGACCCTGGGCAAGATGAAAGTGGTCAGTTCTATTCTTCCAGTACAAGTTTCGCACGTTAAAACTTTGTTAAAATAATTAAAGAAATGGGTATAATTATAAATCATTACTGGTTGTCCAGTATTATCTCAAACAAAATAACAAACAATATGAAAAGACAGGATAAATACAACATTGTTTTTATCATCTCAATATGAATTCCTTACTGATCATAAGGTATATGTGGCGAGGGGCTTTTCTTGTTTAAAAAGTAAATCTTTCCCAAAAGGAGGTTAAATTAAATATTAAGGAAGGGGGTGCTTAGCACTGATTTTTCTGGCACTTTGGCCCTTAGATTTTTTCTCTTTGTGTATTATATGGGTTGCACTGTGCAATTCAATGGAAAATTCATTCTTTTTAACGGTTCTTTAATGAAAAAAATGAAAATTACCTGTGCAGTAAACTTCTTACAACTTTGGCAGTAGATAATCAATAAATCAAAATAAGAATAAAATGTATCTTATCAATTCCCCTTAGGGTATTACTAGACAATAAATAAATCTCCAGATACAAAAATCACATTGTGTATTCTTTTTTGTTTTTATTACGATAGAAGTCTCAGTAAAAATTAGATTTAATCAAATTATTTTTTGTTATTTACGATATTGACAAGCCTTTCTTACACCTAATCAGCTAATTTGTTTATAAATACCAATAATAATTTATTATTATTATTTATTATTTAGGTATTCACAGATCTTATTCATGATTTAATGATATAAACCATACGTGGTCTCAAACTTTGGACCAGTACTGTATATATTACTATACACTCATTGTATCTTTTTGGCCGTGTTAATGACCTACAATGGGGGATCAAAACGTTGGCAGACACTAAATAGTTAAAACTATTTAATTGTTTCATTTACTGACCACCATCCAGACTAATCCCTTTCATAATTATTATCATTATTTAAGGATAGGTTAAGAAATTTTTCCATAAGATGACGTATATTATATTAGTTATTGATTATCTTTGTCTTTGGTTTTAGACGAAGCAAAGAGAACCCAGTACACTGTGAGGAGAAGAATGACCGGGGCCCTGAGTAGTTTGAACAATAATTACAAAGAAGAGCCGCAGGAAGCCAAGACCCCTTATAGGTCCAGGTTCCAACAGCAAGAGGAGAAATCTCCAGGCGATGTACTGGTATGTAAATCAATCTGCAACGTTTTGTAATTACTCTTATCTCAGTAATTTACTTTTGGGAATACTCTAGAATCCTGATACGGGACTGAGAAATAATTACAAATTACCATGATATAGGAATTATTTTAGTTTTTAATTATCCGGAGTTTTACCCTTCTTCACAAATTTCTTTAGATGGGTTGACTTGCTTGAACTTTTGTTATCACAGTTTTTTTCCTTAAACTATCATGTTTTCTTTTTTGTTGAAATGTTTGGTCCAATAGGTATGTCAAAATTGCTTGTGCTAATATTATTATTAAATGCTTTTCTAGTTTGAATACTCATTTTCATTGATGATCTCTAATTTTTTGGTTTATAATTTTTAATAATGGACCTTTGTAATCAACCAAACACTAAAAAAAAAAAATTTTGTTTTTGAAATTCACCTCAAAAATACTAGGGCATGCAACAATGATCCTAACGCCTAGACATTGATATCAGCTATGTATTTTTAGAATGTCAGCCGATTAAAAGAGTTTTAGAATTAGTAAAGAGTTCTAAACAAATGAAAAAAAAAAGTTGATTTATAGATTTAAGTCACAAATTATAATAGATGTAATTCCACCAAAACTTGGCTATTATTGAAGATGGAGAACAATTAAAAATATTACAGCTATAATCAGATATATCCTAATATTGTTATTTTCTATTTATAATAATTCTCTACATTTTTGTAGGACCATCTCTCTTTTTTTTTTCTTTTTTTTTTTTTAAATGCATTAAATAATTTTTTACTTTTTTAACCTATTATATAAATTCTTTTTAAAAATGTCGCAGATATGGCACTATGATGCCAAAAGCTAAATTTGTATCTTAATAAAAAAATATAAAGGATGGACTGTTTTTTGGTGTAAATTACCTTAATTAAAATATTAAATAGCTGTCTATTTATTGCAAAACAAAATAAACGCTTACTAAAGATGTAAAATGACACAGTAGTTTGATATTTTGCAGGTTAAACTTCCCCCAAAGAAGCCCTCTCCGGCTAGAGAGGTGCAAAGAATCATGACAAAAGGAAAGACACTAATTGTAAGTACCCAAGAGGAATCATCCAGCGAAGAGGAAAGCAGCTCAACTAGTGCAAATAACAGGCTCTCTAAGGAAAACGATACCTCCAAGGTAAGGAAACCTAAATTTCAATTCACCACAGTTTACCATTAAATGGTTCATGCTGGGGCAAATATCTACGTTTTTTTTTTTTTTATTATGCTTCATGGGGCAGGGCGAAAATGTTCCAAGTTAGAACGTTTTTAATGCGAAATCACAACAGTCCGAGGCTTCCAACGTGCTAAATGCAAGATTGTAAGTGTTTTGAAATACCCAAATGACTTGAAAGATAAATTATGGAAATACTTAAAAATGATTCTTATATTGTCAGAATTTGGAATAAAAATATGAAAAGAAATCAGGCACAGCTAAAGAAAATTCTTAGAGAAGAGTAATCAAATGAAATTAACTGATAAGAGTCCTTTAAAGGGGAATGTTGAAGGTTATAAAATATTTAAGAAATAAACCCTTATGTATGTTAACATTTCATACTTGTTGGTCCAAGCAGTTAAAAAGATTTTAGTGACATCACAAAAGTATGACACAGTGAAATAAAAATAACCACATAGGGACAATATTAATAATGATGACAATTGTGAAATACAAATAAAAAGAAATTTGCTGATAGATAAATGACCTGTATTGTTTTAATATGGAAATATTTTTTAATGGATACTTCTGAAGATGAGGCAGTATAAACCTCAAAATGTTAAGTGTTATACATGAATTGATTTATTAATGTGATAAATAAGTATATTTAAATAGAAGAATTAGTTCTTATTAATATAATAATTATGCTTGTTAATTCCTACAACGTATAATGTTGAGAAAATAAACTTATTTTTTTAACGATTTATTTTCTGAAAACAAGTGACTCACATGTGATGCACGTCACCCCATGGAATAGTTAAGTGTGACCCACCAGTGGATCACACTGCTCCATGGAAGTAAAGTGTGACCCACCAGTGGGGCACATCAGCATGAACGTGTTAAATTGTCTTTTCATAGTCCTAAATTTTCTTTTGGTTTGATATTTTGTATGATATATTTTTACCATTCCCCAATGAAGTTGATTTATTTTTGTATGTTACGTTTTGCCATCCTTAACTAACTCTAAAAAATATATTTTTATGATATTACTGTAAATTTTACAACTCTTTCAGCCCTTTCAACAACAACAACTATTTCATTACTTATTTTAATAATAGTGTTTTTTTCCCTAAAAAAGGCTTTCCTATCATGCATATTTCTCCACATATAATCTTTCACTACTTCATCAGCAGTCTTATCTAATTTCACTTGCTATGTCAACAATTATAATTTTTAAAACATTTTTAAAAAAGTCATATTTTAATTTATCTATTAAGCGGACTTGCCCCTGCTTCACATGGGTGCAATTTGAATAAGGTGTCCTTTATGTTTAAAAAAGCTCTTTCTGACCGATTTAGACTTTATCACTTTAGAAGTTTTAGTTTACTATAATGAAAAGTGCAATTGGTTAGGTTTATTTCCTTGTTATGATAAAGTTAAGCAGAGATAACACAAAATTTAATTTTCCCATATAAATAAACTTGATTGGTATGTATGTAATCAAAAACTATAGAAACAACAAATGTTCCTATCCTATTAGGCTTATAAGTATTTTATATTTATTTATGTTTATGAGCTTACAACAACTCTATATTAACTTGTGAGAATTCTTTTATTGCATATTTACTTTCCTAAATTTTTGCGCTTTCCAACAGTATATTATACGTCTATATAACTACTTATATTTCAGGAATAATATTTTGATGACTTGGTTACAGAAAACTTATTTTTCCTGTTTAAAAAGTTAAAAAGCTAAATTGCAATGTAATTACTTTTAAACCTTCAGGAAACAATGCCCTAAATGATAGTAAAAACGTCTCAAAATCTGTCCAATGGTTTAGAAGGAGTTTGTGGAAACCAAAATAAGCGCTTCATATATTTATTTCATGTATTGCACTTGTGTATCAAGTGAAATTAAATTATAATATCATAAAAATATATTTTTTTACAGGTACATATATATTCTTTTGGGAATGTTAAAAAATATTTCTTATAAAACCTACCATTAAACTTTTGTAGCCACTAAACTTTTATTATTGTAGAAGTGATGGATGATCAAACTTATTGTGTAATGATTATTTATCAGTTTACTTATCTGTCAATGCAACTTAAAACGTTAAGTTTTTTTTTTTTTTTTTAATTTAAAGTTGATATTTTGATTTTATCCACGTAAGCTGAAAATATGATAGAAACATTGATAAGCTGATAGAAAATAGCTTTATTCTTTATTTTCCTATAAAATTGAATATGTTTCTACCATCTACAGTGAGCAAAAAAAAGATTTTGTCGAGATAGTAGATAACACGTATCTTTCATCTTTAAATTTGTAATTTTTGAAGAATTTATACAAGTGAAGATTAATAGAAACCTGTTAATATTAATTAACAACTAAATTAGAACACGTATCCTGCAAAAAAAAAAAGAATATGGCAAGAGCATTTGTCGTCAAAATAGCTTCCTAGCTCAAATTACCCAATATATATTCCTTTATTTATATACTGTCCCTAAAATGCCAAATGGTCAAAAATGAAAGATAATAATACTACCAAAATTGATAGTAAATCTAAAATACTTAGTTGGACCTACAGGGGTGACATAATTTTTTTTTTTTTTTTTTAATTTATTTATTGATATTTACAACTGTATAATGATATATGTCTAGTAAATGTGATACTAGATTATACTGTCATGATTCACATGCGGGGATACTACCCATTGGCAGCTCTCCAAAAACTATGCTAAATTAGAAGGTCTTTTCAGACTCCTCAGAGGATTATCAGGGATTGTAGAGGAAGCAAGGATTGAAACTAGTGGGTTAGAGTGGGAATGGAGTTTGTCATAAAAGGATTGATACCTGGTCCGGGCCAAGTTAGCAACATAAGGAACGTTAAGATCTTTATGGATGGGTTCATTTGTGACAAAATAAGGAGCATTAAGGATTTTTCGAAGCATTTTTGATTGTAAGAAATGGAGATGGGAAGAATTTCATGGTTTAGTAGAGCCCCAAATTTCTACTCCGTAAGTCTATATCGGTCTTATGGTACTCATGTAGATAAGTCTTTTGTACTTAAGTAGAAGGTTTGAGCGATTGTCCAGTAAGTGTTGTAGTAGTCGAAAACGTCGGGCAGTTTCCAGTCGTTTCAGTCTTGTATAAGGGTTCCAAGTAAGATGTTTGTCCAGGTGCAATCCTAGGTATCGGATCTGTTCAACCGGGACAAGAGGAGTGTTATTGAAGGATACTTTTGGGCAAGATGTCATAGGTTTACAACGAAGGGTAAAGGTTATTTGGTGGGATTTATTGGAATTTATTTTTGTTCTCCAATTCTGACACCATACATCAAGGTCTCTGATGTGGGATTGAAGAGTTTGGGAGGCAATAGTTGGATCATTGTTGACTGATAACACACAAGTTTCATCAGCATAGGTAGAAAGAAAAGTGTTTGGATGGGATGGGATATCAGCTGTATAAACTGTGTAAAGAATGGATCCTAAAATACTGCCTTGAGAAACACCAGCATACTGATTGAAAAGGGATGAATAGAAACTATTATGATATACTTTGAAGGACCTGTCAGTGAGGTAGGACTGGATAATGAGGAAATAGAAATATGTAGGTGGAAGGAATTTACGGAGTTTGCAAAGCAATTCTGGGTGTCACACTCGGTCAAAGGCCTGTACTACATCGAGGAAGGCTCCCGAGGTGACAAAATTAAGTATTTTAAAGCTGGATTAGTGGCAACAATATGGTCCATTTGGCTGTTGTACCAATACTTTTTTTTCTACTGCCATTTGAATTCTTGAAGATGAACCTCATTGTGTAACAAAAACATCAATTTGAAAATAAAAATAACAAAAACTTGTCATTTTTTTTTTTCAACTTTTGACCAAATTCAAAAAATTGCTTAAAAGATGCCAAAGTGTAATAAAACAAAAAGGTTCATATATAATTGATTAAAAATATTTACAAGAATCTGAAGTTTTTATTTGAATCACCAGTAAAAAAAAAAGGTACAAACTTACTTTAAAACTCAATTGAATTCTGATTAGAATTTCGACTGTCCCTGAAAAATGTGAAGATATTATAGTTTGATTTCTTTAACATATGTAATAAATTAAAATTAATGAATAATATATTTGTTTTTTACTTTGCAGTTGCAAGCTCAAGTAGAACAACTTAAAAAAGAACTGGAAGTTATGAAAATGAAATGTGAAAAGACAGAAAGGGAGAAGAGTGACTTCATGCTGCGGCGGCTCGACGCTGCCACGGGGAGAGTGTCGTCCTCTGAGGTCTCTTAGTCGTTTTATTTTCTTTAATATACTCATTCAATAATGTTTATTTCAACAATGCTATATTGATTAATTATTATTTATCTTTATTGATTCAATAGTATTTACATAATAATAACTTAGCATGAATAGAAAAACTACAGTATTTTCTGTTTGATATATTTCACTTATTTTATATTTGTTGTTTTGAAGTTTGAATTGGGTATATTCTGTTGCTTTAATAAATAAGTTAATCATATTTAAAAATGCTAAGAAGCTATTCTTTTATAGAAAGCTCCACGCTTGGTTATCAAATTCATGTTATCAAGTAGAAATGGTTAAATATTCCTTATCAACAAAATTAAATGCACATCAGAGGAAAAAATTATAAAAATTGGCATTTAAGCCCAGTCATGCTATTTAATTTTATATCAATTTAGTGAATTTAATTAAAATCACTCTAGCTGTTTTCAAGAAAATCATAAAAAGGTGCAAAATGCATGGTATAAAGCAGTACTTCTGGTTCATTGATTTTGGTTAAAAAATTATAATATACATGTTTTATAATTCTCTTAAATTTCAGTTTTGTTTCGCTTCTGACACCCACGAACCACTTTTTTATTTTTTCTATATTTTATCATTCGGATTTAGGGAACCCTAAAACAGGTATTTCTGTTGAAATTTTGAATTCAAAAATTTTCACAGGATAATGTACAGAATAGTGATATTAAAAAGTGTGTTTTCCATAGAGGACTCTCTTATGGATGGTATTGTAGCACCTGACCATCAAAAAACCTACAAGAAGTTATTCAACTACAGCACATGTTTTCAGTAATGTCTAGATTAGAATAGTCTAGCTTCTTATAAAGTAAATGATGTTCGGCACCTATATACCAGAGGTCATTAATATGTTTTTAAATTTTTTTTGGTTACAGCTATTAAACTATCCACCTGACTCTTTCAACTCATCACCAATACGAAATCCCTATCAAATGGACAGTCTAAATCATTTGCTAGTTTTGCTCATTCCTTTAGCCAACTACAATTTTTCATATTCGATGCTCAAACTATTGTTACAAGCAAGATTATTTAGGGTTTGCTTACATTCTTCAACAACCTTTGAGGTTGTTGTATGATTATTTAGTGCACTGAAAACATTACTCCAGATATTATTTATTCTTAACTTGACATTCTATACTTTTTCCAAAAAGAAAAACATATTTTAAGCATATACTCACAGTCCGATATAATTTATTTTTCTGATTGTAGGTTCTCAAGTTGCAACAGAAAGTTAATGAGTTGAGGAATACGGTAGAAGACTTGCAGGTCGAGAAGAAGTCTCTGACTCAAAAAGTGAGGGATATGGAGTATGAAATGGACAGCGTGAGGAGCTCGGTGTCCAAGAAGGAAAATGAGGCTCTGAAGGAGAAGCTGAAGGCCGCGGAGCAGATGTGTGAGGAGTTGATGGAGGAGAACGAAGACATGAAGAAGGAGCTCAAGGAAATGGAAGAGGAGATGGACGAGATGCACGACAAGTTCAGGTAAGGATTACCTCTTCATTAATATCATTTTATCTGGAAAGTCTTTCTTATTACATATTTAAATAAATATCTCTATTTCTATCAACCTTAATTCATTCATTTAAAATTTATTTACACCTCTTAATTTTCATCAAAGTTTTGGGGTCTTGTCCCTATTTTGAAGACTAAAAATAATTTAACAAAAAGGTATAGCCGGGTTAGGATGGTAAATCTGCCCTTGAGGTTTTTTTTACTCAAACTTGGGGGATCTATTTGGTGTCGAATAAAAATAATTCACCCCACTTTTAGTTTTTTAATTTAAATGGTTTTCGAGATTTTCCAAAAAACCTCTTTTCTCGATTTAAATTATTTTTTTTATTGTAAAATTTGAAATTAATTAATGATGATTTTTTCTACAATTCTTAGGAGTCAAGGAAAAAATTATATGGTCATAATTCTTTAACGAAAAGCCAATTTTTAGCCTACGAAATAAAATAAAAATATATATTTTTTTAATCTTTTTGAAAAGTGTCAATCACCGATTTTTTCAGAAAATGTCTTTTATACTCCTCTATACACAGGAATTTTTTCAAATTTTTCGAAGTGGTGGAACAATATTAAAAAAAACAAACTATTTTTTATTTTCCGAAATCTCGCATTCAACTTATATTTCTTATTATTATTGAACAATGTGTATACAATTATTTCTCACCAAAAATTCAGAATTACTATAATTATAAAACATTTTCAATCATTTTCTTACAAAATGATTAGATTAAAGCTGTTTTTCTACCAGGCTAGGCTAGCGCTCTGTAACATCATATATTTAGCTACTATCAACCATTTTATATTATTTTAGTAAGTCCAGCATGAAAACGAACAGGTGTACAAAACTAAAATTTCATAGTTGAAACAACTTTATGCCCAAGATGTTACAGAAACTTTTTCACTAAAACGGACTGACCAGAAGTGCTACTAAATTCCATGAATTTTGCACTTTTTTAAAAATGGCTCCTAGGATTTTGATTAAATTCGCTATATTGATGTAAAATATAATGGTCTTTAAAATGATGTATGGTATAAGTTTCATCCTGATTGAAATAGTCTGACACGGCTTGAACGGCAAATTTTTGTATTTTTTATTTCTCTCAAGTACTTTTAATTTTGTACATTCCAAAAGATTGACTCTATCATCATATTAGTATTGATAAAGAATGGCAATATATACAAGTTGAACAAATTTGTTGGGCAACTAAAGGATAAAAGGACAAACATATTTTTTAATGTGATTTTTGTATTTTTTATAATAAGAACAATATAATGTTCTTATTATCATAAAGTCTATTAATATAGACGCATAATATATTTTTAGAAGGAGAATGATTTTAGAAAAAATATATCTTATACAGAAAGTTGTAAAAGTTAATTTAAAGTGACAAGCTGGGTATAAACTTATTACTGATTAATATAAGTAACAAGGGAAGCGGCATGGTCTAGTGGATAGAGCACTAGGCTACTTTTCTCCGGGTCCTTCGTTCGAATCCCAGCTGTAGCAGAATATTATTTATTCCGTTAATTCGGCCGGGAGGGGAGGGGAGAGAGAAGGAAAAAATCCTAGAGTATGGAGTCCCTCCTGGGGCAGACCCAGCCTCTTTAAAGTGGGTACCCAAAATTGGAGAAAAACCTGGCGGCTGAGCATGATCAAGACCTGATCTCTTTGCTTGGCCTTGGCCTATAAATAGTATGAATCTCTATATGTACTGAGCCCAAGACCCTTCATGGGTTGTAGAGGTACAGGTTTTTTGTTTTTTTTATATGTAACAATTCAATATAGTTATTTTATTATTTAATCTAAATCATATGTTTACAATGAAACTGAATACACCCTTTTGTTGTAATTAACTTAAATTAATTTTAACAGCGGAGGTGAGTGAAAGTTGTGCGTTGCCCTCACCAGATTTTCTTTTTAATTAATAGTTATTTCCTTTTTCGATTCCTCATTACACTCTTTCATTGTCAAATCAAGTCACTCAGGAAAATCTGGAATAAGTAAAATGTCATCTGCTAGTGGAAGAACTGGTACTACGACTGGAAGCCGTACATTTGTATGGCCCATGTATGTTCATGCGTTTTTTGATAATGGGAGGAATCTCATCCTATGAAGAGGAGGAAACTAAAACTGTAACTAGCCATTTTCAAGGCTAAACACCTAGATTCCTTTCCATTTAGTTGTACCACAACCTTTGATTCTGAATATGTAGATTAATCATCATTCTACAATTATTTTGTTTTTGGTTTGTATATAATTACTCTGAAGCCAGAGATATTTATACCAAATGTTAAACATAGCTCACTAGCTCTGGCCCGCAACTTCGTTTGCGTCAATTTCTGTTATTATGATTGCTGTTTAGAAGTTTTTAAAACAATATATTTTAAAGTACTTCTGCATAAATGATATTTTTCGTTTTATTTTCTTGTGTCAGAAGAACATAGTGATATTCTCCGCAACCCGATCTTGACATAAATCAATTCCTACGTGTTTAAATGTTTGTCTCTGTGATTTATTGTTACGGCAAAAGCTAAATTAACTGAAAATTGAACTCTTTTAAAACTAAAAGGTAAATCATTTGAATTCATTGGGATGCGAGGTTAATTGGAAAATTGGAAAAACGGGGAACTGTTTTTCTTCAGATTTTCCACTGATTCTTCTCTCTAATTGTGGCAGCGTGATGTTATATAGCCTAAAGCCTTCCTCGATAAATTGACTATCCAACAAAAAAACAATTTTTCAATTCGAACCAGTAGTTTCTGAGATTAGCACGTTCAAACAAACAAACTCTTCAGCTTTATAATATTAATATAGATTAATTCTCATAATAAAACCTTCCATATTTCATTTTTTATTTATCAAACTCTAGAGAACTGTATAAGGAGATACATTAATTATTTTATAAAAGCCTGAACGTGATTTCCATTCAGAGAGGACCGGGCGGATGAGTACACGATGCTGAAGAAGGAGCTGGAGCAGGCAACAAAGAACTGCAGGATCCTGTCGTTCAAATTGAGGAAAGCTGAGAGGAAGGCCGAGCAGCTGGAGATTGAGAAGTTCGAAGCAGAGCAGCGTTGCAGGGAGGTAATGTCTTCATTACGGCTATTTTTTATCTTTGGAATTTGGAATCTCTCTATATATAAAATGATAACACAATTTTGGTTTCTGCGAACTCCTTCTAAACCACAAGACGGATTTTGGTTCGGTTTTTACCATCGTTTAGAGCATTCTTCCCTGAAGGTTTGTAAGTAAAATACATCGCAATTGAGCTTTTCTTTAAATAGAAAAAATAAATTTTCTCTAACCAAGTCATCAAAAAATTATTCCTGAGATAGAAGTTGTAATATAAAGTATAATGTATCAGGATTTTATCACGAGCAATATTTAAAAATAATTTGTAGAAATCAATTGTAACTAAGTGTTTAACATAAATGGTAAATAGTTATAAATCTGTAAACTAACATTGTTATTAATCGTTTCAAATTTAATACTATTTCATGAAAATGGATGTTTCACTGTAAACGAAATTGGGTACCTATGGAAACTTAATTTAACTTTTAAAATGTAATTTAAAAAGTTCATTTGAATTATAAAATAATAATAAACCGATTAAAATAAGGTAATGATGATTGTGATAGGGTAAGGTCATCACTCCTCATTATAATTATAGGGGATCATATCAGTCCTTGAGGGTGGCTGCTTGTGAATCCTACTTTTATTATATGCTTGAAAAAGTCCGATTGGGATTGGGGTTTCCAACTCGCAGCCTTTAGCTTGGTAGCCTTTGGCTTCTAGGTCTCCCTCAAATTTTCAGTTACCCATTTTTTAGAGGCTGGGTGTGCCCTGAAGAGGGTATCCAAAGGTTGATGCAAAGTTGATATAACAGAATAAGTAGTTATCCTGCCACTGTCAGGTTTGAACGCAGGATCTGAAGATCAGTAGTCTAATGTCCTGAACACAGAGCTATTCAGCTCCTTATTATGAAGACCACACAAGTGATAATATGGAGCAGGATAGCTCGGTTAATAGTACGTAGAATATCTTTAAATAGCCACTCTATACTAAACACAATTTAAATATTGCTCAACTTAACAGTTATGTTTCTTCTTTTCCACCACATCATTGTGTGTATATTGCAACTAAGAAATACCAATGAAGTCCATTCCACTTTGAATCTTGTTAAAAATACTATAGTTGATGGCTTTATGGCGTGCAGGTAGCTGGAGGACAAAGTGGTTTGGACAAAGCTGAAAGAATCAAACAGTTGGAGCATGACTTGAGTGTAGCCAATGAGGTAGCGTCAACTAATAACTGCTATTTGATTTGTAAAATTATTAACTTTGGATTAAATTAATTATATTGTTATGAACTTTATGCTAAAGACGGCAGCGAGATTGCAAAAAGAATTGGAGGAAGCCAACACCAAGGTGAAGAGCAGTGACAAGGAGAAAGGAATGATGGTAAAAAAGAAGGCACCTAAGCTCGGAAGCATGCCAAAGACACCTTCCACGGAGGTAGGTACTCCTTTCTTGGATACATGGAAGTAGTGTAAAGTTGTTACGATATTCTTGTTGGTTATTTTCAGAAAATGTCCCGAGAATCCTTGACACGAGGGGACTCGCAAGAAGATCCTGTTCAACTGCTGAGGGACTTGCAAGACTCCCTCGAGCGTGAGGCGGATCTCAGGGAGCAGCTGCGCTATGCGGAAGAGGAGGTTTGTTTTATAGCATGTACAATATATAACCTGTGCAGTGTGGTTATGCAGTCTACACAATGTTATATAACCTGTACATTGTTGTTGTATAACATGTGCTGTTATATATCCTGTACAGTGTTGTTATATAACCTGTACATTGTTGTTATATAACCTGTACTGCTGTTATGCAGCAAGGTGTTTATATATAGAGAGGTGGGCTCATTCTGTTCTGCAAACCCGTACAACATATTTGGTCGATGTCATTGGTCCTTGTTTTGTTACTTGTATAGATGTGTTTCTGTCTTTTGTGATAAAAAATCAATAAATAAATAAAAACTAGTAACCTTTTTTGGGACAAACCAGAAAAGTAGTAAAAAAAAAAGTGTGGGCAACACACGACTTTCACTTACCTCGACTGTTAATATCAATTTAAAAACTATTAAATATACTTCAATTTGAAAAATATTTTAAGCTAATTTTAATAAAGCATGTATTCATTTTCGTTGGAAACATATGATTTAGATTAAATAGTATAACTATATTAAAATGTTAATTAGTAATAAGTTTATTTCCCATTCATTAATGTATATTACCTTTTACAACTTTGTGCATCAGATAATATTTTCTCTAAAATCTTTCTCTTTCTAACGGTATATTATACGTCTATATTACTGTTCTTATTATCAAAAAACCAAAAATTACATTAAAAAAATATGTTTGCACTTTTCTCCTTTAGTTGTTTATTAAATTCGCTCAACTTGCATATTTAGCTGTGATTTATGAATGCTATTAAGATGATTTGCCTAATTTTTTTTAAATCTACTAAATCAAAGGTACTTCAGAGGAAGAAAATTTAAAATATCGGTATTTAAGCCCTGTCAGACTATTTCAATCAGAACGAAACCTACATTATGTTAAAGCCCATTAAATTTACGTCAATATAGGGAGTTTAATCAAAATCCTTAGAGCCGTTTTTTATAAAATCATAAAAAGGTGCAAAATACATAGTATAAAGTGGTTCTCCTGGTTAGCAAATTTTGATGAAAAAGTTGCTGTAACATCAGGGGCATATAGTTTAATTAAATATGAAATTTCATTTTCATACGACTTACCGAGATTGGTTAACATTACAATCAATAAAGCCTCTCAACACAAACTTCTATCAGTTAGGAAACCTCATTATACCCTCTTCCCAAATTGTTGATACTAACTTCCAAAATATTCAATGAGGAAAAACGTATAGGACACACTAATATTCAAACCTACTTTTAATAGTTATAAATAAAGAAGAGTTAAATATAATTATAATAATTACTAGCTAATAGAGAATTTTACTTCTGATTTGACCACAAGAACAAATCATTGCGTGAAATAGACAAATCTCCAATTAATTTCATATCATTTAACAGTTAAAGTAGTGATTGTTGGAATATATTTTATGTTTACATTTATGCAGGGCATGATATACAAATTATGCACTTATTTATAACAACAATATAATCTAAAATATGTAAATAAAACAAATAGATAGAGGTGAGTGTATACATCTTTAAATCAACCACTGAATCCTATCTTTATTTTTTCATCCATACAATTTGTTACATTGTTTAAATAATTTGAAAAGTGCAAAATTTCTATTATTATGAACCATCAAATATAAACATTTACTATATTCCTGCTGTAACCTTGTGAAATGTTCTACTTTATAATTTATCATTATTTTACAAATCCCAACCACACAAAGTTTTACAGACATATTTTAAGTTTGGCACTGTCTAAGAACACTACAAAACAATTAAATAACACAGGAAACAAATTCTAAACACCTCAATAGCGCACTGACCTACTACCCAAACCAAGCACAGCCATTAACAAAACAAAGGACCAAGGACCCATGACATCATCAGGATTGTTTGCCATATTGCCCCTCCTGGAACGAGCCCTCCTCTCTATATGTAAACACCTTGTGTTATGCAGCCTGTACAGTGTTGCCAATTGATCAAACGGAAAGTTTATCATTTGTAAAATCATGCATAAAATAACAAATATTTCTTAAGATTATGTTGAACCATTATTTGAAATATTTTTATTTTTTTCATTTTTCTTCTTTTTCAACTTATTGTTATTTTAGATTCTTCGCCTTCAGGTGAAAAAAAAATTGACCAAATTAACTCCAGATGTGATCCCGGAAAAAGTTGTTGGGAAACTGAGTGATCTGGAATTTTCAAATAGCGAGGAAAAGGAAATGATTTTGACTCAATCACCGATAATACCTGAAACGTATCTTTCAGAAAATGAATTGGCAAAGGCTGTTAAGAGTACCATCTTGAACGATACCTTTGGGAATCGTATTGTAACTGATGTGTCTGTCCAGACTATAGAGATGTCTCGCCTCACAGCAGACAAATCTGTGCAACATGAATCATGTCATGTATTTGATTCCGAAAATAGTCACGATACTGGGAATGTCGCAAAACAAAATAAGAGATATTTAGAAAGGACAACTTCACTTTTGCGCTCGACCTCCTTGCCTGACGTGTTGAGTGGCGAGCCTAAAGACGCCTCTACTCAGACGGACATTCAGTATGTGCCTCCCCTGCTAAGACAGATCGTAATGCCGTTTGGAATGTTGCAAGCCCATGCCCCCATCCTGTCACCTCTTGCAGCCTTGCTATTACCCCTAGGTAATCAACTGTTCAAAATATACGTGTCGCCCTCTATCTCTACTAACACAGATGTGAAAGTGTAAAGTGAATTGAGAATCTCCTTGCTTGAATGCTGTATTTATGTTATACTGTTGATCCTTTTGCTGCCTACACGTCTCCTTTCCAACACTTTCCAAACATTAGGGTGATGTGCTACTTTCTGTTCCCAGGCTGAGAACCTTCGAAAGAAATCGGCTCGAGTTGAAGACGATAACGAATCTTTGGTTATGCAGCTTAAGAAAATGGCTACCAAAGCCAGAAGTATGTTTATTGTTATTATCGATTTGCTATTGATATTTCTTTGAATTTAGGTATTCATGTGTTGTCCATTAAAAGGTCAATTCAGTTGGAAACATATTTATCAGTTTAAAAATAAAAGCAATTGAGAAGCCTTAACGAACACTCTTGTTGGAAAACTAAAATGTCTGCATTTAACTAACTATTGTGCTTAACTTTGTCATTGCTTTCTTTATTAATATTATCCTCAGTTTTGATGTTGTTTTGATGTCTCATGTAAGAAGCTAACACTGAGTACTCACACTCCCTTTTAGGCCTGCATAACGTTTGCCTACGAGGAACAAGACTATACCTCTGGCACTATTATTGTGTATTTATCATTGTTAGCAATTGATTGTTGGAAATTAAAGTAGTAGAAGTGAATAGCTTTTGACTGCCTTATCATGAAATAGATTTGATCTGTTCAAATTTAATTTATAGAATTTGAAAAACTTTGCTTTTAATTGAGAAGTTGAAGTTCTGAGTAAACCTATATATTTTTTATTTTTGAGATTTTACCATCAACTTTGATGATTTTAGAAGATGATATTACAGAGCTCAAGTATTTTGTGGAAATATATTAAAATTAATACTTAAGTTAGTATTATAGAAAAGCTAAAACCCAAATAAATAAATAAAATAATTGTTAAAGGAAGATTAGCAAAATAAAGGAAACCAAACTAACGTGATGGTACTTGGACAGTCAAGGCATTGTCAGGACCGAAGGAAAGAGTGAATGCAGAAAAGGTCAAGGGCATCAATAGTCCAAAGGAGGCTATATGAAATCATGTCTCCGTCCAAAATAATTCTATATCATTCCTTGAATGCTCTTGTTATGAAACCCACTTGGTATAATAAAATATTATTTCCTTTTTTAAAATAAAAATCTTTAGCTTTCCAACTGTATATTATACGTCTATATAACTTCTCTTATGTCCAAAAAACTAAAATTACATACAAACATATTTTTGCTCTTTTATCCTTTAGTTAGATATTGAATTCATTGAACTTACCAATTTACACATTTTTTATCAATGGTAACTAGATGATATGATTAATTTTTTGGAATTGACAAAATTAAAGGTACATTGAAAAGAAATATTAAAATATCAGCATTTAAGCCCTGTGAGACTATTTTAATCAGAATGAGACCTACATGATATTAAAGCCCATTAAATTTCACACCCATGTAGTGAGTTTAATCCAAATGGTTTCAGTCGTTATGGTGAAAATCGTACGAAAGGGCCAAATGCAAGGTATAAAGTAGTATACCCCCCTGTTTCCCTCTGTAGAACCCCCTGTATAGCCTCCTGTTGCCAACAGTACAGCCCCCCTGTGCAGTCCACTATAGAGCCTCCTGTACAGTCCACTGTAGATCCTCCTGTATAGCCCCCTCTACAGTCCTACTGTAGAGCCCCCTGTATAGCCTCCTGTGCTGTCCACTGTAGAGTCCCCTGTACAGTTCACTGTAGAGCCCCCTGTACAGTTCACTGTAGAGCCTTCTGTACAGTACACCATAGAGCCCCCTGTACAGTTCACTGTAGAGCCTTCTGTACAGTCCACCGTAGAGTCCCCTGTATAGCCTCCTGTACAGTCCACTGTAGAACCCCCTGTATAGCCTCCTGTGCTGTCCACTGTAGAGCCCCCTGTACAGTTCACTGTAGAGCCTCCTGTACAGTCCACTGTAGACCTCCCTGTATAGCCTCCTGTGCTGTCCACTGTAGAGCCCCCTGTACAGTTCACTGTAGAGCCTTCTGTACAGTACACCATAGAGCCCCCTGTACAGTTCACTGTAGAGCCTTCTGTACAGTCCACCGTAGAGCCCCCTGTATAGCCTCCTGTACAGTCCACTGTAGAGCCCCCTGTATAGCCTCCTGTGCTGTCCCCTGTATAGCCTCCTGTGCTGTCCCCTGTATAGCCTCCTGTGCTGTCCACTGTAGAGCCCCCTGTATACTCTCCTGCGCTGTCCACTGTAGAGCCCCCTGTACAGTTCACTGTATAGCCTCCTGTGCTGTTCACTGTATAGCCTCCTTTACAGTCCACTGTAGAGCCCCCTGTATAGCCTCCTGTTCCCAACAGTAGAGCCCCCCTGTATAGCCTTCTGTACAGTCCACTGTATAGCCTTCTGTACAGTCCATTGTATAGCCCCCTGTACATCCTCTTGTACTGTCCCCTGTATAGCCTTCTATACAGTCCTCTGTATAGCCTTCTATACAGTCCTCTGTATAGCTTCTGTACAGTCCATTGTATAGCCCCCTGTATAGCCTTCTGTACAGTCCACTGTATAGCCTCCTGTTGCCAACAGTAGAGCCCCCTGTATAGTCTCCTGTACAGTCCACTGTATAGCCTTCTGTACAGTCCATTGTATAGCCCCCTGTATATCCTCCTGTACTGTCCACTGTAGAACCCTCTGTTTAGCGTCCTGTACTGTCCAGTGTATAGCCCCTGTTTTCCACTGTAGAGTCCCCTGTATATCCCCCTTGTTGCCAACTGTATAGCCTCATGTTGCCCACTGTATAGCAACTTTCCTGCCTCTGTTTTTTCCTTTTTTATGATCACTTCCACATTCTTGCTCCACCCTTCTGATAACCAACCACTACTCCACTCTTCTGATAACCACTCCAATAACCCAAAATAATAATAATCTAAGCTCTCAAAATTAATGTCAATAGTTGGTCGTTGGGAAATTCAGAAGGAAAATATTCCATGTGGCAGTCAAGAAATAAGTAATGAGATAGTCTTAACAATTAATTGGTTCCTACAGGATGGTTAACAAGGTTTACAGGTCTATATAGTGTATCATCATGAGAATCCTTAACAGAAGATAAAGTTCTTTCTTCTTTGCTGTATTTTATTAGTTTCAATGATGACGTACAAACTTTGGTAAACATGATAAATAGTTAAAGGCTATTTCTTTTTTGACCACCTTGCAGACTATTTCTTTTTAATCACTAAATCTTAGAATTTTCCTTTCTGATGTTGTCATTCATATTAATACCAGTCAGAGCTTCCATATTCAGCCTCCGCACTCTCAAACCACCACGTCTCCAATAATCATCCTCCGTTAATGAGATAATCATAATGCCTATCCCCTCCAAGGCTGCCAATTCACTTGTCGACCAACAACAACAGCACATCATTCTTATCATTATCCTTGTAAAACAAATCTACTACATTGGCAAGCACAAAATCCTTATAATAAACAGAATTATCAGTAGCTCATTGTATCTGTCATTGTAAACAGTTACTGAAGAGATGCTGTCATCTTGCTATTCTTTGGCCTTCTAAAGAGGCTTATATTCCACGATTCCATAATGAACAGGTAGTCCTCAGGTGCTGTCATCATACATCAGTCACTCGATGAATACTGCACTAATGATACCATAATGAATACATAGCTACATCAGTTGCTCAATGATTACTTCTTGCTTTTGACATTTCATATTGGTTTGATCGAGAAATCATGAAGTCGTGTAGTTGCTAGATGAGAATCAGTGAGGGAATAGGTATTGCTCCGGTCAGTGCCTCTTGTATTCCTTTTCATGTTTTTTTTTTTTTTGTTTTATTGTACTTATCATTTTTATATTATGTTTGCATGAAAAAACAAAAACAAATGTATTTGTAAAAGCTATGCTAAGTTGTTCGTAAACAGCTCTTAATTATGTGCATTTTTTTTTTTTTTTTTCTTTACTGTTATATTCTTTTTGCTTGATGTTTTTTCTTTATTTATTGAAACTATATATAGTTGTGTATTTCTAGTTTTACTCAGTATTTCTATTGTTATAATTTACTGTCGTTGATGAATAAACATTTTTTTTAATCTGATTTTGAATCACATTTTTTGGAAGTTAACCCGATTTATTGATCGCATTTTTTAAGGCTACTAAAACTATTAACTTAACTTTGTCTTAACAGCACAAAATGAAATTTCAAATTGCATTAATAATATAGGTGCAGAAATATCAAACTAGAATCATCATTATACTTAAAAATTTCCTGTATGTTTTTTGACATAAACTGTTCCTTAAAAAATGTACTTAGTGAACAATTTTATTTTATTTCTTAATATTTAATTGAAGCAACAAAATCACTGTGAGATGGACTCGTAAATTAAACTATTCTTCATTTACCTTTAAAGTTTTCTGATAACACTGATATGAGGATTGTAGCAATGGAACCAATCATAATAAAATGGAAAGTAATAGCTAAAGTTAAAAGTGAACTAAGAATGATTCCTCAATGTGTAAATTTATTTCCTATCAACAAGAGGAAAAATCATTACAAAGGCTTGAAGGTAGAGTCAGCTGGTGACAGCTGATCAGAGACAGTTGATAACAGCTGATCTGAGTTAGTAACAGCTGATTGCAGTAGCCAAGGCTCTCATCGGTCAGTGACACAGTGGGGTTAGTCCTTAAGTCCAAAATATTTTATATCATGTTGTTGAAGAGATAAAATACTTTATTTATAAATGAGTGCTGCCCAAATATATTGGATTGCTCCTAGGGATTGCAATCCGGAAAACCGGATCCGGTAATCCGGCGGATCCCAGCATCATCATCATACGTTAACTGGATCCGGCAATAATCTAACCGGATCCGATGATAGCAATTTTTTGCCAATAATAATGCAGTTTAATAAAAAACTGTACATTAAATGCGTCACATTTGGTGTACATGTGTGGTGGTGTCGCCGAATCAGTTCAGCATCATTCGTTCAACTTTTGTGTGACAAAACTGTGTATTGTTTCGGGCAGATTGAAAATGATGCCGGATTGCAATCCCTAATTGCTCCCAACGCAGCATACTACAATCTCCTTAGAAATATTTGTTTAAATAATTATAATAATAAATATAACAGTAATATAATATGATAATAATATTTTTTTTTTCTTTTCCTGATTTAGTTTTATTATTTGTTTTCCTTATGCATACAAAAAAAAAATCTCTAAAAAATAACAAAAAACTTAAAAAAATAACCAATTCTGTGGATTATGGAAAGGGAGGAGGGGAGAAAGATTAAGTTTAGATGGAATTCTTGGAAATGGATTTGATTGGAACAAGGCAACTTGTGGAAGTAGAGAGAGAGAGTATGAGTGGTCTTTGGACTTCCAGGGAGTGGCATGGTCTAGTGGATAGAGTTCTTCAATTCCTGGGTTTGAATCCCGGGTATAACAGAATATTATTTATTCTGTTAATTCAGCCAGGGGAGGAGGATCCTAGGGTATGGAGACCCTTCTGGGGCAGACCCAGCCTCTTTAAATTGGGGAAAAAAACCTAGAGGCCGAGCGTGATCAAGGCCTAATCACCTCCTTGCACACCACTGTTATTCCTATAAACAGTACGAATCTCTGTATGTACTGAGCTAAAAATCCTTCATGGGTTGTAGAGGTACAGATTTTTTTTTATTTGGATTTTCTCTTCACACTGTGTAAAGCAGTTCTAAGATGAAAGAAGGAATCATAAGAAGGTGATGGCTAATAAATACATAACACGCTTTGATTCTTTGGACTTAAGTGACCCTAAAATATATATTTTTGTTGGAAACTCAGATTAAAAAGTGATCATAATCAGACACAATACTTTCCTTTACAATATATTTCATATTTAGTTTGGTGAAAGTAAAAATTTAATTGCCTAAAATTATTCTATTGCCAGTAAGTTAAAACTTTAAATGTTCAACATTAAAATTATTGTAACACTGTCTGTGAAAAATAATGCCATATTGTTATTCGAGCTCAATTACTTTAGCTTGATCAACTTGTTCCGAATCGGATATTTATTGATGTGAATGATTTCAGCTCATCGCCATAGCCCTTCTCACCAACGGCTTACGCCTGAGCCTGTTGTGGAAAAAGATGAAGGAATTTCAGACGAAGAGGATCCATCAGAGCTAAAGATTCTGCTTGAATTGAATGAACAGGTACATAACGATGATTTAGCATTTTATCAAGAATTGAAAAATAATGTTATCGCTACTGTGCTTTGATCAGGAAGCGTCGGTTCTGAGGAGGAAAGTCGAGGAATTGGAAAATGAAAGGGATCACTTGAAGAAGAAAGTGAAAGAGCTTCAAGAGAAAGTGAGCAGCAAGGCTTCGGAAATGAGCAAGCGTGCTCTCATCCAACAAGCCGAGCCCAAGAAGTCTAATGGTGTCTACGAACAGAAAATCAAGGTAGCCATCTTCTTTTTCATAAATTTGAAAAAGTTTACTTCAAAAAGGAATACTTTTTACTAATATACTTGTTTTCAGGTGCTGGAGGATGAAATGAGCGAGTTGAGGAAGAAAGTCATTGAAAAAGAAAGGGAATGCGAAAGGCTGCACGCGGAGCTGACCATCGCCCCCAAGAAGGTCAAGACTATGCAAAAGAGCAAGTAAGCACTTTATCAATTAGTAGCTTGCTTCTAATTAGGTTAATGGAAATTTTTAAAGTAAATTGCATAATTCAGAGGATCATTTCCAAAAGATTCATTTTACCCATTTTAGGAAATTTTACAGGAAACCCAAAATTCACTCATTTATTTATGTAATACAGTCCACTATTCAATTAAACATCCAGCCCATCACTATTTAATTAATTATGATCAGGAGTTCCCTGGAACGCCCCAGGACTCTATTCTTAAACAATTATATTTAATTTTTTATTGAAATTATAGCTTACAAAAATTATAAAATAATAATCAGGCTAGCAATGATTCTTCTTAATATTTTTTTCTTCAGACTGCAACAGGTCCTCCCTCTGCAAGTCCAAACCCCAACAAACTCAAACTAACCTTTTTTTCTACCTTCTCTTTCAAGGGTTTTTTCTTTGTCCCCTAGCATCCAAAATAGTTGCCATATTTGTAAATAAACATCCAAATTGGACCTGTCTATCACAATTTAGTTCCCAATATTATTGTTAGGCTGCCCAATATAAAATTCTAATATTTAAATAATAAATAAATACCTGAAGAATGGTCCCTCCCATTTTGTAATTGATAAATAACGGCATAGAAGCCCTTGAAAGGTTAATAGTGCATGCAGCGCATATAGAAATCCTCCTTAGAATACCTTCAGGTAATAGAAGGACAATCTGTGACATGTGTACATATCATATTTGTATTTGTATTTTGTGTAAAAATAAAATCAGAGGGTATGAAAAAATAAAAAAAATAATTAAATGCTTTATTAAAAAAAACGGGTATATTACAATATATTTAAAATAATGCGATTCTTGGTTTCCTTCTTCTTCTTTCTCTTCGACCCATTTGCCTTTCAGCGTGGGCGAGCTCCCAGCCATTGGTACCAACTGTCTCTGTTCCTGGCAAGGTTTCTAATCTCGCTCAGAGTTTTTCCTCTACGCATCCCTATTCGCTCCATGTGGGTGATATAGGAGGTCCTAGGGCGTCCTCTAGGTCTTCGTCCTAAGGGCCTTACCTCCATTGTTTTAATTGGGTTCCGGTGGTGGTCCATTCGGCAGACATGCCCGTACCATCCCAATTGCTTCTTGTCTAGGACTTCCAGAACAGAGCATACATTAAGCTCTTCTCTGATCCTTTCATTTCGGACACAGTCTTCCGTGTCTTCCCCACAATTCTCCTTAGAAACTTCATTTCTGAGGCAGTGATGCGACTTTGTAGCCTTTCATTCATAATCCAGCTCTCTGCTCCATAGAGAAGCACTGGTAGAAAGATGGACTTGAACAGGTGTAACTTCACGTTCCGTGCTATTTCTCTTTTTCCGATAACCGTGTTGCAGATATGGTAATAGACGGAATTAGCTTTGGAAATTCTACTTGAGATTTCAGAATCCAATTTCCCAGATCTACTGATCACTGTGCCTAGAATACGTGAAATCTGTCACCACCTCCATCAATTCTCCACCACATGAGATCTGTACATCTTCTTGAGCTCTACCAACTTGAAGAACCTTGCTTTTTCTGGAATTGATAGTCATTCCCTTTCTCTTCAGTTCCTCATTCCACTCCGTCACTGCCTGCTGAAGCTGCTCTGGGGATTCCGCTATAAGGACTATATCGTCAGCAAACAAGAGGAACTGTATAACAACAGGATACAGGTTCCATTGGCCCATGTGCATTCTGGCAGTGCGTCTTTTGCAAATTGAGGCAATCTCATCTATGTAAACAATAAACAAAAGGGGACTTAGCGAATCGCCCTGTTTTACTCCCTTTTCCATCCTAAACACTTTCGATTCTTGCCCATTTAAGCGCACTACACCCTTTGGCTCTTGATATGTTGACTTTATAGCCCTCAGCAACTTTTGAGGAATGTTCTTTGCCCTCAAGGCTTCCCAAATTCCTTTCCTAGGTACCGAATCGAATGCCGCCTTCAAGTCTAAGAACGCCAGATAGACGTTTCGGCCATGGTCCCAGGACTTCTCGATCACGTTCCGCAGGGTGAAAATCTGATCCTGAGTTTGTCTGTTGGGTCTAAATGCACTCTGTTCTTCCTGCAGAATAGGCTCCACTATTGGCCTCAACTGGCTCTCGAGAATAGAGGTATACACTTTATAGATCACGGGAGACAGGCAAATAGGTCTATAGTTCGAGCAGTCACTTTGACCTCCTTTCTTGTAGATGGGGACTATAACATTGTACTCCCATTCCTGAGGGATTTTTTCATCTTCCCAAACTCTTTGGAAGAATTTTTGTAATGTCCCTATCAACTCTGGTCCTCCGTATTTAATAAATTCTGGGACTATGTTGTCTCGCCCTGCTGCTTTTCCTATCTTCATCTTCGCAATGGCCCTTTCAACCTCTTCCTCCTCAATCGGGTCATTTCCTTCATCTTCGATTTCGGATTCCCTGTTGAGATGATCGATTTCTTCTTGTTGGTTGCCCTCGAACTGTCTTGCATAGTGCCTACGCCAGGTCTCCAAGACCTCTTTCTCCTCAGATACCACCTCTCCTTGTTCATTCTTTATGTTTCTTATTTGTTTGGGCTTTCTGCCTCTGAGGGTTTTTATTTTCCTCCAAAAGAGTTTAATATTCTCCCTATGGTCATTATCTAGAGATCGGCCGAACTCTTCCCAAGCTTTTCTCTTTGCCTCTCTCACTGCCATCTTAACTCTGTTTCTCGCGTCTTTGTACAGATCATAGTTTCTTCTGCTGTTTTCTCTGCAATACCTTTTCCAGAAGTTCTTCTTTTCCCGGATAACAACCCGAAGCTCCTCACTCCACCAAGTCTGAACGCTTCCACTTAGCTGATACCTTCTTAACACCACATACCTTTGATGCGGACTCCAGTATGGCTACTTTCAGGTCCAGCCAAAGATCATCCAGGTCTTTATCAAAGTTCAGCTCTCCCAGTAGAATCCTCAGCTCATCCTCGTACTCCATCTGTCTTTGGGGTTCCCGCATCTTCTTTATTTCGATCCTTTCAAAGGATTTGAATCTAGTCTTTTTCACAGACGGAATTCTGGTATCGGCGATCAGAAGCATGTGATCGCTTCCTATTTCCGCCCCACGTATGACCTTAACGTCCGTAAAGTAGCTCCTTATTTCCTTGGTGTAAAGAAAGTAATCTATCACGCTGTTAGCATTTCTTTCCAGGGCTGAAAAGGTTATCTTGTGGACCTGTTTATGAGGATAAAATGAATTGCCTATGACAAGGTCATTATCAATGCAGAAATCCAATAAGCGCCTTCCGTTATTGTTTAAAGTTCTTTCTCCTCCATGATAACCCATACATCCGTAGGCTCTTCTGTGGTCTCTTCCGGTCCTTGCATTGAGGTCTCCCATTATAATTAAATTTCTATTTCTACTTTTCTCAATTACACGGGTTAAGTCGCTGTAGAATTGTTCTACCTCTATCACAGAAGAGTCCTCAGTTGGTGCATAAACCTGGATGAGGGTAACGTTACCCACCGAGAGAATGATATTGGCAGATATTATTCTAGAGTTGACCGGTTCCCAATCCTGGACTTTCTGAAAAAGCTCATCCTTAAGGATCATTCCAACTCCCTCTTTTGCTCTGTTACCTGGTGGTAATCCTGAATATAGCAGAGTATATCCCTTGTCCAGTCGCTTTTCACCAGAACCTTTCTTCCTATTTCACATATCCCTAGAATTCCTATTTTGTAGGATTCCATTTCCTCCACTATCTCCACTTCCTTTCCATAGAGAGTGCGTATGTTCCATGTACCTATTCTAATATCCTTTAACATGCCAGATCGTTTCCGTTGAGACTGTCCATATCCGAGGCTGTTCACTGAATTTCTTTGAATCGTTATACTCCACTACGGGTGATTGGCCCAGTAGAAGAGGCCCCGGTACCTCGGGACAACTGGTTGCCAGTTATACTGGTTTCCCTGAACTCTTTTTAAACCACTTGACAGATTTTGGTACGGTTTTCACTGTAATTTAGGGCCTTCTTTCCTGAAGGTTTATAAGCCAAATACATTGCAAAAAAAATATGGGAAAATTAAATTTTCTGTCATCAAGGTATTGAAAAATCTTTTCTAAAATATAAAAATCTTTTCTTAAGAGTCAACTCTGAGGAAGGCCCACATTGTAGGCCGAAACGTCGGCACATAATTAAAATAACACTATATTTTAAATGTGTGTTTCTAATTTATGACCGCACCCCCAACCATCTTCCTCATCTATTTTCTAAAATATGAGTAGTCAATATGTCATTGGAAAGCTTAAGATTTTAGAAAAGTTAATATGCCATAAAATAAGATGTACAAGTTAACAAAATATCTTTATAAGCCTATAAACATAAGAAGAAGTGAATAATAAGGATAAATAAATAAAGGAAGTTATAAGATCCAGTGTTGCTACCATACAGTATCGTCCAAGTTATATTCTTCTAAATAAAGTATGAAAGATTTTAGAAACAATATTACGTACCAAATCGTACCCTCAATATTAAATATTACGTACCCTCAACCAACTTCTCTCACAAGTACATTTTAAACATAAATGACATCATATTCAAATTGCATCAAGCGAAGCAGGGTCAGTTCACTAGTATTTAATAATTTATTAAGAATATATCTATAAAAATTAACATAAACATGTAACGCTTTATATTTAAAGTATAGATATTGAAAAATCTTCAAAAATGAATGAGACAGTTTACAATGAATGATGATTTAAGGTCTCTTGATGGAGATCAGCAAACTGTTGACCTGAAAAGGCAGCTGCAGGTTGTGGAGACTGAGGCCAGTATTCTTCGCACCAAGACCCAGAATCTAGAAACAGAGAATGAAAAGTTGCTTTCCGAGAATAAAAAACTCTCCCTGATTACCGCGTCTAAGACTCGCTCCAGCTCGGTCGAGAGGTCGGTAAACGAAGCCAAGTTAGCAGCTTTAGAGAAGCAGCTCGAGGAGAGCAATATCAAGGTATTATTGTGCAATTTAATAATATAAATGTCTGCTTTATTGATCAAGTGTAATTATAATTAAGGTCAATATTAAATATTTCTTTAAACTTGTTTTGTAGATCAAGGAGCTAGAGAGTGGTAAAAAAATAACACCAGCTAAACCTGAAAGTACAACAGTCGGGGAAGTAGAAAAGTTGAAGAATCAGTTGAAGAAGGTTAGCAAAATGTTTGTCTTCTCTTTTATAAATGTTATTTTTTTAAATATTTCTCATACCTCATAACAATAATTCTTTTGTGTTATATTAAAACATTCATGTAAAAAAGTACCATCTATGTTGTTTGTGTTAAAAACTGGGTTGCAGTTTGCTATTGGCACTTAAAAAACCGATGTTCTATCAAATAGTGCATTGTAATTATGTTGAGGATTGTCATGTAATTTCTTGGAGAATATTTTTGCAGGCTGAGAATGAAAAGAAGAAAGCTGAAGAGGCACTGCAAAGGCTGAAGGAAGCCGCTCTGGCGGATGCCGTTAAATTTTACAAATCACGGACACCAAAGAAACCAACTGACATCACGACAAAGTTACAACTCAAAAAGATGGTAGACGATCTGGAAAGTGAAATCGGTGAGATATTTTAGCTAAAATGAGGTTTGAATGAACTTTTAAAGATTATTAATTTAGGAAATACATTTTGCAGCTGAAATCATAGTGCTTTTAAAGAAGGCAGATGAGAATAATAAGCAATTATCAAAAAATCAAAGCAGCGAAGCTAGCAATTCATTGAAAGGAGAGTTGGATCAAGCCAAGTTGAAGTTTGAAAACTTGATTAAAGAAACTAAAGAAGAGTGCGAGAAGAAAGAATCGGAGATCCAAAGGCTCAACAATATGATTCAAGATCTAGAAAGCGGTAAGTAACAACAATCAGCAAAAATACGTTCTTTTCAGGTGTCTTTATATCAAATGATTTTATTATATCACCTTTTTCAGACAAACTAAAAGCTTTGAGGGAAAGGGATTCAAGTAAAACTAAATATGAAAAGGAAATTGAAAAATTAAAAGAGAATAAGACTGATTTAGAGAAGCAGAAAACGGCGGCAAAAGAAGAAATAGATAAATTGAAGAACGATATCAGTGAGTAATTAAATAAAACATTCTTCCCAACTGGAAATCTTTTATTATATCTTCTAAATGTAACAGATGTGACACGGTAATACATTTAAGTTTGCTTTCTCACTGCTGAAAAAAGGGACAGGTCTTGTAACAGTGAAGGTGAAGGAATCAGAAAGTCCCTACTTTGTCTATTAGCCCAGTAAGATAAGAATATTTGTGGGAATTCATTCGGACAAAGCTGGAAATCATTTTAATACTTCTTAATTTTTTAAAAAGTTAAATTTGTCTGTGTAGAGTGTGTGATTCTTATTAAATGCAAGACTTTACTAATATTTTATGTTAATTTGACTTTTAATTATTTCCTAATGACCCATACCAGACCCCCTAGACATCATCTGTAGACCCACAAGGGTCCAAAGACCACTATTTGGGAACCACTGGTCTATAGCATTAAAGGGAGCACATTAGGTCTCTTCTGCCTGTTTGTAGCCAAATCTACTCCTCATCATCAGATTTTCAGATTTTGTGCTAACTAGTTTCTTGAAGGTTCCGTATCAGTTTTAACTAGTTTCATTCAGTACCTACAATTGCATAGATACATAGGTTTTTTTTTTTTTTAATATGTTTATGATAATATTAACAAAAATACTCATAATATTAATAGAGATGCACTAGATCTCCGGGTCCCGGGTTTGAACACCGGCTAAGGCATAATCATGGAGACCCTCCTGGGGCACACCCAGTCTATATAAAGTGGCTACTCTAAAATTGGACAATAATCTGGCGGCTGAGAGTGATCTCGGCCTAATCACCTCCTTGCATCCACTGTTGGCCTAGAAACAGTACAAAGTTCTGAACCTGAGATCCTTCATGGATTGTAGAGTTACAGGTTATTATTAGAGATATCCCCTTTTTTAACTCATTGTTAATTTGAACTTGGATGTGACTATTAATTCTTAATTGTTAATAAGCTGTTATGGTTACTGGGTTGCTCTTATTTAGTTGCTAGATAGCTTGAAAACTAAACGCTTTGTTCATTTTTTTTTTTCGGTGATGCGACATGCCGTCTAGGCCCTTGGTCGAGCAGTGTAATCTACTGGGAGAATATACTCGTTTCTTGATATTTTATAGGGAAGGGTCATCACTCCCTATGCCTATTTTTGTGAGTGGCCACCAGTTGGCTGACCTGTCTCACATACCCGGGGGAGAGGCTGTGAGTGAATCACCATTAAGTTAATGCTTGAAAAAGTCCTGCCGGGACTGGGGTTCAAACACACAACCTTTGGCATGGGAGACTAGCTCACTAGCTCATTGTTCACGGGCTCCCCATTCGTTTTTCATTACAAATGAATATTTATTGATTTTTTGTGTTAAAAATCTAAATCACACTAATATTAGAGCCATTAGAGGCAATGATTCTGTTTATTGTGAATCTTTAACTTATCTTATACAACTAAGAGGAGTGGAGAGGAAACTATACTAACCTTATTGATAAACATTTATTTATTTATTTTATTTTTTTAATTATCCCCTGTTTAATGTTTCAGAGGCCAATACTGTTTTGCAAACTGAACTGCAGGATTTGAAGAAACAGATAGAATCGCTAAATAAAGATTTAAAGAAAGAGCGTGGCTTGACGGAGTCGTTAAACAAAGATTTAAAGAAAGGAAAGACGTGACGTTGGAGCTGAAGGCTAAGCTTGATGCTGCGAACAAAGCCACTCTAGAAAGTTCAAAGCTTCAGAAAGAGGTAGGCTTTGATATTGATATTGATGATTTTGAGAAGTTGTAACTCATCTAGCGAGTCTTCTCTTCAAACCAGTTTTTTTGGCTTCTTAGAGTCGACAATAAACTTGCTATATAATTAATTTTTCTTTTTTTATTTCAAGATTGCTGAAAATGACAAAAAAGTCGAAAATCTTGAGAAGAAATTACTAGAAACAGAAGAGAAGTTGAAGAGGTCTGAAAAACTTGCCTTGTCTAAAAAAGAAAAATTGCTCAAACTCGAAAAAGAGGTAGTTAATTTTTTAACTATAGCCATTTATTTCTTTACGACATCAAACTTTTCCTCAATGGATGTCCAAACCTAAAGAAAGAATAATTACACTTTTTAGCTTGCACTTTATGCATTTTTTTATTATATGTTTTATTAAGGTTACCTGTATTATAAAATGTATTGCAGGAAGGAATTAATCTGGGTGGCGGTTAGTAAATGGAAACTATTAAATAATTTATTATATCCCGTTTGTAGGTCCTTAACCCTTAGTTATGCTGTCCTTCGGAGGGGACATTAAAAGGTGGTCCCGAGTCCATGCAATGTCAGGTACTCACTAAAGATCCCTATCCTAATTTAACCGAGATAAGCAAAATTTAGGACTCCCATTGTAGCATCGTCTGATTAGCCACGGTAGCATAAAGTGGCGTTAAATAAATAAGCACATGTAATAATAATGAAAGTGTAGTAGTCATAGGAAATTATAGTGATTCTCTTATCTATTTCAGTATTAGGGTAAATGGTAAACAGAGTTCCTAGCTATAAGTATCTTGGTATAACATATGATTGCAATATTAAGTTCGATGTTCTAGTGAATAATGTAGTAAAAAAAAACAGATATCTAGTTTACGTTTTTTATATATTAATAAAAGTATGTCTGTAAAGCAAATGCTACAATTATATTATGATCTCTTCAATATCACAGCAGTGTATGGAATAATAGGATGGGGAGGGAGGTCTCTATAACTCAGCATTGGACCTAATGGAAAGGATAATGAGAATTATTGGTGTAAATGAAGCGAATAAGCTTATGAGTATAATTTTTATAGTGAACTGTATAATACATATTTATAATGTGTGCAAGAATGAATTTTTGAATTATCAAAATGATGGTGTGTATGCACAGCTCTAACGAATCCCAGGAAGTGATTAGAAGAGTGGGAAGATATCATCACCCTTTCTGAGTGTGGTTTAGTGAGGAGTTTGCTTTGATGGCACCAAAAAGCTCCATTTTTGTGGAAAAATTCTCAAAACCATCCGGACAATATTTTGGAACTTGTCATCTAGCCTTAAATGATACTCTGTTTGCTGGAAGTCATTGGGTTTTCCAGCAGGATTCTGCTCCAACTCGCAGGGACAGGTCAACTCAGTGGTGGCTGCAAAAGAACATTCTAATGTTGATCTCTGGCTCATATTGGCCCTCAGGAAACCCTGATTTCAACCCACTAGATTACCAATTTTGGTCGGAACAGCAGAGGATGGCCTGCCACAGATTACACCCTAACTTGGAAAACATCAAACAATCTCTGGTCTGAGCAGTTTAAAGCGCTTTCCTCAATAAGTGCTTTGTGCTGCTATTGATGGCTGGCCACAAGATTAAATACCTGTGTCAAGGCAAAAGGGGGACAATTTAAGTAATTTATTTTTTGTTTTAGCCTATATAGATATACACTTTATTTTCTAATAATGTTTTTGAGAAGTTAATTTTTCTGTTGAAATGTGTATTTATTTACTTGTAACAATATTTATGGCTGAACTAGGTAAGTCTCATTTTTTATTAAAAATATGTTTGTTTATTTTGTGTTTTAATCGTTTAACTTGTCAGTTCGCAGAGCTTAATAAAAAGTATGCTGCTTTGGAGAAAAGTAATGACATCTTGTCTGTCGCCAAGCATGAAGTGGATGCGAAGTTTGAAGATGCTGAAAGGAAACTGAAGAAACTTCAAGAAGAGCTTGACAGTAAAAACTCTGAAATAAAGAAACTAGTAAGCCAATTCTAATTTTATTCATATACCTTCATTTAATTTACTCATTCTCTGTTGATAATGAGATACACCTGAAAAGATGAATGAACTGCAACATACGATGAATGAATTGCATCATAAGATGAATGAATTGCATCATAAGATTTATTTACAGTCCACCCAGATGCTCTCCTTAACATGTTCAGTGCGGAAGAAGAAATCTGTAACTATCCACAAGTGCGACACAGGGTCTATTGACCCCGAGCAGTAACTATCCAAAAGTGTCATGGGGTCAACCGGCCCCGTGTTCTTTTTGGTTTAAATGTTTTCAGTCTCCTGAAAATTTATTAATTTTGGCAAAATCATTTGTTTTCTCACTCCATAGGTTTAGATGAGCATACCACGGCAGCAGGACGTTAATTGATTTATTCAAAAGTTCATTAACCTCACAGAAGCTGTACTCATAAATATATTTTATGATATTTTAGAAACAGGAAATGACTTTGATTTGTTTGTGAGGTTCGGTCTCCCTCTCACCCCCTAAACATAACCTCTTATATACTTCAGGAAAATTAAATATTAAAAAAAAGACTCCCCTCCTCTCATCATCAAGTGACTCATCATTTTTCCAGAGGAACAACCCCGTCTTTTGACCCCGTCCTGCACTTGAGGTCGAAATTTAAATCTCAGTGTGACATGGGGTCATTTAACCCCGTTCTATTTTTTATCGGAATATGCGAGATTATTGAAGTTTGAAACATTTGTTTTATTCATATCTTTCATTTGTTTTATTCATATTATAATATGCTTATTTTTAAAAAACAAATATTTCTTAAGGAAACAATTAATTTACACAATATTTAATAATCTAAACTTTATTTTCTCAGGTCTGGGTTCATAACAATCAGGCACAATTTTTATAATTAACTTATAATTATAACTTACAAAATAAATAAGTAATGAACAGGCTAACAATGTTGATATTAACTTCTATTCTTCTGACAGCAGCTCTAACTCCTGGAGGTCCTCACACTTTCACAGTCAAAACAGATCTACCTTTTCTCTCTACCTGGTTTCTCTGGGTTTTCTCCGGGGTTTTCCTTTTCCCTCTTCACCTCTAGCCAACAAAATTAAGTTTCTTCTTTAACAAATGTTTTATTTTTGATTCTGGATCTTCTTTTTAAATAATTGATTCTTCTATTATAGTGGATATTAAAAACTGGCTTGTGGAATATGTGAATTTCATTAATTAAGACTAGAAGATAGATCTGGCAGTGGTTTTGGTTAGTATCCAAAATGGAGTCTACATATTTGTAATAAGCTTCCAAAATAGTGACCATAAACATACAATTAAAGCTGTCAATACCTAAACATGATTGTTAGCCTGCATAACACAATATTAATTATAAAATTGTTAGCCTGTCAAAATAAAATAAAAATAATTCTAACAATAAAAAATTCCTTCTATAGTGGGTATATTACATTTCTCCCCACTCCTAAGTAAAAAAAAAATATATATATATATTTATATATATATATTTTTTTTTTTTTCAATTTCATTCAAACTTAAGGAGTCACAATTCTTAAATACTTTTTAACACATTTAACATAAATAATTAATATACAATATTTGTACATTTATTTTATATCTAAAATTAAATTCATATTACATATATTATAAAAATATAAATCCTAAAGCTATTTACATAGAAACAATTACTCCAACACTATATACAATTAACAGCATTTTACTAGTTAAACCTAAAACATAAACTATATACATAAATGTATAACATTGTTGTATTTAAATTCTTAACAATTACATCAAGGTCCATAAAAATATTAATCTAGAAGGAAATTATCAACAATCTATAAACTAACTTTTGTGTAGACCCCAATGATATATGGTTATGTAATGTTTTAGAAAGAATAGAGAGCAAAATTTAAAAAAAAAAAAAACATGGAATATTAATATAAACAATCAATCCACACGAATTTATTCATGGTAAGGCTTAAGAAGGCTGGTGTGAAAAAGACCCCTTTTATTTCCATTTGGACCAGCTATTAAAAACGAGTGTTTACCTAATTTATTTACAACTTCATAGGGCCCTTCAAAAAGGGGTAGGAGCTTGGCATTTACAACTCCTGGTATGGGTACCCTCAATGCCTTTAGCAGTACCTTATCTCCAACTTTAAAATAGGTAAATTTTTTGTTTTGATTGTATTTCAACTTATTTTTCTCCCCAAACTTTTGGATTTTATTTTTGATCAATTCCTGTATCTGGTCAGCGTTTAAATTTAAAACCCCTGGTTCATCCCCGATGTATGAATTCCAAAAACGTAGTGGCTTTATCCCAAACATACCCTGTATAGGTGTTACACCAGTGGTGGTATGGTATGTAGTGTTCATAGTTTGCTCTATCTGGAATAATTTATTACTCCATTTGTTTTGTTTTCCGTCAAGCAGGAGTCGTAAATATTGCAACACATCCCTATTAGTTCTTTCTGAGATATTACCGATGGGATGTCTAATGGAACTTAAAATGCGGGTAATATTCAAACTAAACAGGAAATTCTTCCACCTCTCAGTGGTAAAGCAGGTAGCATTATCGCTTAAACATTTTGTGGGAGTACCAACTTCTTCAATATATTCAATCATAGATTTCCTAGCACCGAAAAAATTAGCTTTTCTGGTAGGATATAATTTAACAAATTTGGTGAAGTTATCAATAACCACAAAAATATATTTATTACCATTTGAGCTAACGAATGGACCCAAATAATCTATTGATACTAAATCTAATTTTCCCCCCACTTGAATGCTTTGGTATGGAGCAACAGAGTAGGGACCAATTTTATTGAACTGGCAAACTTTGCATGATTTTAGAACATTTGCAATTAATTTTCTCACTTTGTGACTATTAAACCTTTCTCTAATTATTGATAAACATTTATTAACTCCCGAATGAGAAAATTTCTCATGTACTAATCTAATCAATTCATTCATCCATTTTTTATTTAAATAAATTAAGAATCTATCCCCTAGACGTTTGCAAATAAAACCATCTAAAATTCTAAAATTGTTTGGTTCATTTTCCATTTTATTAATCAGCTCAGGATCGTTCTTTTGATTTTTAATTAAATCTTGAAAAAATGTTGTCTCATTTAGAGCGTTGACTTGAAAATCAGTACCTTTCTGTTCTGGTTCATCAACTGGGTGTCTACTTAGAAAATCAGCTATTTTATTTTAAACTCCCGGTATATGTTCATAAGTAATGTTTAAAGGACCCAAATAGTTAATCCAACGGATTAAACGACCAGGTGGATTCTTACAAGTATGCAAAAAAGTGATGGCTTTGTTATCAGTTCTAACTGTAATTTGATATCCAGCGATGATGTTATAAAATTTTTGAATGCAATGAATAACTCCTAATAGTTCTTTTTCAGTAGAATGGTAGTTTAACTCGGCCCCTTTAAAGGTTCTGCTACAAAAAGATATAATTTTCCTATAACCCTGTTCATCTAATTGGTACAAAACACCCCCAGAAGCAAAATCTGAACTGTCTGTATCCACATAAAACATTTTTCTGAAATCAGGGTATTGTAAAGTGATATCATGTATCATAGTGTCTTTTATGTTTTCAAAAGCCTGTTGGTGTTCATCTTTCCATTTGAAATTGGATTTAATTGAAGTTAATTTATACAAGGATTTTGTGATATCTGCATACCCTGGGCAGAATTTGTTATAAAAATTTATTAATCCTAAAAAACTTTGTAATTCTTCAACATTGCTAGGGACCTTAAAAGATTTAATGTCTTCAACCTTGCTAGGATCCTTCTCTATACCATTATCCGTCAAAACATAACCCAAAAACTTAACAGATTTTCTAAAAAAATTGCATTTATCCAAATTTAATGTCAACCCATTTTCCTGAAAAACACCAAATAAATCCTTTAAAGTGTTTAAAAATTCATCTATTGTTTCTCCGTGAATTAAGATATCATCTACATAAACTTTTATGTTATTAAATAAATAATTTGGTATAACCTTTTTTAAGGCTTTAATCATTGCACCTAGACTAACTGATAATCCAAAAGGAACGCGCTTATAATGGAAAGTCTCATTTAGAAACTGGAAACCTGTGTATGGCCGGCTAGATTCCTCTAGGCCCACTTGCCAAAAACTACTTTTAAGATCTAAAGTTGCAAGATATTTAGCATTGGCACACTGAAAAAGAATGTTATCGATACAAGGGGGAGAATCATAAAGAGGGACAAGGCGCTTATTTAAAAACCGTCCATCGAGGCAAACGCGGACCTTTGAATCTATCACATCGTCTGAATTAGGATCTGTGTTCTTCTTTTCAACCAAAATTATGGGATTAATATAAGGAGAATGAGATACTTCAATAATGTCATCTTTTATCATTTTTTCAATTTCTATTTTAGCCAATTCAATTAATTTAGGGTTTAATTTGTACTGAAATTGTTTGTATGGTCTACTATCAGTGACTTCTAGAATGTGTTGATAATTTTTAATAAGACCTGGTTTATCTTGAAAAATAACTTTGTTATCCCATAAAATATTCTTAAAATCAGTTAATTGTTCGTATGTTAATAAATGTTTTGATTCCTCACATATTTTACAAATGTTATTCTTTATTTTTTCATCATCATTAACATTGAAATCCCTTGTTACAGAATTAATGTTAACATTATTATTAGAACTGAAATATTGGGGATGTTTTATATAGCCTTTCATTGGGTTATTATCTTTACTTTCCAAAATGGAATATTTTAATGGTTTATCCACAAAATTGATAAAGTTAATAACTGATATGTGACCATCCGCATTTTTTAAACTGATAAAATTACTTTCAAAATTCAGTACAGCTGAGTAGCTAATAAGAAAATCTACACCTATAATACATTCCTGGGCAATATCATGAGCTATGAGAAAATTTGCATCATAATAATATTCCCCAATTTTAATTGGTACAAAAATTTGTTTATTTATGCAAGCACTCTTTTTACCTGTTACGGAGATAATATTAGTCTTACTAATGGGTAAGGTTTTGAATTTAACACAAGCTTTAAATTTATCAAAAAATGATTTTTTTAAAATTGAAACTTCAGCTCCACAATCAATGAGTAAACTAACACTTAAATTTCCAAAATTAGCTGTTATTTGTGGAGATGGAAACCGAATTTTTCTAAAGGGTTGGTTTTCTTCAAGGAATATATTTTCTTCGAATAGGTTGTTTAACAAATAATTCTCACAAGTAAAAAGAGCATTTTCATTTCATGATTGGTTGTTGTTAGAATTTTGTGGTGGTGACCTTATGTCATTTGGAACAAGGAGTGGTTCACCAAAAGTGGGCCCATTATTCAAGGACTGAATACATTCACTTCTAGGACTTTCTTGTACCATAGTGTTCCTTACAGCATATTCATTACTTCTATTTATTTGACTATTCGAATTATTGTGGAACCTAGGGTTCCAACCTCGTCTTGAATCATAAGTCTGTCCACGAAAATTAGTATTGTAATTCCGTCCTCTATAGTAATTCCTATATTCTGTTCTACGAAAATTTTTTGGGGAATCACTACCTACAGGATTTTGATGTTTATCATTTCGTCCTATACTAGTTTGATCTTGATGATAAAAAAATTTTTCTTTTTTAGAATTTCTCAGATCATCAATAATATTTTGTTCTGGAACCATGTTCAAAACATTAAATAATTCTGAAATTGTATCCACCCTTCTATTTATACAAATGTCATATATTTTCTCCCCAAAATGTCTTATAAATAGGCTACATAAGGTATTTTCATCTATTACATTGGCCGTAACCATTCTTGTGGAATAGTGTGTAAGGTATTCGGCTGGGCTCATTTTAAAATCATTATTATATTTTCCATTTAAAATTCCTAATAAATATGCCTTATACGAATTTGATCCAAAATTTAAAATGAATTCTGTCTCATATTCCTCAAAGTTTTTAAATTTATTTTCATTTAATAAGTGCCAACAATATGCTGCTTCTGAGCAACATGATTTTATTAAATTGTTTACTTCTTCCCAAGACATAAATGATTTAATTAGGGATTTTAATTTTGTGATAAATTGGTATGGGTCATCTTGAATATTGTCTCTAAATTTTAATTTATCAAGAAGTCGAGTATTTATTATTGCTCCATCAATGTTATGTTCATAAAGCCTAGTATTACGGGTCTCTACCAATTTTTCCTTCAATTCCCTTACTACTTGATAGTGTTTAGATTCTAACAATTCTAATCGCTCTTTTGTTTTGTTATATTCAGAGCAAAAATTTTCAATTTTATTTGATAATTCAATACTTTTATTGTCACATTGTTTAATTTTTTCAGACATCACCGAATTTTGTTCAACTGATTTTAAATTTATATTTTTTTCTACTGATTCTATTTTTGATTCGAGTTCTATTTTTAAATCAAAGAAAGCTCTTGAAAACTTTTCATTATAGTCCTCCAATTTTTTGTCCATTTTTGTGAACATAGTCATCATTTGTTTTAATATTTCTGCATTAGATACATAATCCGAACTACTTTCTACTTGTAAACGACGGACAACCGTCTCTTCTTGATTGTCTTTTAAAACTACGTCCCTATCACATTTCCCCAGAATGACATCCTTGGGGTCTACACTGTCAGACAGATTTATCTGGTTATCCATATTATTGTCTAAATAATAAAAACTTTTAAGTAAAGATTTGTGCTCTGATTGCTGTGTCTTAATTTTTAACAAATTAAGCCACACCTAGTTGGGTGCCAAATTATATAATATGCTTATTTTTAAAAAACAAATATTTCTTAAGGAAACAATTAATTTACACAATATTTAATAATCTAAACTTTATTTTCTCAGGTCTGGGTTCATAACAATCAGGCACAATTTTTATAATTAACTTATAATTATAACTTACAAAATAAATAAGTAATGAACAGGCTAACAATGTTGATATTAACTTCTATTCTTCTGACAGCAGCTCTAACTCCTGGAGGTCCTCACACTTTCACAGTCAAAACAGATCTACCTTTTCTCTCTACCTGGTTTCTCTGGGTTTTCTCCGGGGTTTTCCTTTTCCCTCTTCACCTCTAGCCAACAAAATTAAGTTTCTTCTTTAACAAATGTTTTATTTTTGATTCTGGATCTTCTTTTTAAATAATTGATTCTTCTATTATAGTGGATATTAAAAACTGGCTTGTGGAATATGTGAATTTCATTAATTAAGACTAGAAGATAGATCTGGCAGTGGTTTTGGTTAGTATCCAAAATGGAGTCTACATATTTGTAATAAGCTTCCAAAATAGTGACCATAAACATACAATTAAAGCTGTCAATACCTAAACATGATTGTTAGCCTGCATAACACAATATTAATTATAAAATTGTTAGCCTGTCAAAATAAAATAAAAATAATTCTAACAATAAAAAATTCCTTCTATAGTGGGTATATTACAATATATATTCATATCTTTCATACATGACCTTAATACTGATCAAAGTGTGCTTTCTTTCAGAATCATTGCCTTTGAAAAGCCTTTATCACCCATACCAATTATACTTTGGAACTCCTTACCCTCTTTGTAAAATATCTTCCCTAATTAATTTGGACACTAATTATTTCTCCACTTCCTCAAAGATCAATCTTCCGCAAAAATGTAATCGATGACAAAACCGATTTGGGGAATTTTGCAACTACTAAATCAATTATAGTTAGAAATTTTATTTTTTTAATATATTTCTTCATTGTTTACTGCTTAGCTAATTATATATTTAAATGAAGCCAGACTATACTTATTTTGTTCATTGTACATTATTCTTAAGGGACTAAATGTTCTGATATTATTTTTCAATGTTTTTTTTTATTACTAAAGAAGAACTAGATTTTATTGCAACATGTTTCTATATTTATTAATGTAAGATCAATAAATTAAATTAAATCGCCTGCCAATGCATAATATTTGGCCGTTATGACTGGCCATTTTTAAACTTCACATATTGTAATATGAATGGTTCATAAAATTTTAAAAAAATTAGTATTTTTTGGTTACATCTAAACACGTTGACACCGGGGGCGATTTTTAATGTTTTCTCTGTTGGGCAATGCTGCTTCATGCCGAGCTTCATTGATTATTGCCTGTTGAGACCTGTATATGAGTTGTATGTTGGTTAAAAGTCTAGTGAGTGCTTATTTTGCAAATTGTGTTACTTGTAAGGTCTTTTAAGTATTATTAGTAGTAAATATTACTCGAAAGGCAGTTAATTTTTTTTTTTTTACTTTTTGCCCTAATAAATACTAGATAACATGGATATGGAAATAAATACTGGTGGTACACGCCACCCCGCCGTCCCATGGGACAGACTAGAGTAGGCTACTGATGGCCCGCACCGGCATGAATATGTTCACTATTATCTACAAAATTTCTTCTCAATCCAAAACCAGCTTATTTTGCTTATATTCAATTATTCATATTGAATCAGCTTGTTTGTTTTAGTGATTATATTTTAATCCCTATTACTTTCACTTACTATATATAGTAAGGAAAAGTATTGCGATCGTGAAAATTTTCTAATTCCAGTTTTCAACGGAAATACACATTTTAGGGTCCCCTGAGTTCAAATAACCCAGTCCTGCAAAAAAGTCTGTGTGTGTGTTTCTGTGTCTGTGTCTTTTTTTTTTTTTTTTTTTTTTTTTTTTAAACGAGTGTAGGTGGAAATGTTCAAAAGACGCGGATAGGCCCGTACCTATCCCTGTGTGGGATTTTTACCCACTAAAACCAACCTCCCTACACCTGTTCGTTCCTCTCCACGGGACCGCCGTTAGGCATTACTTCGTGGAGAGAAATGGCTGAGTGCCGCCTCGTTGTCCTCTTCCACCGGTTCTATTTTTCCAGATTATTGACTTCTTCTGGTCCTCTCTTCCGCTCCCAACTTCTTAAGGACGACTAATCACACTTATTGCCCTTAAGGATATTCTGCGATAAATCGCAACCATCTGTCTCCTGTATGATTTGGTAACCATCGCCTCTTTCCAGATTTGAGCTCCATATAACATAATTGATGATACAACAGTAGCCAGAAGCCTCCTGCGACTCTCTCTAGGGCATCCAACGTTTGGCATAAGATGTGACAATAAGGATGCCACTATGGCTGATTTAGCACTGATATACTCCATGTGATAATTAAACCGAAGACGTGCGTCGATCATAACTCCTAGGTACTTTAAGGAAGATTGGGAACGAATTTCGTGTCTACCCACCGTGACAGTGATGTATTCAATTTTCTTCCTGCTTGTGACAAGGAGAACCTCTGTCTTGTGGTCTGCAAGCTGTAGGCCTACCGACGACAGCCAACCCCAAACCGTAGCAATAGCCTGATTAGCGATGAGGGTAACTTCTTCCAGGTACTTTTCCACCACTACCGCTGCAACATCGTCTGCGAATCCCACTACTGTAGCTCCCTCCAGCATTGATAACTTGAAAATGGCGTTGTACATGACATTCCACAGAAGAGGCCCTAAAACGGAGTCCTGCGGGACTCCACCAGTCACTTTGTATCTCTTTTGCCTGATGTCTGTAAGATAAAACAGAATTATATCTCTAAAGTAGTCTGTAAGAACTCTCATGAGATAGACTGGCACCGCCATGGTCTGCAAGGCCTCTACTATACAGGTCCAATTTGCAGTGTTAAAAGCGTTTCTGACATCAAGGGTGCCTAACACTTTGCACCTCTCCTCCACCTTGCTCCTGCAATCGCTGTATGAGCTGTATCATACATACTACCATGCCTATAGCATCCACCCTGGACCGCTCTTTACAAAAAAACCATACTGAGCACTTGAAAGGCCATTAACACCCTCCGTGAACTGTTGTAGCCTAAGGGAAAGGATTTTCTCGAATACCTTGCCTACAGTATCCAGTAAACAAATTGGATGATATCCTGACGGGTCTTCGAGTCTTCCTTTACCCTCTGGAATAAGTACCAGACGCTGTCTCTTCCAGGGTTTTGGGATTGACCCTTCAAGAATGCAGGAATTAAAGAGATCAATGAAAAGATCAGACTGTTTTTGAGAGATACCTTAAGAGCTACATTAGGAATTCCATCCAATCCTGGTGCTGTGCCATGTTGTAAGGCCGAGGTAATGTCTTCTATCTCTTCTTGAGTGATTTGTGGAAAATCTGTTGTTTGTATATTGTCTATACATCCCATGGTATTCGCCTGTTCCGGGAATAGAGTTCTGACAATATCTTCGTCAACATCTGATCTCGTTGGGAGTTGCATCGTGCCTTTACCAAGTTTATTTAATGCAATTTTATAAGGCCTATCCCATGGGTCTGCATCCACCTCATCGCAGAGTTCACTCCAGCAACGTCATTTGCTCTCTTTGATGGCTTGTCGGAGATTCCTTTTAGCTCTCCTAAACTCTTCCTGTAGCACAGGAAACTCCGGACGACTTCTCGCTCGCTGGTAACGTCTTCTTGCTAGGTTGCAACACCGACGAAGCTCAGCAATAGTATCAGTCCACCAGTATATCGAATAATGATGTTTGCTGGACTTTGAACGGGTCATAGCTGCATCACAGGCCCTAGAAATAAAAGAGTTTAGTTTACACACCTTTTCTTCGGTCGAACCTTTCAATTCACATTTATCCTTTAGCATTACAGCAAATGAATCTTCATCAAAAGTTTTCACATTCCAGCCATTGTTTCTCCATCGACAATTTATCTTTTTTGTCGGTGTGATCAAGAGAGCCACTAACCTCCCAAGTAGTGATCCATTGGAGCTGAACACTGGCAAACGTCAGATCTATGATCGACGACCTTCCGGCTCTAGTGAACATTGGGTTTGTTCCGGTGTTCAGAAGGATCATATCTCTCATTTGTGCAAAGACTTCTAGGAAAGCTACACCACGTCAGTTAGTTATACTACTTCCCCATTCTGTTGCCCATGCGTTGAAATCTCCAGCTATATTAGCTGGCTTATAACAACTAGCCTCTAAGCCAATCTGATCTAACAAATTTTCAAAGTCTTCGATTGTGATGCTGGAATACGCATAACAGCTAAAGATATATACTTTGTTGATCTTCGCCCATACAAATGCTATAATTAAGATTTCGATATTGCTCGCAGAGAATAGCGACGTCAATGTGCTGTTCACCTACAGTCTGGTAAAGTAGATCATAAGCAGCTTCACAGTAATTCAGATTCAACTGGATTATCTTCATCTACGATGTTGTTGAACTTGCTTCATGGTTTTCAATGCAGAATGGAATGCTGGGCACTTATTGCTTCCGCTGACGTGGTCAGCATCCTCATTTCCCGCACATAATGCGCATTGAGGTTTCTGTTTGCAATCGGTAACTTTGTGACCTACCTGTCCACAGTTCTGACATAGGGAGGTCCTATCTATCCCAACACAATTGCGAGCTATGTGCCCATACTCCCAGCAATGGAAACACTTTTGAACCCTATATCTTTCCCGTATACGGCTAACAACCAGGCCTATTCTTACCTTACCCTGAGCCATAGCTTTCCTAGCCTGGCAGTGAAATTACCACGGTTTGCATACCTCTGTAGGCTTGACGGATGGATTTTACTGCTGAGTTGGGCACTGACTCATTCAGAAGATGTTTCAAGGCCTCCACAATCTCCTCTTTTGTGGTAAGAGCATCTAAATATCTAAGTTCGAGAAGTGACTCCTCTGTCTAAGTTCACACTTCCGCCCCTTCGCCAAGGATTTCCTCCATTGAGCTTTTTAATGTTGCAAGATTTTGCTCCTTCTTCCTATCTAATTGCAAAAGCAGGTCCCCTTTATTAATTTTCCGGACCTTAGTAATTGAAGGCGCCATTTACACCATAGCTGGATCATGTCTAACCTTTCGCAAGACCTCCGCAAAGGACTGGCTATCCGGTATTTTCACAATCACTGCATCAGGCCTTGGAGGCTTAAGCTCGTTTTCTTACCTGTTGCCATTGCTCTTGCAACCCCTTGCCTTGGTCTGACAAACTTTGAGAGCAATCTCCGTTGTGGTGCACTGTTTTATCTACTTTGTGTTACACCACTTGATCTACGTTGCCTTTTACTATTTCTCTCCTCCTAGATCCCGTTATTGAAGGTGTAGTAATGGTTCCCTCGGATTTAACATGAGCAGCACTCCTTCTTGTTGGGCTTGTCTCCGTTGTTTGTGTGTGGCCATCTGCAGTTTTAATCTGGAGCGCAGCTGTTCCAGCTTCTCAAAATATAGTTGGATCTCACAGGCATATTTCCCCATGAACGTTATTCTTGGAACGAATAAAGGAAAGGAGCTCATTAATCTTGAGCCCAAGGTTTTGCATTACCTCTAAGATTGTTAGGCTTGTAGTATTAGATCTTGCAATAGCCAAGTCTTCCGCCATTGTAGCACTGCGGTCATATGATTGGTACATGGGTCTGTGTGTGTGTGTTACTCCCGGGCAGAAACGAAAATTCCAATGAAACTGAAATTTCATATTTAAGACAACTATATGCCCGAGATCTTAAAACTTCTTCATCAAATTCGGCTAATTAGAAGAGCCGCTTTACACCATGCACATTTCACCTTTTTATGAATTTCTCAAAAACGGTTCCGTTTTAATTTTAATTAAACTCGCAATATCAATGTCAAATTCAATAGACTTTAATATCATGTAGGTTTCATTCTGATTAAAATGGTCTGACAGGACTTAGATGCCGATATTTTAAATTTTCTTTTTCTAAAGTACCTTTAATTTTGTTGATTCTTTAACAATAACCATATTATCATGTTACCATAGATGAAAAACAGGTAAATATATAAATTGAATAAATTCGATTTCCAACTAAAGGAAAAAATTGAAAAAACTTTTTTATAATGCAATTTTTTATTTTTGAACATGAGGACGGTAATATACATGTATAATATATCGTTGGAAAGCTAAAGATTTTAGAACAAATATTATTTTATAAAGAAAATTGTAAAAGTTGCTAAAGAGTTATGAAAAGGGGATACAACTAACTGATTGTTTTAGATAATAATATAATCGATTTTGTAATAAAACACGTGTTTCTGTAGATATTCAATTTAATTAAATCTTTAAAAATTTATTTTTATCTCTAAATGTATTTAAAAATCCTTAAATTGATATAAATAACAGAGGTAAGTGAAAGTTGTGTGTTGCGCACACCAGATTTTTTATTTTATTGTGATTAGTAGTAGTAATTCTCCAGCAAGGGGAGCCCGTGGCTGAGTGGCTAGCACGCTAGTCTCTCGTGCTACAGGTTGCGTTAAATGGGGATTCACTCACAGCCTCTCCCCCGGGTATATGAGACCCATCAGACAAATCGTGGCCACTTACAAAATTAGGCGTAGGGAGTGATGACCCTACACTACAAATTGCATCGCGAAACGTGAGGGTAATCGCTGTTGTACCATTGAACAAAAAAAAAAAGTAATTCTCCAGTTGCAAACTATCTCAATGAATGTAAAGTGGTACTTTAAAAACATTTACAATCATAAAAAGTTGTTATTAATAAAATTATTTTTGATTTTATCTTCATAATACACAAAAGAACTAATTTTGAAAGGGTTATGTTTTTGTTTTTTTAGGAATTAGCCGCGAAGAAGAAAGAAAAGCCGGCTAAGAGCAGTGAGCCCAGTGAGAGCCAACCGGAGGCAGCTGCAGCCATCAAAGACCTCACCGCCAAGCTTGAGCAGGTCTTGTATGAACCTAACCTCTAACCCGGTGAGCCTTATCCAGGAAGGCCTTGGTTTGGGTCGGGACTAACAGTCATTTGTTTATAGGCCGAAAGGACGATAAAGGAGAAGGAGAAAGAGTTGAGTGAGAAGGAGAAGGAAATAGAGGACTGGGAGCGCAAGACGGCCGATCTGGAGATGGACTATCAGGTAATGATAATCAGGCTTTGTCCCCTTAGGGAGCTTTTCATTATGTGGGTTTCTTGGGATGTTTACACCTAGGAGTTATTTGCAAGTTAATATTGCCTTAAACTGCGTTGCACATTATGTAAGGTAGGTTTTATTAACAAATAAAATTATTCCTAGGATTCAGCTGGCCTTTCTTTATATTTCTGTCCCATTCTTCTTCTTTATCTTTTTATATAATTAACAAGTTTTCCAAACCCTTGATTGGATTGGCATTGATGGGTTCCTCAATGACTGCTCTTAGAAAAGAAATATAGGTGCTCCTGTGCCTGCAATAATTTTTGAACTATTTTCTGTAAAAGGAGGAGGGAAGAACAATTCCTAGTCGGCCCCCAATGAGAAACAGTCATGGAGTTGTGGACAGCCTGTCACTAGGCTATCTTAGGAACGGCTATGATAACCTCCTTCATGTATAGTGTTTCCTAATCATTATGCAATGACTCAATGTTTTTTTAATAAATTATTTCTTTTTAAAAAATAATTGCAATAAACCTTATATTTATCCTCATTAAGTTCATTGATGGCTGAAATATTTTGGTGTATGTCATTGGTTCCCAACAGAAAATTTTCGCGGACCCCTTCATTCAATCATTTTCAGTGGCAAGGTCCCCCAAATCCTAAAAATATAAATCCTAAATATTAGATATGCATGTATTTAGATTTTTAGTTGGGCTACCCTGTATCCTACATATTTCATACTAAATATGAAATTGCTGAAAGCTATGGAAAAGATTCAGAAAGTGGAAAAATGGGTACCACTTGAACTGAATGAAAGACAATAAGAAAATTGAAAAACCACTAGTCAAAAGCTGCTCATCAGATGTAAAAGAAAATCATTTCTTCATCGAATAGTGATAAGTGATATATTTATGATATATAGCCGATATATTTTCAGAATCCTGAGCATTGTAAATAATGGTTATATCCAAGAGAACCATCAACATCACTGCAAGACCAAATCGTTTTGGAAAGAAAACAATACTGTGCGTTAGGTGGAATAAAAAGGGTATAATATATTCTGAGCTACTAAAACCTGGTGAAACCGTTAACACTGATTGCTACCAACAACAAATGATCAATTTGAATCGAGCAATACCTGAAAAACGACCGGAATATGAAAAAAGGCAAAATAAAGTCATTTTGCTTCATGATAATGCCCCCTCACATGCAGCAAAACGGGTCACGGATATGTTCAAGGCGTTCAATTGGGAAATACTAGCGCATGCGGCTTATTTTTCAGGCTTGGCACCGTCTGATTAGCATCTATTTGCATCTTTGGGACATGCACACCCAAACAATACTACGATTTGAATGAAAATGGCTTGACAACTGGTTCTCTTCAAAGGAAGAATTGTTTTTTTGGTGTGGCATTCATAACCTGCTGAAGAGGTGGGGAAAATGTATGAATTCCAATGGAGACTATTTTAAATAAAATATCTTTTATAATTTTCAAATAACAGCCGTGCTATAAAATAATGTACCTATTTAGCTATATTACATATGTTGAAGTATGGTCTTGAAAAATTTATGAATCCAGGTTAGCCTTTAAATATATGATGTTGAAAGAGGCTCAGTGAGTCCTAGATTATGTTCACTGCCATTTTCTGAAGCTGATTCTTTTCCAGTCCATATTTTCCAAAATCACTCTTGTTGCTAATTTGATGGTATGGTCCCCCTGCTCCCAAACTATAGCCCTTTGACAGTAAATGTTGTAAATATATATTATATATATATATATATATAATAATATGATATAAATTATATATTGAAGCCAAAATGAATGAATGAAGCTACATGAATTGTAGAGCAACAGGTTTTTTTCAATTTATTTCTATCTTTTTATCTTTCTGATGTAAGATTTTTTTTTTTTTTACAGTTACAATTTTATTTATAAGGCTTTTAATGGATGTTTAACTGATTTATTTTTATTATTATTTTTTTTTTGTATTTATTTAGATATTAGTTTTTTTAATATTACAAAATATTAACAAGAGCAATTTTTTTAAGGATTCACCTGGCGGAGAGTTGGTAGGTTACCTTAAGTTAAAAAGTTAATGAAATGCCTTTGTTGTTGTGATTCGCGATGTCAATGTTTTAATTCATGTGCAATTTAATAATTTTGAATGTTGCGTTTGTGAATGACATAATGGCGACTTGCAAGAATAAGATACAGGCTCTCTAAAGAACAAATTAAGGGCTTTTGTGTCAGTGTCAGCTGAGGCTAAGAGCTTTATTTATTTAAATTTAATCAAGATTATTATTTAAAATGTTTATTTACTTTGACTTTACTTTCACTTACTTATATATGATATTATAAAAAGTCATACAAAACTTAAATTTCATATTTAAGTATATGGTTGTAATATTGCAGCAACGTTTTTAGACAATCAATAAACCAGAATTGCCACATTGTAGACAAGCATTTTGCATCTTTTTATGATATTCTTAAAACCCACTTGAACTATTTTGTATAAACTGTCTATATTGATGTAAACTTTTTTTTTATAATTAATTATTGATATTTACAACTTTATTGTACAACACAACTAGTAAATAGGCTAATAGAAAATAGACATGAACCATCGGTAGCACTCTAATAATATTCTAAACTAGAAGGTCTCGAGGCCATCTTCTTTTCAGACTCCTTGGAGGATTATCAGGTGTTGTAGAGAAAGGATTGAAACTAATGGATTAGTGTGGGAATGGAGTTATGGAAGGAGAAGTATCTGGTTCGAGTCGAATCAGTAACATTAAGGTCATTATGGATGAGTTTGTTCGTTACAAAGTGAGGAGCATTGATGATTTTATGAAGGATTTTGGATTGTAAGGATTGAATTTGAGAGGAATTTGATGGTTTAGCTTCCCACGTCCAATCCTTACAATCCAAAATCCTTTTTAAATCCTTAATGCTCCTTACTTTGTCACAAATAAACTAAATCCATGATCACCTTAATGTTCCGTATGTTACTGCATTAGCCTGAACCAGGTATCTATCATTCCATGAAAAACTCCTCTTCTACTCTAACCCACTAGTTACTATCTTATCTTCCTCTTCAATTCCTGATAATCCTCTGAGGCGTCTGACAAGAAGATGGCCTCGAGATCTTCTAGTTGAGAATATTTTTAGAGTGCTGCCATTGGGTAGTGCCTCTACATGTATTTCATGTCAGTTTCCTATTGTCCATCGCATTTACTTGATCTATTTTAATACAATTGTAAATATCAATAACTATGTTTAAAAAAAAAATTAATTATATCTCAAATTGGAATTATTGTATATTATTACTGGAGCAGTGTGGTCTAGTGGATAGAGCACTAGTCTATTGTTCTCTGGGCCCCGGGTTCTAATCTCAGCTGGGGCAGAATTATTTATTCTGTTATTTCAGCCGTGGAGCGACCCTAGGGTATGGAGACCCTCCTGGGGCACACCCAGCCTTTATAAAGTACCCTTTTAGTGGAAAAAAACCTGGCGACTGAGCGTGATCAAATCTCTATATGTACTGAACCCAAAACCCTAAATGGGTTTTAGAAGTACAGGTTTTTTTTTTGGGAGAGGGTTTATATTATTACTATAAAGATTTTTTATGAAGTTGTAATGGAGAGTGACGAAAAGGATAAATAATCTTATATTATTCAATCGAAAATAAATATTACAAAAGTTATTTTAGTAATTAAAAACGTAAAATATAATAACAAGCTGTTATTAAATAATTGTAAACTATAAAATAAATAAATGTCACAACCGATTGTTGATACAATCGCCTACAATTCGTCCTGATGTCCCACAATGTGGACCTACAAATGTTGGAAAGTATAAAAAGTATTTTGTTTTTTATTTTTCACTGACCGCCATGCTGAATTTCTTTCTCAATTTCATCCTAAAATAAATGTAATTATTTTTTTTAAGTTTGATTTAAGTTAAAAGTTTTAAAGTTGATTTTAACTTAAGAGATAAGTGAAAGTCATGTATTGCATGCACTAGATTTTTTTAAATAAATAAATTTACAAACAAAATTTGTTTTTCCCTTAGCCTTTCGCTGACACTTATGATTTGAAGGAGCAAGAAAATCATCCACTGAGCCTCTTTAAAATTTAAAAACTGCATTAAATATGTCAATAATTCTGCTTTTCATGTCTCTGTCTACGACAGTTTATTTTCTTAACTAATATAATTTGCAAGATATTCATTACATCTGTGATTAATTTTATAGTGTTTAAATCTTTGAATCATACTTTAAAAACACTGCAAATCATAACACAATGGTTTATCATTTCCAATTAGTCACCCCTACATCAAAAATATTTTTACTTTCACTTACCTATATATGAAATATAAGGTAAGGAAAAGTATTGCGATCTTTAAAATTTTCAAATTCCAGTTTAAAACGGAAATATACGTTTTAGGATCCCCTGAGTCCAAATAACTAAGTCCCGCAAAAAGGTCTGTGTGTTCATGTGTGGTAATTCCAGGATGAAAATGAGTAGTCGTATGAATCTGAAATTTTATATTTGAGACAACTATATGCCCGAGATGTTATAGAAACTTTTTCTTTAAAATCAGCTAGCCAGAAGAGCCATTTATACCAGGCATTTTGCACCTTTTTACGATTTTCTCAAAAATGGCTCTAACGATTTTGATTAAACTCGCTATATGGATGTAAAATTTAATAGACTTTAACATGATGAAGGTTTCATTCTGATTTAAATAGTATGACTGGGCTTAAATGCTGATAATATAAATTTTCATCCTCTAAAGTACCTTTAGTTTTGTAGGTTCTATAAAAACAACCATATCATCTTGTTAACATTGATGAAAAATAGAATAATATATATGAATGAATTCAATATCCAACAAAAGGAGAAAAGAGGAAAAAAAAAACAGTTTCATGCAATACAGTAATATAGATGTATAATACACCATTGGAAAGCTAAATATTTTAGAAAAAATATTATCTTATACACATAATTGTAAAAGTTAATAGAGAGTGATGAAAAGCTGATAAAACTAACTGATTGTTGTAGGTAGAAATTTAACACATGCTTCTATTGAAACTCAATATAATTAATTCTTAAACAATTTATTTTCATCTCTAAATGTATTTAAAAATTCTAAAATTGATTATAACAACGGAGGTAAGTGAAAGTCGTGTGTGTTGCACCAGATTTTTTTTTATTTGATTTTGGATTCTATGTATTTAGTGTAAAAATGCAAATTTCGATTTAGGTTAAAATATTTTTAGTTACAAAGGTTGACTATTTAAAATAATAAACCAACTAAAATTGAACAGTAACGTTGCAGTGTTTTTAACAAAATGGAAGCCGTACCCATTTTATAACCACTTCATCTAAAGGAATGAAAACTATGTATGGACATAACAAATAATTTTAAAAAAGAGACTATATAACTTTGTATTAATTATATTTGTATTAATTATATGATTAAGCGTTAATGTTTGCTTATTTACTTAGCACCTGTCCTACTAATGCTTGCCTGTAATAAGTTATACTCCTCCACACTTACTGAATCAACTTAAATGATTTAGGCTAATCGAAAGTTGATGGAGAGATTAAAAGCAACTCATGAAAAAGAATTGAGGAATAAAGATACTGAGCTGGCTCAACTCAAGTCCAAAATGTCAGAAGAAGGGCAAGTAAAGGAACTGAGGCAGGAATTGGAAGCAAAAATTGAATGTAAGCCTATCATATTGAATGTTAGCCAATCATATTGAATATAAGCCAATCATATTGAATTTTATCCAATCATATTGAATGTAAGCCAATCATATTTCCTACAGTCGAGGCGTTGATTTCCAAAATATACTACAAGATAACCATTCGAATAAATTTCACTGCAAGTATCAATTTATTACAAGAAAAGGGGATTGGTGGATAGAGTACTAGTCTACTGTTCTCCGGATCCTGGGTTTGAATCCCGGCTACAACAGAATATTATTCATTCTGTTAATTCAGCCTGGGGGCAACCCTGGGGTATGAGACCCTCCTGGGGCAGACCTATCCTCTTTAAAGTGGGTACTCAAATTAGGGAAAAACCTGGCGGCTGAGCATGATCTCGGCTAGTCACCTCCTTGCACATCAATGTTACTCCTATAAAAGTATGAATCTCTGAATCATGAATGAATTACTCATTGATGAATTATCTCTGAATTACTAAAAGACCCTTCATCATGGGTTGTAGAGGTACTGGGTTTTTTTTTTTTTTTTTTTTTTTTTTTTATTATTAAACCAATTTATTTGATTATTTTCATATTGAAACCTAGAATTGTTTTTTAATATATTAATAAGATTATTTTTGTTATGGAAGGAATGTTTTCTAACATAATTAAATTTTTAATTGTATCCCTATATTTCGCGAATAATTGCATTCTGTGTTTTTTTTAAGGGCTTATCTTGTTTAAGGCTTTAACTAATTTAGATAAGTTCTTTAGACGAAGTTGGGTGACGGATATTGATAAAAATAATAGATTGGATCTTCTCTTCTCTTCAGAATAATCTCAATATTCAAGTTTTCTTTGGAATTAAGACTGATTATTTTCTTCCATTATCATAAATATTTTTTAGAAAATATTATACAATATTCGATCAACATTTCAGGGTATACCCCATCATTTCAGATAATGATACATGAGAAGGTTATATGCATAAATATGTATCTTTTATTTTTGACTAAATAATTATAATATTATGAAGATATTGTTGAAGATGGAAGGTCATGAAGATTTACTATTGATGTGTATATTGTATAGTATTTTAACATTATATTTATGATTGTTGAAGAAAATAATTAATCTTTATTTGAAAGAAAAAAAAATAGACTAAAATACAAATATGTCAAAATATTAATTTAATAAAAAATGTTCCTCAGTAGCTTTTGGAAATCAATGTTCCTATCGATTGTTGTCATTTCTTCAATTCATTGTTTATTATTGTCATTTAATGTTAAATAATAAATCAAAATAAATTAATGTAATTTATTAATGTTTTGTTAGCTTTGGAAATAGCACTGGAAAGCGAAAGGCATGAATACGATGAACTTACAAAGAGGTACGAAGAGCTCGAGGAAGAGCATGTCGTCATCAAGTCCACTCTCGTTCAAGAAAAGGAAAAGATACAAAAGTAAATAATTTGTTCTAGTGATTTAGGAGGATGATAGTACAAGATGATAGGGGATAGCTAAAGCTGAAAGTGTGTGATAAGTCCATGATAGTGAATTATCAGACACTTTCAGCATATTTATGATGTATATATAATAACCACATTTGCTTTTTAACTTCATCATTTATTAATTTTTACTTTCACTTACCCATATATGAAATATATAGCAAGAGAAAGTACTGCGATCATGAAAATTTTCTAATTCCAGTTTTTGATGGTAATACACATTTTAGGATCCCCAGCGTCCAAATGACTATGTCCCAAAAAAAGGTCTGTGTTTCTGTGTCTGTGTTTGAGTCTAGCGCAAAAAAAAAGTCGTACAAAACTGAAATTTCATATTTAAGATAACTATATGCCTGAGATGTTACAGCAACATAATCAAAATCAGCTAACAAGAAGAACCACTTTATACCATGCATTTAGCACCTTTTTACGATTTTTCAAAAACGGCTCTAACGATTTTGATTAAACTCTATATCGGTGTAAAATATAATGAGCTTTAATATCATGTAGGTTTCATTCCAATTGAAATAGGGCTTAAATGCCGATAATTTAAATTTTCTTCCTCTAAAGTACCTTTTATTTATTAGAATCTATAAAAATAAATATATTATCTATTTAGTACGGATAAAAATCATATAAATTGAACGAATACAATATCCAACTGAAAGAGAAAAGACCAAAAATATTATGCAATTTCGGTGTTCATTGTAAAAGTTAATGGAGAGTGATGAAACTAACTGATTGTTGTAGATAAAAATATAATAGACTATCTGTTGCCCACGACTTTGTCTGCGTCAATTTCTGTTATTATGATCGCTATTAAGAAGTTTTTAAAAGAATATATTTTAAAGTACTTCTGTGTAATGACATTTTTAGTTTTATTTTCTTGTGGCAGGAGAACATACTGATATTCTCTGCAACTTAGCCTAAATCTACTCCTACGTGTTTAAATGTTTGCCCCTGTGGTGATTTATTGTTATGGCAAAAGATAACTTAATGGGAATTTAATTCATTTAAAATTGAAAGGTAAATCATTTAGAATCATTGGGATGGGAGGTTAATTTTCTCCGTTTTTTCCAGATTTTCCACTGATTCTTCACTCCTATTGGTCGCAACCTGATGTTATATAGCCTAAAGCCTTTCTTGATAAATGGACTATCCAACACAAAAAGAATTTTTCGATTAGTTTCTGAGATTAGTGTGTTCAAACGAACAAACTCTTCAACTTTATAATATTAGTATAGATTATATATGTAGATTTTTCCTGGGCTACGCCATATCACATATATGTCATGCGAAATACCTCTATAGAAACTCTGTATTCCTGAAATTGCCTAGTTGGGGAAATATAAATAAAGAAAAAAGAACCAGGCTCCAAGAGGTTACTTCAATCTGTAAAACATTGAAAAACTAAAATTTAATGTTAAATCTGGTAGATCATCCTAGAATATTTTAAAGGGAGAAAAATTCTTCGTTATGATGTCCTTAAGAGGGAACATAAATATTAGTCCCCAGCCAGTGCTATTTCAGGTACTTATTATAGATCCCCAAACTAAAAAACCTGGATAAGCAAAAATTAGGACTTCAATATCGTCCGTCAACCACAGTAGCATAAAATGACCTTAAGTAAAAGTAACCTAAAATTTAAAACTTATACAAGAAGATATTTCTTCAAATACTCATTAATAAATCAAATATTTTTCAATTTGAACCAGTAGTTTCTAAGATTAGCGCATTCAAACAAACAAACTCTTCAGCTTTATAATATTAGTATAGATCATTTAATAAAATACACGTTTCTATTGAAATTCAATTTAATTAATTCTTTGAAAATTCATTTTTATCTCTGACTGTATTTAAAAATTCTTAAGAATTAATTATTTTAATTTAAGGTAAGCAAAAGTCATTTGTTACGCGCCAGATTTTTTGTTGTAGAATGCTGGAAAAAAAAAGAAGTAGTTATCTATCTATCAAATATAAATATTTTTGACATGTAATGTTTATTGTGTTGCAGCCAACTTGTCAAAGCCGCAAATGAAATGGAAGAAGTTGAGGCTGAGCTGCGGTCCTTGAAAGAATCGTACAGCATCAAGCAGGAGTTGTGGGCCAAGGAGAAGCACAGGCTGGAGGTCAGCATTCTCTTTCTTACAGGATCATATCTTTTAGTTGTTCTGCTACGGCATGTGGCTTGATCAGTTTGCTCTGAATGTTCCAGGACAAGTCCAAAGACTGCGACACTCTGATCCTTGAGAAGTCCAGGCTCCAGGCAATCTGCGACCAGAAGCAGTCGGAGGTCGAGCAGCTGCGCAAGGAAGCGGCCGGGCTGTCGGAGCAGGCCAACTACATGAGGAAAGACGTGAGCATTACAATTGTTTATCTAACAAGGAGATGATCTCAAATGTGTCTAGTCGATTTTGATGTAGAATTTTTAGGCAAAATTTAGTAAAATAGGTTTGTTCAACAGTCCTAAAGGCAGAACTTAGGCTAATACCGCAAAGGGATTTTGGTGTTTTGGGAATGATTGCTGAGCCTTATCTAGCCAATGCGTTAGCTTTCTCATTGTCACTACTTCCGGTGTGTCCAGGTACCCATTCGTTACTAACTCTATTATTTGGAGCAAGATTATTTAGGGTTTGATTACATTCGTCAACAACTTTTGAGGTTGTTGTATGATTATTATTTGAGGGAGCGGCGTGGTCTAGTGGATAGAGTGCTAGTCTGCTGTGCTCCGGGTCCTGGGTTCGAATCCCGGCTGTGGCAGAATATTATTTATTCTGTTGATTCAGTCAGGGAGCGACCCTAGAGTATGGAGACCCTCCCGGGGCAGAACCAGCCTCTATATAGTGGGTACCCAAAATAATTGGGGAAAAACCTGGCGGCTGAGCGCGATTAAGGCCTAATCACCTCATTGCACTGCCGTTGGCCTAGAAACAGTACGAATCTCTATATGTACTGAGCCCAAGACCCTCCATGGGTTGTAGTGGTACAGGTTAGGTTTGTATGATTATTTAAAGGAACAAGTGCCGCCTGTAGTAATAACTCTAAAAAAATATAAATAATCTATAGTGCATCGAGAAACGTGAGTGTAATCTCCCAGGATATTGCACTGCGAGGCCCAGGTCTGCACAGCCTGTTGAAACCACTGAAAAAAAAAAAAAAATCGATATTACTTTTAAAAAGACTTCATAAAAACTGTGCTCAGATTAAAATTTATTTTTAGGAAGGAAATACACAGTTTTTAAGAAATGTTATTAGAAGTAATGTTTTGACAAGATTATTTATATTTTTAGGGTTACTACCAAGCATAAAACTTAAATATTTTAATGGTTTATTTTTTAAATGATTTTGCTTTGAAATAGGATAATTTAACGGTAAACTGCAAAGAGGCCATTTGTTATTATCAATGTTCAGATTGATGGAAGAATTTGTTTTGTGTAGACTCCTTCAAACACCTGGGTGGGGTCAACGATAGATAGGAAATGTTGCACCCAGTCCTCTGGAACATGGTATATCAAAGGAGAACAAAAGACACATTTTGAGGAGTATTGTCGAGCCCTCTCTAAGCTATGCCTCAGAAACATGGTCTCTAAGCTCAGTACTCAACTCCAAAATACAAGCGGCAGAGATGGATTTCTGGAGAAGGTGCCTTAGGATTATCTGCCTAGATAAAGTCAGAAATGAGATTATGAGCAGGCTAAGGGGGACCGAAGGAGTTCTGGAGAGGATTGGAAGGTATGGCTACGGTAGTATGGCACAATGGATGCCAGAACGTAGGTGTCTGAAGAGGCTTCTGCTGTGGGAACAGCCAGGAAGAAGGATAGGAAGACCCGCGAACCTGGTGGTTCTACTAGGACTGGGTGGAGGAGGACATTGCCGGCAGGGGACTTGAGGAGGAAAATTGGTTAGATCGAGAATTGGAGGGATGCTCTGACTTTATCAGGCAATCAATTGAGGGATCAAGCCAGCAAAAGTAAAAGTAAGTAAATAGGATAATTTTGACACCAAACTTATTTTTCTACCTTCACTAGAACCAGAGATATTAAGTAAAATGTGTTTTTCCCGCACAAACTTTCTGATTTTTTATGTGACTCCTGGGGAGTCTAATGGTTTAATGCCTAGTTTTATATTAAAAAATTCCATGAAAATCGGTGAGACACATTTGGAACCCTCTCCTTGTAAGCTCGACTCTAATCAATGTATTTATCAAGTTCATTCATCTTCAAAAAAAAAAATTATTTATTCTTCTTTTCTGTTATTTTCTAGAATGAGGAACTGAGAAGAAAGATTGAAGATTATGAAAAACTTGAAAAAGTACACAGGAATGTTTCTGGTGACATTACCTCTCTACAAGCAGACCTTAATGAATACAAGTCAAGGTAAAAAGCACTAAATTTTGTTTTATTTTCAATAATGAACATTGTAATCGACCAAGTAATGAAAAATTACCCCTCTTCTCCAAAATTGGAGGTCTTACATTTCAGGATATGTAGAACCCGAATAACGAATCAAAAAAATCCATCTGTACACATTATGCCATCAAAAAAATAGCAAAATAAATAACAGACAAACCTAATGATGACAAGGTGGGCCTTGGCACTCTTTACAATATTGCACCAATCCTCTCTGCACAACGCTCTCCTCTTCCAGTTCCTTACACCGAGCACTTCCAAGTCCTTTTTCACATTCCTAGCAGAATCCTTTTATGCATCCTTGAGTCATCCATCCTCATTACATGACCCAGCCATTCGATTCTTCTAGCCCGCATGAAACGGACAATGCCATCAGATCTAGACTGCTCATATGGTTTGTTATTCTTTTGGATTCTCCATTCACCTTCTTCCAACATAAGTCTATAAATTTTATGGAGAATTTTCCTTTTGAATATTCTAAAACATTTATTGAGGGAGTAGAAAGAGTCCAAGTTTTCGCCAAGTACGTTACCACAGGTCTTACCAACGTTTTGTATAACCTTATTTTTGTCCTTCTTGACAACAGCAATAACTGGAAGAGATCTTACTACCTTTACGAATTATAAATTTTATCTATGATTTTTCAGGCTAGCATTAGAAGAAAAATCTAAAAAGAAAGAGCTTAGTTCGTTGAAAATGAGGTACGACAACAGGCTCTCAATAATCACGGACGAACTTGTGAACATGCAATCGCAAATGGCAAGGTACAAAAAGGAGAGAGATTCATACAAGCACTTGCTGGAAGCTGCACGCAGGAACATTGCTGATCTCAAGGCTTCTGGCAGCTCGATCAAATACACTGTCGACGTAAGCTTCAACTTGATAACTTGTACCATTAATATCATTATTATTATTATCCATCTAAAATAATTTTTCTACCTTCAATTAGGAGACGGAATGGAGAAGTCAAATCGCAATTCTGGAAAACCAGATCGCTTCCCTCGAGGATGAACTTTCAGAAGCGAAATCTGAAACATCTCGGCTCAAAACTGAGTTAATATCGGAGCGCTCACAATGGGAGGTCAAGAACTCTGAGTTAGTGTCCAGGCTAAATGAGGTTAGTACTAATCCTCCTTTATAATCATTAGCAAACTTCAGGTTAATATTGATAATTATTATACTTCTTCCTGAAGCATGAGATGGTTCTGGTTCTGTTTCTGGCAGTTAAGATGATTAAAAAAATTATTTAAAACTGTTTATCGTGAAACCAATGTTTATAGGTCTACATTGCAGGTCTTAAAAACACTAACTACTAAAGGACTAAAAAATCTGGTGTGAGCAACACACGACTAACCCCATTGTTAAAATTGAATAAAAAATTTTCAAGTAAATTTAGAGATAAAAATGTGGGAAACTAATAAAGAATTAATTCAATTGAATTTCTACAGAAACACGTGTTTTATTAAAAAAATCTGTTATATTATTATCTAAAACATTTAGTCAGTTTTAGTGGCTTTTCACCACTCTTTACTAACTTTTACAAACTTGTGTATAAGATAATATTTTTTCTAAAATCTTTAGCTTTCCAGCAGTATATTACACATGTATATTACTGTTCTTGAACACAAAAACTGCATACAAAAATATATTTGCATTTTTCTCCTTTAGTTGTTATTCAAATTTGCTCAACTTGCATATTTAACCGTTATTTATCAATACTAACAAGAAGAAATGCTTATTTTTTTTTTAATCTCCAAATTAAGTGTCCTTTAGAGGAAGACAATTAAAAATATCGGCATTTAAGCCCTGTCAGACTATTTCAATATGAATAAAACCTACATCAAATTAAAGTCCAATAAATTTTACATCCAAAGATTGAGTTTGATCAAAATTGTTAGAGCCGTTTTTGAGAAAATCATAAAAAGGTGCAAAATGCATGGCATAAAGTAGCACTTCTGGTTAGCTGATTTTAATGAAAAAGTTTCTGTAACATTTCGGGCGTATAGTTGTCTCAAATATGAAATTTCAGTTTCATAGAATTTTTCGTTTTTGCGCTGGAGTTGTCACACACGCACAGACCTTTTTGTTGGACTTTGTCATTTGGACTCAGGGGACCCTAAAACGTGTATTTCTTTCTCTTATTATATAAACTCCCCATCAAAAGTATTGCAACACTTAGAAATATTTGAATTTTACAAAAACGTTCTTTTTTTTTTTACTTTCACTTACCTATATATGAAATATAGTAAGGGAAAGTATTGCGACCGTGAAAATTTTTTCAACTTTTTCACTAAAATCGTCTAACCAGATGTCCTACTTTATCCCAATTAGCACTTTTTTACGATTTTCTCAAAAACGGCTCTAATGATTTTGATTAAACTTGCTATACCGATGTAAAATTTAATGGGCTTTAATATCATGTAGGTTTCATTCTGATTGAAATAGTCTGATGGGGCTTAAATGCAGATATTTTAAATTTTCTTCCTCTAAAGTACCTTTAATTTTGTATATTATATAAAAATAAGCATATCATCTTATTACCATTGATAAAAAACAGGTAAATATATAAGTTGAACGAATTGGATATCCAACTAAAGGAGAAAACATAAAAAAAATATTTTTTAATGCAATTGTTTCCCCGCTTGGCCACTGGATGGTGCTGTCATCGCCGGACACTCCAAGTAGTTCTAACACAGAGTAATGACAAAAAAAGCTTACTGAATCTCATAGATAATATTATAACATATTATTTAATAAAACACATCTTTCAATAAAAATCAAATGTAAATAATTCTTTAACAATATATTTTTGTTTCTAAATTAGTTTAAAAATTCTTAAATTGATGTTAATAACAGAGATAAGTGAAAGTTGTGTGTTGTGCACACCAGATTTTTATAATAAAGAAAGGTTCTGAAGTCAATAATAAACATTTTTAACTGGAAATAAACAAGTTTTATTAAAATTAATCACAATATTTCTTCCACTAAACAAAAAATTTAGAAAACTTATTTTTTAAATTTTCCTTTTTAACAGTTTTAACTTTTAAATTATAATTTCAATTTTTAATTTACATTTAACCTGTTAACCGGGTGGGACGTATAGTTTCGTACAACAAAAGTATTAGTCATCGATACATGTTTCGACATGAATTTAAGACGCGGAGAAAATCAGTATCATTTTGCTATTGTGAGCGGTGGACGTGTTCTGGGTGAGAAGTGACGAGTACATTGTTTTCTCAACAAAGACTTATAATTTTCATTTATTTTAAGTATAAATAAAAAAAAGTAATCATATGAAATTACGTTCTCCGGGCGTGATGTACTGACACGTCCTCATGAAAGAATTTGCGCCCGTTATATGCTGCATAATTTAAAAGGGAATTCCCCAGTTAACAGGTTAATAAGACTGCTCGGGTTAAGGTCAGGACTTCTTGCTGGCCAATCAGTGGTGTGAATATTTGTGTTTTCAGGTATTCAGAAACAAATCTTGCCTTGTGAGGACCAGCATTATCATGCATGAGCAATGATCTAGAGCCTATGAATGGCATAAAAGGAACTACACGATATTGAAGAATCATTTTTACATACCTAAAAGCATTCAAAGCCTCTACTTGAATTGGCACTAATTCGGTGCTTGCCTCTCAAGATATGCCACCCCAGAACATGATAGAACCCCTCCAAATGGCTCAGTTTCTAACATGCAGCACTGACTATACCATTCTCCAGGCCTCCTCTAAACTTTTTCTTGGCCATCTGGGCTGTTAAGGGCCGCTTTTGTCTCATCAGTGAATAAAACTTTTTTCTATTCCTCCACACTCAAAGATTGGTGTTCCCTTACAAATCTTAATCTTTTTACACGGTGTTTTGCGGTGAGAAGAGGACCTTTCACTGGCCTTCTTGACCTGAGGTTTGACTCTCTCAGTCTTCTAATGACCGTTGACTCCGAGACTGATAACTCTCAAACACCAGCGATCAAGCTTTTTATGAAAGATGCGGTAGAATTACGCTTCCGAAGTGCTTGTATTTTAATGAAGCAGTCATCTATGGGGTTAGTAATCCTGGAACCCCTTGACGTTGGTCATCTCAAATGACTACCAGTCTCCCTGTACCTTTTTATGGTCCTTGAAACGGTAAAATAGTGAATCCCAAGGTGATTCGCAATGTAACGCAATGATTTGCCTTCTTCGTAGAGAGCGATGATTCTGACCAAATCATTGTGAGTTAAACAATTCATTGTGAATAAAATTAATTGTTTTAACTAGACTTAAGAGAAAAGAAAGAACAGACTTGAGGAAACGAAAGATAAACATGGACTGAAAGGAAATTTGAAATGAATGAAACAAAATTCCACTGTTTGCTGGTAAACAGTGAATAAAAATGACATGTCTAATCCCTAATATCTCTCATTTAATAAATAATATTACTATAAATATAAACAAAGTCTGGATCAAGATCAAAACCATGAAAACTTTGAGAATTATAGGTGTTGCAATACTTTTTACGAGGAGTATATTTCATATATACTCCATATATACTTCATTATGGGTATAAAAATAAATTAATACATATATAAATTAAATACATAATACATATATAAATATATGTAAATATAAATATAAATACATATATATATATATATATATATATAATATATATATATATATATATATTAATATATATATATATATATAAATACATAATACAATTAAATACATATAAATATAATATATAGTAAGTGGAAGTAAAAAAGTAACAAGATATAATCTAAATGTTGGTGTAATGGAATAAAACTAAAAGAAATATCCTATTCCAAACATTAACTTTATTAAATTCAGTTACATTAGGCCTTGTTGTGATAATAAAGCTAAATATTAAATTATTGTCTTATGCAAAATTAATTGTAAGATCTGCTTATTAATTATAATCATATTAATATTGATTTTTTCCTGGAGATAGAGTGAATCCTCAATATGTTGAGAATAATATAGTATTAGAATTTTGATATATTATTCTAGCAACTAATGTAACTTTAATTAATAAAAAGAAAAGAAAATTTTTGGAAATAGACCTCTTTGAGGCCGCTCTAGATCACTTGACATTCACGGGAGAGGAATATAAAGGAACGGCATGGTCTTATGGATAGAGCACTAGTTCACCAGTTCCTGGGTTCGAACCCAGGCTGTGGTATAATAATTATTTATTCTGCTATTTCGGCTGTGTAGAGTGACCCTCCTGGAGAACATTCAGCCTTTATAAAGTGGGTACTCAAAATTGAGGGGAGGGGGGAAACTACTGTTGGACTAGAAACAATAACGATCTCCATATATATATATATATATATATATGGATGCTTCATGGCTTATAGAAATATAGGTTTTTTTTTCTTTCTTTTAGGAGAGTCATTTATAGAAACTTGTTTGACTTAGTGAACATTTAGCCCTGATGAAGACCAGCAATGTGGATGTATAAATGTTGATCCACAATTAATAGTTTTAACTATTTTTGTAATCAATCATTGAAACCCATCCGTACGATCTCATCCTCCATTATATACATACGGTCATCTATTCAATATTCCCCTATACAGACCCTTACATTGTTTCTGGTTAATCTTTAGTCTTGAGGAAGAACTGCAATGTGGACATACAAACATTGCTCACATTTAAATAGTTTTCACTATTTTTGTAATGATTCATTAACTGCCACCTGAACCATCTCATCCTCTACTATATATGCGCAATTAAACTATAAAATATTCACTCAAATATTGCCCTATACAAACCCTTAAATTGTATTTTGTTACTCTTTAGCCCTGATGAAGACCCGTAATGTGGACCTAAAAACCTTGGTTTCTGATTAAATGATTTTCACTATTTTTGTAATCATCCATTGCCACCCACCCAAACCATCTCATCCTCCATTATACACATACAATTCAATATTCTCCTATGCAAACTATTTCATTGTACTTTGTTACTCTTTAGCCCTAGAGAAGACTCGCAAGGTGGACCTACAAACCTTGGTTGGGTATTAAATGATTTCCACTATTTTTGTAATCATTCATTGATATCCTCCCAAACCATCTCATCCGTTATTATATACATACTGATAGCCATGATTGAAATGTTCAATATTATACTTTAGTAAAATGACTTTATGCCACAGCTTGAAGAAGAAAGAATCCTGAGCAGCGGAAGAACCAAGATCACTGGGACTAAGACTCGGATGGAGCTGGCATGGACGAAGGAGCGAGAGGAGCAGCATCGCCTGCTGCAGGAGACCTCCACTCTGGCCAGGGACCTGAGGCAGACCTTATTTGAGGTATCACTTCTAGTTAACTTGTTACAATTGCAATATTATTTATATAAATATTAAGGTATTCTGGCTGTACCTAATATACATAGTTGATTAGTGGTGGGGATGTGCAGAAGTTTCATGAGGTAAGAGTTGCGGGTAACCCGAGTGACAAGCAGCTATAGCTGGATCTTTTCCCATCAACTATTCATCCTGTAGTCTGCACGAGGAAGCCAGAAGGTTTTCTGAAAGAAGTTAAACAGACAGGGAAGTGTCACCAGAAGACTCATGATAGCTGGGAGAGCACAAATAACCCGCTTCCCTGTGTTGAGTGGGGAAACCAGGGTCACAGATAGCTTCAGCTATTTAAGGGAAATTGTAATGGGTCTGAGAGAAAGGGTATGAAGGAGAGGCTGGTCAAGATGGAAAGACTCAGCTTTGCCACCAGTAGCCTAGACTGTAAAAAAGCTCTTTCAATAAGCTCGAAAATAAGGCACTATGACACTGTTGTCAAACCGGTTATTATGTATGGAATGGAGACCGCTTCTCTGCCTTGCCTAAGGAAACTGTTGGGAATAGAGAGAAAGATCTTGAGGAGGATATGGGCCAATAAAGTTAGCGGAGGGATATAGGATGAGACCTACCAGAGTACTATACAAAGAAATGGATGACCTGGAAACGGCATATGTTAAGGAGACTGCGTTTCTATGGTCATATAGTCTGGATGAGCCCGAGCAGGATAAATAAGAAGATCTTTGGGAAAATTTTGGATTATAAAGAGGCCAGAGGGTACATTCAGCAGATAAAGAAAGAAACTGTGAGGTTGGGAATCTCAAATCAGGATTGTCTAGATAGAGACTACTATAGGGAAAAATTAGAGAAGATAAAGGACCTTGTAGGTGCCAAAGAGGTGAGATAGGGGAGAGTATGGAATGAGGAAGAAAGAAGAGTACAGTCTGAAAAGTTGAATGGGAGAGAAAGAGGGGGGAATGTGCAGGCAAAGTTGGAAGGCAATGATATTTGCGTGGTCTACAAGGCCTTTTCACGTTAAAAAAAAATAAATAAAAAAAAGAAGCTTTATCTATGATTTCATCAATTTTAAACAGCTAATGTTAATTGTATCAATGTTTTATAATTTTATTAGGCCTTATTATAAGTTTAATTACTTGAGGACGACTTATTATCCCAAAAACTTGTTCAAATTTGATAGTAAAGTGATGGAAAATAACTGCCTAAATTGATTTCAACTTTCACCTAAAGCTCAAAACTTAATTTATTTTATTTTATTGTCAGGTTGAAAGGGAAAGAGACAGGGAAAGGCTGGAAGCCAAGAGGAAGTTGGACCAGCTCAAGAAGTCCAATGAGGAAGAGCAGGAAGAGATAAGAAAGAAATTGAATGAAGTAAGATATAATTTTTATGCCCATTCCATTCAATAATAAATCCACCAAATACCATTAATTATTTCACAAGTGTACTCATTCATCTTTTCAACAAACCAAAAAATTTACTGAATAAGATATATTACCCTTGTTGTTTGAGGTCAGATTCAGGGGGTCCTGAAACATATATTTCATTTATAGGTGAGTGAAAGTAAAACTTAATTAACTTATGGTTAAAATATTTTTTCATTATTAGATGCAGTGTGACCTCCTAGAGCTGAGGGACGCTCACGCCAAGCTGAGGACGACCAATGAGAAGTTGAGGCGAGAGAAGGACAAGCTGGATAGGGAGAGGGAGCTCCTCAAGCAGACCATCACAATAAAGAACAACATGGAGAAGGAAGAAGAGAGGCAGATTATAAGCGTAGCTCAATTAGTAAGTTCAATGCCGATCGATAAGGGGTGTTCAAAAGGAATCACAATTATAATTTTCATTTGTAAGTTTATCATCTTCAATGTCAATTGATGAGGGGAGGTTCAAAAGTAAGTGCTTATTTTCAATGTTAATTAATAAAAGGGAGGTTCAAAAGGAATTACAATTAACAATCTCAAATAGTAGCATCATGATCATGTCATAGTCATATATACCTAGTCCTGTCATAAATAGAATAGAAAGTAAATTTTATTCTGGGACTGTGTCCCTTGAGAATTACAAATTTTTACATTTTATAATATACTACATGTCTGGCAACAGACAAAATGAACATAATTAACTGGTACTTACAATTATGGATAAATACATATATAATGCAAAATAAAATAAAATAATTAAAATAAAAACAATCATCACAAAATAAATGTGTTGAGTAAAATGAAAAATAAATGAGTTTAAATATAAAACAAAAAGAAGTAAAGAAATAAATTATTTTTTTTTTTTTTACATTATTCTGAAACTTAGTCTTCTAAGAATAACATAAGCTTTACAATAATAAAGGATCTTTAATTGGCTAAGAATTAATGAAAAATAAACTAATTAAAACATAAATGAAAATAATATACTACAAAAATAACAAAAAAAATTCTTCTACTGACAATATAAAAAATACTGTAACGATTGAAACAAAAGAAGTTTTCAAGATAAAAAAAGTTGAAAATTCATAAATAAATACTTGTAGAAATAAAAAAATAATAAGAATATTTATTAAAAATGATTACATTGTCAGGCAGCATCATTTTGGGATGCTAAAAGGCACTGAAAGAGAAGGTATTTGAATGTGGAGAGGGAGGGAGCATGACGGATGTTTGATGGGAGGGAATTCCTGAAACTAGTCGAACGGGCCAGAAAGGAGCATTCATATTTTTTTGTTTTGTGAGAAGGGATATAAAGGTTGGACATATGTGATCTCGTTCTTAGTGGATGAATTGAGGATTTGAACTTGAGGAGATTATAGATATAGGGAGGGTGTTGGGAGTTGATGGTTTGGTATAGGAAAGATCCAAGGAAGTATTGCCCACGGGTGTGGGGAAAAAGCCAATTTGATTTGGTATAAAGATGTGATACATGAGACCACCTCGGCGTGCCATAAACGAATCTTAAAGAACAATTCATGATCTGCTTCAACCTCTTCTCTAGCATCATCGAGAGGCCACCATATACCGCACATCCATAATCAAATTGAGGGAAAATTATAGAGGATACGAGGAGCTTACGAGTGGACTGTGGGAGAACATGACGGGAACGAAAGTGATGGGATGGTTATTTAGTAATAGGGTAGGAAGAGATGGAATAGATGTGAGGTGGGAATTGGATCCAATAATGATTGTCTGGGTTTTCGCAGCGTTTAAACTTAGTTTGTTCTGATTTGCCCAATGACAGATCCTGTTCAGGTCTTCTTGAATTCTAGTAAACGCTGCTAAATATTGTTAAAAGAAAATATTTATAGATTATAGATTTTATAACAAAAAAATTAATTTTTTCAAAATATTTACTGGGAAATAAAATATATATAGAGAGTAAAAAAAAAAAAAAGAAATTATTCAAAATGCCCCCCTTCAGCCTTGGAACAGGTAATTAATCTCCATGGCCAGTCATCAATAGCAGCACGCAGCACTTCTTGAGGAAAGCGCTCAACTGCTTGGACCAGAGATTGTTTGAGGCTTTCCAAGTTAGGATGTGCTCTGTGCCAAGCCAACCACCCCAGTTCGGACCAAACCCGGTATCTAGTGTGTTAAGAACAGAGATTTTGAGGGCCAATCCGATCCAAAGATGAACACTATAAAGTTATTTCACAGTCACTGCTAAGTTGACCTTGGCTTGAAAGCTGGAGCGGAATCCTGCTGGAAACCCCCATGACTTTCTGAAAACAGACTTATCATTATATCATTTAGAGGCTTGATAACAGGTTCCATAATATCATCCTGCTAGTTTTGAGCGTTTTTCACAAAATGAAGTTTTGTGGTGTTATCAAAGCAAACCATCACTGAGAAAGGGTGATGATATCTTTGTGGGTTGGTACACAAGTTCATTTTGGATTTTTACATTTTTCTCATAGTTAAACAAAATATTTTGATGAATACCATTGGAGTAACAGCCAAGGAGTACTACGCATATATATATATATACTCTAATTTCTTTTAGGGAAGTGGTTAGCCTTTTTTCTGCCATTCTTCGAAATACACCCACTGTAATGGATTATAACATATGGATAATAGACAGTGTTACCCTGAGATGTTAAAAACATAATCTGATATAGGAAAGGATTAACTAAATAATACCCAAGGACATAAACCAAGTTCAACTTTTGTAACAGTATTTATGGCAGAACTAGGTATGATAACTTAATCATTTCTCAAAACATTTGGCACTGAAGATGGATTATGATTTATCAGATGGAAGAACTGACTATATAATCCATTATTTTGTTTCCAATTAGGTCGAAGAACTGACTATACTGGCTCCTGATTTGTTCCCTTCGAAGCCAAGGCCTCCAGTAGTAATGCCAACGCCACCTGCTCGGCGAAAAGTAAGTCAACATTTTAAAACAGGATAAAAAAAATAAATAAAAAGTATTCATCTGATGTTACAAATTATATTTTTATTATAGGGACCTAAGTCGAGAGAAGCTTCACCTAACCTTGAAAGGAAAGACTACAGCAGAGGTAAATTTATTGTCTTCTAAGAATTTATCCCTCAGCAAAAATCTCAAAATTTGATTTCCCTCCCTGACCGTTGACAATCGGACTGTGGGTCATATAAACATTTATGTATCTCTTGAGGTCTAGTATCGGCTCAAACAATATGACTAGACATATATGGGACACATATTAGGCACAAATTTTCTTTGTGGCCTTTTTCTTAAATTCTTGCCTTCTCGCATCCTTGATTGACTCATGAAGGTAGGTTTATTTTGCATTTTAAAGGTAATTAAATGAAGAACTTTTTTTTTTTTAGATCCACAAAATTTAAAACCTAACGATAGAAAAGTAATAGCTCCTTAAAATATCTGAATTTTCTTAAAAATATTAAAATTTAATTTTCTCCATGACCTTGTGTGATACTTATTTTCTTATACTGAGGGTTGACTTCTTAACTTTCTGGAAAATTTTCTCTTCTTTCATTTGGTACCACTTGTTTTTCTGTGTGTGCACATCAAGTAGATATATTTGAATTTTTCTGAACCACGGATAACCGCAAAATTAGCGATAATCAGATCATTAATAGGGTCAAATGAACTTTTTTGTTTCAATTGAGATCTATCATTATAGGTGGAATAGTCAGGAATCAGTCATTTTTTGAAAAGTTTTTAATTTTGCCAACGTTTCGGCTCAAGCTTTTGAGCCATCATCGGAGCATTACTGAGCCATGTCCAAGCATAAACTGCTAAAAATCTTATAAACCTACCACTGAAAATCTTATAAACCTACCACAACATGTTCCTCATCAGTGTCACCTTCACAACATCCGGACGCTGATCCATCACTTACTGTTACTTCATCTCCAGCAACAATCACAGCGACAAAAGAGTTTATGCTTGGACATGGCTCAGTAATGCCCTGATGATGGCTCACAAGCTTGAGCCGAAACGTTGGCAAAAATAAAAACTTTTCAAAAAAGACTGATTCCTGACTATTCCACCTATAATAGTTTCTACAGTCGACTATACATCCTCAATATAATTGAGATCTATTATCTTCTCCCACAATATGACATCATGTAGTCTTGAATTAAATAAAGCTGAAACTTGTTAAAAGAAAAATATTATTTATATTTTTCAGAATCGTCGATCGGAAGAGATGACACTAAGAGCCAAGAAGTTCAAGAAATCCTGAGGAGGCTGACTGAAGCGGCAAATCAGTTGAAGAAAGTGCAGCAGGAAGACAAGGCCACTCTGAGGAAAGCATTCGGCTCCTACAGGTCTGTCGTTAATATCAATATGTCTTCCATAATACAAACTATATCTACTGTATCTTCTTTATTATATTTACTAACAGGATAAAGAAATTCTTGTTGTCAAAGGTCTATTAACACCCTATTTAACAAACTATGTGAATCCTTTTTATTGAAAGGATGACCATCTGGGCAGAATTCCATCTGCTGCTTGGTTGTTGTTCTTTAAACTCTTTAGTGCACTAACCATAACATGTCACCTACAAGTTGGTTGACTTTAATATTTGAGGGTCAAAGAATCAAGTTCATTAGTGCTAACCCGATCCAGATGATAATTCTACAATAACCATTTTATATAAAGCTAGCTGATCCGACAGACGATGTCCTGTCTTATTAACTATGTCTTAGCGAAATCGGTCAAGCCGTTCATGCGTGATGCGATCACTAAGGGAAAAGGGGATTCATTTGTATTGATATAGATAGAGAGACTATTAGTACCTTGGAAAATTAAAAAAAAAAAAAACATAACGGCCTAACTAACTTTTCTCTTTTTTTCTTTCATAAGATCCTTCTTCTGACTGTTATAAGCACAACAAAAAAAGAATTAGTGAAATTGCTCATGAATCACTAAGGGAATAGGGGATTCATTTATATATACGTGTATACTAGCTGTACCCCGCAGCTTTGCAAGCGATTATTTCATCGTTGTTACTTTGTATATGTTAACAATAAGAGTATCTATAATACCTACAATGGTCAATTATATAATGCCAGATTTTAATTTTATTCTATCAAATTTAAAAAAACATTCCAGCAGAAGTAGGTTAACCCATAATTACTAATACATATTTAATTTAGCTTTTAAACATAATCGTTGTACATCGTTACAACTCGTTTTCAACAAAATGTCAATTAATCCCATTCCTAAGTAAATGGCTTTCCTTCAGAAAATTTTCGAGTTATTTAGGTTTTAAAAGTATTTTTTTAAAGTACGAAATGTGTTTTTGTCGCACAAATTCATTGTAAAACACTAATTACAATTGCTAATGTTTCCATGGTAACCTGTAAAAAAAAACACGTAAATACTAAGAAGTCTAACTATCTGTCATGTATTTATTGTCTAATACTCTTAATCTATCTATAAATTTAGTAATATTTTTTCACCTTTTACTTACGGCTTTATTACTAATAATTATTTCTCTGTATATATTTTGTAATCGCAAGATTTCTTGACATCTCGGATTTCGATCTCGCTTGTGGCAGGATCATTACTTTTTTTAAAATACCGCCTTGGATTAGCCCTGGGATAGGGAGACATTTATGGTGCCCTTCCAGCTTCTATTAAACGGGTAAAATCTCCCCAAAAATTAAGGCAATACCTCAAATCAAAGGACCATTAACTGACTGTAGCTTTAAAATTTCTTTGCATCAAAAAATATGCTATTTCCTAATAGAGGTCAAATAATGATTTAGATTCCTTATTTATTTTTTCTATTAATTTTGATCCCTATCTTGAAATTTTGTTTTACAGATCTTCTTCAATTGACTCTGATGGCGGTAGTGATATATCTTCTGTAAAAAGAAGAAGTCTTCAACGTAAACCGAGTATTCTTCGTAAAAGTTTATCGTTAGAGCAGACTACCGCTCAGGAACAGGTACTTCAATATCATTTGCAATATTTACTAGTTCAATATAGATATATATGCCAAGGTCACGGGTTCAAACCCGCAGGTGGTCCTAGGATTTTTAATAATAATAATAATTTCTTTATTTATTCTGTGACAAGTCCCTTCAGAATAATACATACGAAAGCAAACCAAGTCTTAGATGCCTTAGAGTAATAATGGAAGGGAAAAAAAATACAGTGATAAAGTAAAAAATAAATAGAAAACCAAACTGATGGATATAATTAATTGACTTCTCATACTAATGAGTGAGAGAGAAAAAAATAAAATAAATAATAATAATAATACAAGAGCATACAGGAGGCACATAATGAAGGAAAATACGGTAATAAATAAATGTCGCCTTTGCTCCAAGACCCATGAGTCTATTCAACATGGGACAAATGGTTGTGAGGCTTTGGCAGGGATAGACTATTTGACAAGACATAATAATGTTGCTAAAATATATCACCAAAGTTTATGCAGAGCTCTGGGATTGTTAGGTGATGAAGAGATACCCTATTATCGGTATACCCCTGAGAAACTTATGGAACATAAAGATGTAAAAGTTTATTGGGATGAGCAAATTATCACTGACCACAGAGTGCTGCATAATTGTCCGGATATTTTGGTGTTAGATAAAACCAACAAAATGGCCAGAATCATCGATATTGCTGTTCCAAGTGACTCTAATCTGTTATGCACTAGAGCTGAAAATACCAAGAACTCGCTCTTGAACTAAAATCACTTTACCTCCTAGAAAAAGTAACAACAACTCCAATTGTTCTCTCTTCGAATGGCCTAATCCTAAAAAGCACCAGAGAGGGCACAGAAGAGCTTGGCCTAGACCCTAAAAAATCTAAAATCAGCGCAGAAAGCGGTTCTGCTGGATACCTGCAGAATTGTGAGAATAGTTTTAAATAAGTAAAAATTCTACTTTCCCTTGACTTTGTCCGGGAAGTAGATGATGTTCCATTTATCTGAGAGGAAGAAAATATAATAATATATATGTACATAAAACTAATTTAGATAATAGTTTAAAAAAAAGATTAATAGATAAAATATACAATCATCCTTCTGTTCCTGTACGGAGCTTTGATCAAAAAATAATTATATACAATTCCTATCTAATTAAATAAAAAAAATAAAAAATAAAACAAGAGGAAAAAAATAATAACTTTTATGTTAATAATTCTATGATTTTTTTTTTCTATTTGAACATTTTCATTTAAAATTTGTTCTTGTCGAGATTCCTAGGAAATTTAATAGATAGGAAGTAACTGAATAGACGGGATTTATAGATTGGAAGGACTTGAACCTATTACGATTGCCTTAGTCTTCTTAGCATTCAGCTTTAGCTTGTTATCTATGGCCCACTGACTAATTTTATTTAAATCATTTTGTAGCTTATCGGCTGCTAGTAATAGATCCGAGAGTGGGAAGGACAGGTAAATTTGGAAATCGTCGGCATAAAAATGATATTAGGAGTGATCAATGAGGAGAGGAAGGTCATTTAAGTAAACAGCATATAGGGTGGGAGGCAGTGATAAGCCCTGTGGGATACCACAGGATAGAGGCAGAGTCATGGAAGGAATTTGGCCTGGAACCATTACGTACTGGGAACGGTCAGAAAGAAAGGACTTGAACCATCGTCAGCATAGATAGAGCACTATTGGATAGAGGAAGACTTCTAAGTTTGGAAAGGAGAATGTTGTGATCAACGGTGTTCTAAAGCTTTGGAAAAATCTATTAGAATTAGGATTGTTAGTTGGTATTTCATGGCGGTTTGGAGGTCCTGAGTTATTTTAAGGAGAGCGGATTGAGTAGAATACCCTGTTCGGAAGCCGGATTGTAGAGGATTCAAGATGGAATTTCTTCTAGGAAATTTGAGAGCTGGGTTTGCACTCGGCGTTCCAGTGACTTGGAGAGATTAGACAGGAGTGAAATAGGCCTGAAGTCAAGCGGAGAAGAAGGGTTTGTTCAATGGTCAGACTAGAGCGGTTTTCCAAGAGTTAGGAAATATGGAATATTGTAAGGAAAAATTGTAAACATGATAGAGAAAGGGTAAGAGGACCAGAAGACAGGATTTTATTAATGTTACAGGGATGTTATCAGGTTCATAATCATTGGTGTGGCATTTTAGGATGGTGGTTAACAATTTCTCATCTGAGATGTGAGAGAAAAAAAAGCTATTTGGGTTAAAGCTGTGATGTTCAATATCGGTAAAGGATGGCAAGTTAGGAACAAAGGATGTGAAATGATTATTAAGATCGTCTGGTGAGAATGGTATTGAGGTGAGGTTATTCGATTCTGGGAAAGATAATTTACGCAGTATTTTCCATATTGATTTGGAATCAGGAGCATTGGAGAGGGCTGTATGGATATGGAGGGATTTAGCTCGCTAACTGAGACCTAGGTTTCATTTTGAAGTTCTTTAAAATGCACAAAGTCTGCAGGCAGGCTAGTACGACGAAATTTGCATCTTGCTGCTTCCCGTCTTTTCATCATTGCCTTTATTTCGGGAGTCAGCCAAGGCGCAGTTGGGCAGCGTAAGGTTCGGGTTATCATAGGAGCATGTAAGTCTAATAAGGATTTTAGATTTGTAAGTTGTAAGTAATCTGGATGAGGTCGTGCGAAGAAAGAAACGGGACCAGGTGCTGGGAAGACGAAAGGACTCTAAGAGGAGAGTCTGTAATATGGAGGTCTAACCAGGTGTCAGAAAATTGAGTATGGTGGGTAGGAGAGAAGGGACCAGGTAAAGATTCAGAGAGAACAATAGGTTGGAAAGAAAATATTTATCTGAAGATTCTGATGCCATATTAACATTAAAGTCTCCAGAGATAATGATATTAGAATAGCAGGAAACCATTTGGAGAAGGGAAGATTCAAAAAGGTCATCGAATGGTATGTGAGGCGGTTGGTATTCAAGGACATAAAAGAGAAAAGATGAGAAAGTTGAAATCTCCACAAATATATATTCGAGATGAGGATAGTCAGGAGAAGGAGATTGGAAAAGGATTTTGGCCTCGAGGCTGTCATGTATATACAGACCCACACCACCACTCCTGGTCTATCATGGTGAAGGAAGGAATAATTGGAGAGGGATACTTGAGAGGATGGGATGTGAGGTTTGAGCCAGGTTTTGGATACAGCTATTATGTGATAGAAATTATCTAGGAAATATTGTTGGAATTCATTGTGGGCTATGAGGGATTGTGCATTAACATGACAGGACATGAGGAGATTGGTCATGACTGGGAATGTGAAGTGCTAGAACAGGAAAAATGTTTTAGGTTAAGGAATAGGATACAATACATTTTTAAGAAGTGTTCAATAAAATAAGAAAAACAAATAATACAATTTCAAAAAATTCAATAAAAAATAAGATAAATATATAATTAATGAATCTATATAATTATTAAAAATACAGTCTCTGTTCCTTAATTCACTTTTCTTTGTTCTAAATTTGATTCTATTTCAAAGTTTTGATCTCCTTAAAACTAATTATGATCAATAAGTGGTTTTTATAACTTATTGTAACATTCCCATTTTTTAAAATAAAATATATATATATTTATTTATTTATTATTTAAATATTGTTAGGCAGGCTAACAATAAGATGAAAATTAAAATTAACAACTCCAATTGGATGATTGTTTCCAAAGATAGCATCCATTTTGGATGGTAGTGTAAAAAAAAAAAAAAAAAAAAAAAACCCTAGCAGGTACAAATTTTCAGGTAGAAATAGGTCAGTTGGAGTTGGGTTTTGGACTTGGAAAGGGGAGGAGCTGCTTCTGCTTGAATATGAAGAAGAATCTTTGTTAGCCTGCATATTTTGTATTAATGTTGTAAGTTATAGTATAATTAAAAATTATATATCAAGGATTGTGCCTGGTTGTCAAGAACCCATACCCTGAGAGTAAATGAAATTTTAATTTAGTAAATATGTTTTAAATTATTTTTGTCTTGAGAGAATATAATTTTTAAAACAAGAATATTATATTATATTATCAACTTGTATTTTTATATCCTTTCTTTAAAAGTGTATTTTCTAGTTAGCCTCTTTTGTTTTATAGCAAGTATGGCAGATGGACGACCAAGAGGGAAGTATGACGAGTGTGCAGTCTTTTGAGGATTCCGAAAAATTCCGACAAAGCCTGTACAGGAGAGAGAACAGTTTAGACAGGTTAAGATATGTCTTTACTATCTTCATCTCTAGAGAGGGAATATTGTTTTAATTTCCTGCTTGGTTACAGCCGGTTGTCGGGAGGATCCACCCAGAGTGAGATTATTCCGTCAGACAAGAAGAAGAAGTTAGGACTCTTCGGAAAGTTGAAGAAGCTGACCAAGTCGCGGAGCATAGATCAAGAGAGTGACGCTGGCTCAACCAGCCAGGTATCGAACTCATTCTTTGTTTGGGACAAAATCGTACTGCTTTAATATGTCGATTTTATGAAATGTTACTAGACAAATTGTTTTTAAGCTTAGAAGTATAGAACATATATTATGGTTTATGAAAAACAATGTTGTTTGGGTGGTTAGGAGTGAACATTTACATTGAACCCAGCTCATAATTTTTCTTTCCAAAGAACATAATTCCAAAATGCTACTTAACTAATAAGTGGTTTTCTGAATCAATATTTGTCGTCACTAAATTTTGGTTTATTATTTTCAATAATGAACCTTTGTAATCGACAAAAAAACAAAAAAATTACCCCTGCTCAAAATTTGAGAACTTATGTTTCAAGTTGCATAGAATGCAAATAATGATAAAAAAAAAAAAAAAAAAGTTTGTCTGCCGTCTGCGGCATTTTTCCGAAACTATTGGACAAGTTTTTTTGAAAATCGCTACAAAAATACTAGTTCATGCAACGATGACCCCAACACCTAGACATTGATATTAGCTGGTTATTTTTAAAATGGCGGTCGATTAAAAGTGATTTAATTCAATAACTCAGTTATTTTTTAAGATAGAGAAAAAATTTATCAGTGTTTTTTAACCAAAAAATTTGAAATTTCACCTATTACTACCCTCATGACTCAGTTGTTTTTGAAGATGGAGAAAAATATGCATAGAGTTTTAGAATCAGTAAAGGGGATAAATAAAAAAATTAAATAAAAGAAAAAAATCCATATGTATATTCAAGTAACAAATTATAATAGATGTAATTCCACCAAAAATCGGTTATTATTGATAACAGAGAAAAATCAAAAAGATTATCGAGATCAAGACAATGGGGTGAACAAAGAGAAAACAAAAATTTCATTTTCAATAATGAACCTTTGTAATCGACAAAAAAAAAATCTGTTTCTCCCAATAAATAAATACAAAAAATTTGTTTTTAGTGTTATTTGATAGATGATTAAATTTCCTACAAAATGAGAAAAGAATCATTGAAATTGGTTAAGAACTAGCAGAGATATAGCATTTTGAAATTAGCAGAGGTGATATGCCATTTTCCTTTGAATTATTGCTTTTCATATTACTTAATTGCCTATCAATAGTTATATAAACAGTTATACCCTAATATTGTTATTTGGAAATAATAAAGCATTGTGTAATAATTTGCGGCGTTTTTAAAATATCTCAGTTAGAAATATAAACAATCCTAAAGAGGATAATGTATTTAATAAATATGTATAATGTATAAATATGTATGTAATGTATAAATATATTTAAAATAATGCAGTCCAAATATTATATTACTCTTTGGACACAGCATACTATTCAAACCTTGCTAGTCATATTATATTGTTTACATTTATATATTAGCTAATTATCGTTACAAATAAGACAGTCACACGCCTCTCACTGGTATTCTGGTCAAAGGCTATATCCCAAACCCCGAAGAAAATACCTACTTGGCATCTTCCTATTCCAATCTTTCGAGCCAGAAAATCTTCCTATATCTTTGACCTCTTTACTCTTTGTTCCGTGCACACCCTAAATACAAGATCCCAACCTACCAATCTATATCTACTCTCTTATAGAACAGCATCCTTTGAAAAATCCTTTGTCATCCGTGCTATCATACTTTGGAACTCTTTAACCATCTCCCTCAGTCAGAGGGATAGAGTCATTCCTAACCACTTTCAAAACCAATTGTTTATCCACCTCCTCAAAAATCAATCTTCCGCATATATGTGATAAATCCTGACTTTGATTAATACTTAACTAAACTCATTCGATGTTATCTGTTTTTTATTTGTATTTTTTATTTATAATAACTTTAAATACTTTACTGACTAAATAATTATGTATCAAATGAAGCAATACAAATTAGACTTCCTCTGTTCACTGTATATTATTATTAAGGGACGAAATGTCCCTGAATAAAAATTATTTTCCATACATTCATTCATTCATAAATAATAAATGGAATATTCATGCTTATTCTTAGGACTTAAGTGGCCTAAAATGGGCTGTATAAACCAATGGTTTCCATTTTCCTGCTTTATAGTAATTCATTTTCAGTTTAGTCCTCAAGTCCCTGCCTCTATAAGTGGTTATTCAAAATTTTGGAGAAAAATCTTGGGACTGAGCGTGATTTTTGGCCTATTAACTCCTTGTACAGGTGTTGATAGAAATATTTATACCATAAGTTCTGAGTCCAAGACCACCCTTCATGGATTGTAGGGGCACAGGTTTTAGGTATTAGGTATTACGTATTCTATGTCGGATACAATTCCTAATCTAAAAACCCATTAATAGTTTTTTTTTTTTTTGCTGTCATAGACTAGCACTGCGAACAAATAGGTCTATTATGTGCCATAGAATAGAAGTTGAATAATCAGTACATGAGTTTAGTAGCAAAAGCAAACTTTAGAAGGCTGTTAGGATCAACTAGCTTATTTCTCAGTGGGTTTTCCAGGCGGTCAGCACCAAAAATCCTGAACAGTAGCCTTACAAGCCTGTCACAACAGCAGATTATATGAAAAGATGTTCCATCTTCTTATCTGCATAGTATCTGGTAATTGAGTTTTCAGATAGCAGTTACGGTTTTTAGGGGAGACCTACGCATACTATTTGTTGCTTCTATTAATACTGAGACCATCTAAAAATCTAAGTGAATGTTGTTGTCCCTTGTTTAAATTCAGTTAGATAGGATTGTTTAATAGTCCTAAAAGCAGAACTTAAGCTGATACCGCTAAGTGTCACAGCTGACAAAAACTAGGGTTGGAACAAACCCTAGCTCTGACTAAATCATCTGACATTTCAATTAAAATTTATTTTAAAATAAGGGAGGTTACAAAACATTGGTTTTATGTGTTATTGATTATATGTGTGATTATGTTTGTCTTGTTAAGTTAATGTTATATGTTTATTCAGTTAGTTTTGTTTTGTTTTATTAATGAATATTGAACCCGTAAGGGTAAGTTTATTTCCAAAATTTAGTTGTTTTTTTGTTTACAGTAAAAGTTATAAATTTGATGTATTATAAAATTGTATTGTAACCTTTTAGGATCAATTACCTGATGTTGTTTTGTGAAAATAATGAAGTTTCAAGTAAAAAATGGTTACTACTCACTCCTCCTCTACTGGGCTAGCACTTATATAAATAAATAATTATAGAGTGTAAATATAGAGGTTACATTGGCGCCCAAGGTGGGGCATGAGATTATTTAAAGGGGAGAATTCGTATCAAATATGGATGCCACAAAATTACTTAAGGACGAGGTGGCTTATGAGTTACACATTCATGGAATATCCGATTCTGGTGACAACATGGATTTGAGGAGGAGGCTCTCAAGAGCATTTGCTGATAGTGTTCAGCCGCTCCATGAAATTGTAGTTTCGTTAAATGTTGGGGAAGACATAGACGTCTGTATGAGAAAGTATGCCACCTTGGCAGAACGAATTGATGAGCTTACAGTCAGTGATATAATGGAATTTAGGCGTCTGGATTCACAGATTTGGCATATTCATGGTCATTTAGGGCGATTGACTGTCACCTCAGAATTCAAAGAGTGTTGGAAGCATCAAAGTGACAGGAGTATGTTTTTGATGGCTGAATTGTGGGACAAAAAATTTATGATCAAACTACCAACCGTTTCCTCTTGCTATGTCACCTATTGAAGATCAAAAGCCGAATATAAGAGATATCAAGGCTTACAAATGGGGCCTACAGTTTTCAGGCGATTCAGCGAGTACATCTTTGAGTTCATTTTTGGAAGAAGCGGAAGAGTGAAGATTAGCACATGGCATAAGTCAAGAAGAGTTATTTAAAGTGGCCGGAGATCTCTTAAATGGATCGGCATTGGTTTGGTTTAGAGTGAATCGAAATCAGTTTTCTAATTGGAGTGAGGTAGTGAGTCGGCTCAAGCAGGCATTCAGGGACCCTGATTATGATCGAATATTAATGAACGAAGTCCTCCGGTGGACGCAGGAAGCTAATGAGCCGACGGCAGTATTTATTGCGAAATTAAGGTCTCTTATGGGACGGCTGTCAACCCCTTTGACTGAGAGGGAACAGATGACCATAATTGAAAGAAATTTAAGGCCGGAATACTTGGCGCTTCTCGGATTAGCCGATTATGATAATACAGAAGAACTTGAGCATACACTCTACCAGTTGTCGTTAGGGAGAGTCCTCATTCAAGATTCAGAGAACCTCCATCCGTGGTCTGTTAGAGCCTGATTTAGGGTATCATGGAGAAAAGCGTTGTGAAGAAGCTTCTCTCGATATGGACACTTCCATAGAAGAGCCTTTTTCTGAATTAACTGCAGTTGAAAAACGCCTGTCACGCTATCTGTTGGAACTGCAATGGACAAGGTCACTGTTTCCGTGATTGTTAGGAGCCTCGCCATATCTTTTGTAATGGCTGCGGCGAGAAAGGAGTGAAAATTTATGAATGTGCTCAGTGTAGAACGCGAGGAGCAAAGAAGTTCGCGAAGACGGGAAACAGCGAAGCAGAGGGGAATTAGTCTTGCCCCACACCTCTCTGCCAGATTGGGGCCAGTCGAATGCAAAAAAAGAGATGTTGGCTACATTTGAGGCAGCCCAAGGAAACTATAAACAATGAAGACCTGGTTATCAAGATCAGCAGCCATACCTATTTGTGAATATTTTCGACCGTTCCATGATGGGGTTATTGGACTCCGGCGCATCTCGGACGATTTTAGTTGGACCGGGGCTGGGATCTTATTAAAGTCCGAATAGAGATGAGGAAATCTAATATCGGAAAGATTGTGGTCCCTCACGGTCAAGGATGCTCCGTATTAGGTGAGGTAACCAAACCCTTTAAATTGGAAAATAAAGTTAGGGTAATCACAACTTAAGTAGCCCCTGATCTTACTATACCTTTGATCCTCGGAGTGGACTTTTGGAAATCGATGGGAGTCGTACCTAATCTAGGCGACGATATTTGGATGTTCAAGGATACTACTGATAACAGAAATTGTCTTGTTGCTAGTGCATTGGTTTCAGAAGAGTTTCTAACATCAACTGAACGAGAACATCTTCAACAACTTTTAAATAAACGCCTTGATGAAAGGGGAGCGAAGATTAGATGTGTCAAGAACTACACTCATAAAATCGATACAGGAGACCATCCACCCATAAAACAAAGATATTAGCCGTTCTTAGAGAAATGCACAATCAGTTGGATGAGATGATTGCTATGGGTTCGGTCGAGAAAAGTAGCTGCCTATGGTCCTCTCCAGTGGTGATGGTCAGGAAGCCTGATAAATCATACTGGTTCTGCATTGACTTTAGACATCTGAACGGGATATCCAAGAAGGATGCATTCCCCTTACCATATTTGGTCATACCGCATAAGAAATGCGAAGTACCTCAGTACTCTGGACTTGAAATCAGCGTATTGGCAGATTGGTCTTTCAGATGAAGGTAAAGAAAAGACGGCTTTCACGGTACCCAACTGTTCCAATTTAACAGAATGCCCTTCGGTCTTCACAACGCACCCGCAACTTGGCAAACATTAATTGACCAGGTACTCGGACCTGACCTGGAACCATATGTCTTCGCACTGGGCTAGCACTTATATAAATAAATAATTATAGAGACCTTACAAAAGGAGTTCTGGTGTTATGGGAATGATTGCTGAGCCTTTCCTAGCCAATTCGTCGGCTTTCTCATTGCCACTAAATTCAGTGTGTTTAGGTACCCATTTGATGCTAATTCTGTTATTTCAAGCAAGATTATTTAGGGTTTGATTACATTCTTCAAAAACTTTTGAGGTTGTTGCATGATTATTTGGAGGACCAAGTGCCGCCTGACTATAAGCATAGATATTAATTTTTTTACCACTAACTTTATCGGCACATAAGTCAGATGCAAAATATAGAATAGCTAGTAATTCAGCTTGGAAGACTGTTGTATTTTTGCCTAGTGGAATGATAGCTCCAGAGTCCAGTTTGTCCTTCCTCCAGACCCCTGCACCTGAGCCACTGTCCATTAGTGAACCATCAGTGTAGCAATATATGCCATGACTGGGTCTGTGATTACTTGATTTATCAAAGGTCACATTATATCCGGTTCTAATGAATTTTAGAATTTGTAAGTCTAAGGGCATCGCCAGGGTGTTAAAATTAGTTTACTGTAATCTCTAACATCATCTGATCATAATCATCTATATCTATCACGGCATTCTCTGTCTTTCCACTTGTCTTTGTCTGAGTTTTTTACTTCAGCCCTTTATCCCTTCGTATTCTATGTTGAACTAACACCTTCACCATTCACTTCTATAACCAATCTTCAACCTTAAAACATCTACATTTCAGAGCTTGCTCCAGAGTCATCTCTGTTTTCAAAATTCATTATGATGTCTTAATGTATTATTGTTTTAGTTTAGCCTGTAAGAGACTGCTATCAATGGAGATAAACTAGTGATGATTCAAAAATTTTCAGCTGGATCCAGGTTCAGACTCCAGCTTGAATACCGTCGATGAGCGAGTTGGAGGGAAGCAGTTCAAAGACAAACTTAGTGGAATGTTCAAGAAGTCTGGTTCCACGTCTCGGGGGAACAGGTAACTATTAATAACTAGCTAAATCAATTAATACATTTGTGGATTCAGTAAAGAAGTTTTAGCATCATAAAAAATAATCCTTTAATGGGTCTGTAATATTGGAATTGTAACAAATTGGATGATAATCAGAGATCCAGTTCTTCGCCTCTTCTCCAGGTTGATGCTTTTATATTGTGAAAGGCGCCGAAATACAATGTTTAGGTGCTGGAGGTGTTCTTCCATGGATGTAGAAGCAATCAACACATCCTTGATGACTCCAGATCAGAAGGTTGCGTGTTCACATCACGTCGGGTTCACTAATATGTGGTATCACCACATAAACCACATCAAATATGGGTCAATATTTTTATTTAAACACCCCACATATAACATTATTTGAAACACACAAAAGTATTTCTTCAACACACAAGCATGAAGGTTATGTCTCCTTGGCAGCCACATGTGTTGATGCCACACGTCTAATGTATAAGGTGTTTTTGCCAACATCTTTGTCACAACTATGTTTTTGAGGAAGCAATTCTTTTTGATGATCCTTCAGTTATAATATTGTAATGTATGTTTTGTTGTAACTTAAAAATCTTCCATAGAAAGAGAGGACCTGCAAGGAACATTATGAAATGTGTAATCCTAGTTTCATATAGTGCCCACACTCAGTGCAGAAGGGTGTGGGTTCAAATTTATCTCTCTTTATTATGATGGGCCCCCAGGTTATTTTTATTTTATTTTTTAATAACGAAACCATTAAACTTAAATAAAATTAGTCCTTTTAAGTTATAAAGAAAATAAATAAAATAATATTCTGGGTATACCTTTCCACTTATACAAACAAACATAAAATTACCAGTATAATAAAGAAATAAAACCTCTGTATCCAATATTCCTTCATGGGTTCATCACTGGCCTGTTTCCTTTGATCTTCTGTCCAAGTTCGTCCTCTCCTCGAGTTCGTCCTAGACCTTTGTCCATCTCGAATCACTTCAAGATTTTCACTCGGCTATTAAATTTACTTCTGTCTAACATTTGTGACTCTGAGATGTTGAGCTTTTCAAAATCATTCCTAACATTCTTGATCCATGTTGTAATGGTCTTTTTCATCCAGAGAAAGTGGAATATTTGTTTTGTTAATATATTTTTATTCATTCTGTATAGATGGCTAAGGATTGTCTACCTCCTCTTCCGCATAGTCTCTGAAATTCTTTCCACCTACTGGTAAACTTATTGCCATTAACCTTTAGATTGCGAACTGTCGATAAATCTACTCTCTATCCATGCTTATAAAATGTGGAAAGGAGGAATACAGACTATTGCCCTGTTCGATTATTGGTATCGAATAATTGTTAAGATTATGTGTACACTTAATAAGGTACTTTTTCAAAAACCTTTTGCAATTTATGCAAAATATGTGAAAATTAGCTCAGCACTAAAGGATTAATAATAATTATTAGAGGTTACCTTTTGATTTATTATTATTATTTGTTATTTCTATTCTTGATTTTGACACATAAGTTCTGTTTTAATTTTCCTCTATTATTATTCAAAGGCACTTGTTCCAGAAAAAAAGAAAAAATATATTATTATGTTCCCAAGACAAAAAAGTCATTTACTTTTATCGTTAAAATTGTTTAAGTGCCATAATCAAGGGGTATTATTTCCATCTAGGTTTTGGATAGCAAAAAAAAAAAAAGCAATTTAATAATGTAAATTAGAATACTTTTGATAGAATTTTTATTTAAAAAAACAGGATATTTCTGAACCTTTAATGATTAGATTTAATATTTATTGATATATATACATGCTAATAATATCAGGTCTTGTTTTCATTGCTGCGTATGGCCCTTCATTACGGTAAGTACCGAACTTAAAAATATGGTTTTAACACGTTGACTGCCTTAATGGTACCTTTCAATACTAAATTATAGTTCAATTTCTTCACATTATACTTTATAATTACTGATCTCAATCTCAGTACAATCTTAAACTATATATATATATATTGTAACATATCCATTTTTTGTAATTAAAGTATTTATTTATTTATTATTTGAGTAATGTATAGGGCAGACTAACAATAGGATAAAAAGTGAAATTTAAATAACAGCTCCTATTGGGTTGTTTGTTCGCAAACAGAAAATGGAAAGCAACTAGAGAAAAAAGGTCAGTGAGAGTTGGGTTTTGGACCTGAAAGGAAATGAAGAGGAATCTTTGTTAGCCTGCATATTGTTTTATTATTTTTGTAAGTTCTAATTATGATTAAAAAGTAAATGCAAAATTGTGCCTGATTGTCAAGAACCCATACCCTGAGAGTAAATTAAATTGTAATGAAGTAAATATTGAGTGAATTAATTTTTTCTTAAAAGAATATAATTTAAAAAAAAAAAAAGAATAATATTATATTTACAAGAAAAGAAAAGGTTACTTCTATATGGTGCAAAAAGCTTGGTGATGACTGTAGAATAAAGAGCAGAGTCACTGCGGCTTGAGGTTTCTTCGAAGGATCGCAGGAAGAACTACACGTGCGTGACTACATTTGCAATGAAAGGATCAGGGAGGAGTTGGGAGTTACCCTGATAAAGGATGTCCTGGAAACTCAGGAGCTTAAGTGGTTTGGGCATGTCATCAGGATGGAGGCACATAGAGATCCATTGAAAACCATGGACTATATCCCCAACGGTAAAAGACCCTGTGACAGCCGACCGAGAATGTTGTACATGGAATATGTCGACTGTTTATGCAAAAAATGAAACATCAATATTTGCTAAGCCAGAAACCTTTCATGTAACAGGGACCATTGGCAATCCTGGCTAAATGCTCCCCTATTCTGAAAGGCACTACAGGGTGATGCAAAAGAAGAAGAAAAGGTTACTAAAAATTATATTCTTGTTGGCTTATGTAACATTTGGCCTATGTAAATGTATACCGTATGGCTTATGAAATCTCTCTGATATTGTGGGAACATAATTGATTGCAGCTGCAAGGAAATTGTGAATCGATATGAAATGAGGTAACTTCCATCGTTAGCAATCAACTTGTGTTATGTAAAGTAAAATATTATTTTTATTTCCATCCATAAATAATTTTTTGCTAAATCATGTAATTTTCTTTCCCTTTTTTTTTTATTCCCCTTTTTAGGCTACACAGGGTTTTCTCAGGCCAGGGGATAAGGGTGGAGATTTATGCCAGTGTTAAAAGCTTCATAATCCCTTATTCATATACCTATCATTAATTAAACCTCTGTCATCTCCTTCTCCTTTCAAGGCCTACTTTATAAATAAAAACAAGTTGAGCCTTTTATTTGAAATTTCAAAATGATTCAGAAAATAACGATTACAAAATAGTATTTATGGTGCTTTTATTCTGCCTCGTTCAAATTATTATTTGATAATATATATTGTTTATTCAATTTAAACTTGATTTCAGCCAGGAACGTAGCTTGAAACCTTCAATGGCGGCTAAGAGCAGAGATTCTACGCAGCGACCGCTAGTCAGTTCCGTAAGTTATCCTCCAAACTGTATATTGTTAATCATGTTACAGCTAAACTTTAAAAAAATCAATAAATATTGTAACATTTGGAAATTAAAAATAAATGCAAACAAATCAGAAGCTATAATCTTTACTAAGCTCAGACCGAATATAAACCACCACCTTTTATTAAACTCAATCCACATTCCCTGGTCTAAATCAGTTGAATACTTAGGCATAACATTAGACAAATCGTTAACATTATGTCGGAAATATTATATAAATAAATAAATATTCTTATTCTATATTGTTAATGAATATATTTGAACATCTCTTTAATGAATGTTATTTTGCTTAGCCTGGGGAGTCGTCATCGAGAACCGTGACTCAAAAACCTCCCAATACAGCTCCCGTTCAGCGCAAGATGAAGAAATAATTAAAAAAGGAGCTCTTTTTATTTTATACCTGTTTTATAAAAAAAAAATGTGTTCATATATAAATATATTTAAAAAATGTCAACATAAATAATTAATGTAACAGACTTTTTACTTATAGTTCATGTTAAATATTACTTTTGATAAAACTGTACATTGTTATGTCCTTGCCTTTTATGTATCAACACATGCAACAATATGTCATCATTATTATTGTTTTTTTATTTCAAGCACACTTTTCCTTTTTTTTTAATATATTTATTTTCCTTTTGTTTTCATATGAAACGTTTTGAGTTGTGTGAATGTGAAATATCCTGTAAGAATCAGTTGTTATAATTGATAACTTACAATATGATGTAAGTTGATTATACCTCTCTGTATAATAATACATCTTTATAAAAAAATGATCATAGTTGTATTATTGTATAATACCTACTTCCTTTTCTTCTCAACTCGACCCGATGTAATGAAACAGTACGAACTTGCTGTATCAGGGAGATGCTCCTCAAAACAATTAGCTATTAAAATTTCTGCTGTAAGAAATTTTTAGTTGCACCTCTTTCATTCTCTATCTTTCAAAATCTCTACGTCTTCATACTTGATAATAAAAATCTGGTGCGAGCAACACACGACTTTCACTTACCTCTGTTGTTAAAATTGATTAAAGAATTTTCAAATACAGATAGAGATAAAAATGAGTGAAACTAATAAAGAATTAATTAAATTGAATTTATGTAGAAACATGTGTTTTATTGACTTTCACTTACCTCCGTTATTTATATAAATTTAAGAATTTTTAAACAAAATTAGAAACAAAAATAAATTGTTAAAAGAATCATTTACAATGGATTTTAATATAAACATGTTTTATTAAATAATCAATTATATTATTATCTACTACAATTAGTTTGTTTTATCGGTTTATCACTCTCCGTTAATTTTTAAGATAGTACAATATATTTTTTCTAAAATCTTTAGCTTTCCAACGGTATAAATCTGTATTACTGCTCTTATGTTCAAAAACAAAAAATTGCATTAAAAAAATATGTTTGCAGTTTTCTCCTAGTTAGTTGAATATCTAATTCGTTTATCTTGTATATTAAGCTGGTTTTTATCAATGCTAATCAGATAATATGGTTAATTTCATAAAATCTACAAAATTAGAGGTACTTTAGATGAATAAATTTTGAAATATCGGCATTTGGGCCCTGTCAGACTATTTCAATCAGAATAAAGCCTACATGATATTAAAGCCCACTAAATTTTACATCTATATGGCAAGTTTAATCAAAATTGTTAGTTGTTTTTTAGAAAATCCTAAAAAGGTGCAAAATGCATGGTATAAAGTGGCTCTTCTGGTAATCCAATTTTGATGAAAAAGTTGCTGTAACATCTCGGGCGTATAGTTGTCTTGAATATGAAATTTCAGTTTCATACAACTTTTCGTTTTTGAGCTAGACTTACCACACAGACTTTTTTTTAGGACTTGGTTATTTGAACTCAAGGGACCCCCTAAAACGTGTATTTCCATCGAAAACTGGAATTAGAAAATTTTCACGATCGCAATCCTTTCTCTTACTATATATTTCATACATAGGTAAGTGAAAGTAAAAATTGATTTAAACAAGGAGGTAAAAGAAAGCCATTCATTGCGCACACTGGAATTTTTCTTTCTTGACCACATCGACTCTTCATTACATCTCTGGTCTCACTTTCACTATTTCTTAAGTTAAAGGTTAACAAATACTGACTAACAAAATACATAGAAAAAAAAAAATTGTTAAAAATACAGTTATATGGTTAATAAATAAAAAAAATCCATGGTAAACAAATAAACCTCAAATCATTTTATTTAATTTAAAAATAACAAAAGTTACAGAGGGTTGCCAGGTTACAATATATAGCCTTTGTCCCCAGTAAATACGAACAAGACTCACAAAGAATCTCTTATTTAAAATATTTCATTCATTCTAATATAATGTGTAAATTTTGAATCCAAACATATTCTTCAAAGTTTTACACTTAAATATGTAATAAATGTACATTTTTCCAAACTGAAAACAGAGCAATTTTACAAAATCAGATTCAGATGGTCCTTAGCAGACTAAAGGAAATGGCAAACCCACTCTTTAAATAACAATTATTTACACTAACTTAATCGACTCTTGACTTGCTTTCTTTTCAATCGCTATCAGGGATGTTGTCCAGGCCCTGTAACCACAATAACGAATTAGAAATATGCATTACTTATAATTATCAGATAAACTTTAGTGAGGTCATTATTAATTAAAAATATCTATATTCTACCACAAAAAAGAATTAGAAATATGCATTGCTTATAATAATTAGATAAACTTTAGTGAGGTCATTATTAATTAAAAATATCTATATTCTACCACAAAAAAGAATTAGAAATATGCATTACTTATAATAATTAGATAAACTTTAGTGAGGTCATTATTAATTAAAAATATCTATATTCCACCACAAAAATGAATAGGAAATATGCGTTACTTATAATTAATATATAAACTTAAGTGAGGTCATTATTTATTTTAAAAAAATAGACGACTGCCAACTGACAGTCCCTGAACACCTTTAAGTCCTTTCCTTTCCACTAACGACAAATAGAGAGTCCTATAGGTATCACACCTGTAGAGCGGACTATTTTGTGTTCATTTTTTTTTTACTAATGAGATCAGTAAATATATCAGAAAAAAACTTATTTGGCATAAAAAGTTGTAGAAATTAATGGATTCAATGGCGGCTATGAGCAGAGATTCTATGCAGCGACCGCTAGTCAGTTCCGTAAGTTATCATCCAAACTGTAGATTGTTAATGAATATATTTAAACTCCTCTTTAATGAATGTTATTTTACTTAGCCTAGGGAGTCGTCATCGAGAACCATGACTCAAAAACCTCCCAACACAGCTCCCGTTCAGCGCAAGACGAAGAAATAATTAAAAGAGTTGTTTTATTTTATACCTGTATTACAAAAAAATGTTTTCATATATAAATATATATTAAAAATGTCAACAGTGAAAAACTGTTCATAAACTTCCCATTATTATATTATTTAATCTGAAATAATGTTTTAATCTCAACTAAAAAAATTTTTTTTCAACATTATTTTAAAGTTCAAAAATTGATTTTAACTAGGAGGTAAGTGAAAGTCATTCATTGCGCACAACGGAATCTTTCTTTCCGACAGTCATGAATACCCCTCAGTCCTTTTCTCTCCAGTAATGACACATAGAGTGGACTATCCTATAAGTATCAAACCTATAGTCAGGACTATCCTATAGGTAACATAGCTATCCTCACCAGAGGGGGTCGGTCGAGATAGATCCAATAGATAGATACTAATGACTATGGACCTACCTTCAATCCTTTGTAAACACAAGGGTAACTATTCCATAGAGGTCAATGTCTATTGCAAAGAGCATTATTCACATAAACAACTACACAGAGGATAGCCATAATTATTGTTAAAAATGTAATGTCAATTTATAGATAAATCATTTTTTTAAAATCACGTGCAACACACGACTTTAACTTACCTTCATTTTTCTTTCACTTACCTATATATGAAATACATAGTAAGGGAAAGAATGGTGATCGTGAAAATTTTCTAATTACAGTTTTCAATGGAAATACACATTTTAAGGTCCCTTGAGTCCAAATGACAAGTCACGCAAAAAGAACTGTGTGTGCGGGTGTGTGTGTGGTAACTCCAGCACGAAAACGAAAAGGTGTACGAAAATGAAATTTCATATTTTTGGCAACTGTACGCCCGAGATGTTACTTTGCAACTTTTTCATAAAAATTGGTTAACCAGAAGGGCCACTTTATACCATGCATTTTGCACCTTTATACCATTTTCTCAAAAACGGCTCTAAAAATTTTGACTAAACTCGCTATATGGATGTAAAATTTAATTGGCTTTAATATCATGTAGGTTTCATTTTGATTGAAATAGTCTGACAGTGCTTAAATGCCGATATTTTAAAATTTTTTCATCTAAACTACCTTTAATATTGTACATTCCAAAAGATTAACCATATCATCTTAATGTCATTGATGAAGGACGGCTAAATATACAAGTTGGACAAATTTTATGACCAACGAAAGGATTAAAGAGCAAAACTATGTTTTAATGTAATTTGTGGTTTTTTGATAATATGAACACTAATATAGACGTATAATGTACCGTTGAAAAGAGAAAGATTTCAGAAAAAATATTATCTGATACAAAAAGCTGTAAAAGGTATTATAAAGTGACAAATAGGGAATACATTTATTACTGATTAACAATTTAGTATAGTTACATTATTTAATCTAAATGATACGTTTCCAGCGAAAATGAAATCACGTTCAATTAAAATATTTTTTTAACTTGAAGTATAGTAAATAGTTTTAAATTAATTTTAGCAGTTGTGGTAAGTGAAAGTCGTGTGTTGCCCGCACCAGATTTTAAAAATCAATTTAAGAATTTATTAATACATTTAGAGATGAAAATAAATTGCTAAAGAATTAATTGCAGTGAGTTTCAATAGAAACATGTATCTTATTAAATAATCTATTATTAACTAATGATATAATATAATATCATTTAGTTTTATCGGCTTTAGTTTAATTTTCATCACTCTCCACTAACTTTTACAATTTTGTGAATAAGATAATAATCTTCTTAAATCTTTAGCATTCCAACAGTATATAATACATCTATATTATTGTTTTAATGTTCAAAAACACAAAAATTGCATAAAGAAATATGTTTGTTCTTTGCTTCTTTAGTCGGATACCTTTTTCAATCAAATTATATATTAATCCGTTTTTTACCAGTGTTAAAAAGATTATATAGTTATTGTTATAGAATCCACAAAATTAAAGGTATTTCAATTTTACTTTATCGGCATTTAAGCCCTGTCATACTATTTCAATAAGAACAAAATCTACATGATGATAAAGCCCATTAAAATTTACATTGGGAGCTTAATCAAAATTGTTAGAGCCATTTTTGAGAAAATTTTAAAAAAGTGCAATTTGCATGGTATAAAGAATCTTTCTGGTTAGCTGAATTTAAAGAAAAAGTTGCTAGACACACATACAGACCTTTATGCGGGACTGGGTAATTTCGACTCAAGGGACCCTAAAACGTGTGTTTCCATCGTTATCTGGAATTAGAAAATTTTCAAGATTTTAATACTTTCCCTTACTATATATTTCATATATTGGTAGGTGAAATTAAAAAGGAGTTCCCAAATTACTTGTTATGAAAAATACACTGAATAGATGATACATGAGCATAAGAGATTGCTAATGTCATAACAACCAGAGTGAACTACTGATAATGTGGTGCTGAGCCAAAGTGATACACAAAACTAATATGTTAAACCATATTGTCTTCATCGATAACCCATAACTTATTTAATTAACTATTGCTTTTATTAAAACTACTATTATTTACACAGTGATAATAGTTATTGCCAATTACTGAAGATTGCTTTAGCATCCCTATAAATACAAGTACTAAGTTCTCACTCAAACTTAAAATAAATACAAAAGCTTAGATATTCAGGTTAAATTACTACAAATTATACTTTAAACCTTGCAACAAGCCAATCATTCTCATTAAACACTCAGTTAAGGTAGCTTTTTACATAGAGTTTCACCAAAATAATGATGAATAAAGATCGATTTGTGCATTAATCTTAAGATAATGATTACAAAAATACTTTATTCTCCACTATACTGTACACCTCAAGGAATTCTAATCAGACTTACTTCTATACAACTAACTTATTGGCCCATAAATTGACACAAAGTAACCAGAATAAGGAATCAGTAAGTAAAGTAATCAACCTTCTTAAAACATATGCCATTAAATTAATTATAACAGTTCAAGAAATATGAACTTACTTGCATCACGTAAGCATTTTTAAATAAATCTAAATCTCTATGAAGCAGTCCTTTATCAAAGGGATTAGTTCGAATATCACGTCTAAAGGGCTGTAAAAAATAAATGGGTAAAAAATTAATATTTTCATTAATAAGAAAAATATTACAAATACATATTCTTTTTCCTTAATCCAAATTAATATTGCGATTGTTTACTAAATATTACAATAAATTCATAAGACAACATAAATCATCTGATGATATTAAGAAATACTGACATTTCCATTTTGGACGAACTTCTGTGCGAAGTAGGTAAAAACTGGAGGGACTGTGATACCGACGCAGAGAATTCCAAAAGCAGGTATAATTTCATACCACATTATTAATCCTCTATACAATAACTCAGTAAAATAAAATATAGAACCAATCTCAAAGGTAGGCAGAAGAACAAATAGGTAGAGGCCAAAGAGAACACGATATCGCTTCACTACAAAAAGATCCAAACTTGAAATAGCAACATTCTAAGTGAAATGGCCTAGATATTAAGAGACATGACAGATCAATCAAATCGTAACAATGTTTTAAAATCTGGACAAAATACTAAAACTACATTTATATTCAGCAGGAGGGTAGTCCGCGTGCTGGTAAATAAAAACAATTAAATAGTCCAAACTTCCAATTCCCAAAGTTTGAAGGTCCAGACCGTATATAATTCATTGGTGGTTCTTTATCTATCTAGTAAGTTCATTCCCGGGACCGATCTTGTAACTTTTTTGTAATGTAATGTCTCTGTTTACGTTATGCAAATATTAAGGTGGGCAGACGTCCCGCTTTTTGCGGGAAAGTCCCAGTTTTTCACAATTTGTTCCGCATCCCGCGACGTTTTTCAGAAGTCCCGACTTTTAGAATTAAGTTAAATTTTATATTTATGAAAATCATTGTTTTGCGTTCTAAGAATCCTTCAATTTGTTTTGCGTTCTAAGAATCCTACGGGCTACGACGAATAACATATTGCTTTTGCTACCCAGTTACATTGTATTTGTCTCTCAGATGATACACTTCGTTTCGTACTGTGTGCTAGCAAGCTAATTAAACAAATAAATATTACAAATCTGCTACTTTCCATAGAAAATTAAGGTAAGCAATTTATTCATATATTTCATAAATATATGAGTTGGGATGAGTGACGTTAAAACGAAATAAAAGAAAGATGGGCTAACGTAGACTCGATCCCGTTTCGAAAAGAGCTGGTCTTGAGTACTTAACATTAAAATAAAAAAGTAGGTAATATTAAATAAAAAGATAAATTGAAAGGAAATAAAATAAATAAAAGTTTAATAAAAAGATGAGGAAAATTTACAAAAAAATAAAAATCGGATTAATGTGTTAGTACTACTAATAATGACAAAAAAAAAAATGAACAAATATAACGAGAAAAAAAAAAATGATCAAGGATAGTAAACTGTCCATAAATTCTTCGGTTCCGCACGACGGGTAGGCGCCTCTGGAAGGACGGTGATCTTCAAGAAGACGAGACCAAGACCTGATCAAAAAAATGTTTGAAGGTGCCAATCGAGAAAACCGTGCTCTCAGCTTACTAGTAAGATCGGTACTGACTTGAGGGCAAAGGGGGCACTCTTATCTGGCTAATCCCTAACTACACTATTAAATTGAAACACTAGAAGACGTAAACTAGCATAAATAAAAATAGTTTCCTCATTAAAAAAAAAAAAAACTATTTTTAATTTAATTTAATTTTTTTTTAAATTCCAAAAAAAATGTACAGGTAAAAAAAAAAAAAAAAATATATATAATGTTCAGGCTCAAACAATATGAATTTTCTTAAACTTAGCTATAAGAATACTCGTAGTCTTCCTTAAAAGAAATTTTAGAAAGAAATATGCAAATAAAATTTTGCAAATATTTTAAGTCAAACTAATTTCGTTATAAACAACAATAAAATATGTTCATGTAAATTATGTTTAGGGCAAATAAATTCGGCGAAATTTTGTCGATGTCAAACGAATATTTGTACTGTATGTGTTTATGACATTTTAGTAATGATTTTTTTATTTCTCATAGACATTAAATATTGTAGATTACTAAAGAACAGTTAGATAATCACAAATTCATCATTGGGCACACCATATAGCTTATGACGAAGAACGACGAAGCCCCGGGGTTCATCTCTCTGGACTGCACACAGGCCTTTTACTGAGTATCTCACAAGTTATTGCTTCGCCAGTTGGAAGATTATCGTTTCCCAGCCCCCTTATGCCGATTGATCAGAAACTACCTTAGCGGAAGATCCTTCGTCGTAAGGTCATCATCATCATCCGTGGCGCTACAGACCGATGTGGTCCTTGGCCTCCTCAATAAGTCTTCGCCAGGTGGTTCGGTCTTGAGCAGCCGCTCGCCAGTTGCGGGCGTCAAGTAGGCGAAGAGCATCCCTGGCAACGGTGTCCTCCCATCTAAGCCGAGGTCTTCCTCTTCCCCTTGTCCGGTGGAGCCTCCCATCCAGCAGCTTTTTGGGAATTTCATTTTCTGGCATCCGTACTACGTGGCCAGCCCATCGCAGTCTTCCTAAGCTGATTAACCTCATCACATCAGCTTCGCCATAGATCCGGTAGATCTCCAAGTTTGTCCTCCGCCTCCAGCTTTCCCCGATCTTAACTGGCCCAAATATCTTTCTTAAGATTTTTCTTTCAAATATGAGGATATCCCTCTCCTCTTTACCAGTGAGGGTCCATGTCTCAGATCCATAAGTTAAGACGGGCCTAATGAGGGTCTTATACAAAAGGCACTTTGTGCGACGGGTGAGGTAGGCACTTCTCAGGTGCTTTTTGAGGCCAAAATAGCACCTGTTGGCTTTGAGGAGACGCTGACTTGTTTCCTCGGAGATCCTATTTCCACAATTTACTACTGATCCGAGGTACACAAATTGGTCAACGCTCTGGAACGCAAATGGGCCCATAGGATGTCATCATAGGATGTCGGTCTGCAGTCTCTGTTCCCGGCCCAGCTCTCATGTATTTTGTCTTCTCCTGATTGATATGCATCCTCATATCCTTCGCTGCCTCCGCCAACCTGAGGAAACCATCTTCTAAGGACTCAAATGACCTTGCGACAATGTCCAGGTCGTCAGCAAAGCCGAGAATTTGGACCAGCCGATTGAAGATGGTGTCCGAAGTCTGTATCCCTGAATCGCGCACTACCTTTTCCAAAGCCAAATTGAACAACAAACAGGCGAGGCCATCACCCTGCCTAACACCTTTTGCAGTTTCGAACTGTGGAGAGAGGTCCGTTTGAATGCGTACAGTGCACAATGTGTCATCCATTGTCATCCTGATCAGCCGAACCAATTTCAGAGGAACTCCAAGCTCTACCAACGCTGCGTACAACTTCGGCCTTTTTATGCTATCATAAGCACTCCGGAAGTCCACAAATAGATGATGGGTAATCATTCTGTACTCCTGGGACTTCTCGAGAATCATTCTCAGGCCAAACATTTGATCCGCTGTTTATTTACCTCCCCTGAAACCAGCCTGATATTTACCTATTTTTCTCTCGGCAAATGGTAGAAGCTTACCATAAATGACGTTGGAGAGAACCTTATAGGCGCACTGTAAAACTTCGTCGTAAGGGTGGGCGATAAATTATCGACTTCGAAGGACACCATTTGTGGGGTACCTCAAGGGGCTGTATTGGGGCCACTATTGTTCATGATATTCACAGAAAAGATGGTCTCAATGAAGCACCCAGAGGCAGTGGTAGCAGCCTACGCCGATGACATTGGCATCTATGCTTCTAGTATGAGACCGAAACGGGCTCTCACCCTGGCACAAGGAGCATCGACAACTATTGTAGATGAGCTGCAGGAGATTAGCGTTAGGGTGAACCCGAAGAAGACAGATGACATTGTCATGTCGTTCCAGAAGGGGAAAAGCGCCTTGCCTACTCATTTCAAAGTGAACGGTGAATCACTAACTCCATCCTTTACCTGAGCGTCACACTAGACAGGCACCTCACCTTTTCTAGTCACGTCCGGGAAAGAACCAGGAGAAAGGGGTACAGGCTCTATAACCTACTTACATCCCCACAACTTTTTTTTTTTTTTGGTTCCCCCTTCCTGCCATTGCTGGCATACGGGGTTTACATCCCCACAACTTTTTTTTCCTTCCTGCCACTGCTGGCATACGGGGTTAGCAGTGCTAGCACGCTAGAGAAATTATCGAAGAATACACAAATGCGTGCGCCCACTACTGCCAATAAAATACCTTTATTTTTTAAAATTCTTATTATATAATATTATGGGTGGATATCATATAATTGTATGGGAACAATATATTTTTTTTTTTTTTTTTTTTTAAACATTTCTATGGTGCTACCCAGTGGACGGCTGTCCACCTTTTTGGTGGATAAATTTCACTTATCTAAAAATCTGGCCACCTTAGCAAATATCGTGAAGGAGAAGTGAGTATATTCTTGGAAAGAACGGCAGCACCGATCTGGGCAGAATCCTGCCAAGTGCAATCATATGTCCGGAAAGTTATTAGTGTGCATCGGAGAAGTGCCCTGCGTGTCGCTCGAGCTTTTCGCATTGTCCTACTACGCTGTATGCGTCATCGCAGGCATGCCTCCGATTGATCTTTTGGCAGATGAACGTAGAAGGATCTACCGAAGAAAACAAGAAGAGACGGATGCTCACTGGGCTTATTTAGCAAAACAAGAGAGAGTTCATACACTTGATATATGGCAGAGACGCTGGAACGCTTCATCTTCTGGAAGATGGACCTACCGCTTAATTCCCGACATATCGACATGGTTATCCCGGAAACATGGAGATGTAGATTACTATCTCACTCAGCTGCTTACTGGGCATGGTTGCTTCAGAGCCTACTTAGCCCGTTTCAAAATAGAGGAAAGTTCATTGTGCCCATTTTGTGATCCCATAGAAAAAACAGTGGAACATGCATTCTTCTCTTGTTCGGGATTCGTTCGAGAAAGATCGGAGATAGACGCTAAATTTAGTACAAAAGCATCACCCGAAAATTTAGTCTCCTTGATGATGGCTAGTCAGGAGAGTTGGAGCGCTGCAGCTGATTATGCAGCACAAATCTGCAGTAAGCTCAGAGTACAGGAGCAAGAAAGGAGAGGCGGGGCATCGGCCTAGCTTAAATCAGATGTCCAGTAAAGTAGCTGGCATTTAGCCCTTCTGTCCCCTCCCCCCATGAAGTAATGCTTGACAGCGGTTCCGTGGGGTGGTAAAGACGAATTGGGAGGTGGTTTTTTAGTGAGTAGGAATCTCACACTGTTGTGTACCCTGACAGTTGCACTTCGTCTGATGAAAGATTTTTCCCCTGCCCGAAAAACAAAAAAAAAAAAAACCGCACGCACGCACGCACAGACCTTTTTGCGGGACTTGGTGATTTGGACTCAGGAGACCCTAAAACGTGTATTTCCGTTGAAAGCTGGAATTCGAAAATTTTCATGATCGTAATACTTCCCCTTACCATATATACTTAGTAAGTGAAAGTAAAAATTGGGCAGTCGGATTTCATCAAAGAGTAGCCATGGCAACACTCATATAGATTGGCTCAAGACCCAAGTGGTCTCATACCATGCGTTCGTCATTTCGACGCAACGGAAAAATGTTATGCTTTGAAACGCATAAACCTTTATCGGAAGAACTGTTCCTTGAGACTTTGTTCCGCTTCGAAATCTTTAAAACCCAATCTTGCTTTAAAAACCGCGATATTTTCTACATTTTCAATGACTTCTAGTCATGCTGTAGAAAATAATTTAGGAATAAAATTTTTTAAAAAGTATTTATTAGCATAAATCCAAATGCTCGACAGGAGCGGATTCTGAAAGTCTTAAAAAAAAAAAAAAAAAAAAAAAAAAAAAAAAAAAAAAAAAAAAAAAAAAAACATAATTTATTTTTCAGTAAAAAATATTACCACTCAATATGTAATCGACTTAACAATTTTATTTCCGTTTATTTTCTTTATTCGTAAACAAAAGCAAGAATGGAGACCAAATTAATGGCTTCTTATTTACAGGGATGGCTTAACATTTACAGGGATCATCATTCTTTCCACTAGAACTGTTGCCATCAGATGTATCTTCATCAGGGATGTTGCGTAGACCCTAGAACCATAAAATTTTGTTCGAACTAATAAACAATAATCAAAAAACCATTAAATCATTTTAAATACTTTTGAATGGTCTGCTAAACTAATTCTTTGTGAAAAGCACTACTTAAATCACAGTTATACAGAGATGTTTTTAATTCCAAAAACCGTTTCTGAAAAATCAAAATATATATTCCTTGACCGATGGATATATTTTATAATACTAGCTGTAACCCGCGGCTTTGCTCGCGAATCTTTTGTATTGTCTTTATTTAATATGCATAAATACGTTTATGAGTAGTAACTAAAAAACGCATATGATAGAGGGGTTGTTTGGGGATGTGGTAATAAAAAAACTACCAATAAAACTCACATTTCATTTTATTCTTCTTTAGTGAATACGCCCTCAACCAACTTCTTTACCATATAGTCAAAACGGTCCACAACTACTCTATTATTTTAAGACGTATAAATATTCAAGAAATATAAATATTAAATTTTTAATAATTACATGTATCAAAGTTATTTTCAAGTGAAAATATTCCCAGCCATTGAATCAATGTATATCAATCACGTTTATATTGAAAACGTGACTATATTCCACGATTACGTTACAGCTTAAATATATTGAGTAATTTTGGGTATGCCTACTTCTACTGGATCGCTATTGTATATTTAACAGAATGAAATGACAACTTATTAGACTGAAGTTAAAATTATGGTTGATAAGAGTGATTTTAAAAAAACTCAACCAATTTTTTTTTTTTTTTTTTTTTTTTTTTCTTACCCTCTGGTTTTATTTTCGAACAAAATACAAATACAAATATAATATGTATAGCTGTCAGATTTGTCCTTCTGTTACCCGGAGGTATTCTAAAGAGGATTGCTATATGCGCTGGATGCACTAGTAATCTTTCAAGGGCTTCTTCTAAGCCTTTATTTATCCATTGCAAAATGGGAGGGACCATTCTTCAGGGTTACCGAAAGATTAACACTTTGAATTATTTTTAAAAAGTAATTATAATTATAATTCTACGAGAACCTACACACAAAACATGGATACGATGCCCAAACATGCATAAATAAATTTCTTATAAATTAGAATTGTATCTTTGCTAATTAATTTAATTAAGATGATTTTGCTTCTAGATGGTTAGAAATTTGATTGTCATTCAAATGAGTACGTATAATATTTCTGGAAACGTGTAGTAATATGTATTTATTTTAACTGGAAACTATGGAGTGAATATATATTTTACACCATCCACGTCGCCAAGTAATATGTATTTTATTATAACTGGAAACTATGGAGTGAGTGTATATTTTATAAATAAGAACGCATAGAAACTATCAACACACACTTATATTTGAATTAATAATCACATGCGTAAATATATGGGAAAGTTACTGGGAACCAGTTGTTGCCACAGTTAAACAAATTTTGTTTTACGTTTTAGAAAAATATATTTTTCAACCATTTATAATAGAAATAATAATATATAAAAACTATCCTATCATTTAAGTAGGACCAAATAACAGATACTTACGAAGTTTGATCAAAGTCGATTCAGTAATTTCAGAGTTTATCGCGAACAAACATGGTGACACGAGATTTTTATATATGTAGAAGAAGATAGAAGATTTAGATATAGATATGGATCTAGGTTGTTGTTGGTTTAGGTTTTGAGGCGTAAAACTCGAGGGTCATGCCTATGGATCTAGGTTACTTAGGCAAATGTTATAAGATAACCTTAATCAAAGTGAAGCCAACAACAATCGACCTTTATTGTGAACATATTCATTAATTATTAATCGAAATTTAATTAGTTTATTGACACATCAATTATTCCATATAGGCAACATTCAGATAATAAAGTTAATAGTTTACAATAAATCCGGTATTTAAATGAACTTGTTTAATATAATTGTTTTAACTCAAAATAGCTAAACAAAGACTTACTTGTATCTTATATGGTTTTTTAAAATAATATAAATCCCTATGAAGCAATCCTCGATCAAACGGGTTGTTCGAATGTCACGCCTGTACGGCTACAAAAAAATAATTACAAATTAATTATAACCAAAAATTATTTCAGCTCAGGAATAGAAACTAATAAATACCAACATTTCCATTTTGTATTAATTTATGCATAAAATATCACAGAATGGAGGGGTTACGATTCCGCCGACTATAATCGCCATGGTCGGCAAAATTTCATACCACATTTTTGATTTCTTAATTTGAAACAATAGGAATTATTCCTGATCAAGCAAGACTAGGTCAGTAAGGCCCAAAGAGATAAAAATTTCGTTATCTACAACGAGGTTGAATTATGAATACTTAGCTATGAGAGACAGAGAAAAAAAAAACTGGCAAATAAATTTCTTCAAGTTCTATGAATTACTATTGAAGTAAGATTTTAAGTAGCTCAAAGATAATAATCTATAGCAGTGTCCCCTAAGAGATAAAGCCTATGATTCTACAAGAGTATCTTATTATTTGAAATAAAATGTATCCTCAAATCCGGATCATAAATATCAAGGTGTCCGACATTTGTTTTCAACTCAGCTTCCGAATCATCAAGGGTTGCGCACAGACAGAAAACTAGAAGTGCAAATGTTGGACAGGCCGAAAATCTTAGATTTGTCATTCGCGCATGCCCAGAAAAGTAATCAGCATCAGCGCGAAGTTGGAATGAGTCTAATGTATTTAAATGTATACAAATTTTTACTAATAAATCTATAAGAAGGAACCCAAGTTTTATTATTAACTAAAACAATATTATCATTCCTATATATAGTAATTGACGCATGATCGCCGAGAGATTTCTGATGTCATCAATCACTCAGAAACAATTACCTATTATTGTTTTGTTTATTCATTTAACGTCACTTTATGCTACTATGGCTAATCGGACGACAATTACCTATTATTTTATCTGATATCAATAACTGATATCTTCAAATGACACGGGTAGGCCCGTACCTTGTGTGGGATTTCTACCCATTTAAATGTACAATGTAGCTTACATTTAAATAAGGAGTAATACATATGGTTAACGAGTTTCGAACCGTTAGTGTGAAATATATGATTTCTGGTCTGCAGCAATTTTAGATATTTCCATTCTTGATGATGGCTGGAATGACTTCTTTTTGTTATAATAAAAATTATGGAATTTATGTAATGAAATTTCAACTTACTGGTTCAGTATAGAATCCAGTAATCTTACTCATCACATTTATGTAAATTGTTTGAATAAACTAACAACAATAACCTGCATATCTCAACATGAATTTTTGTTTGGTACTTGTATATTTAACAGCCGTTACAATAGTTGAGAATACATTCAACAAATCTGCAAGAACCCTTGTTTAAGAAGCTTATAGAATCAGTTTTTGATTTTATTTAAACCGATAAAACGTTAGGAAGGTGGGTTCATCTCTAGCAGGTTGGCTAGCATAACAGTCTTCTGTGCCAAAGGTCACGGGTTCAAACCCACAGGTGGTCCTAGGATTTTTTATTGGGAGTAAAAATCTTTAGTTATGCCGTCCTTCGGAGGGGACGTTAAAAGGTGGTCCCGAGCCTGTGCGATGTCAGGTACTCGTTAAAGATCCCTATAGTAATTAAACCTGGATAGGAAAAATTTAGGATTCCCACTGTAACATCGTCCGATTAGCCACAGCAGCATATGGAGACGTTAAATAAATAAACAAACGTTGGGAAGGTGAATCTTACGTCATAAGATACCATGTATTATCTTTGTAGACCCAAAACAGCTCTCCTTTTTGTTAGTTTCGCATAAAATATAAATCTATTGGACTTTACCTATTTACAGATCTTATTAAATTGGGTGAAACGGCTAAGTTTGATTTTAAAATTTTAAAAAGGATGACCTAAAGTTGAATGAGATAGCTTGATGAACCTCCTTGAGCCGGCTAGGTAACCTCCCTCAGTATTATCACATGCAGCCTTCACCATCTCTTGTACACAAGTCTGAAGTAGTTCCTCAATTTAAGACAGAGAGGCGATGTGGAGGCATTGCTTGAGAAGCGGACGACTCCTTTGTGCTGCCGTTGTGGTGCCAGATGGCATACAGGCTGTCAGCAATGACAAGGCTGCCCTGTCTGGCTGGGAGAGGATAGTCAAAGCATTTTCAATAGAGTTGGTAATAGTCCCACATACAGTTAATGGTAGCCTATCCACTTGTTTAAAACAAAGGATGTTTTGTTTTCAGTGAATATGGTGAATATAGTCCTGAATTATCTAATGTCTATCAAACTACTGTCTTTGCAGCCTTCGCTGGTGCTTGCTATGGAGGCATTATTAATTCCCGTAAAGCTTATATGGATTTTATTGAACGAAATGAGGCGACTAAGTTCAAACATCATTTTGAAGCAAAGGTTGGTTTCTGATTTTGAACTTAACCATATTCAAAATAATATTTTATACTATTCCATGTCTGTGATATCTTTCTGTCACTTGGTGGTCCTGAATTGTATGAGTCCTATTCCAAATATTGGATGACACCCTGACTCAATAGTATTAATTATTATTTAGGCTAATGTTTTGGGAAGGTTACCTTATTATAAAGACAACATCCCTGCCAATATTCTTCCATAAACATTATCAGACTTAAATAATCATGTTTCATTTTGAGTAATTAAATTTATAAAAATTTCATCTAATTTTGAAAATAATTTGTGTTAGATATCATTTTTTCACTATTCATGTTCGACACCCTAATTATTGATACCTGATTACTTCACATAAATCGCTGATTTCTGAATGATTTCTCATCACAGGATATCAGATTAGCTTTTGTGGTTTCTACTTATCTTCCATTTAGTCTTTAATTTGTAAACATTTTGTTTATTTATTTAATGTCACTTTATGATACTAATGTCATTTTATGATACTAATGTCACTTTATGATACTACCTAATCACCTCATTGCACTGCTGTTGGCCTAGAAACAGTACGAACTCTATATGTACTGAGCCCAAGACCCTTCATGGGTTGTAGTGGTACAGGTTTTTTTTTTATGATACTGTGGCTAATCCAACGATGCTACAATGGGAGCTCTAAATTTTGCCTATCCAGATTTAATTAGGATAAGGATCTTTAATGAGTACCTGACATCGCACAGGCTCGGGAATACCTTTTCGTCCCTTGCAAAGGGCTAAGAATATAATAACTAAGAATGTTTTACTCCCATTAAAAGATCCTGGGCCATCTGCGGGTTTGAACCCGTGACCTGTGGCATAGAAGGCTGTTATGCTAGCCACCCTGCTACAGGTGATCCCTATTTATTATTTTGTTTCTCCTTTTGTTGTAACATTTTCTCATGTTCTCTCACTAATTGTATGGCATATTAATTCATATGCTGCTAATAGAGGTTTACACATTTTCCTTAAAAACATCCATTTATTTTCTTATATTTCCTTAAACCAGTTTTTGAAGTAGTTAAAAAGTAAAACAAAAAGGCAGAAATATAAATTAGTTTTATTTTCAACTTCAGATATTTTATAAAACTTTTTTCATTTTTTTTATTTTTATTTTTTTATCATCACCTTAGAGAGAGCTTCAGAACTACGTCACAGTTAGCTTTGCGAAGGGTGCCTACAAGTGGGGATGGAGGGTTAGTCTTTTTACTGGATTATATATGTAAGTTTATTTACTGGATTATATATGTGAGTGTATTTACTGGATTATATATGTGAGTTTATTTTCATTATTGCTGTTGAATAAAATAATTAATATGATGGGGCAGTAGTTTTTCTTAAAATAGAAGGAAAAAATGAGGTTGTTGATATATATAACACAGAACTTACACTTTCCTCCCTTCTAGGAGTCAATTTTTGATGTTTGAAATAAAATGAATGTTGAAAAACATATTACAATGAGTTTCAATGGAAACATCTATTTTAGGTGAAATAATGTAACTCTTAAATATTTTAGTTATATTCTTTAATAACCTTACACAGCTTTGTATGTTAAATAACAATTAGATTCCTCGCTGCCTTAGCTAGGGAAGCCCTGTAACCAAAATTTCAAACCCATTTCTTACAGGATAAAAAAAATCATTAAAAATTTTCACATTTTAACTTGTATTATTGTTTGGAAATATTTTATATAAATTGTCCTTGTGCTGGTATGAATATACATCTTTTATGTCCCATGTGATTAATTTATAGGTTAATTCAATCAGAGCTATTTTACACTTGCAAAATACTTCAAAAGCATGAACCTCTCAAACAAAACTAAGGTTGCCTTATATAGAACTCTGGTTTGTCCGGTTCTTATGTATTGGTCAGAAACCTGGGGCCAGTGAGTACATGCTTCACGTGTTTGAGAGGAAAATATTAAGAAGAATTTTTGGCCCGGTTCGAGAGGAAGATATCTGGAGAAGGAGGAAGAACCTAGAACTCTCAAGGTTGTTTGGGGATCCAGATATAATTAAGTGGATCAAGATAGGGAGACTCCGATGGGCGAGTCACATGGTGAGGATGAAGGAAGATGAGATTCCCAAGAAGACATTGGTCGAGGAATTTCATGACAAGCGAAGAGTGGGCAGGCCGAATGTGAGGTGGGCTGATTCTGTCGCAGCGGATGCAAATTCTCTCCTAGGAGTCAGGAACAGGAGAGACTTTCAGAGGTGGCCTTGACCCATTAACAGGTTGTTGCGCCAATTATGCTTGTATATTATTTAAATCATAGTAATATTAGGGCTCTTATAAACATTGCTACACGATTATGTTTATTTAATATTCATTTAATGATATAAATTCGGAATTTAATATTCATAAGTAATATTTAAACCTGAAAAAAATACTTCTTTTTTCAATTTTAATTGATTATCAGTGTTTTTCATAATTTATTTCTGATAAGAACCAGATAACTATGATAGGGAGAAGAATGTTGAGAGGAATAGGATTTTAATGGAGGCTATGAAGTGTGATATTTACTGTATTCAGTTAGGAAAGTTAAAACACTAAAATCTCTCAGTAATTTATTATCAAACCAATTTGTTTGCATTGCAATCTAGAATCATTATTGTTCTGTATTAATAAGTTTTAGGTTATAGAAAGTAATTTTTCAGTATTGGAACGAAATTGATTGTGTAATTAGTTCTCCTCCTTCCCCTACTCTCATACTGTCGCAAGGCATTGAGGTTTAGTCTTGTTCCATCTTCTGTATTTGACACGATCGTTCGCCATATCTCTCATTCCATTAAGAGTGCATCATTCTCGGTCGACACTGTATACATTTCCTTCTGGTTGGAGTAATTAGTACCTTCAGAAAATAATTGCAGTTTTAAAGGATTTGGGTGGTTGTTTTACTTAAAATAGGATGTCTATGACACAACTGAATAATTATAATGCAATTATATTAAAATGCTAATTTCGTTAAAAGTGTCTTTTAGTACCTTTAGGAAATCAACTTCCCTATCACCAAGGGTTTAGTAGATTAGCAGAGATATGTATCAATCTTTAATATTTCAGTGTTCCTCATTTAAAAGCAATAGTTTTTTATAGGTAAATCATATTTTTAGGTGTTTTCATAATAATTTTCCAACATATACACTTAATTTCCTTTGTTAAAGTATTTCTCATAATTTTACCAGTATATTTAAAAGTTTTGCTGGATTTTATTGATATATATTGTTGTGATATATTAAGTAGGTATAAATAATAAGGAATGAAGATTAAGGAGACGCGAAAAGAATAGCCAATCAGAAAAGAGAATGGAAATGCACAGTAGATCAGGATTAACCGGGCATGTTTTGGTGTCTTTTGCCTGAAGCCACCAAGCAGCGAGGAACTCAAGCCATCAAACTAGTGCATTATTATAAAAGAAAAATTAAGACATCAGCTGAAGAGCAAAGAAATACGGACCAACAGTGCCAAATGGACAATGACAAACAACAAGTTTTATATTTTCAATTTTATAATAGCATTTAATTTAATTTAATTTTTTATATATTGTAATATGTTCAAATTAAATATAAGCAATCTAACCTTAGCCAAGACTACGTAATAATTAATATAAAACCCTTATCAATTACATCATTATTTTCAATAAAAAAAATAAATAATTTAATGATATATTCATATAACCAAAACTTACAAAAGTAATATAATGGTATGCAGGCTTACAAGTCTATCGATACATGAGTTTGGAAGTAGGATTTCAATTCTTCTCTCAATGAACCCACTCTCAATGAGCAGCCCTCCTTTACCTTACTCTTCAACAGTACACTCAGAACAACCCTCTTTTTCTACCTTCTTTGCTCTGCATCCAAAATTGAGCCACCATGTATATACACAAGATTCCAAATCAGATATGTCAATCTTAAACGTGGTTGCTAGCATACTTGATACAATAATTAATATATATGTTTTAGTCTACCTAACAAAATAACAATTTTTTGTGATTGTTTGAGGGGGTATTACAATGTTTGTCAATTTATTAAAGATAAGAGAAGAGTTGGTTTTTGATGACTCATTTGATAATAATACAATTTTTTTCGAATTGGGTTTTGGAAACTCATGTGATAATAATCTTTTCAACGTTTCAGTTCCTTCGTGACAGCTATACACGCTTACCGAAATGAGGCATCAGTCTTCAATTTCATCATCGCAGGTATGATTAGTGGTACAGTCTACAGGATAAATTATGGACTGCGTGGAGTAATAGTGGGAGCGACGCTGGGTTAGTATAATCATTTTACTATAATGTAGCCATTGGTTAGGATACGGTTGTGAGAGTTACTCTTCAACTCCAATTACAGAATAAATTATTTGTCTGCTACAGCTAGGATTTGAAACCAACCCAGAGAACAGTAAACTAGTGCTCTATCCTATAAACCATTCAACTCCCAATTGTGTACAAATACATTATAGAATTTTGTTATGTCCCTTTAGAAACCTAAATCATATAAGTTCTTATAAGTTATTAAAAAAAAAAAAAAAAAAAAAAATCAAATTCTGGCTTTACAAATATACTACAAACATAAAATTACCTATATAATAAAGAAAGAAAACATTTGTATTTAATTAAAGGAGAAAACAAATAAAAAAGAAATTTACACATACAAAAATATATTTCACGCTCAGCTGCCAGAGTTTTTTTCCTCCTATTTCGGTACCAACTTTATAGATGCTAGGTGTGCCCTAGACCACTACACACCCTACCCCAGGGTCACTCCACAGCTGAAATAACAGAATAAATAATTCTGTCTTAGCCGGGATTCGAACCTGGGACCCAGAGAACAGAAGCCTAATGCTCTATCCACTAGGCCACGCTACTCCTTCTTTTCTCATTATAACAATTCTAAAATTGTTTATTTACTCTATTAATAACATTATTTAAATGTTATGAAAGGAAATATTTTGGAATAAAATTTTAATATGTATATTGTACTTTTTGAAAATAATTGCATTTCTGAATGGCATTATTTTTTTTTAAAGCTTTTGCATGTTTAAATATCATTTTCATAAAAAATATTCGTTAGTACTTTTTTGAAATCAATGTCTCAATTACTCCATCATAATCACACCCATTCACTTAATTTTGTTGACCAATATAAATAAGTTTTCCTCATTCCAATCGATGATATATTATTATATAACTAGCTGTAACCCGCGCAGCTTTGCTCGCGAATATATTTTATTTGGTCTTTATTTAAATTTTCATAAATGCATTTATGATTAGTAACTATAATCTTCTTCTATATTTATAAAAGAAAGTCCCATTTCACTCGATTTTCTGGTTATATCAATTTTATTTACTCTATGTTATAATAACATACCAGTACCAAGTAGTCACATCCGAATTATTCTATAACATCGTTTTATCTTTTAAACATAACCTTTGTATATCATCATACTCCTTTGCAACTTAGATACGTATTTTCTTCAATTGTGGGTGAAGTCTTCCTCCAGAAAAAAACGTGTTTTTTTAGGATCCAGTAATCCAGGATCCTCTTCGCCAACTAATATGTATTTTATTATAACTGGAAACTATAATGTGAATGTATATTTTATAAATAAGAAGGCATTGAAACAATCAACACACAATTATACTTTTAATTAATAATCACATATGGGAAGGTTACCATGTTTAGCCAGTTGTTGCCACAGTTAAACAAATTTTATTTTACGTTTTAGAGAAATATAATTTTTAACCATTTAGAATAGTAATAAAAACTATCCTATCATTCAAGTTGGACCAAATAACAGATACTTACGAAGTTTGATCATGGTCGGTTCAGTAATTTCAGAGTTTATCGCGAACAAACATTGTGACACGAGATTTTTATATATACATATATATAGATTGTTTAGAACTTTCTTTGCTGAAAACTATATATATAATATTTCTGAAGATGAGGCATTATAGACCTCGAAACGTAAATAGATAAGGATAGATTTTTATTAATGTAAAAATAAATAAAGTGAAGTGAGAATGGTTGACTTTGTGAGTAAGTGAGAGAAGTTAGTTCAGAGTGCAGTCAAAAGAACACACAATTAAGAAAAACTTACGTCGGCACCAGTCTATTAAGTTTTTCTTAATTGATTATTTCTTTGACTGCACTCTGAACTATCTTCTCTCACAATAATAAATAAATTTTAAATAGAAGAGAAAGTTCTAAACAATTATATAATTCAATTATACACTTCAATATCAGAAAATTGAAACTAAGATAATAGATTAATGATTCTTCAACTTTGGTAGTTAGCATTAGTTACTTTATATACTGAATTTATTAAATTTCTGAATGTCACTTGGTGGGTTCAGGAGCGATGATAGGCCTGGCTGGTGGCAGTCTCAGCTTGAACATCCTGAGGTTTACCGGCCACTCTTATGACGACATCTACCAGCTTCAGGAACAGCAATACCGAAAGAGGCAAAGGTATTTAGTCTTCCGTTCTAAATCATTTTGTATAACGTAATAGCTAGGCTAGCCTTTACTATATATAACATTCTTAAATGTAAGGCTTTATTTAGTAACACAACAATTGTATCATGTCTTATTCAAAAATGTATTAAACGATTTTTAGAAGCTTTTGGGGCCTGAACACTCTATTAATCTATCACAATATAAAATGCAATATCATTAAAAAAAAATCTGGTGCGGTCAACACACTTACTTTCACTTATCTCGGTTGTTAAAATCAATTTAAGAACTAATAAATAGAGTTCAAAGATATTTAAATAATTATATTTAGATTCGTTATAAACATATGTTTTAGATTAAATAACATAAAATAGATATCTATCACTTGATTTTATCCGTTTTTCATCACTTCCTACCACATTACAACTTTGTGTATAACATAGTAATTTTTAAAATCGTAAGAGCCGTTTTCGAGAAAATCATAAAAAGGTGCTAAGTGCATGGTATAAAGTGGCTCTTCTGTTAGCTGATTTTAGGGAAAAAGTTGCTGTAACGCCTTCGGGCGTATAGTTGTCCTAAATATGACATTTCAGTTCCTACGACTTTTGGCTAGTCTTACCACATACACACGGACACACAGACCTTTTTGCGAGACTTGGTCATTTTTACTTAGGGGACCATAAAACGTGTATTTCTGTCGAAAACTGGAATTAGAAAATTTCCACGATATTTCATGTATAGGTAAGTAAAAGTAAAAATTAATATGAAATCTAAGAGTTGAGAACCTCCATCTTAATCAACTTGAAAATTTTCATAATTTCATTACTTTCATTTACTATATATTTCATGAATGGGTTGAGTATGTGATAGTCATAAGAACTCAATCTAGATGTACTTGAATAACAAGATTGATGACAAGTAATGTATTATCAATAGAATAATTAATTTATTTATAAATTATACTTTCTATCTATTTTTACACTTACTTATAAATGAAATATATAGCAAGGGAAAGCGCGATTGTGAAAATTTTCTGCTAATAAAGATAAAATCGATGTCTCCGTTGTGTCTTCATCGGGATGTGCAAAAAAAAAAAATTATCATTTCAACTTTATATGAATTGCTGTGATTTTGACATTGTAAGTTCCTTTTTAAGTTTTGTATTTTGAATGATGGATTATGTTAATCTTAAAGTATTATGTAAAATGTGAAATAAGATAGATATGTGTACATTGTGTGCATAGTTTTAACTGCTTTTGTAGTTTCTAAATAAACATGTGCCTGAAAGCGAATGCTGTATTGAAAATATGTCTTTTTAACCACCTGAATTTATACCAAGACATATAATATACATGCAATATATTTTTCGGATATAACAAATTCTTTTATAACAAACAGAGAATTTGTTGGCCCCTTGGAGTTCGTTAAAACGAGGGTTTACTGTATATTAGATTTTTTAATAAAACACATGTTTCAATTGAACTCAACGCAATTAATTTTTTAACAATATATTTTCATCTCCAAACGTATTTAAAAGTTCTTATATTGCCTTTAACAACAAAGGTAAGTAAAAGTCATGTGTTCTGCGCACCAGATTTTTATATATATTATTTATTTTTATTAATTATATATTTTTTCAATTCCAAGTAAACATTTCTAGTATATAATCATGCATTTTTTTATTTGTATTATTTTTCTCTTGATATTTTTGTTTAATCAAAAAAAGGTGACTATTTTTTTTTTTAAATATCCAAAAAGAATAGCAACAAAACTATAATGGTATTGTACATGGGTGAATCAAATATAAACGAGGCTTTTTGTCCTGGAAGCCCATTGAAGGTGCAGGAACATTCCCGCGTTTAGAGGTGTTGGGTAGGGATGCCAGTAGTGGGGGAAGCAGGCGGGCGTATTTTTACTTACCTCTAGTTATTCTTCATCTCTTTTATTATTATTATTTTTTTATACTATGAGAATAAACTAAATTTATAACATCAACTTTTTAGGTACATAAAAGAAGCCACAGAAAATACGTTATTGGATGAAGAACATCGAGTTATTTTACAGGGCCACGACAGGCTCGTGAAAGACACTCAGTGAGGCGGTAGTAGGAAGGAGGTAGTAGGTGATAATAATTTTGTAAATATTGTACTTATTGTAAAAGGTAAAGATAAAATAAATACACTTGTCATTATTTAAAGCGTTCATTCATTATTATAATGCGTACATTTAGAACAGAGCATAGTGGCAAGTTAACTGTTAACTGTAAGTCAAGAAGGAAACATTTAATAAAGTTGGTTCTGGAGCAAATGTGCACAAATGGAATCTCATTTACAATTATTGGAATCTAGATGTTTAATCACATTTACAACAATTAGTTTACATTTATCAAACTACCCTTTATGAAAAGATACAACCAGAAATGAAATGCAACAGTATATTTATACCAAGTAGCACCAAACATCTTTGGTGCCATGCCAATCGTATTGTCGCCATGAGGACCACATTGGCGCCATGCCGACCATATTACTACATCAACTTTATTTTTGATTGAGCTCTGACTAGATGAGCGAATCCCAAAATCTACCAAAATTGACTGTACACATCGAAATAGACATTTACTGTGCAAAAGTTTTCATATATTATTAAAATTTTTTACATGAGGTAGGTAACAAATTGTACATCAACTATTGCCTTGTAGTTTTTTTTTCTTTCTTTTAAAGACGTTATGAGGTATTTCATATTGAAACAGCTAAAATGAAAGTTTTTATCCAATATATAAATTTGTACATTTTATCAGAACGCCAACAAAAGTTTAAATTTGAGCAGCTGTACACAATCTTTCTCCCCAAAATATAAATATAAATACAAAATATATTTACCTACACTAATAACAAAACAGACAATTTTTTTTTGTAATTAAAATAAATTATTTTAAAAAAATAAATGTTTATTAATGAAAGAAATGAATATAACAATATTTCGAAGATATCATAAATATAAAACTTGTAAAGTGATTTGAATGAATTGCTATTGTTGAAACAACATATAAATGGTACGACAATTAGAATATATATTGTTACATTTAATTTAATTTAAACGTCTAGACACAAAAGATTTCTTTAATTTTCTAATTTTGTATTAAGAATATAATGAAAATTGACATTTTTCATTTGCCCTTAAGATGTTAAGTATGTTTTGGTTGAGCAGTCGATAGTATCTTAAAGGTGAAATGCCTAGAGCAAATAAAATTCTATCCTTTTCTTCAATTCATGTCAATTCAATTAAACACTGAAAAAGCTGCAACGTTTCAAATAGAAATGAATCTGAGATCTCAATTACACATATATTAATTTTTTTTTTCAATTTATATGATAATTATATATATCATATAAACATATTTTATAAATATCAAAATATATATTTACAAAACATTTAATTTACTTTTTTTTTCTTTTAATATATATTTTTTTTTTTTATATAAGAGACTTTGACGACAAAGCTAAACGACTTAAGTATCAATTTTCACTATTCAAAGTTTAGTTTCTAAACTGAGCTGCTTTTCGGATTTACATCTCTTGTACATTTATGTTAATGTGTAAATATACATATATATAACATAACATAACATTTTTGTAATTTCACCAATTTACTAAATAATGATATTAAACAGTGCATTGAAACTACTAGTAAATAAATCATAATAATACAAAATTAGGAGATTATTTAACAAAATTGAATAAAAGAATATAATTCGCAAATGGTCGTCTCCCGTCATTACCTCTCCAAGTAATTACACAACAATACAAATCAAATCATTTTTATATTATACAATATTATATATATTTTTTTATATTACTTATAAGAATGGAATTAAATTTAAAAAAAAAATCAATATTTTGCAAAAAGTAATTAATTTGAGGATTACCGGAGACGACAATTATAAAAATGAATTAATAACAAATGATTAAGTAAGATGACTTTTAAAATATATATTATTCATTGCATTTAAATAATTGGTCTATTGAAAACAAAAAAAATTTCATAGAGAAAGAGCACGAAATATGATATGTAATAAAAATAAAAATACAATCTGTCTTTGTTTTAGCCTTGCTTTCCTAATTTGGCAGTGTTCATTAAAATCAGTTTCATCAAAAACAGAACAAGTGGTGCAAACAATGTACAAGAAAGATTTTTATATTAGTGAAATAGCTGAAATCCCTTTTATTTAAAATATTTCAAAACAATTTTACTGATTTTTATGTTTATTTTTTTTTAATATTTTTTTTTTTTTTTTTTTGTTAGATAATGTAACATTTGACTGAATAATTATCAGACTAATAAAGAGTTATTGCCTTTAAAAAAGAAGTTTACTACACAATGACAATGGCAGGATGGCAACAATAAAAATTGTATTTATTTATTTATAGGCTGTGAATAAATTTAATTCTAGTTTTAAAAATTGTAAATAAATTACTTTTGGAAAAAGAATGAAGACAGTAATTGATAAAGTCTTCTTTAAGACCTGCCGACAGCTTTCAGTTTGCCGCTGAAAACGTAACTCTATATAAACGACCGTTATCATTCTATTTTATCAAATCTACAATTATTAGCTTTTGATCACATTTCTTAGTTAATTATAAAAAATACAAATCCACAGCCAGTCTCTGAATCGCCTTCAATCATCAACCTTCAAAATGACAATAATTACATAAATACTATTATTAATAAAACAACTCCAAATCGAATCTTAAAGCTATCTATAATATACACATTTAAGAGATTTGACTACAATTAGTAAGAAACATCAATTTATTAAAATATCACAACGAAATTGCGTTATAAAATGGAGGGGGTGTGTTGACATTTTTTTTTTTTTTTTTTTTTTTTTTAAATTATCTACTAGCACCATATCACATTCTAATTCATTTAAAATTAGTCCCAACACAATAACCACACTTTTGAGGTCCATTTTCAGTCGGTGCATAACATTTACTAACAACTGTTTCCTGTGAAATAGTGAATCAGCAATACTTTTAAAAAGTTTGCTACCCAAAAATTTGGTGTTGACAGTCTTTGTACGAGAGAAAAGGGAAATAGATGATCACTCATTTGATATAGATATATAAAACACATGTAACAAATAACACGATAGCTAAAAACAATGACCACCATCGTGGAAGAATAAGTTTGAAAAGGCTTTCTCTTTGTAGATCACATAGACAACTATACATATTTTTTCAAGAAAAATAAAACAAAATAAAAATCTAATAGTTTATCTCACTAGTACATCACATCCAAATTGAAAAATTCTTCTAGAGATAAGTTTACATTGATGAGAGGGCTAAAGACGACAAGCGGGAGGCGAGAGCAACCCTATCAAGAGTTCATTTTGCCTTGACCAGCGCCTCCTTGAGAACGCTCTTTAAACTAACTATTCTTATATCTATATCACACTTTAATGCACTCATATTTTATCCTTATCACAAGTGGCGCTATCTTTCGATAAACCAACACAAAAATTAACATGATGCTCACAGCATACTTTACTAGACAATACCAAATTCGTTCTATCACAATTCGGTTACCGATAAATATCACATAGCCAATTTTTTTTTTTTTTTTTTTTACTTATTGTAGAGCCCTTCAAGATATACACCAGATAACATTAAATAATTTGAATGTAAATAATGTGTAGTTGTTGAAGAGAGTGGAAATGTGGCTGGGCGAGGGTGGGATAGAAACCAGCCCTTGCCTCAAAATAATGAAACATTATTATTACATCAGATTAAAGCTAAAATATTAATAAACTAAAATGATACAAGATAAAATGAAACTGATGGATATGGACCACCCTTTAGCTTCCGTTGAAATTTACATACATAGATAAATACATACGTTATCATCATATCATTCTGTACAAAACAAATATATCCTCTTTAAAACATATTCACAATCGTTATATAATACATGATTAGACTTTTTTAAAATATTACAATTTCATTAAAACTAAAAACATTCTTTACAATTCCATTTTATAATTTTACTTTAAATTTTTTATATCATATATTTATGTACAATATATTTTTTTATAATTTTTCTTTATTGACTAGACGCTTCTTATGATTCCCTTTATAATTTAAATAAATACTTTAATATTTAAAATCAATCGACAACCGGCTTTTCGAGATTACGTTAAAAACTGAATAGATCGAAATTTTCCTAATAGATCATATCAATATATAATTTATCTTCTGATAAAATTATTTATGAGGTTCATTCGGTTTTTTGTTTGAGACAATTTATTTTACTATTATATTTATGATGAGGTAGTAATTTACAATTTGTTTCATACCAACCGCAAAACTGGAAGTAGCTACGGCAGTCAGTATTAGTAATAGTAGGAGGGCTTAGTTTTAAAAAATAACGTTTCATTTCCGATCAATTTAACTAATTTATTAACTATTCAGATTGTGCTAGATTGAAATTATATCGTTTCATCCACCAGCCGTTACTTATCACATTTTCTTATTTATCTCATGCTAAACTTTATACATTATTCCTTATTGTACTTAATCACCGATGATTGTCTCTTAAAACCCCTATCCCCAAACCATCACAATAATTCCAGGCCATATACCAAATTTATGCTAAATATACTTATCCTAAGTGTACTCCTGCTTTGTCAAGATCCAAAACAGATGAACTCTAAGAGGTTTCCGCTACCTCCGATATCGAAACAAAGAGATATGAAGAGAGAAATAGATTAAGAGAGGTTAATACTTGTTCGACGGCATTTATCGGTGTTGACCTTGATGTATGTGGGTGGTGAGGTGCTTGGAGAGGTAGTCGGCCCTGGCGAAGCACTTACCGCACATCTCGCAGTGATACGGGCGCTCCCCCGTGTGGATGCGCAAGTGCCTCGTAAGGTCGCTCTTCCCCCCAAATGCTCGTCCGCAGAACAGGCAGGCAAAAGGTCGCTCTCCAGTGTGCTTGCGCACGTGTAACTTCAGGTTCTCCTTCGACCTCACGCACTTGCCGCAGAAAGGACAAGCAAAGGACCTGGGAGGTCTCTGCCTCTCCCCGAGCTGCAGCAGTCCAATCAGGGAGGACTCTCCTCCTTCTGCAGAGTCCACGGTGTCGTCCTGGTCTGAACCCTCTGCAGGCCGTCCAACAGCCTCGTTCGAGCTGGTCACTTCTTCTCTCCTCTCTTCATCGTCCTCCTTCTCTCGATCCGAACCCCTCCTTGGGCTGTTCTGGATCCTCTCGAGGGTGTGGTTCAAGCGATGCTTCTTGAAGGACTTGAGATACCGGAACTGCATGCCGCAGACGTCGCAGGTGAAGAGCTTGTCAGCAGGTAACCTGGCCCTGTGGTTCTGCTCGCGATGCTTGAGATATGCTGAGCGATAGCGATAGCTCTGCCCACACTGGTCGCACCTGAAGGGCTTGTCATCCCTGAGCGGCTCGGGACCGCCGTGGCCGGGGTGCTGGAGGGCGATGTGCTGGTCGAGGAGCCAGGGAGAGGGAAAGCCGGCCAGGCAGACACTGCACCTGACCCCCAGCGCCTCGTGGGCCTGCAGCAGGCTCAGCACGCTCTCACCGTAGAGTCCTGCTAGGCCTGCCAGGGTCGGGAACTGGAACGGCGTGGAGCTCCTGCTGCTGCTGCTCATCTGGTCCAAGCTGCGGCTGCTCCCCGATGGGCCAAACTCTCCCTCCACCAGGCACACCTCCTGCAAGCACAGATAATTTATTATTCTCACTTAATAAATTGAAGCACTTATCATACATATACTAAGGTTTACAAAACCTCTCAACTAACTAGTTCTTACTGTAAAAGTTTTAAAGGAGAAGTTTGGAAGGGGGGAGGAAGGATTGCGGGTACCGAAATATTTCAAACAAGCAATCCGATTGTGCTGCTTATTTGGCCTAAATTTTGGGTCATCTTCAGGGCTAAGAAAAAACAAGGTATCAAGTTTAAAAAAAAGAAGTACGTTAAGTTATAAGCATGATGATAACAAGTAATAATAAACTAACTACATGAAATATAAAGGAGGATCAAATAATAAGAAATTTGATTGACCATAGACTTTGGAAAATAAATAACAACAGCCACCCCTCGTTCTTTTGATTACTGTTTTGTAAACTGGTTATCTATTTTTTTCTTAGCCCCTTCTAAGGATAGTATTCTCTCGGCGCTCTAGCCTGCTGGCCTACTAGTTAAATCTCCAGCCTGCTTGCCTACTAAGATTCTGAGTTCCAATACCTGCCCAGCTGGACATCATCTCTTCTTCACAACTGCGAGATCTGTCAGGCAGCTGGTCATCATTCCATAAAATGGCTGATCAGGACTTCATTGGAAGTCTTGACCAACTCTCACTCTCTCCCCTCCTCCTTCCCTCTCCAAAAAAATGAAAATCCAGCGGAATTGAAGAGAGTAGTTGATTATTTTCTGTTCTGCTTCTTGTTGACAATGAGAAAGCTACTTATTGATATTATTTTGGTAATCGGGTTATGATAAGGTTGTTCACATAATATTCTGTGCAGTTATTATCAGTTGTAAAGAAACCTTTTGTAGCCTTTATTAAAAATAAGTTCTCTTATCTCAGATACAGTGTAAAGGATGAGCTAGAGGTAGACATTGAATTAGCGCAATTGTAATTTATCTTGGCCATTATGTGTAGCTCTATTACTAAATATGTTAATATTGTTAACACCTGGTCAAATAAAATGTTTATGCTTCAGAAGAATATAATTCACGACTCAGAGCCCAATGTAGTTTTTAGATGCAAATTGTTGTAAAGTTCCAATGGCAGGTATGTACAAACTAACAACTTGAACTATGTAGAATCTTATCCCTTTGCCAAACAATAGAGTTAAATAATAATCAATTTATGGATTAGTACACCTGATTGAAATACTGATATGAAAATCAAAAGGCTAAAAATATTTAAATGCAGAAATATATTAATATGTTTGATAATGATGGAGTTTAGTTGACCGTTGAGAATATTAGATGAGGAAGATAGTTGGGGGTGCGCTCATTAAAGAGAAACACACATTAAAATAAGTAATATGTTTTAATGTATGCTTCTTTCTGATGACTGCACCCTCAACCATCTTATTCATGTAATATATTTGATTTGGTGGCCGCCTGAAGTACATGAAGAATGCTAACAGGGCTCTTCCTTAAGTTGTAATATGGTAGCTTGTAGTATGAGGGATATTGAATATAAAATGTGATTCAAAGGTTCAATGTACAAATGTTAACATAAAATTATCTATTTTTTGCTGCAATGCATGTATTTTCATCCTTGGTAATACCAGTCATACCATAAGGATCTGAAACATGTAATCACAAAAAGATATGGCAATTGCCTCTGGCTTTTTAATAAAAAAGTTATAAGACGAATCTATGGCAGTAAATGATAGAGCTGACTGATTGAGGGACTTTAAGGGTAGAAAGTACTCTCAACAACAAGACCTTATTAAAGCCAGAGGATGTATATTTTGCTCAGAGTATGTATATATGAGACAATTCCAAAAGGTACTATTGGGCTGTCCGGAAAGTTTGTAGAGAAATTTGGACAAAAATTAAAATTGATGAACAGCTTAAAATTTATTTATTTAATCTAAAAAATAGTTACCACCGGTAGCTGGTGTTGATTTAGAGAATCCATTTTTCATTACCAGTAACAACTCGTTTCAAAAATGGATCCTCCACATTTTTTTTCAGCAGCAAATCACAACATGAAATCCTTTCAATAAGGTTCCTTTCACTGAACTCATGGGGGACCCAAACGTCGTAACAACAGACATACCCGGCCATCTTTAGATGATCAAAAAAGGTCGATTTGTAGGCTCTTAACTATACAGCTATCTCACGGACAGGAATTCGTGGATTTTTTGCGATGACTGTCATAATATCCTCGATGTCAAGAGTTGAACTCTGGCCAGCCCAGGGTTGGTCTTCCAAATTGAAATCTCTTGATTTAAACTGCGAAAACCACTTCTGAACCATGCTATCAGCAATTGAATCGCTGCCATACATGGCACGAATTTTTCTTGCAGTTTGGACTGCGTTTTTCCTTGTTTTAAAAAAGACAGCCACAATATGCAGAAAATGAACTGAATCGTCACTCATGTTGGTTTGCAATAAACTACACTGCTGAGCCTTGATAAAGACGAATTTAGTGTGTAAACATAGTTAATTTCATGAGGATTGAAAGCATATAAATAAACATTAGCTTTGTGATTTATTTTTAGTAGAAAAAAAATCTACTAACGTTTCGGACAACCCAATAGATTGAGAAGATAGATGTATGAAAGGTAGGTAGGCATATGGAGAAGGCTAAAGAATGGAATGACAAACATAATTTAATTGTAATAAAAATAATACAGGAAAAAAATTAAAAATAATAAGTATAAATTATTCATGATAAAATAATAGTAAGTATAATTTGGGGAGCTTTAGATCGATTCATATAACTTATTTCTTTTTAAATGATTAAATAAATTTGGGATATATGCACTGTTATCATTTAATAAAGTATTTAAATGATATGGAAGGTCGACATGTATCAGTTGCCTAAAGTCTGTCAGTAAGTATTTTATGGTGATAGATACGTTACAGGAAAGTATTGGTGTTCTAATCAGTAAATGTTGATGGGTTATTTTTGAGTTTCCTGTTCTGAGTCTTGTTAATAAGACTTCCTCTCTTTTGTTATGTTGAATTGATGATTTCCAGTGAAATACTGTGTCTTTTATTTCCCTAAGTTTGTTATCCTTTTTTTTTTTGCTCCAATTAAACTGCCATTTGTTCATAATTAATAATTTTATAAGCCTATAGAGATCATTATGTGGAGTATCTAAGCAATCAGGTGGAGGAATCAATGACGCCCCCTCATCTGCTTGGCAATTGCCATGTATTCCAGCGTGGCCAGGGATCCAAACAAATAAATTTGATCGATTCAACCAATTGCAGAATGAGAATCCCAATGGGATGTGTTGTGTATACATTCTTCAGGAAAAGTAATGAGATTTAGGAATCAGTGAAGAGAATAATGTTGGTTTTACTCGCTCTGTAATAAGCTTCTCTAAGCCCCAGGTATATCGCAGTTAGTTCTGATGTGAAGGAACTACATTCAGGAGGAAGACTAGTTTGAACTGAGAGGTCATCAACTATTGCCGCGAATCCAACACTTGGTGCTTTTTTATGGTGCTATTTTCTCTTGATTAATGATGGAATTTGTAATTAATATTAATGGAGGGGATGTGCCAAGGTGGAAATTTTAAGAATGATTGCTGGAAAATTCGTGAGATTTCAAAACTATATTCACGTAATAGAATCTTTAGGCGCACATTAAAAGGTTTTGGAGATTTTTTCTTGGCTAGATATTTGTGGAATAATGGGTTTTCATCCGATTACAATGTTAGAAAATGAAAAAAAAAAAAAAATCAATTATAGTATAATAGGGATTGGTGGAGGAAACTGGAAAGGTTGGTGAGAGCAAAAGTTTAACTAGGGACTAAACATTAAGGAAAATGTACAGTTGGCTCTCTATATACTCCATCTCCATCATATCTGCTCAATGGTTAATATAATTGTTTGTGCCCCTCTGAAAATGTCAACCATTATATGACAGGAGTAGCAGGCAAAATTGTGAATAACAATTAATAAGAAAAACAAAATGTTCAACTTATAGAATACAACAAATACAAAAACTCTTTTCCACTCAAAAATATTTATTACAGCAAAATTACAAAATAAAATTGAAAGAAACAGTAGCACACTTTTAGTATGAATACAAATTGTTAATGTCTGCTGTGAATGAGGACATACATCATCTTTGTCAATTTTAAGCACTTTATAACACACTTAGTTGTTTTATAAACTATGATATGCATTAAAAAAAAAACAAAAAAAAAAACTAAATAAAATAAAAGTTATGTACATAAGAATATTATGCATGCATTATGTCGACAAATATGCATCCATGCAAATGTCGCTGAGAATCAAAAGGTTTGAGATATAATGTATTCCTCTTTTCATATGTATTTATGCATTTACATTATTTTTGGTTCAAAAACATAAAGAATAAAGATAAATTGAAGTAGGTTAGAGTGTTCTACTAGGTTTAATTTTGTTTCTTTAAGACACTGCCTTCATAATTAATACGTGGTGCTAAGATGGCACTGCCTCCTACTCCAAACTCTAAGGAACATTGCACATGTACCAGTAGGGGGGGGGGGAGTTATTCCTAAGCTGCTTTGTAGAAAATAACAATTACATTTTGACCTGGAAATGAGCCAAGTATTCATTTTAAATTCTTCACAATAATTGACCCCTCTGGATACTGAGTGCTACCGTTTTGCATAGCTACTTTAATAGCATATAAATAAATCAAATGTTATTTACAAAAAAAAAAAAAATCACCAACTGAATTGTATATAATATTATATAATGGATTCCTCTCCTTCCATATATGTTTACAATATAAATTAGCAAATATAATAATCATCATCACAAACTATCACAGTGGCCTGCGTTCGATTGGTTACAACATTGCCCAATAGCAGACTCTTTCAAGTTACAAAAATACAAAACACGCTGTGACAACTCTATCAAGGCAACCCACAGCCTGTCTCTTTCTAACCCTATTTTTTTAAACTCTTGCATATCCACTTTATAACTTCAAAACGTTCGACAATAATTACATTATTCTAACATTTTTTTATAATCTTTCTTGCTTCTTTTTTTTTTTTTAAAGCAATACTTAACACTCTAGAAACTATAACTTATTGCTGTGCAGTTTTTTTTTTTCTTTTTAAAATTAAAACTAAATCAGCCAATTTAGTATTGTTCTAATTATTTATTATTTAGGAACAAAAATTGTTAGTAAGTGTTCTGTAATAACTTGAGAAAAATATTTTTCCAAAATTCTCGTGTTTGATAACTGTCTTTAAACAAGAAAAACTATAACTAACTAAGGCTTGGTATAAACAGCTCAAATTTTAATGTACAATATCATTGAAATTGAAATATAAATTGTAAGATAAATATTTGGCCGTTTCCAAAAGAAGTTGATTTGATTTATTTCATTATTGTCTTTTACAACGTTTCGGCATCTAGTGCCATTTTAAAGTACCTGTAAAACAATTATATTTTTATTTTATCTCTATACTTTTTACATCTCATTTTAATATTTAAATTAATTATTTGGGTCTTTTTCATTTTAGGCAACCTGTTACTAAATTATGATAATGGTTATTTTATAAATTTAAACAGTGATTTATCTATATCAGATAAAATCATATGATTTCATATTTCTAATTCAATAAAGGTTATTATCGCAGTATGAGTTGGTGTATAAAGTTAATCTGTGCTCTGTATTTTAAAAATTAATCTGTTAGATTTATATTCAGTTTTGAAATCAAATAAAATAGCTATAAAATGTTTACAAAGAATAGGAGTTCTACACGGAAAAATGAAATGCAGAGAAAGACACTACATGAAAATAATTAACCGTAGGAAACGCATTCAGATTTGGAGATGCCAAAGACAGGGTTTAACCAATCCAGAAGTGCATATAAAGGTACATGGTTTGAAAACTGCAGGGTTTGAGCCCATAGAGCCATACTATTTATATATTCATGAGCCAATGTTTACAAGACATCTTTTTGTATGAAAGAGTTAGATATGTCAGCTGCTACCATCACAGATTGGAAAAAATTACATGAGGGAACTCTGTGCAGAAAATATAGTCCAAAATCCAATGAAGATGGGGGACCAGGAATGATAGTTGAGAAAAAGCTGCTTTTCAAAGAAGAAATACATGTGTGGAAGGTTATATCCAACACAGTGGGTTTTTGGAGGTGTTTGTCAGCAAAATAAAGAGGTATTTTTATATGTTGTTCCAGATATAAAGGTACATATATAATAAATAAATCATGTGTTTTCAATAATGATGTAACCTTTGTTGTTATTTAAATAACCACTATCATAACTTAGTAACAGGTTGCCTGAAATGAAAAAGACCCAATTATTTTATCTATCGTGTCTTTTTCTATTAATGCTTGCCCATCATGCATATTTATCCATATATACTCTTACACCGCTTCATCAGCAGTGACGTCCAATTAAGCTTGCTGTGTCAAAAATTTACAATTTTAAAAAGTCATGTTTTAAAAGAGTCATTATTTATTATATCCATTATTAAAAAAAGAGACGCAAAAACTCTATTTATTCTAAAATTATATTCACTAACTCAACATCTCATCGACCATCTGTAGGTGTTCTATGCATGACTAACTGGGATGTTAGAAATATCATAAAAATATAATTGTTTTACAGAAACGTAAAAGACGAAAACAAAATAAATCAATCAACTTCATTTGGAAACGGCCAAATATATCTTACAAATATTGAACCAAAAAAAAACTTAGGACAATGATAAGAAAATTGAAATATAAATTGTTTTTTATGAAATTCGATCTTTTCTAGTTCTTTGAAAATGGTAGATTTAATAACCAATCAAATTTTACTTCACAAATATAAGGATTCTTTGGATTACAGAAAACAATTTACTAGAACTGTTTTAATTATAAAAAAAACTATATGATTATAAGAGGAAAAATTATCAAAATAATTCCACCTATTGTTTATAAACTGAAAAATTGAAAATGAACAATGTCATGTAGATAATATTTAGAAAATTTGATTTTATTGAGTTATATTTTCTTAAGCAAATAAACGTCTTTCAAATTATTGGTTGAGCTTTTTATTATCATCGCTCATTTCAAATTGGGATATTATTTAGCAGCTATACCAAGCCTTTTGCCAAATACAGTTACAATTAATAGACTAAAATTATAAGTCACAGTTTTTTGTTTACCCCTAATTGTTATACAATACTTAACAATATTTAAGTGCAACAAATCATTAAATTAATTTAAATGTAATATAATTAAGTGTGTTATGTACAACAGTATAAGTTTGAAATAAAATATACATATTGATTCTGAATTGTATCTCTTCCTAAAACATTTAGCATCGATTTCATCTTTCACAATGGATAAAAACACAGGATGTGATTACACGAGTAAATATATTTTATTTTAATACTGAAGACAACAAAAAAAAAAAAAGTGGTGTAAAAGTTAAACTATTATTAAATACTTTTCAAATTAAATATTTTCTTTACCTACATAAATAGCTACATATTTACTTTTTTTTTTTCATTTTATTTTTTATAAAGTTAAAGAAAAAGGAATTGTACTTAATTGGTAAAAAACTAACTGAAACAGTGAAAAACTATTTTACAGCTTTATTTACAGCAAATTTTATTCTATATTCTTATTTGTATTTTTTTTAAATAATATTTTTTTAACTGACACTTTTATACAAAATATGATCGTGATATTATCTTTAGTCAAGCTAGGTTGTGTTGGTTTTAAAATAAAATAGAAGAGAATTAATTAAAAGTGTTACGATATTTTTTTCTCCGTTTAAATTTCATTAGTTATTGGTTTTAGAAAATTAACAATTTTAACATGATTAATACTAACTCTTGATTTTAACACATCATTTAATATTGAGTAGAACAATAAACTTCTGAACCAGTAGAAGTTCCCAATTTGAAGGAAACATATTATTTAACTCTTATTTATTGTGTTATTAATTTAATAAACAGAAAATAGTTTAACAGTAAATCAGTGAATTGCTATATCGAAATTCTATTTATGAATATATATCTTTTTTAATGATATATTAGTTAATATTGATGGTTTTATATATAATTCAGTTTTAGTTATTCAGTTAAAAACTAAAATGACAGCTTTAACAATCCAGCAATGCTCAATATCATACCAACTTGATAAAAACATTTACTCATTGGTAATATTAAATATTATTATTAGATTTAAAAATTTGGAATGGAATTAAAACAAACATAATTTTAAAATAAAATTTACATTAGAAAAGTTACTAAATTTGTATTCAACATTTTAGAGACAACAAAAGTTTTCGTTTTTACCCGTCATAATGAAAGAATATTCCAATACTTTACACTTTGATAATTTAAAAGAAAAGATTCAAAAACTGGTTGGAAGATCAGTTCATTATTCTCTCGACGAATAAGTCTTGAAAATCCGTATTTACTCATATTCAAGGTGAGGCACTAGGTATGATAAAATGCAGCTTAAAATTAAATAAGTACACAATTGTTTAACGTTACGGAATGCCCTCAACGAGATGCCTGTCAGCCCATAGCCATTTCCTAAACAATACATCACAGAATAAAATTAACAATTAAATTCAAGACGAGCGAACTTATCACTCCCGACCCTGTTTCTTTCCAGCTCAAAATATCACAGCCTACTTCGCGTTAACAGCCTAGTGGGGGAGAGGGAGGAGGAAGGGGGAGGGAATCTCTTTATATCCTTTAAAAATTAAACTTTGTAACTTTGAATTCGACTAACCGTCAAGCACCAAGATCCGACACACAGCTAGTTTCTTAAAAAAAGTACTCGCATCTTCATAAATAATTTTAAATACTCTATATCAATCAGAACGTTGATTTCTAAAAGGAAATATGTCCATTCTAATAAATTTTAGGAAAAAAAAAATTTATTTGATTCTATTTTTATCAAAATCTAGAAATTGTTTGTACTATAAATATCATATTATTATTATATTATGGAAGGAAATATCCTAGTATGATATGAAACAAATATATAATTAGTATCTTTTGAAAAATAACTAAATTTTTTAATAACGTTTATGAAAAATGTGTTTTAAACATAAATTTGAATGGACAATTTTGATATAACTGAACCAATCAGAATAAATATATGTCAAAATATCAATTTTGTACATTTTGGAATAAATCTCAATTTTTGTTTAAATTCACAAATTATTTTTTCTATGAAATTTAATAACAACAAAGTTTTTAAACTTTTCCTAATCTATCTTTTCACTGTGGAAAAAATTACCTTTTGAATTTAGTTATAACAAAAACAATGCTATTTTGAAATAAGACCAACTCATTTCTATTTTTCTTCATCAGATTTTTCAACAACACACAACAATTACTACCATTTAATTTTCCAATATAAATATATTTTATTTTATTTTCAATAACTTCGGTTTGATAATTCAACTTTCTAAAATAAAAATTGAATGAAGCAACAATAAATTATTTAATTAAAACAAAATTATCAATCACTTACAACACTCAAAAAATTTGATCATGTAACCAACCATTCAGGTATGTAATTTTTAAAACTAATGAATTATTATTTAATGCCAACTATATTAGTCATAGAAACAAAATTACTAGCATCGCCTTAAAATTTACTAAGAATGTAGGTTTCTTTAACAATCATTTATCATTAGCAATAATTTAATTTAACTTGGATATGAGAAAATACGGCTTTGTAAATTAAAGTAGAATGTATTTACATAGTTTCAATTTATAACAAGTTTTATACACTCTTTAATATTCTTATTAAGACATATTGAATTATTATAAACTCTCTGATACGACCTTGATCATGATCAAGATGACCTTGGAAGCAGAGAGAGCGTAGGCTACTGTTACCATGGCAGCAGTTGCTAAGCGATGTCCTATCTATTGCGCATTAGTCGACTACTAATATTCTAATTTTGTAGGCAGGAATAGTTTTTTTTATAGGTTAATATCAATTAATTGTTTATAATTTTTATTGGATTTCGTAAAGAACTCTCCAATTTGAAGCACCTTGAGGGCACTTATGAATTTGCAATGCTATGGCCCCGACTAGATCTTATTACGTTTTAGTAAGCCGAAATAATGTGAACCTCTATACAAAAATAAACCATTATAAAGAAGAAAACAATGTGCAAAAAAAATTTTTTTTTTTTAGTTTAAAAATAAAATTTATTAAAAGAATAAATAAAATCTTAAAGATTTCTTGATAAACTATAACATAGCTTAAAGCTATTTTCCAGAGTCAGACTCTGTCAGGAACAATAAAGTTAAACCTAAACAACAAAGTTTAAAACGGCTTACGCTTTGTTTTAAATTATTCATGTTAATAAAATATATTAAATAATTAATAAATGATTAAGCAGATAACAACTTCATTTCATTACACTTTCCAAATATTCTTATTTCGAGACATTTTAAAAGTAAGCAATGAATGATGTATTAGCCAATTTTATGAGCTTGCAGTTAATAATTTAACGGTTGATATCTCAATTTTCAATATAGATATTTTCTTAATGACCTTTTGATAAAATTAGATTGTATTTTGTTTTCACTAATGTAAAAATAAACTAAGATCAAATACCATATCATCAGTATTACAAATTTTCAAAATAGTATAAGTAATGGCAAATACAGTACAACATTTATGACAGTATCAACAACAGTAACACATGACATAATAAATAAAAACCCATAAGAATAAAGCTTAAAATATAAAAAGTAATTTATTCCAATAAAAATAGCATAATTAGATCTATTTTCAAATAATATTTAAAAAATCAAAACATAACATTTATAAACTAATTTTTCTTAAAAACACATATTTTATTACAAACACAAGTTTTGTTACTGTTATCTCTTGCCATCACTATCAGAATATTGCTACATCGTTTTCATTGCAAACTTTTTAAATGGAATCGAGGAGACACAAGAATTCTCGTAAACCATCGTTTAAAATTATCACTATTAATGAAACTTGTTTGACAATGAGAACATTAATAGTAGTAATAAAACTGGAGTCAAGGGGAGGGAGAAGTCCGTGGTAGGTAAAGAGGTTCGGAAGGTATCTCGAAAGGCATCGGTCGCGGGAGGCAGACTGGGTCCACAGAGAGGTCGCACGGCATCTGGGTCATCTCCTGGTTCCTCCTCTCGTCCTCTGGACTGGGAGAAGAGAGGAACTTCCTCACATATTTTGGATAATGAGTCTTCTCGTGAGCTTTCAGTATCGTAGATCGGGAAAAAGTTTTGCCACAAAGGGAACACCTGAATGGGCGCTCGCCGGTGTGTACCCGACAGTGGTCCTTCATGTGGTGGCGTAGCTTGAAAGCCTTCCCGCAGAACTCGCACTTGAACGGACGGTCGCCAGTGTGCGCCGGGAGGTGACCAATCAGAGAGCCCACATCGGGGAACGTCTTGCCGCAGAACTTGCAGAGGGCGCCGGGGACCTCAGCTTTAACCCCTTGGTACGCAGGAAGCTGCTGCGGCAGGAGCTGCTCTCGGTACTTGAGCGTCTCCAGGCTGTGGGAGAGGATGTGGCGCGTCAATTTGCTCTGGTGTGGGAATATCGCTCCGCAGTACATACACGAATACACTGCCCGATTCTCACCATCGTTATTGTCCTGCAACCAAACGAAATCACCATCAACTTCATCGACTCCTTTCATTATTTCTTTACAATGGGATAAAATAGCTGACAATATAAATAGGATAAAAGGGAAGGTAATTTCTATGTTTCGTTTAGATTTTGAACTGTTCAGAAGTTGACGCTCATTTTGTTTGGCTGCAATGACAAAAATGAAACCCATGACCCACTCTTAACATAATAATAGTCATAATGAGAAAACACATTCATCACAAATAGTAATAAATAAAAAATAACAGAAATAACTTGTGGCATCATAATAAAACAAAAAAAAAATTATATATATAATGATATATATAGATATTAGAAGAAAAAAACAAAAACAACGCACAATCCAAAATTGGCCAAAAATGTAGGTCAACTTCTTTTTCAGCAAGGCAAGGTAATGAATGATGAGATATAAGAAAAGCATGCTACCATTTGCGGAGACATGTACCATCACTAAAATCTTTATTAGAAAAACCATTTATCATATTTTCCAAGGATTTAGGAACTATCATGCTCATTACTGACTAGCCAACGTGCAAAACATGCCAAGCTATCTTTATTGGGAATATCTTTGGGATTACTATGTTTAGCATTATTAGGATATATTGAAAAATATTTAAGTAAATAAACTTACTGGATCGTGTGGGTGCCGGTAGTCGCAAGAGCTTTCTCCTGTGTTGCTTTTGTTTTCATCTCCTCGATCCCAATCCACTTCTTTTTTTAATGACTAAAAACAATCAATACAAAACACACATCATTCAATGTTCAAGTAAGAATTTATAATTGGCATAACATTAATGTAACTTACATTTTTTATATAAATAAACTTTAGAGCTAAAGTTGCTAAATTTTGATAAAACTCAACTAAACTTTCTCCTCGAAGCACTCAGAGTTCTCATTATTACATCTTTCTTAATTTTTTTGTCAAAAAAAAAAAAAAAATTTAACTAAATAGATAAAATATAAAATACATGATTATGAAACAACAAAAGTGCAACTTTTAACCGATTTAATTTAAAAAATAATAATAATTTCAAAGGTAAAATTGCTATGCAATGTAGGTAATAGGTTGCCTTGGACATTATGATCATATCAAGTTTTTGGCATGTGCTGCCACCTAGAGCCTGAAGGCTTAAGAGTGGAGTTAAAAAAAAAATTATTTGACTTATTTTTTATTTATTAGTTGAATAAATATTATAAAACACAAGAATATATTTTTTTGGATACCATGTTATTAAATATAAATAAATAAACATTAAGAGGGATATATGCATATCAGAATTAAGTCCCAATCGTGAGGAGTGACAGATAAGATGGTTGGGTTACATGCTCAGGTAATTAATACTGTCCTGACTGGAACATGTGGAACCAATCCTGAAAGGAGAGGAATCAATAGATGTGGAGGAAGGAAGAGAATCAGAAATAAGAAAACGACTGTTATCACTTAATTACTTTCCGAAGTACTTAAGTTCTCTTTCGTGTAATTATTATTTTTTAATATTTAATGTTAAGCGTACTCATGATGTTAATTAAATCATGTTTTCTGTGATATTTGTCGAATTTCTGCATTAACATGCCATTGATAATTGCTCAATAACAAACTTGTGTTATAGCAGCGCTATACTGCTGTAGTGTGCCATATTGTTTGGTGGATAAAACATATTGGTTATTTCTGTTTAAATAAACATATTTTAATATTATTATCTTTTATAATATCAATTTTTATTAATTAAATAGCAAAATAAACAAGAACACCTGATCCGTAGAAAAATAATATAGAACTTTTACTGGTTCCTTCCCGGTCTTAAATTTAGTTTGATTATCATATAAAAAAAAAACCTGTACCACTACAACCCATAAGGGCCTTATCAGTCGCGCTTTCCCAATTATGGGACATTATAGAGGATTCGCCCAGGGTCTCCATACCTAGGTCCCCTGACTGAATTAACAGAATAAATAATATTTCTGCCACAGCCGGGATTCGAACCCAGGACCCGGAGCACAGCAGACTAGTGCTCTATCCACTAGACCACGCCGCTCCCTTTTTGATTATCATATAATCGATAAAATATTAATATATCAAACAAAAAAACAAAACAAATGTTGTTTTTTGCAACATTGATACTAGAGTTTTCAACAATAAAGGAGATAAGAAAAAAATATATAGCAAACAGCCCAGATGATTGATGAAGGACATTATTAATTTTTACATTGCATCTACTTTACTTAATCATGTTGATAAAATTATAACAATAAGATTTAGAATTGCAGAAGTTTCAACAAGAAAGTGAATGTTGATATAAAAGTAGAATTGATTCAATAATGAAAGATTTTCGTACTTCCTACAAAATGGATAAAGCATCATAAAAATCATTGTTTCAATTATCGATTATTCTTGAACAATTGTTTTGTAATAATGGTATTTATTTACATGCCTGATAGGGCATGTGTATGTTTTTGTCAGCCTATTGATAGCTTTACACACTTAGCTGACGATGAACATAACCTGTTATAGTATGGGTGTAACATAACAAAAAAGTAATTTCAGTACAGCTGTTTTTAAAAATATTTCTTTACTTACTGAATGTTGCTAAGGATACTACCAGGCCTGGCAGCTAGCAGCCGTTGCCTTGACTACATTGCTTTGTAAAAGCAAACATGTACATTTTTAAATAAATTTATTAATAGAGTAACATGAACATTAAAATAAGAATGCTGAAACTTGCTACAAATTGTTCATTATACTTCCTATATAATAATTGATTAAATATCTGAAGTTTCCTGCATCGGTTTTAGTAAATGGAAGGGAGGGAATGTTTCAAAAACTATTATTTTTATCGCAAACATTGTAAGTAAAAAAGTTAACTTTGAAAATATAATAACAATGATTCTATAGAAAAAACGCTGAAAATTATCACACAATGGTTTATTATTTCTAAATAACTATATTAGGGTATAACTGTTTATACAGATAGTTAAAGGCAATTAACAATATGAAAAGCAATATATAATTCAAAGACAAATGGTCTATCACCACTGCTAGTTTCGAATTTTTGGTATTTATTTATTCGAACTGTGGTGGTGACTTCATCTTGAAAATATTTTCGATTGTTCCCTATCTTCAATAATAACAAAGTTTTAGAAGAATTAAATCTCTTCTAATTTGTGAGTATTTTTTTCTCTTCTTTATAAGGCTTTACTGATTCTGAAACTCTATGCACATTTTTTAAAAAATAACTGTGTTAAGGGCGTATATATAGGTGACATTTAAATTTTTTTTTGTTTTTATATTTTATAATTATTTGCGGTTTCTTGGTTAGAAAACTCTACTAAAAATTTTCTTTATCTTCAAAAATAACTGAGTTATTGAATTAAACAACTTTTAATCTGCTGCTATTTTAAAACTAATCGGACGATGTCAATGTCTAGGTGTTAGGATCATCATTCAATGTAATATTATTTTTTTACTAAAAAAAAAAAAAAAATGGTTCAGTAGTTTTCGGAGAAAAGCCACAGACGGCAGTTGCTAGCATGCCAAAGGTCACAGGTTTAAACCCCCAGGTGGTCCTAGGATTTTTCAATGGGAGTAAAAAAATCCTTTGTTATGCTCTCCTTTGAAAGGGACGTAAAAAGGTGGTCCCTAGCCCGTGGGATGTCAGGTACTCGTTTAAAATCCCTATCCTAATTAAATCTGGATAGGAAAAATTAAGTGCTCCCACTGTAGCACTGTCCGATTAGCCACAGTAGCATAAAGTGATGTTAAATAAACAAAGAAGCAAAGAGACCAGGGAAAGCCCATGTGAAGTAAAAGAGGGAGTTGGGATGGTTCAGCGAGTCCTGGCAGTTTTTTTGAAGCGAGGCCCACCGGGCGGAGAGGAAGACCTGGTCTGTGGAAATGCCACATCACGAGGGATGATGGAAAGAAAGGGAAGTCTCTGAGTTCTATGAAAGTGGTATTTTTATTGAAATCACTAGTAAAATACGCTAGGAACTTATTTTACAGCCCAATAGAATTTCTTCAATTTTGTTTATTATAATGTTTGCGACAGAGTTAATTTATGAGCTTTTTAACAGTTATTTGAGGAAGAACAATTTGTGACAAGTTTAAGCTTCCTTTTTTTTTTTTTTTTAATGTCCATGTTACTGTACTAATAAAGTTGTTAAACAAATTTAACATTTTATGTGTACAAAGCTAATGCACAGTAGTAAATGAAATGGCTTCCAGCAGTCAGGCATGGTACATCCATATCAACATTCAAAGAGAAAAGAAATATAAAAAATTCAGCTGTACTGAACTGAATGGCAAGAAGACGTGGCTACTATCCGTAGCCATAGCTACCAGCTGATAAGAGTGAGAACCCACCAGAGGGGCGTCCTGGACCGGAGGAAGACCCGATGGCCCGGGCTGAGGCTCCGGCTGTGACGGTGGCGACGGGGGGTGGGCCACGGTCATATCCGACGGCCCACTCTGGACTGACTCGGTGTCTTCTTCTTGGGGAGCGCTGGGCGGAGGGCTGGGGCCTGCTGGAGGCGGTGGGGGGGTCCTCTCTCCCTCCCCTCCGCTGTTAGGCTTCAGCGCGGTCATCTCGGCAAGGCCTTTTACCTGCAACAAAAGAACTCTACAGTAATGCTTATCAAATAGGCTAAGTGACATCTAGAAGGACAACTCCTGTCTTAGGTTACCGAAGGCAAGGAATAAAGGCATTTCTTAGCTGATTGAGGTAATATAGTTAAATGATTTTTAACCTAATGGATCTGCCTCAACTAAAATCCTTTTTGAAGTGACAAAGGTTGACTGTGTGTATATATGAGAGAAGTTGGTTCAGAGTGCAGCCAATATAACACACAATTAAGGGTAAACTAAATTAAGTTTACGCTATCATTAAGTTAGTATACACAAGTACGCTTAATTTTGTGTTATATTGACTGCACCCTGAACCAACTTCTCTCATAAAATCCTTTTTAATATGGAGAGCCATCTGAATCAGCCTTCCCCAAACAATTTTTCACCTAATTGGTTTGCCTCAACTAAAATCCTGACCACACCCTTGCCATCTATATCAGTTGGCTATTTCAAACTAGAAAGGCCTACCGAATCATTGGAGTCATCAACAACAAACAGGACTGCAAGACCTAGTCCTGCCATAAATATTGTTACAAGGAAATATTACTGAGCCTTTCCTGGCACAATAGTACTAGTCAATAGTTATAGATAGGATCGTAAAAGTAACATTTTGGCAAATCATTATTTCTTCCGTGAGCCATCTATGCTGATCAGAGGACCCACTGAGCCTCTTTAAAGTGGATACTCTTTATTGAAGATGATTCCTGCCCAATCAACTCCTTGCACGAGTGCTGTCCCAGAAACAGAAGTCTTTGTACTTAAAGAAACTGAATCCAAGATGTTTCATGAGTTTATTATTGAATTATATCTATCTAAAATGAATCAACTAATGGCAAATTTATCCAAGAGAATAATAATAATATATACATAACTACGGTTCAAATATTACCTCATTCAACCATCACAGCTTTTGTAAAGAAATCAAATAAAAACTGATACAATAACTATAAGGTTTTCAAAATTCAAACAAGCCTAGGCCAAAATGATTTACATGCATTTACTATTATACTCGCAACAATAAAACAAAAATATTACCACATGCTTCTTGATATCTTAAGACTACATATCACATGGGAGGACACACATGGAAAGTATAAGTTTAGAAACAGGAAATAAATAACAGATTAAAATTATTTGCAAAAGCAAATATATATTTTCATAAGTAGAAATAATCAGGAGTCAGTTGTGTGAAAAATATTTTTCACATGACTGACTCCCAATTATTAGTACCTATAATAATTTCAATAGTCGACCATACATCCTCAAATACCTTGTTTTGCCTTGATACCGATGATTCAACTAGATTTCTGGACATCTTAGCATTTAGTATCACAGGAAAAGAAGCACTTATAGTAGACCTCACAATCAGATATAAGGCAAATGATCAAGCAAATGATGATACATGTTATAATTATAATTAAAAATTAAATATAATAATTGTGCCTATTGTCCAAGATCCATACCCTGAGAGTCAATAAACTTTTAATTTAGTAAATATTGTTTTAATCAATTTTTTTCTTGAGGTATATATTGTAATATACCCATTTTTTAATTAAAGTATTCATTCATTTATTATTTAAATATTAAGTTAGGCAGGCTAACAATAAGATAAAAAGTAAAATGAAAATTGAAATAACAGCTCTTATTTGGATGTTTGTTTCCAAACATAGCATCCATTTTGGATACTAGGGGGAAGTCCTAGCAGGTATAGAAAAAAAAAAAAGAAAATGGCAGGTAGAAAAAAAGTTAATCAGTGTTGGGGTTTGGAGCTGAAAAGGGGGAGGATCTGCTGCTGTCTGAACATGAAGAAGAATCATTGTTAGCCTGAACATGTATTATTTTTGTAAGCTATATTACAATTAAAAGTTAAATAAAAAATTGTGCCTGATTGTCAAGAACCCATCCCTGAGAGTAAATGAATTTTAATGAAGTAAATAATGTTTAATTAATTGTTTCTTTGAGGAATAATTTAAAATAGAATATTATAATATTTTAAAAAATAAGAATATTATAATATTAAAAAAAAGTATATAACAATATATATGGGATCAAGATGTACCACATATACTTTTTGCGTACAAAATGCATTCACATTTACCTAAAAATTGAGGCTAGCAATGAATTAAAAATACGAAAACTTTTCAAAAGTACACAAAACAAAATTACTTATTGATAGAAAAATATTATAAAAACAAAAAACCAAAGAGGCTGAGCAAACTACAAACCAAGGAAGCGAAAATGCTTTACCAAAGATAAATATTTGTCGGAGAAAAGACCCCCTACCTTACCTGAAGGCTCTCGGCTGTCTTGAGCAACGCAGAGAGTCTACACGTCTCGACGGAGACTTCGCCGCGGTACATGAAATCCACGAGCGTCCTCAGCTCTGCAAACCCCACGTCTTTGAGGATCACTATCGGGTGACGGTTTGGGTGGTCTAGGAAGAGGGACCTGCAAACGATTCAAACGTTAACTTATCTACACTTAATTATTTCTATTTGTAACAATTATAATAAATTCAATACTTCAAAGTAAGGTTTAATGATACCACAAATGATTAAAACTTAATGTGAAGTGGGAATGGATGACTGTGTGTAATATAGGAGAAAAGTTAATTCCCGGTGCAGTCAAATGAACACTCAGTTAAGTGGAAACTTAATTCATTTGTGCCTACGTTTCGGCTTAAATTTCAGGCCTTGTTTGTTTGTTTATTTATTTAACGTCCCTTATTGCTGCTGTGGCTAATCGGACGATGCTACCGTGGGAGTGATAAATTTTGTCTATCTAGGTTTAATTAGGATAGGAATCTTTAAAAGTACCTGACATTACACAGGCTCAGGACTACCTTTTAATGTCCCTTCTGAAGGGTGGCATAACTAAGGATTTTTTACTCCCATTAAAAAATCCAAGGGCCACCTGTGGGTTTGAACCTGGGACCTTTGGCATAGGAGGCTGTTATGCTAGCCACCCCATTTCAGGCCTTCTTCAGGGCTATAAAACAAAATATAAAAACCAGTTGTCATCATCATCAATCAGCTCTACAACCCATCACTGGGTCCTGGTTTCCTCAAGTAGCTTTCGCTAGTTGGTAATAACCAGTTGTAGAATACAATATATAAAGATGATAAGTAAAAGAAATTATATTATTTATATATCTTTTTGCTCCTTTTTATTGTATTTATATTGTGTGATTGGTGCCATATTCTTTATTGTGTTTATAATTATCATTATAATTTCTTTTATTTATCATCTTTATATATTGTGTTTTAGAACTGTTTATATTATGTTTTATATCCCTGAAGAAGTCCTGAAACGTAGGCACAAATAAATTAAGTTTCCACTTGATTGAGAGTTTATTTGACTGCACCTGGAACTAACATCTCTATTTTAAATCTTAATCACAGGAGTGCTGCCATTGGGTAGTTCTTCTTCAAGTTTGTATCACGCCATTTAACGTTTGTCACATTTACTTGTTGTACCTTGAAGTACAGTTGTAAATTTCAATAAATGATGTTAAAAAAAAAAAAAAAAAAAATCTTAATCATTAAAAAAGTTTGTTAATAACTTTTTGAAGCTTTTGGCCACTTTGGTGCCATATTCCTCTGATAAATAGATTCATAGAAATGGAGGCTGATAATTATACTTCAACACTAATTTATTACAATGAATTATGTTTTGGCTATAATGCCATCCTCTGGTGCAAGAACATTTGTTTATATCTTAAGGTGAGTGGGTACTTGCACCCACTAGCCTTATCTCTGAATTTAATTTCAATTTTTAAAAAACTTATTTCTTGATATTTACAACTGTATTGTACAACACAACTAGTAAATAGGCTAAAAGAAATTAGACATGAACAAGATATGTAGAGATGCTACCCATCGGCACCACTCTTAAAAATATTCTAAACTAGAAGGTCTCGAAGCCATTTTCTTTTCAGACGCCTCAGAGGATTATCAGGTATTGTAGAGGAAGAAAGGATTGAAACTAATGGGTTAGAGTGGGAATGTAGTTTGTCATGAAGAAGAGGTATCTGGTTAAGGCCAAATCAGTAACATATGGAATATTAAGGTCATGATGGATGAGTTTGTTCAAAACAAAGTAGGGAGCATTGAGGATTTTGGATAACAAGGATTGGGTTCAAGAAGAATTCAATGGTTTAGTAGAGCCCCCAAGCTTAACTCCGTAGGCCAGATAGTCATGTAAATTTAGGTTTGTATTTTAGTGGAAGATTAGAACGTTTGTCTTGTAAGTGTTGAAGTAGCCAAAAACGTCTAGCAGTTTCTTGTTGTTTCAGTCTTACATGAAGATTCCAAGTAAGTTGTATGTCAAGATGGAGCCCAAGGTGTCTGATCTGTCCAATTGGGACTAGAGGAGAGTTACTAGATAGCTGTAGGGCAGGAAGTTATAGGTTTACGACAAATGGTAAAGGGCATTTCATGACCAAATTTTTAACACCATTGCTCAAGGTCTCTGATGTGGGATTGAAAAGTTTGGGAAGCAGAATTTGGGTCATTATTTATTGATAACATACAAGTGTCATCAGCATAGGTAAAAAGGAAGGTGTGAGGATGGGTTGGGATATCAGGAACACCAGCAGCCTGTGAAAAAAGAGACAAATTGGAATTATTCTGATTTATTTTGAAGGATCTGTCAGTGAGATAGGACTGGATAATGTGGAAGTATGTAGGAGGAAGGAATTTATGGAGTTTATAGAGCAATTCTGGGTGCCAGACTCGGTCAAAGGATTGTTCTCCTAATTTACATTTAAATATGAATTTAATTCAGACATGAGGCCCAGGGTGTAAGTACCCACTCACCTTAAGATACTAAAAATTGTTTTTGCTCCAGAAGATGGTATAATAGCCAAAACATAGTGCATTATAATAAAATGGTGGTGAAGTAAATTTATTTATAATTTATGATGTCTAGGGGGTCCATGAGATGTCTGGGGAATAATTTTAAATTACTTTATCAGAAAATATTTGTAAAGCCTTGACTCTTAATAAGAATTAGAAATGTTCTATAGAGACAAATTTAACATTTTTACAGATATAACAACTGATATAACAATATTACACATGACATAATTAACAGCTAATGATCACTGACAAGTGGCTGCTACTGCACAATAACAACCTTAAAATTGGTCATTTTCTACTTATCAAATTTGACAAGTACAAAATGGGCATTACTGCCATCCAGGAGCTAAGATGGACTGGCAAAGGAATCCTCAAGAAGAAGCGGCACATCATATACTACAGTTGTAATGAGAGAGAGCACACGTTTGGAACTGGATTTGTTGTGAGCAATTCTCTGGTATTGGGCTTCGAACCTATCAGTCCACGAATGTGCGTATTGCGCGTTAAAGGGAGGTTTTACAACCTGAGCATTTTGAGTGTCCATGCACTGACTGAAACATCAGACGAAGAGGTGAAAGATGAGTTCTACGAGGCACTAGAACGAGCTTTCGACTCGTGCCCCGGTCATGATATGAAGATTATTGCAGGGGATCTCAACGCTAAAGTAGGCCGAGAAGAAATATACATCCCGACTGTTGGTAGACACAGCCTTCACGAAAGTACTAATGACAATGGACTGAGGCTCATCAACTTTGCTGTCTCCAGAGATCTTTTTATAGGAACTACGATCTTCCCTCACAAACGCATTCATAAAGGAACTTGGACTGGAGCTACTGTGAACCAAATTGATCACATCATAATAGATAAAAGGCATATTAGCTCCCTCACAGATGTTTGAGTGTATCGTGGCGCAAATGTAGACTCCGACCACTACTTCAGCATTGCTCATATTATAGGCAGAATCAACACCTCAAGATCAAGATCTCAAATATTAAAGAGAAAAAGATATAATCGGGATAAGCTGTTTGATCCAACAGAAAGGATGAAATTCATGAAAGCAATGGATCAAGTGCTCTCCACATCTGTCTATGATGAGAACGATTTAAATGGACAATGGAATAAGAAACGATCAGCAGTATCCGAGGTGGTGGAGAAGATATTAGGAGAAGAAGAAAGGAAATCGAAATCTGCATGGTTCGACGAGGAATGTTCGCTTGCAACAAAGGACAAAAATAATGCATATGAAGCACTGACTGCAAGACACACGGTTGAAGAGTATAGGAAAAGGAGAAGAATGGAGAAATGACTTCATAAAAGAAAGAAAAGATCCTGAGAGAGAAAGAAACTAGAGGCAGCTGAAAGGCTCATATCTATTGGTGATACCAGAAGATTCTACGCCTCAGTCAATCAAAGCAGGAAGCCCTTTAAGCCCACCCACTCAGCCTGCAGGAATCGCGAAGGCAATATAATATTTGAGAGGGCAGCGTGAATGAATATATGGAAGGAACACTTTGCGAATATTTATGCAGTACATCAAGAGGAGAATGAAAACAACTGACCTCAACTCTACAGGATAGGGACGTTGAACCACCAGATGATGAAGAGGTAGCTGATGCTTTGGTAGGGTTGAAACACCACAAGGTCCCAGGGGCAGACAATCTACCAGCTGAGTTGCTCAAGTACGGTGGCGAACATCTGAAAATAGCCCTGCACAATCTGATTATGGACATCTGGGAAAAGAAAGATATGCCATCGGAATGGAGGAAATCTTTAATATGCCCCATATTTAAAAAGGGGGACCCATTTGATTGTGGAAACTATCGGGGCATAGCCCTTCTACCGTGCGCTTACAAAGTCCTTTCAGGCATTCTGTTTTAACGGCTTCTTCCACACGCAGAAAGAGAATTAGGCTCTTACCAATGGGGGGTTAGAAAAGTAAAATCCACAACAGACCAAATATTTTGCCTCAGGACTATATTGGAAAAGGGACATGAGTTTTGTATAACCACCCATCATTTATTCATGGACTTCAAAGCGGCATATGATAGTGTGGATCGAAAGGGTCTCTACGAAGCCTTGAGACAGCTGAACGTACCTGAAGGCCAAATAAGACTGATCAAGATGACCATGACAGACCTCGAATGTGTTGTACAAGTGCAAGGCGATCGCTCAGAAAGTTTTTTGTCCAGAAAAGGAGTGCGCCAGGGTGATGCCCTAGCATGTCTACTCTTTAACCTGGCTCTAGAGAAGGCGATAAGAGATTCAGAAATTCAGACTACAGGGAATATTATAAATAGAACTGTACAGCTCCTAGCATACGCCGACGACATCGATATAATTGGACGCACAAAGAAGTCAGTCAAAGAGGCATTCCTAACTCTCGCAGAAGCAGCAAAAAAATTTGGTCTAGCGGTAAACCATGATAAGACCAAGTATATGATTGCTGAACAACGCCCAAGACATCCTGGGGAAAAGGTGAAATTTGGAAATTGTCTCTTCGAATGGGTCTCTGAGTTTACATATCTTGGCTCAAAAGTCACATGCGACAATGCCATTGAAACGGAGATCAAAGGAAGGATGTTGGCCGCAAACAGATGTTACTTTGGTTTGAGGCAGCATCTTTCAAGCAGGTCAGTGACCAGGAAAATAAAAGTCACTTTGTACAAAACATTGATTCGCCCAGTCCTTACGTATGGAGCGGAGACATGGACCATGGCAAAAGAAATGCACCAGAGGTTGGCCGCATTTGAGCGAAGGATACTCAGAAAGATTTTTGGACCGGTGTTGGTTGGTGGAGAGTGGAGGAGAAGAAAAAATGAAGAGGTTTACAACCTTTTTGGAGAGCCTGACATTGTTTGCGTCATCAAGCGACATCGCCTAAGATGGGCTGGACATGTGGCCAGGATGGAGGAACACTCCTAAAAGATTATTGACAGATATAGTACGTGGCCGGAGGAGAGTTGGCCGCCCCCGTCTTCGATGGAGTGACTGTGTGGCCGAGGATGCGAGGAGCTTAGGAGTCCACAACTGGATGGCTGCAGCACAAGACAGAGACTTCTGGAGGTTGCTTGTTGAGGAGGCCTGGACGCGTCAACGTGTTGTAGCGCCAAACCAATAATAATAGTTTTCTACTTATCAAAAATAATAATATTTAAGGACAGGTGTGACACATAAACAAATGAACAATATTAGATTTTTTAGGAGTATTTGAAGAAATATCTATCTTGTTTTAGGTTTAAATTTTAGTAATACAATGTTTTGCAGACTGAAGTAAACTCTTAGAGCCTGGTTATTTTTTTGTTTTTCATTTTGATTGCCATATTTGATCATTTATATCATATTTAGTTTCAGTAAGGGTTATTTCGCATGAACTGTACGTGTACGGTGTAGCCCACTAAAAATCTACAGATATACACTCACTCAAAAAAGTTTCTATACAACATGCTATTAATTTGCAGGGCTACTTATTTTCAACTTGACCATTTCCTAATGTACAATTGATTAAAACTAATATTAGATAAAAAAAATTTATTTAATAATTTTAATTTTAATATTAATAACAAACGAGGCAGAATGTGATTTGCTAATGATAGGTCAAAAATGTTTCCATACACTTTCGATATTAATCCTACTTGTTGTACTATGACCCTCTTTCCAGAGTTATCTTTATAAATTTGATCTCTATACTTAACTCTTAGTTCAGTATTAGCTTTACTTGTGCCTGGGAAACTGATTAACTTTCAAAATGCACATTCCTCGTTATTTGGGAGAGCTTATGGTTCATTACCAAAAACAGAGCTTATTTCAAAGAAAAATTGTACATCTATTGAATAAGTCACATGCTACTGTGCAGTATGTACTAAAATGACATAAAGGGTTAACATCTTTGGAGGATACTACCATGTACTGGAAGAACTAGGAAACTGGAGAATCACCACAGGCGATCTATCCTTGCTGAAGTCCATGCAGATCCTCACAATATAACAATCTCAATGGCCATCAGAATAAATAGTGATTATGGGATTCGAGTCCACCCAAGAATAGTCAGAAATATTCTAAGAAGGGAAGGATACAGTGGTCGAGACGCAAGAAGCAAGCCCTTCATCCGTAAGACAAACCCAAATAAGAGACTGCAATTGCAATGCCACCGAGTTTGTAAATAAGCCTAACTATTTCTGGGAAAAGATCATATTCTCTGATGAATCCAAATTTAATATTTTTGGGCGAGATGGGAGGTCGAAAGTTGCAAATATCTCTAATTCCTTTTTTTTCATTTATCAAATTATATTTGGGTGTATGAAAACTTTTTTGAGTGATTGTATCTAATATTTAAGATTGAGATTTTCAGAATTTAGGGGACCCTTGACATTGAAATGATTGGTTAAAGGGGTTCCCGAACCAAAACATTTTTGTTGGGAACCACTGACTTAGAGAAAACATTTTATCAAACCAGTCTCATTATAAGGTACATTTTTATTTTTTAGATACTCTGACGGCCAAATAAGTGAGTGAATGATGACTTACTTTTATAATTATAGATTTATAAAATGAATATGGTGCTAAGCATCCGAAAGCTACAAAAAATTATTAATCAATTTTTTAAGCAAGAATGTCTTTGTGGTATTATTAGGCCTTACTTAAAGGTATATAAATTAGTCGAGTGTAGCCAATGCACAATAAATCTAATAGTTAAACAGTAGACAACTCCAAAGAATAGATTCTAAATGAAAGACAACACTAAAATGAATCATAGTGTTTAATTACTTCATTTTTGAAAGATGAAATTGAAAACTCACAATGGTCAACTAATTAAATTCATTATATATTATATTATAAGATGAGCAAGTTGATATACTATATATTATACTATAAGAAGTGACCTAAAGTAAGATGAGCAAGCTGACAAAACTACTTTGTGAGCCCTGAGGGAGTGGCCCTCGGAAGAAGCAAGGGTTACGTCGACCAAACTCTCTGCCTCCAGCAGCTGGCTGAATACACCTAGGAGATTGCTCTGATGATTGTTCCACCTCAGGCAGTAATGCTCACTTCCCATCTCTGATATATCACCCTGTAACCAAACAAAAGAAAAGTCTTTTTTAGTTTACATAATAATAATAATAATAACAACGATAATAGAATAGTTTAGGTAAAGGAATTAATAAATACTACAAAAGAAAGGCTCAATATTTTAAATAGTAGTCAATTGTGAGTCCATATTTTGTTTTGCTATCTTCAATAATAGCTTGGGTATTACCATAGATCAAACCTTTTCCTGGAAACCCCACATCGCTCAAATTTAAAGACGATCTATAAGTACTCTTATCGCTCCCGCCATCTTCTTCCACTTCCCGCCCATAGGATGTTAGTTTCCTCACTTATTTTTCCCCACTTAGATTATTACTGTGTGGTATGTGGTGGCCTCTTGGCTGCACTTGATGACAGACTCAAGTGGATTATGAATATGTTTATAAGATTCATCTTTGGTAACTCGAAGAGGTCTCCAGTGACCCACTAATACAGTGAATTGAAGTGACTCTTACCTTCCATACATAGACAATATTTCCTTGGAACATACCTCTACCAAGTCATTAACTGTCAACACCCTCCATACATTCACAGTATCCTACAATTTAAATTCTCAATTCACTTACTTGAAACTAGATCACGCCATTCTGACCTTTACATTCTTACACATAGAACTAAATCTTTTGATAATTCCTTTTATATACCCTCTGCAGCCCTCAGGAATTCCCTACCTAATCATATTGCTTCTTTCCTTCTCTCATTCAAATCCCATCTTTTCCAACAACTTCTAGCATCCCAAAGAGACGCACAATAAATGTAAAACTATAAATCCACTATCCTACTTTCAACATAAGACAAAATTATTTATTGGGTTCAAGAGGAATTCAATGGTTTAGTAGAGCCCCCAAGCTTAACTCCGTACGTCCAGATTGGCCTTATAATAGCCATGTAAATTTACGTTTGTATTTTAGTGGAAGATTAGAATGTTTGTCTAGCAAGTGTTGAAGTAGCCAAAAGAGACGCACACTAAATGTAAAATTGTAAATCCACTATCCCACTTTCAATACAAGACAAAATTATTTATTTTAACAAAATCCTAGAGTTATTCCATAATTCATTTATTTGAAAATTGTTCAGCTCTATTATTCTATTGGAAATTTTATTCAATTGTTTATATTCCATATATTTTGTAGTATATATTTATATTAACAGGTTTTTTAACATTTATTCATTATTATTATTTTTTTTTTACACATTCGTGAATAAAATTTATTTTATTGGTCTCTAGGGCAGACATGTATATTGAAGTGTATATTTACTGTACAAAATTGTTGTTCTTAAGGGCCATAGTTCCAGAATAAAGTTATTTCTATTATTATTATAATACTTTATCAGTAAAAACATTAACATCATTAAACGTTTTCAGGTTTAGACCGTGCCTTTATTGATTTCTTCAATAATGTCCCATCAGACATGCTCTTGGCTTCTTCATGTTGATTCCACTTATTATTTAGAATCCTGAAAAAGCCAACAGCATGTCTGGTAAAACTTTTTTGAAGAAAATAAAGACATGCTTCAAATCAGGAAACGATAATTTGTACAGGAATGTTAATCAATAATAAATGTTAATGATAGAAGTCATTTATTCACTAATAATTATATGTATTCACACATCAAGTATAGTTTTATACACTAACATGACCTGCAGCACTATGAAGGGTCTTGGGCTCAGCACAAAATAGAGATTCGTACTGTTTCTAGGCCAACGACTGTGCAATGAGGTGATTCAGCCGAGGAGATTTTCCCAATTTTTGGGTACCCACTTTATAGGGGCTGGGTGTGACTCAGGAGGGTCTCCATACCCTAGGGTCACCTCCCCAGCTGAAATCACAGAATAAATAATGTTCTGTCATAACCGGGATTTGAACCCAGGACCCGGAGCACAGTAGACTAGTGCTCTATCCAATAGACCACGCACTCCCTACACTAATAATGACAGTATATTTAAATTTCCTTAATTAAAAACTCAATCAATTGACTCGGTGTAGTGGATAACACACTAGACCTACTGTTTGGATACATTTACTATTTGGACACCAGCATTCTGTTTTTTTTCATGTTGGGAAAGGGTTGACTCTATAAAGTGGGTACCCGAAAATTGGAGAAAAATCTGACAGCTAAGCTTGATCTTGGCTATTCACCTCTTCCAGACCACTTTTGACCTAGAAACAGTAAAGATCTCTATAAGTATTTCCAAGATCATGGGATGTAGAGCAACAATTTTTTTTTTTTTTTATTAAAATTTCATAGCAGCTGACACAAACCCTTGGATGATAGCATCATTTTTACCCTATCCATTTAATAAAAATGAAATTAAGCTCAGGTTTAAGCAAGATTAAATAAATAGATGATAAAAAATATTTGTAAGGTGAATATAGTTCTCAATTGGCCAAAAGCTTTTATGGGTTTTTTAATAGAGAAAACTTCAAAGGACTTAGTGGTGTTAAAGTCATATTTCAAGTATATAATATAATAATTTATTTATTTGTTATTGTATATGAAATGTAATAATTTATTTATTTGTTATTGTTATATGAAATGTATATGTTTGTTTAGAGGGACATTCCCACACAAAAGTAGTTGGTAAATACATTTTCTCCAGAATAAAAAATAAAATAAACTGAAAAATGTTTAGAGACCTCGTGAATTCAAGTTAAATAAAAACTCAAGCATGAGAACTATATTCACCTTAAAAGTATTTTTATCCATTATTTAATCTGCTTAAACCTGATTAATTCATTTTATAAATGGATAGGTAAATATTATCATACCAATTTGTGTCAGCGCTAGAAATTTTAAAAAAAAAAAAAAAATTGTTGCTTAACATGATCTTGATAAGTACTTTAGAGACTTACTGTTCTAGTCAAGTGGCTGAGAGTAATAGTTTATGAATACTATAAGTAGTAAATATAGTAATTATTCATTATACGAAGTATGATGAAGTGAAATTTATCGTTTTTTTTACTTAAAGATTATAATTTGAAATTTTTTTAGTTGTTACAAAATTACTTATATTCTCAAGTCATATTCTCAATTTCAAATTTATATCTTAAGTAAAAAAAAAACAGATAATTTCATTCATCTACTCGTTAAGAATAATTACTATATATTACTACTTATGTATAATAATGCTATATAATTTGCATAATATAGTATAAATTTAAAGCTGTACTAAAAATCATGCGATGGACAGATTCACTCAAGCCAAGCTTGTGGTCATAGTGCCATTGCTTGGTTTCCATCAGTTTGGATGTCAGGAGGGATTGAATGAGAGGTACTGGGATCTTCGGATTTCTACTTTCCTCTCCACAAGTGTTGAAATAAGGGGAAAGCTGGGCTCAAGTTATATGTAAATAATCTATACTAATAGTCAATATATTTTACTTAACTAAATAAAACATTTTCCATAGCCTAGTACTATCTTCTATTCATTTAATGTTTAATAAATTATTATAATGAACTAATAAACAATAGAAACAAATATCTCATACCAAATTCCTCGAATAAACAAAAAATACCTCATGAAATACAAATCTTTACTAACTTAGAACTAATCTACACCATACTATTTAGATCTAATAGGACCTTCAGAGTAGAACTTTCAGATTGTTTAAAACACATACTTACTCACAAGATACAAAAATAAATTAAAAAATTCTAACGAAAAATAGTCAAAATGCTTTGATTTGTCCAGAACCAGAGGATAAAGAACGAAGAAAACATTTCAAGAGTGAATTCTTAGATTCGAGACAAACATGAAAAACTTAATTCCTTGACTCAAAACCACTCAAATCATCTTGTTTCATATTGTTCATATTTTTTTCCTACCCCGACGCCGATAGGAAGTAAATAGCCACGAGATCTAAATTAATTCCACGTAGCATATTTAAGATCCCAAGTAGATTACAATCTTGAAAATAATATTACTTCTACACCTCATTTCCAAGATATGGATTTTAAAATATAAAGAACATTAATTAATAAATTTAATTTTGACATTGATAGGTCAGTAATTTTTAATGTTTCACTTTTTTTTATACTCAAAAATTTAACACTCTCCCACTTTAACTGTAGCTGAGATCGATAATATGACGATAGTTTCCATTTCAGAGATTCAATGGCAACAATGTTTGTTATATAAAACTGGTCGCTAGGATCTACTACCGTTTAGAAGCTATATTGGCCTGAATAAGAAAATCTGGTGCGCGCAACACACGACTAATCAATTTCAATAGAAACACGAGTTTTATTAAATAATCTATTAGTATTTTTATCTACAACAATCAGTTAGTTTCATCGGTTTTTCATCACTCTCCATTAACTTTAACAATTACGTATATTATGTTAATATTTTTTCTAAAATCTTTAGGTATCCAACGGTATATTTTATGTATTATATTACTATTCTACAATACTATTTAAAAAACACAAATATTGCATAAACAAATTTTTTACACTTTTCCCCTTTACCTATTAATTAAATTTGCTTAACTGCATATTTAGCTGTTACATATCAATGTTAACAAGATGATGTGCCTATTAAGTTTTTTATATATATACAAAGTTAAAGGTACTGTATGAGGAAGAAAATTAAACAATAGCATTATAGCCAACGTAGACTATTTTAATCAGAATAATTAACAAAACTACATGATATTGAAGCTCATTTAATTTTATATCGGTATGGCGAATTTAATCAAAATCGTTGGAGACGTTTTTTGAGAAAATCGTAAAAATGTGCAAAATGCATGGAATACAGTGGTTCTTCTGTATATCCGATTTTGATGAAAAAGTTGCTGAAACCAGACCCTGTGCGATGTCAGGTACTCGTTAAAGATCCCTATCCTAATAAAACCTGGATAGGCAAAATTTAGGACTCCCACTCTAGCATCGTCCGATTAGCCATAGTAGCATAAAGTGACGTTGAATAAATGAACAAAATGAAACCAGACCCAGGGGACCCTAAAACGAGTATTTCCGGTGAAAACTTGAAAATTCAAAAATTTTCACGATCGCAATACTTTTACTTCCCATATATTTCATATATAGGTAAGTGAAAGTGAAAAGCTACACTTTGCCTACATTTTTTGTTGGGGCTTTTTTAACACGCTCTGTATCGAAAAAGCTGTATTGTTGGAATCGAGGATTTGGACGATCTTTCCTTCATCAGGACCTACCGTTTAAGAGGTGGAAGGATATTGGTTTGAATGAGAAAAGTCACAAAGGTAACAATATCTAAATGTACATAGATGGTCAAAAAAATTGATTTGTGTTAGTATATTCTTTCTTTACCTTCTGTACTTTATCAAATTATTAGTCCGCAAACTTATAAATATCTTTCTGACTGGGAAAATAAGTAGATTGTAGCTAGGAGTATTCGTGGTCTACTGTTTTTCCAGTCAGATACTAAAGCTAATTTTTTTTTTCTTTTTTCTTTCTTTTCAATTTTTTTTCTTATCCGACTCATTCCTTTTTCTGTAATCTCTATACATTTTAAGAAATCGCTGAGTTCTTAAATTTTTAAAATAATTTTCAAGCTAAAGAATATCTGCGAGGTGTTTTGTGCGATGGTGAGGTTGGGTTACGTACTAAAAGGATACGTCCGATTTTAATATTTTAAGGACAGGTTTAATTATTTTTTTTATTCGAAGTTAAAGTCGCCATTTTCGTTGAAAGCATTCTTAACAATGGACATATCTTGTAACTAGGATAGGATTAAAAATTCCAATATCACCTGTAGAGTGTTGGCTATTATGCCTCATATGCCAAAGACTACGGGTTCAAACCCGCAGGTGGTACTAGGCTTTTTCAATGGGAGTAAAAAATCCTTAGTTACGCGCTCCTTCGGAGGGGGCGAAAAAAGGTGGTCCCGAGCCTGTGCAATGTCAGCTACTCATTTAAGATCCCTATCCTAATTAAACCCGAATAGGAAAAATTTAGGACTAAACCTTTAACATCGTCTGATTAGCCACAGTAGCATAAAGTGACGTTAAATAAATAAACAAAACAAACGATTCAAAATGGAAGAGAACCACCATTTTGGACACGATTCTCTTTTCTTTTAATTTATTTTTTTTTGTATTTTAGGCAATTGGCTTTAGCAATAAGATGAAAATGGAATCTGAGCCATGTTACTTGAGATTAAAAAAAAATAATAGTTTAGAGCTCCTAATGATAATATGATTGCTCCTAATGAGAGCCTAAACCTCCAAGCTACGGATTGAACAACCTGATATACATACGACAGTAAGCTATCAGTAATTGACGTGGCTGGACAGGACCCAGGACGAGGAGCAAGTGCCCGATACAATTCCTGCCAAGGTCGCCACCACACTTTCCAAGTGCTTTCCTACCGCACTCCTCTTGCATAATTCATGAGGAAATGCACTGCGTCGCGATAGAGTTTATTCTGGTACTGTCCTCTAGGACCCGGATCTTCCGATTCCTACCTTCTTAATCCTGTCGAGGGTTTGAATTTGATAAGATCGGTACCGAAGGCAGCCATCAAACCAGAAGCACGGCATTTCGTAGAGAACCCTCCCTCAGAGGTGGATCCAGAGACAGATTTTTGTGGAAATTGTGTATTTTAGGATGGAGATTTTGGTTAGGAGATTGATGAGGAAGAAGCTTCAACTTACCAACATTAATCTATTCAAACATACGGTATTACATTACACTAACTGAGTAATTAATGGTATGTATACGTCTTTATATCATTTTTCATGATATACTGGATATAAGAGGCCGTGAGCGTGAAACGAGCTAGGTCGGGAGATGGCATCAGTTCGAAACCCTTCTGGGCGGGTTAACTTTTATCTCGTGACAGTCGCCCGGAATGAGTCTCGGCCAATGCACACATAGTTAGAATAGTAATGTTGACCATTACTGGATAGAAAAGTACGCAAAACTCAGGAAAAAAAAAGTATTTTCAATATACTGTAGCGTACTTAAAATACGCTATTATATGTTTCTTTTTTTCTCAGTTTCGTTCTGCATGTTGAACTGCGGCCTAGAACAGTTTTTAATTGACCTTTTCCCTGGTAATACACCTTGCGACGTCCTGGTGAAGACCTACTCCTGGACCTCCAAACGGTGGTTAAGCAATAAATAGTTAAGTCTTCTTCATTGATTCCTTTTTCGCTCGCGACCTCTATTATTATGTTTGGTCTGAGGAAGAATGAGGGAATTGAGCAGTTTACACAATGCGGAATAGCGAAGCATTCTCCTTGTCACCATAATTTAGTTGATGCCATGATTTAGCTACAGAGCTCGAAGCGAAACTCGAGTGTATTATGGACTGTGCAATACGATTTGTAATCGGGATCACCACAGACAAACAATATAACTCAGTATTACGCCGAGTTAAGGTGGCTTTATTCTCGTTACAGATGCCAGTATTTCCTAGCTTCCTTCCTCTACCAGGTTGCCAGAACTCATCGTCTCAGCTATATCTTCCAATCCCTTCAATTTCAATCATCAATCCAGTTCCGTTCTACCAGATCCCGTCTTTCTGACCTCTACCCTCCTCCGCACCGTACTGCTGCCTTTGACAAGTCCTTTCTAGCCAAAGGAATTCCTTGGAATTCTATCCCTCCTGAGATCCGTCATGTAAGAACTGCTTCCTCCTTCAAATCGCTTCTTTTCAACCACCTTCTCCCTACCCAGTCAAATAGACAATAACCTCAAACTGCAGATGCTATAAATATAAATTTTTTTGTGTGTTTATATTACTTAAATTATCACTGATAATTATAATTATAATTATAATCACAAGTAGCTATTTCTGTTTTTTTATTTTTATTCTGAGAGTCTGATTTGTAAATATGTACATATATTACAACCTTAATTTTTTTTTTTTTAGTTTAGTAATTTGTTGTTTAAAGCCATGACCGCATTGTTTCCGGTCATCAATTCTGTATTTTTATTTTATTCTTAAAGGATTTTAGTTCCAAGATAATAAAGAAGTTTTTTCATTTCATTTAGCATACAGGTGAATTAAAAGTCTACCTATATTTTTAAAGCACATCCTGTAGAACATCAAGTTATGCTATTGACTTTTGGGCGATTTTAAGAAAGAGTATTAACTTAAAAGTGAGACCTCGATAGAGACGGAGCATGGCCTGGAGGGCTCTGTAACGAGACGCCCTATAACGAAGGAGGGGGAGGGGTGTCCGACTGTCGCTCGTGACCGTGCGGCACGCGGCTGCGGCTTCGTGACGCCGGCCAGCACGAACACCGCTCCGCCCGCTTTGTAATTGTTCACGCCGGTTCTCCGTATCCTCCGCCCGCCCTGCCATATCCTCTCTTCTCAGGAACCTCGTCCTCCTAGGGCAAGGAGTACGCTCTCGTAGCTAAGAATATGCCGTTGAGTCGGTGGCTTTCGTCTAGGAGCTAGGACCTGCATGCTCTCTACCTCATCCAATATACGTTTAATTTTTGTTCTAACTACTCTCTTATGACTCAAAGATGACGAAAGTACAAGTGGTACTGATTACAAACCCATCCTAATGACTACTGGAACAGCAAACGTTCAGCGGTACTGCGTGGAGAATGGCGGCTCTATCGAAAATACGAATAAATTGACTTAATAATAATTATATTATTTGCTATTTGATTCAAAGACTGTCGTTGTTAATTCATTCAAGGTCACTTCATGCTGTTGTTAATCGGACGAAGCCACGGAGGGAGTCCTAAATTTTGTCTATCCAGGTTTAATTAGGATTACCATTCTAAGTTCCCTCGGAATAACGACAAAATTAAGGATTTTTTACTTCCATTTAAAAATCCTAGGGTCACCTGCCAGGTATGAACCAATGTCCTTGGGTCTAGAGGGCTGTTATGCTAGCCACTACACCACAGATAATCCCAAGATTATATAATTTTGAGTGATCATATAATTTTGTGTCTGATTTTAATATAAACATATTAATGAAAATGCCTAGGGTTTTGTTTTTTCTTCTAGTATACATAAAGGAATAAACGAAATATACGCGCCAAATGAAAGCGAAGAAATCATAGATTTTATTGTCAAAAGGGATTTTATGTGATGTTTAAACACGTTACAGCTATGCTGATTCAGGACCCAAAATCTTGAAATTACTAAAGTGGTAAAATTTAAAAAAAAGTGTCAGTTTTCATATTTAAAATAAAACAATTGAATTTATGTCTATATGGAGAGTTATTATCTGAAAGCCACCGATACTAGGGACAGTCAAGTGAAAGTATTATTATAACTTTTAACTTTTTTTTTCTATTCGGAGCTGTCACAATTTATTGTATAATAAAAATCATGTGATGTGATGAGAGTTTATAATGAGGACATATTGTCGAATAAAAATCTATTTTTGGTTACTGTCAAATCTACAGATGCCTATAGCACTCAAATCAAAACTAAATAAATGTACTATAAAGTAGTTTATAATGCTCATCCCATAGTTTCCCTGATATTGGATGAATAAACCTAAAAAGGTTTAGAAGAGAGTGAGTAATCAACTAATTTTTGCTTTGTATAGAAAGTATATAAAAAAATAAAAAAAATAACAGAAACTACTGAAGTAGGTTCGTCGAATAAATGGCCTTAGTTGCTTGACTATTTCCGACTATTGCTTGACCGTCGAATTCGAACCCGCACCCAGAGGTAAGTCGTTTTTTTTTTTTTTAATTCGATGAATTAGTTGATTTGAAGTTAAGAAAGGTCTAAATAATCGTTATTAGCTATTTGCAAAGAGAAGCATGAACGATCGCAAGCGAACGACGCGGATTTGGAAAGACGAGAGGAAATGGAGAGTGATTGGGAGGGGTCGTTGGTCCCAGCGAGCTAATTCGTCACCTTTGCAAAACTTGCAATAGCCACCTTGCATAACCTAAAACAAAACCAAAGCAATTTTTTTTGCACTGATTCCTTTCTACAAATTTGGTTTAGTTAATCAATTCGTGTCTCACTATTTGAAATATTTCACAGGTAATTGTTCTTAAGACAAGGGTACCACTCTGGTTCACCAACCGAAAACCCGAACTGTTCTTCAAGTCAGAATCCAACATCGAAACCTAATCGCAATTATCATCCGATCGGTATCTCTTAGACGTATTTACTTTTCTTATGAGGCGAAGGTTTATGCTTTTACCCTTTTTTTTCTGTAGATAAAAAGAAATGCTAAAATATATATATATCCATTAAACTGAATGAATAAAGGAAAAACCAAATATCATACCAGTTTAAACGGTTTTATCATTAGCTGTATTGATAATTTACCTTCCGAATTAGAATGAAATGTGCTGGTGAAGGTAAGGATTTCGACAGTAATCAAAGAGCTAGGGACGGTGAGGCAGTTGTAAAATATAAATTTGTGTTAAAGAAAAATTAACGAATCAGGAATTGCAGGGCAGCAATTGACCTGCGTTTCTTTGCTCGAAAGAACTGGGCTACGATGTTCTTCGGCACCCACCATATTCTCCCAAATTGTCTCCAACAGATTACCACCTGTTCAGGAATTTAGACAACTTCGTCAAAGGAAAACTTTGTGAAAATGATGATCAAGTGAAAAGTGCGTTTTCAGATTTTGTTTCACTCCAAAGCTCAGAGTTTTTCAGTACGGGGATAAAAAAGTTGGTGTCACGTTGGGAAAAATGTGTAAGGTAAGAAGGTAAACTAAGTTCAAAAAGCAATATCTCAAGTGATAGATTGTTTATTGATTGATATAACGTAAATTAATGCTGCCGTGTCTAATTCGACGATGCTACAATAGGAGTCCTCAATTTTGCCTATCTACGTTTAATTACGATATAGTTCTGACATGCACAGGCTTAGGAACACCATTTTACTTTCCTTCCGAAGAGTGCATAACCTAGGATTTCTTAGTCTATTTAAAAGATCCTAGGGCCACCTGCCGGGATCCTCCTTGCACAACTATGTCTCTCAAATAACTCAAATATTGGAGCTAAATTTAAATAATTTAACATACAGACTCACTGTCAATAATACGTATCTACGTGCACCTCATACTCGCAACCTTCCTGGTTTCATTATCTGTTTTGCGCGATTTGAAAATGCTCAAAATAACCTTGACGACGCAGTGACATAATAATGTTTGTTTGTTTAATTTTTTAAGGAGGCGTTGATGAAGGGAAGGGTTCCAAGAAGAATGACTGTTAGAGTTGAGGGTTTTCCCCAGGCACCTTCCTCAATGATGTTTCATTAACCTGGCTTGGGTTAGCGCCTCTTCAATCAACAATAGGCCAAGAAAAAAATATATACTGCCAACGCATCGGGGCTCTACTGAACTAGCAAAATGCGCGATATAAAAAAATGGAGTTGTTAAATTAATTTTAAAAAAAAGGCGTTATTAAATAATTTAAACCCGGATGAACATGAACACTAAAATCTATTTAAAAAAATAACCTGCACCTCTACAACACATGAAGGGTCTTGGGATCAGTAAATATAGTGATTCGTACTGTTTTAAGGCAACGGCCGTGCAATGAGGTGATTAGGCCTCGATCGCGCTCAGCCGCCAGGTTTTTTCTCTAATTTAGGTATCCACTTTAAAGAGACTGAGTTTGCCCCTGGAGGGTCTCCATACGCTATGGTCCACCAGCTGAATTAACGAAATAAATAATATTCTGTTACATACGGGATTCGAACCAAGAACCCGGAGTCCATAGTTATCTACTGTCTATCCACTAGATCCCTAAAATATATTTTGGTATTCCAAATGATATTATCATTAACGATGGTGTAATTGTTGAATTCATTTAACTCCACTGTGCCCAATCGGATGATGCTAGATTGGGAGTCATCAATTTTGCCTATCTCGGTTTAATTAGGATAGTGATCTTCAACGAGTACCTGGCATGGCACAGGCACGGGACCGCTATTTTACGTTCCCTCCTTGGGTCTGCATAAACAACGATCTTTTATTCCCATTAGAAAATCCTAGTGCCATATCCTGGGTTTGAAACAGAGACATTGAGTATAGGAGGTTGTTATGCTAGATTACAGCTTTGCTGTACATTATACAAAATAAGATGGAGAAGTTGATTGAGTTGTGAGGTCATAAAGACATACACCAATAAGGAAAATAAATTATATCAGATATGGTAGACGTTTTGGCCTTCATCAGGGCAAAGAAAAAAACTATATACAGCCAATAAAAATAATAAATCAACAACATAGTAATTAGATAATAGTAATGAAATAAAAAAAAAACATTAGTTTGTTTTATTCTCAATCTGATGAAGGCCCACAATGTAGATCGAAACTTCAGCACATAAATATAAGATTTCCTACAGTTGGCTTATTTAGGCCTGAATATGAGTATTGGATTATCACAATTATAATATTATTATATTATATTAGAAAAAGATGAGTTGATACGAAAATGATAAGCTAATGTCACAATTGCTGCCATACATTAACTTTTGCAGGGTAACATAAGTTGTAAACCAGGATATATGGGTTTCTAATTTTCTCTCTATCTATTTTCATGCCGCCAAAACCTGGATGGGTCTTGGCCTCCTATAATTTTCTTTACTTGTAAACATGGTAACCAAATGCGCAATGCCGTGTTTTATCGAATCCATCACTTAATTTGCGTTTAATAAAGTTATAAGAAATATTTTCTCCGAAAATCTATGGTTACGAATATTTTTCTTGGACAATCTATAGTAGTATGAGAAAGTATGGAAACGTGAAAAGTTTTTTAATTTATATCACATCCCACAATTTTATATTATCCATTTTCCTTTCCTTCTGATTGTAAATATCTCTGAAAGCGTGGTGCATATCCATACGAATCACACAGAGACAGAATTGTACTGATTAAAGAAAAATCATACCGCTTATTTTCGAAATTCAATCCCATAGTTTTGAGATGTGATAGCTCTAAACAAGAAAGTTCCAAAAAATCATAAAATTATAAATTGAAGATTTTTAATTTTTTAATTGACAAGATGGAGTGATAATAACCAAGCGGACACTATTCCGAAGGTAGAACATTGTTTTATTTCAGTATTAGTTAGTTATTTATTTAACGTCACTTTATGCTACTATGGCTAATCGGACGATGCTACAGAGGGAGTCCTAAATTTTGCCTATCAGGTTTTATTAGGATAGGGATCTTTAACGAGTACCTGACATTGCACAGGCTCGGACCACCTTTTAACGTCCCCTCCGAAGGACGGCGTAACTAAGGATTTTTTACTCCCATTATAAAATCCTAGGACCACCTGCGGATTTGAACCCGTGACCTTTGGCATGTGAGGCTGTTACGCTAGCCACCCAGCTACAAGTGATCTCTATTTCAGTATTAATTGACGTTGGTCTATAATAAATTGATTCCGATGTCTAATAAATGACAACTGATTATGCAGAGAGGAATTGAATAGAATTTTAAAATAACAGCTATATGCATTAATGGCTGCAGTCTATGTTGCACGTCGCTGTGAATGCCTATTAACTGTTTGTTTATACATTATGACAATATTCATTTTACTGCTTACAAAACAATAGTTACTTAATATTTGTTTTTATGGGTTACAATTTCAAACCCTTCGAAAAATTATAAATACTCCTGACTTAGAGACTAATAAAATCCTTTATAAAGATCTGAATATTGATTTTGTATGCAGAAATGTTCGGGTTGATCAATATATTTCACTTAATTCCTAATTCCCTGTCCACAAAACCTACTATTCCCTAACCTATGATCTCTGTATGATTCCGATTTTCCTCTGAGGAGACTGAAATTAAGTTGGCTAAGGGATCTGCAGCCTTAAAATTGCTACCAATGGGTATATCCTTCATAAGACTTTATTTTTACATATTTAGTAGTTGTGTTATTGTAATATAGTTGTAAATTGCTATAAATAACTAACTAAAAATATGAGAACTATCCTTTATCATCCAGAATAATTTTATCCCATTAAATATATTATAATTATATTCAACACTAAGTTAAGCCTGATGGATGTCTATTCCCACTACTCTGCTGAGAATAAAATTTTTTTTAGATGAAAAATTTTTTTGTTTTCTTGAATTGTATTATACTGATCACGCTTTTAGGCTTGGGTTTGTACTGAGCCATAGAGAAGCGAAAAGGTAAAAAATGGAAGATTCTTGCAGGACTACACATAAGCTCTTTGGAACATTGGCTAACAACAAGCGAGCTGATGATCAGGTTATTGTGGAATAAGGTACATGGGATCTATTATAATTAGTAATGTGCAAGTATATTTAAATGCTAAAGTGCTGAAAATGTTGTTATTATTTCAATTAATTACCAACAAATCTACAGGATTTTTTTTTAATATCTCCTCAAAAGTAAGTGATTGTTATTATGAATGGTTTGTTCATCAACGAAACCACTGATAAAATGTTTCAAGTATTTATTTTATCATCAGTTTAAAATACTAATACATCTATAATACAAACTATTAAAACAAAAATATGTTCAAATAAAAATTTCAAATGTAAAAATAAATATGAATTCTGATTCATCCCTCTGTAGCAAGTTTTTATGTTTTAAATTGTATTTATTTGATATTTCCAACTGTATTCGTTAATACATCTAATAAATCAGCTGTTAGATAACATACGTTAAAAAGGCATGAAGAGAAACTGCCCATTGGCAGCACTCCAGTAGGTAAACTAAACTAGGAGATCTCGAGGCCATCTTCTTTTGATTGAAACTAGAGGGTTAGAATGGTAGTTTAGTTTTTCATGGAAGGATAGACACCTGGTTCGGACCAAATCAGCTACATATGGAACATTAAGGTCTTTATGGATGAGTTTATTCATTACAAAGTAAGGAGCGTTAAGAATTTTGGACCGTAAGGATTGAATACGAAAATAATTTGATGGTTTAGTAGAGACCCAAAGCTCAACTCCGTAAGTCCAGATAGGCCTTATGATGGTGATATAGATGAGCCTTTTATAGTTAATTGGAAGGTTAGATAAACTCTCAAGTAAGTGTTGAAGTACCCGAAAGCAGCAAGCAGCTTCTTGTCGTTTCAGTCTAGTGCGCTAATTCCATGTTAGAAGTTTGTCAAGTAGGAGTCCTAGGTAGCGGATCTGTTTAATAGGGACAAGCGAAACCTTAGCAATCTTATATGTTTAATTAGATATAACGTGAAACTTGGGTAATTCTGCAGACAATTGTTGCTTATGTGTGTTCTAGAAGCGGTTAACCCACAAAGGATATGAGATAGTTTCTTGTAAGTTTATTATAAGGGTTCGGATAATTTTGTCTGAATGAATTATTTCTCCCAACGGTTCTATACGGGTCTGAAACGCGGTGGCTTACTTGATAATTAAGATTGCTACACAACGCAGAATTACACAGCTTGTATCCCTCCAGTATAAACGAAGCTTAGAGGAGAACGAATTCCTGAAAAGTTAATTTCCGCTGAACTAACTGGTATTGTGTAAGAGAGGTAGGCCGAGGTATAGGTGGAAAGATTGTGTTAGGTCAGATCTTGGGGATTCGGGCTCGGACGGTAGCCATTGGAGTGAACTGCGTAGGAAAAGATAAGTGTCAACAGTACGAATCTTCGGGTTATGTCATTATTATCATTCAAATATAGTTTTTATCAATATAAAGTTGTATTATGAGGAAAAGGATACTTCAATTTTTCAAGCACACGATGATATGAACAAAGTGATGGGAATAAGGGCGAAGGTGGATACCTTTGTGGAGCGAGAGGAGGAATAACAAAGTATCGGTAGTGCTGGGCAAGGGTACCTGTATAAGGGATGGGAGTTGAGAAGTAAAGAGTTCAACAAATACATCCAAGGATCTTCTTTCTTTCTTCTTTCAATGGCACTGCAATCCGATGTGGACCTTGGCATCCTCAATGAGTCATCGCCAGGTGGCTCGGTCCTCTGCAGCCGCTCTCCAGTTTTGTACGCCCAAAAGGGTCATGGCATTCTTCATAACGGCGTCTTCCCATCTCATTGTTGGCTTTCCTCTTCTCTCGACCTCTTTAGATTCCTAAAGAGTAGTTATTTGGGAATTTGTTCCTGATCCATCCTTGCAATGTGGCCTGCCCATCTTACACTTTATACAACGAACGACGTTGGCTTCCCCAAATAATTGGTATACCTCCCGGTTATTGCGCCCCCTATACTGGTTCCCTTTCTTAATGGCTCCATAAATATTGCGCAAAATCTTCCTTTCAAAGACAAAAAGCTCCCTTTCTTCTGAATTAGTCAGGACCCATGTCTCCGAAGAATACGTCAAAACTGGTAGCATAAGTGTTTGATAAAAAAAGGCACTTGGCCTGACGAGACAAGACCTTACTGCGAAGGTGCTTTCTGAGGTCAAAATAGCAGTAATTTTCCTTCCGTGTCCGTTGGTCCGTCTCAAAACTTATCTTATTCGAATTACCAACTATGGAGCCTAAAAATCTAAATTGGTTCACATTTTGAAATGTGAATGGTTCCATTGCGACAGGTTTTCTGGTGTATCATTCGTTCCCGCGCCAGCCCTTATACACTTAGTTTTTTCTTTATTTATATTTGCTCCATTTCTGCAGCCTTTTCCATTTAGTTAAGAAAAGCATTTTTAAGGCTTCCAGAGACCTGGCTTCTAAATATGGATAAAAAAGAGGGGGAAAGGAGTGAGATCTCGAAGGAGAGAGCTGGGAGAGGAAACGTAGATATTATTGGGCACTAGCTGGTCCTTATCGTTAGAGGAGAGAACACACGTGCTGTTTCCAGAATAAAGATGCGATTAAGATAATGCATAATTGTATGAAGGTTGAGATTGATAAGAGTCTTGTAAATGTGAAACAGCTTTAGATTACAGGTAGAATTGGAAGAATGCCAAGATCGTAAAGCAGCAATTGACTTGACATCCGTTGGATTTTAATTTATTCATTCAACGTCACTTTGTGCTACTGTGGCTAATCGGATGATGCTATAGGGGGAGTCTGAAATTGTGTCTATACAGATTTAATTAGGATAGGGATCTTTAGCGAGTACCTGACATCGCACAGGCTTGGGACCACCTTTTAACGTCTCCTCCGAAGGAACGGCATATACGATGGCTAGGGCCATCTGCAGGTTTGAACTCGTGATCTTGGGCATAGAAAGCTGTTATATTAGTCACTATGCCACAGGAGGCCCTTGACATCCGTTGGAAGTTGTAGAAATAGCGGTGTGGTCCAGTCTACTGGTGGTGGGCTACTGGTTTCAGGGCTCTGTCTTCGATACCGGCGGTGGCGAGGTTATCATTTATTACATCCTGTTATTACAGTCCTGGGGTAGAGAGCGGTATCAATCAGCCTCTTTTGGGGGGAAAAACTTTTGAATTTGATTTCCAGCCTAATCACCTTGCGCGGCTGTTGACCTTTGAACATCTCGGATTCCTATTTGAACTGAGTTCAGCTGTAAGTTGTAGAGGTATCGATTAAGCTACATCGACTAAAAAGAAGGGTTCTAGATAAGACTGTTTTTGCAAAGGTTAGGGACAGAGACATTATATTTTCCACAACATACTAGAAGCATTACTACTCTTAATTCTTTGTGAGTAATCTTATGAGATAAAGGCTTATTTCGAGAATGATTCCCAACAGAGTAACCAGTCAGGTTCTATTCTACTGGCAAAAGAGAAAGGTCAGGACCTCATGGTTAATGGAAGTGTCAGATCTTCAAAGCTGGGAATAGTCGGCGGCGAAAGGAGGGACCTAACACCGTACAGGACGACTAATGCGAACGAGGAAGGTGCTCTCTGGCCGAAGGAGGGAGAAGATAATGCGGCAGTACTGGGCCAACATCAAAGCACACTGTCAGCCAAGAAGTTGAATGGCGTCGTACTTTACTGTATTTTATTGTGGTAGCGGGTGGTAGTCAATTTAAACTGGTGTGCAGGTTCCGCGTCTGAGGGTAAATGTAACATGTTGTGACTTGTCATAGTTAATAATTAACTTCCATTTCTTACACCATTTTAGTAGGTTGTCCAAGTGGTGTTGTAATGTTATACTGGCCTGTATGGGGTCTGTGTTTTTTGCAATAGCAGCTGTGTCGTCGGCATAGGTCGCAGTTAGGATGTTTTCGTTTATCGGTAAGTCCTATGTGTATATTAAATACAGAAGTGGGGCCAGGATAGAACCTTGTCCAATAAACATGTAATAAGCAATTAGTTCAAGTGAAGACGAGTTGAGTTTCGTTGGTGTTTAACGAAATTATATCTATACATAGAGTGTTTAATGTTTAATAAATTACTTTTTTTCAAACTCTGAAGATATGAAAAATGTTAAAATATATTGGGTTGTAAAATAGGTTAGTAACGTTTTTCAGTATTTCAATTTAATCCTCCCTGTGTTTATAAAATCATGTTTACTTGGTCAATTATGTTTACATATTATAAAAAAGGATTAGTTAAGGTGCTTTTATGCATCAGTTTCAAACGAGATTTCTTATCTTTAAGTGGTATATGTATCTTGCTTGATCAGAATAGAAGATTAAAAAAAAATCATTTTGCTCATTTAATAATTTTTTTAATTTCCGAAATGGAAAATCCGCGCACAGACAGTTAACAAAATGTGAAGTATGTATGGCGATGAAAAGCCGGATATTTAGACTTGCAAGCCTTTGGGTCTTTCAACTGTTGATGACCAAATTCAAGCATCGATCAGAGATAACCTTCACTCAACGACACGAGACTATGGCATAATAAAATTGATTAAAAATATTATAAGAATCTAAAGTTTTCAGAGAAATCATCAGTAAAAAATCCTGCAAATTATTACCCGATGGTTTATTATTTCCAAATAACTATATTAGGGTATAACTGTTTATATAGTTGTTTATAGCAATTAAATAATATGGAAAACAATAAATAATTCAAAGGAGAATGGCATATCACCGCTGCTAATTTCAAAACGATATATCTCTGCTAGTTCAGAACCAATTTTAATGATTCTTTTTTCATTATATAGAAATATATACATCAATGTTTTTTTTTGTTTTTTTTTTGTTTTTTTTTGTGTGAAGTGGGAATTGTGCTTTAGTGATTCTAAAACTCTATACATATTTTTCTCTATATTCAAAAATAACTTAGTTTTGGGCGTATTTGTGGGTTAAAATTTCAAATTTTCCTTTGCTTTTTTTCTAATTATTTGCGTATTTTTGGTTAAAAATCATATATAATTTTTTTCTTTATCTTCAAAAATAACTGAGTTATGGGCGTATTTATAGGTAAATGTTCGATTTCTTTCGTTTGTTTTTTCTTATCATTTGCGGTTTTTCTGTTAAAACGCCAATACAATTTTTCTCAAAAATTGTAATTCAAAAATAACTGAGTTATGGGCGTTTTATAGGGTAAAATTTCGATTTTTTTCTTTTCCTTTTTCTCTTTTTTTTTTATAATTATTAGAGTTTTGTTATAAAACACTGATATTTTAAAAATTGCTGAGTTATTGAATTAAATCGTTGTATGACCTAGTATTGTCATATTATATCAGTTTTGTAATATTTTTATGGCGAATTTAAAAAAAAAATTGGTGCAGTAGTTTCGGAGAAATGCCGCGAATGGCGGACAAAAGGATTTGTTTTTATTCGTTATTCAGGTTCTACGTATCTTGAAACGTAAGCCCTCGAATTTTGAGGGGGAGGGTAATTTTTTTTGGTCGACTACAAAGGATCATTATAGAAAATAATGAACCAAAACGCTAAGAACTTATTTTACAACCCATTAGAAACATTTATGAAATAAGCAAGAACGACTAACTCTAATATTATTATTACGATTAACGTCTAGATTATAATAATTATTTATGTACAATAATATATAAATATATATATATCTATATATATATATATATATATATATATATATATATATATATATATATATATATATATATATATATATAGAATAGATTTATATCATAATATAAAATATGACTATGGTTACCTGGCACGGTTATATCCCTACTCAAAGTGCCTATATAGTTCTGAGTCAGCTGTTTGATCCTTACCTGCAATAAAATAGCTAAATTAATATAGAATAAGATTAAGCTTTTTTAATAATAGTTAGTTTTAGTATAATTTTTTTTTCTCATTATTTCCTTTATTGTTTAACAATCAAGTAACAAATAATACAATATTGCAAAAACAATAGTGCAAGAGCACAGGCCTTACCTGAATTTACACTACCCTTGAGGTATTTTAAGTTGAACAATAATATAACATAAGTATTAAATAATGTTTAATAGATGAATAATTCTGCTATTAAAACGAGAATTAGGCAAAAAACGCTCGAACAAACAATAGACGACATTGAATACATTGAGCTTTTTTCACGATATTAATACTCCCTCGGAAAATGTTTCCCGTTTAGTTTCCCTATAAACTATCTTATATTCCTCCATTTATTTTTTATTCATTTAATGCCACTTTATGCTATTGTAATTTTTAGATGAAAGACAAAGTTCAATAAAACAACGATTACAATAAAAATATGTCAAAATATCAAATTCATAAAAAAATGCCCTTTTAGTACCTCATGGAAATCAATCGTCTTATTTTCCCAAAATGAGGATAACCGTTTTCGACCATATAATTATAATACATTCATATACCTATATTAAACGTTAAAGATTTTTTCGATAAATTTGTAATAGTCCGTAATACAAACTGGCACTTGTTTGAAAGGAGTTCTAACACCTCTCAAAGGCAATTTCAGTATATTATAATTAAGCACATGCAGGAAGACCATTCGGGATGACTTGGAACTTTCAAAACCAACACAACACTTCAGGGAATCGAGTGACTCTGATAAACGTGTTAGGCCGTGGGCAGGAGAATTAAATTGTCTGTTCGTCTAGGCTGAGGCCAATCCACGACAGGGAAAGATGAGAAGTTAAGTGAAAATAGGAGTTTCATACGTGAAGTTTTCATTCAAACCAATATAGCTTCTCTTAACGATAGGTCCTAGAGAAAAAAAGTTCTGTAAAAACAGTTTTTCCCATTAAATTGTTGATTAAGGACGTATCTTTACATTTTTCATGTGAACAACACCAACAGAACTGGAGTATGTCAAACGGTTACATTTTATTATTATTTTTAAAAAATGCATATTTATTGATATTTACAACTGTATAATGATATACATCTAGTAAATGTGATAAAAATTAGACTGTCATGGTTCACTTGTCATTTATGGGATGAATTAAAAAAAATCAGGTGGGTGCAACACACGACTTTCACTTACCTCCGTTGTTAAAATCAATTGAAGAATTTGTAAATACATTTATGGATGAAAATAAATTGTTAAAGAATTAATTAAATTGAATTTCAATAGGAACGTCTGGTTTATTAAAAAATCTATTATATTATTATTTATAACAATAAATTAGTTTTATCGTCTTTTCATCACTCTCCGTTAACTTTTACAATATTGTGTATAAGATAATATTTTTTTCTAAAATCTTTAGATTTCCAACGGTATATTACACTTCTATATCACTGTTCTTATTTTCAAAAGAACAAAAAGTGCATTAAAAATATGTTTGCTATTCCCTAGAAAATTCCCCTATTCAATAACGAAAAGGATTTTTTTCTTTTCTTTTTTAATTTTTTTTTTTTTTTTTTTTTTTAATGTGTGCTCATTTAAGTGTTTAGAAAAGGATTTGTTTTATCAATGCTTCTAAGCTTTTTGCGTTTTGGGTGATACATAATTTTTTTCAGACACACCACTCCGAATCAAATGTTTTACTATCTATAATTGGAAGAGTTTCCTGAATGATTTAAAATACATCTATTAGCAGGTTTAAGCCACTATGAGCCGATTATTGGATTTGTATTATTTTTCCAGTATTCTGGGACTTTAAACATTAAAAGTAGGAAAGTTTTAGATTTTAGCAACTAAATTTGGTTTTTGACCACCTCTCCAATAGTGTCAAAAAATTAATTATTTTTTATATTTACATATTAAATTAAGCATAATTCTCTTCCACCATATCCTTATTATTCTAATTAACTATATAACTGGTCAAATATTAGTCGACGTTTCGGGGCCTTGTCCCCATTATCAAGACTTTTTTATTCATTATTCCTCACAGTGAGCCAATAGTCGACATTTAGAAGTACATGTAGCTGTTAGCTACAAAAATCTATATCAATAAATTAAATGAACAAAAAAGTCTTGATAATGGTATAACATATAACAAAGTCTTGATAATAAAGCCCGAAACGTCCTAAAAATCTGATGCGCGCAACACACGACTTAAAATTAATTTTAGAAGTTTTAAATATATTAAGAGATTAAAATAAATTGTTAAAGAAATAATTAAATAAAGTTTAAATAGAAACGTGTGTTAAATTAAATTAAATTATCATCTACGACAATCATTTTGTTTTATTGACTTTTCATCACCCTCCGTTAACTTTTAGAATTTTGTGTATATGATAGTATTTTTTTCTAAAATATTTAGCTTTCCAACGGTATATTATACATCTATATTTCTGTTATAATGTTCAAAAAAATAAATATCACAAAAAGGAAATATTTTTGCACTTTTCTCTTTAAGTTGTCTATCAAATTCGCTCTACTTGCATATTTAGCCGATTTTTTTAACTCTACAAAATTAAAGATACTGTAGAGGAGGAAAATTTAAAATATCGGCATTTAAGCGCTGTCAAACTATTTCAATCAGAAAGAAAGCTACATAATATTAAAGCCCATCAAATTTTACATCAATATAGCGAGTTTAATCAAAATCGTTTGAGCCGTTTTTGAGAAAATAGTAAAAAGTTGCAATGGTTTAAGGTGGCTCTTCTAGTTAGCTGATTTTCAAGAAAAGTTGCTGTAATATCTAGGGTGTATAGTTGTCTTAAATATGTAGTCTCAGTTTTTTTTTTCGCGCTGGACTTACCACAAACACACACGCCAGAACTTTTTGCGAGACTTGGCTATTTCGGCTCAGGAAAGCCTAAAATGTGTATTTCCGCCGGAAACTGGAATTCGAAAATTTTCACGATCGCAATACTTTCCCTTACTATATATTTCATATTAAGGTAAGTGAAAGTAATAAGAAGAACTTACTTAAGGCAAACTAATCATAAAATTATTTTTATAATTTTTTCTTTTAGTTTTTTTCCGTTATCTGGGACCCCAAAGGTTAAATATGGACCAGTTTCATAATTTTGTCCAGCTAAATCGGTCGTATTTTCCATTGTGGGACGGAGACGATATCCATAGCGCAGCCTCCTCCCATAGCTAGAAGTGGCCTTACCTGAGGAGACGTGGAAGTCCTCTAGTCCTCTAGCCTGCCTAGGTCCTGCAACGACTGAGCCGCCCCGATCACAAGAAGAAGAACAATTATTTCGAGCAAGGGTCGACGAACCGGACTGCAAGGAGTCGCTTACTCAAACCTCGCTGTGTCAAATCTTAAAATGTTTAATGAATGTCGATTCGTTTTATCTTTCACCGCCCGCAACGCTAAAATCAAATAGAATAAATCGGGGGTGGCTGTGTACCTTACTGCTTCCTCAGGCTCGCAGATGTCTCCTTAATTACATTACGCCAAAGGTTAATTCGATTTAGGTAAGACAAATTAAATCAATGTAAGGGTTAGGGTTAGGGAATTGGAATAGGTGCTCAACCTCTTGGTTATTAGCACCGAATATATTTATATTAACAGATTTTTTTTTGTAACAAGTTTAAAATGATAAAACACAATTTTTTATTTATCAATTGTTTAAAAATTAGTTTATTCAATTTTTATATATTTTTTTCTTTCCCTTTCTGTTATGAATTAAAAAAAAAAAATAATTTATTCATATTATTATTATTTGTTTTCCTTATAGTTCGTGGAGCAGATGACATTCTTTTATGAACCTCAGTAGTGAACTAATTGTTTCACTAGGGCTTTCAAGCTCTCACATAGCGATCTTGGTAGATGAAATTAATCCATTAGTACATGGAATTTGGGGCAGTTCTTAATTATATGTTTTATTGAGAGAGGCATTCTACACAACTACAAATTGGTTCGACCAGAACCTAAGGATGAGATGGACATGTCTGAGCCTGCTATGTCCGATACCAAGTCTCGCCAAAGCAGTTTCCTCGCGCGATCACTGACTTCCATGGAATGCTGATGGATTGATATTCCTTAAATTATTTGTGTTGTCAGCTTCTGACCACATCTGTTCCCAAGCCCGAGACATTTTCACCTTTAGGTAATTTTTTATATATTTCTTAATGTAAGTTAGGTGTTTTGGAGATTTATAATGCAGCTTCTTGCGCAGCCCTGTTCGCTTTTTGAATCAATGTAACGTATAAGTACAAGTTGTACTTGAAAGTACAAATCGCGGTTAAAGGCGGGAAATGCGTGGTATTATTCAGTTGCGAAATTACTTAGCTCGCAGTTACTATCTAAAGACTTAAAGATTAGAATTTATAAAACTATTATTCTTCCGACGGGTGGATTCACCTATATCATTGTGGCCAAATAACAGCTATCTATGTCGCAGGTCGCGGGTTCAAACTTGCTGACGGCCTTAGAAATTTTTTAATGGGAGTAAAAAGGTATTCCTAGTCTGTGGAATGTCAGGTACTCGTTAAAGATCCCTAACCTGATTAATGATAGAAAATTTAGGACTCCCACTGTAGCATCGTCCGATAGCCAAAGTTGAATAAAGTGACGTTAAATGAGTAAACAGGGATCACTTTAGCTGGGTGGCCTAGCGTAAAAGCCTCCATGTAAAGGTCACGGGTTCAAACCCGCGGTTGGGTCCTAGGATTTTTTAATGGGAGTAAAAATCCTTAGTTACGCCGCCCTTTCGGAGGGAACGATAAAAGGTGGTCTCGAGCCTGACATGTCAGTACTCGTAAAGGATCCTATCTAATAAATCCTGTGATAGGCATAAATTTAGGACTCCCACTGTAGCATCGTCCGATTAGCCATTGTTGCATAAAGTGACGTTAAATAAATAAACAAGAGTAAACAAACAATATTCCGACGTGGCCGCTTACTTTAAAGGATGAAAAACTCCTTAAGGATTTCGAAAATGAGGCCACTAGGGATCTCAGAAGGTGGCACAACGTGGAATTGCGAAGCTTGTACCCTGTGAGTATAATTGAGTTGAAAGCATCGTGGAGACTCAAATGGGCGTGCAAACTTGTTAGGCTCAGTGAAGAACGAATCCCGAAAAAGTTGGTATTTGCAGAACCGACTGATAGGTGCCCAAGGTATTCCAAAGCGTCGATGGGAGGATTGCGTTTAGTCTGATATCGGGGGCATTTACTTGAACGAAGATCATTGGCCGAACCTGTGTAGGCAGTATTTAGTGGCATCGGCATCGAACTTCTAGGTCCGGTAGGCCTAGTAATATTGTTTTATTTTTTTTCTCAGCTTTCGTTGGCATAAGCTCCTACCCGGACCTAAGACAAGGGTGGGGCTAATGAAACGTAATTTTCCATGTTTATTACTTTTCTAACGGTACTCGCAGCACTGAGTAACACAGCTTTTTAGATCTCGTCCAGAATGTTGAGAGGGATATCCAGCTCCTTTATTGAGCTAACGGCCATCTCTGGGATGAAGCCATTACTTGAGTGATCAACGGCAGCACTCTCACTTGTAAAGTTGCTTCAGCTCTTCACCAGATTCTGATATTTTGTAACTTTTTCTGCAACTACATTGTGCAGGTTGTCATCTGATGCACCCTATCTCGATGATCCCCTTCAACATCAGTAAAATATCAGGTAGTTGTGAGGAATTGTGTGATCAGTTATAATTGCCAGGTCGCAATACAGCTTGACGTGCTGTCTATCAATCACTGGCTGTGGGCTGTATTTATAATACGGGCGGGCAAATTTCCTCCAGAATCTGGTATTTTTTGGCCAATACTCTGTGAATAATTTTAGCCACGTTATTATGCCTCAGCAAGTATTCATTATTAATATTTCAGAATTCAACTTCCTCAGCTTTCACTGGGAATATGAATGGTCAAGGTTAGGCTCTAATTATGATATTATGATAAAAATTATTATTATAAACCTGTAGAACTACAACCATGAAGTTTCTTGGGTTCTATACATATAAGGTTCATTGATTTTTCAAGACAAACGGAAGTGCAATGAAGCATAACTTTGCGGTTGCACCACCAACCAAGAACCCCTTACAATTATCGAAAACCCATTTTCAGAGATCAGAGGCTTAAGCAGGCCACTCTCTACCCCGGGGTTGACCCACCGATATATACCAGGATAAAAGACTAACAGGGGTACATGCATAAGAAATTGAAGAGGCAATACTTGACAAGATGATTTAAAACGACTATCATGTCTCTTGGACTCTTCTTCATTTCAAAGAAATTATTAGCAGATACGGAGTAGAAATATGGTGTTCTGCAAAATGGGTTGTTTCGAATCACAAGATACAGAATGACATGAGCATTCCAGAAGCAAACATCTGTGGACTTACATAGGACTGTTGGATGTTACATATTCTTAGAACACAAAACCAAGACGCAGGAATGGTGGAACGAGAGGTAAGGTAGGGAGGTTTTTTAAAATTACTGCAGTCTGAGAATCAGGTATGACTTATGACTGCAACATGATCATTGACATTATTATTAGTATAACTTTTAGGACATTGGTTTCTTGTGTTTGGATTAAATTTCTTATTTTTTCAATGTTAATTATTTCTTTCAAATAGTGATTTCATGCATACTATATCTATCAATTATTGGGGTTACCTGTAGCATGGTGGTGGCTCTACGATTTTATAATGGAAGGAAAAATTCCTTAGTTATGCTTATTTCGGAGGGGACGTTAAAAGATGGTCCCGAGCATGTGCGATGTCAGATATTGTTAAAGATCTCTACTCTGATTAAACCTGGATAGCCAAATTTAGGACTCTCGGTGCAGCATCGTCCGATTAGCCACATCAGCATAAAGTGACGTTAAATAAATAAACAAATAATCTATTAATTATAGTATATAATTATTTATACTCCTTTTTTTTTTACTATAAGGGCATGAATACGAGAACAATAAATTATCGAAACGTTGCCTAAACATAGTTGTTTATTTATTGACTGAACCTTGAAAACTTTTGAAAAAATTAAAATTATCAACATTAGACCGACAAACAGCAATATTCTTCTTGTGTAAACATTTATTTATTGCCCATTCTACGATACACTATTTAAACTAGGTTCCTCATATAAACGTCTTTGATCTACAAATTCAATTATTGGCTAACAAATAAAAAAATACAATTAGTTTTCAATTGAACAGCTATTCAGTTTTCACATGAATAAAATCCATTACTATGATGTTGACTTATAGAGTTAGATGGTATGGCTATCGACAAACTGAAGCAGCAAATGTTAGAACTAGCAAATTTTTTAGCCCTAATAATTCCTCTAGATAAAGCCGAGGAATTCGCCACACACCTCTCCAAAGTATTCACTCCTCACCCGGAATCCCACATCAATCACACCGCAAAAGTGCAAGACTTTCTTATGTCACCGATTCCACTTTCCCTACCTCCTAAAGCTATTAATCCCTCTGAGGTCAAATATCTTCTCCAAAAACTGACTCTCCGTAAATCTCCTGGACACGATCTCCTTACTCCCCAGATCCTCCGACAACTTCCGCAGAAAGCTATTATATTCCTTACTTATATTTATAACTGCATCCTCCGCACCACCTATTTTCCTCTGTTATGGAAACATTCCACCATCATCCTTTTTTTTAAACCAGGTAAACCTTCCAACAACACTTCATCCTACAGGCCTATTAGTCTACTCCCCATCCTCTCAAAAATCTTCGAAAGGCTTCTTCTTAAACGTATCCTACCCATATTAGAATCTCAAAATCTTCCTTCCCATCAGTTTGGATTCCGTCCTCAGCATTCCACAGTTCAACAGGGGCTCCGAGTTGTAGACCATATTTCCTCAGCTCTTGAATGCAAAGAGTATTGTTCTGGTGCGTTTCTGGACATTGCGCAAGCTTTTGACCGGGTATGGCACACTGGATTACTCTTCAAGCTGAAAACCCATTTACCCCAGTCCCTATACCTCATTCTCCGATCCTATCTCTCGAACCGTTCCTTCCGAGTTCGCTGTGGTGAAGAATTTTCTAACCTTTATCCCGTTGAGGCCGGTGTTCCTCAAGGCAGCGTCTTGGGACCCATCCTCTACATCCTTTACACTGCTGATATTCCTACACATCCTGATACCTTTCTGGCAACTTTTGCAGACGACACCGCCATCCTATCATCCAGTTCCAATCCTGAAACAGCATCCTTAAACCTTCAGAGACACCTTTTCCTTATCGAACACTGGTGTAATAACTGGCGTGTAAAGGTGAACGAAGCCAAATGTAAACACATAACCTTTACTCTTAGACGAAAATCCTGTCCGCCAGTTTATTTCAACTCATTACCGATTCCTCTCTCAGATACAGTCCGGTATCTTGGCTTACTGTTAGACAAAAGATTGACTTGGAACCCACATACAAGACTTAAAAGACAAGAACTCAACCGACGATTCGGACAGTTATACCGACTACTCAACAGAAAATCTGAACTTACAGTTGACAACAAATTATTAATCTACAAGACAATACTGAAGCCCATCTGGACCTACGGACTTGAACTGTGGGGGACAGCTAAACGTTCTAACATCAAACGCATTCAATCCTTTCAATCCAAAGTCCTCCGTACAATAGTAAATGCTCCTTATTATGTCTCCAATTATACCTTGCACCACGACCTTAATGTTCCATTTATTTCAGACCTAATTCCATCCAAATTTTCCAAATTCCACCAGAACCTCATTCATCATCCTAATCCTTTAGCTCAATCCCTATCCAGCTCCACTCATCCATACAACCCATCTAGAAGGTTGAAACGGCAGTGGCCCCGCGACCTTTTGTAAATATATTGGAGTTCTAGCACTGGCTAGATTCTCCACTCAATGTGATGTATGTATGAGTGTGTGTATGTGTATATAGGTATAAGTGAATTATTGACTTTTGTATTGATTCATTATTGTGTATATATTTTATTGTAATTTTATGTTGTGTAAATATTGTATGAATGTAGTATGTTTGATATCATTCAGCAATACTGTTAATGTCCAAATTGGGACAGATTGTAAAATTTTCTCAATAAAAAATTGTTATTACTGAAAAAAAAATAATTCCTCTAGGAGGGTATCGATCTAGGGACCAATGGGTCGGGCTAGATCACGCAGGGGAAGGCTCGGGGCACGCCAACTGGAGCAACGGCATTATATTGTATAGTCAGGTCTGGACTGGGTGGAGGGTAGGATGGAGGTAAAGTTGGTGGTTCGTATGGAGGGTAGGATAGAGGGTCGGGTGGAGGGTTAGAATGAGGGTAGGATAGAGGTTAGGATAGAGGGTCGGGTGGAGGGCTAGAAGGAGGTTAGGCTGGAGGTTAGGATAGAGGGTAGGGACGGGTGGAGGGTTAGAAGGAGGGTAGAATGGAGGTTAGGCTGGAGGTTTGGATGGAGGGAAGGATAGAGGGACGGGTGGAGGGTTAGAAGGAGGGTAGGGTGGAGGTTAGGCTGGTGGTTCGGATGGAGGGTTAGAAGGAGGGTAGGATGGAGGTTAGGCTGGAGATTTGGATGGAGGGTACGATAGAGGGACGGGTAGAGGGTTCGATTGCGAGGAGGGGAGGTGGTACCGTAGTCTCGAACGACAGTACAAGTGTTATTCTTTAATTATAGCGGACGGGTGTGTTTTGTATTCTTAATTTCAAGTGGAAAGGGAAGGGAAAGGAGTTGTTTGAACGAGAAATGCGTCCTTTTTTTTAACACGTCCACGCCAAGTAATACCTACGTTTTTTCCCGTAAGGCGCGACTGCCTTACTTGCATACACTTCATTGGGCCACACTGTTGCTAGTACCAACGTGTTTAATGCCAGATCACAACAGTTCCAGGCTTCGAACGCGCAAAATGCGAGATTACAACTAGTTGAGATGTTGAAGGTTATAAAATATTTAATAAATAAATCCTTATGCTTGTTAATTCCTACCATACATAATGTTGATAAAAAATCAAATAAACTTATCTTTTTAACGACTTATTTTCTGAAAACAAGTTACTCACCTGTGATGCACGTCGCCCCACAGGATAGTTAAGCGTGATCAACCGGTGGGTCACACCGTACCACGGAAAAATGGACCAGGACCCACCAGTGGGCTGCGGTGGCGTGAACGTCTTAAAAGAAAAATTCCGAGACCTTCGGTGAGAAAGAACTCCTAAGAGATCTATGGTTTGAGCCTCGAGGAACGGTTCCAAACAGAACAAGGAACAAAGAAGACCTGGGCGTTAACATATAAGATATGGTTGAGAGCATTATTTTGAACTGTCTGGGTATTATTCACCATCACCTGTATGCTGATCAATGAAAGGTGAATGGTGAATTGTGTCTGTTCCTTACAATAATTTTGATCCCTATCTATATGTATATGTGATTGTGTCTGTTCCTTACAATAATTTTGATCCCTATCTATATGTATATGTGATTGTGTCTGTTCCTTACAATAATTTTGATCCCTATCTATATGTATATGTGATTGTGTCTGTTCCTTACAATAATTTTGATCCCTATCTATATGTATATGTGATTGTGTCTGTTCCTTACAATAATTTTGATCCCTATCTATATGTATATGTGATTGTGTCTGTTCCTTACAATAATTTTGATCCCTATCTATATGTATATGTGATTGTGTCTGTTCCTTACAATAATTTTGATCCCTATCTATATGTATATGTGATTGTGTCTGTTCCTTACAATAATTTTGATCCCTATCTATATGTATATGTGATTGTGTCTGTTCCTTACAATAATTTTGATCCCTATCTATATGTATATGTGATTGTGTCTGTTCCTTACAATAATTTTGATCCCTATCTATATGTATATGTGATTGTGTCTGTTCCTTACAATAATTTTGATCCCTATCTATATGTATATGTGATTGTGTCTGTTCCTTACAATAATTTTGATCCCTATCTATATGTATATGTGATTGTGTCTGTTCCTTACAATAATTTTGATCCCTATCTATATGTACGTGCCAAATCTTCAAATTGAATAAAGTTTGAGAAAATTTTTGAGAGAAGCATTTTTTTTGAAATTAAGAAACCGTTGGCCAAGAAACAGTAGGTATATTTTTTACTGATTTTAAGACTGACTTTACAAAGTTTAACGTGTTTAATAGTAAATAACAGGTTTTAATCACCTGATAAACAAATGAACAATAAGCAATGATAGTAGTTGCTCATCTACTTGTCTAGTTCAGTGTGTTTTAGTGTATCATCGCTGTATTTATTATCATTTGTCTAGTTCTGTGTGTTTTAGCGTGAGTAAATACTGTTACACAGTTCAATTTAAGATTATCTTGGGAGACACCATACATTTATTCACTTTTGCAGAAAAGACAGACATGCTTTAAACTTATGGGGAGGTTCATAGAGACGGTGCTGCTGCTGTTTGAAGATATCGTGAAAAATTTCCCAACCGAAGAACTGCAGAAGTGAATAAATTTATGGTTTCTCCCATGATAATCATTAATTGAATTGTGTCACAGTATTCACTCATACTAAGACACACAGAACTCGACAAGCAGATGAGCAACTACTGTCATTGCTTATCGTTCCTTTTATTTATCAGGTAATTAAAACATGATGTTTAGTATTTAACACATTAAACTTAATACAGTCAGTCTTAATGGAGTAAGTAAATAATAAATATTAAACCTTTGATTTTAGAGCGGCGTGGTCTACTGTTCTCCGGGTCCTCGGTTCGAATCCCGGCTATGGCAGAATATTATTTATTCTGTTAATTTTACGGGAGGCGGCCCTAGGGTATGGAGACCCTCCTGGGGCAGACCCAGCCTCTTTAAAGTGGGTACCCAAATTAAGGGAAAAACTGGCGGCTGAGTGAGATCTCGGCCTAATCATATCATTGCAGAGCATTGTTTCTCTTATAAACAGTACGAACCTCTATAAGTACTGAGCCCAAGACCCTTCATAGGTTGTAGCTACAGGTTCTTTTTTTTTTTTTCACACACCTAAAATAGTGCCGTGCAATTATGAAAAACATTTTAAGTGACTACTCTCTACCCTGATTCGAACTTATGGGGTTGTTGCTTCTAGTTTAAACAAGGCCTAGCTTGTTAATAAGCTGGGTATCAGTAGCTACGGAGTAATAGTAAGAGTTTAGGGTCACATGTGGCGAGCATAACATCTTACTATAACCAAGGTCGCGGGTTCAAATCCAGCAAAAGGCCCTAGAAATTTATAAAGGGAGCAACAAAACTTAGTAATGCCGTCATTCATAGGGCGGTCCAGTGCGTGTGCGATGTCAGGGACCCGTTAAAGATCCCCATCCTAACTAAACATGGATAGGCGAAATTTAGGACTCCTGCTGTAGCATCATTTGATTAGTTGATTGATTGAAAATCAATTCTAATTATCTTAATATTACGACCAATATAATGCAAATTAAATACAGATAAAACAAAATTATAAGAATCCATTCTTCTGAAGCTAAAAAAAAATAATAAAATATATTTGAACAAGTTAGCATAATTACTTTTTCTCCTTTCCTTGCAGTTTTTGAAATATGAATGAACAATTGAATAATGACGGATGGAATACTGAATAAGGTTTGCTAAATGTTATTCAGTCGGCTAAGCTATTAATGTTTTCAATACATCAGCATTACTAGTCACCGATACTATTCACCGATCAAAAATATTTCTTAGTGGAAATTCTATTATCAGAGGCAGTAATGCAAGGAGTAAGATCTGTGGTAGTAGTCCTGTAAGCCAGTGGTTGCCAACTAAATGCTGATATTTTAAATTTTCTGTCTCTAAAGTACCTTTAATTTTATAGATTCATAAACAATTACTGCTATCATCTTATTAGGATTGATAAAAAGTGTCTTAGTATAAAAGTTGAACGAATTTTATAACCAACTGAAGGTGAAAAGAGAAAAAAAAATTTTTTTTTGTAATTTTACTTTCACTTAGCTATACATGAAATATATAGCAAGGGAAAGCATTGCGATCGTGAAAATTCTCGAATTCCAGTTTTCAACGGAAATACAAGTTTTAGGGTCTCCTGAGTCTAAATGACCAGTCCCGCAAAAAGGTCAGTATGTGTTAACTGCCGCGCGTAAACGAAAACTCCTATGAAACTGAAATTTCACATTTAAGATAACTATACGCCTGAGATGTTGCAAAAACTTTTTCATCAAATTTGCTAACCAGAAGAGCCACTTTATACCATGCATTTTGCACCTTTTTACGATTTTCTCAAAAACTTCATTAAGATTTTGATTAAACTCGCTATATCGATGTAAAATTTGATATGCTTTAATATGATTTAGGCTTTTTTTCTGATTGAAATAGTCTGACATGGCTTAAATACCGATATTTTAAGTTTTCTTCAACTGAAGTACCTTTATTTTATAGATTTAAAAAAATTAGGGTCATCAACTTGTCAGCATTTATAAATAACAGCTAAAAATGAAAGTCGAGCGAATTTGATAAACAACGAAAGGAGAAAAGTGCAAAAATATTTTTTAATACAATTTTTGTGTTTTTGAACACAAGAATAGTAGTATCGATGTAGAATATATCGTTGGATAGCTAGATTTTAGAAAAAATATCTTATACATACTATTGTAAAAGTTCTTTCATCACGGAGAGTGATGAAAAGCCGATAAAACAAAGATTCTTGTAAATAAGAATATAAAAGATTATTTAATAAAACACGTGTTTCTATTTAAATCCAATGTAAATAATTCTTTAACAATTTATTTTCGTTTCTAAATTTGTTAAAAAATTCTTAAATTAATATAAATAACGAAGGTAAGCGAAAGTCGTGTGAAACGCGCACTAGATTTTTGTTCTTTTGAACCTGTGAACAACAACATAGATGTATAATATACACTCAAGTTTTCGGGTTCAAACCCGACAGATGGCCTTTGGATATTTTTCAATCTTTTTCAATTTTTTTACACACCTTTCAAAAGGCGAAACAATCAAGGATATTTAACTCCCTTTAAATCATCTTAGCGCCATGTACCAAGTTTTAACCCGTTACCTTTGGCACTGAAGGCTGTTATACTAACCTTTGCGATATTACATCATTAAACCTTTTATAATAATAATCTACCAATAACATAATTACAATAGCCTTATATGCCAAAGTGGGTTCGAACCTGGAAGCTGCCGCTAAGATGATTTAAAGGGAATAAAAAATCCTTGATTGTTTCACCCTTCTAAACAAAATCTGGTGCGCACAACACACGACTTTCACTTACCCCCGTAATTTATATAAATTGAAGAATTTTTAAACAAATTTAGAAACGAAAATAAATTGTTGAATTATAAAAAAAATAAAGTTTTACCTATAAATACGCCCAAACTCGGTTATTTTTAACTGATAAGAACTTATTTATAATTCAGAAGATAGAAAAAAAATTGTATTGTTTTATAAACAAAAAAATACCCTGTCCCTCATAATTTTAAGCCTTAAATTTCAAGATGAGTAAAACTCGAATAACGTATACAAAGAAAAAAAATCCGTCTATCTGCCTTTCACCGAAATCGATTTAGAAATCCCAGAGATATAGGGTTTTAAAATAAGTAGTGGTGATAGGCCATTTTCCTTTGATTATTTTAACGTTTTTCATATTATTCAATAGCCTGTAAGCAGCTATATAAACAGTTATACCTTAAAATATACTATGTTTTTGACCGGCTGCTGTTCTAAAGCAGCTGTAGCTTCAAAAACAGTATTAATGAATAAGGTGTAGATTCTTTAAGGTGAAGGTCAAATTCTGTGAATAAAATTGGAGGCTGATTTATACTTCACCATAAACACATTTTTTTGTTTCTGGTTGTAAGTGGATGCACTAGAACAAAATTTGTTCCTTTGCATCTGAAGATGACATTTTAGCCGAAACGTCGTGCATTTATTTTTAATAAAAGAGTGGTGAAGTATAATTCAGCCTCCGATTTTATTCACAGTTTTAATTAATATATTCAATGTATGTATAGACTATATTTACTGGAATCATTGGAGTTATTTCCCTAAGGTGTCGTATTTACCAATATTAATAGGAGGCATGCAGGGGAAGATTAAATTAAACAGGTTTCAATAAATGACATTATTATATAAAAAAAATAGCTTCTACATATCTATTATGTTTATGAAATGCCTATGACTATGACTGAAAATACTGAGAGAATTATTGATGTTGATGTTGAGAATTATGAGCCCGCAAGATACGACTTTTACTATTTGAAATAAATTCTAACAAGATGGCCCTGGGATCCGAAAAGTTAAGTTAGACATTGAAGCGCTTTGGCTGGTTTCTTTACGAGAAATCATTATCTTACTTCAAAAAATGTATTTATTTAATTTTGCCAGACAATATTACAAAAAGATATCTTGAAAACGCTTAGTTGGCTGCCGAAGGTGGAACCCGAACCCTTTCTCGATTTCATACCCCAGTATCTGCACAAGATCACATTCCAAGACTTGAGCCTTTTAGCCCAAACATGTGTGATATAAAGCTCGTTACACGGGTACCTCATGGTCTCACTGAGCGGCAGCAAGACCCCATGTTTCAAAACATACCGTGCAAAAATTGAAGATACTTTAGAGGAAGAAAATTTTAAGTACGGCATTTAAGACCTGTCAAACTATTTGAATGAAACCTACATCATATTAAAGCCCATTAAATTCTATATCCATGAAGCGAGTTTAATCGTAATTGTTTTAGAGAAAATCTTAAAGAGGTACAAAATGCATGGCATGAAGTGGTTCTCCTGGTTGCTGATTTTGATGAAAAAGTTGCTGTAACATCTTGGGCGTATAGTTTTTGCGCCTCTAAAATAAAGTACAGTATTTTTTCCATCCCATATTTATTCTTATATTTATTTCTTCTTAATTACCTTTTTAATGAGATGGATTGCCCTAAGTAGATGTATCAACAAAACCGATGACCTGTTTTTTATTCTGTATTGATGACCAATCCTACGGTATCGCATTGAATCAAGAGATCTTTAACCATTTCATTAATTTCTGTTTTTGAATTGGCAAAGATTTATGCCTAAAAAACCCTGTTCAATAGCTTATAAATCTAAAAGGTATAATATAATTATATAATATAACTCTAAGCGAGCCTCGCGGAGCCCGCCACCATCTATGCCAGCTGCGAATCGCATCTAGTATAAAGAAGGCCATGGACTGCGGAGACTAAAAGAAGCGTGCTATTCACGGACACGGTTTGGTAGGCTTTGTAGAGGGCTGTAAGAAATCGGAAAGGTTTTTGCTAGAACTTGGGGACCAACTTAGAGCAGCGGAGAGAGGGTAAAGAAAATAGTTGGCCGACTGAAGGTGGCGCTTTGAGGGTCTTCTTGTACTGAGTTAGATCTCCACAAACGCTAATAAGATCAGTCAGGTGTTTCCTATGTCATGGGAGCCAGAGATTTTGTCTATTTTACAAAAATATAACAATAAATCCCTACATATGGGTACACACATGAGGGGGGAGCAGGTATCCCCGGTTCCCCATAAAATTATTGTCACGGTTTCTAACTATACCTTTTACTTTCACTTACCTGTATATAAAATTTATAGTAAGAGAAAGTATTGCGATCATGAAAATTATAGTATTCCAGTTTTCAACGGAAATATACGTTTTAGGGTCCCCTGAGTTCAAATGACCAAGTCCCGAAAAAAGGTCTGTGTGTGTGTGTGTGTGTGTGTGTGTGTGTGTGGTGTGGTAAATTCAGCGCGAAAAGTTATATAAAACTTAATTTTCATATTTTAGACAAATATACGTCCAAGATGTTAATGAAACTTTTTCATCAAAATTAGTTAACCACTTTATACCATGTATTTTGCACCTTTTTACGATTTTTCAAAGGGTTTCTATGTTTTTTAGATGAACTATGATTACAGATTTTTGATAAAACTAAACCATTAGTATACAAATATGTCAAAATATTAATTCGAAAAAAATTTCATTAGGTGCCTTTAGGAAATCAACATATCAATTTACAATTTTTCGCTAAAATATTAAAATTAAGACATTATCCACTTTTATTGGTTTTCAAATGCTTTTTTTCTTTGATTGATACTTGCACTTCTCGTCAATTAAGAGCTGGACATCTCCAGACGTTTCTTAATGATAATGCCTGATAGCTCTCTGCTGTGACGTGCTGCCATCTCTCGAACAAAGGAAACAATACTCTAAATAATTGGGATTGATGAGTTTTCTCAAAAACGGCTATAAGGATTTTGATTAAATTCGCTATAGTGATGTCAAATTCAATGGGCTTTAATATTATGTAGGTTTTATTCTGATTGAAATTGTCTGACAGAGCTTAAATACCGATATTTAAAATTTTCTTCCTCTAAAGTACCTTTAATTTTTTATTTTTCATAAAATTAACCATATTATCTGATTAGCATTGCTAAATATACAAGTTGAATGAATTTGATGATCAACTAAAGGAGAGAAATCAAAAATATTTTTAATGCAATTTTTGTGTTTTTGATCATAAAAACATATAATATCCCGCTGGAAAGCTAAATATTTTAGAAAAAAAAATTATCTCATTAAAAAAATTGTAGAAGTAAATGGAGAGCGATAAAGGCCGATAAAACTAACTGATTGTCGTATATAATAATATTATAAATTATTTAATAAAACACATGTGTCTATTGAAGTTCAATGTAAATAATTCGTTCAAATTTATTTTTATCTCTAAGTCTATTAGAAAATCCTTAAAACTATTTAAATTGATTTTAACAACGGAGTTAAGTGAAAATCGTGTATTTCGTGCACCCAATTTTGTTTTAATTACTAATTTGTCCAATTTTCTTCACTTGTACAAACTCTTATAAAACAATTAATTTATAAATATACTTGCGCGATGTTTTGTGTTAGTAGAAATATGTGTTGTATAGAATCCATCAGTTAATTTATGTTCTATAAATTAGTAACCAATGTTTTCCCCGAAAAATCACGTGCAGCAATACTTCTTTTGTTCACTGCACTGTAATTTTCTTATTGATATGTATACAGACACTTTTGGAAAACTTAGGTAGCTATGTTAGGAGATTTTGTTTAAGGGTTAGGATAGCGTGCAACAGTTTCATGAAATTTAGGAAAAATAGATGAAATTAGGTCTAAAATAAATGAAATATTAAGGTCATGGTGTGTCGTATCGTTGGTGACATAATAAGGAGACTGAACTATTCTTTGGAGCATTTCGAATTAGATGCGTTTGATGTTGAATTTATCGGTTTATGACAATTTGACCCCGTAGGTCCAGGCAACAGTAAAAGAAATACGCAAATCAATTTTAAATAAATTTTAAAATTTCGTACTTAGATGCTAAATTAAAGTTTATCTTCAGTAAATGGTATAACAACATAAATCGTTAGCTACAACAATCATCCGAATTTATGAGTTTTTTGTCACTCTCCATTACAACCACAAGATGAATCCGATTTAAAATGGTAAAATTGCTCTCGTTATGAGTTCTTTATAAATATAGAATTATATCATAGTTTAAATTTATCAAATTTGCATTATAATCGTTTTTTAAATTATTAAGATGTTATGTACTTTAGGGCAAGCAATACCGAATTATTATGTTATCAGTTGGTTTCAAGGATGGTGAGGATCAGCTGATACTAAAGACAATTACATTTTACGAGTTTAATATTTTATTTGATAACTCTTAGAAGGTCAATTTAGGCGTTAGGCTGAAGTTGTATCCAAGTGAAATCTCTAACATATTTTTAATTTTCATTGAGAAAGATGACACCATCATAAGGCAGATTAAGTCACAATAAAAGTTAATGCAATTATTAGAAACGAGAAGATAGAAGCTGACTAACTGAAGCAGGGTAACCTTGAATCTAACAAGTGAATGAACGCCCATTTTCTTCATTGTAACCTCAACTGTTACCGTCATCGTCTATACTTCACTATTCTACTATCAACTCTCTTAGTGTACTATCGTAATGTCTAATGTCTTTATGTACTATTAGAAGTGACCTTGAATCTAACAAGTAAAAGAACTCCCATCTTCGTCAATGTAACCTCAACTGCTACTATCACCGTCTATACTTCACTATTCTACTATTTTCTGTTATATTGTACTATCGTAATGTCTACTGGCTTCGTGTACTATCTGAAGTGACCTTGAATGTAATAAGAGAATGAACGCCCATCTTCTAAAATGTACTTCTACCGCAACTGCTTCTGGGCTGCTTGCCTTTTTTACTTTCACTTACCTATATATGAAATATATAGTAAGGGAAAGTATTGAGATAATGAAAATTTTCTAGTTTTCAACGAAAATACACGTTTTAGGGTTCCTGAGTACAAATAACCAAGTACCACAAAAAGGTCTGTATGTCCGTGCGTGTGTATGTAGTAAGTCTAGCGCGAAAACCATACCCTGTATAAAACTGAAATTTCATATTTTAAAAGCGTCTATGGCTAGAAGTTACAGCGACTTTTCCCCCGAAATCAGCCAACCAGAAGAGCCACTTTATACTATGCATTTTGCACCTTTTCAAGATTTTCTCAATAACGGCTCCAAGTATTTTGATTAAACTCACTATAGCGATGCAACATTTAATGGGATTTAATATCACTTAGGTTTCATTCTTATTGAAATAGTCTGACGGAGCTAAAATGCCGATATTTTATTTTCTTCCTCTGGAAAAAATGGCTCTTCATCCATTTCAACCAAAATAAAATATTCTCCAAATCGGGGCTGTGATTTCAAATATATAATTTATGTATAAATTGAAAGACCTATATACGAAGTGTAATATATACATCCGGTAGTTCTACACCAAGGCTAGGAAGTCAATAAAACCTAAAAGGAAAAACTGGCATCAGAGGGCTGGAGGAGAAAGAGGTAGCACACAAGACCTCGAAGCCATATTCTACACCTGCCTAGATCTGGATCCACAACCTTTTTAAACTTTAAGGTGTGTTATAGCGCCTTATTTTTCGCATTGCCAGATAAACAAATTTATAAATGATCTAATTTGACTGCAAATGATCGAATTTCGTTGATAAAGAATTCGTAAACCGGTTTGTGTCTGACATTTTACACAATCTATCCTGGAGTGTGCTGAGACTACGCTGGAGCGATAAGATGGAAACTTTGACAAACACTAAAGCTTGCTTCTGGTTGCTATTGCTAATCGAACTGACAGAGTCGTGATCTGTAACTTTTACTTTAACACAAATTGACATCAGAACTGACTCGCCTTCATTCAGCTCTTGGATTACTTGAAATCTATACTTTCTCCTGAAAACACTCACTACGTCACTTTAAAAATCGTAGGGCTATCAGCCGGGTTTGATCCGTTGTGGTGGTTTAGATAATCCATTGAAGATATACTTTTCTCGGTGTTCACTTAGTGGGAGAGGTTTGTTCCCACTTAAACCCCCTTCCATCCGCGACCCCCAGCCAGGCGATGTGGGAGAGTACGCAACTAGTCCTGGCTAATTCGCGGGCTGTGAGGACTTTATGATAATTGGCAAGTTCCTGCGGCGGCTGAATCAGTTTCCCATCGGCCGAGGCTACGCACCAGGATTTCCGGTGCCAGCCTCCTCCATTCACCGCCACTGCCTCCTGTATCCATTCACTTGCCATGGCTAGCTGTATCTATTCTGGCTGATTGTATCCTCCTAGCTAGGTCAACAAGTTGCAACTCCTCACTGTATTCGAATGTTCCAAGCCGCAGTAGACATCAAGTAGAATATGATGACAACAATATGGTTCATCGTACATCTCATTAATTTGTTTTCATTAAATTAACAAAATGTAACATTAAATTGTTACATATAATTACTTCCACTTACCTATATGTGGTAAGGGAAACGTATATCGATTTATAAATTTCCAAATTCCAGTTTTCTACGGAAATACACGTTTTAGGGTCTCTCAGTCCAAATAAAAAAGTCGCGCAAACAGGTCTAAGTGTCCGTGTCCGTGTGTGTTATTGTAAGTCGAAAACGAAAAGTCGTAAGAAACTTAAATTTTATATATACGCCCAAGATGTAAAAGCAACTTTTTCATCAAAATCAGCTAACCGGAAGATCCACGTTAAACCATGCATTTTGACCCTTTTTACAATTTTCTCCAAAAATATGAAATAGCGATTTCAATAAATAAATTTCTGGTATACATTTTTTAATTAGGGGGTAATCTTATTTATTTTTTTGGTCGATTACAAAGGTTCATTATTAAAAAAAATAAACCGAAAGCTGTAAAAAATAAATAAAATAATAAAAAAAATAAAACGAATACTGGACATCGTTACTACTCCCTTTTCTTTCGATTTTCATTTAGTTAATCTAAATATGAGTAAAATTAAACTTTGTTTGTATTTTCTATCATTTATAATTATTCGCGTATTTTTGGTTAAAAACAATAATTAAATTTTTCTCTATCTTCAAAAATATATATACAAGCGTGTATATATAATATATATATATATATATATATATATATATATATATATATATATATATATATATACGATATATATATATATATATATATACGATATATATATATATATATATATAATATATTATATATAATATATATATATATATATATATATGTATGTTGTGTGTGTGTGTGTGTGTGTGGAGAAGATTTCAAGTTTTTCGCACTTCACTGATTCCAATACTCTACACTGATTTCAATTATTATCTTTTTCTTATAATTATTCATGTTTTTTTGGTTAAAAAACACTAGTAAATTTTTTCTCTATCTTCAAAAATAACTGAGTTATTGGATTAAATTAATTTTATTCAGCCGCCATTTTAAATATGACGAGCTAATATCAACGTCTAGGTGTTTGGATCTTCGTTGGATGCCCTAGTATTTTTGTGGCGAAATCCGAAAAAATTGGTCAAGCAGTGAGGGTATTTTTTTTTATATGTTTGGCCGATCACAAAGGTTCATCATTGAAAATAATAAACCAATAATATTTGAGAGTTTAGCAAACACAGTTCTTGTTTTGTATACTTCGGGCAATCAAAATAAACCGAAGAGCCAGAACCTAGTTAATATCCTATAATTGGTATTTCTCACTTCCTTGCGCACCAGTTCCTCGAGACGGTTTGCAGGCAGAAGCGGTGATGTGGTGATATTACATCACCGGCCGATTAGAGAGGAGGCATTAATGAGAACGCAAAATAAAGAGTAGGTGCTCGCGAGGCGCCCTGCGCAACACCCGGTCTAATTGGATTGCAGGCGCTATCCATCGAGCCTCTAATATAATTAGGGCTGAGTGAGCCCGAGTTTCCACTAGCGGAGGACTGCCCTCGCCATCGTTGTACACCTGCCTCTTCACCTTCACTATTAGTCCGTGAGCCAGCAACGAAAAATGCAACAAGTTTTACTGAGTTTTGTAAGTATTTTTTATGCAAAGCATCTATCATGATAAAGGAAAAAATAAACGCGGCCAACTCAAAGCGGATAGATTACGAAATCTGTCCACTTTAAAAAGTGACCAAAAATCTGACTCATTTTACTACGATTTTCCTTTTGACCTCATAATACTAGGCGATAATACGAAGCAAACGACACCAGTCTGCCATTCACAGGTGGGTGGGAAGCCACGGCAGAAGCGTTTTTATGGAACAGAAATTCTGACCCATGTAACCATTACGCTGACATTGTGTCGGTGGTATTAGACCTACGGATTTCTATTACTACTCAAATTAAACCTAATTTTATGCCTCATTAAGTAGTTTATATTGTTGGAACAGCCTTTTTCCTGATACTAACCAAATTAATGGCAAATATATATATATATATGTTTTTTATTTTTTTTTTTTATAGAACCATATTATTAACTATTATATACACTGTTTATATAATCATACATACAGAATGTTTTACAATTCAAATTAAAGGTGATAATTTTCTATATTAATGTCTATATCCCACATGTGACCTACAACGTTGGCAGAAAATAAATAGTTGAAACTCTTAATAATTGTGTCATTCACTCACCGCCACCCGAACTAATTCCTTCCAGTAATTCTCAAAAGGTCAACTATTTATATCCACTATGACAAAAATCATACAAATGTTCTAATTACACCACTCTCAACTCTCCTTCTTTCACTTTCCACGGAATGCCATTTCCCTAGCATTTTATTGCAACTGACATCTGAACCACGAGATTCGCAGGAGAATGAGAAGCACGTCTCGGAAGGCAGTGCAGTGACCTTGGTCCAGTTTCCAAAAAGGAAGCAAAGAAGACAAAATGAGGAAAAGAGTGTATGAGTGTGCGTGCGTGCGTGAGTGTTGTGTGTGCCCGTGGAGGTGGAGGGGGAGGGAGCGAGGAGCAGGTAAGGTTCACAGGCCGCTATCAGATCCGGCTGCGCGGGGATTCCCCGGTAGCCATTGCTAATCCTGGCAGCTCCTCCGGGTCCTGGTGTCTGGGGGGTTCCTGGAAGGCCGCCGATCTAGCGGGGTCAAGGAGGTCGCTGCTCACACTTAGCGAATATTGGCAAGTCACCGCTAGAGCTCACAGCTTGGACTTGACAATCCTCGGGCAGTCACTCGAGGCGTCTAAAACGGGATCAAAGCCCTTAATCACCTTCGATGTGGGTTTTTCCTTTTTAAATAGCTCAATCCTAGTTAGCTTGTTTATTTGTTTAACGTCAGTTTATGCTCCTGTGGCTAATCGTACGATGCTACAGTGGTAGTCCAATATTTTGTGTCTATCCAGGTTTAATTAGGATAGGGATCATTAACGAGTACCTGACATCGCAAGGGCTTAAAACCATCTTTTTACGTTCCCTCCGAAGGACGGCATAACGAAGAAATGTTTACTCCTATTAAAAAATCCTACAACCACCTGCGGTTTTGAACACATGACTTTGGGCTTAGAGAAGGCTGTTATGCTAGCCACTATTCTATAGGTGACCCCCTTTATCCTAGGTTTTTGATGGCGTAGAAGCCAAATTTATAGGTAATTTCTTCATGTAACTTTCTCAGTCAGGAAAACCTATTTTAGTAATAAACCTTCGAAATTGAACAAGGAAAATAAACACCTTCCTTCAAATTATATACAATCTAATATCGAACTAAACAAAATAAAAATGGCTGATCCCCATCAGCTCTACTGTTTAACTTAATGAATTACTATTTGGTAAACAATACACTGAGACATCATTACTCCATCTTAAAATGTAACACAGTTACAGTACATGTTTAATTAAATAAATTATACGTACAAATTTCATGCTTTGAATTTGGGATATGAAAAAAAAAAAATGTCTGCCGTTACCCGTACACCGAGCTCCGAAATACGGAACCGATTTTACTTTCACTTACCTATATATGAAATATATAGTAAGAAAAGAATTGCGATCGAGAAAATTTTCGAATACATGTTTTAGGGTCTCCTTGAGTCCAAATGACCATGTTCCGCAAAAAGGTCTGTGTGTCCGTATGTGGTAAATCTAGCGCAAAAACTAAATGTCCACATTTGATTTCATTCCAATAGGTACTTTATCCTCTGTAAACAGATAACTTTTCCTTCCAAAAGGTACTATATTTCCTTCAATACAGAAGAAGCACCTAACCTCGTAATATATTACCATTAATTTATTCATTCTCACTCTAAGATCTTTGATAATTTTTCTAGGAGCAGTAAGATAGGTTCGACTGTGCTAGATGTTTGAACCCGGACCTACGTTCAATTTCAGCTTGAGAAAAATGTCAAATTTGAGACTTTCGATGGAGGTTTGGGCCGAAGTTAAGTACAGATGGAGCGGACAGTTATCGATTCGCCACCTCGGCTAGGCTCTGGCACTGCTATTCCATTAAAGGCTGTAACCTACAACCGAAGGGACTGTACCCAGCCTAAGGGCAACTTCGATCAAAAATCGGAGTTTATATTTAGGGATAGAGAAATGCTTTATTTATTTGGCAATGCTGCCCAAATACATCGGGTTGCTTCTATAATAACACAGCATACTTTATCAATCCGTTGGACATATTTCACATACATTTTCATTTTTTTTTTCCTGAAAACATAAAAAAAAGTTAAGTCATCAAAAGATCGGTAAGCTCTGTTGTGGACATATAAATTTCATCACCTATGCTCGATTTTTTTATGGTAAAGAATTTGACCCAATCGAATATTTTTTTTTGTCTGAATTTTTTTGTTGGAAAAAACAGCACGTTTATAAAAGTACAATAGATTATTTTGAGAATGCATGTTTTGTTATTATTGTTTCATTTGATTGAAACATCATCTCCTTGTAGAGATATATCTATCATCTTGAATGATGTCATCGTAATCTTAATGTGACTGTAGACTGTATGGGTTGACGGTACACACGGCACATTTGTGCTGATAGATCTACCATTTGTATCAAGGGAATACGGACGTTTAGAATTATGCTTAATAACATTCAAAAGAACAATTATAAAGATATTTTTCTAAATTTCAATTATCAAAGGTTAAAAAAAAAAAAATAAGTCAACGTATAACATTCTCTCAACACATCTCATTTGGCTCTCGTATAGCTGAGTATGCATACTCACCAACTATGGGTACATTGATACGTACAGTCTAGCTGAGTAAGTAAAAAAACGCTTAGTTATGTCGTACTTCGAAGGAGACGTAAAAAGGTGGTCCCGAGACTGTGCCATGTCAGGTACTCGTTAAAGATCCCTATCCTAATTAAAAGTGGTACGACAAAATTTAGAACTCCCGCTGTAGCATCGTCCGATTAGCCATAGGAGCATTAAGTGACGTTAAATGAATAAACATCTGTTAATTGATGTTTTGTACTTCCTCGCACATGAGTTCCTCGAAATCAAAAAGGCAAACGACCGAAAATGAAAGATAAAACTAACAATTTGGTATCTAAATCTAAAGAATCAAGTCCAACCTGCAAAAATGGCGTGATTAAACACTTTAAAGTCTGATCAATAGGCAAAATATAGAATCCATATTGGTAGTAATATCTTTGGGTGTTTTGGTCTTTTTGGGTAGCAATACTACCTTCGCCCAGGAAGGAGTTCTATTTACTTCCCGGACAGTCATACAGACTACTGGTACAGAGCGACTATTGTACATACCGTTCTCGGACCTGAAGGTTAGAGCTTCCACGGTCTGGTGGGCCCGCCAGCCTAGATCTCTGCCATCTACTGTACAACCATCTCATTGCCAATAACATTTGTCTAGATCATTCAGTCTTCAGATCGCAGTATCATTCCTTACTTTTACTAATTTATCGAATATTTCATTTCTTATTTTCAGATATGATTAATGGTAATAAAAAAAACTAAAAAAAAACTTGAAGTTTATTAAAATCAGGGGTTATGTTTAAAACTTCAATTATAAACATTTCAATAAAAAATAAAAAAATTCTGTGAGAATGATTGACTGTGTCTATACAGGGTGTTTCGTTATTGCATGGAACTATTTTAGGTATATGTTCACTAATACATAATAAACAAAAAAGTTCATATTAACATATATCTTCAAACTTATTTATTAAACAGATATCAAAGGTTAAAGATTTTTTATTTAATATTATTACAACATTCATAAGTGGCTCAAACGATTTTGATTAAACTCACTATATCGATGTAAGATTTAACGGGCGTCAATATTATGTAGGTTACATTCTGATTGAAATAGTCTGACAGGACTTAAATTGCGATAGTTTAAATTGTCTTCCTCTAAAGTACCTTTAATTTTGTTGATTCGAAAAAAATAGGCACGTCATCTTGTTAGCATTAAAAATAACAGCTAAATGTGCAAGTTGAGTGAATTTGATAAACAACTAAAGGATAAAAGTGCTAACAGTTTTTTATGCAATTTTTGTGTTTTTGACACAAGAATAGTAATATAGAAGTATAACATACCGTAGGATAGCTAAATATTTTAGAAAATTGTGACATTGAAAAGTGGCCGATAAAACTAACTCATTGTTGTAGATAAAAATATAATAGATTATTTAATAGCACCCATGTTTCTAATAAAATTCAATTTAATTTATTTAAAATTTTATAAATAATTATTATAAATAAACATCTAAATTTTGATTTATTTTAACAACAGAGGTAAGTTAAGTCGTGTGTTGTGGGCACTGAATTTGTACCCCTTTCTCTGCTGCTTAGAATTATCGTATTATCATTGGTAAAAAACGGCTAAATATACAAGATAAACGAATTAGATATTCAACTAACTAGGAGAAAACTGCAATGATATTTTTTTAATGCAATTGTTTATTTTTGACTGTATAATATCAGTTGGAAAGCTAAACATTTTAGAAAAAAATATCATCTATATACACAAAAGTTGATAAAGAGTGATAAAAAGCCGATAAAAGTAACTGATTGTTTTAGATAATAATGTAAAATATTTTTTAATAAAACACATGTGTCTATAGAAATTAAATTTAATTAATTCTTTATTAGTTTCACTCATTTTCATCTCTAACTGTATCTGGCAATTCTTATCGATTTAGACAACGGAGATAAGTGAAAGTTGTGTGTTGCACGCACCAATTTTGTTTTTTTGTAAATATGACCTGAAACGAATCTGGAATCACATGTCTTTACAGAGAGAATCTAATACAATATTATTATTTCTGAAATAACTTAATAACTAAAACCGAAGATGGGACAGTACTATCACGACTGTATAGTTTACACGGTGAAGTTATCGAGCCTAGTACAGAGCAATAAGGTGAGGAACGGGACTTAGCAACTTGCGGCAGTGGCAGGGAGCCAAGGGGTGGCGGACCAATCAGAGCCCCCAACCTGGATCTAGCAGCCAATGGGGTCCGTATCGAGGGAGCTGCGGCACGTAGCCCTCTTCTAATTGGCTATCGCTCCATTAATATCTAACCCCGATGGCGAATGCTAAGCGGCTCTTGGTCCGCATTAACATTTCACACCAAGCACCAGGGCCGTCCATTATGTGTTAGTACATAATTTGCCAAACAGGCTGTCTTTCAAATTAGTATTTATTGGAATTTACAACTACATTAAATAATACATCGACTAAATATACTATGTAAGACAAAATTACATGAAACTAGTGTGGAGAAACTGCCCAATGGTAGCACTCCTAATTTCAAAGTCTAAACTAGAAGGTATCTCGGTCATCATCTATTCACAGACATTTCGGGATTATAAGGAATTGAAGAGACACCAATGATGAAGCTAGGGAGGGAAAGAAGTTTGCATTGAAAGGTATGCTTCTTGGTACCGGCCAAATCAGCAACATATGGAACATTTTAGTTTATACGTGACTAACTAAGGGGCGTTGAAAGGGTACGAAAAGAAAACGAAAGATTTTGGATTGTAAACATGAAGAATTCACTATTTTAGTAGAGCCTAAAGTGCAGGAAATATTCTGTTTCCTATATCGAAACACATTGAAAAATTAAACAAAAACAAATTGTGGTTTTTTACTACCACTTAGAGGAGGGATTTTTCCAAAACCAGCCTAATTGCACGTATACACGGTAAGGCAAAGCGAACATCTATTTGGCGATTTTAATTTGATAAATAAACAATATTATTGTAAAATTGAAAAATATCGAGTGGGGTTATGAAAAAAAAAATTAACCTGAAATAACAATGAGTTACTCTGTGAATGATAAATAAAGGATTATTATTTTACATCAGATACCAATTTAATTCACTCTAGGTTACAAAAAATACAAGTACCAAATACACTCATCGAAATTATTCAATACCATCGTTTTATCTTTTAAAAATATCCGTTGTATATCATCAGAACTCCTTTGCAACTAATAATGCGTATTTTACCCAATTGTGGGTGATGCCTATTTCCAGAACAACCTTAGGTTTTTGAAATTTAAAAACAATTCGTACTATGTTCCTGGAAAAAAACAACGTAATTTTAGTCACCCTGAATTATTTAAAAAAAAATAATAGCAATTTAACATATGTCTTTAGAACCTCATTCACGAAGCATGAAAACGATGCTTAATATACTTGTTACAAGTTATTACATATTATCTTTCTTTATACTAGTCAGGATAAGATGACTTTTATGCAATTGAGTGCTTATAATTTTTCAGGAGATTTATGGTTTTCGAGTTATTCGAAAACCGATCTTTTTTTTTCGCTATACAAAAATAATTTTGTTCAACTACTTAGAGGAGGAATTTTTCCAAACACTAGACGGTAAGGCGAATCCAGAAAAAATTTCAGCTTCGCAATCATAGTAATTTTGGAGATACTGTGCGCTTTGGTACCTCCTAACTATAATTAGACATGAGTAGTTTTATCGGAAGGCACTAACTATCAAAGATCATATAATTATTTGTATTTCTTATATTATTGTAATAAACTTATAAATTTTGACTGATAAATAAAAAATTATAAATTAAATTTATATTGATGAATTTTATTAATTAAATCAAAACACTTACATAGCAATCTAAGCAAGTTCGTGTAATATTCTACAATACAAATACAAAATGTAAAATGGCTTAGGCTCAAAATAAATAATGATTTTTAAAGAGGCAGAAAACTTTTTCCTTGAAACTCTTTCTGTTAAAATATTAAATTGAACGGAATTGGATAAAACTTTTCCAGCTTTTTCTAGCAAACTTTCAATTAGCCAAACATTTAGATTGGAAATGCTCACAATTTCCAAATAAAACTTTAGCTAACGTTCTAGATTAAACATGGCTGCTATAAAGCTTTTTACCTGAATATTATATTGTATGTTCGCAGAACAAATAGAAAATAGAACTAAACATTATTCCTAACCGAGCTTTCAATTTTAGGAACTCCCTTTTCGATGATTGAGATGTACATTTTTGAACCACTCTATCAGATTCTTTTTACTTTCACTTACCTATATTTATTTTATTTATTTATTTAGTTAGTTAGTTTATTAATTTCTTCCTACCTTGCCAACTCTAACGATTTTGATTAAACTCGCTATTAAGTAAAATTTAGCGAGCTTTAATATCACGTAGGTTTCATTCTGATTAAAATAGTTTAAAAGGGCTTAAATGCAGATATTTTAATTTTTTTTTCCTCTAAAGTACCTTTAATTTTGTTCATTCTACAAAAATAAACATGTCATCTTGTTACCATTGATAAAAAGCAGGTAATTAAATAAGTTGAACGAATTCGATATCCAACTAAAGGAGAAAACTGAAAAAAAAAAATTACATGTATAATATACTGTTGGAAAGCTAAAGATTTTAGACAAAAATATTATCTTATACACAATCTTGTAAAAGTTAACAAAGAGTGATGAAAAGCCGATAAAACAAACTGATTATTGTAGATAATAATATAATACATTATTTAATAAAACACGTGTTTCTTTTAAAATCCAATGTAAATAATTCCTTAGCAATTTTTTTCCAATCTAAATTTGTTTAAAAATTCTTAAATTGATATGAATAACGGAGGTAAGTGCAAGTCGTGCGTAGTGAGCACTAGATTTTTGTATAATAAATATAGAATTGCTTTTTTACTATCATCCCATCCCTAATTTATATTTTGAGGGTCACCTGTGCTGTAGAAACTATAACAGTCTTCAGACATACAGAAGCATAAAGGGACATTAAATAAATAAACAAACAAATAAATATGCAATATTATCAATATGGTCAGTGTCATTTGTTTTGTTTTAGTTGAAATACCTTCTGTTTTCGTAGAAAATTGTATCATCATTACGAATAATACATTAAACATACTATAAATTAGGGTTTATACAAAAACCGACATTTTAGAAAACCGGTTTTCGAATAGCGATTTTAAGCGGTTTCGAATTTTATTTAAAAAAGATTTACTCGAATATTCTGTAATTCGACCAAAAAATATTTTAACAGAAAATTTAAAGTGATTAAAAGAAGTTTTTGACTAAAATTATTTACTGTTCAATTTTATTGACAGTAAAAATTTTTTATGAAATTTAGTAGAACAAAGAAAGAATGGTTGACCAGGATTATATAACTTTAAAAACAATTATTCGTTGTTTATGCATAATTTTCACTATAAGGATGTAAATATTTTTGTAATAGTGAAACGAGTTATTCAGCGACGGGTTCGAATAAATAAAAACAATACATTTTAATAATATGTTTTTGTCTTTTTTTAACAATGTTATTAGATACAGATGGATACTTATTAAAAACAATTAGAAAATATATAACTGTGTATTATATAATGTAAATTACAATCAAAGCCGAAAGACAATAGTAAATAAAGTTTATGCATACATACTTACTAAAATCAATTTTAGTTTTAAAGACAATTAAGCAAAGAACCGAATATTTTCTATTCAGGGCAATTTTAATACAATTTTAAATATTCTATTTATTTATTTTTTTTTTAATGAAATATGATTTCAGAAAACAGAGGACGTCTATCGATTTTCTATTTAGCTGACCTTAGTTTATTCATAAATTATCTCGAAATAGAAAATACCCTCTCAATTACAACCGAACAAGGCTTAATGGTTTTTAAACCATGTGTCATTTTTAATTTCTTTTTAAGTGTTATTCATACCTTGAAAACCGATATTTTTTACCAAAAAACGGTATTCGTATTTCATAATTTTCTCCAAAAACCAACAAACCCAACTACAAATGCATCGAAGAAAGCCATTTATATTACAGACTGTCTATAATTATTAATAAATGACAATATTTATTTTATTTATTTAACGCCACTTTATGCTACTATGGCTAATCGGGCGATGCTACAGTGGGAGTCCTAAATTTTGCCATTTCAGGTTTTATTAGGATAGGGATCTTTAACGCGTACCTGACATCGCACAGGCTCGGAACCACCTTTTAACGTCCCCTCCGAAGGACGGCGTAACTAAGGATTTTTAATGGGAGTAAAAAATCTTAGGACCACCTGCGAGTTTGAACCCGTGACCTTTAGCATGGGAGGCTGTTACGCTAGCCACCCAGCTACAAGTGACCCCAATAAATGACAATAGATGTACAGAATGTATAAAATATATTTAAAAAACTCTTCGTAAACTTTTCTTTTATTGTTACACCATCTTCAGCTCTCTGAATTAACAAGTGGCAAATCTTAAGAGAAAATGAGCTCGACAGATTTAATCGATTATCTTCATCAGTAACAATGTTAAATTAAATCATTAAAAAAATAAAGGAAAAAACATTGTCGCCTCTTTAATCCGAGTTCCGATAACCCGAATTTCAAATAATCCAAGATCAGTTTTTTATAATAATAATAATAATAATAATAGGCTTAGCGAACCCGAAGGTTCGATGCCGATACCACCAAATTCCGCCTACACAGACTCGTCCAATGCTCACCATTTAAGCCCAAGCTCCCGAGATCAGCCTTAACGCAATCCTCCCATCTCCGCTTCGGCCTACCTTTCGGACGCCTACCAGTCGGATCAGCAAATACCAACTTTCTCGGAATCCGTTCGACATCGAGCCCAACAACTTTACTCGCCCATTTGAGTCTCCGCGATGCAATCAGCTCAATTATATTCACAGGATGCAAGTTCCGCAATTCCGCGTTATGCAACCTTCTAAACTCCCCAGTGGCCTCATCTCTCTTTGAACCAAATATTTTACGCAATACTTTATTTTCGAAAACCTTAAGCCGCTGTTCATCCTTTAAAGTAAGCGGCCACGTTTCACATCCGTAAAGAACCGTTGGAAGAATAATAGTTTTATAAATTCTAATCTTTAAGTTTTTAGATAGAAGCCGCGAACTAAGTAACTTAGCAACTGAATAATAACACGCATTTCCCACCTTTAACCGGGACTTTATTTCTTCCTGGATTTCATTTTTTCTAGTTATAATTGAACCTAAATACTTGAATTTCTCTACGTGTTCAAAAGTATGACCTGATACATCAATATCTCCAAGATCGACACCGTTTCTGCTACTAATCATATACTTCGTTTTATCGGTATTTAATTCGAGTCCTATTTCTTTACCGGTTTTTATTAACACACTTGTATTTAGTTGTATGGTTTCCGTGTCTTCACCTAGCAGTACCAGATCATCTGCATACCCCAAAACCGGAATCTTGTCACCCATATTTAAGCCTTTCTCGGTACACATCACCTTTTCTATGACATATTCTAAAGCTATATTAAATAACACAGGTGAAAGGGAGTCACCCTGTTTTAAACCCGATCGCACCTCAAATCTCTCGGAGTAATTATGACCGATTCTAACTTTATGGAATGTTTCCGACAAACACATCTCTACTAGGTTTACTAACTTTCTAGGTATTCCCTGTTCAATCATGATGTTATATAGCTTCTGACGGTCTATTGAATCATAAGCCTTTTTAAAATCGATATAAAGTTGATGGACTACACCGTTGTATTCCAATTTTTTCTCTAATATTTGACGTAGGGAAAATATTTGGTCAATAGTCGAGCGATTTCGCCTAAAACCACATTGGTAATCTCCGATAATTTCCTCAGCGTATTCCGTGATTCGACTAGTTAGAATTGACGAGAATATTTTATAGCATACTGGGAGAAGAGAGATCCCACGATAGTTGTTACAATCCGACCTCGGTCCTTTTTTGTGAATCGGAATAAGTATTGATTCTTTCCATTCCTCGGGCATTTTTTCAGTTTCCCAGATCTTTTTAACTAAAAAATGTATTTTGGAAACGCCCGCTTCTCCACACGCCTTGATTAATTCACTCGTGATATTATCATTTCCTGCGGCCTTATAACGTTTTAATTTTCCTATCGCCATTCCGACTTCCTCTTTACTCGGTGCGTCTATCCATGGTTCAGCGCTCTGATATTCAGAGAGAGGAGATTGATTATTATTTTCCGTATTTAAGATGCCGTCAAAGTGTTGTTTAAAATTATTTAATATCTCAGAAGGATCCGCAATTATATTATTATTTGCATCTTTAATCGCATTCAATAGAGGTTCAAATCTTTTACGCGATTTGTTTATACCTTTGTACATCTCTCTTACGTCATTTTCGTTTCTGTGTTTTTCTATTTCTATTATTTTGCCTTTAAGATACTCTCTTTTCTTATTTTTTAAGAGTTTTGAAGTTTCATTCTTTACTAACCGAAAATAAGCCACATTATTATCGCTTGGATTATTTAAGGAATTCAGTTTAGCGGTTTTTCTTTTTTCGCACATATTTTGACAATCCCTGTCGAACCAAGGTTTGTTCTTTTTATTTTCAATTTTTCCAAGACATAAATTACCGACCTCTTTAATATTATCCCTGATCCCTTCCCATAGTTTGTTTACATCTTTGTGTTCCTCGTCTGAAGATTCCAAAGCTTCGAACCGATTTTTTACTTCTATCGCGAATTGTTTTCTAATTTCGAGGTTGTTCAATTTAACTAAATCAAAATTCTCGGGACGAATATAGTTCGGTGTTCTCTTTTTTGTATTTAGTTTTTGTCGAAGTTTCGCGATTACTAATTCATGATCAGAACCGCATTCTGCACCCCGATACGATCTCACGTTAATTATGCTACTTTGCCATCTGTTTTGTATTAAAACATGATCGATTTGATTTCGTGTTTGTCCATCCGGCGATGTCCACGTATACTTATGAATATCCTTATGTTTAAATGTAGTACTTTTGATTACTAGGTTTTTCGAAACGGCAAAGTTTATTAGTCGGGTCCCATTATCATTACTGTATTCGTGCAAACTTTCTTTACCGATTGTAGGACGATATACTTCTTCCCTTCCAACCTTTGCGTTCGCGTCGCCTAGTATTATCTTAATGTAATTTCGTGGTAACTTATCGTAAACCGACTCTAGTTTATCATAAAATTCGCATTTTACTTCATCATCACTGTCTTCGGTGGGAGAATGAATGTTTATAAACGCGATTTTAAACCAACGCCCTTGAAATATAGCAACCGATATTCTTTCACTAAAGAACTGTACGTCCCGTAAAGCGGAAAGAAATCTATTCCTAATCAGAAACCCGGTACCTAGACAATAATTAACGCTCCCCCCGTACCAAATAGTATACTTTCCTTCTGTTAACGAACCCTCCCCTGGCCAGCGAACCTCTTGTAATGCAACGATATCTAAATGGTACCCCTTAACTTCATTCGCGACCGACTTTAACCCACCTGCCGTATTTAAACTTCTAACGTTCCACGTCCCTATTGTTAGATCTCTAATTTTCATCTTGCGCCATGATTCCCCTGAAGCAGTCCCCACCCGGAGACCCGAACGGGGGACTAGTTTACCTCCGGATAATGAGCGTTTTACCTCAGAGGAATCCATGACTTTTGGTGATATTTTGTGAACTAAAATATGTGAGTAGGGCGTTCGAACCTACGTCACACCCTCCAGCAAGCCTCGGGGGCCGCTCTCATTGTTGGTCAGCGAGTCCATCGGACTTAGCCGGGAGGAGCTTCCGAGGAAATTCCACCGACCATCCCCACATCCGCCACCCGTGGGACGCTCCCCATACGCGGTAATGAGATCCGCGCGAGGTTCAGTTTTTTATATATTTAAAAAATGTTATACGTATTTAATTACTGTATTAAAATCATGGTCAAGAATTGAGACGTTGATTTCCAAAAGGTGCTTGGTACATTTTAGGAATTTTTACAGGAAGCGCGAAAATCTCACCTCCATATACTACAATATTAAAGCAGCATATTTGATTCTTTTCATTAAAAATCTACAAAATGTTGTTTACTACGATATATTAATAACACTATATTAAAGTTATGGAGTGATATGTTTTAGTACGATTTGGAATAAAATTAAATGTGTAATTAGTACCTTTAAAAAATAATTGCATTAGTAAATCTCGTTTTTAAAGGATTTGAGAGCTCTTTAGATAAAATCAAATAGAAGAGTTAGATGAAACTGAATAATTAGAATACAAATATGTCAAACAAATAATTTTGTTAAAAATGTCCTATAGTACTTTTAGGAAATCAACTTTTGAATTGACAGGAAGGTTTCCTAAAGGTACAATACTATGTCTGTTTTTGGAAATTTTAAAGAAAACACAAAATCTCTCCATTGTCTTGGAATCAAACCAGCTTATTTGATCATTTTTGACAACTATACGCCCGAGACGTGACAAAACTTTTTTCATCAAAATGAGCTTACCAGAAGAGGCACTTTATACCGTGCATTTTGCACCTTTTTTCGATTTTCTCGAAAACGCTTCCGACGATTTTGATTAAACTCGCTTTATCGATGTAAAATTTAATGGGCTTTAATATCATGTAGGTTTCATTTTGATTAAAATGGTCTAACAGGGCTTAAATGCCGATATTTTAAATTTTCTTCCCCTAAAGTACCTTTAATTTTGTAGATTCAATAAAAATAACTATATTATCTTGTTAACGCAGATGAAAAACAGGTAAATATATAAATTGAATAAATTCGATACCCAACTAAAGGAGAAAACAGAAAAAATATTTGTTTAATCCAATTTTTGGTTTTTGAACATAAGAGCAGTAATATGATATGCAGTATTAATATGCAGTAACGGTATGATATACCGCTGGAAAGCTAAATATTTTAGAAAAAATATTATCTCATACACAAGCTTTTAAAAGTTAATAGAGAGTGATGAAATGAACATAAAACTAACTGATTATTTTAGATAATAATATAATAGATTTTTTAATAAAACACATGTTTCTATATAAATTCAATTTAATTAATTCCTAATAGTTTCACGTATTTTTATCTCTAACTGTTTTTTAAAATTCTTTCATTGATTTTAAAAATGGAGCTAAGTGAAAGTCGTGTGTTGCCCGCACCAGATTTTATTTATGTTGTGAAAGGAAATGTTTAAGTATAATTTGGAATGGAATGAAATGTGCTCTTGGTACCTTAACAAAAATTAATTTCAAAGCTTTTTAAAAATACTTTTTGTTGTTTTTTTTTTTAAATGTTTATTTGTTGTTTTTTAAACACAAGCGATTTTTTTTTTTAGACTGTAAAATTTGTCTGTGCTGAGCGCGTGATTATTATTGCAAATCTAGGTTTCACAGATATCTTAGGTTAAGATAATTTAAAATTATTCCCAATGACATCGACTGCAGAAGTGTGTGCGGATCTCTAAAAGGAAAACACTGCACTAGACCGTCCCGCTATCAAAGTAAATGATACAGTACATGCAGTAATGATATTTTTTTTACTCACACTTAATGTAAGATACGTATCTTGGCTCAGAGGCTGGCTGCCTTCATTGTTTAATATAAACGGTCACAAAGCAAAAATTTCCATCCAAAGAGGTAGGACCCACTTACCTGCAAAGAGAGAACAAAAATTGTATCAGAGATGAAACAAAGATAAAGATATAGTACATAGATGCTAAAAAAGGTGAGAAGTGCAAAATAATGGCGAAGGAACCGACTGTGTTGTGCAATAGCTGACACTACACGTGGCTTCATAATCTTCCGAGAGCGATAAATCACAAGCCGGGTAGTAGCCTCTCTTCAGCATATTTTAAAAACAAACGGTCATATTGCCTTTTAATATCATCATTAATTTGATTTAAAAAATCTCGTGCTCGCAACACACCAATTTCACTTACCTCCGTTGTTAAAATCAATTTAATATTTTTTTTATTACAGTTAGAGATGAAAATAAATTGTTAAAGAATTAATTAGATTGATTTTCTAAAGAAACATGTGGTTTATTAAAAAATCTATTATATTATTAACCAAAACAATCAGTTAGTTTTACCGGCTTTCATCACTTTTTATTAACTTTTACAAGATTTTGTATTAGATAATATTTTTCTAAAATTCTTAGCTTTCCTATACTGTTGGATACAAATATATTAGTGTTCATATGTTCCAAAAAAATCTGGTGCGGGGAACACACGACTTTCACTTACCTCCATTTTTAGAAACGATTAAGAATTTTCAAAATTAGTAAAAGATAAAAATGATTGAAACCATTAAGAATTAATTAAATGGAATTTCTATAGAAACATATGTTTAATTAAAAACTTATTATATTATTATCTAAAATATCTCGGCTTTTCATCACTCTCTATTAACTTTTAAAAGCTTATGTATGAGATAATATTTTTTCTAAAATCTTTAGCTTACCAACGGTATATTATACATGCATATTACTGTTCTTATGTTCAAAAACGAAAAATTGCATTAAAAAAATATTGTTTCTGTTTTCTCCTTTCGTTGGGTATCGAATTCATTCAATTTATATATTTGCCTGTTTTTCATCAGTGGTAACAAGAAAATATAGTTATTTTTATAGAATTAACAAAATTAAAGGTACTTTAGGGGAAGGATGTTTAAATTATCGGCATTTAAGCCCTGTCAGACCATTTTTATCAGAATGAAACCTACATGATATTAAAGCCCATTACATTTTACATTGATATGGAGAGTTTAATCAAAATCGTAAGAAACGCTTTTGAGAAAACTCATAAAAAGGTGCAAAGTGCATGGTATAAAGGACTCAGGGGACCCTAAAATGTGTATTTCCGTTGAAAACTTGAATTCGAAAATTTTCACGATCGCAATACTTTCCCTTACTATATATAGTAAGTGAAAGTAAAAATAAAATTCAATAAAAGTTAAACTAATAAAAGGAAATATTAAGAAAAACACCAAAACTATTATATCATATCAACAACATCATATTAATGAGTTTTTTGCTGTAGAATGTCCAAAACAAAATTTTTTGCTTAAATTACGAATGTGATGGCTACTGGAAATGATAACGCCTAAATCCTTTGGTGGTGATAAATTTATTAACGTTTAAAAACTGATGTAAATTCGTACTAAGTAGGATATTATTTAGCTAATACCGCACTAAATGATATAATTAAGATAATACATAGCTATTAATCACTGTCTGTGTGTGTATAATAATCTAAAGCTGCTATAATAATCTAGATTTGATGTGATGTGGTGGGCAGTTAGTAAATTAATTGTATCCCAGACTCAGCTCATAACTATCCTATCCTACATATTTAGAGTCTCCTTTAAATCCTCTCTTTTGTTATTTAACATTTATTTCTTCTTGACTCTTTTATTAAATATAATATTTAAGAATATCATATTTTTTAAAACTTGATAGGGGCTGATACGATTCGAAACTTATACAATTTTTAAAGATCAGTTAAAGATCTTAAAAATTTTAGGACTCACTATAGCATTGTCCAATTAGTCACAGTAGCATTAAGTGACGTTAAATTAATAACAAACAAACCATATTTCTGGAAGGAAATGGATTTGTGTGGATTTGATCAAATCAAAAATGTTCTTAGTTCCTTTTGAAAATAAGTTCAATTTAGGAACTACAAAACTACAAATTCGTTTTTAAAGGCCTTGTGTGCTCTTTGGATGGCGGATATGGATAAAACTAAAATATGAAAATACAAATATGCCAAACCCGCAGGTGGCCCGGCATATTTCACTCTCATTATAAAATCCTTCGTTATGCCGTCCTTCGGAGGGGGCGTTAAAAGGTGGTTCCGAGCCAGTGCCATGTCATGTACTCGTTAAAGATCCATATCCTAATTAAACCTGAATAGGAAAAATTTAGGACTCCCACTGTAGCATCGCCAGATTAGCTAAAGTAGCATAAAGTGATGTTAAATTAATAAAAAAGCAACAAACTATACAAAGAGGTATAGATTTACATAGAGTTGAATTTTCCTAAATATTCTACACTCATTTATATTATCGATGATGTTAGACTGTCTTTAATTATTTGGTAATTAATATAATACCTTATAAAAATTATATTTCAGAAAGACATGATTCTTAAAAATATTTAGGTTTTTGAAACAATTTGCTTGTTTATTTTTACTTTAACTTACTTATTTATGAGATATATTAAGGGAAAGCATTGCGATCGTGAAAATTTTCAAATTCCAGTTTTCAACGGAAATACACGTTTTAGGGTCCCCTGAGTCCAAATAACCAAGTCCCTTAATATGGTCTGGTGTATGTGTGTCTGTGTGTGTGGTAACTCCCGAGCGAAAACGAAAAGTCCTGTGAAACTGAAATTTCATATTTAAGGCAACTATACGCCCACGATGTTACAGGAACGTTTTCATCAAATCAGCTGCCGGGAAGATGTACTTGATACCATGTAGTTTGCACCTTTTTACGATTTTCTCAAAAACGACTATAACGATGTTGATAAAACTCTATATATCGATGTAAAATGTGATAGGCTTAAATATGATGTAGGTTTCCTTTCGATTGAAATAGTCTGACAGGACTTTAATGTCCATATTTTAAATTATCTTCCTTTAAAGTACCTTTAATTTTGTAGATACTAAAAAAATAACAATCTAATCTTGTTATTAACGATAACCATATAATCTTGTTATCATTGATAAAAAACCAGTAATATATAAGTAGAATGAATTTTATTTTATTCAATTTATCGTTTTTGAACATAAGAACAGTAATATAGATGTGTAATATACCGTTGGAAAGCTTTAGGAAAAATATTATCTTATACACAAGCTTGTAAAAGTTAATAATGCGTAAAGAAAAACCACTGATTATTATTTCAGATAATAAATAATATAATAGATTTTTTAATAAAACACATGTTTCTATAGAAATTCAATTTAATTAATTCTTTATTAGTTTCACTCATTTTCACTCACCTATATATGGAATATACGTGTATAAAGGAGAAAACGGAAAAAATATTTTTTTAATGTAATTTTTTGTTTTTGACCATAAGAACAGTTATACATATCTATGATATACCGTTGGAAAGCTAAAGATTTAAAAAAATATAATGGTATACACATAATTTTAAAATTTAACGGAAAGTAATGAAAAGCCGATAAAACTAACTAATTGTCGTGGATTATAATACAATAAAAATTTAATAAAACTCATGTTTCTATTAAAGCTTAATTTAAATTATTCCTTAACAATTTATTCTCTGTAAATGTTTTGAAAAATTCTTAAATAGATTATAACAACAGAGGTAAGTGAAATTTGTGTGTTGCGCTACCAGATTTTTTTAGTTAACGTCCTGAATTTTTTTTAACGTTATGGAAGAAGATGTTTTACTATGCTTTGCGTTGAAATTAAATATTAACCTAGTAATTATTATCTTCAAATTAGAAAACTCTCTTCTACATGAATATATTTAAACTTATATCAATTATTCATCATTACCGTTTCGATTATTATCGGAGAGGAAGAAGAGGAATCTTCAGAAGAAAGAAGGAACAATTTTGAGTAAGAAATAAGAAGCAATTTTCGGTACGATATCTTCTTTCATACGACATGAAACAAAATAATATTAACATAGCCTTTGCTATGAATAATAGTGTCAGAATGCTAAAAATTGAAATTACACATGAGTGACGTTTGATAATTTTCATTTAAAATGAACAATGAATAAAATAGTTATAGAATTTTACATATATATTTTTACTTCCACTAATTAATATACGAAATATATAGTAAAGAAAAATATTGCGATCCTGAAACTTTTCGAATTCGGGGTTACCTGTAGCATGGTGGTTAGCATAACAGCCTCCTATGCACAAGGTCCCGGGTTCAAACCCGCAGGTGGTCCTAGTATTTTTTAATGAGAGTGAAAAATCCTTAATTATGCCATCCTCGGAGGGAACGTAAAATGGTGGTCCCAAGCCTGTGCGATGTTATTTATGACTCCCACTGTAGCATCCTCCGATTAGCCATTATTAGCATTACTGATTAGTAGCATAAAGTGGCGTTAAATAAATAAAAACAAAAAACAAGCTCTTAACTTTATTTTACAATGGAGGTAATCGAAAGTCGAATTACCCCGCCCCTCACAAAATTTATTTGAGGGCTTACGTTTCAAGATACGTAGAACCCGAATTACCAATTAAAAAAATCCGTTCGTCTGCCATCTGCGGCATTTATCCAAAACTACTGGACCAATTGTTTTGATATTCGCTACAAAAATACTAAGGCGTGGAACGATGATCCTAACACCTAGACGTTGATATCAGCTGGTCATTTTTAAAATGGCGGCCGATTAAAAGTTATTTAATTCAACAACTCAGTTATTTTTGAAGAAAAAATTATTAGTGCTTTTCAACCAAAAAACAGCGAATAATTTGAAATTTTACCCATAAATACGCCCATAACTAAGTTATTTTTGAAAATAGAGAAAAAAAAAATGTTTTTTACGCCAATAACTCAACTTTCTAGAGAAATATTTATTTGCTAGAGAATATATGTATAAAGTTTTAGAATCACATAAAAAAAAAAAAAAAAAAAAAAAAAAAAAAAAAAAAAAAAAAAAAAAAAGATTTGATCTATATATTTTTACAAAATGTAAAACGAATCTTTAAAAGTGGTTCAGAACTAGCTGAGTTATAACGTTTTGAAATTAGGAGCGGCGATGTTCCATATTCCTTTAAATTGCTATCATATTAGTTAATTGACTATAAACCACTATATATGCAGTTATACACTAACATTGTTATTTGGAATAATTAACAATTGTTTAATAATTTTCAGCGTTTTTTAGTTTGAGATATCTAGGATCTATGATAATATGAAACAGAACCATGAGAACCACAAATAACAACACTAGGATCATATCGCCTTCAGCTCAGAAACACATCATCTTCACAGCATCACTGAGAGATGTACTTTAAGGTAGAAACTTGCACGATTTATCTAGGTATGGTACGGTATGAGCAGTAGTGGGTGGTACCTTTGGGAGTGAAGAGTGCCTACAGGTACGGACGATTCCAAATCAGTCAAATAACTGCCCTCAATTCGAGAGAAATATCGTCAGGTAAGCAAAAAGGTGAGGATATCGCAACACCTGGCGGGGGCAACAATGGAACCACTTCCCACGCAAACAACAAACAAATCGCCGCCCTCTCACACGCTTAGCTCTTATACCGGAAGCGATTCGCAGCAAAGTGGCAACAGCAACAGTGATACTTGTATACGCTCACCTAGCGGAGACATGGATAGCGATTCGCAACGAGTGTAGAGGGTAGCGGCTTACCTAAAGCTGCAACAGCAACAGTAACACTTGCGATTCGCAACGAGTGTAGAGGGTAGCGCTTACCTAAAGCTGCAACAGCAACAGTAACACTTGCGATTCGCAACGAGTGTAGGGGTAGCGGCTTAACTTATCTAGCGGCAGAGTAGCAATGGCAACAGTGACACTTCATAACTCGTTTTGAAAAACCTATGTTTTGAAAATCGTCAACCCTCTATGCCTTCTTATTTCTTGCTGCAACAACCAGGTTTGCACCCACCTTAGATACCTAGTTTCTTTAGATTTTTGTATTGACATGTACATGTCTTTTGGTTGGGGACCTTTACTTATTTTTGTGTAACGTTTTTTCGCCTTAAAAAATGTGACGTTTTGACACGCTCTAGCACTGTGAATGTTGTTATGAGCATATGACAGTTTTCAGATCAGAAAATCAAAAAATAATATTTTTTGTAATATGAAACTTGTCGCTAGGTCCTACCTGTCAGAAGATATATGGGATGAAAGAAGTTTTCGAGGATAAGTAATTGTTTTAGATAATAATTTTTGTTGTTAGATAATTATCTCCACATGTTTCCCTGTAATATCAATTAATTTTTTTACCTTTTACCAACTCTATATGCGGTCCCCTAAAGCATAGTGGCTAGCATAACAGTCTTCTATGCCCAAATTCAGACCTGGAGGTGGCTCTAGGATTGTTTAATTTGAGTAAAATATCGTTGGTTATGCTGCCCTTCGGAGGGGACGTAAAAATGTGGTCTCTAGCCTGTGTGATGTCAGGGCCTTGAAGATTCCTATCCTAATTAAACCTAGATAGGCAAAATTTAGGAATCCCACTGTAGAATCGTTCGATTAGCCACAGTGGCATAAAGTGACGTTAAATAAAGAAACAAACTCAATGCTTCCACCTACGTCTAACTTTTACTTTACTATTGGTTACGGTTTGTTTGTTTATTTATTTATTTTACGTCCCTTTATGCTACTGTGGCTAATCGGAAGATGCTACAGCGGGAGCCCTTCATTTTGCCTATTCAGCTTTAATTAGGATAGGGATCTTTAACGAATACCTAAGACATCGCACATGCTCGGGACCGCCTTTTTACGTCTCTTCCGAAGGACGGCATAACTGAAGACTTTTTACTCCCATTAAAAAATCCTAGGGCCACCTGCGGGTTTGAACCTGGGACCTTTGGCATAGGAGGAGCTAACCAACATGCTACAGGTTTATTGGTTAGTTTGTTAATAACATTTTAGGCATTCGCTATTCACAGCCATAATGCTGTTCCTTTTAATATTATGACTCCGTAATTCGGCGTTGTTTGATCTTCTAAATTCTCCAATTTTCTCGTCTCTTACCGGACTAAAATTTTACGCGAAATTTTATTTCCGAAAACGTAATCCGTTTTTACTTTAAAGTTAAAGGCCACGTTTTAGTATATTCTATACGTTAGGTGCATGCTAAGCAATTTTAAATTGGCAATATATGATTAAAAATTTACAGGTATTTAATTATATGAAGGGATGGAAAAAGTAATGTTTAATTTAGGGCGTAGTCATCCTTAGTAAGAATGCTATTATCTCTCCTCCATAAAATGCTACAATACTTTATAGACTCTGCGGAGACAATGCGTTGTATTCTATATATTCTCCCTATACGTTATACAGACCCCAGCTCACATTCTAAATTCTCTACGAAAAGTGCATCGCTGAAGGATTGCAGAATTCTTATTTTGGCAGAGCCTGCAGTAGAATTCTTTCGATATCGCCCGCCAGCTAGACTTCGCCCGGGCTATTTCTGTTCCCTCTAACGTCACAATGTATTTTCAATTAGCAAATAGTGGTGTGATTACTTTATTCATACTGCCTAATGCAATTACAAGTTATGGAAAAATAGTATTGCAGCCATAGCAGACTTAGTCGCCAGAATATAACAACGCCATACACCTTTCAAATAAAGTCGTCCTATGATTTGTTCAGTAGAGTATGTTTTCATTGCATTTATTGCCATCAAAATATTTTTTACGTATTTTGGAAAAATAATTTTCTATTTAAAGGGAGCCATTTGTAAATAAATCATTCTACAAAATCCTAGAAAGCAATAGTTTGCCAAAAATTATGTATAGCATATAGCTTGCTCTATAACACCTCAGCCATTTTTGAGACTATAATTTCGGAAAGAAAATTTTAGATATTATTTATTATGAATGTGTATCGATCCAGTTTATATCGAGCAGCACTCAGTTCGTGAATTTTCAATGGAACTCGATATTCGATGAGACGTTCTGATAGTAAGGATCGAAAAATGTCTACAGCGGAGTGGTAAAAATAATGTTGTATATTATAAATAATATGAGAAAAATAAGTTATAGAAACTTCAGCATAACAGTAATGTGTTATACTTATTTAAATTAATTTTAGAACCCTTAAACACAAACATAAATATGAATTTAACAGTAATTAAATATAAGTAAGTTAGAGTTGGAAGTAATATTAGTAAATCTATTCACAATGAAAGTAATTATCCAATGAAGCTACTAAAATCATGTTTACTTTATTTAATCGATTAAATAAAACAACAGTGACCAATCCCGAACGATGCAGTCACCATTTCTGCTTGACAACGCCACGATGATGATGATGATGATGGCACAGAAGGCTATTAGGAATCCTGATTGCTTTCCGGCCCACTGGCTGGATTATATTTCCAATTAGTCACATCTGAAATAAATACCTTTTGTAAAACCGAACTATTTTCGGCTCATACGAACTAAATTAATTATTCAATTTAATCGATAAGGGTCATTGGCTTGCATGGTGAAGGAGAATATAATTACGCTCAGTTTAATAGAAAATATTATTAATTTATCGTTATTTAGTTCAAATCAAATGAGTAACATTTGCAGAGGATTTCAGATACCTGCGGATGAACACAATTGGTGAGGGTTCAAGGGAAAACTTGTGTGGGAATAGTCTGATTGCTACCTAGCGGGGAGGTAATTATCTAGGCGCCGGGTCTACTGGGAGTCTAGGGTCAGGGGAGGAGGGATTAGTGTATACAGGTCGACGGTTGTGCAAGAAGATGATCAGCTGAGTTAGCTGGGAGCGGCGTGGTCAAGTGGGTAGAGCACTAGTCTACTATTCTCTGGGTCCCGGGTTCGAATCCCGGCTGAGGCAGAATTATTATTCTGTTATTTCAGCTGTGGATCGATCCTGGGGTATGGAGACCCTGCTGGGGCACACCTGACTTCTTTAAAGCGGATATTCAAAGATTGGAGAAAAAAAATATAGCCACTGAGTGTGATCTATGCCTAATGCGGACTCTCCCTCAAGATGTACAATATCCGAATTAGGTCAAGTGATATTTTACATCCCTCTAAAGTTTCCGAATCGAGCTCCGCCCTATCTCTTAGGCATTTTTAATAATTTTCACATGTCTCCGAACCATTCAAGTTGTCATTTGTCTTCTGAACCTGAGTATGCTGATAAGCCGTACCAAATACCTAACATCTTTTTCAGGTACCAGGCGGGACTCAACTAGGATGCTGTAAATTCAACGCTGGGACTCGATTCGGAAACTTTGGAGGATTTTATTCCTGGGTTCGAATCCCGGCTGTGACGGAATATTATGTATTATGTTATTTCGGCCGGGAGGCGATCATAGGGTATGGAGACCCCCTGGGACACACCCAGCCTCAATCAAGTGGGTACCCAAAAAAGGGAAAAAACCTGGCGGCTGTGCGTGGTCTCGGTCGAATCACCTCATTGCACGGCCGTTGGCCTAGAAATAGTACGAATCTCTACATGTATGAGCCAAAACTTTCATGGGTTGTAGTGGTAGTTTTTTTTTTTTTTTTTTTTTTTTTTTTTTTGAGAAAGGTTATATATCACGGGACCTATAATTGTTTTTTTTCTTCCCGTTTATGTAAGTGTGTAATGTATCTTTACACTTTTTAAAAATGTTATAGTAGTATTATGTGTTTTAATGTCATTAGTTAATATATAAAAATAATAATGAAGTGTTTTTGAATTTTAATTTTTAACCTATAATATACATGCATGCATTATTACCTAAATACACGGACTCCTTATTACAATTTTTATAGTACGAGAAGATTTGTCTAAAAATATGGCTTTTTTCCTTTCCTTGATTTCATACGACCCTGCATTCTGAGGTAATCGAAAATACCTTCTTTTATAAAAAATAAATCATTTATCTCATTACTTTTTTTTTTTTTTTTTTACGCTTACGTGATTTTTCAAACGTTTTTCAATCATTTTGAACACAAGAAAATTTTAGGACTCCATTTCAAATTTTAATACGTTGCATTTTGAAATAACTTCATCCAAATCCAAAAGGATTATTTATTTTAACAGAGCACACTTAATTATATATATCTCTGTGTATATTTAATTTGATGTATTAAATTTATAATAATAAATATAATTAAATTCCAAGGACACCTAGCCTACGCTTTTTGCAAACAGCTATTTCAATGTTACAGTCGATAAATTCATCTCTCAAATAGCAATCTCAACTTCAAGAGGAAGGAATAATTATTGATATAGCATACAATTATCATAAAATATACACAACATTCATATAATTTCAATATCTTGAATTTCTTCTTTGATTTTTGTTTGTTTTCTCTGTAAGTTTGCCAAGTTGCCCAACCTTGGTAGCGAGGAACTTAAAATGTTCGAAATAGTTTAGAATAATTAAGAATAGAGAAAATAATAGCCAAACCCAATAGGAATGTAGTAATATAGAGTTGCACAGGATTGTACTTTTTTTTTATGTGATAATTATATAATAAAATAACATTAAATACATGTAGAGAAGCTTCCTATTGGAAGCACTCTAAAAATATTATAGACTAGAAGGTCCCGGGGTCATTTCCTTTTCAGGCACCTCCTTTTCAGGATTATCAGGATCGAATAGGAAGAAAGGATTGAAATTAGTGGGTTAGAGTGAGAATGGAGTTTGTCATGAAATGATTGATTCCTGGTCCGGGCCAAATAAGTAACATAAAGAACATTATGGATGAGTTTATTCGTGACAAAGTAAAGATTTTACAAGGGATTTTAGATTGTAAGGATTGGATGCGGGAAGAATTCGAATGTTTAGTAGAGCCCCATAGCTCTACTCCGTAAGTCCAGATTAGTCTTATAATAGTCATGTAGATGACCTTTTGTAGTTAAGAGGAAGGTTTTACCGTTTGTCTAGTGTTGCAGTAGCCTGAAACGGCGAGCTGAGGATTGTACTTAAATTGTTAACAATATCTGATAGGTCTGAGAATACTGGTAATATTTAAGTGAGTGATTTTAAAATAAGAATCAAAAGAACAATTACGACAATGATGAGAAAAAAAAAATAAGAATCATTGTTCTAGGATACAATGAAAGTCTCTTTCTTTTATGTATTAAGACAATATAGTAAGCTAAAGATGTATTAATATTTATCGTACCAGCGAAATGATAAAAAAAATGCAAGATAATACTAACAAAGTATATCTTAATTCTTGCTACATTTTTGGCTTATGTTTAAGTAGTTTGTCTTTTAACTAGCTTCTGTAAGTTTACTACAAATTTCGCTAAAATTATCTTGTTCCAGTTAGACTCTGTATATTAATAAGGGATTACGAGTCGAGAGAATGATTCAAAGTGATGAGCTATTCTCACTACCGCTGCAGTAGGAATGATTTACATGATGGTTAATTCCGCCGTTTTGGAATACTTCAACGCTTACTGGACATATACTTCCAATCCTTCATATAACTACAAAACGCTCATTTACATGACAATCATAAGGTCTATGTGGACTTACGGAGTTGAGCTTTGGGGCTCTACTAAACTACCGAATCCATTCTGTATCCAAATACAAACAATATTATCTTGAAAATTTTTAAATCTCAATTAATTGAGTAATACATAACACCTTATGTCCACATCCCATCCATTACATATTTACTGGGTGTGTGTTTTCGAAAAGTAGTTTTTGAAAAAAAGAAAAAAAGAATTACTCTTTCCACTCACCATACAGTTGGGGGGAGGTTGAATAGGAACGACATTGAAAATGTTATCGTCTTTCCATTTACAACATGTGTGGTGAATGAGAACAACTGTTAAACTTAAAGTGCTTATTAAATTACTTTTTCGGGGTTACCTGTAGCTAGGTGGTTAGCATAACAGCTTCCTATGCCAAAGGTTCCGGATTCAAACCCGCAGGTAGCCCTAGGATTATTTAATGGGAGTGAAAAATCCTTAGTTATGCCGTCCTTCGGAGGGGACGTAAAAAGGTGGTCCCGAGCCTGTACGATGTCAGGTACTCGTTAAAGATCCCTATCCTCATATAACCTGGATAGGCAAAATTTAGGACTCCCACTGTAGCATCGTCCGATTATCCAGAGCAGCATAAAGGGACATTAAATAAATAAACAAACAAACAAATTACTTTTTCTATTTGAAATATTTAAAAAATAGAAATTAGGTCTCTTATATTCTAAAAAAGTTCTAAAGCATCACGCTTCTCTAGGAAGAAGAAGAAATGTCTGTAAATGGTGTGTGCTCTTAGATCATTGATAAATGAAACAGACCATAAGAATTTGGCAGATTTAGAAAATCCGATTCGCTCTTCCAGCTTCAATATAACTTCACTCCTCTTGATTTGGGATAAACCTATAAGTTTTCTTGATTCCGCTATAGCTGTGTTCCCATTTACCCTACACTCCAGAAAAAGTGGATGCCATAATCTAAAAACTCTGTTACTAAGAAACTGTTGCATATAATATATTGTCCTAGGAATTTTAAGCATGAAGATAACTCGAAGAACAGTAAATCTATAAGCTTTATAGATAACAGTTTCATACTTACAGGTAAAGATTGTGGAAAAGAAACATTTCGTAAAAACTGATACATTTTTTTACAAGTTGAACTTATAAGTCACAAGTACTATCAAAAGGACAAAACCACATAATCGCATTATTTACATAGTGGCCTACAAAATTAATTCCTATATGGTAAAGTAAGTGGTTTTCTCGAAACTTTGAAATAATATTGAAGTTTTGTTCCTTTTCACCCCATTTTACGGCACTTTGAGACCGATTCTCATGCACCTACCTAATATATTTACAAAATTTCATAAAAATCAGTCAAAAAGCAGTATTACTACAAACAACGTGAGACGAGATTTTTATATAGTATTTTTTACACGACATTTTCCTGAGAAAGAAGTGCAGTTATTGCGTGCTAAATATTCAGTGCCAGTGAGTCAGGGAGTGAGCATTGGGTAAATAAGATAGAGCGCATGAGCAGGCCTTAATAAGATCTAGAGTCAACAAGTGTGTCTATCTTGTTGGCTTTAGCCTTTTTGGTGAAAGATTTGTTTTAATAATAGCGATAAGAAAATGAATTTTATAGCGTGTGGGTCGTTGGGCCGTCATCTCAGGGGTTCGATGCCGGCTATGGCAAGGTAATAATTGATCATTTTATTTCAGCGGTGGGGTAACCTGAAGTAGGAGACCTTGCAAGGGTACACTCAGCCTCTGTAAAGTGGATACCCAAAAATGAGATTAAAAATAAACCGGCGGTAGAGGGTGACCAACTATCTATTTGCATAGAGATAATATAAGTTTTTATAAGATACTAGCTGACCCGACAGAAGATGTTCTGTCTTAACTATGTCTTATTGAAATCAGTCGAGCCGTTTTTTGTAATTCATTCATATAAATTGTGAAATTTAGAAGAATAAAAACTTAGAAGAAAAACCAAAAGAAACTAACAACCAAATTAACTTTTCTCTTTTTTTCTTTCATAAGATCCTTCTCATGACTACAATAAACACAACAAAAAAATAATTGGCGAAAGAGATCAAACCGTTTTATATATATGAGAGAGAGAGAGAGAAGAGATAGATAAGTTTCCTTAAGGGCTGTAAGTGTACAGTTTTAATTTAGCTCGAAACGTCTGATACAAATTGTTATGTCATTAATATTTAAGAATCAAAGACCGTACTATTTGTTTTGAACATTTTAATAACTCTGAATAACCTCAATACCCATTCTAATAATATTTATAACATATGTTCCAATAATCGATATTAACACATGTACTTAGAGATATAACAGTCCTCCTCCGCTAATCGGCTCCCTCACATACGAAACCAGTCCGGTGGCCTGCGCTGCCTCGTAGATCTCCTCAATGGTGGGTGCTCATCATTCCATTCTTTATTCCTCGTACGATCCAAAGCTGGTATCTTCGGTGAATTTCCTTCTTCTCGGGTTGACGTTATTAGAGATCCGCCTCTCCCCTCCTTATCTTGCGTTCGGTCTAGACGGACATCATCTTCTAATTTAAGTGTACATGTGGCATGAGAGATTTTCCCCACCTTATTAGCAAATATATCTGAATAAGAAGATAACAATGTATCCAACTCTAACTCAGGTGGTTGACATGTTTTAACCGCCCGGATATCTGCTAAGTTGACTCGAAGTTCCCGGATCCAGTCCCTTCCCATGATAGAGTCCACTAATTGGGGAATAACTACTAAGTTACCTGTGATTTTCTTGCCTTCACATTGAACCTTGACCTGACAGACGCCTAATGGTCTAATTATTTCGTTGGTGAATGTTCGAAGTCTTATGTTAGTAGGTTGGAGTTGTTTGCCCGGGAGTAATCTATCGAAAGTCTTTTTCGAAATGGTCGTAACGGCGGCACCGGTATCCAATTCTAGTTCCAGATGCTTACCTTCGATGATGACATTGATCATCATTTTACCATCGGGCCGTCCCTGAAACTGATGAATTTCGTATACATCTCGAATTTGATGAACTTCAAAATTCTCTTCTATCTCCGAGTCGTCCTCCGCTGATGACATGACGTCTATATGGTTCTGATTATGTTTTCCCTGCCTTTCGGTGCTAAGGCATACGCGGGCCAGGTGTCCGATTTTCCCACATTCTCGGCATTTTGTTTTCTTGGTATTACAATCCACGCTGCGATGACTCTTCTTCCCGCATCGATAACAACAGCCCCGAAGTTGTTTCAGCTTTTCCCTAAAACTAGCCTGTACTGTGGGAGACCCTATGTACTGTGATCGATTCTTCTCCTTGCTCACTTTATTGACAGTTAAATGTGAGCTTCTCATTTGTTGGCTTTCTAGTTTAGCAGTCTCTGTAGCAAGAGCTAAGTTAACAGCGTCATGGAATGTCATATTTTCCCCTTGCTGTAATATTTTTTCTCTAATGTCATTATCACTGATCCTCCGTACAAATTGAGCTCTTAAATGAGTGTCCATTGTGGACTCCTGACACTTTTGACAGGTGAAGTCACAATTATTGGCAATTTGCCGCAGATTAGCAACATATTGACCGATTGTTTCATCAGACTTCTGATGTCGAAGGACAAATCGATGTTGTTCTGCTATTTTGCTGGCTTGAGGACACAGATGTGTTTTTAAAATCTTAATTGCTTCTTCATAAGCTAGATCTTGCGGCTTCCTAGGTGCCACTAAGGAAATTAAAGTCTGGAATACTTTTGGACTTAAACTAATTATAAAAATTTGTACCTTACGAGTTTTGGAGGCTTCATCTGCACCATCAAGTCCTTTTAAAGCCAAGAAGTTCTCGAGCCGCAAAACGTAGGCATCGAACGTTTCCTCATGGTCATCAAAAGGTTGAAAATTAAGCCCGTGAACTTGGTGTTTGGACTGTTCTGTAGCCGCAGTTTCTCGGACTTGAATCCGTTGAAGAGCTGCCACCAACGACTCGATAAGTTGTTCGGACATCGCGAGTTCAGAAGTGTAAGTCAACCATCCTCGTCGCCAATGTTATGTCATTAATATTTAAGAATCAAAGACCGTACTATTTGTTTTGAACATTTTAATAACTCTGAATAACCTCAATACCCATTCTAATAATATTTATAACATATGTTCCAATAATCGATATTAACACATGTACTTAGAGATATAACACAAATGATAACAAGGAAGAACGAAATCCCGGAGGAAATAAAGGCGGGTTCTGTCGAGAAACTTGGGGTTAGAATTTATAAAACTATTCTTCCCACGGTTTTGTTACGGATGTGAAACCAGGTCGTTTACTTTGAAAGATGAACAGCGCCTAAAAGTTTCATAATATAAGGTACTGCGTAAAATTATTGCTCCAAAAAGAGACAAGGTCACAAAGGAATTCAGAAGGTTGCACAATGAGAAATTACGGAGGTTGTGCCCTGAGAGTATAATTGAGTCGATAGCATCGCGGAGGCTCACATGTGTCTGTAGAGTTATTAGTAGTGGAAAAGGAATTCCGATATGCGCTGATCCGACTGGTATTGTGTACGAGAGGTTGGCCTAAGCGTCGATGGGAGAATTGTGTCACTTCAGGCTTGAATAGGGATCATTGGACGAATCTGTGTAGGCGGCATTTGGTAGTATCGGCATTAAACCATAGAATTCGGTAGGCCTATTATTATTTGTGGAATCATATTAGTGCATTGTATCCTGCTACTTTTGAAATTTGTTTTTAGGAAAACTATTTGAATTAGTAAAAAAAAAAAAACAATAAAATAAACGCTGCAAATCATTACAAAATGGTTTATTATTTCCAAATAACTTTTGTATTTGAATTTTCACCGGAAATACACTTTTTAGGGTCCCCTGAGTCCAAATGACCCGCAAAAAGGTGCGTGGTAAGTCTAGCACGAAAACGAAAAATCGTATGCAACTGAAATTTCATTTTTAAGACAACTATACGCCCGAGACGGTACAGCATCTTTTTCATCAAAATCAGCTAACCAGAAGAGCCACTTCATTTTGTACCTTTTTACGATTTTCTTGAGAACGGCTTTAACGATTTTGGTTAAACTCCCTATATTGATGTAAAATTTAATGTATTTTAATGCGATTTACGTTTAATTCTGATTGAAATAGTCTGGCCTATAGTTTAAATTTTCTTCCTTTGAAGTACCTTCAATTGTGTTGGTTTCATAAAATTAACTATATCATCTGATATAGCAGAGCTAAAAAACAGCTAAATATACAAACTGAACAATTTCGATCTAACTAAAGGAGAACAGAGCAAACATATTTGTTAATGTGTTTTTGAACATAAAAACAGAAATATAGATGTATAATATACTGTTGGAAAGCTGAAGATTTTAGAAAACTATTATTTTATACATAATAATGGAAAACTTAACGGAGAATGATAAAAAACTGATAAAACTAATTGTTGTAGATAATAATATAATAGATTATATGATAAAACACATGTGTTTAATTAAATTCAATTTAATTAATTCTTTAACAATGTATTACCATCTATAAATATATTTAAAAATCCCTGCATTGATTTTAAAATCCGAGGTAAGTGAAAATCGTGCGATGCGTCCACCAGATTTTTAAAATTAACATATAGAATTGTTTTTAACGTTATGTAAGAAGATGTTTTAGTATGTTTTGGATTGAAATTAAATATTAACTTAGTAAATTTTTTTAATTTAGGGGGTCCTTGGCATTGTGATAATTGAATGAAGAGGTCCGCGAACAAATTTAGTTATTAACCACTGTATTATAGGAAGGGCACAATGCATTAAATAGCGACCAGTTAGCCAGCGAAGTGCACCCTGAGAGTGGAGTGAAGATGTGCCATATCATCCAGTGAGATCAGCGAGCACATCTGAGTCCACTTCCAGGCCTCTGCTGGCTCTATCTTTGCGCCAATCTTCATTCTTAGCTCAATCAATGGAAGCATATGTCATGCATATTTGTAAGTGGACAGTGAGGAATGTTAATTATATATAATATATATAAGTTAAAATCTAATGTGCCCGACTCACGCCTATCACTTACCTCCGTTAAAAAATCAATTTAATAATTTTTAAATAGAGTTAGAGATCAAAATATTTGTTAAAGAATTAATTAAATTAATTTTTCATAGAAACATGTTTTTTATTACAATATCTATTATATCTGTGGTGGTAGTGAATAAATTGTTAAGCCAAAATCTTTCATTTTACAGGTGAGCGATTTAAAGTTTTAGGTAATACCAAAATAGAGTTATTAATTACAGCTTTCTTTCCACCTAAAATTTCTTCCACCGAGAAATTTCTTTAATCAGTTTAACACGACGTAGGAGAAGGTCTGAGGTAGCGATGCATGAAGTTAACTCATTTTCGATATAACTCGAGTTATCTAGTTTTTCACGACCGCCACAGATATTATTATCTATGAACATAAATTAGTTTTATCGGCTTTTCATCACTTACCATTACATTTTATAACTTTGCGTATAAGATGATATTTTTTCTGATCTTTTGCTTTACAGTGGTATATAATACATCTATATTACTGTTTTCATGTTCGAAAAAACAAAAAATTATATTAAAAATATTTTAGCTCTTTTCTCCTTTGGTTTATTATCAAATTTGTTCAACTTGTATATTTATCCGTTTAATTAGGTAAATTCTATGAAAATAACCTTATCAACTTGTTATGATTGATAAAAAACAGGTAAATATATAAGTTAAACGAATTCGATATTAAAATAAAGGCGAAACCTGCAAACATATTTTTTTTAAAGGGAATTTTTAGTTTTTGAACATAAGAACAGTAATATAGATGTATAATATACCGTTGGAAAGCTAAAGATTTTAGAAAAAATATTATCTAATACACAAGCTTGTGAAAAGTAATAAAGAGTGATGAAACGCCGGTATAACTAAGTGACTGTTTTTAATAATAATATAATAGATTTTTTAATAAAACACACGTTTCTTTAGGAACTAAATTTAATTTATTATTTTTTTAGTTTCACTCATTTTCATCTCTAACTGCATTGGAATTTCATTTATCAATTTTAACAAAGGAGGTAACTGAAAGTCGTGTTTCCCGCCCTTTTTTTGTTTTTTAACTTAGGTCCAATTTCGTACGTAATAATTTTGCGTGTCGTATAGATAGATATATCTTGTACGGTTCTGTATGGTGGCAACACTATAACCTCCATTAACCTAACATTAAAGATCCATAAGTATATACTGAAAATACGAAAAGTAACCTGAAACATAAACTAGTTAATGGACAATAACTATATTTCCGTTACCTTCTGAACTCCCCAAGTCGCGGAACACAAGCATTGACCCCTTGAGACCTCCAGACTAACTGACTCTAAGCTTCTGGGATGAGGTGATTTATCCGATTGGGAGATCTGATTGGTCGAGAGCTGACGAAAGGTAATTACTTCACACCTGGAGGCTGTTAGGACCACTAGGAGGTAGCGGCTCCATCATGAGGTTCCGCAGTGTCCAGGTTCGATTCCACGGCCATTAGCTTCCTCATCAGCATTATTAGCGGATCTGTTAGCAGCCTCTTCGGGAAGTGGTCAGTTCCTGAATTCCTGAGGCTGTTCGGCGCTAAGGGAGTTGGGTCTTTAGGCGACGGGCGGGGGAAGTTAAGTCCAGGGGACTTATCGTGACGAATCCAAATACGGCTAGATAGCTTTAAGTATCTTCCAATCGAATATTAAGTCAGTAACTTGAAACAAAGTTTATTATTATTATCAAATCCTTTCTGACTAGCTGTACCCGATGAAGACCCACAATAAGACTTACAATAGCAATAATTAGTTAAAGACTGATTCATTGTTTTTTCATCCAATGCCACCCGGGCTATTTTCCTGTGTTTATAAAAACTTGACAATCTATCAGAAAAAATCTAGTGCACACATCACGCACCATCTTTCACTAACTTCTTTGCCACGAATAAATTTTATGCGTGAGAGAGAATTTCATCTGATTCCCTTCCAAAAATATGTAATCATGTACTGTAAAAGTTAACGGAGAGTGATGAAAAGTCGATAAAACTATCTGATTGTCGTAGATAATATATAATTATTATTTAATAAAAAACATGGTTATATTGAAACTCAATGTAATCAATTCTTAACAATTTATTTTCATCTCTAAATGTATTTAAAACTCTTAAAATTCTTAAATTGATCTAAAAACGGAGGTAAGTGAAAGTCGTGTGTTGCGCGTATCAGATTTTTATTCATGTTTATGCACGGGAAAAAAAGAAACCGATAGAAATGGAAGCAAGTGCCAAGTCACCAATAAACGACCTGCATGTTATCATAAAAAACGCACATACCTCTACAACTTAATAAGGATCTTTTGGGTTCTATACAGAGTAAAGTCTGTACTATTTCTAGGCTCATCTAAGAAAACACATATAATTGCTAAGTAAAGGTGATGAAGGACTTACAGGTTCGGTGGGACAGATCTTGTCCAGGCGGCACCAGCCGATGTTGATGAAACTTTATAGGGATACTGATACAGTGATAGAGTGATAGTGGTAAGCGATAGAGGCTAGACGGGCAACTAGTTAGTATTGAAATGGAGCTGATATTATTCTTTGGTAGCTGAAGACTTTGGAGCGTGACTGGGACTGAGGGTTATGAATAAACAACTCGGAGGCTGCCTGTTGTTCCTCCCAACATCCTAGGGTTCAGCTTCAGGTCAACCGGATCTCGTCCATGTTGTCGGGGGTGTCCTCGAGGATCCGTCGGCGGGGAATTTCCACGCCAGAGACGATCGTGGAGTGGAAAATGTAAAAGAAACCTCTTAGTCCGTGAGCCAGCGACGAAAAATGCAACCCTTTTCACCAAAATATTTAAGATGTTTTATGCAAAGCATCTATCATGGTAAACCATAAAATACACGTCTGACAACTCAAAACGGGGTGAATTACAAAATGGCGGCCATTCAAAAAGGAAAATAATGCAATATCACACTTTTCTAACAAAATTATAGTTACTATTGTGGAAACGGCTCATCCTTTGAGGATAATTTTTATATCAATTAATATAGAAAATTTAATCATCTTTAATTTGTGTTATAAAACACACCTGTATGACTAATGGCTATATAGATGTTGTTCTTACAAAAAAACTGGAAACCGAGAAACTTCTTATTTTTGATCATTTATTTACTTGATATCATAGGAACGACTGTTTATAAGTACTTTAAGATAAAATTAAATTAAATTAGCTTTAATTTGAATAGTAATAGAAATCTATAGGTCTGATACTTTCCGACATAATGTCAGTGCAATAGTTACATAGGTCAGAATTTCTGTCCCTAAAAACGCGTCTGTCGCGGCTTTACACCCATTTGATTCGTTTTTCGCCAAGTATTATGAGGTCAAAAAGAAAATCATGGTTATATGAGTCAGAATTTCGTTTTTTTGGTTTCTATTACTACTCAAATTAAAGCTAATTTTATGCCTCATAAAGTAATTTATAACCATTATGTTGTTAAGAGCCGTTTCCATGGTATCAAACAAATTAATGACAAAAATAAGAAATTTATCAGTTTCCGGTTTTTTTGTAAGAACCATATCTATATAACTATTAGCCATACAGACGTGCTTTACAACTAAAATTAAAGGTGATTTAATTTTCTAAATTAATTGTTATAACGATTATTCTCATAGGATAAGTCGTTTCCATGATGTTAGAAAATAGTAATATATCGTTTTCCGCAAATAAAAAAAAAAAATGTAATATATCTATATCGTTGAATATTGAACATACAAATGTCTTTTACCACTTAAATGAAAGCTTATTAAATCCGGATTCAAACCCGCAGGTAGAATTCTTTAATGCTTTAATTCCCTAGAATTCTTTAATGCGAGTTAAAAATCCTTAGTTATGCCGTTTTTCGGAGGGGACGTTGAAAGGTGGTCCCGAGCCTGTACTATGTCAGGTACTCGTTAAAGATCCCTATCCCAATTAAATCTGTATAGACGAAATTTAGGACTCCCACTCTAGCATCGTCCGATTAGCCACAGTAGCATAAATGGACGTTAAATAAACACACAAAGCTTATTAAGTACTTGATGATTTACTTTATAACAATTATCTTCAAAGGATGAGCCGTTTCCATGATAGTTACCATAATTATGTTAGAAAAGAGTGATATCTCGTTATATTCTCTTTTTGAATGGCCGTCATTTTGTAATCCACCCGTTTTGAGTTAGCAGATATGTATTTTTTTCTTTATCATGGTAGATGCTTTGCGTAAAACATAAACATTTTTTTGGTAAAATGGGTTGCATTTTTCGTTGCTGGCTTGCGGGCTATCTTAGCTGTCCAACCCATGAAGGATGTTGGGGTCAGGTACATATTAAGGATCCTATCCGATAGGCAAACGATCGTTCAAGGAGGAGATTAGATTTGTTCATCCCAAGGTGGTCTCCCTACCTCAGAGTTGTCCCACACTACAGCGATTACATGTAAGTAACGCTCGGTACAGAATGGTTGGGAATAACCATAGCTGATGTCACAACCTGTCTCCGCTCAACCAAAGGTACATTTCACTTTTTATAATGCATGAAAATAATAATCACAGATTTGTTTGTTTGTTTATTTAACGCCACTTTATGACACTGTGGCTAATCGGACGATGCTAAATTTGAACTATCCAAGTCGCAAAACACACCAGATCGGAATACTTTCCCTTACTATATATTTCGTACATAGGTGAATGAAAGTAAAAAAGAGAGAGGAAGAGAGATGTTGCGTTTTGTATTTAGTAGTCGTAATTCGTGATGCGTCTTCAACACAAGTTGATATCCTAACTACTTCACATTTCTTAAGATCTTTCTTTAATTACCCTTTATCCTCCCCAATAGGTCTCATCGTATTTCAGATCAGTTAATTGCCTACACAGCAATTGGATATGATGTCCAGAAAGTGCAGTGTAAACCACAATGCTGGGGAAAATTCAGTTGGGATTTCCCAAAACGTAGATAACATTAAACTTACTGATAACAGTATATCAGATATTGCGGAAAAAAATGGAATTTATATTTATAGGATAATTTAGCTCTTCTTTGTACCAGCAATAATCAGTGAAATTATTTACTAACCCGCCCCTGCTTCGCACGGGTGCAATCTGAATGAGGTGTTATTTATGTTCAAAAAACCTATTACTGATTTAGTATTTATCTATTCTAACTATTTATTATTCTAACTCATTATTTATTATTCTAACTGATTTAGAGTTTATCACTTTAGTAGTTTTAGTTTAAGGTAAAAAAAAGTGCGATTGCAATCTATATATATTTATATATATATATATATATATATATATATATAGAGAGAGAGAGAGAGAGAGAGAGAGAGAGAAAGAGATAATTGTATTTTACTTTGTTACATGCTTGACTTAATTAAAACCCTTTAAATTATTTTAGAATGGTTTATTATTTTATTTATATAAAACTATAAAATGTAGCTTTTCATATCAAAATTCTTATCTTTCAAATGATGATTAGACACATTCAGGACGGTTTATTGATTTTGAGTGACGAACACGTACATTTTTATTTTTTCATGAGAATTTTGGGTGTTTGAACAGGAACTAACTCAAAATTCAATAAAAAAAAAAAAAAAAAAAAAAAATCTGTACAACCTATAAAGGGAATTGAGTTGAGTACATATAGAGAATCCGTACCTAGGCCAAGGCAATGCGAGGAGGTAACAAAGCAGAGATCACGCTAACCCGTCGGGATATTTTTTAATGTGTTACCAGTAAATTTCGGGAAGATTTAGAGAGTATGTAAGAAAACTTCGATATAATATTTCTTGTTGGGCGCCAGGCTATAAGCCCTTTTAATGGTTAAGATAAAGAATTAAAACTTTTTACAAGTGATCCATGCCAACTTGGTAAACAATATCAAGAAGAAATAGACTCTAGTGAAGATAGATATACAGTTTATTGATAAGAAGAAACATGCATAATATGGGATCACCTGTAGCATGGTGGCTAGCATAACAGCCTTTTATGACAAAGGTTACGGGTTCAAACCCGCAGGTGGTCTTAGGATTTTCTAATGGGAGTAAACAAGTTATGCCGTCCTTCGGAGGGAAAAACGTGGGCCCGAGCCTATGCTATTCAGGTACACGTTAAAGATACCTATTCTAATTAAACCTGGATAGATAAAATTTAGGACTCCCACTGTAGTATCGTCCGATTAGCCACAGTGACATAAAGTGACGTTGAATAAATAAACATGCACAATATGCAAAGAGAAGAAATCACATGCTTTGATTTTGAATAAACACAATGCACACTATTATAAATATAATTATAAGCATATAATAAGAATGAAAGTATAAAATAAATGATTCAATGTGTTGAGGCCACAGAAGAAGATATTATTTAGAAAAGGTAGCAAGAAAAAGATAAAGTTAACTGTACAGCTCAAAACCCTTAGAAGTGCAATCTCCGTAAGTCTTTCTGTGTATATTCCACAATGGCCACTAGAGACGCTTTACTTCCCACTCCATAATAATTGTATAGAGATTAATCATATAACTGATTATTGTTACAAATGGAAGTGAAAAATCTTAAATTATGCCATAAAGTAGTTAGGGGACATAAAGTAGTGGTTACGAAGGTGAAGATCTCTCTCTATCTTAATTAAACCCGGAAAACAAAATTTAGCACACCCACTGTAGCATCGTCCGATTAGTCACAGACGTAAATTGACGTTACATAAATAAACAAACAAATGAAATATACAAAAATCAAACCCGAAGAAGCTAATGATTCGATATAATTATTGGGTATCTGCTGAACAAACTGACAGTAGCTATCATTTAGCTAATTGATAAATTACAGCTCTATTGAAATGCAATTACATTTTTCACATTGGGATTATAATCCCATTAGCATCTTGATTTGATAGAGGCAAGCGATCTGACGATTACTTTCCGTTTGTAATCGCTCTATAAAGTAACTATAATAAAAAATATTAAAAATAAAAATGAGTACAATAAATAAAAAAAATCTGGTGCGCGCAATACACGACTTTCACTTACCTCCGCCCTTAAAATCAATTTAAGAATTTTTAAATGCAAATAAATTGTTAAGGAATTTTATTATTTTTAATTTCAATAGAAACATGTGTTTTAATAAATAATCTATTATATTTTTACCTATGACAATCAGTTAGTTTTATCGGCTTTTCATCACTCTCCATTAACCTTAAAATTCCGTGTATTAGATAATATTTTTTCTAAAATCTTAAGCTATCCAACGATATTTTATACATCTATATTACTATTCATATGTTCAAAAACACAAAACTTGCATAAAAAAAATATGTTTGCACTTTTCTCCTTTAGTTGTTTATCAACTTCGCTCAACTTCCCTATTTACCCTTTATTTATCAATGCTAATAAGATGACGTTCCAATTTTTTTTTAAATCTAAAAAATTAAAGGTACAGAATCATTTTTATCAAAATCAGCTGACCGGAAGATCTAGTTTATACCATGCATTTAGCACCTTTTTACGATTTTCCCGAAAACGGCTCTAACGATTTTGATTAAACTCAATATATCGATGTAAAATTTAATGGGCTTTAATATGATGCAGGTTTCATTCTGATTGAAATAGTCTGACAGGGGTTAAATGCCGATATTTTAAAGTTTCTTTCTCTAAAGTACCTTTAATTTTGTTGATTCTATAAAAATAACCATATCATCATGTTAGCACTGATAAATAACAGCTATATATGCAAGTTAAGCGAATTTAAAATACAGCAAAAGTAAAAAAATATTTTTTTTAATGCAATTTTTTTAGTTTTTGAACATAAGAACCGTAATATACTTGTATGATAAACCGTTGGAAAAATAAAAATTTCAGAAAAAATATTATATTATACACAAGATTTTAAAAGGTACTAGAGATTGATAAAGAACCGATAAAACTAACTGATTATTTTAGATAAAAATATAATCGATTTTTTAATAAAACACATGTTTCTATTGAAATTAAAGCTAATTAATTCTTTGAAGGTTTCACTAATTTTTATTTTTAACTGTATTTGAAAATTCTTTAATCGATTTTTAAAACGGAGGTAAGTGAAAGCCCTGTGTTGCCTGCAACAATTTTTTTTTTTTTTCAAATGTTGCATATGTACAGTTATGTTCGTTCTCAAATAAATAAATGTTTGTAAATCTCTATCTTCATTCATAGCTTCAATTTGTTAATATAGAATGCCTATTTTTCTGCCGTACTCAATTGAAAAATTTAATTATGTTTCGTAGATGAGTAAGTAAAATCAAAAAGCTACGGAGTCAAAAAGTAAGGAATAGGGCATTATTTAGGGACATCGATATTATTGTAACCAAAATTACTCTAATGTAAATGTTATGGCAATATAATAATAATGTCTCGAAAAGAAGAAGAACATTACAAGAGAATCAAAGAGTTATATCGAAGAGATACAGATTGCAAAAGCGGAAATATAAAAGAGGAAATGAGGCGCGGAAGTTTACGTTTTCCGAGGAAGTTGACGCTTCGTCCAAGGTAAATATCGGAAAGGCAGTCTGCAACATTATAAAAGAAGAAAATATACTGCGCGCATCACACAACTTTCACTTACCTCTGCTGTTAAAACCATTATAAGAATTTATAAATACATTTAGAGATACATATAAATTGTTGAAGAATTAATTAAATTGAATTCCAATAGAAACATGTGTTTTATTAAATAACTCATCATAATATTATAAAGATGAAGAGTTTGTTTGTTTGAACGCGATAATCTCAGAAACTACAGGTTCAAAATGAAAAAATTCTTTTTGTGTTGGATAGTCCATTTATCGAGGAAGGCTATAGGCCACTATATACATCACGCTGCTTCCAATAGCAGTGAAGAATCAATGGAAAATCTAGAAAAAACGAGGAAAATTAACCTCGCATCCCAACGATTCCGATTAATTTTAAAGTAATTCAATTTCCCGTTAAGTTATCTTTTTTTGTAACAATTAATAAATCACATGGGCAAACATTTGAACACATAGGAATCGATTTACGTCAAGATCGGGTTGCGGAGAAAATCAGTATGTTCTTCTGCCACAAGAAAATAAAACGCAAAATATCTTTAAATAAAATATCATCGGAGAAGTACTTGTCGGGTTGTCCGAAAAGTTCGCAGAGATTTTAAAAATAAACTTTACCTTTAACTTTCTCTACTAAAAATGAATCGCAAAGCTAATGTTCATTTATATGTCTTTAATCCTCATGGAATTAACTAAGTTTACAAGGCAAATCCTACTCTTCTGAAGATTACGTCAAAACGGACCTTTTATAGTTAGTTCTTCAGGAGTAAGGACAGTATTTTTGGAAAAAGGTATGATGGACCTTCCAAGCCGTTGGGAAAGGGTAATCGCTAACGGTGGTAAATATTTTGTAGATTAAATAAATAAATTTTAAGCTGTTCATCAATTTTACTTGTTTTCCAAATTTCACTACGAACTTTCCGGAAAACATAATATATTCTTTTAAAAACGTCTTAATAGCGATAATAATAACTGAAATTGGCGCAGACGAAGCCGCAGGCAACAGCGTTCAGTTTTGGCGGCTTTTCATCACTCTCCATTAACTATTACAATTCCCTGTATTAGCTAATTTTTTTTTCTAAAATATTTAACAACCCAAGGGTATATTATACATCTAAATTACTGTTCTTGTGTTCAAAAACACAAACATTGCTTTAAAAAATATGTAAAAATACTTTTCTCCTTTAGTTGTTTATCAAATTCGTTCAACTTGCATATTAAGCCGTTATTTATCATTGCTAACAAGATGGACCTATCTTTTTTTTTTTTTTTTTTTTTTTTTAATTATATTTTATTGAATTTTACAACTGTATATTACATAAATACAATGAGTAAAAGTGATGAATTATAATAAAAGGCGTATAAGGATTGTGAAGAAACTACCTAGCGGTACTACTTCGATGTTTATTTAAGTAACTAGATCCCGAGGCCATCTTTTTTTCAATCACCTCGGAGGGTTGTCAGGAATATGCGAGGTTGATAGGTTGCAGACAAGAGGGTTTATATGAGTTGGGAGTTTGGAATTAAAAGTAGTATATCTGGTACGAGAAAGGTCTGCCACAAATGGGATATGAAGGTCGTTATGGATGATTTTATTTGTGACGAAATAACGAGCATTTAGGATTTTGCGAAGGATTTTGGATTATAAGGATTGGATGCGGGAGGAATTAGATGGCTTAGTAGAGCCCCAAAGCTCGATTCCATATGTCCAGATTGGTCTGATGACAGTGATATAAATGAGCTTTTTGTAGTGAATTGGAAGTTTTGGACGTTTGTCTAGTAAGTGTTGTAGTAATCGGTATCTACGGGCAGTTTCCTGTCGTTTTAGTCTCGTGTGAGGGTTCCATGTAAGACGTTTGTCAAGATGGAGTCCTAGGTATCGGATTTGTTCAACAGGTATGAGTGGCGTATTATTAAAGGATACGGTAGGGCAGGAGGTCATCGGTTTTCGACGAAGGATAAAGGTAATTTGGTGGGATTTTTTAGGATTGATTTTAATCCTCCAGTTCTGACACCATTCCTCAATGGCTTTTTTTTAAGCTACAAAAGTAAAGGTACTTTAGAGCAATAAAATTTAATATATAGGCATTTAATCCCTGTCAGACTATTTCAATCAGAATGAAACCTACATTGGCATTAAAGCCCATTAAGTTTTACATCCATATAGCGAGTTTAATGAAAGTCGTTTTTGAGAAAATCGAAAAAAGATCTAAAATGCTTGGTATAAAGTGGAAATTCCTAACTAATTTAGAATACTAAAACCGCAGTACTCGTGATATATAATGATGATGTGAGCAATATTTTCTCGGGAGTGACATCATAGCTTAAAGAGAGTGCTTGCAGCAGAATGGAAGGGAAATAATGTACTTGGCTATAACTGAATTTATTTTTGTATTGTTTCTGTCTTCCGGTACCATGCTTTATGCTAAGGCATCATCATCGTACAGACTCTTAATTTCGTTAACCGTCTCTGCAGCGGATTTTCTTTTCGGAAATAAACAATCATTAAATGTCGAAAGTGAATTTTTTTCTCTTCCATTTTGAGCAAACGAAATACCACTTAAAGATAAGAAATCTCGGTTGAAACTGATTCATAAAAGCACCTTAGCTAATCCTTTTTTAGAATATGTAAACATTATTGACCAAGTAATCGTGGTTTTATTAACACATAATAGATTAAATTGTAATATTAAAAAATCTGGTGCGCGCAACACACGACTTTCACTTACCTCCGTTTAAGAATTCAAGATTTTTTAAACAAATTTATAAAAGAAAATAAATCGTTAATGAATGATTTGTTTATTCGTTTAACGTCACTTTATGCTACTATGGCTAATCGGACGATGCTACAGTGGGAGTCCTAAATTTTGTCTATCCAGGTTTTATTAGGATAGGGATCTTTTACGAGTACCTGACATCGCACAGGCTCGGGACCACCTTTTAACGTCCCCTCCGAAGGACGGCATAACTAAGGATTTTTTACTCCCATTAAAAAATCCTAGAGCCACCCGCAAGTTTGAACCCACGACCTTTGGCATAGAAAGCTGTTATGCTAGCAACTATGCTATGGGTGACCCCATGAATGATTTAAATTGGATTTTAATATAAACATGTGTTTTATTAAATAATCTATTATATTTTTATCTACAACAATCATTTAGTGTTTAGGGGTCTAATTCTTTGAGATGCTACCAGATGGTAGCACGGTCAACATGTATTTCCCTTTTCAGGGACCAGAAACTGTTAGTTTAACGGCTTTTCATCACTCTCTATTACCCTTTAGAATCAGATAATATTTTTTTCTAAAATCTATAGCTATCTAACGGTATATTATACATCTATATTACTATTCTTGCGTTCAAAAACAAAAAAATTGCGTAGAAGTATATGTTTGCACTTTTCTGCTTTAGTTGTTCATCAAATTCGCTCAACTTTGATATTTAGCCCTCCTTCATCAGTGTTATTAAGATGATATGGTTAATCTTTTGGAATGTACAAAGTTAAAGGTAGTTTAGAGGAAGAAAATTGTAATTAATAAAATTTTAAACTGCATTTCAACCCCGTCAGACTAATAGAAAATCAGAATGAAACCTACATGATATCAAAGCCCATTAAATTTTACATCGATAGAGAGAGTTTAATCAAAATCGTTAGAGCCGTTTTTGAGAAAATCGTAAAAAGGTGCTAAATGCGTGGGATAAAGTAGGACTTCCGGTAAGCCGATTTTAGTGAAAAGGTTACTGTAACATCTCGGGCGCATAGTAATCTTAAATATGAAATTTCATTTCCGTACGACTTATCGTTTTTGCGCTGGAGTTACCTCACACGGACAAACACAAACAGACCTTTTTGAGGGACTTGGTTATTTGGACTCAGGGGACCCTAAAACGTGTATTTCCGTTAAAAACTGGAATTCGATTTGATCATTTGATTGAATTTGATAATTTTATAACCCAGTGTAGAGAGAAAAAAAATCCGTCTGTCCGCCGTAAGTTTCAAAACTACCGATCTTTTTAAAAACGTGGCGCAAACAAAACAGGGCACCTCGACCTTAATATCAGCGGATTAGTTTCAAACTGGTGGCCGATTAAAAATGTTAACGTCAATTTCTCAATTATTTGTAAAGATAAAGAAGTGAATACCGTTTTTGAATTAGGACAGTCAGATTAATTGTATATATGTATATATATATATATATATATATATATATATATATATATATATATATATAATAAAAAAATATTACATACATATATATATATATATATATATATAATATATATATATATATAATAAAAAAAATATTACATCGGTAAAGGGTTAGTGGAGGTATTGCGTTTTGAATGTAGCAGTCGTGAATGTCTATTTTCTTTAAGGATAAATTGACGGTGGAGCTGCTACGTCTTTCTTTAGCTCTCCGATTTCTCTTGTAATTATTTTTGTAGTACAATTATTAAGAAATAATAAACCATATTCTTACATCATAATTTGTTGCGTCGTTTACCTGTAGATCATTTAGCTGGTATGCGAATACTTTTAAAGAATATAAAACATATTATGATGATAACTGTCTAATTATAGCCCCTATTAGTAAGTACAATACTAAACTTATTCTCTGGTATAAAGGCAAACGTATAAATACAAACAGTTGTTGGAGCAATCATAAAAACATTTTTGGCCACCAACGTTTTGGTCTAAATTTTATAATTTTAATAAATAAAATTAGTTACATGAACATATTTATAGGGTCCTATTTTATTTTAGTTATGTGTTCACTAACACAAAATAAACAACAAGTTTATATTAACATGTATCTCAAACTCATTTATTAAACAGACATCAAGGCTAAAGATTTATTATTTTTTTTACAACATTAAGACTGACTGGATGAAGTTCAGCGGGTTTAATACTAAACAACAGGTTTTAATCACCTGATAAACAAATGAACGATAAGCAATGACAGTAGTTGCTCATATTTTGGTCTAGTTCTGTGTGTTTTAGTGTGAATGAATACTGGAACACAGTTCAATTAATGATTATCATGGAAGACACTATCATAAATTTATTCGATTTAGCAGAACAAACAGACATGCTTTTAACTTATGGACATAGAAACGGTGCTGCTGCTGTTCTAAGATATCGTGAAAAGTTTCCTAACCGAAGAACTGCAAAATAGTGCCGTGCAATTACGAAACACTCTGTATAATAATTAATCAATATAGACAGCAATCCACAATGATGATAAGTAATAAAAATTTAAATAGTAATCAAAAACAAAACGGGAAAACGAATATTACAAAAAAAAAAAAAAAAAAAGGAATTGTATTCCCATTTTATTTTGTTTCTAATTATTACTTTAATTTATTATTACTTATCCTCACTGCCAATTAATATGTTATTAATTAATAAAAAAAAACAAAAAAACTGTCCCTCTACACCCGATGAAGGGTCTTGGGCTAACTACGTAAAGAAATTCGTACTGTTTATAGTCTAACAGTGATCTGTCTGCAAGGTCATTAGGCCGAGGTCACGCTCAACAGCCAGGATTTTCCCCCCAATTTGGGTACCTACTTTATAGAGGCTGGGTTTGCCCCGGGAGGGTCTCTACACCCAGGATCGCTCCACGAGTTTAAGCTTTACAAGTTATTTTTATTCACTTAAGGTCATATAATGCTACCGTGCAATTTCGCCTGTCCAGGTTTTTTTTAGGATGGGGATCTTTAACGAGTATCTGACTTAGTAGAGGCTATTTTTCACCATTTTACGTTCCATCTGAAGGATTTTCTATTCCTTTAAAAAAAATGTAGGACCATCTGCAAGTTGCAACATAAACCTTTAGTTCCGCGGATTAAAGTAAGCTCCTAGTGCCTAGCTCTTTTTTCTTCAATTTTATTTCCCCAACTAGGAAATTTCTAGAATACACATTCCTAGGTATTTCGCAAGCAATGTACCTGATACGGTGTAGCTCTGTAAAATTCTGAACATAATTTTAAGATTTAGGGGGTCCAATATATGTATTATATATATATATATATATATATATATATATATATATATATATATATATATATATATAAATTCAATATTAATAGCTAAAATAGACCTAAAATATTTGGTGAGACGGTTGGACTGAGGCTGCGCGAGGACTTGGTGTTGCACAACATGCATTCACCTCCCACTTCCTCACCACTAACTCACTCACAGGGTCTACGGTTTGACATCAACCAGGATCAGTAAGAATACGCTATGTTATATATTAAATACTACAGATGTTTAAATAAAAACAGCTGTTCTAATTGCGACAAAAATAAAGAATAATTAAGTATGATTACACTAAGTGTGTAATTATTTAATAGCATTAAGAAGACATAATATTTGGTAGTGATGATTTTTGAGGTTCTCCTAATAACTTCTCCAGCCTTGTAAGCTGACTTTTACAAACTGCACGTGTTGACTTAAATTTATCCATATTTGAGGAGCAGACTTCCAAAATGTAGTAGCATATAAAATAATCTGGTGCGGATAACACACGATTTTAACTTACCTTGGCTGTTATAATCAATTTAAGAATTATTAAATGAATTTAAAACTTTTGAAGTTAATAAAAAAATGTTTACCATGTTTCGTTGAATTCATGTGATGTAGATTAAATAATAAAGGAATATCAAATAGTTACGAATAATTATTAGTAATAATTGTATTTGTCACTTTACACTGTCTTTTACAACTTTGTATATAAGAAAATAATTTTTCTAAGATCTTTAGCTTTCCAACGGTATATTATACACCTGTTTTATGTTCAAAAAACCAAATATTAAATACAAAAATATTTTTGCTCATTTCTCCTTTGATTTGTTATTAAATTCGTTAAAATTTTACATCAACGTCACGAAATTTGTAATAATTTATTTATGCAATAATAAATAAATAAATAAAGAAGAGATTGTTCTAATAAATTATATAATATGGAAATATTTGTTTTAGATTATAAAATATAACAATAGAAATTATTTATTACCTCACTTATTCCTATATACTTCATATACATGAATATACATAGGCAGGTGAAAGTGAATATTATAAGATTTATGTATTTCGTGTAATATTCCGTCGAGCTAGCAGACAGAGAAGGCAGAGACAGAGATAGAATAGAAAACTAACGGGCAATTCTAAGCGAATAGAGATCGCTCAAGGTCTGGGCTCAGCATTCAAGGGCGCCGCTGCATCCATCCTATCTAGTATCTCTATAGCCTGCTCGCGCGCGTGCACGCACACATCCACACACACACACACACACACACACACACACACACACACACTCAGCGTTAGCTCACTATAGGGCCGGGCAGAAGGCATACATTATTTAGCAGTTCCCTTAGACCGAGCTCAGATATGCACACACGTGCCGCTAAATTATAATATTGATGAGCCCCTCACTGAGGAGGTATTACCAGGCCACAAGGAGGATATTACTAAATCACTGTCATATATATAACAATGTAACGCAACTTCTCTATAAAGTCGGAAATAAAATTACAAAAATTAGTGAAGATTATTTATTGTGTAACCGAAGTTTATAAATCTATATTCGGGCTCTTCATGAGTGCTACAAAGTAACATGGTAACATAAATTCATTTCAATGGCAAGGATTCCCTTAAATAATAAATGTTTGATATATATTTAAATTTTTAGAGGGCTACACCGTATTATATACATTGCGTGAAAAATATCTCTACCGAAACTTTATATTATAGAAATGGCATAGCTAGGAAAATGAAAATTAAGGAAAAACAACCATGCTCAAGGGGTTTACTTTAATGCGTGAAATAAAAAAAACGAATTGTTTCTAGGCCCACGGCCCTGCAATGAGGTCATTAGGCCGAGATCACGCTAAGCTGCCAGGTTTTATCCCCAATCTGGGTACCCACTTTAAAGAGGCTGGGTCTGCCACAGGAAGGTCTCCATACCCTACGGTCGCCCCCCAGCTGAATTAACAGAATAAATAATATTCAGTCGAAGCCGGGATATGAACCAAGGGCCCGGAGAATAGTAAACTAGTGCTCTATCCACTAGACCACGCCACTCCCAAATGCACGAAACAATGAATAACTAAAATTCAATGTTGAACCTGGCAGATGGTCATAATTATTTTTAAGAGGAGTAAGAAATCCTTCGTTATGCCACCCTTCAGAGGGAACGTAAATTGGTGGTCCAGAGTCTGTGCGTTAAACAAAAAAAAAAAATTAAAAAAAAGCAAATGAGATCTTGCCAATATATTAGCTTATAATTCAATTATTTTCGAAGACAGATAAGTGTTTTTTAACTAAAAAACTGCGTAAAATTAGAAACCACAAACACGCACATTATAAAGAAAAAATTAATTAGCTTTTTAACCTAAAAATTAATAAAAAAAAAAAATAAAATATTTAAATTTTACCCGTAACTATGCCCATAACTCAGTTATTTTTTGAGATAGAGAAAAATGTGTATATAATTTTAGAACCTGAACAGCATAAAAAAAAAAAAAAATTAATCTATACCTATATTTCCACAAAATGAAAAAAAGAATTGGTTCAGAACTAGCAGAGATATAGAATTTTGAACTTTGAATTATTTATTGCTTATCATGTTAGTTAATTGCCTATAAACAGTTATATTAACAGTTATACCCTAAATATAGTTATTTAGAAATTATAAACCATTGTGTAATCATTTGCAGCATTTTTTTAAACAATTTATTTACCGCCCAGCGAACCATCTCGTTGTAGATTTTACAACCCGCTGTAGCCTATCTAGTTCACAGCTGGAATAATTCCTCATAATGAAATGATATCGCATATGCCTCGTACTAGAGAATTGTTTTCAAAGCCTGTGATTTACATTTGCAGTATGACCTCACTATATATATAGCCATGATAAAGAGTGAATATCGGTGCTGGTATTCTCTTCACTTAGCAGTTAGGCAAGAAGTTCATACTCAGCAGATGGCAGGCTGTTCATACTGTGCAGGTAAGCACGCAGTATACAGGAATCGCATTTAGTTATGTAACGCCAAGTCTGTCTTTGTAGCAAGTGGGACTGTCTTATTGCCGCTGAGATATCTGAATATATATATATGATATCCAGTATATGAGTGTAGGGAAATGATCCAACTACGATTTTCAATGAAAATAAGTCTCGTATACGAAAAAAATCTGGTGCGCGCAACATACGACTTTCGCTTACCTCCGTTGTTAATATCAATTGAAATGCTTTGTTTTTTTTAGGATTTTTAATGTATGTGTATTCATTTTTGTTAGAAACATAAGATTTAAATTGAATAATATAACTATATTAAATTGTTAATCAATAATAAGTTTATTCCCTATTCGTCACTTTATGATACCTTTTACAACTTTGTATAGGAAATAATGTTTTTTCTCTTTCGAACGGTAAGTATACCGTATAGTAATACGTCTATATTACTCTAATATTATATATATAAAAAAAAACAAAAAACATAATTTTTGGAATGCACAAAATTAAAGGTACTCTTCAGGAACATAATATAAAATTTCGGCATTTAAGCCATGTCAGACTATTTCAATCAGAATAAAATCTATATGATATTAAATCCCATTAATTTTTACATCAATATACCTAGTTTAATCAAAATCGATATAGCCGTTTTTGAGAATATCTCGAAAAGGTGCAAAATGCATGGTAAAGTAGCTCTTCTTAAAATTTAAATTTAAATGAAAAAGTCGCTGTGACATCTCGGGCGTATATTTCTCTTAAATATAAATTTTCCATTTCGAACGACTTTTCGTTTTTGCGCTAGACTTACCTCTCTCTCATCACAACATTTGCTTGACATGGCATTTGGACCCAAAGGACCATAAGAAGTGTATTTTGGTGAAAACTAGAATTCGAAAAATGTTTACGATCACAATACTTTTCCTTACAATATGTTTAGTACATAGGTAAGTGAACGTAATAATAAACGCATCTTGGTTCAATACTGACTTAAATTTACCAACAGAAGACCATTATAATTAATGATTTCATACTTACATAACTTACAGGCTAGGTCATATGTCTCTATTATAAGGTCAATAAAAAGGTCCTTGGTGGGAGAACGCCTTGTCTACGCCAAACAGTAAGCCTTCCCTTACTATATATTTCATGTTACTAGTGAAAGTAAAAATGCTGAAATTTATTATTTTTTTAATATAAAAACCATGTTAACTTCTAAATTATAGGTCGTTCGGACTTGGTTTTGTGTTGAATTGATTGAGCATGATTGAGTACATGGAGGATACAATATTTGTCAATCTGATTTTCAGGCATCGTTTAGGATTACATTACAAACTATGTATACCAAAAAAAACAATTGATCTGAAGAAATGTCTATCCGTACTATAAATTATTTTTGTTTAATTTATCCTGTGATGGTTTGTGAATTTTGTAGAGCATACAGTTCAAAAGTATTGAGATCCGGTTTCTACAGCTAATTGCTCGTAGTTTATAAAAAGCCTCGAGCTAACCCATTCCTTTTTGCCGATGGCTGCAGAATGCGGAAGTACGGAAATAGTTGAACCCATCTCCTTGAAGACGGAGCATGCAAGACTCCATCTGATGCTGCACTCAGCTGACGTAACGGCTGCGGCTCTGGCTGAGGAAATGTGTTGGGGTTGGGAGTCAGGTTGTGGCTGAGACTTGGATATAATAATATGATATTATTGTGTATATATGTATATGGCGAGTATAGCTGGAAAAGGCAAGGTTCGTCTATGGCATGATACAGCAATTTGCTCACCAAAATCGGCATAGCACAGTAATCATTTTACAGCCATTACGTACATATCTACGATTACCTAACATGTTCACAATTTTCTTACAAACGGCGCACAGTGGGCAAAATCACTAATTTAGGTGGACAAAAGTTTGGAATTTTCTAGTGCTTCACCTTTTTATTATTAGTTGACAGGGCCCTTAATACTAATATTTCCCGCCATACAGTGTTTACAAACAAATAGAAAATTAGCGAATCATTCCTGTTCGCACAAGTGCCTAATAACAGGCAGTGGTTTTCTTTATCTTTATTCGATAGTCATTTATTGTGTTCAAGGTGTGTTAAGCTCAAAGTATTTTTGCTTTTATTTGACAATGGACATTGCTGAGACAGGTAAGATATTATATTTCCCGCTCGTTGTTGAATATACATTGCAATCTACCTGTAAAATTAATTTAGCAATTTGTAAATATAAGCCCCTATTCAATAACAAAAAACTATATAATCCCCAAGATACCCCACGGATTTGTTTCATCAATTCTTCTAGTCTTTAACTATTATAACGAATTTTGCGTTTTTGGTGATACATAATTTTTTTAATTTACTGACACAACACTCCGAATCAAAATTTTTACAATGTATAATTTGAAGAGTTTCCTAAATGATATAAAATACATCTATTAGCAATTTTCAGCAACTCCCAGCCATAATTAGATTTTGTGTATTATTTTTCCCGTATTCTGGAACTTCAAACGTAAAATATAGGGAAGTTTTAGATTTTAAGAAATATATTTGATGTTTGACCACCGTGCGCTCGCCAATCGTGTCAAAAAATGAATTACTTTTTATAATTTTTTTCCGTAATCTGGGATCCCAAAGGTTAAATATAGAAAAGTTTCAGATTTTTCCATCAAAATATTTTCCGCTGTGCGGCGCTAACTATTCGATTAAACTCTTAATGAAAATCCTAAACCTCTAAAACCCATAGAGGGGTTGAGAACTGATATAATCCATTTACTGTTTCTAGATCAACGGTTGAACAGAGACGTGACTAGGCTGAAAACATGACAAGCCGCCAGGCTTTTCCCCATAATGCTCGGGTATCCACTTTTTAGAGGTTAGCGCAAGGTCGCCTCGCTGAAATAGCGCACTGAATAATTATTCTGACACAACCGAGTTCGAATCTCACTCTCGAAAGGTGATAGTCGTACTTACTATTTTGAACATTAATGGATTTAATTTACAAATATAAATCAAACAAAACCCGAAGTAGCTAAAGATTAGATGTAATTGTTGAACTTCCAGTAGCTATATTTTTACTAATTTATCAATTACAGCTCCATTAAAATGCAATTACCATTTTCACATTGGTATTAAAATGTCCAACAACAGAATCAATAATTATCCAACCGAGGACCCGTGATTAAGTCTTAAACTACGGAAAACCACGTACGCCGCTAAATTACATGTCAATGTGATATGTATTTAGGATACTGAGAGGAGTAAATTCATTATTAGATCATTTTAATACCAATCAAATAAATATTAATAAGATCTGGCGGCAAAAGTACAAAAGGCGTTTCCCCATCGGTCTGACCTCTTCCCGCGATATCCCAGGAACTTCCTAGACCCCAGCTACTAGCCGACAAGAGTATTAAGGGTGTACGAATGCTGGACCGCCGACCCTGTGCACTTTCCATATCAGCCCCGCCTCCCTTTGTCGTGATCACCAGGAGATCGGAAATTTATAAAAAATTGTATTTTTGAAAAAAAAAAAAAAAAAAGAGGGGGTAGAGGTGATGAGAATAAGAATTGAGGAAAAGAAGCAGTCAGTCGTATTCCAGACCCAGAAGAGTCAGAGATCCGAGAGTCCGTCGGAGATCGGAGAGCAGCTTGAGATAAGCCGAGCCTTATGTAGCCTAGTAGAATTAGACCAAAAAGGGGGTTGGCTAGAAAAAGGTGGGGTAAATTTAATTTTTAGGCACTATTGTTTGTACTCCTTCCTCATTAAAAACCCAAGTTTTCACACTTTTCACCCTTGTGCGATTTCCGCCATCTTGAAAAAACCTCTAAAAATGTACTTTTTTTCAGTTTTTTCCTTCTAAATCTGTTCCTGGACATTTTATAACAAACTTTGTCGTTAGCAATTTTAAAGAACAATAAATTGTCTTAAATTTTACGACTCATAACATTGCACCTTGGTAAGATACTAACAAAATTCTACATACTGACTTCCACTTACCAACAGCGGACCAACACATAGGGACTCCTTATCTAGGATTTCATAATAACCAACACAACAAGGAGAGATATGTCTACAAACGACTTGTCCATGAATGAAAAAGGTGTTGGATGCGAGATCTCTTGAAATAATTACCGGTTGTTCATGTGAGCAAGGCCCTCTGCTACTGTACTAATCCTTCCTCATGCCTCACCTGTCACCATTCATAGGTGATTCCTCATATTTACTGTTCTTGCACCTTTGGACAGGTGGGAATCCAGATTTGAAGAGAAAAAATAAATAAAAGATAGGACATTGATAGAGGAGGATAAACAGTATAATATTAGCTATTGGAGAAGGGATGGAGCATTTGGCAGACAGTAGGACACCTCTAGCTAGTGCGTGGGCGAAGGTGGCGTAGGTCGGGGCAAAATAAAACCAACGGAAAAAGAATATTAGCCCAGTCCGGGTCCGAAAATAGAATCAGGCAGTAGCAACAGTTGTGTAGAGGGGAGTCTTGTACTGCACCTGGTGGCTGGTGGCTGCATCCAGCTCCTAAGAGGTTCGAAACCGGCTAGGGCGGGTTCATTATTACTTTAACTTACCTATATATGAAATATATGGTAAAGAAAATTATTGAATTCCAGTTTTCAACTGAAATATTCGTTTTAGGCTCCCCTCAGTCCAAATAACCAAGACACGCAAAAAGGTCTGTGTGTATGTCTAGCACGTAAACAAAAGTCTAAAATTTCATATTTAAGACAATTATACACCTGAGGTCTGTGTGTGTGTATGGTAAGTCTAGAGCAAAAACGAAAAGTCGTATGAAATACATTTTCATATATAAGACAAATATACCACGGAGATGTTAAAGCATGTTTTTCACTAAAAACGGCATTATGCTTCTTTTTACGATTTTCTTAAACAGATGGACAGAAAATTTAATGAACTTTAATATCATGTACGTTTTATTCCTATTGTAATAGTTTTAAAGGGCTTAAATGCCAATGATTTTAAATTATCTTCTCAAAAGTACGTTAAATTTTGTTTGTTCGAAAACAAATTAACAATATCACTTTGTCATCAATGATAATAAATAAGTAAATAACGAATTCGGTATTCAACTAAAGCAAAAAATACTTTTATCCAATTTTCGCATATAGGAACAGTAATAATGATTATGATAAAGATAATAAATAATAAAAGCTAAAGATTTTATACAAAATATTATTTTATATACAAAAATATAAAAGGCCATGAGGAGAGTAATGAAAAACTATAAAAATAACTGATTGTTGCAAATAGTATTATAATAGGCTATTTAATAAAAGACATTTTTCTACGATACTTTCAAGTAATTAATTCTTTAACCTTTTTTATCTCTTGAAAAATTATTAAATTTAATTTAAAAACTGAGGTGAGTGAAATTCGTTTGTTGCGCGCACTCATTTTTTTTTTTTTTTTTTTTTCAAATTTCACCGTACTCCACTAACTCTCTGAAAAGTTTTTTATTTTAACAATAAAATTTGTTTATCCATTTAAAATATTACATAGAGAACGGAAACTATGTTGCTAACCAATCCTAGAGCGAGATCAATGAACGAGGCTGAATGTAGCAATGAAGTAATGTTTCCTTTGGATTGGCAATCCAGACCCAGGCTAGCTTCTACCATCAACAAACTTTTTTATATTATTAGCTAACTTCAATATATTACTAATAAATGATTACACTATCGTGTGGGACCTAATTTTAAAACACCATTCAAGTTTTTTAAGTGCTCCTTGTCGGTTCATCGCAAGCTACATGTGTTTACATTGTTTGTACTGCTTTAGTGAATTAAAGGAGTTATCTATAATTTAACAAAAAGTAATAATTACATTTATATCCATTTTGGTTTATTATTTCCAATAATGAGCCTTCGTAATCGACAAAAAAAAAAAAATTATTATCAACTCTCGAAATTTAATGGTTTCAAAATAAGTAGAACCCGAATAACAAAAAAAAATCCATTTGTCCGTCGTCCGCGGTATTTATCTAAACTATTGAAACATTTTTTTTTTTAAATTAGCCACAAAAATACGAGGGCATGCAACGATGAGGAGCAAACACCTAGACGTTAATATCAGCTAGTTATTTTTAAAATGGGGGGCCGTTTAAAACTGATTTAATTATATAACACAGTTATTTTTGAAAATAGAAAATAAAATTACGAGTGTTTTTTGACAGTGTTGCTAGTTTGTCTTTCCTGAGATGTTTGATTAATTAATAGGCTATATAGTGTGTATATATATAAAGTTAATTTATAACACAGCTATATAAATTGTAACACCATAATATGAACTATTTGGAAATAATGATCCTTTGTGCAATAATTCGCAGTGTTTTTTAAATATTTTATTACGATAAATTTGAAATTTCAGTTTGCAGATTAAAGAAATGTTAAACGACTTAAAACCCACTTTATTGTTAGTTAAAGTTGCAACATTAAGAATTACGATCAATAGCTGACGAGGATCGGCGATCGAAATAGATCCCACGACATGTTTTTATTTAACTTTTTATTTCACTAACAAAAAAAAAAGTCGAGGTACATAGATTTAACGGTCTTTCATTTTCGTCAACGTTACGCAAACAGTAGAAGGACAAAGCTGCCTTGGCTCCCGACCACACGGTGCGCTACCCGCCTTTCAAAAACAACATTATTTTACAGTTTACAATCTTAAACATGATAACAATATTTAATAGATTGCATTTCATATTATATAAAAAAAAGCAGTCACAAAATAGAATAGGAAAAAAAAAAAAAATGGAAAACGTTATATATATATATATTATATATATATAATGATAAAGAAAACCATTAAAAGTTTTCAAACAGTCAAAATTAAAGGCACATAATATAAAGTTTCCAAATTGGTATGAATATGAAAACAATAAAGTATCGACGTAGAGTAAACACAATTGTTTATTTATTGACTCAACCTTGAGACCTGTAAAAAACTTAAATAATCAACAGTCGAGAACTAACAATATATATTGTTGACAAATAAATAATAGCTAAATTATTTAAAAAATAAGTAATGATTTGGTAAATATACTGATATAGGGTGTGTCTAAAATAGTTTCAAGCAAATAGAAATATATATGCGATTTTTACTTTCACTTACATATATGAAATATTTAGTAAGGAAAGTATTGCGATCGCGATAATTTTCGAATTCCAGTCCAAATGAACAAGTCCTAAAAAGGCCGTGTGTGTGTGGATTTTTTTATATATATAATATATAGTTGTGTTTTTCTTAGGTTGCATGTGCGAGTTAGATTATGTTCTAAACATGCATTTGACAATGTGTCATAGGGATGTTTAGCTAGCTTGAAGATGTTTATATTATATAGTGTTGTTAAATTATGAAGTTACGTTACATAACACCATACCACAATTGCTATTAGCAAACATAACATAACAAAATGGAGAATCACATTTGGCTTCAGTTTTATTTTTTCAAGATAATCAGTGGATTTAGAAACTTGTCTGTTGACGAAATGACTGATTAAATAAATGGTAGAATCAGCATATGGATTAGCAATATCTTGAGAGATAATTTTTAGCAATTTTTAAAAACAATTTTTTTCTCTTAAATAAATATATGCGCCTGTATAATTCCGATAGAATAGAATAGAAAGAATTTTTATTTATCAAATGTACAATGGTCATAATATAATAGAAAGTTGTTCAACTCAAATAAATAAAGAAATTTACATTAATCAGGGAAAAAGTCCCACATTTTAGACAAAATTAAAATAAAACTTAAATTAATGAATATAAAGTAATAGTGTAACGTGATGTAAATTATATTAAAAGGAAAACAAACTTAAAACGTTGTTTTTTAAGGTAGAGAAAAAATGTATTAGCGTATTTTTAACTGAAAAAAGCAAAAATTGCAATCATTTTGAAGATATAGAAAAATATGTAGAGAGATTTAGAATCATTAAAGCAAGATAAATAAAAAAATAAAAAGGTTGATCTATATATTTCTACGAAATGAAAAATCTGGTGTGCGGAACACACGACTTATTCATACCTCCGTTGTTAAAATAAATTGTTAAATTAAATACACTTAGAGATAAAAAAAAAATTATTAAAGAATTAGTTACATTGAATTTCAATAGAAACATGTATTTTATTAGATAATCTATAATATTATTACCTACGACAATCAGTTATTTTTATCGGCTTTCCATCAATCTCCTTCAACATTTACAATTTTGGGTATAATACCATAATTTTTCCAAACTCTTTAGCTTTCCAACGGTATATTATACGTCTATATTACTGTTTTTATTTTAAAGACAAAACAAAATTGCATAAACAAATATTTCCCCTCTTTTCCTTTTTAGTTTTATATCGAATTCGTTTAAGTTATATAATTTTTTATTTTATTTTATCAATACGAAAAACATGATATGGTTATTTTAATAAAATCTACAAAATTGAAGGTATATTAAAGGTGAAAAATTGAAACTATCTGCATTTAAGCCCTGTCATTCTATTTCAATCAGGATGAAACATACATCACATTTAAGCCTATTAAATGTTACATCGATATAGCGAGTTTAATCAAAATCGTAAAAAGGTGCAAAGTGGCTCTTCTGTTTTGCCCGCTTTGATGGAAAAGTTCCTGTAACATCGCAGGTATAGACGTTCTTAAAATAGGAAATTTCAGTTTTATTCTTTTTTTTTTTTTTTTGTCAATTGCAAAGGTTCATTATTGAAAATAATAAACTAAAAATAATAAAAACATTAATAAAATTATATGAGTTACCTGTGGTGTGTTGGTTAACATAATTACTCATAACATAACTATTCCCTAGTTCGCAGTTTCAAACCTGGCAGATAGATGGCTCGGGTTTAAAGTAGTAGAAAATCCTTGTGTACGTAAAGTCAGTTATTCGTTATATTTAAGACTAACATTATAGCGCATTGCGATTAGTTACATTAGCATTAAGTGACGTTATATGAATAAACAATTAACAAACAAATAACTATTATTTGCTATTAATAAAATTCATATAAATATTTATTTATTGAGAATTATTACAATTGTTTCAGAATGAACAATAGTAATACTGATATGAGACCACATTCATACAATAAATACAGAAAATAATAATAATAGTCAAATTACATAAAATAGAAAATAAATAAATTCAATTAATAAAATTAGTACTACTGACAGTAGTACCTGTAAATAGTACGTGCTTTATTGTTTAGTGTCTCTACTTTGATGTCGTACAATTAGCTATTTATTTTACGATAGTTTTTTCAGACAGTTGGTATTTAGTGAAAAATAATAGCGATTGTTTGTCAAGAATGAAACGACGATCAGTAAATGCGTTATAGAAATGGGAAATGTTGATCAGCTTACTGTTTGGTGAAGACTAGGCGTTCTCCATCAAGGACCTTTTTATTGGTCTTATAATAGAGACATATGACCTATCCTGTAAGTTATGTAAGTATGAAATAATTAATTATAATGATCTTCTGTTGGTAAATTTAGTCAGTATTAAACCAAGATGCGTTTATTATTACTTTCACTTACCTATGTACTAAACATATTGTAAGGAAAAGTATTGTGATCGTAAAATTTTTGGAATTCTAGTTTTCAACGGAAATACACGTTTTAAGGTCTTCTGGGTCCAAATGCCCAAGTCCCGCAAAAAGGTCAGTGTGTGTTTCTGGCACGTAAACGAAAGTTTGAAATTTCATATTTAAGACAATTATACACCCGAGACGTAACAGGAACTTTTTTATTAAAATCGGATTACCAGAAGATCCACTTTATACAATTTTACGATTTTGTCAAAAACGGCTTCAACGATTTCGATTAAACTCGCTTTATTGATGTAAAATTTAACGAGCTTTAATTTCATTCTGATTAAAATAATCTGACAGGGCTTAAATGCCGATTTTTTAAAGATTTTTCCTCTAAAGTAAGTTTGATTTTGTAGATTCGAAAAAAATAACAATATCATCTTGTTAGCAACGGTAAAAAAACAGTTAAATTCAACTAACGGAGAAAACAGCAAAAATATTATTGTTTGTAATTTTTTGGATAATGAAAACAGTAATATAGATGTATAATATATCGTTGGAAAGAAAAAGATTTTAGAATAAATATTATTTTATACAAAATGTAATAAAAGATAATGGAGAGTGTCTAATATGACATAAACGTATTACTGATTATTGTACAAAACAATTTAATATTGTTAATCTAAATCATATGTTTCCAACGATCCTAAATAAACTTTTTATTTAAATTAAATTAAAACTTTAAGTTTATTTAATGGTTCTTAAATAAATTTTAACAGAAGAGGTAAGTGAAAGTCATGATTGATCCGTGTTTGCTCTCTTATCAGCTTCCAGGCAACTCCTAATCCCACATCCTAAAAAGTTCCCAAAGGTTCAGAACTGCAAGAGTTTCGACCAGAATATTACAGCTAAGGAAAAGTACAACCCATGTGGGAGCAGACCTTAAGTGAACGGTTTGGGACAAAATCAGATTTTTTGTTTTCATTGAACAGCAATGATATCAAAATTTGCATATTTGCTGGGTGCATAAAAAAATATAAAAAAAAAATAATATATATATATATATATATATATATATATATATATATATATATATATTCTTAATCATGCCTATCCAGGTTTAATTAGGATGGATATCTCTAACGAGTACCTAACTTAGAACAGGCTCTAGAACTATTATTTTACGTTCCCCCGGAAGGACGGTAAAGCTAAAGCGAAGGATTTTTCACTCCCTTTAAAAAATTCTAGGATCAGCTAAGTACTAATAAATTTTTACCAATTCATTGTTTTGCATAATGAAGGAAACTGCAAGAGCCTTGTTCTTTCTTCTTCATTTTCATTTCTCCAACTAGGCAATTTCTAGAATATAGAGTTTCGGTTGAGGCATTTTGCACGCAACGTACGTGTACTACACCCCACCCACTAAAAATCTAAATATATATCTAATATTTAGGATGTAGAAGGTCCTTGCCATTGAAACAATTGTATGAAGAGGTTCACGAACATTTTTTGTTGGGTATCACTGTAATAGAAGAGGTCTGGAATGGAGAAGGATAAGAAGATTGGTACAGGAGAGAGAATTCTGGACCAAGCTCTATAAAAAGGATCCTTACACCGTCGGCGGCAGAAGAGTAGAGAATTAAATAAATACAATATCAGATCTGCTAACGCGATTCTAAAATATTTCAGTTATTTCCTTTAGCTCATACTTTAGAGAACCGGAAGAAGAATACGATACTTCAACGCCTGGATGATCCAACGGTTCGGAATGCAGGGGCTTCCGGTAGTTAGTGGTACCGGCACAGAGTCTGCCAATAGCTGCTCTCTTCAGGTAGTAACAACTGGTAGTTGTGGAGTGGTCTAGTGGTCCTGCGTTCGAACCCGGCTGAGGTGGAACATATTGACCAAGATCAAGACCTTCAATGTCTTTCAAAACTCACGGGTCCGATAAAGAATATAATGTTTTATTTTTACTATCTAGTTCTTGGAGGTCCACGTAGCTGAGTGGATAGCGCGCTAGTCTCTTACGCTAAACATTGTGAGTTCGAATCCCATTATTTTATAAGCAGGATTTTTTAAAGGTAGTTAACAAATCTTCGGAATGGACGTAAAACAGAGGTCCCGAGCCTGTGCGACACTAAAAACTTGATGAAAACACTGTAAATTATTATGGACAAGTTTATTATTTCGAAAGTTATGTTTATATTAAAGCTGTACAATGTAGCTATACATAATTAAATTCTCACTTTTCAAATGATGATTGGGTTTGGTGTAGTGGTTAAGAATTTCAAAAGGTTCAAATCATAGAAGTGAATGGTTGAAACAGCAAATAACTTTAAGAATTAAATAAAACATGTAGCATAGTGGCTAGCATAACAGCCTTCTATTACCAAGGTCACGGGTTCAAACCCTCAGATGGCCTTAGGATTTATTTTTAATTTTTCTACATATTAGTACAATGCCTCTTATGTCAGGCAAATAATAAAATACAATAAATAAGAAAACATTAAAATATTAAAGTTCTATGCTTGGTTAGGACTAAAATAAAATATATTGATTTGAATTTTTTTTTTTTTAAACTGTGCTTCGCGTTTGATTCTTCGCCTCAAAAATAAAAAAATAATAAGTAAATATTTACCAGTATTTTTTCTATTAATACTAATCGGCTGTTTAAATGTATTTTATTTATTCTAAATACTAAATTAAGAACATTACATCCAGCCGTAGAATTTAGTGCGCTGCAAAAATCGAGTGCAATACCCATTTTTTTCTAAAATTATTTTTTTTTGGCAAAATGGCATTGAATTGTTTTTTTACTCAAAAGCGACTACCTTACGTTGCAAAAAATCCAGGGTTCACCTGCGGTGTAGTGGATAACATTACACACTTCTATGTCCAAGGTCGCTGATTGAAACCCAGCAGATGGCGCAAGGATTTTTAAAAGGAGTATAAAACTCATGATTATGCAGTCTTTCGGAGGGAACGTAAAAAGGTGGTTCCGAGCCTGTGCAATGTCAGGTACTCGTTAAAGATCCTAACGAAACCTGGATAGGCAAAGTTTAAGATTCCCTATAGCATCATACGATTATCCACAGTAGCATGAAGTGTCGTTAAATGAATAAAAAAACAAACTGTAGAGCAATCATATTATTAAAAATCAAGGGAAGACAGCGGCTGAGTGTGATCTCGGGCTCAACACCTCCTTGCAGAACCGTTGGCCGAGAGATAGTACATCATTAATTAGTACTGTTAGTACGGGTTGATCACATTGTTTGGTTAAATTATAAAATAAATGAAAATAAAGAAGCTATCAAGGTAATCAAGAAAAGGAAATTACAGACTCCTAACAACTTTTAATTGACTATTTACCATAATGGTAATGACAAGTGCTGAGTACAGATAGCTTCCGAGCCTAGGGTTCATTGATATCTGATGATGAATGATAAATGGTAGATCGGAAGATATATACTTCATAATGATGAGGATAGTATGGAAGCATTACTTTGTCCATTCATAGAAACATTACTTTCCTCTTTACTCAGAAGAATGTCATTACTACGCTTATTAATTCATTTAACGTCACTTTATGTTACTGTGGCTAATCGGATGATGCTAATCACAAATTTTGCCTATCCAGGTTTAATTAGGATAGAGATCTTTAACGAGTATCTGACATCGCACAGGCTCGGGACCAACTTTTTATGTCCCCTAAAAAGGACAGTATAACTAAGCATTTTACTCCCATTAAAAATCCTAGGACCACCTCCGGGTTTGACCCGTGAATTTTGGCATAGAAGGCTGTTATGCTAGCCACCCTGCTACAGGTGATCCCTATTCATATTACTTGGATAACTACTTCAGTTTGTTTGTTTATTAATTTAACGTCACTTTATGCTACTGAGGCTAACTGGACGAAGCTACAATGGGAGTCCTAAATTTTGCCTATCCAGGTTTAATTAGGGCAGGAATCTTTGACGAGTACCTGATATCGCATAGGCTCGGGATCACCATTTTACGTCCTATAATTAGACAAATTATCACAAATATTAAAACATAATGTGAGAGAGTAAAGTGAGTCGTGAAGATGGGAAGGTCCCCGAAACGTTGACTCGTGATTGCTGTTTATGTTTAATAAACTTTTAATAATAAAATAATAATATAAAGAAACTCTCTAATTGTTTATTATAATTGTCTGTTCTTCCGATTAATTAATTTTATTATGTACTGAGTACTGTACTTCGAGAGATTTGAGGTGCGATCGGGTTTGAAACAGGGTGACTCTCTTTCACCTGTGTTATTTAACATAGCGTTAGAATGTCATAAAAAATGTGATGTGTACCGAGAAAGGTTTAAATATGGGTGACAGGATTCCGGTTTTAGGGTATACCGATGATTTGGTACTGCTAGGTGAAGACACGGAAACCATACAACTAAATACAAGTGTGTTAATAAAAAGCAGTAAAGAAATAGGACTCGAATTAAATACCGAAAAGACGAAATACATGATTAGTAGCAGAAACGGTGGCGATCTTGGGGATATTGATATATCAGGGCATACTCTTGAACACGTAGAGAAATTCAAGTATTTAGGTTCAATGATAACAGGAAAAAATGAAATCCAGGAAGAAATAAAGTACTGGTTAAAGATGGGAAATGCGTGTTATTATTCAGTTGCTAAGTTACTTAGTTCGCGGTTTACATCTAAAAACTTAAAGGTTAGAATTTATAAAACTATTATTCTTCCGACGGTTCTTTGCGGATGTTAAACGTGGCCGCTTACTTTGAAGGATGAACAACGGCTTAAGGTTTTCGAAAATAAGGTACTGCGTAAAATATTTGGTCCGAAGAGAGATGAGGCCGCTGGGGAGTTAGAAGGTTGCACAACGCGGAATCGCGGAACTTGTATCCTGTGAATATAATTTAGTTGATAGCATCGCGGATACTCAAATGGGCGAGTAAAGTCATTGGGCTCGATGAGGAGCGGATTCTGAGAAAGTTGGTATTCGCTGATCCGAATGGTAGACGTCCGAAAGGTAGGCCGAAGCGTCGATGGGAGGATTGCGTTAAGGCTTATCTCGGCTTATATCTTGACCGGCGAACATTGGACGAGTCTGTGTAGACAGAATTTGGTGGTATCGGCATCGAATCTTTGGGTTCGGTAAGCCTATTATTATTATGTACTGAGCATTGTACTTTGCAGCGAGCATAATTTTGATTACAGTACTTCTTTACATTTTTTCCCAGTATTTGCCCACTATTGTTTCAGGGCACCTCATTGACGTTATTATAATCGATATTAACTCGGTTTGGAGAATTTGGCTATCGATGTATATTAGATACTACAAAACTATACATTACAACAGCTAAGAGGGGACAATACATTGACTAGGGTTGCTCAACATGGCGCGATCTTGAATGACGCCGAAGTTGGTATTGAAGTAAGCGCAGGGGCCACCTTGACCGTCAAAGCGCCCGTCATGAATTATTTATATCGATTCTATTACTGCTTGGCCGCTCCGCTTCCACAGGAATCGATATCTCCTCCTCCTTTCGATGTATCGATGTCCCAGCTTTAAATAGTTCGTTGGATCGGCTGCCTCCGCAACTGCATCGCTGCGTCACCGATCGCCGAGCGGCGAAGGTTAAGTTCATTCCTTTTAGTTTGTTGTTACTTTCACTTATCTATAAATGAAATATCAGAAATAAATAGCGATCGTGAAAATTCTAGAATTCTAGTTTTCATCGGAAATACACGTTTTCGGATCCCCCTAGTCTAGTTCTGTAAAATATCCGTGTGTATTTGTGTGTGGTAAGTCTATCTTGAAAACAAAAAGTCGTTTAAAAAGGAAATTTCATATTTAAGACAACTATAGGTCCTTAATGTTAAAGCAACATTTTTATTTTGATATTTTCGAATTTGATAATTAACTGAAGGAATAGGAAATATTTTTCCTTGTAATTTTTGTGTATATATACTACATATATATATTATATATTATAATATACCTTTGGAAAGCTAAGTATTTTAGGAAAAATATTATCTGATACAAACAATTTTTAAATTTAACAGAGTGATGAAAAGCCGATAAAACAAACTGATTGTGGCAGATTATAAAATTATTAATTATTTATTAAAACACATGTTCTATTGAACATTAATTCTTTAAACATTTATTTTCATCATTAAAAGTCTTTAAAAATTTTAAAATCGATTTAAAAATCGGAGGTAAGTGAAATTCATGTGTTGTGCGCACCAGATGTTTTGTTAGAAGATTATAGGCACTGGTAGACTCTTCGCTGAGTCATGCGTGCGAACCCGGGTTGTGGCAAGATAATTATTAATTCCGTGGGGCAACCCTGGGGTAGGGTGTCAAAAAATGTAGGAATAAAACCTGAACTAATCTTTTATATTACTACTGTGGCTAATCAGAAATGCTACAGTAGGAGTCCTAAATTTAGTCTATCCAGGTTTAATTATGATAGGAATTAATGAGTAACTCGGAACCACCTTTTTACGTACGTTGAATAACACTACATAATTATCTTAATTAGTTGATTACAATAATTATCTTATGTTTGATCATCTCTTTTCAATTTGAATTTATTGTTTATAACATTTTTTATATTTGCCATAAATCATTGTAATTTTTATTTTGTAATTAACACAATTCTACATTGTATGAATGTGGTCTTATATGTGGTTTTCTAAATTGAAATTTACCATAGCATGCTTAAATAAATCAAATCTTCTGACTGGAATTATATACATTCATTATATATTATTATATTACATTATAGAAGAGTGAATAAGCAAAAGTAATGGATCTAGGTTTTATCAATCGTATTTGGGATGTGTTCAAGATAGTTTTTTTATTTTTTATTTAATCTTTATATCTTTTTTCTTTTGGATTTTTTTTTTTTTTTAAATCTATTGAGTATTTGACCATTATATATATATATATATATATATATATATATATATATATATATATATATATATATATATATACGGTCAAATGTTCAATAGATTTTTAAAAAAATCCAAAAGAAAAAGGATATAAAGATTAAAAAAAAAAACAAAAAAACTATCTTGAACACATCCCAAATACGATTGATAAAACCTAGATCCATTACTTTTGCTTATTCACTCTTCACGCCTTCTATTCATGAGCTAAATGGAAAAAAAAGTAAGTACAGCGAAAAATTTCCACTGCCTCTTAAGGTTTTAGACTGCGGTCATTTCAATGTCAAGTTCAAGAGAATGCTTGATAGAGCTTTCAATGTATGTCCGGAGGTTTATTCATTTAACGTCACGGTATGCTACAGCCGAAGTCCTAAATTTTGAATATCCAATTAGGATTTAATTAGGATAGGGATCTTTAGCGAGCACCTGAAATCTCACATGCTCAGGATTACTATTTCACGTCCCCACCGAAGAGCGGGTCAATGATTCAATATATTGGATTGTGTCACATGAAATGTCCGTTTTCAAGGTAAAGGATTTTTATTAAAAATACGATATAAAAACAAGATAATTTTATTCGAAGTATTTACCTTCTTTTTTTACACATTTTTACCAACGTGACACCAACTTTTTTGTTCCAGAACTGAAAAACTCTGAGGTTTGAAGTGAAACAAAATCTGAAAACGAACTTTTCACTTGATCATCATTTTCAAAAAGTTTTCCTTTGACGAAGTTGTCTAAATTCCTGAACAGGTGGTAATCTGTTGGAGACAAGTCGGGAGAATATGGTGGGTGCGGAAGAACTTCGTAGCCCAGTTTTTTCAATTTTTGCACGGTATGTTTTGAAACATGGGGTCGTGTAAGAGTATAGGACCCTTCCGATTTACCAATCCTTGTTGTTTTTTAATAATTTTGTGTGTATTTGATCAATTTCATTGCAGTACGTTATAGAAGTAATGGTTTCACCTCTAGGTAAAAAGGAATAATGAATTATCCCAGCCATGGACCTTCATACTGTAACCATAAATTTTTTGGGATGCAAATTCGGTTTTGGCATTTGCCCCGGGGTTTCGTCGATGTTCAACCACTGCCCTTACCGACGCTGATTGTCATATGCCATTTTTCATCGCAGGTAATTATTCTATCAAGGAAATGCTCGGTTTTTTGCCTCGCAAGCAAAAAAACGCAGGTCTCAAGGCGTTTCAATTGCTCAGTGAGATCATGAGGTAACCATGTATCGAGCTTTTTTACTTTCCCAATACACTTTAAATGTCCGGAAACGGTAGATGCACTTGCATTTAGTTGTGCTGAGAGTCCTTTAACTGTTTGGTAGGGGTTTCCTTCTACTGTATGTTTGAGGACATCATTGTCTATTACGGACGGAGGTCTTTCTCGGGGGAAGTTTTCCAAGTCGGTATCTCCAGCTGAAAACTTAGCTAACCAACGCCGAATGGTCCGTTCATTAACACTCCCTTTCCCAAACGCCTTGCAAATATTTCTAGCGGCCTCAGCTAATGTTTATAATACAAAGGTGGACGATTAGTAACTGTTTACTTTAAATATGTAAACATTCGGAAAAAAACAACAGAGACCTGCAAAATCCTTTATGTATTTCAGAAACTATAAAAACGGACATTTCATGTGAAACAACCCAATACAATTGGAGGCTGTAATAATAATAATAATAAAAATTGGTCTAGTGGATAGATCACTAGTCTAATGTTCTCTTATTTTCTTTTATTTCATTTATTTTATTTTTATTTATTTATTTTTTTCATTTGTTATTGAGGTATTTTATTTTTTGTTTGTTTTACTTTGTACATATGGAATGAATGACTTCTTTTATCTCTAATACTTATTGCCCAAAATAGTGGCAGATTGTATTACTTCTCAATAAAGCAATATTATTTCTAAAAAAAAAAAAAAAAAAAAAAATGTTCTCTGGGTAATGGATTTGAAACCCGGATGTGGCAGAATATTATTCATTCTGTTAATTCGATTGGGGGGAGACCCTACGATATGAAGACTCTCCTGGGGCAGACCCAGCCTCTAATCTGGATGCCCAATAAAACATTTGGAAAAACCTGAGCGTAATCAAGGCCTAATCACCTTCTTACAAACCACTCCTATTCCTAGAAACAGTACAATATGTAGTAAGCCCAGGAGAAGTGGTACTTGTTATATATATATATATATATATATATTATATATATATATATATATATATATATATATATATATATATAATATTGGCATTAGCAAAATCGAACATGGTTTTATCGACTTGGTTCATATGCTGTTTTTTTTTTATGACGAATTAAATAACAAATTGGAATCAACTTCATTACGTGTAAGTCTAAGAATATACATATATTTTAATTGGTCAAATTATATTACATTGAAATGAATATTACCATAAAGTGACGGTGTTTTTTTTTTTTTTTTTTTAAATGCCGGTTATTGAAAAGATATATATATATATATATATATATATATATATATATATATATATATATATATATATAATGACTTGTATTCTTATATGGGAATTTAAAAAAAATAATAATTCTGAAGCTGAGACCATCATGAACCATGAAACGTCACAGAATATGTATGTATAATTTATTTATGTAATAATAAATATTGTTTGTTTATTTATTTAACATTGCTACTGTGGCTAATCGGGCGATGCTACAGTGAGACTCCTAAATTTTGCCTATACAGGTTTAATTAGGACAAGGATCTTCAAAGAGTACCTGTCATCGCAAAGGCTCGGGACCACCTTTTTACGTCCCCTCCAAAGGACGGCATAACTAAAGGTGACCTGCGGGTTTAAACCCGTGACCTTTGCATTGAAGGCTGTTATGCAAGTCAATATCCTACAGATAATCCCTCAATGAATGTCGAAAAACACACTACGTAATTATCTTAATTAGTTTATTTTAATTAATTATCATATATTTTTACTTTTAATTTATTGTTTATAATTTTTTATTTTATATGGTATAAATCATTAATTTAATTAGTTCTACATTATAAGAATGTGATTTTATAGCAGTATTATCAATGTCCATATGAGACAAATTGTGATATATTTGAATTGAAATTGTAATTAAAAATAAAAGTTCTTACCATCGTTGTTCATTCTACAGTGAGTATTGTTATTATGTGGCTGATATATCGCAAAGAGAACGACTAGTTTTGTCCCGAAAGAGTGGGTTTGGAGACCGTTGAAAGACTGTGCGTCGCAACTCGCAGCCTGAGAGCAACATTATCAAATCCCTTTCACTACTTTCGCTTCCACACGCGCGTCTTTTTTCCTTGACACAGCTTCGTTTCGAAAGGTTCGTTCAAATCCTCGGGCCTGGATCCAACTCCAGGAGGAAAATCCGGTGCAAATAATCCAGAAACGGCATTGTCAAAACCCGGTCACCGTTGTCGCAACTTGGCACGCACGTGGAGCCTCCTTCCCTTGACACCTATCGGCGAAAAATGGCCAAACCTATATAAAGGAAAAAAGCAGCAAGAGCAGGTCAAAACAAAAACAAAAAACTATAGCTCTACGACCCATGACGTGTCTTGGGCTCGAAACTTATGAATTTCGTAATGTTTAGTTCGTTAGTTATTCGTACGTTCTAGCCGGTATGACCTACCGATGGGTCACACTTGACAGTTCCGTGAGTCGGAGCGTTCAACCGATTGGTCACACTTGACTATTCCGTGGTGCGACGTGCAACACAGGTGTGTCACTTGTTTTCAGAAAATAAGTCTTTAAAAAAATAAGTTTATTTTATTTTTTCTCAACAATATATGTTGTAGGAATTAACGAGCATAAGGGTTTATTTATTAAATGTTTTATTACCTTTAACACACCTCCTCAAAGGAATCTTATCGGTTATTTTAATTTGAGTACTCTTTTTCAAGAATTTCCTTTAGCTGTGCCTGATTTATTTTTATTCCCAATTCTGACAATATAAGATTTATTTTTAAGTATTTCCATAATTTCTCCTTCAAATCATATGTGTATGTCAACACAGTTACAATCTCGGATTGAGGGCGTTGGAAGCCTGTAACTGTTGTGATCTTCAATTAGACACGTTGGAACTCGGAGCAGTGTAGCCCCGCCCAACGAAGCAGCTAACACAGTCCCGTCTCACGCGAAAAAAAAAAACGTAGATATTCGCCCCGGCGTGATCGTGTTAAAGGAATGATGGTGGTGTGTATATAGGTGATTGACGGAGATCACGCTCGGCCGCCAGGTTTGTCCCCATTTATCGATATCCACTTTATAGAGGCTGAGTGTGCCCCATGAGGGTCTTCATAACCCATATTGGAATCCCGCACTTGTTTTAAATGTGTGTTTCTATTTTATGACCACACCCCCAACCATCTTCCTCATCTAATTTCTCAATTTTGTGGCTATGGCGCCCTCACTTAGCTTCCGCTGGCTCTCACCAGTGATGCGGCTGAGAGGGAGGCGCTTGGATCCTTTGGACTCCTCTTGTCCTTCCACAAGTGGGGGGACAAGCCCCGTCCGGGGTTTCCGAGCTGATTGTAAATATTGTACATAGGTATGTATGAATGTGACATGTTTTGTTTATTTATTTGTATTTATTTTGTCTACTTAATTTTGTTATTGTATACGTTTATTTATTTTGATTTTATTTTATGTAATTTGACTTTCCTTTTGTTTATATTGTAAATATTGTATGAATGAGATCCTGTAGCACTATTATTATTGTCTATTATGACAAATTGTAATATATACGAATAAAAAAAAAAAAAATAAAAAAAAAAAAAAAAAAAAAAAAAAACCCGTCAACAAAAACTCCATCATAATGGAATCCCAGCCGAAATAACAGAATAAATAATATAACGTAGAGTACAGTAGAGTAATGCTCTGTTCACTAGACCAGGCCTCCCTCCGCAAAAAATATTTTACAAGAATATTTCACGTTGTATAGCTTTCATATGTCCTACAACCATATACACTCACTCGAAAAAGTTTCCACACACCCAAATATAATTGGATCAATGGAAATTAAGGAATTGGAGAAGTTTGCAACTTTTGACCATCCATCTGGACCAAAAATATTAAATTTGGATTCGACAGGTTTTTTTTTACAACAAAGATTACCATCGCCTTCTAGCGAATCGCGATACAAGATGAGCTAACCACTAACACCTGAGCTATCGGTCAGTATTTGGACAAGTGTTAGAAATCCTTCACGGGATTAATAATACAAATTTTAAAAATATTGACCCAACAAATATCTGAGGAAACCAGGAGCCGTATGTTCGATTAATAGTTCATCAAAACCAATTTGTGATTATTATTGAGCGTAAAAACTTTTTGCTTTCACTTACTTATCTATGAAATATGAAGTAAGGGAAATTATTGCGTTTGTGAAAAGTTACGAATTCCAATTTTCAAAGGAAAAAGGTTTTAGGGTTCCCTGCGTCCAATGACCAAGTCCCGCAAAAAGGTCTGTGTGTGTGTGTGTGTATGTATGCCTGTGTGGTGTGTGTGTAGTAAATCTCGGGCGAAACTGAAATTTCATATATAAGAAAACTATAAGCCCAAGATATTACAACGTTTTTATAAAAATCGGCTAACCAGAAGAGCCAGTAGAAACAATGCATTTTACACCTTTGCATGATTTTCTCAAAAACGGCTCTAACGATTTTGAATTAATTCCTCCTTTCACCGCACTCTTCCCTAAATACCAGATAGATCTCAACCTACCGATCTATACATACCCTCTCATAAAAGAGCATCCTTTGAAAAATCCTTCACCATCAATGCTACCATACTTTGGAACTTTACCCATCTCCCTCTGAATAGTGCCGTTCCTAACCACTTTCAAGCACCAATTATTTATCCATCTCCTCAAAAATTAATCTTCCTCACATAAGTGATATAACTAAACTCATTCGATGTTGTAAACTGTTTTTATTTTGTATCTTTTATTCATATTAACTTCAAATCCTTTACTATCTGACTAAATAATTATGTATCCAATGAAGGCAGACAAATTGAACTTCCCCTCTTCATTGTGAATTATGCTACGAAAAGTCCTAAAATAAAAATTATGTTTCATTCATTCATAGAGGCTGGGTGTGAACAAGAAGGGATTTCTCACTCTAGTATAACCAACGGCTGAAATAATGGGATAAGTAATTATCCTGCTACTGCCGGGTTTGAACCTGAAGTCCGGGAATATCAATTCAGCACACTATCTGCCAAGACACACTACTACACAGCAATACTTTTTAAGGAAAGCAAGAACCAAACTTACATACTTACGAAGCGTATTATCTCGTACTGCACTATAGTTTAAGTAGATATATTATTGCGAAACATACTCTATTTTAGGTTACTCCAATATCTGAAATATCAATAACAGTTCGAGATAGGAGAGAGAAAAGACGCGGGACACGGAGATGTTCCAATTGGTCACGAGCCATTGGATTTAGAATAAGCGTAAAGAAAGGACTGATAAGGCAGTAACCGCACCATTGATAAGGCAGCTCAGCATTGATAACGGTCACTAATGGATCTAGTCTGTCTTACGATTGGTTCGTTCTGTCTAATTTCAAGCAGAAATATCTCATGTCAATTATTATTACGATTGCATGTTATTTTAAATTGCATTGCTGGTGTAAAACATTCGATCTTTCAGATACGCTTTTTCTTTCAGGATGCATCTTGACAGAAAAAAATAGTATTCATTATTAAGTATATATTTGGGAAGCCCGTGGCTGAGTGGCTAGCGCGCTAGTCTCACACGTCAAAGGTTATGAGTTCGTATCACAGTCCCGACAGTATTTTTATAAGCATATAATTAAATGGAGATTTACTCACAGCCTCTCCCACCGGGCATGTGAGACCCGTCAGCCTACTGGTGGCTACTTACAAAAATAGGCGTAGGGATTGATTACCCTACACTATAAAATTTCATCGAGAAACGTGGTGAGTATATTTTCCCAGGAGATTACACAACGCGGACAAGGGCCTACACGGACTGCCGCGCCAGAGAGAATAAAAATTGTATATTTCACCGCGCGTTGGATGAATAAACTCTGTACAAATGAATATTATTCGTTAAAGAAATTTAGGCAGTACTCTAAAGATTATAAAAATTTTTACATTCCATTATTCACTATGTATTGATCATTACTTAAAATATTTCCCACTCCTTAACTTCCTTTTCTTACACATTTATTTTTCTTCACAATTTATTACATAGTTTTTCTACGTTTCGGGATTCTTTTCCCATTATCAAGGCTGAAACAATTATTATAGTTTAATTAGTAAAATTACATTATTTGATTATTTGTTTTTGAAAATTATCTTTATTAATTTAATTTATATTGTCATTATTAATTTAATTAAATATTTTGAAAATATAAATTAAATTAATAAAGATAATTTTCAAAGACATATAATCAAATAATGTAATTTTACTAATTAAACTATAAAAATTGTTTTAGTCTTGATAATGGGGAAAGAACCCCGAAATATAGAAAAACTATGTAATAGATTGTGAAGAAAAATAAATGTGTATGAAAAGAAAGTTAAGGAATGCTTTTGTGAGTGTGAGATATTAAATAAAACTTCCTAAATAATATATATATATATATATATTATTATTTATTTTTTTTTTTAATTATAGATTTTATATATATATAAATTAAAATATTGAATTTTTTACTACCTTAAAGTTATCATTACATTATTTTCAAACCAAAATATAATAGACGTTTTTCTAAAATTACTGAATAGTTTCTCAGTTTAATATATTCTGTACTTAATTCATTGGTTTTATAGATCTACACATGTGCATTCTCCTCCTTACCATTTATGTCATAATTAAAAAATAAAAAATATCTGAGGGAAAAGAGGCAATAAAATATTTTTTTAAATAAGACTGCAAGATAGATTCCTTCTAAAAATCAAAATAAATCCATCAAAACGAAACCAATGAAAAAATTCAAAACAAACCCAGAAGTGGCATTTTTTCCTCATCTTATGTTTCATCTATTTCCATCCCCCTATCTAATAAAATCGAACAGTTTTAGAAAAGTATTTTAGGCACGATAAATTGCGAAATCAATGTCACAAATATTCATTCATCGACTGATTTGTTGAAAAAACAATGAAACACAAAGAAAAAAAAAACACCTAAAACTTGATTTGTAGATAATTTGCCGCCCACTAAATTCTGCCGCCACATGCAAGTTCTCCTTAGAACCCTTCTGTAGTTCTGACCTGGTGTAAAATTTATAACTTTACTAATCAAAATAAATTTTAAAAAACGCTTAGCATTAATTAAAAAAATGACTGGAAACAATTTAAATATTCCTACAGGCACAAAAAACCTACAAAATCAATAAATTACATTTCCATACAAAATAAATGACGGGCACAAACACAAAGTAAATTTAATTTTAAAAAAGTTTGCATAATTGAAATTAATATTCAGAACAAACACATTCGCACCTACATTACACATGCAAATGTAAAGTGAAAAAGTAAAAAGGAATAAAATAATTTAAATAAGATTATTGACCGTTGGAGAAGTTGATTTAAAAAAGATACTTGCATTTAGGAATTCATTTGTAAAGAATTTAGACATATTTGTATTCAAATTGATAAGTTTTAGGGAAATACTTCATTGGTAGAACACGCGGCTGAAAATTGCATTTCTTTCCGAAAAGTACACTATGCACATATTTAATTTTATATGTATACATTTAATTCTTTTTACTTTCATTTTCCTAATATGAAATATATAGTAAGGGAAAGTATAGCGATCGTGAAAATTTTCTAATTCCAGTTTTCGACGGAAATACACTTTTTAGGGTTCTCTGAGTCCAAATGACCAAGTCCCACAAAAAAAAGTCCGTGGGTGTGTGTCGTAACTCCCGTGCGTAAACGGAAAGTCCTATGAAACTGAAACTTCATATTTAAGAAAAAAATACGCCCGAGATGTTACAAAATCGTTTTCATTAAAATCAGCTCACCAGAAGAGCCACTTTATACCATGCATTTTGTACCTTTTTACGATTCTCTCAAAAACGGCTAAAACGATGAAAAATTTAATTGGCTTTAACGTCATGTAGGTTTCATTCTGATTGAAATAGTCTGACTAAATGCCGATATTTTAAATTCCCTTCTTCTAAAGTACCTTTAATTTTTTAGATTCTTTAAAAAAAAAACATATTATCTTATTAGCATTGATAATTAACAGCTAAATATGCAAGTTGAGCGAATTTAATAAACAACTAAGGAAGAAAACTGAAAAAAAAAAATTTTTGAATGCAATTTTTTGTTTTTGAACATAAGAACAGTAATACATGTATAATATACCGCTTGAAAGCTAAGACTTTAGATAAAAAGTTATCTTATACACGAGCTTGTAAAATTTAATAAAGAGTGATGAAAAGCCGATAAAACTAACAGATTATTTTAGATAATGATATAATATATTTTTTAATAAAACACATGTTTCTACAGAAATTCAATTTAATTAATTCTTTAATGGATTCACTTATTTTTATCTCGAACTGTATTTGAAAATTCGTTAATCGATTTTAAAAACGGAGGTAAGTGAAAGTAGTGTGTTGCCCGCACCAGATTTTTTTACATTTGTCATCTGTTCACATTTAGATGTGAAATAACAGTTTAGAGATTTGTTTATTTAACGTCACTTAATGCTACTTTGGTTAGTCGAACGATGCTACAATGAGAGTCCTAAATTTTGCCTATCCAGGTTTAATAAGAATAGGGATCTTTAACGAGTACCTGACATCGCACAGGCTCAGGACCACCTTGTACCGGCCCCTCCAAAGGATGGCATAACTAAAGATTTTTTACTCCCATTTAAAAATCCTAGGAAAACCTGCGGGTTTAAACCTTTGGTATAAGAGGCTGGCCACCCTGCTACAGGTGATCCCAATAACAGTTTAGAGTGATACTGAGAAACATATAATGTATGATGAATAAAGAGAAATGAACGTGAACAAAAAATGGATGAATTTATAGGAAAATGATTAAGATTACAGGTAATTATGAATGTGTTTATAGAAAATATGTATCTACAGTTGAAGCTAAACATCGAAACGTTTTAATTAATATGATATAGTAATTGTGTTGATTAATAATTTAATAAAGAAAAAGTTGATTAATTAATATACATTTATCTTTTTTAATTACAAAATGAAGTTTAAAATATAATTATTTTTATAATGATGTTTTAAAAATAAAAACGCCAACTAAATTTAACTAAATAAATTGTTGAAGAATTTAAAAAGACTATTGAATACTACTAGAAAATATTTTCTTCCTTTTTTTCTGCTGTTATCAATATCTTAAAATACTCGTCTAACAACTACAGGACGGCCAATGAAATGTTAAGTGAGTGAATACAATTTTTTTTTTTAATAAATAGATTTTTTTTTTAATAATGGATATAATAAATATTAAGACTCTTTTAAAACATGTCCTATTAAAAAAATGTAGTTTGACACAGCAAGTTAGTTAGGACGAAATTGCTGATGAAGCGGTGTAAGAGTATATATGGATAAATATGCATGATGGGCAAGCATTATTAGAAAAAAAGACACGATTGATAAAATAATTAATTCGCATGTTGAAATTACATATAAAAAATATAGAAATGCTACAAAATTTATTGTTAACAGATACTTGAAAATGGCCCTAGAGACTGAAACGTTGTAAGGTGTCCAGGTATAAATCGTTTATAACGGTCAATAACGTTTTTTTGTGAAACGGCCAAATATATATCTTACAAATATTTTAAGATATAAATTTCATGATAAGTATATATTTAAAAATGAAAAAAACAGACAATTTAGTAAAGAATATATATATTAAGGTGGTCCAATAAGATTTTTCCTAGATTTTGCATAAGTAAGTGTAGTCTTAACAATTCGGTAGAGCAAAATGAGGCTTCATGAGGGATGAAAACAGGTAAAAGAGCAATTAATTACCATAAAAAGTAATTATTTCGTAAAAAAATACATAAGGTAATAGGAAATCTCAGACTTTTCACTCTTAAAGAACTTTTTAAAACTTATTATTTGGATCAAAAAATACGATTAATTGAGGCTAAAGCATATGTGAATAAATTTCATCCAGGTAATAATTTCATTAAACGAATTTACATAAATTATTTTATCTTATTTTCCGTTAAGGTTTTCCGGGAATGACGCCATCTTACAGGAAAATATTACTGTTAATATTATTTGTAAATTTTTATCATAATTATATCTACTAATATTGCAAACGATGTGCATATTTAAAATATAGCTTCATTATCACAACTATAGTAATTAAATAAAGAGATTACTTTACATATATATTAACCTATATTTTAATAAATCGTATAAGATAAAAAAAATAACTATCTAACATAATTATGGGTAATAAATAACAGATAAAAAGGGTCAAAAACTTATTATTTTAAATTAAATTATTTTCTTTGATATTTATAGTGAAAAATAAAATAGGCTTTTATTTACTACGCAACTTTATTATTTCAAGTTTCAAAATGAAGTTGCTATCTTCAGGTTATAATAATCTGAAGGCCATTAAACAATATGTTTTTAATGTATTCATACAAACAATATAACAAAGATAAGCATTTGTCATTAAATTATATAAATCCAATTAAAATTGCTTAATTTTAAATTAAAATTATATATAAATAAAAGTTAACACTTATTAATTATTCTTATCGAATAAGATTATTTCATCAAAATTAATAAGTAAAATAAATAGGCGTTGTAAAATTGTTGAATAAAAAAGGCAGAGTAGATTATAGTAGTTGAAAAAAAAATTGCCTAAGATAATACGAATATAAAAATATCGGATAACGTGAATTTAGAAAATTATATTTTTATACATTTGTATTCTGATTGTTTTATTGAAATCCGATATAAAATCGCGGTGCAGAAAAGCAATTATTTTCAACAAGTACTAATTACAAAAACATTTCCCCATATAACGTAAAAATTGTGTTATTAAAATAGTAAAAAAAAAAAAAAAAATCTAGATATAGTCAACATATAAATGAAATAAATTAGTTCAACATTAAATTAACAAGATATTTTATATTTTCTATTCAATTTATTACTCCATGAACTAGAGTTAATTTAATTAATAAAGTTATCATAAGAAAAATACATTACTTCACATATAAATTAACTCATATTTCAATAAAAAATCCAACAATTGAGACGTTGATTTCCAAAAGGTACTAAAGGACATTTTTTACGAAATTGATTTTTTTACATATTTGTATTCTCCTCATTTAGGTTTATCTAAACATTCTATTTGATGTTATCTAATGGATTCTCAAGTCCTTAAAAAACGCGATTTAGAAATGCGGTAATTTTCTAAAAGAACTAATTACGAACTTACTATCGTTCCAAATCATTCTAAAAAAATTTATTTCATAACTTTAATATGATGTTATTATTATAGTAAAAAAATAATTGTAAATTTTAAGGCAAAAAGACCCAAATTAGCTAGTTTAATAATATAGTAATGAGAGATTTTCGCGCTTCCTGTAAAATTTCCTAGAATGGATATAGTACCTTTTGGAAATCAACGCCTCAATTATAAATATATATTGCATACAAATTAAAAACTCTATAACTTACATTACAATGAGGTTAACATGCATAAAATGCTCTACAACATGCTTTCAGCGAGTCCAAGTCAGTAATGAAAATTGTATCAATATAGAATACGTGTGTTTTAAGATCGTAAATATTCTAAAGAGTTGCTATAAAGACGGAACTCCTTCCCAACTGACAGCTATTCTAACAATAGAACAGATTAACCTAGAAACATTCTGTGCGAAACACTCCCATCCCCATAACAACGTTACAAAAATGTCTAACCATAAATAAAAACTGGTTCTTTAATAAATATCTTAGCTGTTCAATCAATAATATATTTTATTATATTCAATCTAAAAAATCAATCTCGATCGAGGCTGCATAATTATATCACACGTAAGTGAATACTTTGAAATTTATAACAGGGAAAAAAGGAGTGGAAATTCTATGAAATGCTCCAGTTTTTTTTTTCTTTTAAGTTTCTGATATTAGAATATTTCAACGCTTATAAAAAATACTAAGAACCCTTTTTTTTTTTTTTTTTTTTTTTTTAGAAATAGAGTACAAAAACGTGATAAAATTGCAATAAAAAGGGAAGAGAATTTCATTTAAAAATTAGAAAAAAGTTTTAAGCTGTGTATATATTTCACGTAGATCCTACGTATACTTAGCAACAGGAATAACACGTCAAAAGCATCCTGTATCAAGCCCTGTACTTATTACTTGAAGAGATAAGTGTCAAGTTAGAACTGGGACAACCTTGCTCATGTTGATCAATGACAGTCGGAAGAATTCCTGGCTACGAACCGAAACACCAGATTCTAGGCGTGTAGTTATTTATCAGATCATATTGCTGTATATATATATATCATAAATACTTAGCGAGGGCCGGCTAAGCATCAAGTCCAATCGATCTAAGCCGCCGGAGAGCACTATCGATTAAACAAACTACAACTCCATCTCCGATAACCGGCCAAAGAGGTTGCTTAATAGTCACCCGATGCAATTAGAGCTTACGTGTATATATTAATGTCAGTGTATGATAGACGTTCGTTATGGAGCAATTTGTCAATGTATGGGCCGCTGAATTTCCTGTTACTTATTACGAAACATAATAATTTGTCAAATTTTTTAAGGAAGTGTAGAATATTATTGTTGATTTCTCAACACATTAAAATCTTTTTAATCTTTTAATATTTGTCGATTTCGTTAAAAAATACATATGATCGCTTCCAATTTGGGATATTATGCTAGAAATATATCATTGATTTATTATTGAAGTAATTAATTTTTTTTTTAAATCTATATATTTGTTTACTATACTAATGACTATTAGGAAATGGAAAGAAATATTTAGTCTATTTATAAATTAATTAAATTAAATATGTACTTAGTATAAAACCTTTTGGAATGAACTGCATTTTATAAAGGCGTTTCAAAAGGAGTTAGCAAATTTCGACACAACTGAACTATTAGAATAGATATATGTAAAAATATCCTTAAATTCAAATTTTAAAAATTCCTTTTGTACCCTGATATAAGTTTGTACTTACATTGTTTTATTACAATGTTAATCATATGATATTCAATTTAGAGGAGAAAATATGAATAATATTTAAAATGCTTTTGAAAAAAAAAAAACATTAACTCGTAATTAGTAATTTATGAAAATAACTGCAGTTTAAAGACCTTGAATTTTCTGTTTTTTTTAGATGTAATGAGATTAGAATCCAAATATGTCAAAATGCCGATTTCGTTTAACAATTTAAAACCGTCTACGGTATGTAAAAAGTGTACACAATGAAATTGATATCAGTGCACAAATTAATTAAGATGGAACACATGGTTCACTATCATTGGTTCCCTAACTAACCCATCTATCAAACTTAACCATCAAAATTTTGAATTACAGTATTTTGGATCTGAAAATATGCATTCAAGGAGTTAAAGATACATGATATTTTTTTAATGTTTAGATTTTCTGTAATTAATAAACTGTGTGATGATTCAAACCTTTCGGACAATATTGCACTTATGACGAAATAATGATTTTGAAGATTAAAAATCTAAAATAAACACGGATTGAACGAGAGAAAAAAATAGAGAAGAGAATTGCACAAGATTAACAATGTTGCAAATTAGACTTTAGCTTGAAGGAAGGTCATGTCATGCGAGTTTAATTACAGGGAGTTACGAATTTGGGTTTTTTAAAAATTAATTATGATGATTTTTTTTTTCCTTTACATAAGATCCGGTTTGTTGAAGTTTAATTTGAACTGAAATTTAAATGACGAATTGATTGGTGGGATTATTGACAGCTCGGAGGAAGGCAGACAGAGAAGCGGGATTGAGTTGAGGTAGGCTGGACGGCAGACTATGCAGCTCACCAGCCTGGCTGAGATAGGTCATCGTGTTGAGGATGCACTCGGTGTTACCGCACGATATTTTCCCTACTATTCACTCCCGCACTTTGCACAAAGTCACACTACGAAGCACCAATGACTACTATATACTATATATAATTATTATATACTACGACTCACCTTTCAACGAGACGGAGATGAGCCCCTAGAGAGCACGACGGACACTAGGTCAGCAGAAGAGAAGAGACGAGAAGAGAACGAAGACGATTGCGGGGGCCTTGGGGTGGTTAGGGGACAGCGCTGGGAGAGCCATGACCGTCGGCCCCGCCTGCTGCGCTCGCACTGCCGCCGCCTCTCCCCCCCACCACCGCCGCCTCCGTCCCCCACTACCTCCCGTCTCTACCCCCACCACCGCCCCTCCGCTACCCCCACCTCCACCTCTCGATACGTCGCCTGTATTATATATCGATATATTATCGCCTCCCACCACCGCCACCCTAGGCCTATACCAGTGGCCTCCCGTGACGATATCGTCAGCTGGCAATCGAATTTATTTACCCCTCAGCGGTGGACGACCGAGTGCAAAGAGTTAATTATTAAATAGTTTACCGTGTGATAAATATGCAGATTTGAGTCACCCATCTAAGATAGACCTGGAAATTATTTTAAATAATAGTTATCGTCTAATCAGAGAACCGCGCGTCTTTTCGTTATCATAAGTCCTATGATCTCCCACTGAACAGTTTAAGACGTATAGTGTTCTCTTTGTTGTATCAAATGATTCAATTCCTATCTACAGTAATAATAATATAATAATAAATAAATTCTTTATTATCCTTGGACATATCCCATTAGAATAAAATGTACAGAATGTACAATATGTGCTTTGGAGTCTTAGATTAAATTAAATATATAATAAAAAAAAATAATATTTACTGATTTAAAATAGACATATTTAGATGAAAAAAAAAACCTCTACAACAAAAAAAAAAATAATAAAAAGCTTATTCACAATTCTATTGAGCTTAGATATTCATTAAGTGATTGAATATGCGGGATTTGAAGATTGAAAGAGAGTTGGAGTGACGGATGGAAGGAGGGATAGAATTCCATAGGGTTGAGGATCGAATGAGAAAGGATCTGTCGAAATGTGCAGTTCGGTGGGCTGTTCTGTATGAATTTGAAGGTCTGGGGCTTGTACAACTATTATAAGGTATAATTAATCGGAAGTAAGTTGTTTTTTTAAATATTTTATGTTCAATACAATTTCTCCGACGTTTCGGCTCAAACTTGTGAGCTATCACCGGGGCATTACTGAGCCATTTCAAGCATAAACTGACAGTGACCTCACGCCGAGAAAGTCGGTAAAATTAAAATATTAAAAAAAATAGACTGACTCCCAAATTATTTCTACCTACGATAATTTCACAGTCGACTATAATTCCTCAATATAATTACTATTGTAGTGTCTGCAACAGAATTCGCGTTTACCACCTTAAATCATTCTTAATAATATTAAAAAAAAAAAAAAAACTTATTGCAGGAGTAGATTAGTTTATATCACTCAAAATAATTACTCATATAATAGACCTGTTTTAGTAAAATTCGTAAATCGGTTTGAAATTGTCCAAATATCATTAATTTTGCCGCTCAACATTTCTGATATTTTAAAAAGTTTTTCTCATTCTTTAATAAATGAAAAACCGTGGATTTAATATTTTTCTGGCAAATAATTTTAGTGTTGGAGCCGTTTTAAGTCAACTTCGCGGCTGAAAACATGTGCTTGGAAAATCTCTCTTATTTTGGTTGTAAACACATAACCTTTACTCTTAGACGAAAATCCTGTCCGCCAGTTTATTTCAACTCATTACCAATTCCTCTCTCAGATACAGTCCGGTATCTTGGCTTACTGTTAGACATAAGATTGACTTGGATCCCACATACAAGACTTAAAAGACAAGAACTCAACCGACGATTAGGACAGTTATACCGACTGACTCAACAGAAAATCTGAACTTACAGTTGACAACAAATTATTAATCTACAAGACAATACTGAAGCCCATTTGGACCTACGGACTTGACCTGTGGGGACAGCTAAACGTACTAACATCAAACGCACTCAATCCTTTCAATCCAAATTCCTCCGTACAATAGTAAATGCTCCTTATTATGTTTCCAATTATACCTTACACCACGACCTTAATGTTCCATTTATTTCAGACCTAATTCCATCCAAATTTTCCAAATTCCACCAGAACCTCATTCATCATCCTAATCCCCTAGCTCAATCCTTATCCAGCTCCACACATCCTTACCATCCTCCTAGAAGGTTGAAACGGCAGTGGCTCCGCGACCTTTTGTAAATATATTGGAGTTCTAGCATTGGCTAGATTCTCCACTCAATGTGATGTATGTATAAGTGTGTGTATGTGTATATAGGTATAAGTGAATTCTTGACTTTATTGTATTGATTCATTATGTGTATATATTTTATTGTAATTTTATGCCGTGTAAATATTGTATGAATGTAGTATGTATGATATCTTTCAGCACTACTATTGATGTCCAAATTGGGACAGATTGTAATTTTACTCAATAAAAATTGTTGCTGAAAAAAAAAAAAAAAATTTTGGTAATTCTGTAGAAATCATGACAAAACAAAAACTATCAATATAATAAGTTACTGCAGGATTTTTACTGGCTAAGACTCATCTAGTTTTGTTGTTATTGATTTTGTTTGGCTTCAAGTAGGTTAATAAGACATCAGGCCAAAAAAAAAAAAAAAATCGGGTGCGCGCAACACACGGTTTCACTTACCTCCGTAGTTAAAATCAATTCATGAATTTTGAAATAGATTTAAAGATAAAAATAAATTGTTAAAGAATTAATTAAATTGAGTTTAAATATAAACATGTGTTTTATTAAATAATCTATTATTGAATTATTATTTTCAATAATCAACCTTAGTAATCGACCAAAACAAAAAAAAAAAAAAAAAATGACCCATCCTCAAAATTTGAGAGCTTAGGTTTCAAGATGCGTAGAATCCGAATAACGAATAAAAAAAATCCGTTTGTCCGCCGTTTTCCGTACGCTGTCCGTCGACCGCCGTCCACGGCATTTCTCCGAGACTACAGAACCATTGATTTTTAAATTCGCCACAAAAATACTGGTCCATTCAACGATGATCCTAACACCTAGACGTTGATATCAGCTGGCTAGTTTCAAAACGGCGGCCGATTTAAAGGATTTTATTCAGTTATTCTTGAAGATAGAAAAAAAAAATTATGTATTATTTTAACCAAAAAACCGCGAATAATTTTATAAAAGTGAAAAAGAAAAAAAAAAGAAAAATTTTACACATGAATACGCTCATAACTCATAACTAGTTATTTTTGACCATAGAGAAAAGTATGTATAGAGTTTTATAATCAGTAAAGCTCGAGACAAAAAAAAAAAAAAAAAAAAAAAAATTATAAATTACCCCTCCTCAAAATTTGAGAGGTATCGTTTCTCCTAATAAATAAATAAATAATTAACTTAATTAAAATTAATTAAAAACATTACTGCTGTTCGATAGAAATTTAAATTTTGGACCAAATGAAAAAAGAATTATTGAAATTGGCTTACAACTAGCTTAGATATCGCGTTTTGAAATCAGTGGTAGTCTATCTACAGCAATATAAACATTTATACCCTACTATTGGTATTTGGAAAAAATAAACCATTGTGTAATAATTTGCAGCATTTTTTTATTTACAATAATCGGTTAGTTTCATCGGCTTTTCATTATCCTCCATTAACATTTACAATTCCGTGTATTAGGCAATATGTTTTCTAAAATCTTCAGCCATCCAACGGTATATTAATACATCTATATTACTATTCTTGTGTCCACAAAAACAAAAATTGCATTAATAAATATTTTAGAATTTTTCTCCTTTAGTTGTTTATTAAATTCACTCAATTTGCATATTTAGGGATGGTTATTTATCAATGCTAGTTTTGTATATATGCATATTGTATTATTATTTTATATATTTCTTGTCTTGTATATGTTGTGTGAATGTAGTATGAATGTTGTACTTTATCACTATTAAAAATGGCATAATTTGGACTGATTGTAATATCACTCAATAAAGAATTGTTTTAAAAAAAATTATCAATGACGATGTGCTTAATATTTTTAAATCTTCAAAATTGAAGTTACTTTAGAGGAAGAAATTATAAAATATCGACATTTAAGCCCTGTCAGATTATTTCAATCAGAATGAAACCTACATCACATTAAATGCCAGTTAAATGTTAGATGGATACAGCGAGTTTAATCAAAACCGTAAGAGCTGTTTTTGAGAAAATAGTAAATAAGGCAAAGATGATAGGTATAAAGTGGCTTTTCTGCTTGGCCGATTTTGATAAAAAAATTTGCTGGAACATCTTAAGCAAAAACGCTCTTAAAATATGAAATATTTTTCAAAATCAGCTATATTTTTAATGCGAATATTCGTATTAACACTGGTCTTTGCCAAGTATTAAACTATATATGCTTTATACGTATATGAGCCGTTATTGAGAAAATCGTAAATAGGTCCAAAATATTTTTGTGCTAGACTTACCACACACACACAGGCCTTGGTCATTTGGACTAAGGGTACCCTAAAACGTGTATTTCCGGGGAAAACTGGAATTTCCCTTACATATATTTCATTTATAGGTAAGTAAAAGTAATAATTATTGTGTAATAACATAATATATTAAAATAATGTAATTTTAAATATAAGAGAGGTTATTGAGTGTTAAATTGATGATTTAAGATCATGTTGTATTTTACAGCAACCAAACTATCTCAACCTCTATAAACCATAAAAATATTTAAATTAGTTATATAAATCATTATCTTGTTTGCATTGATAAAAAACGGGCAAATACATAATTTGAATGAATTAGATATCCAACTAAAGACGAAAAGAGCAAAAATATATTTTTTAATGGATTTTTTTGACAATAGGAACAGTAATATAGGTGTATAATATATCCACCCAAGGGAATCTTTTTTTTTTTTTTTTTTTTCAGTGTCGCGACAGGCCGTGCAGGCCCTGGGCCACGCGGTGTGATCTCCTGGGAGATTACACTCGCGTTTCACGATGAAATTCGTAGTGTAGGGTCATCACACCCTACGCCTAATTTTGCGAGTGGCCACCATTTGCCTGACGGGTCTCACATACCCGGGGGAGAGGCTGCGAGTAAATCCCCATTTAATTACATCATTATAAAAGTCCCGCCGGGACTGGGATTCGAACTCGCAACCTGTAGCATGAGAAACTAGCTCGCTAACTCAGCCACGGGCTCGAAGGGAATCAAAAGGTTTTTAAAAAAATATAATTACCTAATATACTAAGTTGTAAAAGTTAATAAAAAGTGACGAATAATGTAAAAACTTATTACTGATTAATTTAAGTAAAGATTTTTTATTGTTATATTACTTAATCTAAATAATACGTATCCAACGGAACTGAATAAACTTTTTATTTAAATTAACTTTGAACTCATATGTTAGTAGGCGGCGCGCCCTATTGGATAGAGTATTAGTCTAAGTCCTCGGGGTCCTGGGTTCGAATTCCAGCTGTGGCAGAATATTATTTATTCTGTTATTTCGGCCGGGAGAGGAGGGGGGGGGCGGCCCTAGGGCATGGAGGCCCTCTTGGGACAGACCCACCCTCTTTAAAGTGAGTACCCGAAAATGGGGAAAAAACGTGGCGGCTTACTCAAGAGTCTTGAGTCAAGACCTACAGACCTCTTTATTTACTATTTTTTTTTAAACTCTTATGTAATTTTATGTGCTAGTTCTTTTAAGTGATTTTAAAAGCCAAAGTAAGTGAAAATCATTTCCAAAACCTAAGTACCCCTGATATCGATTTCCAACACTTTAAAATAAAATAACATTTTGATGTATTTATTAAAAAAGAATTTGTCCATGTCTAGTAGTAGACACATACCTATACTTTTATTTAATCACCGAACAAAAAATGGAAAATAATAATTAAATAAGCGTATACAAATAATAGTTTTGGAGGGAAGAAACCTGATTTATAAAAGATGCAGTGATATCAACATGGCACGTTGTAACGTCCCAACATCTCACAAACCTTAGTTTCCACCCTCAAAAATACCTGTAACTGACGAAATTGAGTTTCAGAAGAATTCGTGTAGGTTAAGGAAAGCACTTTTCACTCCCATTTTCCGTTTTATAGGAAAACTCTACAAAATAAAGAAAGGAAAATACAGAAAAAAATGGTTGCACAAACAAGTTGATCAATAATCATGACGATGCAACTCACTTAGGGATGTGTTTAATATTTATTAATTGCCATTATTCCTGTTTAATATTTATATTGAAGAGAAATAATTTTATTCATTAAACCTCGTGGGAAATAAGGTCATTGCGATTATAAGGTTTTCGCAGATTCAGTAAAACCTTGGCCCGAAAAATATTTGAGTATTATTTAGTGTGGAAAACATTATTTACAAATACGTCGGCCTGGTTCTCATTCCAACGGGGCAAAAAACTCGAGTGGATTCTCTATTGTAGTTTTCTCGACTCTCAAACACTAATACGCTATATATTTTAAACTTAATGTAGAGGAATTGAATATAATGATTATATTGACAAAGAACTTAATTTGTTAATATAAATGATTAACACTTTAGTTTGTTCAACTTTCTGCCTTTTTTTGTTTCTTATTCCTATTCTCTCTCATATTATTTAGTCTATAAAAGAGAACAATCAGTTAGTTTAAAAGAAGAAATAATTAAACGGAAAAACAATGATTTATTAATAAGCTCAAAATTGTGTAAAATCTTAAACGCGCTATACGAGGTATGACACCCGAAGCACTCTTCACCTAGAGATGAACCTTTTTTTGAAAGTGGTTGCTAACTAGTGGTCCGCAGACGATGTCAGGGGTCCGGTATATCTCATTGAGAAATAATTTTAAATTACGTTAACGTTTGTAAGTATATGTAAGTATTTATGAAGATTTGGCTTTTAATAACAATCGTACACTCTTACACGAACAAATTTACCATTCTAATTGATATGTTTTGTGTTAAGACAGTTTTACCTAAGAATCATGATTGTTAGTGGTATTTTGTGAACTAAAATATAAAACTATTATTCTTCCGACGATTGTTTACGGATGTGAAACGTAGTCGTTTACTTTGAAGGATGAACAACGTCTTAAGATTTTCAAAAATAGGATATTGCGTAAAATATTTGGTATGAAGAGAGATGAGGTCACTGGGGAGTTTCAGAAGGTTGCACAACGCGGAATTGAGGAGCTTGTAGCCTGTGAATATAATTGAGTTGATAGCATCACGGAGAGTCAAATGGGCGTGTTAAGTTGTTGGGCTCTGTGAGGAACGGATTCCGAGAAAGTTGGTATTCGCTGAACCGCTGGTAAGCGTCCGAAAGGTAGGCCGAAGTGTCGATGGGAGGATTGTGGATTGGGAGGCTGATCTCGGAGGCTTGAGTTTGAATGACGATTATCTGTAGGCAGTTTTTGCTGGTATCGACATCCAACCTTCGGGTTCGGTTAGTCTATTATTATTAATGTTATTAATGACAGGTGTCTACTACACAATCAAAATCTTAAAATTAATAATTGTTTAACATTTTGACAATAACAAGAAGAGAAGATATATGAGGTATCGCAGAAGATAATAAAAAATATCTGATTTATTTATGAGTAAAATAAAGAATAAATAGCTTCTTGTATAAGTTTTAAATTTTAGATTATTTTTATTCATTTAACGTTATTTTATGCTACTGTTGTAATCGAACGATATTAAAGTGAAAAGTTCTTTAAAGATCCTTTCTTAAAGAGTACCTTACTTAGCTCGGGCTCTTGACCAACGTTTTACGTTCCGTCTGAGGGACGGCATAACGAAGGAGTTTTCACTCTATTTAAAAATCCTAGTAACATCTGCTAGGTTCAACAGGTTCGTAAAATTTCGTGTAGAAAAATTACAAGCTTCTTTAAGTGAGTCTTTACAGCTATGCCGCATATTTGTGAGGAGTAATTCTAGATCGGTTGAGTTCGTAAGTGTATGTATTTCGTTTCTGTTTTTAGTCTTTGTTTGGAAGATTAGGAAAAAAAGTAGTTTAAGGCGTTTGTTGAGCGTTTTTCGTTTCACTTTGATCACGCCATGTCATTCTTTTGTCGAAGTTGAGTCCGAGATATAGCACTGCGTCCTTCTGAGGAATTGGGTTGTTCTCGATAAAGATTGAAGGGTAAATGTTATATGTTTTGATTTGTCACGCATTTGAAGCATAATTATTTTTATGAAAGACTCCTGTATACATGTAAATTTGAAAATTAAAAAGTTGTACGCGTTATGTGAGGTATTAGCCAGGTTTACCTCATCCTAAATGCCTTAGGTATTGTGTATGATGAAGCAATTAACTGGGGCTTAGAGATTATTTTCGAGGCTATAGATTAGGTTTTTCACCATACTCATCTCTTTGATAATCCTTATGATAACTAAATAAAAAAGTCGCAAATAATATTGAAATGGTTGATTACTTTTAAATAACTATATTCGAGTATAACTGTTTTTATAGCTGTTAAAGGGTAATTAACTAATATGAAAAACAATATATAATTCCAAGGGAAATGGTCTATTACTACTGCTCATTTTATTCGGTTTAATCTCTGCTATTTTTAAACCGATTTCAATGATTCTTTTTTACTTTTATAGAAAATTTAATTCTTTATATAAAAAAAAAAAAAAAAACTGTTTGTGTGTATTTATTAATTTTTATAGTAGAGAAAATTAAAAAAAAAAAAAAAAAAAAATATTCAAGAACAATCTCTTCTTTTAAACATAATTTATTTAATCATCATTATAACAATTTACTGAGACTGTTCCTGAATATTTTATTTAAATTTATATACTCTTCATCATTGGGTGAATCTAAAGATTTTTTTAAATATTCTTTATTCGGATCCTACGTATCTTGGAACGTTAGCTCTTAAATTTCAGGGGATGAGGATGGAGGGGGGGAGGTTGAGGAGTAATTTTTTTTGGTCGATTACAAAGGTTTGTTATTGGAAATATTAAACCAAAAACATTTATAGTAGGTTACTTTACTATTTCCTTCGATTTTTATTCAAATAAAATTTCCTGATTCGAGATCAAGTTACAGTTTTTCTGTATCATCAATAATAACCGAGTTATCAGGGAATCTATCACATCTGTTATAAGTCGTGGCTTGAACATATAAAATTATTATTTTTTATTTATTTTTTTATTAAGTTCTTTTTAAATAAAAAAAATGATCCATATTTTTCACTCAACAATCATTTCATTTCCTTTTTTCTCTCCTAAGTTTCAGCCTTTTGCCATTTTAAAGGACCCTTTAATCTGTCCTTCTACAATATTTAGACCATAACAAGCTGACAAGGCTGGTTTCAGCCTAAAGTATATTGTTTTATATGACAATATATATATTTTTATGCATGCAATAAACAATAAAGGATCCTTGAAAATGGCAAAAGTTTAAATCATAGGAGAGAAAAAAAGAAATAAAAGGTTTGATGGGTGAAAAATATGTATCATGTTTGTTGTTTTTTTTATATATAATAAAACTTTTTTTCCTTGTTCATTGCGGTGACTTGATCTCGAAAATCTTTACGATTTTTCTCTATCTTCAATAATTATAGATCCATAGAGAAACATGCATTTATATGTTTATTTATTTAACGTAACTTTATATTACTGTGACTAATTGGACGATGCTACAGTGGGAGTCCTAAGTTTTGCCTATCCAGGTTTAATAGGATATGAGTCTTTAATAAGTACCTGAGGCTGGGGACACCTACTACAGGACGACATAATCAAGGATTTTCTACTCCCCTAAGAAATCCTATTGTCCCTGTTGGGTTCGAACCCGCGACCTCCGTCAGATTTCCTTCTTAGTCACCATGAGCTTTGCGGAACTTATTATCTAGTGAAATTTCCTCTCATTGTATTCAAACCTCTATGTAATGGGTCCCTAATGCATTTCTTGCAATAATTATAAATTTAGATTTAAATAATTATAAAATATATTGTATGTAGCATATATAATTTAATACGTAGGAAAGGTCAGTGTGAATACTAATATTTGCATTTAAAAATTTATAATTCCAGTTTTCAACGGGAAATTCACGTTTTAGGGTCCGTTGAGTCCAACTAATCAAGGTTCGTGTGTGAAAACTAAAATTTCATATTTAAGAGAACTGTAAGCTTGAGATGTTACAGCAACTTTCCTATTAAAATCGGCTAACCAAAAGAGCCACTTTATATTCTGCACCTTTTTACGATTTTCTCAAATACGGCTTTGACGATTTTGATTAAACATCCTATATCAATGTAAACTTTAATAGGCTTTGAAGTCATGTAGGTTTAATTCTGATTGAAATAGTCTGGCAGGACTTAAATGCCTATAGTTAAATTTTCTTTCCCTAAAGTACATTCAATTATGTAGATATTAAAAAAAAATAGCTATGCCATATTTTTTTACACTTTTTTTTATATTTTTTACACACTAATAAATAAAACGATAAATCTATACGTTGAACAAATTCGAAATAGAACTAAAGGAGAAATGAGCAATAATTTTTTAATGCAGTTGTTGTGTTTTTGAACACAAGAGTAGCAATATAGATGTATAATATACAGTTGGAAAGGTAAAACATTTAGAAAAAATATTAACTTATGCTTGAAGTGCATCACAAATCTAAACATGTAATATTTACCCTACGAAGACATACCTTCCCTTCATTCTTCATCGAGAACAACCCTAATTCTCAAGCGGACAAAGTACTTTATCTCAGGCTCACGTAAAATCTTCCAAATTGAAAGTGAATCGGAAACTAAATACATAAACTTGAACCGATCTGGACATACCCCTCACAAATATACGGCATAGCAAAAAATTCTCACTTAGAAAAGCTTCAAATGTTTCAATCCACAATATTACGACTGATAAAAAATGCACCATGGTACGCGCTACTAACAGAATTTTACATACTGACTTACACATAAGGGCTCTTTATCTACGGTTTCCTAATGACTTACACGGGCATACAACACGCTAATAACAGGTATGGCTACAATCGATATGGCTATGAATTCGAGGAGATTAAAAAGGTGTAGGATGCGAGATCTCTTGAGCTAACTAATCGTCGATGTGACCAATACAAGAACCGCTGATACTGTACGGATCCTTCCTCTTACCTCACATGTCAACATTACCTACATCATTCTACACATTCGCTGATTGTCCTTGCCTTTCGGACAGATGTAAATCAGGTTTTTAAGAGGAATAAAATTATAATAGAATGTTAAGAGGTATGAGTTAGAAAATATAATATCTTTTCCATATTTTAAGTAAAAATAAGGTGTAGGCTCAAAATATAATCATGAGATGAAGCATTGGCGATAACTATCCAGCCGGACCGTGAAGCACACGTTTGTCGTGCTCAATATTCTTTGCTAGCTGAGGCACGAACTCCGATCTCTGGGAGGTCCGAAGTCTTCTATACTCCTTCTTGTATTCAATAATATTCCAGCTGTTTTTTACTTTCACTTACCTATATATGAAATATATAGTAAGGAAAATTATTGCGATCGTGAGAATTTTCGAATTCCAGTTTACACCGGAAATACACGTTTTAGGGTCCCTTGAGTCCTAATAACCAAGTCCCACAAAAAGGTCCGTGTGTGTTTCCGTGTGAGGTAAGTCTAGCCCAAAAATGAATAGTCGTATGGAGCTAAAATTTCATATTTAAGACAACTATACGCCCGAGATGTTACAGCAACTTTTTCATAAAAATCAAAAAACCAGAAGAGCCACTTTATACAATGCATTATGCACGTTTTTGCGATTTCCTCAACAACGGTTGTAACGATTTTAATTGAACTCGCTATAATATAACTACGTGAAATTTAATGGGTTTAATATCATGTAGGTTTCATTTTGATTGAAATAATCTGATAGGGCTTATGAAGCGGTTAAATTTGTACATTCCAAAAGATTAGCCCTATTATCTTAATGACATTGATGAAGGACAGCTAAGTATACAAGTTAGACGAGTCGGATGACCAACTAAAGGATAAAATAGCAAAACTATTTTTATATGAATTTTTTGTTTTTTTTTTATAATAAGAACAATAATATAGACGTATTTATTATATACCGTTGGAAAGAGGAAGAAATTATGAAAAAATATTTAATGTGCTTTAATATCATGCATGTTTCATTCTGATTGAAATAGTCTGTCAGGGCCTAAATGCCGGTATTTTATATTTCCTTCCTGTAAAGTACCTCTAATTTTGTGGATTCTATAAAAATAGCCATATCACCTGATTGACATTGCTAAAAAACAGATAAAAAATTTATAAGGTGAACGAATTTGTTAGCCAACTAAAGGAGAAAAGAGCATAATTTTTTTAAATGCATTTTTTGTGTTTTTGAACATAAAAACAGTAATATATGTGTATGACATACCGTTGGAAAGCTAAAGATTTTAGAAAAAATATTATCGTATAAACATAATAGTAAAGGCTAATGGAAAGTTATGAAAAGCCGATTATTTAATAAACCACATGTTAAGACAATTAACTATATTTATGAACAGCAATAAATAATTCAAAGGAAAATGGAATATCACCACTGATAATTTCAAAACGGCAATATATCGCTACTATTTCTGAACCAATTCCAATGATTCTTTTTTTCATTTTGTAGGAATATATAGATCAATTTTTTTTGTCGTGTTTTAGAGATTCTAAAATTCTATGACTATTTTTCTCCATCTTGAAAAATAACTGAGTTATTAAATTAAATAACTTTTAATCGGTCCCCATTTTAAAAATAACCAGCTGATATTAACGCCTAGGTGTTAGGTTCATCGTTGCATGCCCTAGTATTTTTGTGACCAATTTGAGAAAAATTGGTTCAGTAGAGAACTGCTGCGGACGGCGGACAAACGGTTTTTTGTTATTCATTATTCGGGTTCGTAAACAAAAGCCCTCAAATGTTTTTTTTGATTGATTACAAACGTTCATTATTGCAAATAATAAACCAATAATAAATGTACGAACATTTTTTTTTTGCCAAATATTGTTTTGTTTTTTAACCTCTTAAAAATAAATTCGTATCTGAGTAAATTAATAATTATTATAATTAGAAACATAATTTTTAAACTTCGATGGCAGTGAAATATATATTTCAACTCCACTTTAAGAGGAGACCCAAGCAGCCGAGATATCCGCTTTTTGCTGAAGTAATTTTGCCAAATGTGACGGAAGTGTATCGAACGGAACCACCAACCGGTGACAGGAAAATCTTCCAGCGGACTAGGAAGTGTTCGAGAAAAAAGGGAGAACATATAGAGCTCTTCTTCTTGGCACCGGAAGTGCCTTCTCAGAGGGATAAAATGGCTCTGATACTTTAAGGCTAAATTTTTCTTTCATGATTCCGTTGGAGAGGAAATAATCTCATCTCCGAGCAATCGCCACGAAGGAAACAATACGAGAAGAGCCATAACCGAAGAGACAATACGAGACCTAGGAGGCAGGTGCGGCACGCAGGCGATCCAGATGGCACTGTTCCGGAAGATGGGGAAGTCGCAGTCCCGACGGCTTCCTCTTTGTCTCTTCCTGCTCCAGGTGTCTCCTCTATGACGGCTGTATCGGCCGAGTGCTTTGTAGTGGCCGCCTTCGTCATAGCCCAGAGTACTGTTGGTATACTGGCATACTGCACGGTTCTGAAGCAGCTGTGTATCTGCCGCGAATGGGTCTCGTCTTAAGGGTCTACTAGATTATTTTGATTATTTGATTATTTATATTTATTTATTATAATTATATTTATTTTATATTATTTTGGGTCTATAGATTATACTAGATTATGCTTATTTAAGCTTATTTGAACCTTCGAAAAATCCTTAATGGCTGTTCTTCATCAATAAAATCATTGATAAACATTTCATTATCTCATTGGTTGCAGGCTTAGCGCAAAACTAGATAAACGTTGATACAATTTTGTATCAATTGTAATCTACCTTTGTAATCGACTAAACAAATAAAAAAATTACTCCCCTCCTCCCTCAAAATTTGAGGGTTTACGTTACGGCATTTCTCCGATTCACCACAAAAATATTAGGGCCATGCATCGATGATCCTAACACCTAGGTTGATGTCAGCTGGTGATTTTTAAAATGGCGGCCGATTAAAAGTGATTTAATTCAATAACTCAGTTACTTTTTAAGATAAAGAAAAATAGTTATAGAAAATTAGAATCAGTAAAGCGCTATAAAAAACAAAACGAAAAAAATTGAAATCTTTCCTCTATAAATACGCTTGTAACTCCGTTATTTTCGAAGACAGAGACAAACAAAATTATTAGTGTATATTAAGCAAAAAAAAAAAAAAAAACTGCGAAAAATAGTATAAAAAAGAGAAAAAAGAAAAAAAAATTATAATTTTACACATAAATACGCATATAACTGAATTAATTATGAAGATTTATTAGATTTTTAATTTATTTGAATTCATAAGTGTTTTTTTTTTTTTTTTACTAAAAAACAGTGAATAATTAGAAATAAGGTAAAAAATTGAAATTTTACCCCATAGCTCAGTTATTTGTGAAGATAGAGAAAAATATGTATAGAGTTTTTAGAAAAAAAAAAAAAAAAAAAAAAAAAAAAAAAAAAAAAAAAAAAAAAAAAAACATGAAAAAAGGAAATATTGCCTCTACATACCCTGTTGTTTTCGAAGATACACAGACTCCTTGTTCGAGTTTTATTTCCGAAAAACCGCAAATAATTAAGAAAATGAGAAAGAAAGAAAAAAAAATTGAAACTGAACTACCTGAACAATTTTATTTAAATTCCTCCCAAAAATACTAGGGCATGCAAGGATGATCCTAACACCTAGGCGTTGTTATTAGCTGGTTAGTTTTTAAAGTGGAGGCCGATTAAAAGTTATTTAATTCAATAACTCAGTTATTTTTGAAGATGGGGAAAAACTGTATTAGTTTTTATACCTTGCACCACGACCTTAATGTTCCATTTATTTCAGACCTAATTCCATCCAAATTCCACCAGAACCTCATTCATCATCCTAATCCTCTAGCTCAATCTCTATCCAGCTCCACTCATCCATACAACCCACCTAGAAGGTTGAAACGGCAGTGGCCCAGCGACCTGTTGTAAATATATTGGAGTTCTAGAACTGGCTAGATTCTCCACTCAATGTGATGTATGTATGAGTGTGTGTATGTGTATATAGGTATGAGTGATTTCTTGACTTTGTTGTATTGATTCATTATTGTAATTCATTATTTTATTGTAATTTTATGCCGTGTAAATATTGTATGAATGTAGTATGTATTATATCTTCCAGCACTACTTTTGATGTCCAAAGTGGGACAGATTGTAATTTTACTCAATAAAATTGTTGTTGATTGAAAAAAGTTTTTTTAAACCAAAAATAAATATATAAAAAAGAGAAAAAAGAAAAGAAAAAAAATTGAAATTTTACCTATACAAACGCTCATAACTCAGTTATTTATGGATACAGAGAATAAGAAAAATATGTATAGTGTTTTTGAATCAGTAAAGCGTGATAAACAATAAAAAAACAAAGAAGGAAGAACGAAAAAAAAAATTGAAATCTTGCCTATATACACGCTTGTAATTCCTTTATTTTCGAGGATAAAGAAAAAAAAATATTAGTGTTTTATAACCATCTATGAACAGCTATATAAATAGTTATACAATAATATAGTTATTTGGAAATAATAAAGCATTGTGTAATAATTTCCATCATTTCTAAATTTTTGTCATCGCTATGTTTGATATATTGGTAAGTAAAAGTTAAAAAATGTAGTTATCTATTTATTTAAGCCGGAGATCCCTTTCCAACCAGAAGACCGTTGGTTCTTAAGATAGTCGAGTAGCGGCCATGTTGGAGGATGACGAGCTGTTTTAGGTTTTTGTGCAAAAAGACTCATTGAAGAGTTCTTACCCAGAGGACGAGATACTTTAATGAGATTCGCTTTCTATAGAGAAGAGTTAGCTGGACCAACACACTCCAGCTTTCTCCAGCTTCCAGTGACTAAGGAGAATTTGCAGCTCTGCAAAACCTACTTCGCGCTTAATCATAATCACTTTTTGTCGCGGCCTCTCGCGGTTTTTGTTCTTCCACTTCCTAGCGGCCAACCTCACCGCTACCTCGGCCCATCTTTCCCCTCGAGTCCTGTCGTGTCGAGAGGCTTCGGCATGAAAGTAACGGCAAGCCTACGCATTTATGTGCGGCAGAGTTGTGATTGAAATGTTTTTGATGATTAGCAAAATTATAAAAATAGTAAAAACCCACCCTCCTTCCTTATACAGAAAGAATTATGCTATTGCATCGGAAAGATAAATTCTATATTAAAAGTGCCCTTTTTAGTGCGGTAATCCATTACAACTGAAATATTTCGATTAGTATCCTTTTAAAATAAGAATCGATGCAAAAATGGTGGTTCTCATACATTTTGAATCGTATTCTAGTTATAAAATATGAAAATTGTTAAGAATCCTTTTAATGAGAATAGCGACTTCAACTAAAAATAATAAAAAAATTAAAATAGTCCTTAAAATATGAAAAACTTGGTTACTGCACGATTGGCTTTAAATTCTCAAAACCTCTCCTTAATCATCTCTTTTTCTTATTCGATGAAATATTTCTGGGCTCATCGAAAGAGATTAATCGGAAATGTGATATTTAAAATAAAAACAACCTAAAGAAAAAATAATTTCTCATAATAATTAAGCAATATTTGACCGGAAGTCAGTGAATTAGTCCAACCGGATATTTACTTATTGCTACAACATCGGTAGAACATAACAGCCAATCATCTATTTCACAATTTTATTTTTATTAATTTAGTTGAATATTAAATAGTTGACCGTAAGTATATATTGGAGGATGAGATGGTTCGGGTAGCGGTTTATGAAAATCGGGCATATCCTTCGAAATAGTAAAATTACTCTTTTTTGTGCGTAACCCATCCTCCCTCACTTTTATAGACAGACTTATGCTATTTAGGAATGTTTCTTGCATCGGAGAGTTTCCATATTAAAAAGTGTCCTTCTTAATGTGATAATTCTAGTTACCAGTAAAATATTTCGAATCGTATCTTTATTAAAGGAAAATTTAGTCAAAAATAGTGGTTCTCTTCCATTTTGAATCTTATCATAGTTACAAGATAATGACGACTTTAACTTAGAATAAGAAAAAAAAAATAGAACAATCCTTAAAGTATTAAAATCGGGCATATCCATCGAAATAGTAAAATTAATCCTTTTTGTGAAGAACAAACGTTGCACTAGTCTTCATTGGAGCTTAAAAGTAAGAAGCCACAATGTAACAATTTCCGTGTACATTCTTTGATCTTTATTGTTTTATAATTCTTATAAATTTACATGAAAATATTTATTCATTTATTATCTGCATACAAATCTCCTTTGACCTCCACCCTAACCAACTCATCCTCAATTATATACATACGGTCGAATATTCATTAGTTACACATATATCCTCCAGTACAAAACGTTACATTGCATCTTGTTACTTTATCGGTGATGAAGACCTAGAAATATTGGTTTCGTATTAAATAGTTTTTACAATTTTTTATAATAATTTATTGATCTCCGATCGAATTCACTCATACTAAATTTAATTACTTCGAAAAATCGTTAATGTCTGTTGCTTCGTCACCAATAAAATCCTCCATAAAGACATGAATATGCCATCAGTTGTTGCCTTAGACCGAAATAGATATATCTTTATAAATTCTAAACTGTCAGCCCACACAATCCTACTCGATAATCACCTATTTCCCTAACCATCCTGCCCTACTGTCTCCATCAATAACACTTGTTCCGGTCGAACAGATCCGATATCTAGGACTGCACCTTGACAAACGACTTACTTGGAACCCTCATCCAAGTCTGAAACGACAAGAAACTGCAAGACGTTCTCGACTCCTTCCACACTTACTTGACAAACGTTCTAATCTTCCACTGAATTACAAAAGACTCATCTACATGACTATAATAACACCGATATGGACTTATAGAGTAGATTTTGGAGCTCTACTAAATCATTGAATTCTTCTCGCATCCAATCCCTACAATCCAAAATCCTTAAATCTTCCTACATTGTCAAGAATAAACTCATTCATAAAGACCTTAACGTTCCGTATGTTGCTTATTCGACGCGATCCAGATATCATTCCTTTCATGCCAAACTCCACTCCCACTCTAATCCTTTAGTTTTAATACTTTCTTCCTCTTCAATTTCTGAAATCCTCCGAGACGTCTGAAAAGGAGATGGCCCCGAGACTTTCTAGTTTAGAATATTTTTAGATTACTTCCATTGAGAAGGTTCTGTACACGTGTTTCATGCCTTTTTATATTTTATTAAAATTTACTCCTTGTATTCTATTATGCAGTTGTAAATTCCAATAATAATAATAATAATAATAATAATAATAGGCTTAGCGAACCCGAAGGTTCGATGCCAATACCACCAAATTCCGCCTACAATGTTCACCACTCAAGCCCAAGCCCCCGAGATCAGCCTTAACGCAATCCTCCCATCTCCGCTTCGGCCTACCTTTCGGACGCCTACCAGTCGGATCAGCAAATACCAACTTTCTCGGAATCCGCTCGTCATCGAGCCCAACAACTTTACTCGCCCATTTGAGTCTCCGCGATGCAATCAGCTCAATTATATTCACAGGATGCAAGTTCCGCAATTCCGCGTTGTGCAACCTTCTAAACTCCCCAGTGGCCTCATCTCTCTTTGGACCAAATATTTTACGCAATACCTTATTTTCGAAAACCTCAAGCCGTTGTTCATCCTTCAAAGTAAGCGGCCACGTTTCACATCCGTAAAGAACCGTTGGAAGAATAATAGTTTTATAAATTCTAATCTTTAAGTTTTTAGATAGAAGCTGCGAACTAAGTAACTTAGCAACTGAATAATAACACGCATTTCCCACCTTTAACCGGGACTTTATTTCTTCCTGGATTTCATTTTTTCTAGTTATAATTGAACCTAAATACTTGAATTTCTCTACGTGTTCAAAAGTATGACCTGATACATCAATATCACCAAGATCGACACCGTTTCTGCTACTAATCATATACTTCGTCTTATCGGTATTTAATTCGAGTCCTATTTCTTTACCGGTTTTTATTAACACGCTTGTATTTAGTTGTATGGTTTCCGTGTCTTCACCTAGCAGTACCAGATCATCGGCATACCCCAAAACCCGAATCTTGTCACCCATATTTAAGCCTTTCTCGGTACACATCACCTTTTCTATGACATATTCTAAAGCTAAATTAAATAACACAGGTGAAAGGGAGTCACCCTGTTTCAAACCCGATCGAACCTCAAATCTCTCGGAGTAATTATGACCGATTCTAACTTTATGGAATGTTTCCGACAAACACATCTCTACTAGGTTTACTAACTTTCTAGGTATTCCCTGTTCAATCATGATATTATATAGCTTCTGACGGTCTATTGAATCATAAGCCTTTTTAAAATCGATATAAAGTTGACGGACTACACCGTTGTATTCCAATTTTTTCTCTAATATTTGACGTTAGGAAAATATTTGGTCAATAGTCGAGCGATTCCACCTAAAACCATATTGGTAATCTCCGATAATTTCCTCAGCGTATTCCGTGATTCGACTAGTTAGAATTGACGAGAATATTTTATAGCATACTGGGAGAAGAGAGATTCCACGATAGTTGTTACAATCCGACCTCGGTCCTTTTTTGTGAATCGGAATAAGTATTGATTCTTTCCATTCTTCTGGCATTTTTTCAGTTTCCCAGATCTTTTTAACTAAAAAATGTATTTTGGAAACGCCCGCTTCTCCACACGCCTTGATTAATTCACTCGTGATATTATCATTCCCTGCGGCCTTATAACGTTTTAATTTTCCTATCGCCATTTCGACTTCCTCTTTACTCGGTGCGTCTATCCATGGTTCAGCGCTCTGATATTCAGAGAGAGGAGATTGATTATTATTTTCCGTATTTAAGATGCCGTCAAAGTGTTTAAATTTATTTAATATCTCAGAAGGATCCGCAATTATATTGTTATTTGCATCTTTAACCGCATTCAATAGAGGTTCAAATCTTTTACGCGATTGGTTTATACCTTTGTACATCTCTCTTACGTTTTTTTCGTTTCTGTGTTTTTCTATTTCTATTATTTTGCCTTTAAGATACTCTCTTTTCTTGTTTTTTAAGAGTTTTGAAGTTTCATTCTTTACTAACCGAAAATAAGCCACATTATTATCGCTTGGATTATTTAAGGAATTCAGTTTAGCGGTTTTTCTTTTTTCGCACATATTTTGACAATCCCTGTCGAACCAAGGTTTGTTCTTTTTATTTTCGATTTTTCCAAGACATAAATTACCGACCTCTTTAATATTATCCCTGATCCCTTCCCATAATTTGTTTACATCTTCCTGTTCCTCGTCTGAAGATTCCAAAGCATCGAACCGATTTTTTTACTTCTATCGCGAACTGTTTTCTAATTTCGAGGTTGTTCAATTTAACTAAATCAAAATTCTCGGGACGAATATAGTTCGGTGTTCTCTTTTTTGTATTTAGTTTTTGTCGAAGTTTCGCGATTACTAATTCATGATCAGAACCGCATTCTGCACCCCGATACGATCTCACGTTAATTATGCTACTTTGCCATCTGTTTTGTATTAAAACATGATCGATTTGATTTCGTGTTTGTCCATCCGGCGATGTCCACGTATACTTATGAATATCCTTATGTTTAAATGTAGTACTTTTGATTACTAGGTTTTTCGAAATGGCAAAGTTTATTAGTCGGGTCCCATTATCATTACTATATTCGTGCAAACTTTCTTTACCGATTGTAGGACGATATACTTCTTCCCTTCCAACCTTTGCGTTCGCGTCGCCTAGTATTATCTTAATGTAATTTCGCGGTAATTTATCGTAAACCGACTCTAGTTTATCATAAAATTCGCATTTTACTTCATCATCACTGTCTTCGGTGGGAGAATGAATGTTTATAAACGCGATTTTAAACCAACGCCCTTGAAATATAGCAACCGATATTCTTTCACTAAAGAACTGTACGTCCCGTAATGCGGAAAGAAATCTATTCCTAATTAGAAACCTGGTACCTAGACAATAATTAACGCTCCCCCCGTACCAAATAGTATACTTTCCTTCTGTTAACGAACCCTCCCCTGGCCAGCGAACCTCTTGTAATGCAACGATATCTAAATGGTACCCCTTAACTTCATTCGCGACCGACTTTAACCCACCTGCCGTATTTAAACTTCTAACGTTCCACGTCCCTATTGTTAGATCTCTAATTTTCATCTTGCGCCATGATTCCCCTGAAGCAGTCCCCACCCGGAGACCCGAACGGGGGACTAGTTTACCTCCGGATAATGAGCGTTTTACCTCAGAGGAATCCATGACTTTTGGTGATATTTTGTGAACTAAAATATGTGAGTAGGGCGTTCGAACCTACGTCACACCCTCCAGCAAGCCTGGGGGGCCGCTCTCATTGTTGGTCAGCGAGTCCATCGGACTTAGCCGGGAGGAGCTTCCGAGGAAATTCCACCGACCATCCCCACATCCGCCACCCGTGGGACGCTCCCCATACGCGGTAATGAGATCCGCGCGAGGAAATTCCAATAAATAAATAAAATTAAAAAAATAACCCCAACTATTGCTTATAATCCTCTAAGGTGACTAAAAGGAAGATGACCTCGAGACATGCTCACTTAATTAAGACTTCGAAATGAAGTGGAATCATCAATGGATTGTTCCTTCACAAGTGGAATCATCAATGGAGTGTTCCTTCACAAGTTGAATTATCAATGGATGGTTCCTTCACAAGACTTTATCAAGCCCCGGAGTTGCAATTGTTCATTTATTTATTATTTGTTTATTTATTTAACGTCACTTTATGCTACTGTGGCTAATCAGAAGATGCTATAGTGGAAGTTCTACATTTTCCTTCCCCATTTTTATTTGGGATAGGGATCTTTAACGAGTACTTGACAACGCAAAGGTTACATCTCACACCTTTTAGCGCTCCCTCCGAAGGACGGCTTACCTACGGATTTTTTATTCTCATACTTTAATGAGATGTAAAAGTTACATTTATGTTTATTCTTATTTATTTATTTCAAGAGTTTGTAAATAGAGATGGTACTATGACCCTTTCTTCCTTTTTCCATTCTTGTGCTATTAAATTGTAGTTATATATTGTTTTTGGCCAGTTATAATTTATTATTTTGTCCATAATTGTTATTCTTAAGGGAAATTGTCCCAGAATAAAGTTTTTTTATTCTATTCTATTCTATACATCCCGAGTATATAGTCGTACCTATTACAGATATCCCACGGAAAGAGATATAGACCTGACTAGAGATATGGCCGACCTTGTGCGATTTCAGGTTCTCGTTAAAGATCCCTATCCTAACTGACCCTTGATAAGCAAAATTTAGGACTCCCACTATAGCATCGACCGATTGGCCACAGCTGCATAAAGTGACGTTAAATAAATAAACAAACAAACTTGTTCAGACCGTGGTTCTCCAAGAACCAGCATCTTGATCAGCTGCGGACTAACTATGGTTGCACAAAATTTATTTAAACTTAATGAAAATAAAAAATAATGACAATGGTGCAAGATGCAATGTCCCTGAAGACCCGTGCAACATTCTATTCAGAGGTAGAAAATATGGGAAGGGAAGAAAAGAGGTAATTCCACTAAAAGAATAAGCTATATTTTTACAAAAATTGCTGGCGATAACGAAACAGTTCTTTATTAACACTCAATAAAAAATCTGAGAAAATAATTCACAGAAATTATTTTATTTTGTTATATTTTTAGGGTCTCTCTCATTTACATCATTTCGTAAACCATTCTACATGTATTTACCGAATAGGATTTCGTTTAAAATCTTTAAGGTCAGTTAAAAAAAAACAAAAAAAAAAACATGTCTACATCTGACATCCCTGAAATCATTCGTAAGGCGAGGTCTAAAGAAGAGTCGGGTGTGAGACAGTTCCTATCTCGATTTTATATATATATGTTTATTTATTGTCCCTTTATGCTGCTGGTGGCTAATAGTACGATGCTACAGTGGAAGTCCTAAATTTTGCCTATCCAGGTTTAATCAGGATTCGGATCTTTAACGAGTACCTGTCATCGAACAGGGTCGGGACCACCTTTTACCGCTCCTCGGAAGGACGGGATAACTATGGATTTTTTACCCCCATTAAAAAATCCTAGGGCTAACTGCGGGTTTGAACCCGGAACCTTGGGCATAGGAAGCTGTTATGCTAACTAACATGCTACAGGTAACCCCTCTTGAGTATGTAGTCGTACATGATGCAGACATTGCACTGCAAGAGATATAGACCTGACTTAAGAGGACGAAGGAGGAGTGTTAAGGAGGACCGTTGGCAGCAAAAAGTGTCGGGACCCGTTAGAGAAGGAATTTGGAAGCGGGTAGTTTGCTGGGAATAGGTTTCGCTCTAGTGGAGCCGTTAAGTCGAGAGATCTGCGAAATATCAAGGTGTGTGTCTTTGTCCAAATGGTCCAAAACTAATAGGTAATAGCTAATCGTGCAAAAACTCCCGTGCTAACAGCCGAACCCGCCATCCCCTCCTATCCTGGCCGTACTTAGATCTAAACCACTTCGTAACTGTCCTCTCAAGTTTCCGTGTTTTATTTGTCACATCTTTTATAATATTTTTAAGTTCGCGAAATCAAATTTGGTTCCATTTCATTGGCATAGCTAGGAAATTCGTTTTTTAGGGGCAAAAATGGTTGAGGGCGATGGAAAGTCCTAGTGGCCAAAAAAAATATTTTTTTCAGCCATTGTCTAAATACATATGAGTTTAAAAATTAATCACGTGTTTGTAACCGGCAATATACACTTATATATCTGTGGCGGTCCTGAATAAGCGTTTAAGTCAAAATCTTTCATTTTTCAGATGAGCGACTTAAACTTTACGTAATATCCAAAATAGAGTTATAGCATACAGCTTTCCTTCCATCTAAAATTTCTTTAACCAATTTAACACGACTTCGGAGATGGTTTGAAGGTATATTTTTGGTTTTAATGAAAAAAGAAAAATTTTGTTTTCTGAACAAAAATTTAATGCACAATAATTGTTTTTATATAACATAAGTCGCTATGACATGCAGGTTAAAAGATATATTGGATTCAATGAAAAAAACTTGCGTTTGAAAACCAATGTTCCGCCAACGTGGTTTATTGCGAATTATCACTGATTAAATTTAACAGTTAATTAACTAAAATAATTTCATTCTTTGAATTCTAAAATTTAAATTGATTAAAAGAAGAAAAAAAATCGGTAGACAATATATATGTATATGTGGAAATATATATATATATATATATATATATATATATATATATATATATATATATATATATATATATATATATATGTGGATCTTTAACGAGCAGGTAGTCCCATACCTTTTTATGTCCCTTCCGAAGAATGAGATAACTAAGGATTTATTACTCCCATTAAAAAATCCTAGGGCCACGAGCAGGTTTGAACCCGTGACCTTCGGGTTAGAAGGCTGTTATGCTAGCCTTTCTGGAAACTTTTTAAAACATTTTTAGCATAAATAGATACAATCAATATAATTTCATTATAGATCAAGTAATATATTGCTATGTTTTTGGCCGATTGCTTTTCTAAGGCAGCGGTACCTTCAAAACAGTATTAATTAATATATTAAATGCACTTATATATGAGACTTTTTAGAACGATTGGAATTATGCAGGGTAAAATTAAATTAGACAGGCTTCAATTTAATAATAATTTCACATTATTATTTAAATTAACTTAAACATATACAATCTATTCACACAATGTCTGAGAATACTGAAGGACGTTAAAGTTAACCTTTCCATACAATATTACAAACAAAGAAATACCTTTAAAACACTTAGTCGGCTGGCGAAGGTGGAATCAGTCTAGGCTTCATCTTCCAGCTGCCCTCTGACCCCCGGCAGACCTCTCTTTTTCCTGTAGATGGAACTCGACTCACCTCTTCTTGAGGATAGAACCAGACTGACCTCTTCGAATCTTCTTTCTCATCCTCGTTACCTCGGGCGGGGCTGATGTGGGAAGATTGTCGTCCAGGCTTTGTAGAAAATAATCTTTAGAAATACTTCTAATATATTTAATTCGGCGCTGTATTAATATTCTTGTCGGCTGCCGCTGGGGGAAATACCAGGGGTCTCTGGTACCGCAGGAGGGAGGGGGGGGGGCAGACCCATGGAAACCTAGGGGGTTAAACACCTTTTGAACTTTCACCGATTAAGGCTTATCAATATTTATTTAATTATTATAATAATTATCCAATGATGAATCCACACCCCTCAGTATCCTAAATACATAACAATATTATCATATTGCAGGACTGAACCGATGTCTGTTGGATTATTAAATCGATTAATCATACTTTCTGATATCGATTCCGATTCAACAGGGATAAAGTGAAGGCACTAATCGTGAACTTGACCAGTAACCGGTGCCAACTCAACGGTAACCGGTTACCAGGAACTATTGTAGTTATAGTGAACTAGCAGTAATAGTGCAGCTGCTTAAATTATTCCTCTGTCTCGTGCAGCTTTAATTCAACGACCCTACAACAATAGGCCATTGTGGAGTTTATTGCAGCTCATGGCGACTCTAACATCACTCCAAGGAGGTTGAAATGCAGCTAATAAAAGCACCATCATGGACCTTCCAGAACGAACGAATAACTTGCATGTCTCCTCAGTCGATGGTCAGTATACACTCACTCAAAAAAGCTCAGTATGCTTTCGCTAGCAATTTCCTAATATATAAATTATTACTACTTTGATTAGATAACAAAGTAGATTTATTTATTTTAATTTCGACATTAATAAAAAACGAGATAGAATGTCTTCATTATTGATAAGTCAAAAAAGTTTCAATACAATTTCAATATTAATCCTATTCGTTGTACTATGGACGTCTTTCCAGTGGTACTGTAGCATAGTGGTTAGCATAACAGCCTCCTATGGCCAAGGTCCCCGGTTCAAACCCGCAGGTGGCCTAGGATTTTTTGATGGGAGTAAAAACTCCTTAGTTATGCCATCCTTCGGAGGTGATCCCGAGCCTGTGTGATGTCAGGTACTCGTTAAAGATCCCTACCCTATTTAAACCTGGATTGGCAAAATTTAGGACTCCCACTGAAGCATCGTCTGATTAGCCATAGCAGCGTAAAGGGACGTTAAATTAATAAACAAACACTCTTTTCTAACATTCTATCATGAAAACGGCTCATCTTATGAGGATAATTGTTAAAATAATTAATATAGAAAATAAATCAACTTTAATTTGAGTATACAAAAAAAAAACTTCTTATTTTTGTCGTTGATTTGGTTGTTATTATGGAATCGGCTGTGCCGAACAATATAGTGGTAATTAACTACTTAACGAGGCATAAAATTAGCTTTAATTTGAGTAGTAACAGAAATCCGTAAGTCTATTACTCACCGACATACTATCAATGGTTACATTAGCCAGAATTTGTCCCAAAAATCGAATTTTGAAAAGCGTCTGCCCCAGCTTTCCAACCACTTTTGAATGGCAGACTTGTGTCATTCGATTCCTAATTTAACCCAGTATTATGAGGTCAAATTTTTTTGAATGACTGCCATTTTGTAATTCATCCGTTTCGAGTTAGCAGGCGTTTATTTTTTGCTTTACCATGATCGATGCTTTGCGTAAAACATACCAAACTTTTGGTGGAATGGGTTCCATTTTTCGTTGCTGGCTCACGGACTATTACCCAATAGCTTCCAGTACAGAGGCCGAGTTAGCCACGGAAGGGTCTCCATAGCTCAGGATAGATAAACCAATCCTCTCTCTAGCGATGACTGCTGTTTGCTCAAACTGTTCAAACAGAGTCTATTTCAGACCAAGGATACCGCTAATTATATTAGAACCCTTCTATTTTTAGAACAGGCTAAGTTTATAATTAGTTATGACGAGGATAATATTGCTACTATTTATTCTAAGTAATTTATTCCTTGCCTCGAAGGCGCACTCTCGAAGCATAATTTGTCTTTGAAATAACTGTTGAATAAGTTGGATGGAAACGAGTCAAACCGGATCTCGCTTAGCCTAGGATACATCCGCGCCTGATAGTCGGCCGTCGTAACGGCACATCGAGAGGCTAATGCTAATTATTTTGTCGTATGGATGGAGCTTCGTTCAAATAATTGTTTATAACACATGGATCGAACGATGTTGCATTACTAGGGATTGCAATCCGGTGTCACTTTGGATCCGGCTGAAACGGCAACATCAGGATGATCGCATTTCAGTCCGAGCTGAATTCTAGCTGAACTGATTATAGTACTCATTATAGGTAGTTAATAAAACACACACACACAAATTGTTATAGAATTAGTTATTTTGAATTTCAATAGAAGCATGTGTTTTATTAAATAATTTAATATAATTTTATCTACAACAATCCGTTGGCTATATCGCTTTTCATCACTCTCCATTAATATTAAAAATTCCGTGTATTAGATAATATATTTTCTAAAATCTTTAGCTATCCAACGATATATTATACATCTATATATATAAAAAGATAACGTGACGATTTTGGTTTCCGCTAACTCCTTCTAAACCACATGACGGATTTTTATCATCATTCAGAGCATTGTTTCCTGCAGGTTTATAAGTAAAATACATTGCAATTCATATTTTTACTTTAACTTACTATATATAGTAAGGGGAAGTATTGCGATCGTGAAAATTTTTGAATTCCAGTTTTCAACGGAAATACACGGTTTAGGGTCCCTTGAGTCCAAATAACCAAGTCCCCCAAAAAGGTCTGTGTGTGTGTGGTAACTCCCTGGCGGAAACGGTAAGTCCTATGAAACTGAAATTTCATATTTAAGACAACTATACGCCCGAGACGTGACCAAACTTTTTTCATCAAAATCAGCTTACCAGAAGAGGCACTTTACCATGCATTTTGCACCTTTTTTTCGATTTTCTCGAAAACGGTTCCGACGATTTTTATTAAACTCGCTATATCAATGTAAAATTTAATGGGCTTTAATATCATGTAGGTTTTATTTGGATAAAAATGGTCTGATAGGGCTTAAATGCCGATATTTTAAATTTTCTTCTCCTAAAGTACCTTTAATTTTGTAGATTCAATAATAATAACTAAATTATCTTGTTAACGCTGATGAAAAACAGGTAAATATAAATTGAATAAATTCGATACCCAACTAAAGGAGAAAACAGAAAAAATATTTTTTTAATGCAATTTTTCGTTTTTGAACATAAGAGCAGTAATATACATTTATGATATACCGTTGGAAAGCTAAACATTTTAGAAAATATCTTATACACCAGCTTTTAGAAGTTAATGGAGAGTGATGAAAAGAAGATAAAACTGACTGATTATTTAAGATAATAATATAATAAATTTTTTAATAAAACACATGTTTCTATATAAATTAAATTTGATTAATTCCTTAATAATTTCACGTATTTTTATCTCTAACTGAATTTAAAAATTATTTCATTGATTTTAAAAATGGAGGTAAGTGAAAGTCGTGTGTTGCCCGCACCAGATTTTTTTTAAATGAGAAAAATAAATTTTCAGCAACCAAGTAATCAAAAACTTATTCCAGAAATATGAGTAGTAACATAGACGTATAATATACCGTTAGAAAGCGCACGATTTTAGAAAAGTTGATATGCATTAAAATAAGTCGGCCAATTTAATGAGAAAGGTGTTATGAGCGCATAAACTTATGCACAAATGTTATTTGTAATGTTGTGGATTAGGAAGGTTAAGGTGATTCATGATGACCAGACAGGTTATAAACTTCATACAGTAGTCAAGATTTCAAAAAAAAAAAAAAAATATATGTGCCGAGTCGTACGTAAGTTGCTAAAATAAAGAAAAATTTGTTATAAACTAATACTGTTAATAATTATTTTTACTTTTAGATCCCTTCACAAAAAAATAGTAGCTCCACTGTAAACTAATGGGTCTCGCGTGAAACTAAATTAACTGTCATACATTAAAATGTATTTAGAAAGATAAACATAACAAACAAATAAACTAAACCAATTTTTGATTTTCTGACCAATTTATGTTTCTACTTTCTGCTGATAAGTAGATATAAGAATTAATAGACGTTATATAATAAACCTAATATTTTCTTGCTAAGTGCACTTTTCGAAATGAAGAACTCATAATCACAAAGTAATCAGCTGTCAATTGGTCAAACTGAAGTTTTTGAAACATAAATGACACCGCATTTAAGTTGCACCCGCGCGAAGCAAAGGCGAGTCGCTGGTATTAAATACAACAGATGTTTAACCCTTTAAGTGTCGGACGAGGATATATCGTCGTGCGTTTAATAGCGCCTTATTCTTCGCGTTACAAGAAAACTTTATCCTCAAATAAATTTATAAATGATCTAATTTGAACACGAAAATTTAGGGGAGTCACCTGTGGCGCTGTGGCTAGCATACCAGCCTTCTGTGTTGAAGATCGAGATCCTTGTCATAACGACCTTCGAAGGGGATGTAAAATGATGGTGCCGAACGTGTTTTATGCCAGATACTGGTTAAAGATTACAACCCTAATTAAACCTGTACAAGAAAAAACTAGGACTCCCACAATAGCCTCGACTGGTTAGCCATATATTACAAAGGCCATTAAATCTTATGTAATGGAACAAACTAATCAAGCTTTCCTTCACATGTTCCAAACTTAAAACTTATTCCGCCGTTATAGATAAGACGTGCATAGAGGACACCAAAGCGATCGCTCATCGCGCACATTTCCTAATTCACACCTCAGCCGCGAAGTCACATCCTGGGAGAGATATCATCCGAAAATAGAAATATCTAATGAAGCGGCGAGCACAGCAAACTCTTCCACGCTACATTTGTCGAGAGATTAGCAAACTGTCTTTAAGTGCTAACGTCGAAAACGTGTGTCTTTTGCCACGGTCCATCGAAACCTATCGCTTGCATTTACATACTTATGTTCAAAGTCACCTTATATTGTTAAGGCTGATCAACGCGTTGAGGAAAAAACCAAAGAGAAATACTACATCCACCCTTGAAAACTTTGGTAATGATGGAGTTTAGTTGACCGTTGAGAATATTAGAGGAGAAAGATGGTGGGGGTACAGTCACCAAAGAAATACACACTGATAAGTTATACTTATTTTAATTGTGTAGGCCGATGTTTCAGCCTACATTGTGTGCCTTCATCAGGACTAAGAGAAACAAGATAACACCCAATACAATTAGAAAACTAATAATAAGTTGGGTATATAATAATAATATGATGACAGTAATACAACATGGAAACAAACATAAAATTAAGATGATAATAGCAATGAGGGGATGGGTGGAGGAGGGGGGGCAGGTGTGGCTGAGTATGTTCGCGCTCGTTGCCTAGCAACCGCAGAGGACACAAATTTGAAATAAAATAATTACGAGTTCGAGAACCAATAAGATACAATTTTTTTAGAAATGTAATATTAAACTGGCAATTATATGTGAGGCAATATAAAGGAAAAAGATTTGGATAGATAAAGTGAGAGAAAGAGATTAGTGGTGAAAGGAGATCATAATCAATAAGAAAGAAAATACATACTTGACTCTGAGACGGTGTCTAAAGAAGTGATATGGTTTGTTGTTGAAAACGCTCTATGCGTAATACGGAAAATACGGGAACTAGAAAAAACGTAAACGTAAGGACAATTTCCGGAAATGCTTTGTTATGTCTACTGATTCGACTATTTATTAAAGAATGACAAAAATATTGGATAATATTTTTTTGGTATATATTAATGGTTTAAAATAGCGGCCAAAGATTAATAAAATACATAATTAATACGAACATTATAGGTTACAGAAAATGAGAAGATTTAAGTATGACCGGAAGGAGAAAGATGTAACTAATAGCAACGAGGTACGGATTATAAGATGTTAGGTAATTACGAATAGCGATTAAAAAGTTTTGGGTTTAGTTCCTTGCGAGGGACGGCATTGAATAGCAGGGCCCAATCCATCTTTAAGAAACTTTAAATTAACCTCTGCGTCCTATTTTTATTTTTTCATCAATAAATTTAATTACATTGTTTAAATAATTCGATAAGTGCATAGGTTATATTATTATGACAATCAAATATAAGTATTTACTATATTCAAACTATAACCTTACCTGTGAAATGCTTTTCTTGGTAATGTTACATTGTTATTACAAATCGCAGCCGCACAAGGTTTCACAAACATATTTTAGATTTCACACTGCCAAAGAATATTAAAACAATTTTAATGGTATTCATACCACAGAAAACAAATTCTAAACACCTTAATAGCGCATTGACCGACTAACCAGACCAAGCTCAGCCATAAACAAAACAAAGGACCAATGGCCAGTGACGTCATCAAGATTTTCCGCTATATTGGCCCTCCTGGAACGAGCCCACCTCTCTATATGTAAAGATAAAGATGTAGATCAAGCATGGATCTTCCCGTATTCCAGCTATCGCAAACAATTATATATTCACCGAATGGTTCGAACAAAAGAGTGATCAATGAGGGGTCACCTGTGGTGAAGTAGCTAGCATAACAGTCTCCTATGCCTAAGAATGCTAGTTTTAATCCGGCAAATGGCCCTAGGATATTTATAAAAGGAGCAAAAAAATATGGTTATGACGTTCTGCAGAGAAGACGTAAAGTAGTGTTACTGAAACTGTGCGATGTCATGTAACCGTACCCTACCCTAATTGAACCTGGGTAGATTAACCAAATATAGGACTCCCTCTTTAGCATCTTCCTATTAGAGACAGCAGTTAATAAGGCGTTAATTTAATAAACAACTAACAAACTGAGATAAGATCGCGCCGGAATACACGACTTTAAAAAAACTTCCGCCTCGAAATATAATTGAGAGAGCTAAATCAGAGACCAAGTATTCCCAACTCCAACAAGTTGCCTATATATCTTCCCCTCCCTGTATACACCCTGACATATATACAGCCTAATATATACACCCCCAAACATATACAGGGATATAAACACAATTACTATACGTTCAGATAGGGAACAGGTGGATTACGAGGAGTAATATTTTTATCGCCCACGTGCCGCTTTTCCTAACGATCTCTTCGATTCTCGAGACCCCTGCAGAACTGCGCTCACGGCGAGTGTTGGGGAAAGTATAATATGAATATGTGTGTTTTTTTGATGTGGTGTATGCGATAGTTAATTATCATACACTCTCACGCACTTTCAACGTATTATGATAAATATACAATAACCGCATTTTACTATGAAACTTTATCAATTTTTTTTTTTTTTTCATTTTTATAAATAAACTAGCTGACCCGACAGACGATGCCCTGTCTTAACTATGACCAGGAGAATCGGTCAAGCCTTAAGTTAAGATCAAGCAAAAAATAATGAAATAAATCAAACCGGTCACGCATGATGCGATGACCAAGGGAAAAGGTTATTCATTTCTACACACACGCACACAAACACACACACACACACACACACAAACACACACACATATACATATATATATATATATATATATATATATATATATATATATATATATATATATATATACATATATAGAGAGATAACTATTACCTTAGGAAATTAAAAAAACCTAACGACCATTTAAACTTTTCTATTCTCCTGACTGTTATAAACACAACAAAAAGAATTAGCGAAATCGGTCGAGCCGTTCTTGCGAGATGCGATGACCAAGGGTAAAGGGGATTCATTTTGATACACACACACATATATATATACACACAAATCTGGTGCGGGCAACACCCGACTTTCACTTACCTCGGCTGTTAAAATCAATTTAAGAACTGTTTGATAAACTTAAATTTAAAAACTTTAAAGTTAATTTAAATAAAAAATATATTCAGTTTCGTTAAAATCATATGATTTAGATTAAATGATATAGAAATATCAAATTGTTAAATATTAGTAATAATCAGTAATAATTTTATATCCAATCTCCACTTTATAACTTTGTAAATAAAATAATATTTTTTATAAAATCTTTAGCTTTTCAAGAATATATTATAACTTATGTTGCTGTTCTTATGTTAAAAAAGCTAAAAATTACATTAAAAAATATTTTTGCTCTTTCCCCATTAGTTGTCTATCAAATTCGTTCAACTTTTACATAAAGCAGCGATTTGTCAATCGTAATAAGGTGATGTGGCTAATTCTTCTGAATGTATAAAATTAATGATACTTTAGAGGAAGAAAATTTAAAATATAAGCATTTAAGCCTTGTCAGACTATTTCAATCAGAATAAAACCTAAATGATATTGAATCCTATTAAATTTTACATCGGTATGACGAGTTTAATTAAAATCTTTAGAGCCGTTTTTGAGTAAATCGTAAAAAGGTGCAAAATGTATTGTTTAAAGTGGCTCTTCTAGTTAGCTGATTTTAATGAAAAAGTTGGTGTAACATTTCGGATGTATACACACATAGAACTTTTTGCGGGACTTGGTCATTTGAATTCAGGGGGACCCTAAAACGTATATTTCCGTTAAAAAATGGAATTCGAAAATTTCACGATCGCAATACTTTCCCTTACTATATATTCCATATATAGGTAAGTGGAATTAAAAATCCGTTAGTCCGTCGTCCGAGCATTTCTCCGTCCTACTGGACCATTTTTTTTTTTTAATTCGCGACAGAAATACTAGGTCATGCAACGATGATCCTATCACTTAGATGCTGATATCAGCTGATTATTTTTAAAACGGTAGCCGATTAAAAGGGATTTAATTCAATAACTCAGTTAATACCCTAATATAGTTATTTGGAAATATAAAACCATTGTGTAATAATTAGGAGCGTTTTTTTTTTTAATTAAATATTATCTTCAAGATTGATCAGTATATTGTGTATTAATAGCAACTAAGCAAAGTTGAGGTAGCCGATCCAATTTGGGATTTCCCTTTTCCTCCCATATAAAATAATCTACATTGACCGGGCTAGCCAATCACGTTCATTTAAACTGATCACCCGCCTCCTAATGGAGCAGAGATTGGCTCATGAACAAGTTAACCTTTCACTGGAGAAGAGAGGACAGGCCGCGTGGAGAGGTAATGGCGCGGCATTACTGAGCGGTGCGATGCGCCTCACTACAAACAAGACTGAGGACGGCACACGTTCAACGTGACTATTTACCGCCATTCCTCAGGGCCACGATTAGCCCTAATCTACCTCCAGCACGCCTCTCCATCGCCACTACGTCTCTGTCCACCGCGGCTGGGAGGAAGGGTTCTGTCTGGAATCGGATGGAGGAGGAATAGGAACTGTAAGGATGGTCGTAGTCTTAGTGGGAGAAACGAAGGACAAGTTACCGTGTGAGTAAATCTAACAAAAGAAGAAAAATAATCTGGTGCTCTCAACACACGACTTTCACTTACCTCCGTTGCTAAAATCAATTTAAGATTTTTTAAATACATTTAGAGATGAAAAAAAGTTGTTAATTAATTAAATTGAATTTTAATAGAAACACGTGTTTTATTAAAAAACATATTATTACTTTCACTTAGCTATATATGCAATATATAGTAAGGGAAAGTATTGCGATCGTGAAAATTCTTGAATTCCAGTTTTCAACGGAAATACACATTTTAGGGTCCCCTGAGTCCAAATAACCAAGTCCCGCAAAAATGTCTGTGTGTGTGTATAGTAACTCCAGCACGTAAACAAAAAGTCCTCTCTCTCTCTTTCTGGCGCGACAGGCCGTGTAGGCCCTTGGCCGCGTGGTATAGTCTCCTGGAAGAATATTCTCACGTTGCTCGATGAAATGAGTACGGTAGGGTCATCACTCATTACGTTTATTTTTGCGAATTGACGCCAGTAGGCTGACGAGTCTCACATACCCGGGGGAGGCTGTGAGTGAATTATATTCTTATAAAAGTCCCGCTGGAACTGGGTTTCGAACTCAAAGCTCTGGAACTTGGGAGACAAGCCAATCAGCCACCGGCTCCCCATACGAACTGAAATTTCATATTTAGAACAACTATACGCCCTAGATGTTACAGAATCTTTTTCATCAAAATCAGCTGACCGGAAGGTCTACTTTAGACCATGCATTTAGCACCTATTTTCTCAAAAACGGATCTAACGATTTTGATTAAACGCGCTTTATCGATGTAAAATTTAATGGGCTTTAATATCCTGTAGGTTTCATTCTGATTTAAATAGTCTGGCAGGGCTTAAATGGTGATATTTTGTTATTATTATATTATTTTTTTCAACCAAAGTACCTTTAATTTTCTAGATTTTATAAAAATAACCATATTATCTTGTTACCACTGACGAAAAACAAGTAAATATATAAGTTGTACGAATTCAATATTCAACTAAAGGAGAAAACTGAAAAAATATTTTTGTTAATGGACTTTTTTGTTTTTGGACATAAGAACAGTAATATACATGTATAATATGTGTTATATACATGTTAGAAAGCTAAATATTTCAGAAAAAATATTATCTTACACATAACTATTGCGAAAGTTAACGGAGAGTGATGAAAAGCCGATAAAACAAACTGATAATGATATACGTAGATAATAATGTAATAGATTATTTAGTAAAACACGTTTCTACTAGAATGCAATCAATGTAAATAATTCTTTAACAATTTATTTTCGTTTCTTAATTTGTTTTAAAAATCTTAAATTGATATAAATGACGGAGGTAAGTGTTGCGCGCACCAGATTTTATTTTTATCTTCAACAATCCGTTGAAAACTGGAATTCGAAAATTATCACGATCCCAATACTTTCCCTTACTATATATTTCAAATATAGGTAAGTGAAGGTAAAAAAAAATCATTGAAATTGGTTTAGAACTAGCAGAGATATAGCGATATAGATTTAGCACTCATGATATACCATTTTCCTATTTTTGCATTTTACTATTTCTTCTTCTTCTGGCACTACAGACCGAAGTGGTCCTTGGCCTGCCTCAACTTAGCCTGCCTGCCACAGTCCTCTATCCTCCACCATACGGATGCGCGCGCGCCGCATGTTCTCCATACCTTGTCTTTTCATCGCTCTCTTGGCCTCCCCTTATTACGGTGGCTATGATTGTTCCTTGGTAGGTCTTCTTCACCTGCCTGTCCTCACTCATCCTGCTCAAATGTCCATACCACCTTAACCTATTCATCCTAAGCGCAGCCCATTAAATAATTCATAAATTTCTCAGCTTTTTCGCGTGCGCCATCTCCCATCTCCCTCACACACGCCTCCATAGATCCTTCGCAACACCTTCCTTTCAAATCTATCAAGCCTTTCAGCTGTTGCCTTGTTAAGAATCCATGTTTCACTACCATAGGTTACCACTGGTCTTATAAGTGTTTTGTACACGTGAATCTTGGTGGCACGGGAGAGCAGATTACTCCTTACCAGGTTCCCTAGGGCAAAGTAAGCTCTGTTACCTGCAAAAATCTTTCTTTTCACTTTCTCCACTTCGTTGGCTTCTAGTGTCATCAAGGATCCGAGGTACGGGAAGGCCGAAACTACTTCTGTGTTTTCTCCGCAAATGTTGTAGCAAAAGGGGTGCTGCCTTCTTATTCTTTCAACTATCATTAGCATGGTCTTCTCGACATTAACCTCAAGACCTGCCCTTCTTATTACTACTTATTGCATTTAATATTAGTTAATTGCTAATGGTATAAACAGTTATACCATAATACAGTTATTTGGAAATAATAAACCATTGTGTAATAATTTGCAGCGTTTTGGTTTATTATTTTCAATAATCAACCTTTGTAATCGACCAAAAAAAAAAAAAAAAAAAAAAAAATACCCCTGCTCAAAATTTGAGGGTTTATGTTTCAAGATGCGTACAATCCGTATAACGACTGAAAAAATCCGTTTGTCCGCCATCTGCGGCATACCTCCGAAATTACTGGCCTGAAATTCGCCACAAAAATACTAGTCCATTCAATGATGATCCTAACACCTATACGTTGATTTCTGCTGGTTAGTTTTAAAATGGAGGCCGATTAAAAGGATTCTATTCAATTACTCAGTTATTTTTGAAGATAGAAAACAAATTTAATAGTGTTTTTTAACCAACAAAACGCGAATAATTATATAAAAGAGAAAAAGGAAAAGATAAAAAAATGAAATTTTACACATAAATACGCTCATAACTCAGTTACTTTTGACGGTAGAAAAAAGTGTGTATAGAGTTTTAGAATCAGTGAGGCGCGATAAGCAAAAAAAAAAAAAAGGAAAAATGAAAAAAATTGAAATCTCGCATATATATATATATATAATAATTATATATAAATGGAAAAAAGAAAAGAAAAAAAATTTGAAAAATTGAAATCTCGCTTATGTATACGCTTGTAACTACGTTATTTTCGAAGATAAGAAAAAAAAAATTATTGTATATAAAAGAGAAAAAAGAAAAGAAAAAAATTGATATTTTTCACATAAATACGCTTTTAATTCAGTTATTTTTGAAGATAAGGTAAAGTGTGTGGAGAGTTTTAGAATCAATAAAGCGCGATAAAAAAAATGCATTACATGTCAATAATACACCGCGAATAATTATATAAAAGAGGAAAAAGAAAAGAAAAAATTTGAAATCTCGCTTATATATACGCATGATGTACCTAAAAGGCTCTGTATGTTCTGCCATTTAACATTTAGTATCCTCTTAGCCATAGAAAATAATTAGCTGTTCTAATTGGAGCCGGCGAGGCAATGGTAATATTTATGGAGCATAGATAGATACAGTATGTAAGGTAGAACCAACATGGCTGCCCTGCCAGCATTCAATATTTGCAGATCTGTGACATGTGGTGCTGATGCCTCTATCGGATAGCTCGTTGTAAAGTATCTAACATCTGTCATTGCAATTTAGATAATTAGCCACAATACTGAGTTTAAAAAAAAAAATAGCTCTTACATGTTAATCAAATGAAAATAATGTTTTTTTTTTATCTCTTGTCAGTGCTTTAATATTGCAAATGTAATATTGCGTTATCCGATACACGTTCTAATGTGATTATTTATATATTTTTAATATTCTATATTTCAATAGTTCTACTAACGTTTAAAGTACTGTTTCGTATCCTCAATCCCATACGTTATAATTAAACTCGGTGTTTTTTTTTTTTCACCTCAAAAATACTAGGGCATGCAACGATGATCCTAACACCTAGACGTTGATATCAGCTGGTTATTTTATAAATGGCGGCCGATTAAAAGTGATTTAATTCAATAACTCAGTTATTTTCGAAGATAGAGAAAAAAATTATTAGTGTTTTTAACCTTATAAAACACTTATAATGGGAATTATAAAAAAGAGGAAAAAGAAAAAAAAATTAAGCATAAATAAACCCATAACTAAGTTATTTTCGTAGATAGAGAAAAACGTGTATAGAGTTTTAGTATCAGTTAAGTGCGATAAACAAAAATATTAATATTAATGAAAAAATTAAAATCTTGCCTACATAAATTCGTTGCTCGTAACTCAATTATTTTCGACGATAGACAAAAAAACTTACTTGTGTTTTTAACCGAAAAAAAGCTCAAAAAGGAAAAAATTTTAACCCCAAATACACCCATAACTCTGTTAATTTTAAAGGTACAGAAAAATGTGAATATAGTTAACACAAAAAAAAAAAATGATCTGTATAAGCCACAATTTATAATAAATTTAATTCCACAAAAAATTGTTTATTATTGAATATTTATAATATATATATATAATATAATATTATAATATATATATATATATATATATATATATATATATATTTTAAGATAGAGAAAAATATGTATAGAGTTTTAGAATCAGTAAATCCAAACCAAAAAAACCGTGAATGATTATAAAGAAAGAAAAAAAATTATCTAAATATATTCCTAAAAAATGAAGAAAGAATCATTGAATTTTTTTTTCAGAACTAGCAGAGATACGTTTTGAAATTAGCAGCAGTGGTATAATATTTTCCTTTGAATTATGTATTCCATTTTATATTAGTTAATTGCCTATCAATAGCTATATAAACAGTTACATCCTAATATAGTTATTTGGAAATAATAATCCCATTGTGTAATAATTTGCAGCGTTTTTATGATCTTGCGCTTTCCAGAGGTCAGAGGTACATAACAAGTCAATACTTCTGCTCATATTTCAGGAATTATATGGTTATGGAAAATTTAATTTTCTCTTCTAAAGAATATTTAATTACAATACATTTAACTTATAAGCCTTGATGAAATAGTGTCCAAAATGGTAGTGGAAACCAAATCAAAATCCGTTTTATTTATATAGAGATTGAGATTTTATGGAGAAGGCTATATAAAAAGCAGACTGTTAGTACTAAATAAGAAGCGCGGACTAAAACAGTGACCGCATAAAGATAGTTTCGAAAAGGGAAGACAGGAGAGGTTGGTTTTTTAGCTCCCCAACACTTGGGTTGAGGGGCGTTGCAAATCGTCTTCCGCGCTCCCGCACTCCTCCTAGCCTCCTCTATCATAGTCGTCGGCAAATACTTTTTTTTTTTGATATTTCAACAACAATTTTTATTGAGTAAAATTACAATCTGTCCCAATTTGGACATTAATAGTAGTGCTGAAAGATATCATACATACTACATTCATACAATATTTACGCGGCATAAAATTACAATAAAATATATACACAATAATGAATCAATACAATAGTCAAGAATTCACTTATACCTATATACACATACACACACTCATACATACATCACATTGAGTGGAGAATCTAGCCAGTGCTAGAACTCCAATATATTTACAAAAGGTCGCGGGGCCACTGCCGTTTCAACCTTCTAGGTGGATTGTATGGATGAGTGGAGCTGGATAGGGATTGAGCTAGAGGATTAGGATGATGAAATAGGTTCTGGTGGAATTTGGAAAATTTGGATGGAATTAGGTCTGAAATAAATGGAACATTAAGGTCGTGGTGCAAGGTATAGTTGGAGACATAATAAGGAGCATTTACTATTGTACAGAGGACTTTGGATTGAAAGGATTGAATGCGTTTGATGTTAGTACGTTTAGCTGTCCTCCACAGTTCAAGTCCGTAGGCCCAGATGGGCTTCAGTATTGTCTTGTAGATTAATAATTTGTTGTCAACTGTAAGTTCAGATTTTCTGTTGAGTAGTCGGTATAACTGTCCGAATCGTCGGTTGAGTTCTTGTCTTTTAAGTCTTGTATGTGGGTTCCAAGTTAATCTTTTGTCTAACAGTAAGCCAAGATACCGGACTGTATCTGAGAGAGGAATTGGTAATGAGTTGAAATAAACTGGCGGACAGGATTTTCGTCTAGGAGTAAAGGTTATGTGTTTACATTTGGCTTCGTTCACCTTTACACGCCAGTTATTACACCAGTGTTCGATAAGGAAAAGGTGTCTCTGAAGGTTTAAGGATGCTGTTTCAGGATTGGAACTGGATGATAGGATGGCGGTGTCGTCTGCAAAAGTTGCCAGAAAGGATGTGTAGGAATATCAGCAGTGTAAAGGATGTAGAGGACGGGTCCCAAGACGCTGCCTTGAGGAACACCGGCCTCAACGGGATAAAGGTTAGAAAATTCTTCACCACAGCGAACTCGGAAGGAACGGTTTGAGAGATAGGATCGGAGAATGAGGTATAGAGACTGGGGTAAATGGGTTTTCAGCTTGAAGAGTAATCCAGTGTGGACATATACTAAGAAAAAATATTGGAGTACTATACTCAAATAATGATCACTAAGAAGTACTGTACTAAGCATTTTTGTACTTTGAAGGACGGGAGTACTTTTATAAAAATAATAATAATAAATTCTTTATTTATTCTGGGACAAATAACTTCAGAATAATATTACAGAAAAAAATCAAACGCTGCAAATTATTACACAATGGTTTATTATTTCCAAATAACAATATTAGGGTATAACTGTTTATATAGTTGTTGATAGGCAATTAACTAATATGAAAAGTAATAAATAATTCAAAGGATAATATCATGTCACTACTGCTGATTTCAAAACGCAATATCTCAGCTAGTTTTTAACCAATTTCAATTATTCTTTTTCCATTTATAATTCTCTATCAAATGGCACTAAAATCAATTTATTTATTTATTAATTAATTAGGACAAACCGTTTTTTTTTTATTCGTTATTCGAATTCAACGCATCTCGAAACGTAAGCTCTCGAATTTTGAGCAGTGGTAATTTTTTTTTTAGAATTAGAATTTCAGTGTCTTGGAGTTAAAAGACAAACAAAAAACAACAGAAATAACAAAGGAAATGAATAATAGTTATAAATTAATAGGTAGGTTCTTATAATAATTTAGAAAAACAAACGAAACAAATTAGACAAAAAAATATATATGTACATATATACAGTACAAAATAAATCTATAATGCTTATGAAAATGTGTGAAATAAAATACATAAATCTTTAAATACTATACAAAATAAAATATAATAAATAGTAGTTTACCTTTCCTGTATTTACCGATTTTTATTGAAATTTGCAAATCAGTTAGGGTCATTTGAAAATAGGATAGACAGGAAGTGTTTGAAGAAACGGGATTTGAAGGTCTGAAGAGTATTGGAATGACGGATATAAGAAGAGATATAATTCCACACGGACGAGGATCGGATACTAATAGATCTGCGGTTCGATGAGGCGCTATATACAGGTCTGAAGGCTGTGAACGGAGGATTTAAATCCAAATATATCTGAAATACACGATGGACAGCGGGATCGGAGAACATGGAAGAGAAGGAAGTACTTAAGAACGGTAGGAAGGGTAAAGCCACTTTTGGTTTCTTATTTTCAATAACTAACCTTTGTAATAGACCGAAAGAAAAAAAATAACCCCTTCCTCTAAATTTGAGGGCTCATGTATCAAGAAACTTAAAACCCAAAAAACGAATAAAAAAATCTGTTGGTCCGGCGACCGCCGGCCGGCGAACCAATTTTTTAACATTTCCCACAAAAATACTAGGGCATGCAACGATGATCCTAACAACCTAGCCGTTAATATCAACTAGTTATTTTTAAAATGGCGGCCGATTAATAGTGATTTAATTCAATAACTCAGTAATTTTGAAGATAAAGACAAATTTATTAGTATTTTAACCCTTCCCCCCTTTAACTGATATAAACAGCTTTATAAACAGTTATACCCTACTATAGTATTTCGAAATAATAAACAATTGTGTAATAATTTTCAACGTTTTTTATGAGGTCACCAGATTAGAGTATATTAATAATAACAATAGACTTACCGAACCCGAAGGTTCGATGCCGATACCACCAGTCTGCCTACACAGACTCGTTCAATGTCCACCGTTCAAGCTCAAGATCACGAGATCAGCCTTAACGCAGTCCTGCCATCGACGCTTTATTAACACACTTGTATTTAGTTGCATGGTTTCCGTGTCTTCATCTATCAGTACCAAATCATCGGCATACCCCAAAACCGGAATCTTGTCACCCATATTTAATCCTTTGTCGGTACACATCACATTTTTTATGACATATTCTAACGCTATGTTAAATAACACAGGTGAAAGAGAGTCACCCTGTTTCAAACCCGATCGCACCTCAAATCTCTCGGAGTAATTATGACCAATTCTAACTTTATGGATTGTTTCCGACAAACGATTAGAGTATATTACCTACACATATTAAGTACGAGTTTTATACATGAGGTCTATTAAAAATTCATTTAGACCATATTTTTTCAATATTATCGATTTTAAAATCGGTATAATCTTTACGGATAAAATCAATATTGAGGTCTATTGTGTTTTTTTACCAGTGGAATCAAATAGAACCATCGATTTTAAGAACACGCGCCTGCGCATCGAAGATTTTCAGCGGGTTCAAATCTGACTGATGGTCCTATTATATTTTGTTTATTTTTTCAATTAAAATCATATATTTTTCACATCAGGATTTTTTACTTCCTTCAAAAAATTCTAAAGCCATCTGCTGGGTTTGAACGAGCGGAGATTGGGATATAATATAAATGCTTAACCACTTATTAAATCTTTTAAGGGTTATCGATGGGAAAACGGGGCTAGCAGCCATCTATACCCAATTTAGGGGTTCAAACCCAGCAGAAGGTCCAGTCATATTTTTTTTTTTTGTAAACGAAAATTATAAAAATTTTTACATTCATTTCGAAGGACGAAATAACCAAGTATTTATTACTCCCATAAAAAATCATTGCGTTTGCTGCTAGGTATGACCGAGCGATCTTGGGCGCTAGCTAAGCAGCCTTCTACGCCTTAAGTACAGTACTCCGTACTTTTTTTTTTTTTTTAAGTATTTGCCCACCACTGCTCTATCTCATCGAATGTATTTATCGAGGTTTTAACGTCAGGCCGAGAAGCCTTTCTGCGCAGGGGCGATTTAGAAAAAAAAATAAAATTATTAGGAGAAAAGATATGGTTGGTATTGTTCTTAATTCAAAGATTGATACCTGTAGAAACAGTTTAGAATTAGTAGTCAAGTGCTATCCAATTGGATAATCATCTGATAAAGATGTTTTTTAAATTTATGTGCAAGGAGAGGACTGTTGTAGAAGATTCACTAATTCCACTATAAATATATTAATAATTATAAATGAGAGACTTACTCATTAGATGTGGCTCAATGAAAAGGACAAAATTATGAGGGCTTACCTGTGAACAAAAACAAGGATGAAATTAATATGTTATCTTAACTTGCTTATATGTTTTTATAAGAGTCAAGTTTGATTCAAGGAACTATATAACATTGTTGAAACTAAGCTGTATACGAGATTAATTCCATAAAAAAATAAAATATGTAATATAGATGAAATTTGAAAGAGTAATAATTAATTGAGTTATAAAACACTTCTGTATGAATAATAGTCATGGTTTATAATAATAAACCGAGGGGGGAGGGGAGGGTTTCACTCACAGCCTATCCTTCGGGTATGTGAGACCCGTCAGCCAAATGGTGGCCACTCACAAAATTGGGCGTAGGGAATGATCACCCTACACTACAAAATGCATCAACGTGAGTGTAATCTCCCAGGAGATTACACCGCAAGGCACAGAGCCTACACCGCCTGTCGCGCCACTGGAAAAAAATATCGTTCATACAAAAAAAAAAAAAAAAACAGAAACCAAGAAACTTTTTATTTTATTCAGTGATTTGGTTGATATCATGGAAACGGTTGCCCTATACAATATAATGGTAATAAACTACTATACGAGGAATAAAAGTAGCTTTAATTTGAGTAGTAATAGAAGTCCGGAGGTCTAATACCCACCGACATAAAGTCAGTACCATGGTTACATGGGTCATTTCTGTCCCTAAACGCCCGTATGCCGCGGCTTACTTAAACATTTATTGGAGTTCTGACCCTGGTCCGATCCTCCTCTCATATACTGTATGTTTGTGGCCATTACTCCCTTACTCAGCCTCTACTGACTCACACCAGTGACGATGGCTGAAAGAGAGGCGCTGGGATCACTTCCAGTCCGGGGTTTCTTTTGCAGATTGTAAATATTGTATATAGTTATGATCATTCATTTTATTCATTCATTATGACAATTAGTCATATTCACACGTTTTATTTATTTTTCAACTTTGTATTTATTTAAATTACAGGTTGTTTTTAAGACATTCAGTTCTTTTTCTTTTTTATATGTATGAAATTATTTATTTTCTATTTTATGTAATTAGACTGTATTATTATTTTCTGTATATATTGTTTGAATATGGTCCCATATCGTTATTATTATTGTTTATTTTGAAACAAGGTGTAATATATCTTAATAAATATTAAAAATACCTAATGTATTGGTTTTGGTTTGTTTTGTTAGTGCCTAGCAGTCATCTAATGTTTTGAGCTAAAAAGAATAAAAGTTGAGTTATGAATTCAATGGAGGCTTTAATAAACCCAATTAGCAACTAAGCATTCCAGTCACACTTCAGCGAATCCATATTAATGCTAAAACATTCTCAAGTACCTTCTCAAGAACAGAAAGAAGAAACGAGGAATAAGCCTAATCCCGATGAAGTCCTGATCATCGAACCTAACATGAGGCAAATATCCAGCCAAAAAACCTAACTAAATTAATGCTTTGATTGGCGATTCCACCTATTTTTGGTCTAGAAACAACAACAACACTTCTTCAAAATGAACGTTTGAGACAAATTGTTCTTTTAGAATTATCAGAAACTCAAATATTAGGATATTTATTATAGACCTGAACTTGCGTTGTTTGTTGTTTAGACGAGTATTAGAAAATGTGAAATACGACATGAGTGAGATTTGCCGGTCAACTTCTGAGACATTTCTAAGTTAATCTACAGAGAATTTTGTGTAAAAAGGACTATTAGAAAAGTAATCCGCAAACATGGCTAATCCGTCATTGCGATCTGCTCTTGCAATTTCAATGGTAATAGCGATCCAAACTACAATTAGAGAACGATTTTCTCCTTATCTAAGCGACACACACTCCAAACATGTATTCCTCTATCCTCTAATCCGTCTAATCTATTCTACACGATAAAGTGCTCGGAGTAAAACATCATTGTAAATGCAATGTGAAGTAATGAACGTTACATTTAATATCTAAAAACCCTTAAATCTAATCTAAACTTACAAATTCCTCTCAGTTGTAATATTTAACACTGATCTTTTACGGTTACGGTTTTCCTCATTACAGTAACCCTGCAATGGGTGCATTTATTTCTACGCGTACCATCTACGATACAACGCGTATTTTTATTACATAATATAAATTATGTTACAGAACATTAAGTTACAGAATATAAAATATTGTATAATAATAACTGGTAAATAAAACTAATAAATATAAACTGATAAATTAATCATTTGTTATAACGAATTAACAAAATAATACTAACTAATTGACTAAACAAAGAAACCAGCAACAAATAATAAATAATTCATTTGTTATAACTACTTAACGATATAATACAAACTAACTAACTAATTGACTAGTATTAGAAACAGTGAAGGTAAATAAAATAAAAATTAATAACTAGTTATTGCCTGTTGCTATTTCTCTAATTCTGCATAACACTGATCTTTGATAAAAATAATAATAACTTTATATCAATTATTATTATAGAAGAGTAAATGTATTTATGAATGTAGTAGTTGGGACAATCTCTTCTCTTTCTTTATATATTTATTTATTATAACATATATAAAACTTAATTATAATAACGTTTCGAGGTACTTTACAATAATAATTGTAGTTATATCTACATCAAGTGTATAGGGTTGTTGTGATTTTGGTTTTATGAGGGTCATTTTTCATTAGATTTTTATGTAGATAAAGTAATGGAAAACATCTGGTGCGGGCAACACACGACTTTCATTTCCCTCCGTTGTTAAAATCGGTTGAAGAATTTTTTAACATAGTTAAAGATGAAAACTAGTGAAACTATTATGAAATTAATTAAATTGAATTTATATAGAAACATGTGATTTATTACAAGCTTAGCAACGATTTGACATTATTTTCGTCATTGCTTTTTTTAGGTTGCTGTATTGGGTCTATATATATTCCTGATATGCTGAATCTATAGATATGACAGGTAAAAAGAGCATTCCTCCAATATGTGCCTGACAGTGGGTAGATCGTTGCAGGGTTGGCACTTCGAATGTGACAAGTTAGTGTGTCCTATCCTTGATCTAGCTAGGACGGCTTCCTATTTACGATTGGGTGAGACCAATGGCTTTACTGATGATTCTTTGATATATTTCACTTTCCTAGCAGGGTTTTCGCCACAACAATTTGCCAGGCGTCTGTTATTTTGGATGTAAAAGGTTTTTATTCATACCAAATATCTTGCCTCTTATTATATAGCCGTATTATACCTCCTTACTGCTATTAAATAATTACACACCTAGGAACTATGCGTTATCCCTCTTTATTATCCTCACAATTATGACAACTGTTTTATTTAAACATCTATTGCATTTATATGATTGTTTTCCCCTTGTAAGAATGAAAAAAATCTGGTGCGGGCAACACACGACTTTTACTTCTCTCCGTTGTTAAAATCAATTAAAGAATTTTCAAATACAGTTAGAGATAAAAATTAGTAAAACTATTAAAGAATTAATTAAATTGAATTTCTACAGAAACATGTGTTTTATTAAAAAATCAATTATCTAAAACAATCACTTAGTTTTATCGGCTTTTTATCACTCTCTGTTAACTTTTAAAAGCTTGTGTAAGAGATAATATTTTTTCTAAAATCTTTAGCTTTCCAACGGTATATCATACATGTATATTACTGTACTTATGTTCAAAAAAGAAAAATTGCATTAAAAAAATATTTTTTCTGTTTATTTATTTTAACGCCAGTTTATGCTACTATGACTAATCGGACGATGCTACAGTGGGAGTCCTAAATTTTGCTATCCAGGTTTTGTTAGGATAGGATCTTTAACGAGTACCTGACATCGCACAGGCTCGGGACCACCTTTTAACGTCCCCTCCGAAGGACGGCGTAACTAATGATTTTTTACTCCCATTAAAAAATCCTAGGACCACCTGCGGGTTTGAACCCGTGACCTTCAGCATGGGAATATTTTTTCTATTTCTCCTTTAGTTGGGTATCGAATTCATTCAATTTATATATTTAACTGTTCATCAGTGGTAACAAGATAATATAGTTATTTTTATAGAATCAACAAAATTAAAGGTACTTTAGAGAAAGAAAATATCGGCATTTAAGCCCTGTCAGACCATTTTAATCAGAATGAAACCTACATGATATTAAAGCTCATTAAATTTTACATCGATATAGCGAGTTTAAGCAAAATCGTCAGAACCGTTTTTGAGAAAATCGAAAAAAGGTGCAAAATGCATGGTATAAAGTGGCTCTTCTGGCAAGCTCATTTTAATGAAAAAGGTTTTGTAACGTCTCGGGTGTATATTTGTCTTAAATATGAAATTTCAGTTTCATAGAACTTACCGTTTCCGTCCGGGAGTTACTACACACACACACACACACAGACCTTTTTGCGGGACTTGGTTATTTGGACTCAGGACACCCTAAAATGTGTATTTTCGTTGAAAACTGGAATTCGAAAATTTTCGCGATCGCAATACTTTAACTTACTATATATAGTAAGTGAAAGTAATACTTTAAATTACTATATATAGTAAGTGAAAGTGAAAATGAAAAAACAAAACAACAAACAAACTTTCACGTTTTTCTTCCAATCATTGCGGTTTTTCTTTTATTTGATTAACATCCACGAACTAAGATGACTCACCAACTACCAATCATTTGATGCCCATGAGCTATATTCTTCTTTAGGATGAACTCTTATCATTCTTTTAGTATAGAACCTCATCTTTAGTCAATAATGGGTTCTTCATTAAAACTGTCGAATTTCAAAAAGTTGCTGTAACAGAAACACTGATTTTTTTTTTAGGGACTTGGTCATTTGGACTCAGGGGATCGTAAAACATGTATTTCCGGTGAAAAATGGAATTCGAAAATTTTACGATTGCAACAGTTTCCCTTACTATATATTTCAGGTATAGATGAGTAAAAGTAAAAAAGATATTTGAATTATTAGTCATTTTGAAATGAGAAATCTCTAATTTGTGGGATATTGACATTTATTTCCTTTTTTGTTATATTACAGTGCTACATTTTTAAAAAAATAAACCAAAAGCCAGATTAATCCTTATAACAATAATAATGGTAATACCCAGATTATCTCATCGGTTACTATAGCTTCAATAAACGGCCAGGAAGAATAAAACTGAGAACTCTGTGGATTGGTCCTACCGGAGCCACAGGCATGGCGGGTGATATTATCTCCTCCACTCGACTTTATTTACAATTGTATTATAAAAAAAACTGTTGCTCGAACATGAAGGGTTTAGTAGATATAGAGATTCGTATTGTACCTAGGGTTACAGTGTTGTGTAGGCCAGTGGTCCCCAACAAAAATTTATCGCGGATCTATTCTTTTTATTCATTTCAAGGACCCCCTAAAACCTAAATATTAGGTATATATTTAGATTTTTAGTGTTACACTGTACCACGTACGTTGCGAAATACTTCTACCAAATATGTCCTTTATTAGGAAATAGAAATGAAGGAAAGAGAACTAGGCACTAGCAGTTTACTCTTCAATCCGCGATATTAAATAATTAGAAGTAACTGTTAAATCTGGCAGATGATCCTAGCATTTTTTAAAGGAATGAAAAATCCTTCGTTATGATGCCCTTCGTAGAGAACATAAAATGGAAGTAAAGAGCCTGTGCTAAGTCAGGTTCTCGTATTAGATTCCCATCCTATCAAACCATAGAAAAAAAAAATTAGGACTTCCACTAATATATCGCCCGATGGCCACAGTAGCTTAAAAAGACCTTAAAAGAATAAAAATAAGCTAAAATTTAAAACTTTTAGAAGGAGGTATTTATTCGAATATTCATAAAGAAATCAAATATTCTTAATTATCTTCTGCGATGCATCTGTTCTTTTAACTGATTATAGAAAATGACCAACTTTAAGGTTGTGTTTGTACAACCTGTAAAAGGAAGGAGGCCCTTTTCAGTAAACAATCGGATCACGTAGAATTTTAACTTGGTCCGTGTAGAGCGTGTGGTTCTGATTAAAAGCCAAGGCTTTACAAACATTTTGTAATAAGATAATTACAATTATTCTCCAATGACATCTCGTGGAACCTCAGAGTTGTGCTAAACATCTGTTGGCAACCACTGGTGTAAGGGAGTGATTAGGGCTTAATCACATTCAGCTGCTAAGCTTTTTCCTCTCAAATTTCGGGTGACCACTTTATAGAGGCTGGGAATGCCCCAGGATGGTCTTCATACCTAGAGTCGCCCCACGGCTGAAATAACAGAATAAATAATTCTTCCTCAGCCGGGGTTTGAACCCCGTCTCAGAGATTAGTAATTTAGTGCTCTATCCCAGAGACTTTACGGTAAAGCAATACATAATTGATAAATAAGGGTGTTAAAAGCTTTCTTTCGAACCGAATAACGAAGAACAGAGCCATTTTTTTCCAATGTTGAGGACTAGTCGGTTCGGACTAAAATGGTTGAGACGTTTCGCTACCGGAGGACGCTAATACCTTCGCTGTTAGGAAGTGTGAAGTGGGCTCCGAAGCAAAAAAGCGACACAAGGTGAGAGTGTAGAGCCGTCATTACCGCCCGCCTTCAACTGGCCGATCCGACACGCCAAATCGATTCGTCCTCGTCTTATCATCAGCTTTGTCTTAGGACCAATTCATCATTAAATTCTTTTTCATTTATTTATTCATTTGGTATATTATTTTCAATAATGAACCTTTTTAATTGAGAAAATTTTTTTAAAAAAAATTACCCCCCTCCCAAAGTTTGAGGCCTTACGATTCAAGATACGTAAAATCCAAATAACGAATATAAAAAAAAAAAATCTGTTTGTCCGCCGTCCGAGTCATTTCTCAGAAACTGCTGGACTATTTTTTTTTAAATTCGCACCAAAAATACTAGGGAATGCAACGGTGATCCTAACACTTAGACTTTGATATCAGCTTAAGCCGGTTAAAAGTAATTTAATTCAATGACTCAGTTATTTTATGAGATAAAGAAAAAAATTATTAGTTTTTTTTAAACTAAATAATTATTTAAAAAAAAAAACGAAAATTTAAAATTTTAGACAAAAGTACTCGTATAACTCAGTCATTTTTGAAGACAGAAAAAAATATGTATAGTTTTAGAATCAGTAAAGCGCGGAAAAAAAAAATAATAAAATGGAAAGGAATTTACAATTATACACTTGTAGAGTTATTTTTGAAGATAGAGAAAGTATATTTTTTTTTTTTTTTTTTTTTTTTTAATACCACCAATAATTATAAAAAAGAAAAAAAAAAGAATGAAGTTTTACACATAAATACGCCTATAACTCAATTCTTTTTGTAGATTTAGAAAAAAAAAATATATATTTTTTTATTAAGGTTGATGAGGGGCTGAATAAATCTTCCATTAATACTGATCATTTATTTCTTTACGTTTCGGGATATTCTCCCATCTTCAGAAGTCTACAAAAAAATTTTTTTAAGCAATTTACCATCACATTAAAGATCACTATAATGAAGTGAATGGTTTAAACAATTTTTAAATTAGGAGTCAATTGATAACAATATTTTAAAACTATTAATTAACAAATTTTAAAATCATATGGAGGCAATGAAAGCAAAATTTAATAATGTTGCACAGTACTTAATTAAATAAATAAATAAATATTATAAAAATTACCTCGTTATAAATTCTGTAATCCAACATTTTACTAGTACCACCTTCAACCAGGTAAAAATAAATAAAAATGAAGTCAAATTCTAAACACTTCAGATCTGAGCAAGAGTATTGCTCAGATCTTTGTCCTCAACTGGATTAAGGATTAGACCAATTTTTAACTTGTATATAGTTATTATTATTTCATATTGTGAAATTCTTTAAAATTTATTATTAATTATTTATATTATATTTTTAATTTATTAATTAAATCGGAATAGTGGTAACTTAAATGTCTTGAGTCAGTTTTAAAATTCACGGTTTTATCTATATTTTTATTGATATATATAGCCTCTATGGTTTTTCTATTTTGTTTATTTTTGACTATTTCCAAAATTTGTGGTCTATTGAAATCAAACTTATGTTTCAAATGTATGCTATGTTGTGATAAAGCAGTTGTATTTATATTTTTACTGTTGTTACAATTACTTTTGTGCTGTTTTGTTCTAGTACTAACTTTTTTGGAAGTTTCCCCTATGTAACATTTTTCACAGTCTAGACAATTTATTTTGTATACAACATTTAATTTTTCTTCATTACTTATAGGGTCTTTTGTACTAGTGAGGAATTTTTGTAATTTATTATGGTTATAAAGGCCTAATTTGATGTTGGGTAAATCATAAGCTAATAATGTTTTATTTATTTCACTAGTAAGATGTGGTATATATTGCATTTTGAAAAATTGTTTGATGTTTAAGCTCATATTTATTTCAGCATCTTTAATATTTTGATTATTAACATCTGTTGTTTTTTCATCTGTAGCGCTTCTATAAAAATCTGTAATGGTTTTCTGTTTATTATTTTTCTCACTCATTCTACCAATATCTTTAATTATTCTAACTGTTTGCTGTATTTTGTTACCAATACTATTGTCAGGGTTCTTATCAGGAGATTTATATTTAACCTCAAAATACCAGATATTATTTATTAATTTTCTTGGGTAGAAATTTTCTAAAAGTATTTTATAAGTGGTGGTTTTTATTTCTTTTATGTATTCCGTATCTGTAAGCGCTATTGCTTTTCTAATGAAGTTTTTAATAACATTTATTTTCTGTATATATGGGTGATTAGAATGGTAATTTAGTAGCACATTACTAGTTATATCTTTTTTAGTCCATCTTGTTTTAATTATTTTGTTTTTAAGAATTATATCCATATCTAAAAATCTAATTGTATTGTTATTAGGTTTTTCAATGGTAAATATCATTCTTCTATGGTGATTGTTAAAGGTTTCAAGGAGGTTATTTTGTTGGTTTTAGTCTATTATTATTAACATATCGTCTATGTATTTTTTCAACAATATTGGTCTTACATCTGATTGTTGAAAAAATACATAGACGATATGTTAATAATAATAGACAAAAACCAACAAAATAACCTCCTTGAAACCTTTAACAATCACCATAGAAGAATGATATTTACCATTGAAAAACCTAATAACAATACAATTAGATTTTTAGATATGGATATAATTCTTAAAAACAAAATAATTAAAACAAGATGGACTAAAAAAGATATAACTAGTAATGTGCTACTAAATTACCATTCTAATCACCCATATATACAGAAAATAAATGTTATTAAAAACTTCATTAGAAAAGCAATAGCGCTTACAGATACGGAATACATAAAAGAAATAAAAACCACCACTTATAAAATACTTTTAGAAAATTTCTACCCAAGAAAATTAATAAATAATATCTGGTATTTTGAGGTTAAATATAAATCTCCTGATAAGAACCCTGACAATAGTATTGGTAACAAAATACAGCAAACAGTTAGAATAATTAAAGATATTGGTAGAATGAGTGAGAAAAATAATAAACAGAAAACCATTACAGATTTTTATAGAAGCGCTACAGATGAAAAAACAACAGATGTTAATAATCAAAATATTAAAGATGCTGAAATAAATATGAGCTTAAACATCAAACAATTTTTCAAAATGCAATATATACCACATCTTACTAGTGAAATAAATAAAACATTATTAGCTTATGATTTACCCAACATCAAATTAGGCCTTTATAACCATAATAAATTACAAAAATTCCTCACTAGTACAAAAGACCCTATAAGTAATGAAGAAAAATTAAATGTTGTATACAAAATAAATTGTCTAGACTGTGAAAAATGTTACATAGGGGAAACTTCCAAAAAAGTTAGTACTAGAACAAAACAGCACAAAAGTAATTGTAACAACAGTAAAAATATAAATACAACTGCTTTATCACAACATAGCATACATTTGAAACATAAGTTTGATTTCAATAGACCACAAATTTTGGAAATAGTCAAAAATAAACAAAATAGAAAAACCATAGAGGCTATATATATCAATAAAAATATAGATAAAACCGTGAATTTTAAAACTGACTCAAGACATTTAAGTTACCACTATTCCGATTTAATTAATAAATTAAAAATATAATATAAATAATTAATAATAAATTTTAAAGAATTTCACAATATGAAATAATAATAACTATATACAAGTTAAAAATTGGTCTAATCCTTAATCCAGTTGAGGACAAAGATCTGAGCAATACTCTTGCTCAGATCTGAAGTGTTTAGAATTTGACTTCATTTTTATTTATTTTTACCTGGTTGAAGGTGGTACTAGTAAAATGTTGGATTACAGAATTTATAACGAGGTAATTTTTATAATATTTATTTATTTATTTAATTAAGTACTGTGCAACATTATTAAATTTTGCTTTCATTGCCTCCATATGATTTTAAAATTTGTTAATTAATAGTTTTAAAATATTGTTATCAATTGACTCCTAATTTAAAAATTGTTTAAACCATTCACTTCATTATAGTGATCTTTAATGTGATGGTAAATTGCTTAAAAAAATTTTTTTGTAGACTTCTGAAGATGGGAGAATATCCCGAAACGTAAAGAAATAAATGATCAGTATTAATGGAAGATTTATTCAGCCCCTCATCAACCTTAATAATTAAATGAGATCTTCCGTGTTTAGAACATATTGATATAATATATTTTTTTTTGTAACCATAAATACCGCCAATCATAAAAAAAGAGAAAAAAGGAAAATGAAAAAAAAAAATACTGATAACTCAGTTATTTTTGAATATAGAGAAACATATGCATAGTTTTTTTTTTTTTTATTTATTTTTTTTTTTTTTATTGAGAAATATTACAATTTGTTGCATAATGAACAGTAGTAATAGAGATGTAGTACACATTCATACAATATATACAGCCAATAATGATAAAGTCAATTTACATAAAATCGGAAATAAATAAATTCAAATATATACAAAAAAAAAAAGCAACAAGAAACAAATCAAAACAACAACCTGTAGTAGAGATAAATACAAGTTGGGAAATAAATAAAAATCATACAAGCATACTTAACTATTTACAATATATACAATCAGCCAAAGGAACCCTAGACTCGGCGGCTCCCCCCACAAGTGGGGGAGAAGCGGAATCCAAGAGATCCCAGCGCCTCCCACTCAGCGCTTCACTGGTGTATGCCAGTGGAGGCCGAGCCAGAGCGGAATAGCCACAAACATACAGTACATGAGTGGAGGATCTGACCAGTGTCAGAACTCCAGATAAATGTTTACAAAACGTCGCGGGGCCACTGCCGTTTCAATCTTCGAGGAGGATTGTAGGGATGGGTGAAGCTGGAAAGCGATTGAGCAAGAGGATTAGGATGATGAAGAAGGTTCTGATGGAATTTGGAGAATTTGGATGGTACCAGATCTAAAATAAATGGAATATTAAGGTCATGGTGTAGGGTACAGTTGGTAACGTAATAAGGAGCATTAACTATTGTTCGGAGGACTTTGGATTGGAAGGATTGGATACGTTTGATGTTAGAATGTTTAGTTGTCCCCCATAGTTCAAGTCCGTAGGTCCATATAGGTTTCAGTACTGTCTTATATATTAGTAATTTGTTGTCGACTGTAAGATGAGATTTTCTGTTTAGTAATTTGTATAACCGGCCGAATCTGCGGTTGAGTTCTATCCTTTTAAGTCTCGTATGTGGGTTCCACGTCAGTCTTTTGTCTAGTAAAAAGCCAAGGTACCGGACTGTGTCTGAGGAAGGAAGCTGTATGGAATTGAATTTAACTGTTGGACAGGATTTACGTCGAAGGGTGAAGGTGACGTGTGTACATTTGCTTTCGTTCACCTTAATTCGCCAAGCCTTACACCAGTCTTCGATAAGGGAAAGGTGCCTTTGGAGATTTAGAGATGCTACTTCAGGATCGGAATTGGATGATAAAATGGCTGTGTCGTCAGCAAATGTTGCCAGAAAGGTATCGGGATCGGTAGGGATATCGGCGGTGTAGAGGATGTAGAGGACGGGTCCTAAGACGCTGCCTTGAGGAACACCGGCCTCAACAGTATAATGTTTGGAAAATTCGGAACCACAGCGAACTCGGAAGGAGCGGTTTGATAAATAGGATCGGAGGATTAGGTATAAGGATTGAGGTAAATGGGTTTTGAGCTTAAAGAGCAATCTCGGGTGCCACACCCGGTCAAAAGCTTGAGCAATGTTCAGAAAGGCACCCGAACAATACTCCTTGCACTCAAGGGCAGAGGAAATGTGATCCACAACTCGGAGTCCTTGCTGAACTGTGGAATGTTGAGAACGAAATCCAAACTGATGCGAAGGAAAATTTTTAAATTTATCTAGGATTCGTTTTAGTAGGAGCTTTTCGAAAATTTTTGAGAGGATCGGAAGTAGGCTAATAGGTCTGTAAGATGACGTGCTGTTGGAAGGTTTGCCTGGTTTCAGGAAAAGGATGATAGTTGAATGTTTCCATAAGAGAGGAAAATAGGTAGTGCGTAGGATACTGTTATAAAGATATGTAAGGAAATGTAATGGCTTTCTGTGGAAGTTGTCTTAAGATCTGTGGCGTGAGGAGATCATATCCAGGGGATTTACGGAGAGGAAGCTTTTTAAGAAGATATTTGACCTCAGAGGGATTAACTGCTTTAGGAGGTAAGGAGAGTGGTATTGGCGAAGTAAGGAACTGTTCAACTGTTGAAGTATGGTTTGGATTCAACTCAGGATGAGGAGTGAAAACTTTGGAAAGGTGCTGTGCAAATTCCTGGGCCTTATCCTTGCATAGTTTTAATATCACTAAAGAACGATAAATAAAATAAAATATTTGATATATATAATAGAGTCACTAAAATTTGTTCAGAATTAACAGATATATATGAAGATATACATACAGATTACGTTTTGAAATTAGCTGCGGTGATATTCCTTTGAATTATTTATTGCTTTTCATATTAGTTAATCGCCTATTACAAACTATATGAATAGTTATACCCTAAGAAAGTTATTTGGAAATAATAAACCATTTTGTAATAATTTGCAGCGTTTTTAAAAAGTAGAATGAGCGTATGTAAGTAATTGGGATAGTGTCTTTACCTCAATATTTTAGTAATTACTAAAATAGTACATGTATTTTAGTAATTGGTGCCTTTACATAACCAGTAAGTATTCTCCACCAAAAAAAAAATTTCTATCTAAGGATCTGATATATAAGTCATCAGATATCGATGTGGATTGAATAAGTTAGTTATATTTTCTAAACAGTGCTAAATCTAAGTCTTTATTTGTCCAATCCTTAAGATCCAAAATCCTTCGCAAAACCCTCTAACTTTGTCAGATACAAATTCATCCATATTGACCTTAATGTTGCAGACCCCGAACCAGGCAGTGTTTCTTCCATTACTAATTCAATTCCTCTCGTTTCAGTACTCGCTTCCTCTGCGAATCCTGATAATCCTCCGATACGTCTGAGTAGAAGATGGCCCCAAACCTGATTTAAATGGATTGTTTCGCTACATGTTTATTATGGTATTGTTTTGCATCTTGATCCCAAAACTTTATTTTAAAACAGTTGTAAATTTCATAATAATTTATATTATATATATATATATATATATATATATATATTAATTACACTGTTTTAAAAAGTTTTATATTAAATCTGGTAGGCAACACACGACTTTCACTTATCTAGACTGTTAAAATCAATTTAAAAACTATAAAATATACTTCAATTTAGAAGATATTTGAAGTTTATTTTAATAAAACGTGTATTCATTTTCGTTGGAAACATATGATTTAGATTAAATACTATAACTATATTAAATTGTTAATCGGCAATAAGTTTATTCCCCATTCGTCACTTTATATTACCTTTTACAACTTTGTGTATCAGATAATATTTTTTCTTTAAATCTTTCTCTTTCCAACGGTATATTATACGTCTATATTACTGTTCTTATTATCAAAAACACAAAAATGGATTTTAAAATATGTTTGCACTTTTCTCCTTAAGTTGCTTAAAATTAAAATTCGCTCAACTTGAATATTTAGCTGTTATTTACCAATGCTAATAAGATGATGTGCCTAATTTTTTTAAACCTGAAAAATTAAAGGTACTTTAGAAGAAGACAATTTAAAATATCGGCATTTAAGTCCTGTCAGACTATTTAAATCAGAATAAAACTTACATGATATTAAAGCTCATTAACTTTTACATCAACAGAGTGAGTTTTATCAAAATCGTTTAAGCCGTTTTTGAGAAAATCGTAAAGAAGTGTAAAATACATGTTATAAAGTAAAGTGGCTCTTCGGGTTAGCGGATTTTTATGAAAAAGTTGCTGTAACATCTCGGGCGTAAAGTTGTCTTATTTAAGACATATTTATGAAATTTCAGTTCCGTACGACGTTTTGCTTTTGCGCTGGACTTACCCCTCCCCTCTCCCCCCCCCCACACACACACGGACATACACACAGACCTTTTTTCGAGACTTATTTATTTTGAGGACACTCTAAATTTCCGTTGAAAACTGGAATTAAAAAATTTTCACGATTTCAATACTTTCCCTTACTATATATTTCATACATAGGCTATTGAAATTAAAAAAACAACTGAAAAGAAAGAACTATCGAAATTATTTGAATGCATCGACAACATTGTATTTGCACGAGCTATTTGTCGTGTAGCGAGGATTATCGGATCTGTGGCAGTATTTGCCAAGCGTGTTGACGAGATAAGAGAGGAGATGACAATGTAATTGTGGGTTTGGATTGGTATCTAATCCGAGGGATCAATATCTTGGAGGATCAGTCTTCTAATATCCAGTTCGCGGCTTTAGGGAATTAGGCTCGAGGTGATTCGATCGAGATTAAGCGAGAAATGTGTCTGAAGTTGACCGCTTTCGCAGCGTTTTCCTCCATTCCTGGGACTTCTTTCTAGGATATTATCAACTAACCCAAACCTCAAAAATTTTATCTAATACTTAAAAAAAATTATTTAAATAGAGTTTCTTCGTCGTAAACCTATGACATCCTGCCCAGCAGTATCCTTCAATAACACTCCTCTTGTCCCGGTTGAACAGACCCGATCCCTAGGACTGCACCTTGACAAACGTCTTACTTGGAACCCTCATACAAGACTGAAACGACAAGAAACTGCGTTTTAGACTACTTCACACTTACTGTACAAACGCTCAAACATTTTATTTGACTACAAAAGGCCCATTTACTATTAAAGGATTTGGGGCTCTACTTAAAATCCTTCGAAAAATCCTCAACGCTCCTTACTTTGCCAGGAATAAACGCATCCATAAAGACCTTAACGTGGCACATGTTGGCCCGAACCAGGTACCTCTCTTTCATGATAAACTACATTTCCACTCTAACCCACTAGTTTCAAACCTTGCTTCCTCTACAATCCCTGGTAATCCTCCGAGGCATCTGAAAAGAAGATGGCATAGGGACCTTCTAGTTTAGCTCAGTTTTTGGAGAGCTGGCAATGAGTAGTATCCCCACATGTGAATCATGACAGTATATCCTCTATCACATTTACTGAATGTATTTTATTATAGGGTCGTAAATATCAATAAATATATTTTTTTTAAATAGAGTTTTTATGAAGACCATTTTATTTTTTAATTAATAATTTACGATTTCTTAGAATGTTACATGTTTTTGACAATAGGTTCATTGCATGACATACAGTCTATAGTCATTGATACTTAGGAGAAAGTAACTACAGTGCATAGTGAGCCAGTAAAATAAAACAATTGAGGCTGAGAAATCACACATTCTTTGGAAAAGTTATGTTCCATTTCTTTGTTTAGTTTATTTTTTTATTCGTGGCCAATTACTATGAGCTATTAAAAACTAACCATATATTTATTAAACCTTACTCAGATAATCGGTAATTTACACTCAATCAGTTTTTAAAAACACCCTTTGTTCAACGAACAGTTTTGTGTTTTATTCAAGCAAATTGAATAAATACAAACTCATGTACATGAACAACTAGTAGAGCACACAAGGTAACCTTTACAGTACCATGTATGTGAGTAACTGCCATCATGATAATGTGAAAATGATACGAATGGTGGCAAACAAGGGAACTAAAGTTATTGCATTAACGTCATCCAAAGCATTCAGTTACCCTGTAGTCGCGCCTAAAAAAGTTTCCCTTAAAAAAATTACCTTACTGAAGAGTATAGTATTTATTTAGAAAATTAAAAAATTTTGCTGAGATGCCCAAGAAACCAATGCTGGACCACTTTATGTTGTCATTCTGGTCCAATAGTTAAGAAATAAAAAAGGACTCTAAGTGGTAGTCGATGGAATTAACTAAGCAAATAGAATATTGCTATTAATTCAGCTGATATGATCGGATACACGAAGTTGTTAAAGTTGAAGGTGCCTCACCTTCGACTTCTCTTCCCTGCCCAACCGTTTTGGATTATCCTGTCATTGCCGGGTCGTGAAGGAGTCAAAGTTGCCTCTAGAAGAAATATTCTCGGCGGAGAAAAAGCCATTAAAGTGCCTACCTCTGGGAGCACGACAACGTGAACATATCCCGATGTTCGTGAACGCGCCGGAACCGGTTCCAGAATAACTCCCTAAAGGTTTCGCCTTTTTTTTTTTCTCGTGTAAATTGATTTAAATTATTTACTAAGCTCTCCAAAGATGGTTAATGTTTCACTCTATGTCAGAAACGAGGCACTGCTTCATCCGTAACGTTGGTAGTTTAGTGTTATGTTTTGACACTCCTGCTACCTACACACGCATTGTATATATATATATATATACATATATAATATATATATATATATATATATATATATATATATATATATATATATATACTATTTCAAGGTTCAATCTCCACTTTTTTAATAATCCATTTAATGTCCCTTTATGCTGCCGTGGCTAAACGGACGACGCTAAAATCCTCAGTTATTCCGATCAAGGTGATAATTACGGCTACCCTCTCAGTTAGTTGTTTCTGACTACTTCCAATTGCATTGCCCGCTCCATCTCTAAGGAAAAGTAAAAGGAATTATCCAGATGTGTGGATCAATGAATCAATTTTTCATTTTATTTTTATAATCATTTATAGAAATTTACAACTGTATTAGTAAATACATCAAGAAAATTAGCTAACAGAAATACATGAAAAGAAAAAGCGCATTTGCACCACTCCACTGGGTAATCTAAACTAGAAGGTCTCGAGGCCTTCTTTTCAGATGCCTCGGAGGATTGTCAGGAATGGAAGAGGAAGCAAGGATTGAAACTAATTGGTTAGAGTAGGACTTGAGTTTTTCATGGAACGATTGATACCTGGTTCGGGCCAAATCAGCAACATATGGGATATTAAGGTCTTCATGTATGAGTTTATTCGAAACAAAGTCAGGTGCTTTAAGGATTGTTCAAAGGATTTTGGATTGTAAGGGTTAAATACGGGAAGAATTTGATGCTTTAGTAGAGCCCCAAAGCTCACCTCCGTACGTCCATATAGACCTTATGATGGTGATATAGATGAGCCTTTTGTTAATAAGTGGAAGGTTAGAGTGTCTGTCCAGTAAGGGTTGAAGTAAGCCAAAGTGACAGGCAGTTTCTAGTCCTTTCAGTCTTGTGTGCGGATCAATGAATAAATAAAATTAGTAAATAGAATATTCGGGTCACCTATGGTCTAGTGGCTAGTATAACAGCCTTTTATGCTAAACCTGACAGGTGACCCTGGGATTATTTATAGTCCGAGAGCCAGCAATAAAAAATTCAACCCACTTAAACATTTTTTTTTATGCACAGCATCCATCATGTTCAAGCAAAACATACACGTCTGCCAACTGAAAAGGGGTGGATTACAAAATGGCGGAGGTTCAAAAAGAGACCAAAAAGGCTTTGTTCATCCTATGAGGATAATTGTTATAACAATTAATATAGAAAATTTAATCACCTTTAATTTGAGTTGTAAAACACGTCTGTATGCTAATAGTTATATAGATATGGTTCTTACAAAAAAACGGAAACCCAGAAAATTATTATTTCTTATTAATTTACTTGATATCATGGAAACGGCTGTTCCTAAAATATAATGGTTTTAAAGTACTTTACGAGGCATAATATTAGCTTTAATTTGGGAAGTAATATAAATAATGTCAGTGCAATGGGGATATGGTTCAGAATTTCTGTCCGAAAAAACGCGCCTGCCGCGGCTTCCCTCTCACTTGTGAATGGTAGATATTGTTAGTTTTTTTTTTTTATTGATTGTAGTTCTATGCTACAAAAAAATATAATTAAAATAAAGAGAAGATAAATATTTTCAATTAACAAGAAATTGTAATTGGTATTAGTATTGTATAATCAATGTATTTTATTATCATTATTATTAATGCAACTATTAATGTAGACTACTTTTACTTAGTAAGGTTAATCTGTTTGTTTTATTTGTTTTTTCTATTTTTTTTTTATTACTATTATATTTTTTATTTTTGTAAGTAGTAATTTCCATTTGAGGAAATTTTTTATTATCTTTCTTTTATTGATTCTATGTAACAATTTATGATTGAATTTAACTCCTTTGTATGGCAGATTTCAAAACGAATAAAGTGTTTCTAACTGTTTTAAGGTTATGACAATTAAATTATGTTTATAAGTGTTTCGAGAATATATTGTTTATATTCATACGCAGGAGTGAAAACAAGGAGTATAAAAAATTAATCAAAAAGAATTATTATATGAATAGGTAAGCCTTTAAAATCATAAACTTCAGATAAAAAAACGATAAATTTATTATAATATATTCAATTAGAAGTTAGGTAAATATTAAACATTTTCAATGACGTTTGGAATTAGCCTGAGAGTCGATGTTTAAATAAACAGTAAATAGGTAATATAAAAACAATACTTTAGCCTGGCTAAATAAAAAGGGAAAATTTACATCTTCAGATAATAAATAATTATCTTTTCCAGCTTCGAATTCGAAATTAATTAAATAAATTGAAAAAATTGGCGCGGGCATCACACTCCTTTCACATCCTCTCCGTTGTTAAAATCAATATAAGAATTTTCAAACACAGTTAGGGATGAAAATGAGTGAAATTAATAAAGAATTAATTTAGTTGCATTTCAATTAAATCGTCCAAAGCGGAGCGGAGGGGGATTGTGTGAGGACATTGACATTGGGACAATATTACAAAATACCCAGGAGTCGGCCACCAAACTGATGAATTATCTAAAAGAAACATCAATTTTTTACAAAATGTAAAAAATAAAAAAGTTTATGTTTTTGATTTTTAATATTTTTATATGTCTTTTTATTTTATTTTTTTTCTTAGATGTAATTATCTAGACTTGGTTAGTATTTAACTTAACTGATTGTACTTGTATTATTAGTTTAGGGTTAAAATAACCCTAGTTGTTGAAAAGTCTTTATGTTACAAAATAAATGAATAAATTGCATTTCTATGGAAACAATTGTGTTTTATTAAAAATCAATTATATAATTATCTAATACAATCAGTTAGGTTTAACGGCTTTTCATCACTCTGTATTAACCTTCACAAGCTTTTGTATAAGAGAATATTTTTTCTAAAACCTTCAGCTTTCCAATGGTACGTTATACATCTATATTACTATTTTTGTGTTCAAAAACACAAAACTTGCTTAAAAAATATTTTTGCAGTTTTCTCCTTTTGTTTAATGTCGAATTCGTTCAACTTATATATTTACATAAATATTAACTAGTTTTTTATCAATGATAACAAGATGAAATAGTCATTTTTATAGATAGACAAAATTAAAGGTACTTTAAATGAACAAAATTTAAAATATTGGCATTTAAACACTGTCAGACTGTTTAAATCTGAATGGAACCTGCATGATATTAAAGCCCATTAAATTTTACATCAATATGGCGAGTTTAAACAAAATGTTTTGAGACATATTTAAGAAAATCGTAAAAAGGTGCTAAATGCATAGTATAAAGTGCCACTTCTTTTAAGCTGATTTTGATGAAAAAGTTGTCTTAATTATGAAATTTCAGTTTCATAGTAGTTTTCGTTTTTGCGCTGGACTTACCACACACACTTTGGAGGACTACGTCATTTAGGCTCAGGAGACCCTAAAACGTCTATTTCCGTTGAAAACTGGAATTAGAAAATTTTCACGATCGAAACACTCTCTCTTACTATATATTTCATGTATAGGTAAGAGAAAGTAATAAAACCTATTTTTTCAAAACACTTTAAACAAAATGTTTTGAGACATATTTAAGAAAATCGTAAAAAGGTGCTAAATGCATAGTATAAAGTGCCACTTCTTTTAAGCTGATTTTGATGAAAAAGTTGTCTTAATTATGAAATTTCAGTTTCATAGTAGTTTTCGTTTTGCGCTGGACTTACACACACACTTTGGAGACTAGTCATTTAGGCTCAGGAGACCTTTAAAACGTCTATTTCCGTTTGAAAACTGGAATTAAAATTTTCACGATCGAAACACTCTCTCTTACTAATATTTCATGTATAGGTAAGAGAAAGTAATAAAACCTATTTTTTCAAAACACTCTTTATAATATAATTTATGTTATTGGAAGAGAAATATACCTTACAAAACACTTAACATTAATTTTAGACATTATTTAGAATGTAATCTAAATGCATAGTATAAAGTGCCACTTCTTTTAAGCTGATTTTGATGAAAAAGTTGTCTTAATTATGAAATTTCAGTTTCATAGTAGTTTTCGTTTTGCGCTGGACTTACCACACACACTTTGGAGGACTACGTCATTTAGGCTCAGGAGACCTAAAACGTCTATTTCCGTTGAAAATGGAATTAGAAAATTTTCACGATCGAAACACTCTCTCTTACTATATATTTCATGTATAGGTAAGAGAAAGTAATAAAACCTATTTTTTCAAAACACTGCTTATATGAATATAAATTTTATGTATTATTGGAAGTAGTAAATATAGCCTCTAGCCACTCCTCACTTACATATTTATTTTATTCTTTCATAATTGTTATCATTATATTATCAATAAAAGGAATAATTGTATTGAATAATAGAGGCAGAGAATCTTTTTTTTTTGTAGTTTATTTTTAACCATTTAATCGATCTTTCCGGATTTTTGCTTCTACAGGATTTTTTACAACTAAAAAAAAAAAAAAAAAAAAACTGCAAATTATTACAGAATGGTTTATTATTTATAAATAACTTTATTAGGTTTAACTGTTTATTGACAATTAACTAATATGAAAAGCAATAAGTAATTCAAATGGCATATCCCCACTGCTAATTTTAAAACGCTATCTTTGCTAGTTCTGAACAAATGAATCTTTTTTTTTTTCATTTTGTAGGAAATTTAATTTACTAACGCCAGACTCTTTAGTATATATTTATTTACTAATTCGTTACTGTGTATATTGAAATGTAAGCCCTTAAATTTTGATTTAAGAAACTCTTGGGGGAAAAAACGGCGTACGGGGGACTGCGGACAATCCGATTTTTGAGAGAGTAATTTGTTTTTTGGTCGATTTCATTATGAAAATAATAAACCAAAAATGCACATCTGAACATTTCTGAGGCAGTAGTTAAAAAACTTTATGAGATTATAATGCATGATAGATGAGTCCTTAAAATAGTAAACCTCTATATTAAAGAGCGATAAATGTTTTATATTATGTGCAATTAAATGTATGTTAATGACAACACTTTTTTAGAAGATTGAAAATTGCCTCAGAAATGGTTTCTCAAATGTAAATAAGCATAGAATACATTTAACGGGCTCAGGGAAAAGATAAAATTGTATATATCTTAAAATAATAAATTGAAGTAAAAATAACGAAATTTTTATCTGTTCTCCTTTATTGTAAAACAAACAAGAAACGAAGTGAACAATTGCAAAAACAAATTATGCATCAGTTCGGGCGAGTTCGAATTTGTGTTTCTTTCTTTCGATTGCATTAAATATTGGCGTAGGAAGCCGATGTTTAATTAAATACAGCTGATATTAGTACATAATTAAATAATAATAAAAAAGGTAATAATTGCAGTTGTAAATATGCATTAGTACAGAGAAGGTAGATAGAGGGCGGTGGCTGACACAGAGAGAGGAACGGGTGACCTTGGGGCGGCCGTGACCTTGGCAACAGCTGATCGTGACGTAACACCACGTGCCTCCTCCATATCTATATATATCTATATCTATCTCTCTCTGTTAGCTTTCATTCGATAAACAGATATTATTATATTCCAAGGAAAAAGTGCGTTAGCCATTAAAAATCAATCAATCAATACGTTACATCCTCTCTCGATTCTATCGGTCTCATAAATTATCGGTTGTCCTAAACATCCATAGATCCTATCCCACATAGACACTTGTATCCAAATATATAGTATGGGTAGTACTCGACTGTTGATTAAATTTTTCTAAGGTTCTCGATCGTTCAGTCAATAAATGAGAAGATTATTTCCAAAATGTCCATTCTAGGAAAATTTACAAGGAGCGTAAATGTCTCTAATTATTATGTTATCAAACCAACTTATTTGATTCTTTATTTATTAAAATCTAGAATTGTTTTTACATTTACTTACCTATATATGAAATATATAGTAAGGGAAAGTATTGTGATCGCGAAAATTTTCGAATTCAAGTTTTCAACGGAAAAAACACGTTTTAGGGTCTCCAGAGTCCAAAAAACCAAGTCCCACAAAAAGGTCCGTATGTCTGTATGTGGCAAGTCAAGCACTAAAACGATAAGTAGTATAAAACTGAAATTTTATATTTTAAGTGTGTCTAAGCCTGAGATGTTACTGCAACTTTTTCAACAAAGTCGCCCAAGGAGAAGAGGCACTTTATATAATGCATTTTGCAGCTTTTTACGATTTTCCCAAAAACGGCTCTTACTATTTTGATTGAACTCGCCAGTTCAATGTAAAATTTGTTGGGCTTTAATATCATGTAGGGTTCATTCTGATTGAACCAATCTGACAGGGCTTAAATGCCGATATTTTAAATTTTCCTCCTCTAAAATAACTTTAATTTTGTAGATTTTATAAAATTTACCATATCATGTGATAAACATTGCTAAAAAATAGCTAAATATGCAAGTTAAACGGATTTTATAACCAACTAAAGGAGAAAAGAGCCAAAATATTTTGTTACGCAATTTTAGTGTTTTGAACATAAGAACAGTAATATAGATGTATATTATACCGTTTGAAAGCTAACGATTTTAGAAAAGGAATTAGCTTATACACGAAATTTTAAAATTTAACGGAGAGTGATGAAAAGCCGATAAAACTAACTGTTGTGGATGATAATATAATATATTATTTAATAAAGCATGTGTTTCTGTTGCAATTTAATGTAATTAATTCTTTAAAATTTATTTTTATCTCTTAAGAACAATTTAAAATGATTTCAAGTGAATGTCATGAAACAAGTGAAAGTCATGTAGCAACACTTTATAGCAAGCACTTTATAGCATGTGTTGCGAGCACCAGATTTTTTTACTATCTTAATAAAACTATATTAAGTTATGGAATGAAATGTTTTAGCATGATTTGGATCGAAACTTTACACATTTAGTAAAGAACTGAATTTTTAAATTGTGTTTTTAATAGACTTGTTAGTTCATTAGATAACATTTCAATAGAAGATTTAGTAAAAACTAAACGATTAGAATACAAATATATCAAAATATCAATTTCGTAAAAAATGCCCTTTAGTACTTTTTTGATATTAACGTCTCAATTATACAGCTAGGTTCATACGACGTTTCCAGAATCCAACGTTCTCATAATCATGCCCTAAAAGTAAAAAATACAAAAACAAATAGAATATTAAAATTTGTATAGAATAATTACTACATGACATTACGGTTAGAAACAAAGAAAGCTGAATAAACGTAAGCATACAGTGAACGCATTGTGATTGGATATTGAGAACTCGAGTAGATATCATATTTTTACTTTCACTTACCCATTTATAAAATAAAAAGTAAGAGAAAGTATAACGTTCGTGAAAATTTACGAAGTTCTAGTATTCAATGGAAATAAAAATTTTAGTGTTCTCTGAATTTAAATAACCAAGTCCCGAAAAAACTCTGTGTGTGTGTCCGTGAATGTGCGGTTAAGTCCAGCGCGAAAACGAAAAGTCGTACAAAACTAAAATTTCATATTTAAGAAAACTATACGTCCGAGATGTCACAGAAACTTTCAGAATCAGCTGAATTATAACATGCATTTTCGAAAATTTAATATAAAATACTATTTTGTAACAGCAACCGTTTCTATGTGCCTCGCCATAAGTTAAAAGCATGTCTGTGCTGCGAAATTGAATAAATTTATGGTGTCTTTCGTGACAATAATAATAGAACTGTGTCACAGTATTCACTCATACTTAAACACACAGAACTAGACAAACAGATGAACAACTAAACATTTTTACAGTCAGTTTTAATGTAGTAAATTAATAATAAATCTTTAACCTTTGAGTTTGAGATATATGTTCATATGAATTTTTTTTTTTTTTTTTTGGTGAACACATACCTAAAATAGTGCCATGGAATTACGAAACCCCTGTTTATATATGTATGTATATATGTAGTGTAGGAGAGGATGGGGAAGACGAAGGTCAATATTGCAATGGCTGCATTCCTCTACACGGCGAGAGCTCAGCCTATGCTGCCTTACTTTATCGATTCGATGCTTTCAATGCGGATATGGCATGGTTCTTTGTAGGGGGGAAATAAGTGGGGACCTGGACCTAAAAGTTAATGTTATCTATATAAATAATATAATAGGGATAGGAAAATTAATATAAATAGGGAATTTTAAACTATTTAATCGACATTTAGGGGATCAAATAAAATTTGGAATTGGCTCTTCTGGTACGTTGATTTCGAAATAAAACGTTACCATGTTAACCATCTGAGCCGTGCATATAATTATTTTCATAAGAAATTTCCTCATGACATTTCGTTTTTGAACTTGACTTACACAAACACACACACCTTTTTGCAGAACTTAGACATTTGGACTTTAGGGTCGGTATAAGGAAGGGGTCATATGATTTTATAAACAAATTAATTAATTTAAAAAGGAAGACTTTTAAAAAAATACAGCATTTTTATTTTATTTTAATTGTCAAAATAAATTAAATGAAAAAATCTTAGAAAAATGTTTTACTTTTGAAATGGTAAAATTAAAAAAAAAAAAAAAATTAATTTAACTTTCTTCTTTGTTTAGTTATTCTGTTCATGTCAGTTTTTTCCTACTGGACTTCATCGTTCGATGCTACAGTGGGAGTCCTATATTTTATCTATCGAGCTGTAATTAGGTAGGGATCTTTAATGAGTACCTTACATCGCACAGGTTTGGGATCACCATTTTTGCGCCTCCTCCGAGTCATAACCAAGGATTACAACTTTGCGCCTGAGATGTTACAGAAACTTTTTCATCAAAATCAGGTAACCAGAAGAGCCATTTTATACCACGCATTTGGTACCTTTTAACGATTTTCTCATAAATGGCTCAAACGGTTTTGATGTTTTGATTAAATGGCTCAACTCGCTATATCAATTGTAAAACTTGATGGGCTTTAATATCATATAGGTTTTTGACTAAAATAGTCTGACAGGGATTATGCTGAGTTTTTTTTTTTTTTCCCTTAGGTACTTCAATTTTGTAGGTTCCAATAAATTAATTGATAAAAAACAGCTAGATATATGAGTTCGAACCTAGATAAATTCGATATTTAACTAAAAGAGAAAAGAGTAAAAATATTTTTGTATGTAATATTTAGTTTTAAGGACAAAATAATTATAATATATATTCGGAAAGCTAAAGATTTTAGAAAAAATATTATCTATCTGATACACAAAGTTCTAAAAGCTAATGGAGATAGATTAAAATGTAACAAAATTAACTGATTGTTGTCGATAATAATATAATATTTTATCTTATAAAACACCATTTCTAACAGTATTCGAAAATTGAGACGTTTATTTCCAAAAGGTACTATATCCATTCTAGGAAATTTTACAGGAGGCGCGAAAATCACTAATTATTATATTATTAAATTAGCTAATTTGATTCTTTTCGCATTAAAATCCAGAATTGTTTTTTTAGTATATTAATAACATCATATTAAAGATATGAAATGAGATGTTTTGCTATAATTTGGAAGGAAATTAAATGTGTAATTATTTCCTTTAGAAAATAATTATATTTCTAAATTACGTTTATAAAGGGCTTGGGTGTTCATTACATAAAATCAAATAGGAGATTTAGATATAACTAATTGATGAGAATACAAATGTGTAAGAAAATCAATTTTGTAAAAAATGTCCTTTAGTACTTTTTGGAAATCAACGTCTCAATTCTCAAATTGATTTTAACGACGGTGGTAAGTGAAAGTCGTGTGTTATTCGCACTAGATTTTTTTTAACATGCTATCAATTTACCTTCCCCTCCTCCTTTACGAAAAACTATCCTACGCCCTTGGGTAAGTTAGTGTTTAAATTATTTTGAGATTTATAAAACAATGCAGATCTCTGACCCAATTCTCGGCATATTTATAGGCGAGGTCAAACGCAGCAGTAAAAATATTGACCTTCGTCAATGTCATTTTTAATTTTTTTTTTTTTTATTGATTTTTATGCAAGATGTTTATAAAACAAAAACAATTATATATAACAGACCAGTTTTATTTTAACTTGATATTACGGTTTTAAATATATAATATAATATTTTAGTAGTGGTACCCGGCTTATTTTATTGATTTATTTCGTGTAATGTTGATCTGTTTTACATTGTAATATTTTAATATTAATTTTATACCTATATAAGCTATCTACACTCTAATAGAAAAATATTGTGCGCGCAACACTCGACTTTCACTAACCACCGTTGGTATTTATTTATTTGAATAGTCGACAAACGGATTTTTTTTTTTTATTCGTTATTCGGATTCTAAGTATCTTGAAACGTAAGCCCTAAAATTTTAATGAGGAGGGGAGTAATTAATTTTGTTTGTTTGTCCGTTACAAAGGTCCATTCTTGAAAATAATAAACTAAAAGCATTTATACAAGAATTCGTTACTATTTCCCTTTCGTTTCGTTTAAAGTTTCGGTTTTCGTTCAAATGAAATTTCCTGATTCCAGAAAACCTTACATTTTTTCTCTATCATCAATACTAAACGAGTTATCAGGGAATCGCATCTGTTATAAGTTGTGGCTTGACCATATAAGTTTTTTTTACCCCTCTTTGTTAATCGCGTTGTCTTGATCTCGATAATCTTTTCGATTTTCTCTACTTTCAATAATAACAGATTTTTTTGTGGAATTATATCTATAATTATAATTTGTTAAATATACAGATCAACTATTTTTTATAGGACTTTATTGATTAAAAAATTCAGGACATATTTTTCTCTATCTTCAAAACTAACTGAGTTATAGGTGTATTTATAGGTAAAATTTTATTTTTTTTATTTTGTCTTTTTTATAATTATTCTCATTTTTTTTGTTGGTTAAAAACACTAATACATTTTTTCTTCCTTTTTTTTTTTTTGTTTATCGCGCTTTACTGATTCTAAAACTCTATTATTATTTGTCTCTGTCTTCAACAATAACTGAGTTACGGGCGTATATTTAGGTAAGATTAATATTTTTTTTTTTTTTATCGCGCTTTACTGATTCTAAAACTCTATTATTATTTGTCTCTGTCTTCAACAATAACTGAGTTACGGGCGTATATATAGGTAAGATTAATATATATTTTTTTTTTTATCGCGCTTTACTGATTCTAAAACTCTATTATTATTTGTCTCTGTCTTCAACAATAACTGAGTTACGGGCGTATATTTAGGTAAGATTTCATTTTTTTGTTTATCGCACTTTACTGGTTCTAAAACTCTATATATATTTTTCTTCATCTTCAAAAATAACTTAGTTATCGCCCTAAAATAGGTAAAATTTTAATTTTGTTTTTTGTTTTATAGTTATTCGCGGTTTTTGGGTTAAAAACACTAATATTTTTTTTTTTAAATAACTGAATTTATGAATAAAATCACTTTTGATTGGTCGCCATTTTGAAAATAACCAGCTGATATCAACGCCTAGGTGTTAGGATCTTCCTTGCATGCCCTATTATTTTTGAGGTGAATTTGAAAAAAAATGGTCCAGATGTTTTGGAGAAATACCGCGGACGGCGCACCAATTTAGGTGGACAAAAGTCAAGTCAAAAGTTTGGAATTTTCCAGTACTTCACCTTTTTATTATTAGTTGGCAAGATCCGTAATACTAATATTTTTCGCCATTACGTGCTTACAAATAAATAGTAAATGAATGAATCACTCCTGTTCACACAAGTGCCCAATAACCGGCAACGGGGTTATCTTTATTCGATGGTCATTTATTTAGAGCAAAGTATTTTTGCTTTTATTTAATAATGGACATTGCTTAGACAGATAAGACATTATATTTCGAAACTCGTTATTGAATATACATTGCAATCTCACCTGTTCAGTTAATTTAGCAATTTGTAAATGTATGCCCCTATTCAATAACTAAAAACTATATAACCCCCAAGTTACCCTAAGGATTTGTTTCATCAATCCTTCTAGTCTTTAGATATTACAAAGAATGTTTGCGATTTTTTGCGTTTTGGGTGATACATAATTTTTTTCAGACACTACACTCCGAAAAGTTTTACAATCTATAATTTCAAGAATTTCCTAAATGATATAAAATACATCTATTAGCAGGTTTTAGCAACTCCGAGCCATAATTAGATTTTTTGCATTATTTTTCTCGTATTCCTACACTTCAAACGTAAAATATTTAGGGAAGTTTTAGATTTTAGCAAATAAATTTGATATTTGCCAATCGTGTCAAAAAATAAATTAGTTTTTATAATGTTTTCATATATTTTTAAAAATATTTTTTCCGTAATCTGGTACCCCAAAGATTATATATAGATATAGACAAGTTTCAGAATTTTGTCCACCTAAATCGGTCATATTGTCCTCTGCGCGGCGGTCAAACAGATTTTTGTATACGTTATTCCGGTTCTATGCATCTTAAAACGTAAGCCCTAAAATTTTGAGGGGTCCAATTTTTTTGTTTTGTTTTCTCGATCGATTAAAAACTTTCATTATTAAAAATAATAAACCAAAAAAGAATAGTTGAAATTGATGGAGAAATAGCGGAGATACATTTTGAACTAAGCAATGGTGATTGAATAAAAATTGTCAGTATCGCTAGTTCGTCTTTCTAAAGCCTTTTTATTAATTTATGGATATAAATACAATTTAATTGCCTCACAGTTATATAAAATTGTAATACCGTAATATAATTATTCGGAAATAATAAACTATTTACATGAGAAGACTGTGGATACGTTTTCTGTTTTCGCTTGTTTACAGAAATAAATTTTTATTACACGCTTTCTTAAATAGAATATACTTTAATCCCCCGAGTGGGTTTAGTTAATTCCCTCACAGCCTTACAAAACGATTAGAAACTTATAACTCTTATCTCTTTTTATATATTTTATATCAATCGAGGCGCTGACGTTGCTTTTCAAGAGGTCATTTTTTAAGAAATTGGTATTTTGACTTGTATCTATTCAATTCGATTTTCATCTAAAGAATACGATTATACATTTAATTTCGTTCTAAATCGTACAAAAAATTGTCTTCTCCAACATCAAAATCAAAATCTGGTGCTCGCAACACACGACTTTCACTTACATGCGTTCTTAAAATCGATTTAAGAATTTTTTAAATGAATTCAAAGCTAAAAATAATTTGTTAAAGATTTAATTTCAATAGAAACATTTTATTAAACAATTTATTATATTATTATCTACGACAATCAGTTAGTTTTATGGGCTAATCAGCTGATGCGCTCGATGATAACAGTCATACGTTACATCGTCTCTCAGATTTTTGCTTTTTTCAGTAGGAATTCGCTTGAATTCAGTCTGGAGAACATCACTAGACCTCAGGAATACTACGGCAGTGAATATTGGAGAAATTTCGGTAAGCAAAGTTATAATTTACTTTGTACAATCACGAAAAAGTGAAAGGAGGGTCACTGATCAGCTGATTGCCGCTAGCTCGGCAAGCTCGGGCTTGCTTTTCGTTAACTTATCTTTCTTTTATCTTTAATTCTTATCTCATTATTTATTTATTATTATTATTTTCTTAATCAATGAGATATTTCCATCAAGTCATGTCCTCAAAGTCTGCAAGTAAAAGATCTAGATCTGCAGGTTCTAACTCGTCTCCTACAAAACAGAGACCCCGCCGTGAACAAAATAAAAAAATAATTCCACCAGCGACAGCGTCAGCTACCTCATTAGGATCTGAACCACAGCCCAGCACATCATCACAAGGAATAACTGATGAATCCCCGTTTTTTACACCGAATCCATTTGAGATCCTCCAAAATGAAAAAGAAACCATGGAATCTTCTCCTATACCCAGGGAACCACTACCTCCACCAATATTTGTTAAAAATATTAAAAATTTTAAACTGATGTGTGCGCATTTAAACAAAGTAACTGATCCTAATAGTTATTATTGTATAAGTAGAACCAATGATACTAAAATATCTCCGACTACTGCTGAAACCTACAGAAAGATTGTAAAATATCTGACTGAGACCAAAGCTGACTTTCATACTTATCAGCTGCGCCAGGAGAGAGCATTAAGGGTCGTAATCAGAAACCTACATTCCTCAACACCCGTTGAAGCTATCAAAGAAGAACTGACAGAATTAGGATTCCAAGTGAGGCAAGTCACCAACGTTCTAAAAGATAAAAGTCCACTGCCTATATTTTTCGTGGACTTGGAACCATCAGCAGGAGTCGAAAATATCTATGACCTCAGTAGACTGTACTATACCCGTGTAAAAGTTGAAAAACCGTACACAAAGAGGGAAATAGTTCAGTGTCATAACTGTCAAGCATATGGTCATACCAAAAGTTATTGCCATCACGTACCGCGCTGTGTGAAATGCGGTGAACAGCATAAATCAGAAGAATGTACAAGAACAAGATCAACACCCGCTGTATGTGCCCTGTGCCTCAAGGACCACCCGGCTAACTACAAGGGATGCGAAATCTACAAGAAACTCAGAACCAGATACCAAAAACCTCAGGATCCGAATGAAACAGCTAAACCAATCAGAAGCAGAAGAGAACCATCTAAACTTGTAAATTCTAATGTGTCATTTGCCCACTTGCTTGGAGGTGGAAGCCAGAGTCATGAAGTCGAGGCACTGCCGGAACAACATTTTCCTCAACATTCTCAATCTATTGTACAACAATCTATCCCTCAAAGTTTACCTAATCTTCAAAAAACTCCTCAACATCAAATTTCTTATATCCCTCCACCATCAAACGTCACAGATCTTACCAGTCTAATGACATCCTTCATCTCCGAAATCAAATCTCTTGTTATGCCGCTTATATCACTCCTTACAAATCTAGTATCCAATCTAATCCCTGCCTTGAAAAATCCTTAAATGAATTCACCTAACTCCTTATCCATTCTCCTTTGGAATGCGAATGGTGTTAGAAATCATACTGACGAACTGACAGCGTTGTTGAAAGACAAAACAATCGATGTTGCACTTATAACTGAAACAAGACTAACGACTAAACAGTACTTCAAAATACCGCAATACATGACATACCGTACTGACCACCCAGACGGCAAAGCCCATGCCGGTTCTGCTATCATTGTCCACCAATCCCTCTCTCATCATTTACTCCCACTTCCCACCTCTGATTTCCTACAAGCCACAGCCATAGTAATCAAGACTTTTTCCTTTCCGGTAACCCTCACATCTGCATACTGCCCTCCTAAACATTCCATTTCCAATTCCGAATTTGTATCCTTCCTGGATTCCTTAGGAAATCGTTTCATTCTGGGTGCAGACTTAAACGCCAAGCATCAGCAGTGGGGTTCCAGAACCACGAATTCTCGGGGACGAAATTTGCTGTCTGCACTCAACTCCCGAAATTTTAATATCCTGCCTCCTGACTCCCCTACCTACTGGCCAACCGATCCTAACCGCAATCCTGACATCCTCGACTTCTTTATCCACAGCGGGTTAGGCTCCCTCAACTTGTCTGTAACTCGCCTTGATGAACTATCCTCAGACCACAGTCCACTGATCCTAAAAGTATCTCTCACTCCAATTCCAAAACCCATTCCACCATCATTCATCCGAGGCCCTGTCAACTGGAACCTTTTCCGCCAAATCCTGACCGATAATATTGACCTCAGAGTAACCCTCAAAACCCCAGATGACCTAGATAATTCCGTCTATTCCTTTACCACCGCCATCCAACAAGCTGTCTGGACTGCCTCCTCTCCTAAACACCCCAATATAAATCCTCACCAAAATCATTTTCCACAACATATTATAGACCTCATCCATACCAAACGCCGAGCAAGATCATTATGGCAGCGCACCCGACACCCAACAGATCGCCGCTCCTATAACTTCTATTGTAGACAATTGAAGAGGGAGTTGGCGACCTTCCGTTCCCAGTCCTTTAATTCCTACCTCTCCTCTCTATCAGCTCGTGATAATTCCCTGTGGAATGTCACGAAAAAGATCCTAAAATACCATCAAGTTTCCCATCCTCTCCGACGTGGTGATGACTCCTGGGCTGCGTCTGATGAAGATAAAGCCGAGGAATTCGCCACACACCTCTCCAAAGTTTTCACTCCTCACCCGGAATCCCAAGCCAATCACACCGCAACAGTGCAAGACTTTCTTTTGTCGCCGATTCCACTTTCCCTACCTCCTAAAGCTATTAATCCCTCTGAGGTCAAATATCTTCTCCAAAAACTTACCCTCCGTAAATCTCCTGGACACGATCTCCTTACTCCCCAGATCCTCCGACAACTTCCGCAGAAAGCTATTATATTCCTTACTTATATTTACAACTGCATCCTACGCACCACCTATTTTCCTCTGTTATGGAAACATTCCACTATCATTCTTTTTCTAAAACCAGGCAAACCTTCCAACAACACTTCATCCTACAGGCCTATTAGTCTACTCCCCATCCTCTCAAAAATCTTCGAAAGGCTTCTTCTTAAACGTATCCTACCCATATTAGAATCTCAAAATCTTCCTTCCCATCAGTTTGGATTCCGTCCTCACCATTCCACAGTTCAACAGGGGCTCCGAGTTGTAGATCATATTTCCTCAGCTCTTGAATGCAAAGAGTATTGTTCTGGTGCGTTTCTGGACATTGCGCAAGCTTTTGACCGGGTATGGCACACTGGATTACTCTTCAAGCTGAAAACCCATTTACCCCAGTCTCTATACCTCATTCTCCGATCCTATCTCTCAAACCGTTCCTTCCGCGTTCGCTGTGGTGTAGAATTTTCTAACCTTTATCCCGTTGAGGCCGGTGTTCCTCAAGGCAGCGTCTTGGGACCCATCCTCTACATCCTTTACACTGCTGATATTCCTACACATCCTGATACCTTTCTGGCAACTTTTGCAGACGACACCGCCATCCTATCATCCAGTTCCAATCCTGAAACAGCATCCTTAAACCTGCAAAGACACCTTTCTCTTATCGAAGACTGGTGTAGTGCTTGGCGCATAAAGGTGAACGAAGCCAAATGCAAACACGTAACCTTCACTCTTCGACGAAACTCCTGTCCGCCAGTTTACTTCAATTCCATTCCGATTCCTCCTTCAGATACAGTCCGGTATCTTGGCTTACTGTTAGACAAAAGATTGACTTGGAACCCACATACAAGACTTAAAAGACAAGAACTCAACCGACGATTCGGACAGTTTATACCGACTACTCAACAGAAAATCTGAACTTACAGTTGACAACAAATTATTAATCTACAGGACAATACTGAAGCCCATCTGGACCTACGGACTTGAACTGTGGGGGACAGCTAAACGTACTAACATCAAACGCATTCAATCCTTTCAATCCAAAGTCCTCCGTACAATAGTAAATGCTCCTTATTATGTTTCCAACTATACCTTGCACCACGACCTTAATGTTCCTTTTATTTCAGACCTGATTCCATCCAAATTTTCCAAATTCCACCAGAATCTCATTCATCACCCTAATCCTCTAGCTCAATCCCTATCCAGCTCCACTCATCCTTACAACCCACCTAGAAGGTTGAAACGGCAGTGGCCTCGTGACCTCTTGTAACATGTATATTGGAGTTCTAGCATTGGCTAGATTCTCCACTCACGTGCTGTATGCTTGTGAATTGTATATAGGTATGAGTGACTATTGTATATATTTTTATTGATTTTATTTTGTATATATGTATATTTTATTATTATTATTATATAAATTTATTGTTTTGTATATATCGTGTGAATGTAGTATGAATGTTGTACGTTATCACTATTAAAAATGTCCTGAATTGGACAGATTGTAATATTGCTCGATAAATAAAAAAAAAAAAAAAAAAAAAAAAAAAGTTTTATGGGCTTTTCATCACCCTCCATTAACTTTTGTAATTCCGTGCAATTAATAATATTTTTTTCTAAAAACTTTAGCTTTTCGAGGATATATTATACATATGTATTACTCTTTTAATGTTCAAAAACACATATATTTTATGAAAAAAATTGTATTGTATTTTTACTGGCTCTTGCCAGTGACGTGGCTAAAATATAAAATCAGAATTATACCTGCATGAAATTGAAACACTAACACTCACTTTTTTTGCGAGACTTATTCATTTGGACTGAAAGACTCTCTAAAATCTATTTCCGTTGAAAACATTTTTGAGAAAATTGTAAGACAAAAAGTATTTATGATACATGTTATAAAGTGGCTCATCTGGTTAGATATTTATTTTTGTGAAAAATGCGTGTGTCACCCAAGGCATGTATGTGTCTTGAATAGGAAGTTTCGGTTCCGTATTTCATTTTTTTTTTTTCATATTGAATTTTTCTATATATCTATGTTCTTAGAGAGGATTTTCCTTAATTTGCTATTAGGAATTTTAAAGAACTTTGTCATGATGATAATTTCTGATGCTTATCCAATTTATTAATTATAAACAGGTTCAAATTTTTGTTCTTGTATGACTAACAAAACTAAAAATGTGAAATAAAATTAGGGTTTTTAAAAGTTTCTGCCACCTTACTGTAAATGTCGTCAGTTTCTTCACGGATTGAAAAACATTTGTTATTTCCGTCATTTAAGTAATCAGAAATTTTTGCAGTTTTGGATTCCTTATGGACCATTTCCTTTTTTGCCTCTTTGGAATGAGGAGCCTTTCACATTTTTTTCTTAAAATGCCATTTTTAAAAGATTGGAATCGTTCTACCTCTCGTAATAGTAAGCTGGATATACTGCACAAACATAGAAACCTTTTTGCGGGACATCATGAAGTGATAGAGTTCATCAAAATCTTTAAAAATGATGTCAATAGAACTCAAAAAATCGATTGTATAATTTGTTTCTTTAAGTTACTCGACTCCCTGAAAGACTTACGACACTACCACTTATACACTGACTATCTTGCGAGACTTGGTTATTTAGATTTCGAACCTTTAGTCATACTTTTTCGATCATTTAAGATAGAAATGCATTCTATTGGGTTGCGTTACACGAAATGTCCGTTTTCAAGGTAAAGGATTTTTATTCAAAGTATTTACCTTCTTTTTCTACACATTTTTCCCAACGTGACACCAACTTTTTCATCCCCGAACTGAAAAACTCTGAGCTTTGAAGTGAAACAAAATCTGGAAACGCACTTTTCACTTGATTATCATTTTTAAAAAGTTTTCCTTTGACGAAGTTGTCTAAATTCCTGAACAGGTGGTAATCTGTTGGAAACAAGTCGGAAGAATATGGTGGGTGCGGAAGAACTTCGTAGTCCAGTTCTTTCAATTTTTGCACGGTATGCTTTGAAACATTGGGTCTTGCTGCCGCGCAGTGAGATCATGAGGTACCCATGTATCGACCTTTTTTACTTTCCCAATACACTTTAAATGTCTGGAAATGGTAGATGCACTTGCATTTAGTTGTGCTGAGAGTCCTTTAACTGTTTGGTAGGGGTTTCCTTCTACTGTATGTTTGAGGACATCGTTGTCTATTACGGACGGAGGTCTTCCTCGGGGCAATTTTTCTAATTCGGTATCTCCAGCTGAAAACTTAGCAAACCAACGGCGAATGGTCCGTTCATTAACACTCCCTTCCCCAAACTCCTTGCAAATATTTCTAGCGGCCTCAGCTGCTGAATGGCCGAGTTTAAACTCGTATAAAAATATTACTCGAAAATCGCGTATTTCCATGTTCATATATGGAGGTATACTAAAAGTGGGTAATTGATTGGGAAGCTAATGTTTATAATACAAAGGTAGAGGATTAGTAACTGTTTACTTTAAATATGAAACCTTCGGAAGAAAACAACAGAGACCTGCAAAATCCTTTATGTATTTCAGAAACTATAAAAACGGACATTTCATGTGAAACAACCCAATAAGACCCGAGCAATATGCCTACGGTAATCTGTAATTCCACATCAATCTTATTGATAATTTCACTTGCTTATTTTGACTCAGATCTATAAATGAAATGAAATTTTTTTTAATTCTGGGATCAAGTCCCCTTAGAATAATGAACAATGAGCAAAATAAATCCTTATGGTCTGGTTACTTGAAAAAATTATAAAAAAAAAAAAAAAAAAAAAAAAAAAAATATATATATATATATATATATATATATATATATATATATATATATACACACACACATACATATAAAAGATCAAATATTCATTACATCTATAAATCTTTACAAATTTATACTATATATACCTTTATTTTACAATGGATCGGAAGATTAAGATACGAGTAGGTAGAAGAAGAGTTGATATTTGAAGAACGAAAGAGAGGTGGCTTTACGAATAGAGAGGGGCAGCGAATTCCAGAAGGATGAGGAACGAACGGGAAACGATTTGTGAAAGGATGCAGTTTTATCTGATGGGTTATATTGATATTGATTGATTGGGTTCTAGTATTTAACGAATGGATATCAGAGCGGAGGGTGAAGAGCTTAGTTATGTAGGAAGGTTTTCTATTTTTTAAAGTTTAGAATAGGTAAGAACCAAGGAAATATTGCCGTCGTACAGAAGGATAAAGCCATTTTATGTTAGTATAATAGCCTGAAATATGGTCACATCTACGGGCTCTGAAAATAAATCTAATGAAACAGTTCATAAGACGCCTTAATTTTTTTTCCAGTTCATCGGTTAGTCCCCGTAGCAGCCGTAGTCAAAGTTTGGGAAGATAACAGAGGAACAAGTAGCTGACGGGTTTTTAAAGGTAAGGATTCACGGAAACTTTAGAGCTGTTTGAGTATGGAAATGAATTTTCGGGTTATTCCAGGATAGGTTTGGGTTAAAGGTAACTCCAAGGTTTTTAACAGTATTTTGGAGCGGAATAGGAACTTTATTAAGAAAGAGCAACGGGACGTATACTTCCGTTTAAAACTCGAATTCCTATATCGCAGTACCTTCCCTGACTATATATATATATATATATGTATATATATTTCACACAGAAGTATCTGGGAAAAAAAAAAAAATGGCTGCAAATTGTTACATTGTTAGACAATGGTTTATTATTTCCAAATAACTACATTAAGGTATAATTGGTAATATAGCTGTTAATTATCTGAAATGAAAAGCAATAAATAATTCAAAGAAAAGTGGTATATCACCACTGTTAATTTAAAAACGCAATATCTGTGGTAGTTCTGAACCAATTTCAATTATTCTTTTTGAAATTTGTAGGAGTTATAATTCTCTTTGACATAGCTGTATTTATTGATTGATTAGGAAACATCCCAATTCGTGCTTTAAATATCTGGATTTTTCCCCAGTTTATCGTGCTTTACTGATTTTAAGATTCTCTACAATTTTTTCTCTATCTTCAAAAATACCTGAGCTCTGGGCGTATTCGTAGGTAAAACTTCAATATTTTTCTTTTCGTTTTCCTCTTTTTTATAATTATTCGCGTTTTTTTCGGTTAAAAAAAACCCTAATAAATTTTTCTCTATCTTCAAAAATAACTGAGCTATTGAATTAAAGCACTATGAATCGGCCGCCACTTTTAAAACTAATTAGCTGATATTAACGACTAGGTGTTAGGATCATCGCTGCATGATCTAGTATTTTTGTGGCGAATTTTCAAAAACAATTGGTCCAGTTGTTTCGGGTACATGCCGCGCAAGGTATTCGGCGGACAAACGGATTTTTGTTTATTCTTTATTCGGATTCTACGTACCTTGAAACGTATACCCTCAAATTTTTATGTGGCAAGGTAATTTTTTTCTTTTGTTTGGTCGATTACAGAGGTTCATTTTTGAAAATAAAAAACCAAAAGAGAAAGTTTATGAAATGATTTATCCTTATTTATTTATTTTCAGAAGGTAATCTTACAATATGCTATACTGTATGCAGAGAGAGGAGATAGCAATCGGACAGCAATCAGATAGCGCCCACTAGAGCCGGGCCTTGCTGTCCTTATTAGGCCCCAGGTAATTTTCGCAGGTAGGCTTGAGCAATCCCTTACTTATTGCGTGCCGACCTACGCAGATCCCGCTACCTTTTTCTTTTTGCCCGTCTCACCAAGGACGCTCCTCCACCTCCAATCCTCTCTGCTTTTCACGCAGATCGAATTCGTAATCTAGCATATCTCTCACAGTCGGTAGCTTGGAGAATCGATATCTCTACGTAATCACTATGAATCTAATTAACTTTGGAGATTCGTCATTCGTGATGTTTATCCCTCTCCGTTTTTGGTAGTCTTGAAGGACACTCATCATTTTAGGTAAAGCAATAGTTCCCAAATATAGATTCCATTTCGTTTACACATTTTAATAAAATCATCTATACAGACCTAAATACCTCACCAATTGCAGACGTGGCCCTAAATAAATACAGTTTCTTTCAATCCAAAAATATCAACACACTTAAACCCTCTTGTCCGTTAACTTTCATATTTATCTATTCCTGGTAAAACTCCGAAGCGGCTGAAAAGACGATGGCCTCGAGACCTGCTCACATAAATAAATCATTAAAGTGCTACTGATGAGCAGGTTCATCACAAGATTTAATATAGCCCACAATCAAATCGTAGTTGTTCACATTTACTTGTTATGTATATGTTTCTACATATACTACTTTTCGAGAATTTATTGTTCTCATATTCATGCCCTAAAATGTGAAACAAAATAGCGTCTTACATAGACCTGTTCAAATCTCGGCTGTGGTAGGATATTATTAATTCTGTTATTTTAGTCGGGAGGGAAGGGGGGGTATGGAGACCCTTCTGGTGCACATCCAGCCTCTATAAAGTGGTTACCAAAATTTGGGGAAGAAACCTCGAACTTGGCTTAATCACCTCCTTGCACACCACTGTTACTCCTAGATACAGTACGAATCTTTATATTTACTGAGCCCAAGACCCTTTTTTTTTTCTTTGTTACGAGAAGAATTCTTAGTAATGTTTAGAAAAAATAAGTTATATACTCAATGTAAATCTATACTTATATATCGGATTTTATTGTCGGATTCGCAGGTAGCTTTTTGGGAGGAGGTACTACTAGTTACAGTAGACAGTCAGTATATGTTGGAGTCCTGTGTTCTTTCGAAGTTAGTAGTATATTTTCGTGTAATATCCTGGCTTTCATTCAGATTATTTTTGCAAAATAAGATTCATATTATTATAGCGATATATTATTTTTGTAGCGGGATGTGTGTAAAAGAGACTGAATTAGAATCCCGTGAAACAAAATAAATTCAGAGGCTGCATCAAATAATCTGAAACCAGGAAAGTAGAAACATCTGGGCAAAGTGGAAGTGTTTGTTTGGGACAGAAAGTGACCGTGGCGCTGCTCGAAGCCAGTGACCAGATCAAGAACTAACTGCATCGACCCCTCCTCAGCTGCGACCTATCTCAACCTCCAACCAGGTCAGCAGGCCCGACTCCAGCCTCTTATGGTCACAGCTGACAGCCCGCCCTCTCTGTCTTCTAGTTTACAGTGGGTGCCAGATTCTTTCCAAATATACCTTAATGACTAGTTTGTACCTCAACATATATTGACTGCCTACTGTAACTAGTAGTACCACTCCTCCATCTCTCACTCTTCCAGTTCTGTGCCTCTACAAATCATAAAGGGTCTTGGGCTCAGTACATATAGAGATTCGTACTGGGTCTAGGCAAACGGCCGTGCAATGAGGTGATTAGCCGAGATAACACTAAGCCGCCAGGTTTCTTCCCCATATTTCGGCACCCACTTTATAGAAGCTGGGTGTGCACCAGGAGAGTCTCCACACCTTGGGGCCGCCCCACAGCTGAAATAACACAATAAGTAATATTATGCCACAGCCGGGATTCGAACCCAGGACCTAGAGGACAGTGAACTAGTGCTCTTTCACTAGGCCACGCCGCTCCCACGTAGTAGTACCAATCATTAAGACCCATAATTCTCTATGCTACTTACTTTGTCTCGAATAAACTGATCCATTCTTCTTTCTTTCTTTTTCTGGTGCTACAGACCGAAGTGGTCCTTGGTCTGCTTAAACATCTGATACTACAGGACTCTCTCTTCCACAAAACGGATGCCCGCCCGTAGCATGTCGTCTTCCACCTTCTCTCTCCATCGGTCTATTGGTCTGCTCTTTGCTCTAGCGGCCAAGATCTTTCCTATATATAATTTTGTTTACCACCCTGTCATGATTTATTCGTTTGATTTCATAGTCAAACCATTTCAGCCGGTTGATTCTGATGAAATTTGATAAGGACAGAGTTATTATTTCGTACACCTCCTTATTCTTCCTACTTCACCACGCTCCGTTCTCAAGCACTCCACCAAACATTCCTCGCAACACTCTCCACACAAATCTGTCAAGCCTGTCACAAGTGACCTTATTCGTTTTCCAGCATTCACCTCCATAACTCAGAACTGGCCTGAATCTTATCTTGGCGCGAGAATGAAACTGATCCATAAAAACATTAATGCTCCACATGTTATCGGTTTGGCCTGAACCAGGTACCATTCCTTCCATTAAAAACTCCATTCCCACTCTAATCCAATATTTTCAATCGTTGCTTCCTTTTTCGATTCCTTCAGGGTTATTAGAGATCAAAGAGGAATCTAGATTAGAAACTAGTGGGTTAGAGTGGGAATGGAATTTTACATGGAAGGATTCATACCTGGTTCGGGCTAAAACAGTTGCATAGGGAAAATCAAGGTCTAATGGCTATACCAAAGCCCCATAGCTCAATTCCGCAAGTCCAGATTGGTCTTATAATAGTCTTGTAGATGAACATTTTTTAGTTAAGAGGAAGGTTTGACCGTTTGTCTAGTAAGTGTGGAAGTAGTCTAAAACGGCGAACGGTTTCTTGTTTTAGTCTTTAGTGAGGGTTCCAAGTTAGATGTTTGTCAAGATGGAGTCCAAGATACCCGATCGGTTCAACAGGAACCAATTTCAGTGTTATTAAAGGATACTGTGGGACAGGAAGTCATAGGTTTACGACGGAGGGTAAAGGTTATTTGATGGGATTTGTTGGAATTTAAATTTATTCTCCAGTTCTGACACCATACTTCTGGATCTTTGATGTGGGCTTGAAGGGTATGTGAGGCAATAAATGGATCATTCTGAACTGATAACATGCAGGTGTCGTCAGCATAGGTAGAAAGGAAATTGTTAGGATGGGTTGGGATATCAGCTGTATAGACTGTGTAAAGAACGGCCTGCCTTGTGGAACACCAGAAAATTGAGTAAAAAGGGATGAGTAGGAACTATATGATTTATTTTGAAGGATCTGTTAGAGGTAAGATTGGATAATGAGGAAGTATACAGGAGGGAGGATTCTACGGAGTTTGCACAACACTCCTGGATGCCAGACTCGGTCAAAGGTGTTTTTAAATTTTATTTCTATTGTATTTATTATTATTATGTTTTTTTCCTATATAATTTTTTTCTTAAACTTCTTTAACATGTAAATGATTATGTTTATAAATAATTCAATTTATTTAATGTATTCAGACCAGATGTGCTAGCTTTATTTGTATGTTATTCTTCAGGGATTAAGTACCAGAATAAACTATTTTTTATATTCTAAACTAGAAAGGATAATATCGGTACAGTATCCTAGGTCCGCATTGAATAAGGAACCGTTGGGAAGAGGGAGGAGACGTAGCGAGGTAAGAGGTCTCCCATTGAGGAAGATTCGTCCTGGTGGGGCCATCAATGGTCCGATCCGGGTGAATGGGCCTGTCTGTCCATCCTAAGGCTCTCCAGGATATTGTGTAGGGGATAACCTATCCACAGGAGTCTGGCCCAGAAACCGATAGTTCTCGAAGAACAGGGCAAAAAATTTGGTATAATTATAGCTCCCTGTTAGGGAAGAACAATATATCATGAATATGTCTACATATAATTTAATGATTTTTCTGATGATTGGGAAATTCATTTTGCAGACGGACCGGCTAATTAACGAAGTGTAGAAGTTAAAGAAAGGGAAAAATAATCAACTAACAAAATTTATTTTTAATCATCTATCTATATATGCAGGGTGTATCGTAATTGCACTGCTCTATTGTAGATATGTGTTTACTAACACAAAATAAACAAAAAAGTTCATATTAACATATATCTCAAACTAATTTATTAAAAATTTATCAAATGTTAAAGTTTTATTATTTATTTACTACATTAAGTCTGACTATACAAATTTTAAAGTTTTTAATATTAAATAATAGGTTTTAATCACCAGATAAAGTAATGAACGATAAACAAATGCAGTAGTTGCTCATCTGTTTGTTTGGTTCTGTGTGTTTTAGTGTATCATCGCTGTTTTTATCACCATTTGTCTATTTCTGTATGGTTTAGTGTGAGTGAATGGCTATGACACTGTTAAATTCATGATTAACATGGGAGGCACCACAAATTTATTCACTTTTGAGGAGTGGCTGAGTGGGTTAGCGCGCGTAGCCCTAGCAACCAGAGATGACCAAAACTTGAAACCTAAAAAGTACGGGTTCGCACCTCGGTCCTTTTATCACGGCACTCGTATAGCCTTCAAAGACGAGATAGGGGTAAAAAAAATCACTTTGCTAGCAATAAAAGTATTTTTTTTTACAAACATTAAAAATCCTAGAGTCACCTGCCACTTATGAACCAGCGACCGTGAGCATAGGAGGCTTTTATGTTAACCACTACACCACAAGTGACCCGTTTATGGTTTGTTATTAGGTCAAATCATTCGCATTTCATCTTGATTTGCATGTGTCGTATATTCCATTCTTGACAATTTGACTAGATGTTTTCATCACCAAGTATTCCTCACGCTATTTACACATTTTATGCACAATAAATATATATTTTTTTTTATTTAAAAGAAATTTCCAACTGTATTACAATAAAATACATTAAGTAAATGTGCTAAAAGATCAAATGGGCGTGATACAGGCATGTGAAGAAACTACCCAGTGGTAGCACCTCAAAGTTTATTCTGCTAAGTAGGTCTCGAGGCCATCGTCTTTTCAGCCGCCTAGGAAGATGATCAGGAATAGGAGATGAGAGTTTGCGGACGAGTGGGTTGGAGTGGACGGGTAATTTGGAATAAAAGGAGGAATATCTAGTTCGGGCTAGATCTGCGACTAATGGGATATTTAGGACTTTATGAATTATTTTATTGGTGACAAAGTAAGGGGCGTTTAGGATCTTTCAGAGGATTATGGATTGTAATAAATATCTTCTTAATATTGTCGCTCGAAGATTAACGAAATTTCCAATTCTTTTCGTGTTTTTAAAGAATTTTCAATTCAGAATTAAATACGAAAGCTTTTAAAATTAAGAATTTTTACTTATTTCATACTAAAATTATCCTGAAAGAAGAATCTAAAACTGTCTATCCTGAGAGTATAGACGCCTTTTGTAGTTGCCATAGTTTAGCTTTCACTTCACCTTGAGCAGTTTTTTGGCGGCGGGTATCCTTAGCGAATGGAACTGACTAGGTTCAGGTCTAGCTCTAACGACAGCTTTCGGGGCCGAGCTCTGTGGAAACGATTTAGCACCACGCACCCCACGGTAGTAATAGTAGATGAGGGAAAAGATATATAGATAGCATAGAATAAAACATTAGATATTTTAAGAGAAATGAGAACACATTGAGAAAAAGTAATTCGAAATATCCATGGTTTATCTCTGGTGCTCGGAAAACACGACTTCCACGTACCTCGATAAAATCAATCAAAGGCCTTAGGTCTAATTAGAAAAAAAATGCTGCAAATTATAACGCAGCGTTTTATTATTTCCAAATAACTATATTAGGGCATAACTGTTAAGAGTTGCCAATCATTTAGATTTTTCTCTATCTTTAATAATAACCGAGTTTTGGTGGAATTACATCTATAATAATTTGACCTGAATATATAGATCAATTATTTTTTTATTTTATGTTTGTTGAGATTTACTGATTCTAAAAGTAAGTACATGTTTTTCTCTATCTTCAAAATAAACTGAGTTTTATTTATAAGTAAAATTTCAATGTTTTTCTTTTTTATAATTATTCGCGGTGTTTTGCTTAATATATATAGATATATATTAGTAATATTTAGTGAGATATTATTTTGTTTCTAAATGAACATTAGTAATAGTGATATAAGACCACATTCACAGAATATATACAGAAAACAATGAGATGAAGTCAAATTACATAAAATATAATATATACAAAAAAAAAACCTATACTTGAGATTAATAAAATAAGGAAATGAGAAATACATTAACATCATACACACAATCATAACTATATAAAATATTTATAATTTCCTAAAGGAACTCCAGACTGGGTCTTCCGCTCCACTTGTAGAGGGAAAAGCGGAGTCCAAGAGATCCCGGCGCCTCTCTCCCAGCTGCGTCACTGGTGTGAGCCAGTGGAGGCTTTCTTTTTTCACTTTTATAAAATTATTCGCGGTTTTCTGGTTAAAAAATATTAATACAATTTTTCTCTTTCTTCAAAAATAAATGAGCTATTGAATTAAATCACTTTTAATCGGCCGCCACTTTAAAAATAACCAGCTGATATCAACCTCTAGGTGTTGGAATCATTACTGCATGCCCTAGTATTTTTGTGAATTTCAAAAAAATTGTATTTGTTATTACATTATTTGTCTATAATAAAAGTACATAAATCTTAAATAATAATATTATTTAAGAATAATCTACTTTTGATATATTATATCAAATTCAAATGTCAAATGTTCATGAAACTAATTTAAAATGCACATACAATCTCTTTTGATTACTTTGCATACAATGCAAAACTCTCTTTAAAAATTCAAAAATATGTTTTTCTCTTTATTTAATTATTTCCTTTTGTTTCTTCAGCTTCCAAATAGTTTAGATATTTTCGTTTGCATTCAAAGAGTTTGCCATTTTTTTTTTTTTTTTTTTTTTTTTTTAAGATTTTTTCTTTATTTGAGCTGGCTTTGGTCCTCTTGGGCGAAGGCCAGAAGGATATATCAGCCATATTGGAGTCAGGACCGCCACTGATTTTTAAACAATTAATTCTATTCTTAGTACAAATATATATATATATATAGCAAACAAAAAATAGCATCTATTCTTTTTCAAGATCATACTAAGAATTAAAATACCTAGTGTTGAAAAAAACAAAAAATCTTAACTCATTTAAAACACTTGATTCAGACTGACAATAGTATTTAACCGCATATGGTTGTATTAATTTTTATAAATCAATTAGTATAACCGTTTTCACAGATATACGATATAACCAAAATTATAAACTTTAAAAAATGGGAACTTTACATTCAAAAATAAAATATTTTAAGTAAATTGCTAAACTAACTTATCCTAGTAGAACACTGAATAAACGGTACATTATATTATAAGTATATATGAATGAATGAATGAATAAAGCCTTTATTGCAAGGATAACATTTAAATTATATTATTTACTCTTTAGTTCTAATATAATTTTTAATATAATCTAATATAATTTCTAGTATAATCTAATAAAAAGTTCTCATATAATTGAAAAAAAAAATATAATGCTATGTGAAAAATAATAATAATGTATGTACTTGATAAATGAAAAAAAAAACAACTATATAATTAATGTTCCTTAGTTGTTTAAGATATTTACAATATGTTATCCCTACAGGCCTCTCGTTACGGAGGTGATGGTCTACCTTCCCCGGTGACTAAACCTATTGGGAAGTGCTAAGTATATATAACTATTCTTAATTAAAGAAAAATATATCTTTTTCGGTTGATTATATTTTTCTTATTTCGTATTAGCTCGCTTTTCATCAATGTTTGCATATAAAAATGCTTAATTGTTTCTAATTAACTAAATAAAAGGCACTTTTATAGAAAGAAATCTCGAAAAATTTGTATTCAAGACCAGTAAGGCTGTCTCAATCAAAATTGTGAATTCTAAGCCAAATTAATTAATTATAACTAATTGAAAAAAATGAGTGTAAGATCCCAGTCATATATTTGTCATAAATATAATATTTCAGTTGTCTATGATTTTTTTTTTCTTATTCCCATGATTTACCGTGTTGTGGACTTTTGTTTACTAGCTGGACTTAGCGCATCGTTACAGCTAGACTTTTGTGAGAAAATTGTAAAGAAGTTCAAGTCAGCTTCCGGTCAGCCGCATTTAGTGAAAAAGTTGCTGTAACATCTCCGGCGTATAGTTGTCTTAAATATGTAATTTCAGTTTTGTATGTATTTTCGTTTTTGCACTAGACTTGGCACATACGGAAACACACACATAAAGACCTTTTTTAGGGACTTCGTTGTTTGGACTCAGGGTACCCTAAAACGTGTATTTCAGCTGAAATCAGGAATTCAAAAATGTTCATGATCGCAATACTTTCACTTATATATTTCATGTATAGTAAGTGAAAGTAAAAACTGTGACAATGCTATGTATCGAGAATACTGGGAGGAATAGAAATAATTAAAAATCATTTCAAATAGGACAGTTTCCGGGCTATGGGTAAAAACGTTTCTTAGAAGGGCTATACAAAAAATATAATACCCTGTATGCCACCGAAACATAGTAACACGGTTTTATTCGCTACATTTCTTGTTGTAAGGCTTAGGGAACACTAAGAACTACTTATATGCATTTTAATTAGCAGTGTCTCCCTACCTCAAGGTCGCTCCACGGCTAAAAAAAACGCAGAACATAAGACTTCCTCTAATATGCTTACGAATTAATCTAGTTGGCGTAATTAGTACTGTTCCTTCAGTTAATTGAGTTTAAATAGACTAATTAAAATCAATTTTAAGTAGTTTTTTCAAAAGGTATTTTCATGATTGTATTCATACCTCACATTTCTCTGAATTTATTCAATTATAAACGACAAACCAACCAATGAGAACATCTCTTCTTGTAATTACTAAATAAGATAAGTTTTAAATGTATTGAGTTCATTATAATAATTATGTTTTTAAATAAATCATTGAATTTCGTGTTCATATCAATCAGCAAATTGGATAACAGAATGCCCTTCGGGAAATATTCTATTTTAACTTTCTTTGTGCCCAATTATTTTAAACAGTTTCAGTTATTATCTTCAATAATTTTCCATTTTTTAAACCTTCTTCTTAAATGGACCAACCATAACTGGAGATCTACGACAGCCGGCAGACTGTGGCGAGAGGAAGGGGGAGGGGGATTGGATACAGAGTTCCCTCAATGGAACTTCCTCATGGGGGAGGTTACTAACCTCTTGATCTTCTTATGAAGGGACCATCTTCATGAATGGGTCTTCTAGCGCTAGTCTACTCAGGGGGGATCTACATCCAGTATACAGCGAGTATTGGTCGTCGCTGATACGCACACGATTTTCTAGAGTTAGGAATATTAGTGGGGATTCTACTACTAGAGATAACGATAATTAAAATAAGGAAAATCTTGAGTATCGCAGCTCCTACATTTCTAAGAAGATAATAACTGATAAGAAAATATATTAAAAAAATAAATAAAAAAACGCAGTATTATTATACTGTGTAATAATTTGCAGTGGTTTATTATTTTTAAACAACTATATAAGGGTATAACTGTTTATATAGCTGTTTATAGGTACTTAGCTAACATTAAAAGTGATAAATAATTCATAGAAAAATGGCATATCACCACTCCTAATTTCAAAACGCTGTATCTCTGCTAGTTCTGAAATGATTCTTGTTTCATTTTGCAGGAATATATACATAAACATTTTTTTTGTTTATCATTCTAAAACTCCATGCATATTTTTTTCCATCTTCAAAAATAACTGAGTTTCGGCGTATTTATGTGTAAAATTTCAATTTCTCTATCTTTTTTATAATTATGATAATTTATTAGGTTAATAGTTTTGAAGAAATGCAGTGGGTGGCGGACGGCGGACAAACGAATTTTTTTTATTCTTTATTCGGATTCTAAGTATCTTGAAACGGAAGGAACCAATTTTGAGGGGGGAAGGAGGGGAGAAGGGTAAGATTTTTTATCTGTTTGGTCGATTGCAAAGGTATTTGCATTGCATTATTGAAAATATTGTTACCACGTTTGGGTTCCCCATGAGCTCAATGAAAGGAATCTTATTTAAAGGATTTGATGTCGTGATTTGCTGCTGCTGCTGCTGCAAAAAAAAAAAAAAAGACGACGAAAAATGGATTCTCTAAATCACCAACCGAAAAAAATCTTAGGGGTTGCCTGGAACCCGCTCGCAACACCAAAAGCCGGCTTGTATCCAAGAAAGGTAATGCTCAGTATTAGGTGGGATTTGGAGCCCTTTCCATAAAACCAAACTATAAATACGGACTTTTACTGCGCCCAGTTAGATCGATTGATGGCAGCAATTGAAGACAAACGACCAGAGTTTGCGAATCGGAAAGGAGTCCTTTTCCACCAAGACAACGCTAGGCCCCATGTGTCTTTATGGACTCGGCAAAAGTTATTAAGTTTCAGATGGGAGGTTTTACCCGCCGTACTTTTCTGACATTGCTCGTTCAGATTTCCATCTTTTCCGTTCCTTCGAAAATTTTCTACAAGGGAAATACATATATACTCTTCAGAAGATGACGTCTAAACGGACCTTTTATTGTTCTTCAGGAGTAAGGACATTGAGTTTTGGAAAAAAGGGATAATGGACCTTTCAAGCCGTTGAGAAAGGGTAATCGCTAACGGTGGTAACTATTTTGTAGATTAAATAAATAAATTTTAAGCTGTTCATCAATTTTATTTTTTGTCCAAATTTCTCTATGAACTTTCCGGACAACCCAATATATTCTTTTAAAAAGGTCTTAATAGCGATTATAATAACAGACATTGGCGCAGACGAAGTCGCGGGCAACAGCTAGTCTTAATACATAATGGTTCGTAGAAGAAATGTGAAAGTATAATCAATTTCCCGAAAAATCAAATTATATATAAACTTGTGTTGTCTTGTTTTGTTTCTTTATTCATTTAACGTCACTTTATGCTGCTGTGGCTAATCGGACGATGCTACAGTGGGAGTCCTAAATTTTGTCTATCGCCCCCCATCCATACCGCTTCCCTATTGCCTAGGTTTAATTAGGGTAGAGATCTTTACAACGCCCATGTTAGTGACGGTATTACTAAGAATTTGTATGCCTTTTAGCAATGTTCTGCCGGGTTTAAACCCGTGATCTTGAGCATAGAAAGATGTTATGCTAGCCACTACACCAGAGGTGGCCCAGATAAATTATTGGTTAGTGATTTTTGACATTAAAGGTTTATAAGTGTACTTTAAAACTGAACTCATTTAAGTTATTATCTAAACCCTCATGCCATTCTCAATGACACAACCTGAATTATTAATTTACATTAAAATTATATTTTTAAAATGTATTTTTATCTCTTCGACGTGAAGCTATGACACCCTGCCCTACAGTGTCCTTTAATAATATTCCGCTTGTCACGGTTGAATACAACCGCTACACAGGACCCTGACACCATAAGGATGAACAGGTTGAGGTGGTATGGCCATTTGAACATGATGAGTGAGGACAGGCAGGTGAACAAGACCTACCAAGGAACAATCATAGCCACAAGTAATAAGGGGAGGCCAAGAGCGCGACGGAAAGACAAGGTATGGAGGATATGCGGTGCGCGAGCATCCGTATGGTGGAGGATACAGGACTATGACAGGCTATGTTGAGGCAAGCCAAGGACCACTTCGGTCTGTAGTGCCAGAAGAAGAAGAAGAAGACATAGGACTCCTACTTGACAAATGTATAAAATGGAATCCGCACACTAGACTGAAACGACAAGAAACTGCCCGCCGCTTTCGATTACTTCAAAACTTACTGGACAGACTCTTTAACCTTCCACTTAACTACAAAAGGCTCACCAACATGACCATTATAAGGCCTATCTGGACGGCCTATTTACATGACTATTATAAGGACGTATGAAGTTGAGCTTTGGGGCTCTACTAAACCTTCCATTTTTACCGTATTCTATCATTACAATCCAAAATCCTTCAAACAACCCTTATTTACCTTACTCAGCCACGAATAAAATCATCCATAAAGACCTTGATATCCCCTATGTTGCTGATTTGACCCGAACCAGGTACCACTCCTTCCATGATAAACTCTATTCCCACTCTAACCCACTAGTTTCAATCCTTGCTTCCTCTTCCATTCCTGACAATCCTACGAGGCGTCTAAAAAGAAGATGGCCTCGAGATCTTCTAGTTCAGATTACCCAGTGGAATGCTGCTAATGGGCAGTTTCTCTTCATGTCTTTTTTCATTCAGCTTATTTACTAGATGTATTAACCAATACTGTTGTAAATATCAATAAATTAAATTTAAAAAAAAAAAAAACTCGGTAATCCGCTAACAAAGAATGGGTAGGCAGTTTTAATAGGTTTTCATTACTTAGTAGCAAAGAGCTGACAAACAGATCCGACACAGTGTAAATATAACAGGGATCGTTGGAAACATAATCATCGGAACTCTAGATGTTGTTCAACATGGCCGCGGACTGCAGTGGATGCAAACTCTGTAATTATCGAATGTGAAGGGAGTCTTTAATGACTGCTTTGCATCCATAATCTCTTGCTAATTAATCAACTGCAGTCCTAGCTAGTTCGTTAGTTTTAATTATTATTGTCCCTCGTCGGAGGTAGAAAGATGATTGGCAATGTAAAATATTAACCATTCGGTAGTCGTTGCGATATTAATTATCGGAAACGAGGGTTCAATTATATCAACCAATCAGCATTTATCTACAAATGTCCCTTTGATGAAGGGTTAGTAACCTATTATTAGGTCCACGTGGCTCAATGGTGTTCTTTCATATCTATTTGATAGGTTGAAAAAAACTGTAACACGGCTTTTATTGGCTGCATTTTTTGTTGTAAGGTTTAAGGAGCACTAAGAACTACTTGTATGATTTTTTAATTAGCAGTGTCTCCTTACCTCAAGGTCACTCCATGGCTAAAAACTCCGCATAAAATAAGACTTCTCTTAATATGCTTGCTAATTAATCTATTTGGCAGTATTTAGGACTGTTTCTTCAGTTAATTAAGTTTAAATAGTTTAAATTAATTTCAAGGAGTAGTTTTTTTAAAAAGGTATTTTCATGTCTTGTATTCACACCTCACATTTCTTTGAATTTAATCAATTAATTTCAATATCAATATTATATCAATATTTTTGGTAAAAAAAAAAATATATATATATATATATATATATATATATATATATATACAAATCACAAACAAATAATAATAAGTACAATAGAATGAGAAAATAAAAACTAACTTTCTTTAAAAAAAGTACAAAAATTCGTATTTATTTATATATTATTTAACAGAAACGGATTTTTTATTCGTTATTCCGATTTTACGCATTCAAAACAACGCTATATGTCTTCTAGTTCTGAATCAGTTTCAATGATTTTTTTTTCATTCTCTATTGAATAGCTATCTATCTACGAAAATAATTGGGTTATTGCATTAAATCAATTTTAATCAGCCATTATTTTAAAAATAAACAACTGCTATTAACGTCTAGGTGTTAGGATGTCCTAGTATATTTGTGCGTAATTAAAAAAACAAACAATTGGTCCAGTAGTTCCTAAGAAAAGCCACGGACGGCGTACAAACGGATTTTTTCTCATTCCTACGTAAGCACTCAAATTTTGAAGGGGTAAGAGACGCTTATTTTTTTAAATGTGTTTGATGGGTTTATAAGGTTAATTATTGAAAATTCTTCAATTGATTTTAACAACAGAGGTGAGTGAGTCGTGTGTTGCGTTCACCAGATTTTTTGTATTTATCACTAAGTTTTAACTACTAGACAGTAGCCTACGATTAGAGCCATTATCAAGTATGACTGGTTTACACTTAAAAGAAATATTTTAAATGACGATGGGTACCAACCTTGTCGATCATTTCGCTGATACAAGACGCTTCGTGAAGCTACCCCTCGATCTCTTCGCTGACAGCTCGCTACCTCCGGAAGTCCCAGGACAGGCGCCACGAAGAAGGATATGATATGATAGCGCAGACCTGGATACAGCTAGCGCCAACTACTAGCGAATAGTTGGCAGTTCTGACCTTGGACCCCGGGCCCGGTTTACAAAGTGTAATATCCGACATTATAAATTGTAATAAGGCCGGGGTTACTATTGCACTTACATTCACACAGACCGTCCCATTGATAAGATACTCTTCAAGGCCGCGTCGCTTCCTCTAGCTCCGAGGCAAGTCCTTTGAATCGCAAATCTGACCCGAATCCACAGCCGCTTCGCAACACAACTACAACGAGGTGGCGAATAGATCAAGTGCTATTTTTTTGATCTCCTGATTTTCTTGGGCAGCAGTAGCTTCAAAAATTGCATTAATTGTTGCGGATACTTCACGCACTCGCTCACAGGTGGCTCTAGCGGCGCCTACATTTAGTCACCGGCCAAACAAATAATAATAATGATAACAGGCCTTCCGAACTCGAAGGTTCAATGCCACCAAATACTGTCTTCACAGTCTCGTCCAATGATCAACGTTCTAGCCCAAGCCCAGAGATCAGCCTTAACGCAATCCTCCCATCGACGCATCGGCCTACCTTTCGGACGCCGACCAGTCGGATCAGCGGGTACCAACTTTCTCGGAATCCGTTTCTCACCGAGCCCAACAACTTTACTCGCCCATTTGAGCCTCCGCGATGTGCAACCTTCTAAACTCCCCCGTGTCCTCATCTCTCTTCGAACCAAATATTTTACGCAGTACCTTATTTTCGAAAACCTTAAGCCGTTACTCATCCTTCAAAGTAAGCGGCCACGTTTCACATCGTCGGAAGAATAATAGTTTAATAAATTCTTACCTTTATGTTTTTAGACAGAAGTCGCGTGCCAAGTAATTTAGCAATTGAATAATACGCATTTCCACCCTTTAACCGAGACTTTATTTCCTTCTGGATTTCATTTTTTCTCGTTATCATTGAACCTAAATACTTAAATTTCTCTACCTGTGGCTAAACAAAAATAGGGATAATTTCTAAAAATATTGCTGTATTGTCACCTATGAGGGCTCTATCCGCTTCTGTTCAGCTTCTTCATCACGGGGTTATCCTTAATTTTTAGTCTCCTCTGCTATTTGGTAAGTGCGAGATCGCCTCATACTTGACAGAGTAACCTCTTACCTCCTGCTGCGGTACGTGCTTCTACCACGACGGGCACCGACCTTCATGATACTCTCTTCCTATTAATTGTCGAGGCCTTCTCTGACCCTATCTTACCATATTAATAACCATACTTCGACATATTTGTAGTCTTTATAGACTGTATTTTCTAAAACCATTAGAATTATTTTCGAAGATTGTCGTGTTTACCAATCTCACTATAGCATAAGGTTGCATGCAGGGTAAGATTAAATAAACAACAGATTTTAATAAACGTCTTGATTATTATTAAAATTACCTAATACATATCTATTTAACTTTAGTTTATTTACACAATACCTAGAATTATTACTGAGAATACTTAGGGACTTTTTACTATTAACTTTGCCAAACAATTTCACAAAAAAAGAGCTACTTTATACTCTTAGTCGGCTAGAAAAGGTGGAATTCCTCTTAGACATCCCTTCTTAGCCTCATCCCCATCATCTGGATCGACTCTTCTCTAGTTGGTCTACAACCCCTAACGTACTTGTCACTCATCGTGGTTGATCTCTGACCCTTTCTGAAATACGACTGACCTCTTCCGATTCTTAGTTCTCATCCTCATCACCTCAACCCAACTTCTTTTCGAAAATATAATTTTTTGGGCATTGACGTGCCTTTCAATCTCCTTCGATTGGTGGTCATGACAAAATCGAACTGATATGGGAAGTGCCCGATGTCGGCGCTCCAGCCTTTGTAAATACTAATTTTAAGAAATAGCAAAGCATATTCGTAATATCTTAATGGTGGCGTCGTAAAGCCTTATGGTATTTATAAGGTTTATCTGTTGAGCACACCTAATACTCTTGTCGGCCCTTGGCTGGGGTCTAGGAAGTTCCCGATACCACAGTGGGGGGAGTGGGGAGGAGAACAATGGGGTCCAAGAGGGTAGGTAAACGGCTTTTGTTCTTTTACCGACAAAGCTTATTATTTCTAAAAATTATTTAATGGTGCATTTAATTTCCCTCAGGATCAATACGAAACACAATGCTATACATAATAAGAAGTTTCGATAATTGCTACTCAGTTTTGATAAATTTATAATAGCCTTCGAAGATCAAGAGGTTTCATGCCGAGTCCGGGGCGTTCTTTTGTGTCGCAAGTAACGACATTATCTTCGTCAATAATGGTAACATACGCGTGAAAAGGTTTTGAACAATGATGGCTGATCTTACTGCCCTGAAAATCCACAGAACGAGACCTATACTCACTATCACTTATACCACATCGGAGTAACCTGTAGAGTAGTGACTAGAAAGAAAACCTTCTTTTCCCAAGGTTGCGTATTCAAACCCCGTACATAAGTACATACATCCGTGGCGCTACTGACCGTTGTGGTCCTTGGCCTCCTCAATAAGTTTTCGCATGGTGGTACGGTCTTGAGCAGCCGCTCGCTAGTTGCGGGTGTCAAGTAGGAGAATTAAAACCCAGTAGATGGCCCATCTGCCTACCCTCCCCCCCCCACTTACATATTTTTTTCAGGACTTGGGGGTACCAAAAAACGGGTATTTCCGTTAAAAAAAAAAGGAATTCGTTAATAATCATGATCGCAATATTTCATATATAACTAAGTAAAAGTAAAAATTACCATACAAGATATTAAAAGTCATAAGCAAATGAATTAAAAATTAAATAGGGTGTAGTAGTTAACAGTAAAGCGAGCAGTTTCAAACCCGGTAGAGTTTTTAAAGGAAACAAAACAGTTTTGATTATGCCGTCCTTCAGAGGGGGCATAAAATGGTGGTACCGAGCGTGTGCGATTTTATTCAATAATCTAAATATGACATGATACAATTTAGGGCTCACACAGTAGCATCTTCTTATTCTTTATATTATATTTTTTTAATAATATAAAAAAAAATGTACGTTTAAGTCCACGGCCATGCAAGCACTTTATTCCTATTAAATATCTATCTATCTAGCTATATGCAAGTGTGTATATATATATATATATATATATATATATATATATATATATATATATATATATATATAATATATATATATATATATATATATATACAACTACAATTCTACGGACACTTATACAGGATGGTGAAAACAGGCTCATTAGAGAATTTTTAACATCTTTAATGCTAGCAAATTAAAGACGAATTGGATAAACGATTGAGGATCTCGGAAGAAGAGATTAAGGATAAGGAACAGTTCAAAAATAAAATCCGAGACAAGAAAATAGTGCAGGAGTCAAGAAAAGAAACAAAAGGAAGGAAAGCATAGTGAGCTGATGAAGAGGTCTTGGAAATAAATAAATAAATAAATATATATATATATATATATATATATATATATCAATAATATAAATACAAATACAATTATAAATTCTAGATTGAACTATTATATTCACAGACAGATAACACCTCAATCGATGTTAATCGATAAGTGCGGCTTGGACCTATTAATTAAGTTATGGTTCCTAGCTCATAATGATGTCAGACTAATGAACGAACAGTCACATTTTTTTGGCCAGAAAGAAGTTTCCATAATGTAATAAGGCGAGGGCACATTAAATTGTAAATATAGCGCACGCAGGCTGAGGTCAAGGTGCATTCCATTCCTCAGCTGAATTCAACACGTGTGTCCATCTTCATGCATTCATAATGATATAGGGTTCAGGGATTGCATGAGGGCCCGTGGTTACACCATTATCTATGTAACAGTTATATCCATTTTAACAAAGTTTGTCTACAAACGAAGCGGAATGGCTGTTAAAAAAAATTGTGTTTGGTAAGTTACTAATAAATATCGTATCGTGAAAATTTTCTAATTCTAGTATTCATTGTAAATACACTTTTTAGGGTCCCTTGAGTCAAAAAACCAAGTAGCACAAAAAGGTCTGTGTGTGTGTTAAGTCTAGCACAAAAAAAAAAAAGTACAAATGTGAAATTTTATATTTAAGAGAACTATGGGCTCGAGATGTTACATCAACTTTTTTACAAATATTGGCTGACTGGAAATGCTACTTTTATACCATGCATTTTTAACCTTTTTATGATTTTCTCAGAAACGGTTCCTTCGATTTTGATTAGAATCGTTATATCGATGTAAAATTTATCATGTAGGTTTTATTCTGATTAAAATAGTCTGACAGGGCTTAAATACCGATATTTTAAATTTTCCTCTTCCAAAGAACTTTTAATTTTGTTGATTCTATAAAAATAACTATATTATCTTGTTACCACTGATGAAAAACAGGTGAATATATAAATTGAATGAGTTGGATACCCAACTAAAGAAAAAACTGAAATAATAGTTTTTAATGCAATTTTTTGTTTTTGAAAATATGAACAGTAATATAAATGTATAATATACCGTTGAAAAGCTACAGATTAAAAAAAAAAATGATCTTATATATAAAGTTGTAAAATGTAATGGAGGGTGACGAAAATCGGATAGAACTAACTGATTGTTATAGATGATAATATAATATATTATTTATTATTTTTATTAATTAGTTTTACTCGTTTTTATCTCTAACCGTATTTGAAAATTATTTAATCGATATTAACAATAGAGGTAAATGAAAGTCGTGTGTTGTCCGTGTGATTTTTTTTATTAGTATTTATCTCATAAGTAGACATACAAACGTATAATTTTAGTCCCCTAAGTACGAAACTATAAGCCTAAATAGACGTTGCTAACCGAGAATAGACAGTTTAAAAATAAAAAACAGGCACAAGCCTATGAGGTTGCGTTGCACTTAAAGTGCGTCTCCAACTAAATGCGACGAGGTTGCGAGAGAGGTTTGGCCCTAGAAGTTACTTCGGGCGGTCGCTCAAGCAGAAATAGCTTCACTTAAATTAGCCTTTCGGATTGACAAGGCATCCGGGGACAGATTGACCCATTTCATTTTTCATTGAGACTTTTGGATTAATATTAACGAGAATGATTAAAGTTTTTGGAACACCGAATTAAGGACAACTTATCTTTTATCATTAAATTATTAATCTCATAATTATTTATTGAAATATATTACAATTTTTTTCTAAATGAACAGTAGTAATAGTGATTTGAGACCACATTCACACAATATATACAGCAAATAATGATAAAGTCAAATTACATAAAATATAATATACATACAAAAATACAACGACCTATAATTGAGATAAATACAAATAAATGAAATGAAGAAGTAAGAAATACATTAACATCATTCACACAATCATAAATATATACAATATTTACAATTTGCTAGAAAAACCCCAGGCTGGGCCTATTTCTGCACTTGTAGAGGAAAAAGCGGAGTCCAAGAGATCCCAGCGCCTCGCTCTTAGCCGCGTCACTGGTGTGAGCCAGTGGAGGCTGAGTTAGGGCGCAATAGCCACAAGCATACATTACATGAGTGGAGGATCTGACCAGTGTCAGAACTCCAATTTAAATGTTTATAAAACGTCTCGCGGCCACTGCCATTTCTATCTTCGAGGAGGATTGTAAGGATGGGTGCAGCTGGATTGGGATTGTGTTTGAGGGTTAGGATGATGAGTAAGGTTCTGATTGACTTTGGAAAATTTGGATGCTACCAGGTCTAGAATAAATGGAGTATTAAGGTCGTGGTGAGAGTACAGTTGGTAACGTAATAAGGAGCATTAACTATTGTTTGAAGGACTTTTTGGAATGGAATGATTGGATGCGTTTGATGTTAGAATGTATAGGTCCATATAGGTTTCAGTACTGTCTTGTATATTAGTAATTTGTTGTCAACTGTAAGATGAGTTGATCTCATAATTAGAAATAGAAAAATATTTTATTCTGGGACTTATTCCCTCAACAATAAGAAGAATGTTACAACTAATATTTCAGGAATGATTTTTTGATGACTTGGGCACAGAAAACTAATTTTTCCCGTTTAAAGAAAAGTTAAATTTCAATTTTTTTTACTTTTGAATCTTCAGGAAAGGATATCCTAAATGATGGTAAAAACCGTATTAAAATCCGTCTTTTGGTGTAGAAAGTGTTCGCGGAAACTAGAATCGCGTTGTCATTTTATATATATATATATATATATATATATATATATATATATATATATATATATATATATATATATATATATATATATATATATATATATAGAGAGAGAGAGAGAGAGAGAGATAGAGAGAAGAAGAAGATATAATAACCTTATAGATTTAAAGATTCGCAGGTTAGGTCAGAAGCACACCCATAGGTGCCTCTCACACTTCGGCTATGCTTTGAGGTCGTTACTATCCCGGGATGGATTTATTATTTGATCAATTTTGACGTTGTTTCCAAAAGGTACTAAAGAACATATCTTTTAAAAGTCATGGAAAAAGTGCAATAATTTGGAAAAATGAGTAGTAACACAGCTAAAAATTAATTTTAGATAAATTAAAAAAAGAATCACGGAAATTGGCAAACTAATAAATAAATGACAGATTTTTTCGTTTCCTGTGAAATTGTCTAAAATGGCTGTAGCACCTTTTGGAAATCAACATCTCCATTTATGAATTTCAGATTTATTTTTAAAGCCATTTAATGGAATTTAAATAAAAAATTTGTCATTGTATTTTGTTGCAATTTAGCGTTTACTTATCACAATATATTTCTCAGATTTTTTACAGAAACGCATTAGAATAATCTTATATTTTTCGTTCCATTATAATTATTCTATTACCACTCACTATTATAATAATAAAAGGAAATTTCATACTAATTTAATAGCATTTCGCCCTAGTGATTAAACATTTATTTTTTTCTGAATAACTCTTTGAAAGGCTGAATATTATCCTCAGCTCAAAAGCTCTTCATGTATTTATAAGTTTTATAGAGATTCCTGTTTCGCTTTCGGATGCAATTGCTAGCGGACGTTCTAAAATAGCGTCGAGAAGATAGGCTTGGCAAGCGAGGACATGTGTTTCTATTTGCGCCTGAACTCGCTCGGGTCAAGTTCGACTTTCGTTATTGGGTGGGTGTGTGTGTTCTCAGGGGTCCACAACATCTTCCCTCTTTGTAAACAACATATTTATCTTTCTTGTTTTCATTTCCTAAATCTAATACACTGCATATTGCTATATTTTTTGACCGGCTCCTTTTATAAGGCAGCGGTAGCTTCAAAATCTAGATTAGATAATATATTTAATGTATTTATACTATAGATTTTGGAACCATTGGAGTTATTTTTTTCCATAGGTTTCGTGTTTATCAATCTCAATGGGTATTGAGTGGCATAAAGGTGGTTTTTTAAATGACCAACAATTTATAATCAATACAGTTATTATTAAAAAAATAACTAACATAAATTGATCACCATTAGTTTATAATCCATTAGAACATAGGAATTAGATTGAGAATACTGAGGAGATTGTACTGGCTTTCTTTCTTCTTTCTTTCTCAGTCGCGACAGGCCGAGTAGGTCCTTGGTCGCGTGGTGTAATCTCCTGGGATAATATTCTAACCGTGTTTCTCAATGATGAAAAATGAAATCGCAGATCCCCTGTCGGTGGTCATAGCAAAGGAAGGAAAAGTTGATATGAAAAATGTCCGAAGTCGGCGGTCCAGCTTTTGTCCACCCTTAATACTGTTGTTTGCTAGTAGCTGGAATCTAGGAAGTTCCTGGAGTATCGCGGGTAGGGGCCAGACCGATGAGGAAACCTAGGAGGGTAGGAAACGCCTTTTGAACTTTTCCCGACAAAGCTTTTTGATATTTATTTAGTTAATATAATAATTATCAAACTGCAATATAAATGATCCATGCTAGATTGCTCATTTCTGGAGACCCTTAGACAAAGATGCTTCATTACTTGTATTGATACTGGCAGACATGGTTTTTTACTGGTAATATTTTAGGTATTAAAAACACTTGAACACTTGAAAATTTATTTTTACCGTTTAAAGAAAAGCCAAATTGCAATGTATTTTACATATAAACCTTCAGGAAAGGGTGCCCTAAATGATGGCGAAAACTGTATAAAAATCCGTCTTGAGATTTATAAGAAGTTTACGGAAACCTAAATCGCATTATCATTTTATTATGAAAATTGCAAGACCTTTAGCGATAGAGAGTTATCCGTAAGAGGCATACGGTTTGGGTCTCGGGGAACGATCCCGTAGGCAACAAGAGAACCTAGTTGTAAGCACTAGAGATATCGCGATTTTAGCCGAAAATTTGATATTGGACTCCCTGAGAATTATTATATCACCAAATTTATGGTTAGCAGTGTCCGAATCCGTATATTTGTATATAGGTTTTCTTGTTTTTTATCTGGAGAGGGATGTAGAGTGTGAAATATATATTAATGACCCACAAGAATGTTGATTAGGTATTATTGGATACGTGGATTGACGTTTAATTAATTATGGATTAACGTTTAAAATTATTGTTAATAATACGAATAATAATTTTAGATAAAATAATAATGTAAAAAAAAAGAGAAGACTTTTTTTAACAATTATCTGATATCGATCAATGAATTAGGCTGGCTTCAATTAAAAAAAAATTATTTATTTGGGCAGCGTAATGTTTATTTAATAAAGCATTTTTCTCTCTTTAGAGAAGAAGAAGAAGAAAATATAACCTCTTAAATTTAAAATAGTACTGTAATTGTCCGTGTGTGTGTGTGTGAATGTGTGCGTGTTAAAACGTACTATGCTATGCTATATGTTATATCATACTATACTATGGTTCGGTTATTTTAAATAATGAACCTTGTAACCAAGTAATTTCGGAAGGAGAGTATGTAAGAAAACTTCGATATTATTGTTTATTTGTTTAACGTCACTTTATGCTACTGTGGCTAATCGGACGATGCTACTGTGGGAGTCCTACATTTTGCCTATCCAGGTTTTATTAGGACAGGGACCACCTTTTAATGTCCCCTCCGAACTTCGATATTAAACTTCCTGTTGGTCGACAGGCTATAAGCCGTTTTAATGGTTAAGATAAAGAATCAAAACTACCTACAAGTGATCCATCTCAAAGAGGTAAACAATATAAAGAAGAAATAGGCACTAGTGAAGATATGCAGTTTATTGATAAGCAGAAACATGCGCAATATGCAAAAGAGAAAAAATCACATGTTTCGAAATTGGATAAATACTGTGCATATTATTATAACTGTAATTACAAGCATATAATAAGATTAGGAAGTATAAAAAAATGATTAAATGTGTTGTGGCCACATAACAAAATATTATCAAGAAAAGGTACTAAGAAAAGGATAAAGTTATTCAGACAGATTACTGTACAGAGCAGTACAGCTCAAAACCAATAAGAAGTACATTCTCCGCAAGTCTATCAGCGTGTCTTCGAGAGTAGTATCGCTTCACTTCCCACTCCATAACAATGGTATAGAGATAGATCATATAACTGACAAAATGACACGACAGACGATGTCCTGTCTTAACTATGTCTTAGCGAAACCGGTCAAGGGAAAGGGCGATTCATCTATACTAATATAAAGCTGAAGAGTTTGTTTGAACGCGCTAATCTCAAACACTACTGGTTCGAATTGAAATTTTTTTTTGTGATGGATAGTCCATTCATCGAGGAAGACTTTAAGGCTATATAACATCCCTGCGACCAATAGGACTGAAGAATCAGTGGAAAATGTGGAAAAAACGGGTAAAATTAACCTCGCATCCCAATGAATCCAAATGATTTACCTTTTAATTTTAAAATAATTCAATTATCTATTAAGTTTTTTTTTCCATAACAATCAATAAATCACAGAGGAAAACATTAAAACACGTAGGAATCGACTTACCGTCAAGTCTGCTTTTCACACGGCTAATTATGTGTTGCGTTGTCAAGATCGGGTTGCGAAGAAAATCAGTGTTCTGCCACAAGAAAATAAAACTAAAAATATAATTTACGCAGAAGTAATTTAAAATATATTCTTTTAAAAACTTTTTAGTCGCGATTATAATAACAGAAATTGACGCGGACGAAGTCGTGGGCAACAGCTAATTTTTATATACATAGATAAAAAGACTATCATTGACTTAGAAAATTAATAGACAAAAAAAAAAAAAAAAAAAACCTTACGATGAAACTTACTTTTCTCTTTTTTTCTTCAATACGATCCTTCTCCTGATTGTTATAAACACAACAAAAAAAGAATTAGTAAAATCGGTCATGCCGTTCACGCGTGATGCGATTACCAAGGGGAATGGGGATTTATATATATAAAAATATTATTGTTACAACCTTTGTTCTGGACAGTAAGGAACTTGGATTAGGCTTAATGGAAAGAGAAATCTTCAGAAGCACCTCCATAGAATCGGATCGGTAGATGGCCCAATATGTTCCGTCTCCCTTATTGCCTGTTTATACTGCGTTTTGGGCGTAGAATCTTCGGATTGAGTTCGAAATATTGGAATTCTAGGAATCGGCTACCGCTTAAACCGCCCAAAACGCCTTCAGTATAAACAAGGTGAGATGTCATATCCAGTCTTGCCGTTGTGTTTACCTGTACAGTTTCCTGAAAGACTGCCGGTCTGATCACTTTTCCCCGAGAAGGTCCTCAGAGCTGGTCACAGACACACAGAGACACGGCCTATCGAGAGGCTGGAGGCTGGGCGACCTTGTCCTTTTTTTCGACGGCGGCGAAGCGTGACCGGGCGGAACCGCTGCGTACAAAATCGCCAGCGCGCCAGTCGCTATTTCCTCCGCTCGCTGAAAAAGTCGATAATAAGAGAAAAACCGGAGGAGAGTCGTCAAGGAGGTGACAGGGCTTCGTCCCGTCCTTTGTGTCTTCCAGGAGGTGGTGGAGGTACCTCATGGTAATCCTTGCGGTCGGGGTCTTATTGTTGTTAAAGACCCCGACCTTATTGTTAAATTTTATATATTTTGTTAGGAGAGGATCCCAAAAGTGTCTTATCGATTTTGATGTTACGGACTTAGGTGAATTAAGATCTTAAACCATTAGGTTCTGCAAAATATTAGCGGCCAATGCTCCCCAGGAGTTGCGTAAAAAGATTGGAATTTTTGCGCGCGAAAAGAGAAGAGTTTTTCAAGAAGCTAGTATATTTATACGTATAATTACGTATGTTATATTAAATATAAATATATAGTAATATAAATATAAATAAATATGATATATATAGTAAGGGAAAGTATTGCGATCGTTAAATTTTTCGATTCCAGTTCATCTTTCGAAATACATGTTTTAGGATCACCCTGGTCCAAATAACGTAGTCCAAATAAAAAGGTATGAGTGTGCATCTGTGTAGTAAGCCCATAATAATCTTGTTATCATTGGTATAAAACAGGTAAATTATAAGTTGAACGAATTAGATATCCAACTGAAGGAGGAAACTGAGAAATGTTTATGAATGTAATAATTGGAACTATCTCTTCTTTTTCTTTATATTTATATTTATTATAACATAAATAAAACTTAATTATAACGTTTCGAGGTAATTTCTTTGCCTTATCTTCAGATTATTAAAAAATCATCTAAAATACAATTTAATATTATAAACACAACTACAAAAACAACAACAAATATTATCACCAATTTAGAATTCAATTATCACTATTATATTTAAAATCTGTTTCTAAAATAACTTTATTAAAATGGTACTTACTAATATTTCCATATTGCACTATAATATTGGTCATATAATCATGCACTGTTATATATATCAACTTATATAAGAATCATTTCGTCAATTGTTGTTAAAAAAATATTCTCTAGTTCAACATCACATAAAAATTGTTTCAACCTTTTTACTGCTAAATAAATGCATCTATAATAAAGTTATTTTAGAAACAGATTTTAAATATAATAGTGATAATTGAATTCTAAATTGTTGATAATATCTGTTGTTGTTTTTGTAGTTGTGTTTATAATATTAAGTTGTATTTTAGATGATTTTTCAATAATCTGAAGATGAGGCAAAGAAATTACCTCGAAACGTTATAATTAAGTTTTATTTATGTTATAATAAATATAAATAAAAAGGAAAAGAAGAGATAGTTCCAATTATTACATTCATAATTATATTTACTCTTATATAATAATAATTGATATTGAAAAATATTATTTTGAAGCAATTTGTGTATTTTTGAAAATAAGCACAGTAAATGTATGTATTGTAATGTATTGAGGATACTGAGAGGAGTTAGGATTGTATAATTATGGTATTAATTAAATAAATATTGATTAGCCTATGTCGGCAAAAGTACAAAGGGCGTGTACTTGCCCCTTGGATTCTCTAATAGGCCCCCCGGTTTCCCCATGGGTCTGGGATACCAGAGACCCCTGGTAGTTTCCTACAGCGGCAGCCTACAAGAATATTAAGGGTGGTCAAAAGATAAAAATAAGATCACAAGGGCTGTACCGCCAACCGGGGTACTTCCCATGTTAGCCCACCCGAGGTGACGAGGATGGGAGAGAAGATTCGTAGGGCAGTCTTATTCGAATCAGGAGTCAGTCAAGTTTTATCCTCAAGAAGAGTGAGTCGGGTTCCATCTAGAAGAAGAGGAGGTGGCCGTCGGGGTTCTGAGGGCAGCTGGAGGATGATGCCGAGAAAGGGGACCTAAGACTGATTTCACCTTCGCCAGCCGGTTAAGTATTTCAAAGGTATATTGTTATTTGTAATATTGTATGGCAAAGGTAGTAGAGAAAATGTCCCTCAGTATTCTCAATCAAAGTTCTAGGCAATGTGTTGATATAATTTATATGTATTAGTGAATAATTATAATAATGTATTAATTGAATCTTGTTTACTTTAATCTTACCCTGCATGCCACCTCTTGGATTGGTAAACACGATACCTTTGGAAAGGAGATCCAACGGTATGATTAAATATAGTTGATATATTGACTAAATATAGTAAGTAAGCTAGTTTTTGAAGCTACCGCTGTCTTAGAAAAGCCGGTCAAAAACATAGCAGTATAATATACCATTGGAAAGCGAAAGATTTTAGAAAAATATTATCTTATAGATGAGCTCGTAAAAGTTAATAAGGGGTGATGAAAACCCGATGAAACTAACTGATTGTTTTAGATAATAATATAATAGATTTTTTAATAAAACTCATGTTTCTATAGAAATTCAATTTGATTAATTCTTTATTAGTTGCACACATTTCAATTTTTAACTGGATTTGAAAATTTGTCAATTGATTTTAACAACGGACGTAAGTGAAAGTCATGTGTTGCCAACACTAGATTTATAACATGATATGTATTTTGGCTGAAGGTCTGTATGAGAGTTTTTTTCACCCTCTATTTGGAATGCTGCTCTAGCTCAGTTGGTGTTGGGCGGAACAAAAATTTGACGGAAAATCGACCAGATATGGTATAATATGTATATATTATATAAACGTTTTTATCGTAATTATTATAATTCTAGTTGCTTAAATAATAATCTGTGAGGTATGAATCAATATGGATTTAAATAGTTATTTAGTTTCAATCTATGTTTTACTTTGACATACTTAAATATAACATATATATAGTAAGGGAAAGTATTGTGATACGCGTTGTATGGTTTCCAGAGTCCAAATAAATAAGTCTCACAAAATGTCTGTGTGTTTGTAAGTGACAAGTCTAGCTTGAAAACTATAAGTTGTATACTACTGAAATTCTCATTTTAGAAGCGTGTATTAAAAGACTTCTTGATGTACTAACTAACAACGACATCGTACCAGATCATCAATTTGGATTTAGAAGACATCACTCGACATTGCACCAACTACACAGAGTGACGGACTACATATCCACCGCACTAGAGCAGAGGTTATACACTACTGACGTATTTCTCGGCGTTGCTCAAGCCTTCGACAGAGTTTGGCACCAGGGGCTTCTCTTCAAACTCAAGACTATCCTTCCGCCTACTTACTACCTCATTATTCATTCTTTCCTTTCTCACAGATTTTTCTCCGTTCGACAGGGATCAGAGCTATCTGTCATGAGATCTATCGCAGCAGGAGTACCCCAAGGTGCAGTGCTCGCTCCATTACTCTACATTATTTACACTCATGACATACCTTACAGCCCTAATATTCTAACAGCGACTTATGCCGACGACACAGCGATCTTAACAAAACATAAAATTGCAACCCACGCCTCAGAGATCCTACAACAACATCTAGTAAGATTACATGACTGGTTCAAACTCTGGAAAATCCGATTGAATAATGACAAATCACACCATATCACTTTTACTCTTCGACATGACACGAGTCCTCCCGTTTTCTTAGACAACACACAAATTCCACAGACGGACACTGTACATTATCTTGGTTTGACGTTTGACAGAAGAATGACTTGGGGCCCGCATATTAACAAAAAAAAGAAAACCCTTAACCAAAGACTGAGACTTCTTTACTCACTCTTTTCAAAACACTCGAAACTAAAACTTCGACAGAAATTAAACACCTACTGAAACCTATTTGGGCTTACGCATCACAGATATATGGGACAGCTAAAAAGACTCACATTAACAAACTTAAAATCTTTCAGGCTAAAACGTTTAGAACAATTACAAAAGCACCGTGGTACGTTAGCAACATAACTTTACATACTGACCTTAAGATGGCAACTGTCAATGAGCACATACGGACACACTACAAACGTTTCCACGACAAACTACAAGGTCACCCTAACACACTAATCAATGACATGGCCACAACACTCATGCCAGGAAATGCCTACAGAAGGCTGAAGAGGAGTTGGATGAGAGACCTTCTCCCTTAGTAACTCACACTAATTTCATGCCAGGAGTAGGTACTGCTGCTCTCCCTCATGCCTATCACGCCATGTTTCTTAAAATTGACCGCAAATTCACTGATTGTTCATTGTATTATTTACAGGTGTGAATAAAGATTTAAAGTTAAAAAAAGAAAAAAAAAAAGAAGCGTGTATACCTGCCTGAGATGTTACAGCAACTTATTCAACACTATTAATATTATGTATAACCGTTTGGTTGGTCACCCACTATCATCTATGTTTAATAGATTAATGTTATGTACATTGTATATTAGTATATGTGTAATAGTTATTGTATAATGGTCATCCTACAATATAATGGCGAGTGTATTAGGCAGAGAGTTGGCTAATTACAGGTACAGGATCATTAACAGGTAATTTGATTAAACGCTTAATGGTGACTCGGGCTATTAACTGCCATAATTATATCAAAATAATTATCTTCAGTTATCACGTCGCTTTGCATCTTCTAACATTTTTACGCGCTTGTTGTCAACTAGGGGAGAACCTTGTCGGTTGAACTGGGTCCACAGGTAGTTTTGTTTATCGGGAGTCAGAGGGGTTAGGTATTTTAGGTGCGAACATTTTTTTTTTGGGAGAGAGTGTAGTAGTATGTATCAAGCAATTTGATTCGAAAAAAGTTTATAGTATATAATAGCTTAGGTGTAGGTAACTGTAAAGGCCTGGCCACACTATATATAGTAAGTAAAAGTAAAAGTTGAAATTTTACCCATAGTAACGCTTATAACTCTTATTAACGTTATTTTTAAAGATAAAAATAAAACTATACCCTAATATAGTTATTTGGAAATAATAATTGTGTAATGATTTACATCGTTTTTGCTATCGGTTTGGAATTGATCGGGTTCTCAGATAAAAATAAGCTTCGAACTATCAGAGTAATAAAACTCTATCCCACACTTCATGTATTAGACTAAAGATGTTAAATTCTATTATTGAGTGAATTCCTTTCTAACAAAGGTTACCTGGATTATACGCAGAAATGTTAAAACCTCTAGAATTAATGAGGTTTTTTGTATTACTGAGAAAATGGTTTAAATAGTTATTTTATTAATAATTGCGCATACTAATATTGATTAAATTAATAATATATTAGCTGAATATTAATATTAATTTTATGAAGAACCTTCAAAAGCCTATTGCGTAAGTTCTGACGACAATTATAGCAGTTATTTAACGATCTCCTGTTCACATTTATCTTACTTTAACCATGTTTTAGTTTTAATAAAGGGATTTAAAACTTTTTTTTTAGTAAATTATCTAATGTAGATTAATTTTTTAAATAAAAAGCTTCTTTTAATGTTCAGCGGCTAAGACGGATAGAGAGAAATACTTGTTGAATAATTTATTATATTTTTATTATTTTACTAGTTGACCCAGGAAACGTTATTATACCATATAAATTATTTTGCAACGATTTTATTAAAAAATAAGTTGTAACATTTAATGGGCTTTCACATCATGTAGGTTTCATTCTACAGCTCGTGGCTGAGTGGCTTGCGCGCTAGTCTCACAGGCTAAAGGTTATGAGTTCGAATCCCAATCCCTGCGGGACTATTATAAGGATGTAATTAAATGGCGATTCACTCACATCCTCTCCCCGGGTATGTGAGACCCGTCAGCCAAATGGTGGCCACTCACAAAATTAGGCGTAGGCAGTGATGACCCTTCCTTCACTACAAAATGCATCGAGAAACGTGAGTGTAATCTCAAGGGTGATTACACCACGAGGCCCAGGGCCTACACGGCCTGTCGCGCCACTGGAAGACGAAGTAGGATTCATTCTGATTGAAATATTCTGACAGGACTTAAATGCCGATATTTGATTGAAATTTCCTTCCTCTAAAGTACCTTTAATTTTGGGAGAAGTTAGTTCAGGGTGCAGTCCAAAGAACACACAATTAAGTATAAACTTAATTTACTGGTGCCGACGTTTCGCCCTAAATTACAGGCCCCCTCAAGGGCGTTTTAAGGAGAGCGTCACAATAATAAATCAATCATTGTTTCATTGTTGTGACGCCCTCCTTCAAACGCCCAGAAGATATAAATTAGGCCATTAATAACAATAACTTATTAAGATTATTTAAAAGCGGCTAAATATGAAAGAAATTTGATAACCGATTAAAGATTAAAGGAGCAAGCATATTTTTTTAAATGTGATTTTGGGTTTTTTGAACATACGGAAAAAATATTATCTTATATGCAAATTTGTAAAAGGCAAATTGACGGAGAGGGCTTAAACTTCCTAAGATTATAACAATTTTATAATGTCATATTATTTAATCTAAATCATATGTGTTCAACGAAACAGAAAAAAACTTTTTATTTAAATTAACTCTAAACCTTTTTAATAGTTTTTATATTCATTTTAAGGGCCGATGTAAGAGAATGTAGCGTGTTGCCTGAATCTAATTTATATAGTATAACGACAGTTAAAGTATTTAGATATTGTGCCTATAACATGGGTATAGTAATTTTTGCAAAAAATTAAATGGGATATAATCAATTTTTGGAAGAATATAACGCGCGATAAGTTTGTAACAGTCACCATAACCCCCCTATTTACAACCTTACTGATAACTAAAGTTTTTATTATGTTAATTACTAAGTTATGTATATTTCCTTATTCTCTCTCAGATAATATCTTTCCTTATTGGTTAAATACATTTCACATTACTTTTTATATTCTTCCTGAAGACAGCGAATATTTAAAAAGGCATTTTATTTCTTTATAGCACAATCATAAGATTTATTTGTTTATTTAACGTCACTTTATGCTACTATGGCTAATCGGACGATGCTACAGTGGGAGTCCTAAATTTTGCCTATCCAGGTTTTATTAGGATAGAGATCTTTAACGAGTACCTGACATCGCACAGGCTCGGGACCACCTTTTAACGTCCCCTCCGAAGGACGGCGTAACTAAGGAAATTTTACTCCCATTAAAAAATCCTAGGACCCCGTGCAGATTTGAACCGTGACCTTTGGCATGGGAGGCTGTTACGCTAGCCACCCAGCTACAAGTGATCCCTCAATTCTAAGAAATTATGAATTAATAAATTTTGTTTTTAACTTATCTTTTACTAAATTTTACGAATTTATTAAATGTATTTATATTATAAAATACTAGATACTATTATTTAATAAAATATAGTCTTTTACTTTAATTTCATTTTTATCTAATACTTTACCTTATTATTATAAGCTTAGTTTATTTATTTTGAATTATTTATTTTGATTAAAGAGAACTATAAGCGTTTATTACCCCTGGGTATTACCCCCAAACAACAACAATAACCCTTTAAAACGTACAAATAAATCGGAATTGGAGCTGTTTATATTGAGATTAGTAAAAGCGGTAGAGCTACAAATCAGATATTGTTATGACAAGGCTATAAAAGTTTACAAGCTTTTGGTCCTGTCTGTCCCACGATGGCTATCTAGGAGCCTGAGTGTGTGTTCCTGCCAAGATCGGGAGATGATTAGGCAGCGATGGATCCAGAGGTAGCTTTCTTGGGTTCCCACTCACTGATACAACCAACATTCCCACCTCATTGCACAAGGATATATATACTAAGTGCTCCTTACCTCTGAGTGAGATTCAATCCTCACCCTCAGATGATGTCCTTTATTGTGAATACAAATACAGATGATGTTCACCCACTTTTCCACTCACCGTCTAGATGTGCAATAACTTTGGATTTGAGAGAATTCGTTCTGTAAGAGATTGAAAAAAAATCTGGTGCGCGCAACACATGACTTTCACTTACCTTCGTTATTGATATCAATATGAGAATCATAAAACCAGTTTAGAATCGAAAATAAATTATCAAAGAATTACTAACATTGGATTTTAAAAGAAACATGTATTTTATTAAATAACCTATTATAATATTATCTACGACAACTAGTTTGTTTTATAGTCTTTTCATTACTCTCCGTTAAATTTAACAATAGTATATATACGATATTTTTTCTAAAATCTTTAGCATTCCAACGGTATATTATGAATGTATATTACTGTTCTTAAGTTAAAAAACAAAAAATTGCATTCAAAAAATATTTTTGCAGTTATCTCCTTTAGTTGGTTATAGAATCGATCAACGAATATATTTACCTGTTTTTTAGATTTAATAATCAGTTGATATGGTGAATTTTGTGAAAACTGCTAAATTAAGGTACTTTAGAGGAAGAAAATTTGAAATATCGCCATTTAAGCTCTGTCAGACTATTTCAATCAGAATGAAACTACTGTAGTGTCCAAACGATAAAAGAATTGTATTAAAATAATTTAATTAGTTTTCTCCTTTTTTTGGATGTCGAATTCGTTCAACTTGTATATTTACCTGTTTTTTTTATCAATAGTAATAAGATGATATGGTTATTTTTATATAATATACGAAATTAACGGTACTTTAGGAGGGAGGGGAATTTAAAATACCGGCATATAAGTCCTGCCAGACTATTTAATTCAGAATGAAACGTGCATGATATTAAAGCCTATTAAATTTTACATCGATATAGGGAGTTTAATCAAAATCGTTAGAGCCTTTTTTGAGAAAATCGTAAAAAGGTGTTAAATCCATGGTATAAAATGGCTCTTCTGGTTACCTGATTTTGATGAAAAAGTTTCTGTAACGTCTCAGGTGCAAAGTTGTAATCCTTGTTTTATATGACTCGGAGGAGGCGTCAAATGGTGCTCCCAAACCTGTGCGATGTAAGGTACTCATTAAAGATCCCTACCTAATTACAGCTCGATAGATAAAATTTAGGACTCCCACTGTAGCATCGAACGATACTGAAAAAGTTGCTGTAACATCTCGGGCGTATAAATATGAAATTTCAGTTCCGTACGACTTTTCGTTAGAGTTACCACACACAGACACACAAGGTGGACTCAGGAGACCCTAAAACGTGTATATCCGTTGAAAACTGGAATTGTAAAATTTTCACGATCGCAATACTTTCCCTTACTATATATTTCATGTATAGGTAAGTGAAAGTAATAACTATTTCTAAAACATCCAGAGGTCCCCAACGAAATATTTTCCCGGACCTCTTCAACCTTCCAGCACAATCACAAGGACCCTCTGAATTAAAAAACCGTTTTGCAACTAAATACAAGTGCGTTAATAAAAACCGGTAAAGAAATAGGACTCGAAATAAATACCGATAAGACGAAATATATGATTAGTAGCAGAAATGGTGGCGATGTTGGCGATATTGATATATCGGAACATACTTTTGAATACTTAGAGGAATTTAAGTATTTCGGTTCAATGATAACAAGAAAAATGGAATCAGGAGGAAATAAATAAAGTAAATAAATAAATTGCGTTAAGGCTGATCTTGGGGGCTTGGGCTTGAACGGTGATCATTGGACGGGTCTGTGGAGGCGGAATTTGGTGTTATCGGCATCGAACCTTCGGATTAGCTTGTTATTATTATTATTATTATTATTATATATAAATCATATTTATATATACATGTATGTATATATATCCAAATCCTAGTATCTACTGAAGACGCTAAGCGGGTTGTACTTCTGCTAGCCGTAGAATTTGGGTTTAACTTCACTGTGTATCGGTTATTTATTTCAAGTAAATAAATAAAAATAAAAATACGGAGAGAGGATCCTCCGAAAAGTGGAGGAGCAAAGAGATACATTAATTAATGATCTACTGCTGCTGCTTGAAGAACCTTTTTGGAAGAGACAAGATGGAGGAAACCAAAACCTCTTCAACGCTAGCTCTGGGTATCTCCTAATTAAGAAGGGTCGTCTCCTTTTGGATCGTATCTGCTTTAATTGCGAGTCCGGTGGAGAAAAGAACTGGCGGCCACCTCTAGTACTAGGGCCGCAGGGTGCTCTGGTCTATATCTCGTTTCGTCCCCTCTCCATCTCGTTATTTTTATTTAAGAATATAAATACTAACATAAATTACTAAATCATGAATCGTAAAAGTTAATGAGAGGTGGTTAAAATAGTGAAAACTATCTATTTCAAAACCAACGCTTGTAAGTCTAAATTGCGGATGTTTAGGACAAAAGTAAAAAGATGTGACGTTTATATAGAGCAGTTGTAAACTGGTGGACCGCGAGGTGTCATTGGAAAGTAATTGTAATTACCTCATTTCAAAAAATATTTGTAAAGCCTTGGCTTTTAATAAGAATCACAAACTCTACAAGGACTAATTTAAAATCCTAAGAGATACGATTGTTTTTGCCTTACTGCACAATCACAACCTTAGAATTGTTCATTTTCTAACATTTCAAAAATAATGAGTTTAAAGAAAAATGTGAGAAGATGCGAGTTGTATAGCAGAAGATATGAACAGTATTTGATTTCTTTCTAGTATTCCATAATAAATCCCATCTAATATAACTTTTTAGTTTTAGGATATTTTTATTCTCTTAATCTAATTTTATGCTATGTTGGCTATCGGACGATATTAAAACAGAAGTCCTAAATTTTGTTTATGCAGAGTTTATTAGGATGGAAACTTTATATGAGGACCTGAGTTAGCACTGGCTCTGGACCACTATTTTACATTCCCTATGAAGGACAGGGCAACTTCTAGTGCCTGGTTCTTTTTTCTTCATTTCCATTTCCCCAACTAGGAAATTTCTATAATGCAGAGTTTGGGTAAAGGTATTTCACATGCAATGTACGTGATTCGGTGTAGGCCAATAAGAATCTAAATATATATTTAATATTTAGGATTTGAGAGTTCTTGTCATTGAAATGATTGTATAAAGGGCTCAACGAAAATTTTTTTTTGGAGGCCTCTAATTTATCGTCTCTTCAGCCTTCTTCTAACAGACATTTCAGTTATCGATATGTCACTCAATTTTCGTGTCCGTGCAGTAGGCTATGAAAACGAGAGTAGAGGGTTCGTATGTGTTAGCCAACTGTTGGTTGTTAGTCCGTATGTAGAGTTTTGTTGTTTACCTAAGGAGCTGTCGTTATGAGTCTTAAAACTTTAGTATGAAATTATTGCGATTTTTTATATAATTATCATAATAATACAATGTATCGTTTTTCGATTGTATGGAATAGTAGATATGCATGGTAGGAATTTCCGTACAATGCAGCTCACGTTTATCGATTTGTAGATATTGAAAATTGTTAACAAATATTAAATAAATGAATAAATAATATAAAGATTTTAATTTAATTTTTTATGACACTTATTTTCTCTATTCCAACTCTTTGATTGTATTTTTTTACTCTTAAGCCCTGAGGAAGACCCGAATTATGGACCTACAAACCTTGGTTGCGCAAAAATTAGTTTTTTTGTAATCATTCATTGACCAACACCCAAACCATCTCATCCTCCATTATATACTTAAAGTTAATTATTTAATATTCACTCATATATTCCCCTATACAAATCCTTACAATGTACCTTGTTATTATTAAGGTGAAGTCCTGCAATGTGTAGCTACAAACCATGGTTGTGCAATAAACAGGTTTTACTATTTTTGTAATCGTATTTCAGCAGTCTACTCACTCCCTTACAGCAAAGGTATCGGTGTTCAATTCAACGCATTACTGCTATATATCCAAAAACACACCCTCTATGCCTCAACTACATCTGCTGTTATATCTTTAAGAGAAAAATATAATCATCCCTGGTGTCTTCCAGGATGCCGTTAAAAACTTTTCCTAAAAACCAGGAAGCAACATTTGAATCATGAGATGGCTGCAGATAATTTGATGTTTGTAATCAAAGGAGGTATATATCTGCCTAATATGTCTCCAATAATGTATTCAATTATTTTTGTTGAGTCACCTACTGCAATAAACTAATAGTAAATATATCACTGCACAAACTTCTAATTGAATTCTCTAACAACTTTTAATATCGGATGAACAGCGGCGCTGAACAGATGAAGGCTAAAGCAAACACTTGAAATCCAGAAACACTTGAAAGTGTGACTCATCCACTAGCATTTCCTTCCTTTATCTAGATCCAGATTGCGCGAATAATTATCTCACTTTTAGCTTAAAATTATAGATTGTGTAAATGTGAATCTAAATGAAAAATTACGAGCTCAAGATATTACGAATAAATCACACTTTTTTGTTTTTACTTAAATTATCTCAGGTTGCTAAAATTTATTATAGAATTTACGAATACAGTTAGGGATCAAAATGAGACAAACAGAAAGAATTAATTAATTTGTATTTCCATAGAAACATGTATTTGATTAAAAAAATCCATTATATTATCATCTAAAACAATCAGCTAGTTTTATAGGCTTTTCACCACTCTCTGTTACCTGTGTATAAGGTAATATTTTTTCTGAAATCTTTAGCTTTCCAACGATATATTATACATGTATATTAATGCTCTTAAGTTAAAAAAAAAATATAAATAATAATATTTTTCTAGTTTTATCCTTTTGGTGGATATCGAATTTGTTCAATTTATATATTTACCTGTTTTTTTTTTAATCAATAATAACAAGATGATATGGTTATTTTTATAGAATATATAAAATAATAGGTTCTTCAGAGGATGAAAATTTAAAATATCGACGTTTAAATATGGAATTTCAGTTTTATAGGTCTTTTGGGTTTCACGCTGTGCTTACCACACACGGACACGCAGACCTTTTCGCGGGACTTGGCCATTTGGACACAGGGTACCCTAAAACGTGTATTTCCGCTGAAAACACAAATTCGAAAATTTTCACGATCGCAATACTTTTCCTTACTATATATCTCAAGTATAGGTAAGTGAATGTAAAAATCGCCATTTTAGTAAACCATTGAAATCCTATTTTAATATAGCCATTAAACAATATTTAATACTGTATTGATATTATCTGACTTATTAAATCTTTTATTTCCTTATGAGAATCTCTGTCATACTATGAAAGCAACAATGTTCACTGGCTACGAAAAATTATAATTATTTTTTATTTGGCTGAAGTTCTTTGGCCTTTTTAAACACCACTACATTTATTTAAATAACGACAAACAGTTCGTTGATTAGAGAATTTTATATTATACATTGAATTAGAGAATACGATTTTTTGTTTTTGATTAGTTTATTTAGAAATAATAAAATCTACTACTATCTTATGCAATGAGTATTAGTCCTATGAGAAGATATTCATTCCATATGTACAGTGTAAAACAAAACAAACAAAAAATTACAGAGAAGAATAAGTAAACCTAAATAACAAAATGGAATGAAAAATAAAAAAAAATAGATAAATAAAATAATAATAATCTTGTTCACATTTATACCCAAATACCATATTTACATACTGCCCTAGGGAACTCTGAATCGAACCCGACACCCAAAAGTTGATGACGAGTTGATACTATACTTACACTATACCGTATAAGTTACCCTAACAATATTATACCATACTATCCTATATACTATATCATAGCATACTATTACATACCCTATAATAGATGATAGCATACTATACTATATGATATACTATAGCCAATACTATACCGTATAATATACCCTATACTATATTACAGCATACTATACTGTACTGCACCCTTTACTATACTATAGCATATTATACTACACTGTACCTTATACCATACTCTAGCATACTAGACTTACCCTATACTATATTACAGCATACTATACTGTACTGCACCCTTTACTATACTATAGCATATTATACTACACTGTACCTTATACCATACTCTAGCATACTAGACTTACCCTATACTATATTATAACATACTATACTGTACTGCACCCTTTACTATACTATAGCATATTATACTACACTGTACCTTATACCATACTCTAGCATACTAGACTTACCCTATACTATATTATAACATACTATAATATATCCTTTACTATATTATAGCACACTATACTAAACCCTATAATATATCCTGTTCTATATTATAACATACTATAGTATACTGTACCCTTATACTATACCATAGCATACTATACTTACCCTATTCTATATAATAAGATACTATACTTACACTATACTATATTATAACATACTATACTATCTTATATACTGTATTACAGCATACTATACTATACCGTATAATATACCCTATACTATATTATAGCATACTATACTATACTCTATTAGTATAGTATATTATACTACACAATATACTATATTATAGCTTAGACTGAAGCCCATAGAGCCGAACGGTGAGTGACCTAGGCCTTGGTATTGATCTAGCTACCTGCTAGTTCTAGGCCTACCTGTCTCTGTTCTACCTTAACCGTCAAGAGTCTAGTCTAGTCTAGTCCAGTATAGTCTATTCTATCTATCTACTATATACTAATATCCGCAATAGTGCTTGTGGTCGTTCTCCTCCGGAACGTCTAGACTGATTTTTATGAAATTTGTAATGTATAATCGGTAGGTATGAGAATCGGTCCTGAAGTATAATTCATACCGCTCGGTTATTCGGGTGTCACTATACAGAACAAATAATTTTCAAGAAAGGTTTAAAATTTTATTTTATTTAGCACAAAAAAGTACATGTGATCCCAAATTTCCAAAGTCTTTTCCCGTCTCTCCTCTAAGTTTTTAATCGTGATTTTAGTATTTTGGTGTGTGAACAATATCGAAATAATTCCCTGTTAACAAAATCTGGTGTGGTCAACATAAGCCTTTGACTTACCTCGGTTGTTTGTTAAAATCAATTGAAGAACTATTAAAAGAACTTAAATTTAAAATAAGGTTTAAAGTCAATTTAAATAAAAGGCCTTTTCAGTTCTGATGGAAAAATATTATTCATTATTAAATAGTATAAAATCGTTACTATTAATATAAGTAACGTATATATATATATATATATATATATATATATATATATATATATATATATATATATATATATAATACTTATATATTTAATATATTATAAAAACAAAATAAAATCGTTAATTATAATAATCAGTAATAAGTTTGAGCCCCATTTGTCACTTCAGAGATGTATTGTTTATCCGTAATGTTGTATAGCTTTCGATCTTATGTAAATTGTTGTTTAAAATAACAGTTATATTGAAGGTAATTAAAAATAATTTTTATAATCCGGGAACTACATATATGACATAATGGACATCAATTTATTTAAAATTATTAAAAATAAAAGCCATTACACAATGATGATCGAACATATTGTATCTGTGAATCAAAATAAAGAAATGACCGAATGATTAAAGTTTTCTTTAGCAATTTCCTCAAGAGTTGCGACAGGAAAACGAAAATCGGGATTCCCAGCGCACGCGGTATGTCTTACATCATTCGTCAACAGGATATTTGCTTTCTTAATATATTTACATCTTATTCATCAAAAACGCATGTTTATATATACCAAAGCCCAAGATTGCTACAACCGACATAGTCATATACATGATGTCTCCGTTTTATGCTTCCAAACACCTAAATATTATTTATTAAGCAGCACGTCCCTAAAAATTGTTTTGACTGATAATACTCAAAAGGGGCATTAATAAGCTTTGATAAATAATTGAACCAAAATAAAGTTTATCACTTACCTTTCATTTCAGGGAATAGCAATTTCGGCTAGAGTCTGAAACAATGAAATTATTGTTATTAATTAAACGTTGTTTTTCTGTACAAATTATTTTGTGGAAATTTCTAGAGTAGGAAAAAAATAACTAACTTATTGAAAGTGTATAAGGATGGAGTGCTGTGAACGATGAGGGGATATAAAAATAACAAACCACGAAACATTAATTTTTTTATTTATTCCTTAAAATTATTAGTTAATTACGAATGAAACACTAACAAACAATAGGGGTACTCACTACGTTTGCTATAGCATGCTATTTGTGCTATTGTGCTAAAGCCATCCATTTTATACAGGAAATAACTGTAGAAACTCGACGGGTTTAGCAAAATACACAAATAGCATGCTATAGCAAACGTAGTGAGTATCCCTAAAATAAATATTTGAATGCTTTAGCATGAACAATATTTTTTGTTAGCACATCTTGAGCTAACACAAACTGGATGGTTTACCAAGTCGGAAGCGAGAGTACAATGATAATTACAAAGGTTACTACTACGCTTGATGGAAATACAATAATAATCGCCGAAAACTGAGGATGGAGTGAGAGAAAGCTTATTGTTTGAGAGAAACAGGAGATCGACTTCAGTCCCATCCCTACTCCGTGCTGATTGCTGGCTGAGGTGTGACACCGGTAGGTCTACCGGCGGGGATAACTTACCAAGTGATAATTGATCAGTTATCAAGCGGCATGAAAACTTATTAATTTACTAAAATGCCTATTAAAAAATAGGGGCTAGTGATAGAAGGGTGAAAATTTAGGGTTGTTAGTATTTATTAATTTTTGTCCAAAAAATTAAAAAATAATATTAGGAGATTTATACAGCTGATATCCCAACCCATCCTATCACATTCCTTTCTACCTATGCCAATGATACATGCGTGGTATCAGTTCATAATGATCCTAGTATCGCCTCTCAAATTCTCCAATCCCACATCAGAGACCTTGAGGTATGGTGTCAAAATTGGAGAATTAAAATCAATTCCAATAAATCCCATCAACCTTTACCCTTCGTCGAAAACCAATGACATCCTGCCCTACAGTTTCCTTTAATGATATTCCGCTTGTCCCGGTTGAACAGATCCGCTATTTAGGACTCCTGCTTGACAAACGCCTTACATGGAATCCGCATACAAGACTGAAAAGACAAGAAACTGCTCGATGTTTTCGGCTACTCCAACACTTACTAGACAGACGCTCTAACCTTTCACTTAACTAAAAAAGACTCATTTACATGACAATCATAAGGCCTATCTGGACCTACGGAGTTGAGCTATGGGGCTCTACTAAACCATCCAATTCTTTCCGTATCCAATCCTTACAATCCAAAATCCTTCGTAAAATCCTCAACGCTCCTTACTTTGTTACAAACAAAATCATTCATAAAGACCTCCAAGTTCCGTATGTAGCCGATTTGGCCCGTACCAGGTATCATTCCTTCCATGACAAACTCCATTCCCACTCTAATCCACTAGTTTCAATCCTTGCTTCCTCTACAATCCCTGATAATCCACCGAGGCGTCTGAAGAGAAGATGGCCTCGAGACCTTCTTGTTTAGATTGATTACTAGAGTGCTGCCAATGGGCAGTTTCTCTTCACGTATTTCATGTTTATATCTTTATCCGCATATTTACTTGATGTATTGTAGTATACAGTTGTAAATTTCAATAAAAAAATAATTAAAAAATAAAAAATTAGGAGAGGACAACCTCATCACTTAGGGGTATTTTCGAATTCCAGTTTTCAACGGAAATACACGTGTTAGGGTCCCCTGAGTCTAAATTACCAAGTTATCCAGAAAGGCCTGTGTGTCTGTTTGTGCATGGTAGGTCTAGCAAGAAAACGAAAAATCGTACGAGACTGAAATTTTATATTCAAGACAACAATACGTTCGAGATGTTATAGTAACATTTTCATCAAAATCAGCTAACTAGAAGAGCCACTTTATACTATGAATTTTGCACATTTTTACGATTTTCTTAAAAACGGCTTTAACGATTTTGATTCAACTCGCTATGTCGATGTAAAATTGAACGGGCTTTAATATCAGGTAGGTTTCATTATGATATAAATAGTTTGACAGGGCTTAAATGCCGATATTTCAAAATTTCTTCCTGTATAGTACCTTTAATTTTATAGATTTGAAAAAAAAAAATATTCACATCGTCTGATAACCATTGCTAAAAAAAAAGATAAATGCATAAGTTGAACGAAGTCGATATTCAACTAAACGAGAAAACTGAAAAAAAATATTTTTTTAACTCGGTGCAATTTTTTTGTTTTTGAACATAAGAACAGTAATATACGTCTATAATATACCGTTGGAATGCTAAAGATTTTACTAAAAGGAATTAGTCCGGGTGGCGGTCGGTGAATGAAACAATTGAGTAGTTTCAACAGTTTATTTTTTGCCAAAGTTTCGACCACCATTGTGGGTCATCATCGGGGGTGTTGTAGGCGAATGGAAACTAGTGAAACTTAAGATTTTAGAAAAAATATTATGTTATACATACTATTGTAAAAGTTATCGGCGAGTGATGGAAAGCCGATAAAACAAACTGATTTTCGTTGATAACAATATAATAGATTATTTAATAAAACACATGTTTCTATTAAAATCCACTTTACATCATTCTTTTACACCTTATTTTCGTTTATAAATTTGTTTAAAAATTCTTGAATTGATATAAATAATGGAGGTAACTGAAAGTTGTGTGTAGCGTGCACCAGATTTTTTTAATTTGCAACTGTATTTAAAAATTCAAAAATTGATTTTAACAACGGAAGTAAGTGAAAGTCTTGTGTCGCGCGCGCCATTTTTTTTTTTCTAATCAATTACGTTCTATGAGGAAGGATAATTATATCACGTAAATATATATTTATTTAGGACGAAAAAATAAAAAAAATTTAACACAAATGGATACCTTACATTAACAGAACCATAACCTAAGATATGTTGCGTTTTTTAGTATGTAATATAATGAATAATTTATAATTTATTATCACATCAATTATACATGCTTCGATACCAAAATTTTGATTACAATTGTAAAACATATCTTATTTCTTAAAACAAGTTTTTCGATAATTTCCTTATGTAATAATATTAATTATCAAATATAAATGTTTAAGTATAATTATTTCGTTAATCCTAAATGACATTAATAAAAATCCTTTCGGTCCTAAAACAGGAAAAGATTCGAACAAAAAATTGTAGGATTAGTGTTATCCAATTGAATCGCCTAGTTGTGCTTAGGCATGCCAAATCCTATTTCCCTTGACCTACCTACATTCCAAAACGGTTGGAAATCAATATAGAAACCGTTGAGTATCAATTACCACGCAAGTATACTATCAGCAAAAATTAATAATCTGGTGCGCCCAACACACGACTTTCACTTACCTCCGTTGCTAAAATCAATTCAAGGTAAACGCATTCATTACTCTGAGCTTCAATAGAAACATGTGGTTTATTAAATAATCTATTATATTATTATTTACAACAAACAGTTAGTTTTGTTAAATTTTCATCACTCTCCATTACCTTTTACAACTTTTATATATGATAATACTTTTTCTAAATTCTCTAGCTTTCCAACCATATATTATACGCCTATATTACTTTTCGAACACCCAAAATTGTATGAAAAAAATATTTTTCAATTTTATTCTGTTGTTAGATATCGAATTTATATATTTATTCGTTTTTTTTATCAATGCTATAAAGATGAAATGGTTATTTTTAGGAAATCTACAAACTTAAAGGTGCTTTAGAAGAAGAAATTTTAAAATATCGGCATTTAAGCCATGTAATACCATTTAAATCAGAATGAAACCTACATGATATTAAATTTTACATTGGTATAGCGAGTTTAATCAAAATTCGTTGTGGCTGTTTTTGAGAAAATCATAAAAAAATTCGAAGTGCAGGGTACAAAGTAGCACATCCTGTCATTAGATTTTGGTAAAAAAGTTGCTGGAACATCTCGGGCGTATAGTTGATATGAAATTACAGTATTGTACGATTATTCGTTTTCGTGCTAGACTTACCACACACCCACAGACCTTTTTGCGGGACATGGTTATTTGGACTCAGGGGACCCTAAAACGTGTATTTCCGTTGAAATCTAGAATTCGAAAATTTTCACGATCGCAATACTTTCTCTTACTATATATTTCATATATAGGTAAGTGAATACCCTTTATAGGTTGTAGAGGTACAGATTATTATTATATTGGAACATTACTATATCAGACTGGCCTGCTGTTGACAACCACTAAAAGGGTAAGTACTATTAGATTATATTACAATATATACTATAACAACTGACAGGTACAACTATCGCAGTTGTTGCAGAGACACTAGCTAGGTACACGGTTACAGTAACTGAAAGGGACCTCTTGATCAAACCATAGCTCTGTTATTGGTTCACTTTGATTAGGACATTATCACAAAGCGTTAATATACAATCCTGTCATCGAATAGTTGATACAATAACACAAACCCTGCCATAATATTAAGTTGTGAAATTAACTTGTCTCTATAGTGTAGTTTCTGGGGTGGTGTCTAGCCAGCCATATTGGGAAGGATTACAAGTATTTTGTCCCACTACAAGAATTAAACATATATAAATTTCTATGACAAAGAAGTATGTACATAAGATTTGTATCAAATTTCACCGGAGACCAGCTTGTTGTTTTATCAAATATGTTTTTCAGGTTATTATTAGGAAATTTACGCTGGCCAAATAGTAATAATTATAGACTTTAAAATATAATAAAAGTGGTAAGTAGTTTATTTAAATAATAAGCCCGCTAAAGTACCAATAGTAATGTTTCCCAACAAAAATGTTCGCGGACCTAGTTGGAGAAATGGAAATAAATAAAAAAGAAACAGGTCTTTTTTTCTGTAGTTTACTCCAATCTGCGACACAATGAATAACTAAAATTTAATGTTGAACCTCCAACCAAATTACATTTACCCTTCGTCGTAAACCTATGACTTCCTGCCCTACTGTCTCCTTCAATAATACTCCTCTTGTCCCGGTTGAACAGATCCGATATCTAGGACTGCACCTTGACAAACGCCTCACTTGGAATCCTCATACAAGACTGAAACGACAAGAAGCTGCACGACTTTTCGACTACTTCAACACTTACTAGACAAACGTTCTAATCTTCCACTTAACTACAAAAGACTCATCTACATGACTATCATAAGACCAATATGGACTTACGGAGTTGAGATCTGGGCTCTACTAAACCATCGAATTCTTCTCGTATCCAATCCCTTCAGTCCAAAATCCTTCGTAAAATCCTCAATGCTCCTTACTTTGTCACCAACAAACTCATCCATAAAGACCTTAATGTCCCATATGTTGCTGATTTGGCCCGTACGAGGTATCAATCCTTCCATGACAAACTCCATTCCCACCCTAATCCTTTCGTTTCAATCCTTTCTTCCTCTTCAATTCCTGACAATCCTCCCAGGCGTCTGAAAAGGAGATGGCCCCGGGACCTTCTAGTTTAGAATATTTTTAGAGTTCTTCCATTGGGAAGCTTCTCTAGATGTGTTTCATGCCTTTTTTATGTTTCATTCAAATTTACTTGTTGTATTACTTGTTATACAGTTGTAAATTCCAATAAATAAATATATAAAAAAAAAAAAAATGTTGAACCTGGCAGATGGTCCTTGAATTTTTTAAAGGGCTTTCAGAGGGAACGTAAAATAGTGGTATAGATCCTGTGCTAAGTCAAGTGATTGTTAAGGATACCCGTTCTAATTAAACCTGGATTGGCGAAATTTAGGCCTTCCACTTTGATATCGTCCGATAGCCACTGTAGCATAAAATGAAGTTAAATGAATAAAAATAACCTAAAATTCAAAACTTATATTTATTCATCTGTCAGATTTAACATTAAACTATAGGCCACTACGAAAGGAATAAGTAAATTTCAATTAAATTATGACAGTATAGTGCTAATCGATAAGTGACTTGCTAATCTCAACTTGGAAGGCCTGAGCGATAGAAATCAGACCAAAGACCCAGACTGAGCTCCGACGTTGAATAATAGCGAACCCGACATAAATAAACAGAAAGGCTAAATATCACGCTCCAGTTGGCAAAATATTGAGTGCGATAGAGCGGCAAATCTGAAATCCGCTGATTCCATCAACATAGTTTACCAGGGTCCATCCCCGGCTTCCAAAAACATTGCCTAGCCTCTGTTCAGTGTAACTTGAATATCATAGCTTCGTTATGCGGCATAGTATACCCAAACGCCTGCCAAAGTTAACTCAAGCGTTGTAACTAATAGTTTAAAGAGGCAACTCATGGTATTACTAAACACAGGAACATTAGCATTCTACTTCGGAATGATCAAATCGATGTTTTGTTTTTTGATCATATTGCGTTTTGTTAGAATACATGAAAAGTAACCGTCTCTATGGTTTACGCTTCAACCTTTTTATGGTGGAACATTTGGAAAGGTTAGGTTAAAATATCATTTAATTAAATCCTGTTTTGTAAGTAATATTTAAGCATATAATACTATAAAAACAGAGTCGAGTCAATACGACCAATAGCAATTAACTTTCTAGGTTGTTTTTTTTTTTTTTTAGTTAATGAGAATATATCTATTAATTTAAGAATATACCTATTACAACTATAGAAAAGTACTATATTTGGGACTATACTTGAAAAAAAGACTAAAGACACGGAGACCCTCATTCGACTTAAGAGAAACCAGCTGATCAAACGTTTGGACTATTATCCAGGCTACCCGAAAAACGATAAAATTATCCTTTAACACCGAAATTACTATTTAAAAAGTGCTCATCAAACCGTTACATACGGGATAAAGCTATGGGGCACTGCCGAAATCTCTCACTTCCAAAGAATTCAGTCTTACCTTTGCAAAATATGAAAAATCTTGATGCACCATTTTATGTGACAAACATTTGAAAAGACTTTGACTTATTCACAATTTCGAATACTGCCACATAATATAATAAAAATATTCAAGACAGACTGACTTACAAGATAAACCCATCGACCCTAAACACTTAAATCCACCACCAACCCGTACAACCCACCCCGACAACTTTAGAGGGGATGACCTAGAGATGAACTACCTATGATAGACCTAAACTATTAATTCGAAAGATAACATATTTGCTTATTGAAATAGTTTTTTCAGTTGGCAATAGTAGTTTGGGCCAAACCAATTCATATAAATAAATAAATAACTAATGCGAGTTTAAGATCTTTGTTTAAATAATATATTTTAACCCGATATTTTTTTTCATAGCTTTTTTAGGCATATTTGTAGTAGACTTGCTACTTCTAATTGCTTTCAATCCAAATAAGGTGAAGAACACAGGAAAAAAAGTCTTTGAAGACGGTTGTTCTCGGCCACCAACCAAAATTACCTGGAATGTGTATCTTTTTACCTTTTTAGTGATTCTGAGGGGGGAGTTGATATCATTAACATTTTTTATTTAATTACTTGAATATGTAGGGTATGACTTATCTATGTGTTTTGTATGATATGAATAATGGTGAATTCAATAAACATTGAATATAGTCTTCTTTTTTTTCATTAGCGAAAGTGTCAAAACGTTTATTGGGTACTCTCAGGTATTATTTAGAATGAACCGAAAACTAAAAATCTTGAGTTTAGACTATTTCGAACAACCCTTTATTACTTTCAATAACCTATGCATGGAATATATAGTTAATAAGAGTATTGCGATCGTGAATATTTTCGAATTATAGTTCTTACCGGAAATACAAGTCTCGCAAAAAGGTCTGTTTGTGTGGTAAATCCAGCACTGAAAGTCCTACGAAACTTCAATTTCATGTTTATGACAACATACACCCGAGATTTTACAGCAATTTTAACCGCAATCGGCTGACTGGAAGTTGTACCTTATACTTTACATTTTGCACCTTTTTACGATTTTCTAAAAATTACTGTAACGACTTTGATTCTAATCTCCCTATATCGATGTAAAATTTAATGAGCTTCAATTTGATGTAGGGCTCATTCTGATTGAAATAGCTTTAGAGGGATTAAATACCGATATTTTGAATTTTCTTCTTCGGAAGTAAATTCAATTTTATAGATTTAAAAAAAAAAAAAAAATCCATATCATGTTTGATTGATAAATAACGCCGAAATATGCAAGTTCAGCAAATTCGATTAAAAATTTGAAAGAGAAAAGTGCTAAAATACTTTTTAAAGTAATTTTAGTGTTTTTGAACATTATAGTAATATAGATATATGATATACTGTTGGAAAGCTTAGGATTTTAGCTATTAGGATCATGCAATACCCAAAATTGTAAAAGTTTATGAAAAGCCGATAAAACTAACTGATTGTTGTAGATAAAAACTATAATCTATTATTTAGTAAATTAAATATTTCTTTCGAAACTTTATGTAAATAATTTTTCGATCTTTTTTCATTTTTAAAAAATTAATTTTAACAACGGAGGTAAGTAAAAGTTGCGCGCACCAGATTTTTTAGCTCGATATAATGAACTAAAAGTTTAATTTCAGGTTTTGGACTATTGATAATTGATAATACCTACCTGTCTATAATTATGTTGATGATTCTGCAAAACTATCTTCAAACGCAGACATAAATTAACAGTAATTGTAGTTTGATTGCAGAGCCAGGATAAACACTATCCTAACTAAGATCCTCTGTTTGCTCAGTAATAACAATATCTTCCAATGTTATTACAGTCTGCTATAATATAGTTTGCTTTAGTTTCAGTTTAATTAATTCAGAGCTGAAGCAATAGTCACTAGGGTGCACCGGCTACACGGAAACCGGCTGTCTCCATGGTTAGCTGAATGATAAATCTTTCTTCTTTTTCCAGTGGCGCGACAGGACGTGTAGGCCCTGGGCCTCGCGGTGTAATCTCTTGGGAAATCACACTCACGCTTCTCGATTCATTTTGTAGTGTAGGGTCATCAATCCCTACACCTAATTTTGTGAGTTGCCACCATTTGGCTGACGAGTCTCTCACACCCGGGGGAGAGGCTGTGAGTGAATCCCCATTTAATTACATCCTTATAAAAGCCCCGCCGGGACTGGTATTCGAACTCATTGCTTCTAGCACGAGAGACTAGCGGCTCTAACCACTCAGCCACGGCTCCCCTGCTGAATGATAAATATATTTTATTATATATTACAAGGTGACTGCATGTGTACAACGCATAACAATCTGCATGAGCCAATGGTGGATCCAAGCCACATTTAGGGGGGAGGGATTTCGTTTTCTAGGAAAGGGAGATGAACAGCATATTGAGTCAAATATAATTTTATATATTTTGATAACTGAGTCTGTATGATATTAATAAGTATATCTCGTTGAACTTTAAATTTGATATTATCTCTATTTCTCCTCTCTCTCTCTCTCTCTCTCTCTCTTATATATATATATATATATATATATATATATATATATATATATATATATATAAACACAAGACGGATTTTGATACAGTTGTTCCCATCATGTAGGGTATTATTTCCTGAAGGTTTATGAGTAAAATACATTTCAATTTAGCGTAACGGAAAAATAAGTTTTCTGTAGCCAAGTTGTCAAAAAAATATTTCTGAAATATGAGTAGTAATATATACGTATATTATGTCATTTGAAAGCGAAAGATTTTAGAATAGTTAACATGTAATAAAATGTTTTGCACATAAACTTATGACCATATGTTGTAAAGATAGAGGGAGGTAAAGATAAGAAATCTCGAGTGAAAATGATTTTTTTTTTTTGGAATATGTAAACATTATTGACCAAGTAATGATGATTTTATAAACAGAAAGAGAATTAGATTGCAATACTTAAAAAGGTTAAGAACGTATTACTTTCATACCAAATATTTTCAACGGAAGATAATTTCACGAAATATAGAGCTCCCTAAGTCCAAACAACCGAGTCCCACAAAAAGGTCTGTGTGTTTGAAATTTCATATTTTAAGATGTTAGGAGTACTCACTACGTTTGCTATAGCATGCTATTTGTGTTATTTAGATAAACCCGTCGAGTTTCTACAGTTATTTCCTGTATAAAATTGATGTGTTTAGCACAATAGCACAATAGCATGCTATAGCAAACGTAGTAAGTACCCCTATTATATGCCTGTGATGTTATAACAACTTTGCTATCGAAATCGGCAACCAGAAGAACCACTTTATACCACGCATTTTGCGACTCTAACGATTTGATTGATGACGATTTTGATTGAAACTCGCTATATCGATCTATAATTGAATATGATTTATATGATGTAAGCTTCATTCTGATAATGAAATAGTCTGACAGGGCTTTAATGTCGATAATTTAAATTTTCTTCCTCTATTATAATACATTCAATTTTGTAATATTCAAAGAAATTAACAATTTTATAAGTTTGGAGAGGTATGGACTCGAATGAAAACAGTTACAAAACGTGGCGGAGACCATAATCCTGGGCTCACTGGGAATCCTGCATCACTATATATATTGAGGCTAGGCTGATTTGTCCAAGAGGCCCATCAATATGTCCAAGTGTTTCTTTTTGGCAGAATCTCCCTCTATTCGTACCTTAAAAATTGTCATCAGGATTGATGCGGTATGCTGTGTATGCAAAGCAACTCAGCGAAGTTGAGCAGCAAATCCAAATCGGAATTTCTCTCTAGCATTAAGAAAAAAAAAACAAAAACAAAAACGACAAAATATACAAGTTGAACGAATTCGATATACTACTAAAGGAAAGAGATCAAACAAAATTTATTATACAAATTTTTAGTTTTTGAACATAAAAAACGTAATACAGATGTATAATATACCGCTAGAAAGCTAACAATTTTAGAAAAAAAAACCTTTCACTATAAAAGTAAAATGCAATAGATAGTGATGAAATGTGGATAAAATTAACTGATTTTTGTTGATAACAATTTTATATTGTTAAATTACTTTTTTGAAATCTATTTTCCTCTAAAAGTATTTTAAAATTCTTTAATAGATCTTAGGTAAATGAAAGTCGTGTGCTGCCCGCACCAGATTTTTTTTACAACCCGATACAGATTGTGAAAAGTTAGTTGATAAATAGCAAGAGCGGAAGGAGTGAGTAAGAAAGAAACTGATTAATTAGCGATAGCTGATGAGGAGATAGTATCGGTTGAGGTAGGTGAAGCAAGCAGGATCTTGTGCAAGCTGGTTCACTGTTACGGGTGTAAGAGTGGAGCTTCATAAGTATATAGTATGTAGTAGGTATGTAGTATGTAGTAGGTATTTAGTATGTAATAGGTATGTAGTATGTATTATGTAGTAGGTATTTAGTATATAATAGGTATGTAGTATGCAGCATATAATAGGGGTACTTGTCTCATCTATGAGCTTTGAGCGGTTGACAAGCTTAGGTAAGTACCTAATTCAGCTTAGTTTGTGCGTGTTTGAGGCAGATCCGTTTGTCCTCGGGAGATGTCGCATCAGCCCTAGTAGTAAAGTAAATATCATTTTTTATATTTATATAATAACTATCGAATCGCCCTTGCTTCCTAATTTAAATGTGGTGTCATTTATGTTGTAAAATCTTCAGTTTGACCAATTAAATGTTTATTCCTCGGGCGTTGCTGACCAAGCTGTTTTACGCCCTAAAACCGAACAAAACAAACAAGTTTATTACTTTGGGATTATGAGTTCATCGTAATGGAATAGTGCAGTTAGCAAGAAAATATTACGTTTATTATAAAACGTCTATTAATTCTTATATTCAATCGTCAGCAAAAATGTTGAGCATAGATTGGTCAAAAAATCAATAAATGGTTTAATTTATTTGTTTCTTATTTTTAACGGTTTCTATTTTATTCGGCTTATTACAATTATAAATTTCCAAAGAAATTTTTCCAAATAAATTTTAATTAATAAAGTAAATTTGGTTTCCATGAAAGTTCCATTTAGTTTACAGTGGAACTACTATTTTTTGTGAGATGATCTAAAAGTAGAAATAATTATAACCAGTAGTAACTTAAAACCACCTTTTCTCTATTTAACCAACTTACGTACATATTTGGTACTTATTTTTTTTCTAAAATCTTGATTACTGTATGAACTATGTAACCTGTACGATCACCATGAATCACCTAGCCTCCCTAACCACAACATTAAAAATCTGGTGCGGGCTAACACACGACTTTCACTTACATCAATTTGAAAAATCAATGAAAGAATTTTCAAATAGAGTTAGAGTTAAAAATACGTGAAACTATTAAAGAATTAAATAAATTAAATTTCTATAGAAACATGTGTTTGATTCAAAAATCTATTATATTATTATCTAAAATAATCAGTTAGTTTTATGTTCATTTCATCACTCTCTATTAACTTTTAAAAGCTTGTGTATGAGATGATAATTTTTCTAAAATCTTTAGCTTTCCAATGGTATATCATACATGTATATTACTGCTCTTATGTTCAAAAATGAAAAATTGCATTAAAAAAATATTTTTTCTGTTTTCTCCTTTAGTTAGGTATCGAATTTATTCAATTTATATATTTACCAGTTTGTTCATCAGCGTTAACAAGATAATCTAGAAATTATTAAAGGTACTTTAGGGGAAGACAATTTAAAATATCGGCATTTAAGCCCTGTCAGACCATCTTTATCCAAATAAAACCTACATGATATTAAATCCCATTAATTTTTACATCGATATAGCGAGTTTAATCAAAATCGTCGGAACCGTTTTCGAGAAAATTGAAAAAAGGTGCAAAATGCGTGGTATAAAGTGCCTCTTCTGGTAGGCTCATTTTGATGAAAAAAGTTTTGTCACGTCTCGGGCGTATAGTTGTCTTCAATATGAAATTTCAGTTTCATAGGACTTACCGTTTCCGCCCGGGAGTTACCACCACACACACACACACACAGACCTTTTTGCGGGACTTGGTTATTTGAACTCAGGGGACCCTAAAAAGTGTATTTCCGTTGAAAACTGGAATTCGAAAATTTTCACGATCGCAATACTTCCCCTTACTATATATAGTAAGTGAAAGTAAAAATTAACAAGCTTCTAATAAGCTTTAATATAAGAGGTAATAGATGTCTGTAGGTCTTATGGGTATCAAGATATATTTTTCCTTATAATAGATTGTGCCCTAAATACGAGAATAGGCCCAATTTTAACGTTATGAAGGTAATATCACAGAAACCACCTATCATGGAATAATACTCATTACGATATACATTAATGGACATTGAATAAGCGTGAATTTGAAAGCTAATAGATGTCTCTAGGTCTTGCAGGTACCGAGATATATTGGTTTATATAATGCACTGTGTCTTAAACAGAGGAATTGATCTACTTTTAACAGTCTTCAGCCCGATATCATCGAAACCGCTCATTTTACCAAACTACTCAAAATAATAAAAATTAACAACCTTCTAATAAGCTTTAATATAAGAGGTGATAGACGCCTGTAGGTCTTATAGTTTCCAAGATTTCTTTGTCCATTGAATGCATTGGGTCCGAAATACAGGAATTGACCTCATTTTAGCATTACGAAGTTAAATATTACAATAAACACCTATTATACGAAAATACTCATTACGATATTCATTAATCGAAATTTAATAAGCGTCAATTTGAAAGCTGATAGATATCTGTAGGTCTTGCAGGTACCGAGATATCTTTGTCTATATAATGCATTGTGTCTTAAGCAGAGGAATTGATCCACTTCAAACAGTATTCAGCCCGATATCATAGAAACCGCATATTTTACCAAAATATTCATAATAATAAAAATCTGGTGCGGGCAACACACGACTTTCACTTACCTCCATTTTTTTTAATCAATGAAAGAATTTTCAAATACAGTTAAAGATAAAAATACGTCAAACTATTAAGGAATTAATTAAATTAAATTTCTATAAAAACATGTGTTTCATTAAAAAATCTATTATATTATTATCTAAAATAATCAGTTAGTTTTATGTTCATTTCATCACTCTCTATTAACTTTTAAAATCTTGTGAATGAGATGATATTTTTTCTAAAATCTTTAGCTTTCCAACAGTATATCATACATGTATATTACTGCTCTTATGTTCAAAAACGAAAAATTGCATTAAAAAAATATTTTTTCTGTTTTCTCCTTTAGTTGGGTATCGAATTTATTCAATTTATATATTTACCGGTTTTTCATCAGCGTTAACAAGATAATCTAGTTATTATTATTGAATCTACAAAATTAAAGGTACTTTAGGGGAAGACAATTTAAAATATCGGCATTTAAGCCCTGTCAGACCATTTTTATCTTAATAAAACCTACATGATATTAAAGCCCATTAAATTTTACATCGATATAGCGAGTTTAATCAAAATCGTCGGAACCGTTTTTGAGAAAATCGAAAAAAAGGTGAAAAATGCATGATATAAAGTGCCTCTTCTGGTAGGCTCATTTTGATGAAAAAAGTTTTGTCACGTCTCGGGCGTATAGTTGTCTTAAATATGAAATTTCAGTTTCATAGGACTAAACCCTTCCCCGAGTTACACACACACACACACACAGACACACACACACACACAACACACACACACACACACACACACACACACACACAACAGACCTTTTTGCGGGACTTGGTTATTTGGACTCAGGGGACCCTAAAACGTGTATTTCCGTTGAAAACTGGAATTCGAAAATGTTCACGATCGCAATACTTCCCCTTACTATATATAGTAAGTGAAAGTAAAAATGACATTTGTGCATAAGTTCATGAGCTTATAACATCTTTCTGCTAAATTGCCCAAATTTTGTTGGAACAGAATTTCCGGACCTTTTTTAAATTGTTTATGACTTGGTCACATTTAGAAAATTTATTTTTCCCGTTTAAAAAAAAAGCTAAATTTCAATTATATTTTACTTGTTAACTTTCAGGAAAAGATGCCCTAAATAATGATGAAAACCGTATCAAATTCCGTCCAGTGGTTTAGAAGGGGTTTGCGGAAACCAAAATCCAGTTATCATTTTATATATATAGAGATAAGATGCCAATGCTACAATATCGGATGCTTCGGCCTACCTCTCGGACTGCAGTCGGTTCAGCGCATACCAACGTTTTCAGAACTCGTGCTTAATGTGCCTAACAACTTTACACGCTCATCTGAATCACCGCTATGCTATCAACCGAATTATACTCTTAGCGTAAAAGCTCAGAAATTCTGCGTTGTGCAGCATTCTGGATTCCCCATTGGCCTCGTCACTCTAATGACCAAATGTTTTACTCAGAACCTTATTCTCTTCAACCTCAAGGCGCTGTTCATACTTCAAAGTAAGTGACCACGTTTCACATCCGTAAAGGACCGTCGGAAGAATAATACTTTTATAAATTCTAACCTTTAAAGTTTTAGTTACTGCTTTCGCAACTGAATAATAAAACGCATTTCCCGCCTTTAAATGCGTCTTAATTAACTTTTTTCTTGTTATCATTGAACCAAAATACTTAATTTTTTCAACGTGTTCAAACGTATGTCCTGATATATCAATATCACCAAGATCGTCACCGTTTTCACAACTAATTATGTATTTATTCTTTTCCGTATTCATTTTGAGTCCGTCTCTTTACCGGTTTTTCATTAACGTACTTGTATAACGTCTTCGCCTAGCAATAACAAATCATCGACGTATCCCAGAATCGGAATTTTATCATCTAGATGTAAAACTTTCTCGGTACACGTCACCTTTTCTATGACATATTCTAATGCTAAATTAAATAAAACGGGTGAAAGGGATGACTCCTTGTTTCAAACCCGATCGCACCTCAAACCTCATGGAGGCAAAATTTATGACTTCCGCTGTATTATCGTATTAATAATTAGCTGCAGTAACATTAAGTGACGTTAAAGGAATAGACAACATACATTTCTGTTCCAACAAACTCAGAAATACCTTCTTTATTTTCTTTTTTTATTTTTAAGATAAGAGATTAAACGCAGTTAATAAAAATAATGAATGATATCTCGTTCTATAATTTTGCATTTTCGGATGAAAACATTTATTCAAATCGATAATACATATTTAAGGAAGATTTACTTTTACTTACATTATATAGTATTGCGATATTGTGAACATTTTCGAATTCCAGTTTTCAACGGAAATACACGTTTTAGGGTCCCCTGAGTTCAAATGACCAAGTCCCACAAAAAGGTCTGTGTGCGTGTGGTAACTCCCAGGCGAAAACGAAAAGTGCTATGAAACTGAAATTTCATATTTAGGACAACTATACGCCTGAGATGTTACGAAATCTTTTTCATAAAAATCAGCTAACCAGAAGAGGCACTTTATACCATGCGTTTTGCACCTTTTTACGATTTTCTCAAAAACAGCTCTTACGATTTTGATTAAACTCTATATATCGATGTAAAATTTGATGGGCTTTAATATCATGTAGGTTGATTCTGATTGAAATAGTCTGACAGGGCTGAAATGCCGATATTTTAAATTTTCTTCTTCTAAAGTACCTTTGATTTTATAGATTTAAAAGAAATTGGAACATCGTCTTATTAGGATTGATAAATAACGGTTAAATTTGCAATTTGAGTGAATTTAATAAACAACTAAAGGAAAAAATTCATTTGTATTTTTCAATGTATTTAAAAATTCCTAAATGGAATTTAACAACGGAGGTGAAAGTCGTGTGTTGTGCGCACCAGATATTTTTAACTGTTAGTTGAGGACGAATACGGAAGTTTCGTATTAATGTTACCTAAAATTGGACTAAGCAAATTATTATACAAGAGGGTTCCCAAAAAAAAGACTAGAATCTCAAATTATTGCTTAGCAATTGCCAAACGAGTAAAATTTCTTATTTTAGTTTATTGGCAAATGAATTAAGCGGGACTTCATTATTTTTATCTATAAATTTATCTTATGGTAAAAAAAAAAAATATACGCCAGTTCAAAATTTGAGAGCTTACGTTTCAAGAAGCGTAGAATCCGAATAAGGAATAAAAAAAAATCCGGTTGTCCGCCGTCCGCGGCATTTCTACGAAAGTACTGGACCATTTTTTTTTTTTTTTCAAATTCGCCACAAAAATACTAGTCCATTCAACGATGGTACTAACACCTAGACGTTGATATCAGCTGGTTAGTTTTAAAATGGCAGCCGATTAAAAGTATTTTATTCAATAACGAAAAAAAATTGATATTTTTCACATAAACACGCCCTAATTCAGTTATTTTTGACGATAGAGAAAAGTATGTATAGAGTTTTAGAATCGGTAAAGCCCGATAAACACAACAAAAAAAAAGAAACGGAAAAATTATTAAAATTGAAATCTCGCTTATATATACGCTTGTAACTCAGTTCTTTTCGAAGATATAGAAAAGTGTGTATAGAGTTTTAGAATCAGTAGTGCGCGATAAAAAAAAAAAAAAAAAAAAAAAAAGGAAAAATGAAAAAAATTGAATATCGTTATTTGGAAATAATAAACAATTGTGTAATAATTTGCAGCGTTTTTTCAAGTGGTTCTAAACTTTTTTTTTACTTAGTCACTTAACGTCACTTTATGCTACTACAAGCGACCCGAGCGCTTTGCGTCTTCCAAGTCAAAATGCCTGGTTCTGAACCGAGCAAACCACTTACAGACGGGGATTTCTTTTAAGCCACTATCATCTCTATGCACACAGCAAATTTTTTTAAACGTCTGCGCAGAACATTATCCTTTTCGGAAATGACAAAAAATCTTTAAATATCGTAAATTATTTTTTTTCTCTTCTTCTTTGAGCAAGCTAAATACCACTTAAATATAAGGAATCTCAGTTAAAACTGATCTATAAAAGCACCTTAACTAATCCTTTTTTAGAATAAGTTAACATTTTTTAACAAGTAAACACATAAAGGACTTTAAATTAAGTTATTTATTGATATTTACTACTGTATTGCATAAGACGTCTAGTAAATAGGCTAAAAGAAAATAGTCATGAACAAGACATGTATAGAAACTTCCTATAGTCAGCTCTCTAAAAATATTCTAAACTATTAGGTCTCGAGGACATCTTCTTTTCATACTACTCGGAGGAATATCAGGGATTGGAGTAGAAGAAAGGATTGAAACTAGAGGATTAGATTAGAATGGAATGGATTTGGTCATAAAAGGAATGATATCTGGTTCGGGCCAAATCAGCAACATACGAAACATTAAGGTCTTTCTGGATCAGTTTATTAGTTACAAAGTAAGGAGCATTGAGAATTTTACGATTGTATGGAGAATCTTTGAATTTTTGATTGTAGGGATTGGATACGGGAAGAATATGATGTTTTAGTAGAGCCCCAAAGTTCTACTCCGTAAGTCCATATAGGCCGTGTGATAGTCATGTAGATGAGCCTTTTGTAGTCAAGTGGAAGATTATAACGTTTGTCTAGTAAGTGTTGGAGTAGCCGAAAACGTGGAGCAGTTTCTTGTCGTTTCATAAAGGATTAAATTGAAATATTGAAAAACGCTACGAACTTATGTTACCACCCAATACAAATATCCGTTAACTAGCCTTCACACCCACTGTTGCTGTTGATGTAAATTATATTAACTTGTAAAATGACCCCTCATTTTGTTATTTGTCATAGCGAAGGCTATTTTTACTTCCTGAGCAGGAGGAGAAGAAACTACTTGAAGAAAGACTGGAGAGGCGAAATCAAAGCCAGCACTGCGCCCTTCGAGTCCACTTTGAAGTAGAAAATTATTGAATTCGGAGCTGGCGGAGTTTTAATTCGCTTCTTCGAGAAGGAGTGAGAAACCTAAAACCCAAGATCTCTAATTCCACCTTCTTTCATTTAATTCCGTCCCAAGATGGGCCTCTATCCTTTCCGCCTGTATTTTATTATTAAATTTTTAAAAATATTATTTTCTTTTACCTTTATATTTTTTTCATTTACACCTGTCAGCAGCAATAAGTGACCATAATCAAATGTGTTGTATAAAAATTCAGCTTCAGACATGAGGAAGGAAAGTTCCCAGCAACATCCCTTCCTAGGCTTTAATTTCGCAGAGGAGGTCTCTCATCGAGATTCTCTTCAACCTACTTCTGACTGGCGTTTCAGTTATTGACAAGTCGCTTATAAGTCTATAGGCGTGTCCGTGTAGTGCAATAATTGTGTAATAATTTGCAGTTTTTTTTTAAATTTTGGTGAGAGAAGAAAGTATAGTACTTTTAGTCGCTAGTTGAGAGTCTTTTGTCGAAGTGTGAACGCCTAGTTGCCTTAGAGTACTATTTTTTTAGAAACATTATGTACTTAGCATTAGTACTTTCAGGGAGGCCAGTATGGGATCGTCTTGTGATGTAAAAATTTCGGTACTATTTTATAATTATCTTAAAACTACAATTGATACTTTTACATTGGTTTATTATTTTCAAATAACTGGATGGAATTAGTCCAGGCGGCGGTAAGTAAATAAAACAACTAAATAGTTACAGCTATTTCTTTTCTGCCAACGTTTTGACCCCTATTGTGGGTCATCATCAGGACGTATTGTAGGTGAATGGAAAAAAAAAAACTATTCACATCTACGAATGTAGTTATTTATTTATCTTTTACTCAGTTATAGTTCGTTGGGACTTATTAGAGGAAAAGGGAAGGAGGGTCTAAACTGAAAGCATCGACCGGATTTTCTAGGTCGGTATTGTGAGAAGGTCAAGTGTAAGGCCTCTTCTATACTAGAAGAAATTTGCTAGCAGGGCAGCTACAGTAGTGGTTACCAACAAAAAATTTCCTCTTACCTCTTCAACCAACCACTTCACTTGCAAGAACCCCCTAAATTTTAAAATTCTAAATCCAAATTATGTATCTAATAATTTTCAGATTTTTAATGGGCTATACTTTATGCGAAATAACATTGCTACCGAAACTCTGTATGTCATTAATGGCCTTGTAGAGGTGGAAGTGGGGATGAAGAAAAAAGAGCATGGTTCTTCAGAGTCCAAAAGGAGTAATACATCAAAATGGAAAAGAACCTCGGCCTTTTTATTTCCTCATTGGAGTCAAACAAGGGGTGAGCCTTAGTCCTTTGCTATTTATAACCTTCATGGACGAAATACTTAAAATGTGTAAGATAAGGACTACATGAACCCTGATTTGACACAGAAACTGGATGCCTGTATCAGCCCAAGCCTTGATTTTTGCTGATGATTCATTACTAGCAGCTAATTCACAGGAGAACTCACAACAAGCAGTTAATGAGCGTAGAGAACAAATATATAGAAAGGGAAAGGCTATAAGATCTCAGAAAAGCAAAATTATGACATTAGAACGAGACGAAATAAACGTAAATGAGACCTAAAATGGTGAATTTCTTAAAACAGTAAATACATATTAGTATTTGGGCACAACAGTAAGCAAGGATGGAAGTATAGAACATGAAGTTAAGAGCTGGATTAGAAAAGCCAACCTCGCATACTATCAAATCAGCCTAATAATTGGTACCAAGGAAATAACTAATATCGCTAAATTAGTCCTATACAAAACAATTTTTTTCCCATCCTTCTGTATGGAGCAGAGCACTGGACAGGCCCAAAGCAAGTTCTCCGTAGAATCCTGTGATGAATAGTAGGAAAAAACAAGAAAGTATTGCGTTAGGAACGAAGTCATCAGGTAGGAATTGAAAGTGGTGGCACTGAAGATAATAGAAGAACGCCAACTGCGCTGGTTTGGGCAAGTGTGCAGACTCCCAGGAGCTCATGAATTAGTTCATAGAAGCCAAACCAATAGGAAAAGGAATGTTTGGCAGACCCAGAACTACGTATATGCAGTTTCTGGTGGGACTCGGAAGGAAGAGAGGTAAATCAGTCACGCAAATGCAAAAATATGGCCATTCAAAGGGATGGACGGAGGCTGGTGCTTCAAGCTGAGATAAATTAAAATGATTTTCAAATTAATTCGCGCGAACCTCCTCATCATTTTCCGCGGAGCTCTTTTTGGGAACAGTTGGGCTGAAGGGTCGATTAGGCTTACCAATTCATCATTAATACTCTTTTCAACCGAATTGATTATAAAATAAAAAACAGAAGATTTTTTAGAGTAACCAAAGAAAAAAAATCACAGATCTGTATCGTAGCATGGATTCTATACACAGTTTATGAAAACAATAACGTGATTTTGAAGAAATATTGTCCAAATACCACCGCGACGTAAATATTACATAATATGTTGTTCTTGAACTACCTAAATTAAAATCCCACCTCACAAAGAAATGATGAAGTTTTTGAAAGCCCTAGTAATCTGTTAGACTCAACTTCACAATTATTTCCTTCCATTTATTTTTTTATCACTCCCAAATTTTTTGTAAATGTGTTTTATTCATTTGATCTCAAATGTGTTTTTTACAATTATCCCATGAATAAAGTACTGAAGCAGATATCTTGATTTTTGAGGGTTTTCAACCAACATTAAGGTTATTAAAGCGAGAAGATTTGTCATGCTCAGTCGCTTCTTTCTCAAAATATATACATCACCTATAACTTTCTACCCTTACCTTGCCTTTTAAGGCTATACGGAACTCCTTAGGGGTAGGCGATAAGGGTGAGGGATAAATGCCGAATTAAAAGCCGTCCGGTCCGAGACGCAAACTCTTAATTATTTCATTCAACGTTTCTGGTCATCTGGTGTGTTCATAGCAACGAGCCCAAACCTATTAATTAATCCCACCCCCTCATGCAACATCTATAACTATCACTGTTACTACCCCAATATAAACATCCCCTATAACTTATTTATAACTCTAACAAACTATCACTGTTGTTATATTGCCCGTGTCCCACTTAGTAGCCAGCTACACACAACCAACCTAGCAAATAGCCTTCAGGTTAAACAAGAACTAACATTAAACAATAAATTATTTCCATGTTTTACCTGTTGCTTAAAACTAAGTGATGAAATAATTCAAGGAGAAAATCCTACATATCGAGCGAGAGAAAATTAATGTTTGACTGGCGCTACCTGCCGGAACAGTGCACGTAAGCTGGGTGATGTTGCGTGGGTCCAAGTCCCACCGGCATAAATTTATTATTACTATTCCTGGACAGAGGGATCTTCTTGACATGCCACAGTTTTCAGGAAGGCTTTTTTATATTTTAAACATTCCTAAATATTCCATTTTTGCTCGCATTATTACTCGAAAATATTTATTATTGCACTGGTTATAAGGTCACCAGTTATTGTTTGTTTGTTTATTCATTGTACATCAGTTTATGTTACTGTGGTTAATCGGACGATGCTACAGCGGAAGTCCTGAATTAAGCCTATCCAGGTTTAATTAGAATGGGGATCTTTAACGAGTACTAGTATCGCACAGGCTTGGGACCATCATTTCACTTCTCTTCTGAAGGACGGCTTAACCAAGTATTTTTTACTCCCTTTAAAAAATCCTGGAACCATTTCCCGGTTTTAATACCGCGTCATTGGGCATAGAAGACTGTTGTGATAGCTACTACACCACAGCTGAATGCAGATTATTGAGTATTCCTTGTAGTATATATAAGCCATAATATATCTCATTCTTTAGGGGCCACTTTAGGAGGGGGAATACCGTACTGTAAGTTTTGTATAAAAATAAATGAAGTTTTAAAGAATGTCGATATGTTTTATATTAGAAAAAAATTACAGTTCTAAATCAATTACCATAAAGAAAGTACCGCTTTAAAGGTATTTTTATTCAAAAGTTTTTATGTGCTCGTGAAATATCATCGGAGGTACGAATGCAGTCTTAACACACTATTCCTAATATCTTCTTGGTAATAAATAAATAAAAATTACTTAAAAAAACCTGTTGATGTTACCATTATTTGAAATTAATTAAAAACTATAATTCGTTATTAACTTTAGTCAATTTGCGTAGTTAATAACGATGTAACAAGAACATAAGCATACTATCTAACTTTACAAAACGAATCCTTAATCTCTAATACCCCTGCCCAAACATATCTACTTGTCCATAAGCTATCCTGATATATTCATGACAATCCTCCCTGGAAATTGAAAAGAATATGATCTCGGGATCTATTATCATGAAATATTGATTGATCACTGACTACTTCTTACAACAAGCCTAAAGGCATATTATGTAGTCATACCTCACATTTACGTTCTGTATTGATGTAATAGTACATATTAAAATATTTGGTCCTAAAATAAATGAGGCAACCGGAAAATCCAAAAGATTGAACAACGCAGAATAGCGGAGCTTGTACCCCGTGAGCATAATTGAGTTGAAAGCATCACGGAGACTCAAAACAGGCGTGTAAAGTTTTTGGCTTAGTGAAGAGAACGATTTGGTATTCGCTGAATCGACTGGAATAGAGTATGAGTAGGCCGAAACGTCGATGTGAGGATTGTGTTAAGTCTGATCTCAGGGGCTGGGGCTTGAACGTGATCATTGGACGAAATCTGTGGAGGCGGTATATTATTACCAATGACTATTAACGATCTGTATTTCAACTTTTCAACGTACGTAGTTCGCAGAAGCAGTTACTCACAAAGACAGCAACACACATATTGACCTGGATACAGATTAAACCAATAAGTTAATGGCAACGAGGGCTTGATTAGATAAGGCCGACAAGAGGGAGGGGGCGAGAGAGAGGAGGGAGAGAGAGAGAGAGAGAGAGAGAGAGAGAGAGAGAGAGAGAGAGAGAGAGAGAGAGAGAGAGAGAGAGAGAGAGAAGAGAAGGAGAGAGAGAGAGAGGAGAGAGAGAGAGAGAGAGAGAGAGAGAAGAGAGAGGAGGAGAGAGAGAGAGAGAGAGAGGCTGTCATCAACCGAATGGCCGCGTGCCTGCTTCGCGTGAGGTGAGCTCTATTCTCAAGGGCTTGTTTAATAATATCCATCTGCCTGTCTGCATATCGATCTAGGGCCTCGATATCGATTCTATCCCAGGGTAAATATCGATTAATTGAGTTCTATCAAAGGAAATCAGGGTAGTCAAGCTCAACTTTTGCCGAACCTTCTTTATAAACAATACAATAAAAGAGTTTTGTAACGATAATATAGTTTTATATATCCTGGAAAATCTTAGAGTGAGGATCAGTGAAGTACCTTGCAAGTGGAAGAGGATTTACTGGGAGAGAACAAAACAAGAAAAATAGACACGTGATAACACCAAAAGGTTGTGGTGCACTGAGGAAGTACTTTCCCACCGCCGGATCAAGATTGGAAGATTTATGGGTCCTTCCCAGTCTTCACCGTTTTCACGTTGCTTGTGGGTTTTGAGCTGTTCAATATGTGTCGAAGACCGAACCGATGAGGACATCAGAAGAAGGGTACCCAGCAGCAGAGAGGCTTCCAGGCAGAAAAGGAGTTCAGGTGTGCTGCCGGTCAGAAGCCTTAAAAAACCTATGTGCACAGATTTAAATTTGTAATCCTGTAAATGCAGCATTGAGGTGTTAAGCAGTCATTTTGAACACGCCAATGCTGCAACACCCGTATTGCCTAACAGACAGGCAGGGCGGAAAATAAAATAAAAATAAGTGGGTTTTCGAGCAAAGCTTGTTGAACATGAAAAAAAAAAAAAAATGGCACCAGAAAATAAGTAAAACCATTGTCACCAATCCCTTGCTGAGCCGATGACTGGAATCAGGACGATATTATTTCAAAGGATCTTCGAGGAGTTTGTTTTTGTGGTAGATATTTCATTTGGCTTAAGTGAAAACACGTTTACATACACTTTTTTAGTGTTGCATGAATTAACGAATACACAACAGTAAATACTTAAAATAGACTTTATTATTCAGTAAATGTTACATAAGGGGAAGTTTAACTTGAGACTCACAAGAGAGAATGAATCTGGGCGAGGCTTTTAAATGGATGAGGATCATAAGGGGGAGTAGTGTTTTTGGGTGGTCCGACATGACGGTTTCTCAAAAATACTGTGTAACCAATGGAGGTCTGGTTCTCAGAATAAAGTTGGAGCTCTCTGAATGTTCTGAAACTTATGTGCATTAATGCAACAGAAAACATAAACATCCAAGTTCTGTCACTTAGGTTACAGTTTAGGGTAACTTATATGAACCAGGGTGGTCAGTGAGCTGACCCTGAGAAAAGGGTAACTTCTAAGGGGACCTTCTATTAAGTTCACAACAGTCAATTGTTGAATGTACAAGAATACGTTACATAAGACAGATGGTTTTATAATAAACGTTAATAATATTAGTCGTCTGTTAATTCGCGAATCGAAAGCTTGACGACAGTTCCCGTTCAAGAAACTTGATCGAGAAGTCCTGAATTCGCGATACCTACCGTTTAGTAAACCATTTGTTTTAAATGAAAAAAGTCATGTTTAAACCTTTACCTTATCTAAACCTGTATTTTATAATAGACATATGTATTCATGATCAATGGTTTTTCCTGGTCTGGGAAAAAATGAGTTTTTATATTACTCTTTATTTTAATAAAGGCTTAGGTCTATCTCTTTTTAGACATTTATTTTTTTGACTTTTGGACTCTTATTTTTGTTAATTCACTTTATGTGTAAATCGACGATGCTACAATGGGGGATCCTAAATTTAGCTTTTCCCTGGTTTATTTAGGATAGGGATCTGTAACGAGTACCTGACATAGGAAACATCATCATACGTCTCTTCTGAAGAGCAGCATGACCAAGAATATTTTATTTTCATTTTAATATCCTTGGGCCACCTGCTGATGGATTTCGAAAGACTCTTTCTCGACCCCTTAAATTATCTTGTTAATTTCTAAAATAAATGTGCCTAATTTTTTAAAATATATTTTTATTGATTTTTACAATTGTATATACAATAAGTATAAGGGCTAAAATTACAAATATGACATGAAATAGTCTTGTGAAGCGGCTACCCAGTGGTAGCACTTCTATCATTATTTAGGTAACACTTTAATGTTTATATTATCAGCAGGTCTCGTGGCCATCGTCTCTTCAGGCACCTCGGAGGAGTATCAGGAAGAGATGGAGACGAGAGTTTACGTACAAGCTGATTTATGTGAGCTGGTACTTTCGAACGAATGACCATGGTGAAACGAGGTGTATCGATTTTGCTTGCAACTAGTGGGATATTGAGATCTCTATGGATGATTTTATTAGTAACAAAATAAGGACCATTTAGAATTTTGGATTGCAAGGATTGTATCCGGGAGGAATTCGATGGTTTGGTTAGTAGAGCCCCATAGATCAATGCCATGTGTTCACATAGGTCTAAGAATGGTTATATAAATAAATGAGATTTTTGTACTGAATAGTGGTTTTGATCGTTTGTCAAGTAAGTGTTGTATTAAACAGTATCTAAGAGCAGTTTCTTGTCGTTTAAGTCTTGTATGAGGATTCCAAGTAAGGCGTTTGTCAAGATGAAGTTCTAGGTATCGTATTTGTTGTACAGGGATAAGTAGATTATTATTAAAGGATACAGTATGGCAGAAATTCATGGATTTACAACGTGAAATGAAAATGATTTGATGCTATTGATTTCAAATCTACATTTTTGACACTACTCTTCAATGGATAATAGATGGTTCAGTAGGACTTGGGATACAGCAACAGGATCGTTATTTACGGATAACACACATGTGTAATTTGATATAAGTAGTGAAGACAGTGTTAGGATGGGTAGAGCCAAGGATACTACCTAGAGATAATATATCAAGTTTAAAAAAAACTTTAAACTACTTTTTTTGTTTATTAGTTTTGGCTATCCTTATGGAAACATGACTGGAATTTTAAACGAATATAAAATGCTATATTGAAGAGGCAATGCCAAACTTGTAGAAAGTGATCTATATTCTAAAAGTAGCTGCAGGTTATATATTTTGTGCATGGTCAGCCCTTTTTGTGTGAGGATCTCTTAGGATTTTACGATGGCTGCTTCGAAGAGTCTCATTTAGTTTACAGGGACTCTTATCGATTAGGAAATACATATTATGAAACATTATTGTTTGACAATAGTAAAAAAACGGGCACGTAAGAATATAATTTTAATTGATTAGATCTTGTTAATGATTATATAATATTTCGAAGAGAAAATAATTCAATCAAAAAATAAAATTAAAAAAGCTCTAGAACTACTAAGGAATTATTATAATCTAGTTTATACAATAGGGAGGCTATAAGTGTCAAATAGAGACTACCATTGATCTCTGAAGCAACTCAAAGCCCACACGTGAGTGAGTGTAATGCAAGGTGTCTCCTCTGTATCAGTCCGTTATTCTTGTATTATAATAAAACAGTATCAATAATTAAATAATTTTATAAAACTATGTAGGTTATACAATTGTATATTACACGTTAATAAGTATATGTACTTCTGAGAGGTACTTATCAAGAAAACAAAAAGAAAAGAAAAATGCGCGAGCTTAAAACCGCACGGCAGAAGTGGAAACTTTATTGCTAATTATAATATATATATATATATATATATATATATTTATATATATATATATATAATATATATATATATATAATAGTGAGTTTTGATCGTTTGTCAAGTAAGTGTTGTATTAAACAGTATCTAAGAGCAGTTTCTTGTCGTTTAAGTCTTGTATGAGGATTCCAAGTAAGGCGTTTGTCAAGATGAAGTTCTAGGTATCGTATTTGTTGTACAGGGATAAGTAGATTATTATTAAAGGATACAGTATGGCAGAAATTCATGGATTTACAACGTGAAATGAAAATGATTTGATGCTATTGATTTCAAATCTACATTTTTGACACTACTCTTCAATGGATAATAGATGGTTCAGTAGGACTTGGGATACAGCAACAGGATCGTTATTTACGGATAACACACATGTGTAATTTGATATAAGTAGTGAAGACAGTGTTAGGATGGGTAGAGCCAAGGATACTACCTAGAGATAATATATCAAGTTTAAAAAAAACTTTAAACTACTTTTTTTGTTTATTAGTTTTGGCTATCCTTATGGAAACATGACTGGAATTTTAAACGAATATAAAATGCTATATTGAAGAGGCAATGCCAAACTTGTAGAAAGTGATCTATATTCTAAAAGTAGCTGCAGGTTATATATTTTGTGCATGGTCAGCCCTTTTTGTGTGAGGATCTCTTAGGATTTTACGATGGCTGCTTCGAAGAGTCTCATTTAGTTTACAGGGACTCTTATCGATTAGGAAATACATATTATGAAACATTATTGTTTGACAATAGTGAAAAACGGGCACGTAAGAATATAATTTTAATTGATTAGATCTTGTTAATGATTATATAATATTTCGAAGAGAAAATAATTCAATCAAAAAATAAAATTAAAAAAGCTCTAGAACTACTAAGGAATTATTATAATCTAGTTTATACAATAGGGAGGCTATAAGTGTCAAATAGAGACTACCATTGATCTCTGAAGCAACTCAAAGCCCACACGTGAGTGAGTGTAATGCAAGGTGTCTCCTCTGTATCAGTCCGTTATTCTTGTATTATAATAAAACAGTATCAATAATTAAATAATTTTATAAAACTATGTAGGTTATACAATTGTATATTACACGTTAATAAGTATATGTACTTCTGAGAGGTACTTATCAAGAAAACAAAAAGAAAAGAAAAATGCGCGAGCTTAAAACCGCACGGCAGAAGTGGAAACTTTATTGCTAATTATAATATATATATATATATATATATATATATATATATATATATATAAATATATATATATATATATATTATATATATATATATATTGTAAATAATGTTATGTAATATGTAGTATTATTATGGATCAAATTAGGAGGATAAATGACAAACAAATCAGAAATTAAAGTTATAACTTTTTTTTAATTTTTGACAAATCATATTATTTATTTTCGTGTTCGTATTATACATAGAATACAATAGGTTTGTGATAACTAACAATAATAAATTAATCCTTTTAATTGATTTACTTATATATCTAAAAAAAAACGACATCAATTGTTGTTACGTATTTGTTATACTTTCATTTCTATTATCTGAAATATTTAAATCAAAGTAGTCTTTAAAAAATCAATTAAAGGCTTTGATGTTTCTTGTAAAAAGTCGATATATGAAATTTCCACACGACATCAGGAGTAATTTATCTATGCTCCGATTAAGGAAACCAGACCTTCTGTTGTATATATAAGTAAATTTTCATGAAAGATTTTGGAAGAAAAAAACTCTTATATTCATCAACCTTAAGTTTTCTTCAGTCTACAAAACATCTGTTTGTAGTTTGATGGAAGTTTACACAAAAATCAGAAATAATATAATGGCACAACGATCAGTCGTAAGATATCCTCAAAGAACTTATGTAAAATATTCTTGAAATTGGCCAAAATGGGGTGTATATATATTAATATATTTTAAAACTATAAATGGATGTAAATACATATTTACGAACCTATACAATTAATTAATATTGTCTTCTGTCTATAACAGCTTCTAAACTTAAGATGGCAATGAAATATTTTGGGGGTTTTACCGTCCAAAAAAAACAAACTCAGTACATAATTATGAATGAGAATTTGAAGTCAAATCAGGACTTAGCAAATTGTGAAATACACATTTAATGGGAATATCCACTCCTTTCTCCTCTCAAAATTTAGATATTAAAGTTAATTAGCAGGGCAAATTTTAATGTAACAGAAAAATAAATTCTGATAGGAGCAATACACGACTTTCACTTACTTCAGTTGATTGAAATCAATTTAAGAACTTTAAAATAATTGATTACGTTAAGTTTCGTTTGACACATTTGTTATAGATTAATTATAGTTTTCTTAAGTATGAAATAGCAGTTTCGTACAACTTTACGTTTTCTTGCTAGACTCACACATACAGACACAAACACAGACATACTTTTCCGCGCTACTTGGTTAATTGTGCTCAGAGAATCCTAAAATATGTAATTCCGTGTAAAACGGTAAATCTAAATTTTTTACTATTGCACAAGTCTGCAGTTCTTCGGGTCCTGGGTTCGAATCCTGGCTGGGATAGAATATGATTTATTTTGTTATTTCAGCCGTGGGGAGGACCTGGGGTATAGAGACCCTCCTAGGTCCCAGCCTTCATTATGTGGTTACCCAAAAATGTAGGAAAACCTGGCCGCTAGGTGTTATCTCGGCCTAATTACCTCCAAGCATGTCCGTTGGCCTATAAACAGTACAAATCTCTATACGTATTTACTAAGCCCAAGATCCTTCATTGGTTGTAGAGCTTTTTTTGTTTTCTTTCATCAAAATAAAAATACTTTCTCTGACTGTATATTTCATATATAGGTAAGCGAAAGTGAATAGGATTTTTCACATTTCGATAATATAATATTATAGTACTATATTTACAAAATATTACCGAAAATTTAAGTAATGGTATTATTAAATTTTCGGTAATATTTTGTAAATATAGTACTATAATATTATATTATCGAAATGTGAAAAATCCTATTCACTTTCGCTTACCTATATATGAAATATACAGTCAGAGAAAGTATTTTTATTTTGATGAAAGAAAACAAAAAAAGCTCTACAACCAATGAAGGATCTTGGGCTTAGTAAATACGTATAGAGATTTGTACTGTTTATAGGCCAACGGACATGCTTGGAGGTAATTAGGCCGAGATAACACCTAGCGGCCAGGTTTTCCTACATTTTTGGGTAACCACATAATGAAGGCTGGGACCTAGGAGGGTCTCTATACCCCAGGTCCTCCCCACGGCTGAAATAACAAAATAAATCATATTCTATCCCAGCCAGGATTCGAACCCAGGACCCGAAGAACTGCAGACTTGTGCAATAGTAAAAAATTTAGATTTACCGTTTTACACGGAATTACATATTTTAGGATTCTCTGAGCACAATTAACCAAGTAGCGCGGAAAAGTATGTCTGTGTTTGTGTCTGTATGTGTGAGTCTAGCAAGAAAACGTAAAGTTGTACGAAACTGCTATTTCATACTTAAGAAAACTATAATTAATCTATAACAAATGTGTCAAACGAAACTTAACGTAATCAATTATTTTAAAGTTCTTAAATTGATTTCAATCAACTGAAGTAAGTGAAGGTCGTGTATTGCTCCTATCAGAATTTATTTTTCTGTTACATTAAAATTTGCCCTGCTAATTAACTTTAATATCTAAATTTTGAGAGGAGAAAGGAGAGGATATTCCCATTAAATGTGTATTTCACAATTTGCTAAGTCCTGATTTGACTTCAAATTCTCATTCATAATTATGTACTGAGTTTGTTTTTTTTGGACGGTAAAACCCCCAAAATATTTCATTGCCATCTTAAGTTTAGAAGCTGTTATAGACAGAAGACAATATTAATTAATTGTATAGGTTCGTAAATATGTATTTACATCCATTTATAGTTTTAAAATATATTAATATATATACACCCCATTTTGGCCAATTTCAAGAATATTTTACATAAGTTCTTTGAGGATATCTTACGACTGATCGTTGTGCCATGTATATTATTTCTGATTTTTGTGTAAACTTCCATCAAACTACAAACAGATGTTTGTAGACTGAAGATAACTTAAGGTTGATGAATATAAGAGTTTTTTCTTCCAAAATCTTTCTTGAAAATTTACTTATATATACAACAGAAGGGTCTGGTTTCCTTAATCGGAGCATAGATAAATTACTCCTGATGTCGTGTGGAAATTTCTATATCGACTTTTTACAAGAAACATCAAAGCCTTTAATTGATTTTTTAAAGACTACTTTGGATTTAAATATTTCAGATAATAGAAATGAAAGTATAACAAAATACGTAACAACAATTGATGTCTTTTTTTTTTAGATATATAAGTAAAATTCAATTAAAAGGATTAATTTATTATTTTAGTTATCACAAACCTATTGTATTCTATGTATAATACGAACACGAAAATAAATAATATGATTTGTCAAAAATTAAAAAAAAGTTATAACTTTAATTTCTGATTTGTTTGTCATTTATCCTCCTAATTTGATCCATAATAATACTACATATTACATAACATTATTTACAATATATATATATATATATATATATATATATATATATATATATATATATTATAATTAGCAATAAAGTTTCCACTTCTGCCGTGCGGTTTTAAGCTCGCGCATTTTTATATAAAAACCTGTACCACTACAACCCATGAAGGGTCTTGGGCTCAGTACATATAGAGATTCGTACTGTTTCTATGCCAACGGCTATGCTATGAGGTGATTAGGCCTTAATCACGCTCAGCCGCCAGGTTTTTCCCCAATTAATTTGGGTACCCACTTTATAGAGACTGGGTCTGCCCCAGGAGGGTCTCCATATCCTAGGCCCCCCCCCCGACTGAATTAACAGAATAAATAATATTCTGCCAGAGCCGGGATTCGAACCCAGGACCCGGAGAACTGTAGACTAGCGCTCTATCCACTATACCACGCCGCTCCCCTATATATATATATATATATATATATATATATATATATATATATATATATATATATATATATATATAATATATATATAAATTTAATTTTGTTTTCTCATTTATTTTTCAAACAAAAACATACAAAATAATATATTTCATACATAAAACAGGATATAAACTGTTATATCCGTTCAAAAAAAACTAAAGTATCTGTGAAATCATATTTACTGAATCTGTTCATAGGAGAGTTCGCTATGACAAAACAAATAGAAGTTTTAACAAATCGGGATAGAGGAAGTAAAAATATTTCGTGTCATCATTAACAAACGCTTTTTTTTTTAATTATTTATTATTATTGATTGAGATTTACAACTGTATTAGTTAATACATCAAGTGAATTAGATCTCAGATAAAATACATGAAGAGGATATGCCCATTGGCAGCACTCCACTAGGTAATCTAAACTAAAAGGTCTCGAGGCCATCTTCTTTTCAGACGCTTCGGAGGATTGTCAGGAATGGAAGAGGAAGCAAGGATTGAAACTAGTGGGTTAGAGTGGGAGTGGAGTTTGTCATGGAAGGATTGATATCTGGTTCAGGCCAAATCAGCAACATAGGGAACATTAAGGTCTTTATGGATAAGTTTATTCGTGATAAAGTAAGGAGTGTCGAGGATTTTGGATTGTAAGGATTGAATACCGGAAGAATATGATGGTTTAGTAGAGGCCCAATGTTCTACTCCGTAAGTCCATATAGGCCGTGTGATAGTCATGTAGATGAGCCTTTTGTAGTCAACTATAAGGAAGGTTAGAGCGTCAGTCCAGTTAGTGTTGAAGTAACTGAAAGCGGCGCGCAATTTCTTATAGTTTCAGTCTTGTGTGCGGATTCCATGTCAGACGTTTCTCAAGTAGGAGTCCTAGATAGCGGATCTATTCAACCGGGACAAAAGTAATATTATTAAATAAAGGACACGGTAGTAGGGCAGGGTGTACTGACAAATACAAGTTATAATAATTACTAGCTGAGGTTCTTCTGCCTTATACATTTTTTCTGGTGCATATTTTGGTTGTTAATTAAAAAAAACGAATGCTCTGTAAGAATGTGGAAATGGGATCTATATTATATAAAAGTTGAAAGAATTTGGTAACTAACTAAAAAAAAAAGGCCAAGAATAGTTTTTTAAGAGTAATATTTTTTTTAACATAAAAATAATAACATAAATTTATAATATACCGTTAGAAATCTTAATATTTTAGTAAATGTATTATCTAATATACAAATTTCTAAAAGTTGTATAAAAATTTCTAAAAGTTAATGTAAAGTTATTCCTCAAGAGCTTAAACTTATTACTGTTCATTATACATGACAATTTTATATTGATATATTATTTGATCCATATCATATGTTCCAAACGAAACTGAATAAACTTTTTATTTAAATTATGTTTAAGCATTAATGTTTTTTTTTTTCCAAATTGATTTTAACAACCTAAGTGAAAGTCGTGTGTGACACGTACGACGCTTAAATTATTTGGATATGGTTAATACTAAAATGGTGATAAAAAATGCGAGGAAGGGGAAAGGAGGGTGGGAATTGGGAGTTATAGGTATTTTCGAAGCCAATAAAAAATACAAAAAACATTTAGTGATAAAAAAATCATTTAGGGCATTCTTTTCTAAATTTTTGTAAATGAAATATATTGCATTTACGTATTATATTAGAAGGAAAATTATCTTTAATCATGTTCCTGAATTGTAATAATAAGGACATATAATATAACGTTGGAAAGCTCAACATTTTAGAAAAGTTAGTGTGGAATAAACGAAATTGAGCAAGCTAAAAGAAAGTTCTTATAAGCGCATAAACTAATGATCATATGAAGTTTTTTGATAAAATATCACTTACTAAATTCTACGTAAATTGTTAAAATAATTGGAAATTTGTTATAATTCATAAACTACCTACTTTACAATTACAACATCGACAAACCCGACGACATTCCAAGCTTCTCTGACGGAATGGAGAAGACACCCACAGCTTTCCCCCTACACCCAGGACACCTCTAGCTACCTAGTGGTAGCAATGGTAACGTTTTTCCGTTGCATTAACTTCATTCAAAGCCTCCAGTCACCCCGTGTTCGCGCCTAAAGAAAGAAGGTTTACTTAAAAAAATCATATATTTTCAACTCACCTGCCCAACCCCTTTAACGATTTTCAAACCACCTAACCTTCCCTTTATCTACAATAATCCTGCGCATTCCTTTGTAAACTTTTTTTTCAGTGAGATTTTCATTTTTCATTTTCTGGCTGATTAAAGCCCTTTCCAACTTAACATCGACAAAACAAAGTTTCCTTTGCGTTGCAATGCTATCTTAAAAGCATTACCAGATCGAGAAGGTACCTTAAGTTACTGTTACATCCAAAACACCCCTTAGTGGTTGCAAAGATAACGCATTTCAGTTGCATTGACGTAATCATAACGACAAAGCATTCAGCTGCCCCGTAGCCGTGCCTAAATTTTTAATTTAAAAAATCATATATTTTCAACCCAACTGACCTCCACCTCTATTTTCAAAGTACTTAACCCTCCCACTTCCTAAAAAATATACCTTGAGTAAGCCCTCTTGGGTCTCTATTAAGATTAAGATATGCACTGTCTGCTTCATATTGTTTGCGTTGTTGCTGATTACCGTCCTTTTCTACTTAACATCGACTAAATAAAATACTTTCTTTTGGTTCAACACGCAATATAGACCTTCTGACATGATCGAGAGGTCATCTTAAGTTACCACCTAGATCCAAGACACCCCTAGCTACTACTAGCTATTGGTAATGCGTTTCCGATTGCAAGTCACATACAACAACTGAAAACATTTAGAAAACACATCGACCATCCGGACTTTTCTTTGGGTTGCGACGGTATCTAGAAACCCTTAACAGACCCTTAAGTTGCCATTACATCCCAAAAATCTTTAATGGTAGTAATGGTAACGCTTTTCCGTTGCATTGACGTCATCATTACGACAAAGCATTCATTAACCCCGCAGTCGCGCCAAAAAAAAAAAAAAAAAAGGTCTTATATTTGTCCCCCCTAGCGGTTTTCAAACTATTCAACCCTCCCACTTTCTAAGGAAACCCTACGTACGCCCTCGCGTACCTCTATTGAGTGTGAGTTAAGGATAAACTTTCTATTTCCTCTTTCCTTGCTGATTACCGCCCTATTTAACTTAACATCAACAAAACAGACAAGTTTTCTTTGGGTCGCCACGCTATCTGGACCTCCTGACAGAAGGCACCCCCGCTATCTTCAAGACATCTTTAGCTAGCTAGTAGTAACACCTGCCTGTTGCATTGACGTCATCCAAAACATTCAGTTACCCCTTAGTCGAGCTTAAAAAAGTTATACTTTAAAATAATCATATATTCTTAACCCACTGCCCAACCCCTTTAACGATTTTCAAACCACTTAACCTTCCTCCGTTTTAACAAAATCCAGCACATTCCTTTATGAAGTGTTTTTTTGTTTGAGATAAGCACTACGTGCTTTATATTTTTCCCTTCCTTACTGATTACTGCCCTTTCCGACTTAACATCGACAAACAAAAGACTTTCCTTTGGGTCGACTCGCTATTTAGACCTTCTAACCTGGCCGAGAAGGCACTTTAAGCTACACGCTAGATCCAAGACACCAATATCTAGCTAGTGGTGACGCGTTTCTGTTGCATTGACGTTACCCAAAGCATTCAGTACCCCGAAGTCGCGCTTGTAAAAGTATTACTTTTAACATATCTTATATTTGCAAGCAATCTGTATCCTAACGTTTTATAACAACCTAATACTCCCACTGCCTAGTAAAATTCTGCGTATGCCTTCGAGAACTTTTTTTTTTAATGTGATAAGCACAATATAAGTACTTAAATTTTTTTTTGCTCATTAGCTCCCTTTCCAAGTCAACACCTAGACCTCGGGCTTCCATCCCTTCGGAACCCCACACTCCCTAGACCCTCATACATCCCTTGACACCCCTTAGTGGTAGCAGTGGTAACGCTTTTCCGTTACATTGATGTGATCATAACGGCGAAGAATTCCGTAGTAGCGCCTAATGACGTTTTACTGTAAAAAAAAAAGAAAAGAAAAAAAGACCTTATGCATGGCCCCCAAACGGTTTTCAAACTACTCAACCCTTCCACTTTCTAATAAAAACCTGCGTAAACCCTCGTGTGTCTCTAATAAGATTAAGATGAGCACTATTCGTTTTTTATTTTATTTTTTTGTTCACCTCAATCTCCACTTAGAAGGCTAAACGGGGGTTCTCGGGCCTGGGATTGAGGGCGTGGTATAAATAGAGAGATGAAATTTCCCCGGCATCGAGATGCGAACTCGTAATTTTTTGGTTTCAAGTTGTTTGTTATCTATGGCAGCTAGGCAACGTGCGTCAAAACCAATACGCGCTATCCCACTAGCGTGGTTCGACAATCTATCTAGACTTCCTGACCTCGAGAAGGCACCTTAAGCTACCACCTAGATCCAAAACACCGCTAGCTAGCTAGTGGTAATGCGTTTCCTTACATTGTCACCCAAAGCATTCAGTTACCCCGTAGTCGCGCCTATAAAGGTATTACTTTTAAAATATCTTATATTTGCAAACAAACTGTCCCCGTTAAAGTTTTTAATTCTACCTAACCCTCCCAATACCTTCAATCTTGCGCACTTCTCCGTGTACCTCTAATGAGATCGAGATAAGCACTACTTGCTTCATATTTTCTTGCTGATTACCATCCCTTATCAAGTCAACACCTAGAACTTGTACTACTATCCCTTCGGACCCTCCGCTATTCCTAGACATCCCCTACATCCAGCTGCAGACGATGAGAAGGTTCCTTCTCCCCTTCCTCCCCCCAAATCGTGCTCGGACCCCAAGGCCCCCCGAGCCACGGCCCATCGTGACCTCAACCATTGTCCCCGCCTCACGACCTAACCACCCCTATAATATATACGGCGCTATAGAGCGAGCTATACCGGCTCTACTAACTGTCCAATAAATATTTTCCTCCTTAACTAGCCTCGTGGACGCCAATTAATGCCATCGGCCACAAGATGGCATGTTCCAGGCGTCGTGCTCGTCTGTCGCGAACCACTGGAGGTTCTTCATCCCTGTCATATCGCTGTCCTCATTACGAAAGAGTTCCTTGCTAGTAAGTCACAAGTGCAGACCATACATCGAACAATATATTTCTTTATTATAACTAATAGACTCGCCCCTGTTTTGCACAGGTTTAATTTGAATTGGAGTGTCATTTATATTTAAAAAAGCTCTGTCAGACTATTTAGATGTTATCAATTTATGAATTTTATATCATCGTAACGAAAAAAGCAATTAGCCAGGAAATATTTTACAACGTCTATTCATGATTATATTTAATGATCAATAGAAATGAAAAAACATAAATTGAACTTAATCAAGTTTACTTGTTTGTTATTTTAAAGTGAATCACAGATAACGGGAAATTATTATTTTTTTTATACATTTTATTGATATTTACAACTGAACATATAATATATACAACAATTAAATGGGCTAATTTACACTTATGGGTGTGATAATGTCTAGTGAAGAAACTACCCAGTGGTAGCACTTCAATGCCAATTTAATTAAAGTAGGTCTCGAGGCCATCGTCTTTTCAATCGCCTCGGAGGGTTGTCAGGAATACATGGGAATGATAAGTTGCGTACAAGAGGATTCGTGTGGGTTGGGAGTTTGGAATGAAAAGCATACCTGTTTCGGGCTAGTTCTGCTACAAATGGGATATTTAGGTCATTATGGATGAAGAGGAGGTTAACTAATAATGATCAAAGTATATGCTCTCAAATAAAACCAGAGGGTAAGAAAAAAAAAAAAAAAAAAAAATTATGGATGATTTTATTCGTAGCGAAATATTTAGCGAGCATTTAGGATTTTGCGAAGGATTTTGGATTGTAAGGATTGAATGCGATAGGAATTAGAGGGTTTAGTAGAGCCCTAAAGCTCAATTCCATATGTCCAGATGGGTCTGATGATGGTAACATAAATTGGCTTTTTGTAATTAATTAGAAGTTTTGAACGTTTGTCTAGTAAGTGTTATAGTAGTCGGTATCTACGGGCAGTTTCTTGTCGTTTAAGTCGCGTATGGGGATTCCATGTAAGACGTTTATCAAGATGGAGTCCTAGGTAACGGATTTGTTCAACAGGTATGAGTGGAGTGTTATTAAAGTTTACAGTGGGGCAGAAAGTCATCGATTTGCGACGAAGGGTAAAGGTAATTTGGTGGGATTTATTAGGATTTATTTCAATCCTCCAGTTCTGACACCATTCCTCAATGGCTGTGATGTAAGACTTAAGTGTTTGGGATGCAGCGGATGGATCATTATGGACGGATAACACACAAGTGTCATCCGCATAAGTTGTGAGGACAGTGGATGGATGGAGTGGAATATCAGATGTATATACCGTATAAAGGATGGGACCTAAGATACTACCCCGAGGTACACCTGCAGACTGAGAAAATATGGAAGAGTAGGAAAGGTTATGATTTACTTCGAAGGTTCTATTAGTGAGGTATGAACGGATTATCAAGTAGTATGTTGCGGGAAGGAATTGACGGAATTTATAAAGGAGTCCTGGGTGCCAGACGCTTGTTCCACGTCGAGAAAAGCACCCGTGCAATACATTCCGCGCTCCAATGTGGAAGATATAACATCTACCACACGGTGGCATTGCTAAATTGTAGAGTGGTATGTCCGAAATCCAAACTGGTGGTCAGGAAATTTAAGTTTCCCATCAGAAATCTTTATTGCTATGTATGCATTGAAAAACTATAGAAATAACAACGGTTCCTACATTATTATTTTTATAACTATTTAATATTTCAAATAAACCATTTAAAATACATTTTGAAAATTTACATTTTCATAAAATAGTATTAAATTTTAAAATAATTAATAGCAATATTACTTTATAGGCTTACAACAACTTAGCAGTTTTGTTAACAACTTATTTACAATACGATACGTAATTATATCCTTCCTCTTTACCAATAACAATCGTTCATACTTTTACGGGCTTACAAAAACTTTATATTAACTTGTAAGGTTTATTTTATAGCATTTTAACTTTTCTAAAACTTTTCCAACGGTATATAATACGTGTATGTTACAACTTATATTTTAGGAAAAAAAATGTTATGACTTCGTCACAAAAAAAAATTTTTCCTTATTGAAGAATAGCTAAATTGCGATGGATTTTACTTATGAACCATCAGGAAATAATGCCCTAAATGATGGTGAAAACGTATTAAAATCCGTCAGTGGTTTAGAATATATATATATATATATATATATATATATATATATATATATATATATATTATATATATATATAGAGAGAGAGAGAGAGAGAGAGAGTGAGAGATAACAACTTTATTTATGTTAAGTACTTATTTATAATCTGGTACGTAATTATAACACCCCTCATTACCAATAACATATGTTCATAAGTTTATAGGTTTACAACAACTTACTTTAACTTGAACGATTTATTTTATTGCATATTAACTTTTCCAAAATAATGCATTCAACTTTCAACGACATATTATACGTCTTTGATACTACTAATATTTAAGGAATAATTTTTTGATGACTTGGTTACCGAAAACTTATTTTTCCCAAGCAAAATTGCGATATATTTTACTTATTTTTAAAAATTCATTAGAAGAATTCACAGAAACCAAAATAGCGTTATCATTATAATATATATTATAATATATATATATATATATATATATATGTGTGTGTGTGTGTGTGTGTGTGTGTGGGGGTGTATTGAGAAGATAATAAGTAAGTTAATCGCTATTCACAAGTTAGTTGCAACGATCTTTATAATCCTTAACCCATCAACATTAACTTATTCACATTTAGACCCGGATTAAATTTAAAATCCATCTTAAAGTGGTTAGGATGAACATTAAAACTAAATTTTCGGGTACCCACTTTATGGGGGACGGATAAGCTCCACGAAGATCTCCCTACTCTACGGTCACTTACGGTTAAAATAAATAACTATATCGCGTGAGCCGGGTTCGAACTCATTGTCATAGCAAGGCGCACTGACACATCTCCTACTGTATTAAATTCCTTTGAAAATTATATAATTGTTGTAGTTGTCATTTCAAAGTAACAGAGTTCAAATTGCTTTTGAGCTTAATATTGACCTTGACAATACCGCTTTAGTTCTTACCCGAGATAAATAACCGAAATTTGTTTTTTATTTATTGGAAAAATCATAGGCGTTTTATGCCTACATAAATTGAATATAGATAATTTTTTTTAGAACATTTGTTAAAAGAGGTCACCTGTGGTGTAGCGGCTGGTATAACGGCCTTATCTGTTCAAGTTCGCGGGTTTAAACCTCACAAGTGACCTGAGGATTTTTAAATTGAGAGTAAAAAACCTCCGTTAGGCAGTCTTTTAGTGGGGACGTAAAGTGGTTTGGAGGCTGTATGATGTCAGGTACTCGTTAAAGATCCATATTTTAATTAAAAATGGATAGACAAAATTTAGGACTCACTGTAGCATCGTCCGATTAGTCACAGCAGCATTGAGTATTAAAATATTTCGTAATTATTCTTTACAATAAGAATTATATGTTGTATATATTTATGGTTATATTTCTTTTAAAATAATTATGTGACTTAAATTTTTATTGTATTTTTTCCTCCTTGTATCTTTTTTTAATTTCTTTTTCCATTTGAACTTTGTTTAGAATTCACCTTACATTCCTCGAACCATTGGATGCCTTGTGCTTAAGTTCTTTATTATCTTGTCTGTATTTTCTTTATTCCGTAATATTTTAATAAAAAAATATTCATATCATTGATACTTAGCTGGTGATTGGCTCAAGGTCCCGCTGATGTACACACACTAAGCACAAGATGGGAGACTTGTAGAACATTAAAGTGTGTATTTCTGTAGAATGTTCTGGATTATATTATATTAACGATCGGAATTTTTCGTCTTACTTTATATACATACATATATTATTTGGTAGAGGTGTGGCTCTGTGGAGGCACTCGGTCAGTTAATATTTTCTGGGTTAAAATCTGGCTGAAGCAGGATAATTATAATATTATATTAGCTGCAATCGAGAAAACCTTCCCGAGGCTCAGCCCCATTCTATAAAGATACTTATCAAAATTGAAAAACCTGGGGCCGTAGAGGATTTTCCACTAATAATCTCCTTGCACTACCGTTTACCGAGTAAGAGGAAATAGATCATTCCCACCCGAAGGCTCCGAAATCTCTGCGAATACGCCACTCAGTACTGCTCTCACTGACTACTATATTACTATACTCACTAGTACATTACTAAAACTATATTATCATATTATACATTAGCTCACAGCGAGCAGGAGCCTATTATCGCCCGTGTAGTCCACTCTCACAAGATTACAAGATAAGGCGAGAGTTATCGGCAACAAATTGTTCTACACGGCCCCTAATTGTTAGGCCTTCTAGTTCTCAGCTCGTCTTGCCTAATAGCATCCCAAACATATCTAATTAGATTAACCTTAAGTGTGAAAATATTTATTAATTATGTTTTTAAATGTGAATACCTAGGAAGTTAATAAAACTTTGTAGAGATGTGTTTGTTGGAAACATTCTAACAATATCGGTCATAATTACTCCGAGAGGTTTGAGGTACGGTCGGGTTTGAAACATAGTGACACCCATTCTCCTGTTTTATTTAATTTAGAATTAGAATATGTCATAAAAATGATTTAAGGTGATCACGGGAAAGGTTTAAATCTCGGTGATAAAATTCCGGTTCTGGAATACGCCGATGATTTGGTACTGTTAGGCGAAGACACAGAAACAATACAACTGAATACAAGTGCCTTAATAAAAACCGCTAAAGAAATAGGAGTCGAAATAAATACCGAATTCGACAAAATTTATGATTAGTAGCAGAAAATTTTTGTTATTGTATACGTTTATTTAGTTTGGTTTCATTTATGTAATTTGACTTTCCTTTTGTGTATACTCTAAATATAGTATGAATGTGATCTTTTAGCAATATTATTATTGTCCATTGTGACAAATTCTAATACATACGAATTATTAAAAAAAAAAAAAAAAAAAAAAAAAAAAAAAAAAAAAAAATTAGTAGAAACGGTGACTATCTTAGTGATATTGATATATATGGATATACTTTTGTACACGTAGAGAAATTTAGGTATTTAGTTTCAACGATAGCAAGAAAAATTGAAACACAGAAGGAAATAAAGTTCCGGTTAAAGGCGGGAAATGTGTATTATTCAGTTGCGAAATTACTTAGCTCGCGACTTCTGTCTAAAAACTTAAAGGTTAGAATTTATAAGACTATTATTCTTCCGACGGTTCTTTACGGATGTAAACGTGGTCGCTTACTTTGTAGGACGAACACCCTCTTAAGGTTTTCGAAAATAAGGTACTGCGTAAAATTAATTTTGTCCGCTTTTAATCTCTCCTTTACATTTTACAACTTTGTTTATTAGATTTTTGTTTGTAAAATCTATAGGTTTCTAACAGTATATATATAATATATATATATATATTACTCTTTCATGTTCAAATCACAAATATTGTATATTATAATTTTCAGTAATAATGTTATGCCCTATTTGTCAGATTACATTACCTTTTATAATTGTGCATTAGATATAACATTTTCTAAAATCTTTATCTTTCCGACAGTATATTATACATTATGTTGCTTTTCATAGGTTCAAAATAACAAATTACATTAAAATATTTCGCTCTTTCTCCTTTATATGGTTATCAATGCAACCAATGGTTAATTTTTTCAGAAGTACATAATTGAAGGTACTTTAGAGGAAGAAAATTTAACCCATCAGCATTCAAACCCTGTCAGACTATTTCAATCAAAATTAAACCAACGGCATATTAAAGCCCATTTAATTTTACATTCAGTTATAGAATGAGACTTAACTAATAAATAATATTGAGTAATTATTAATAACTTCCTTTCTATATCGAAAGCTGTCATAAACCAGCTACCTAAAAAGGACTGACCAAGTACCGTCAAAGAACACATACCTGTACTTAGGACACAGCACCCAACACCTGGAAGAACTTGCTTTGTGGTACCCATGCCGCCTCCTCATCCCCTCTACAATCCCTTGCTATATATACCCTTTGATCCTCAAAACTCATCACTCTAGTTGTAACATTTACTTGTGTCACACTCATAATATAGAAGGAGACATCGGAATGTACACTTGTAGCCACCCTAACTCCTCAGCACAGTGTATTGTAGTCAGAATATGTATTATGTTTTCATAATAAAAGCAATATTTTAATATCTTCACTGTGTGTGATTCATTAACTCTTCGATAACGAGTTTGTTAAACATCGTTAGAGCTGTTTTTGAGTATATCGTAAAGAGGTGCAAAATGCATAGTATAAAGTAGCACTTTCAGTCAGCCGATTTTGATGAAAAAGTTGATGGAGCACCTAGGACGTATAGTTGGCATAAATATAAAATTTCAGTCGTATACTACTTATCGTTTTTGCGCTTACCACAAACTTACCACATACACACAAACCTTTTTTTGGGACTTAGTTATTGAGACTCAAGGGCCACTAAAAAGTGTTCTTTCGTTGAAAATTGGCATTCGAAATTTTTCACTATCCCAATACTCTCCATTACTATTTTATATATAAGTAAGTGAAAGTTAAAAAATACTATTTTGTAATAAGTAAAGTTTGTAATGTATACTGTTTAATTACAATATTTTTAATTTTATTCATATTACCATTTTATACTATTAACAATTTTTCATTAGAGCTTGGAAGGACCGCATTGCGGGGATATATATTTTTTTTTCCTTTTTCCAGAGAAAATACGATAAAGTATGAGAATTAATTCAGCCACGAGAGGTGTGTGACACGCACATTGGACAGCACAGAACCTAGGTTCACAGGCTACTAGTGGTTAGATATCGCAGCAAATAGAGCAAAAGTTAAAGTTTACAATCTGTAGGACATTTCACAATGATAGATTGGATGGATAGCGAATCCAAAATCATCAAGAATAAAAAGAACTTGTACTGTAACAAAAATATTTATACTTATAGAGATTCGTACAGATACAAGATCAACGACAGTGATAAGGCCAAGATAACGATCAACCGAAATGTTTCCATTATTTACTTTATAGAGGCTAAGTTAACCCATGAAATAACTGTCCTGCTACTTACGGATTTAAATAAAAACTTGAAAATGTCCCTAGAAGTCTAGTGGTCGTGATGTTTCTAATGGAAATAAAGTGTGTTCTTTAGACCGACTTAATATTTAAAAATACTACAAATTATTACACAATAGTTTATTACTTCTAAATAACAATATTAGGGTATAACTGTTCGTATAGCTGTTGAAAGGCAATAAAGTACAATAATAAGTAATAACATATCACCACTGCTAATTTTAAAACGCTATATCTATGTTAGTTCTGAACACATAGAATCATTGTACTCAACACTGAGAATCACATCTTGAAACGTAAGATCAAATTTTGAGGTGAAGTAATTTTTTTTGTCGGTTACAAAGGTTCATTATTAAAAATAATAAATCAACAGATATTCATTAAAGCTAATAAAAAATGAATAAACAATAAGTTAATAAATCAACATGAGCTAATAGCAAAATTAGTGAGATTAGAAATGAATATATTTAACAAAATTATATCAAGTGTCAATTAAGCCTCTGATATTTAACTATCGTGATAGTATACTCTAGTTTGGTTATCAGTGATAGTGAACTGTCAGGGGTCAGTATACAATCACGATTGCAGAAAAGTACACCGTAGCTATACTATGAAATGACAGCGAAGAGATAGTACTATCATTATATTATACTGTCGTTAAGTAAATAGTGACACTCAACTGTCAGGATTCAGGATACTATCACGATAGTAAGACTACATCGTGGCTATACTATAAAGAACTGTGAGGCGATTATACTATCTTAATAGTACACTCTAGTTAGATAATCATCGGTAGAGAACGGTCAGGGAAGAGTGCACTATCATGCTAGTATACTATAGTTAGGCGATTAGTAGTAATAACCTTAAGGGGTATATATGCTTTCACGATGGTAAGACAGTACACCGCAGCTATACTACAATATAAGAGAAAGTGAGACGAGTATTCTATCGTAATAAGACAGTGTAGTTTGATTATCCTGATTAGGGAACGGTCAGGGATTAATGTACTATCGCGATTGTGCGACAGTACGCTATAGCTATTGACTGAACGGCAGTCAGAAGGCCAGATAGTGAGTTGATAATATCGTGATAGTATACTCTAGTTAGATTATCAGTGACAGTGAACTTTCAGGGGTCAGTATATCATCACGATAGCAAGACAGTACACCGTAGCTACACTATGAACAGCGAACGGTCAGGAATCAGTGTGCTATTGCGATACTGCGAGAGCACACCACAGCTACTTATTGAACGGCAGTGAACTGTCAGAGACCCACACAGTGAGGTGAGTATAATATCGTGAAAGTATACTCTAGTTAGGTTATCAGTGACAGTGAACTTTCACGGGTCAATATACAATCGCGGTTGTAGGAAAGCACACTGTAGCTATAATATGCCAAAGAGTGAAGAGATTAAGCTATCATGATATTATACTGTAGTTAAGTTATTAGCGGCACTTACCAGTCAGGGTGCAGGATACTGTAACGAAAATTAGACATTACATCGTAGCTATACTATAAATAACAGTTAGGCGAGTATACTATCGTAATAGTACACTGTAGTAAGAACTGTCAAGGATCAGCGTACTATCGCGATAGTGCGACAGTCCACCCTATCTTTACTGAGAGTGGCATTGAACTGTAATAGATCTGGTTCCCAGCTTGTTATCGCACTCCCAGATAGAAAAAAGAAGACAGTTGGTTTCCCTCGAGCTACGTTGGTCCCGCAGTTCATGGTTACTTTGTCCTGAGCTGGCTGCTCCGTCATGGGTCTATGGGCTTCAGCGCTTCTTGATCTCGTGGTTAGCTACTGGGAGTGAGGAAAGGTGCAGGGGTGTGTGGGTTCTAATCCACGGCAGAGGTATGAAGTGTCGGACTGACCGTTTGGGGGGTATTGGCCTAATCGCCCATAAGAATAAAAGGTTTGATAAAATTAATAAATAATCTTCCGGATATTTAGGTGTTACAAAAAAAAAAAAAGTCGCTAGTCATAGATGTAGCAGTCCAAAGTGTATAACCTTAATATTATTTCTATTAAGGTTATATACTATAAGGTTATATACTTTAGTATATAACGTATATGACCTTTTGGACATTAGTACCGAAAAAAATAACGAATACTTAGAATTTGCTCTAGAAATGAAATCATAATCATACTTTAAAGAGTACCTGGCATCGCACAGGCTCGGGACCACCTTTTCAGAATAAATATATAATAGAAAAAAAACTATTATTCTGGGACTTAGTCCCTTAGGAATAACACGAAATTTACAAATTAAGATAGCACATCTGGCCAGAAAACATTAGATATATTAAATTATTTACATAGATAAAAGAGGTATAGAAAGAAATTTATATACATATATGTACAGAAGAAAAGAAAAAGCATAAAGTAAAGTAAATAAAAACAAATAATTTTAAACAAACACACACACACACACACACACAAAAAATATATATATATAATTTAAAAAAATTAAAATAAAGGTATATATGGGTGGTTATCTGAAATTTGGTTCATTTTGGCGAAATTTTGAAAGTGCTGTTTTTAATTAAAAATCAGAACAATTTATATTCTATACTGTAGGTATGACATCTACTTTGCTGCACCTGAAAGGGCCAGTCCCTTTACATGGTATTTTTAGAGAAAGGTTTTGATTTTTTAAAGTTAGTGTACCAGGGACTGACAAGACGTGATAGGGACAGACTCCAAACACGGCTATTATGTCAAATCACATTTTTATTGCAAAATTATCGGTAACAACATATTACCTCTTAAGTTTACTCATTCTATGAACAAAAAAAGAAAGAAATTTATGAACTATAATCACAGCACTTTATTGTCAGTGGACTGGACAAAATCGTTATTAAGCATTTTTTTTTTTTTTTTTTGGTGTGTCTCAATCTTATTATCTAAAATTTGCCTCAGAATATTATCACCAAATAACCCATTTTTATCAATTCTACTTTTTGATTAGGGTCGTTGCCCATTTCTACAATTGTGTCAGTTCTTGCTTTTTTTTTTTATTATTCTATGTCTTAGTCTTCTGTTTCTTTGTTGTTCACCGGCAAGTTTTTTCTTATTCTTATTCAATTCTTCAAATTTACTATTTCTTTGTTTTTGTTAAACTATACTCCTCCTCCTAGGTTCAGCTTCTCTTCCATTATGTAATAAAGGAACCTTAGGAATAAATACATCTTCCGATGGTGACGGTACATTTTGGTCCACTTATTTATCTGAATTTTCTCGAATGTTTTTTTTTTTTTCCTATTATCAGATGAATAAGTTACCCAGTTGTTTCTTGACTTTCTGTGCTCACGCGGAGTCATGTTTTTTACACAAATTCGTTGTCCTTTTTCCTTTTTCTTTTGATATTTTGGTCGTTACTTTTCTTTGTACTCTGCTATCAAAACAGGGTCATTTTTTCCAATTACTTTTTTGCCTGTTCAGACTTTTTTTTTTCCAATTTCCTCTTTAGACAATGTCGTTTTCTTTCTAGGCACCATATCCTACAGCAAATACGTTGGTATTATGTTTAAAATCATGAATAGCACAGTATGACCATCAGTCCATAGTCACTATTACGACTAGGCCTGACGGTCTAGGGACTGACGAAAAGAAACAAAATCAAATGAAACCTAGTATTTGGAATCAACATAAAAACCAATAAGCGGTCAAAATAACAAGACTGACCAAACTCATATTTACAATATGTGATGAGTTAAAATAGTTATTAATTATCTTTAAATCTTTTCTAGGGAGTGAGAGTTTGACTGGCACAGTACGTGTTTCCACAGCAATGTCGGCGACCGCACTAATAGTGAAAGGCTGTCTCTCGACTTGGCTCGTGTTTGCAACTAACTTCTTACCAATGCCTATTTTATTGTGTGAATTATGGGAAGTCCACATGCTCGGATGGCACGTATTTTTAAATTTCGTAAATGACTAGGGCCTGATATTTTTTATAGCTGACACTTTTTGCCTTGAAATAATGTGATGAAACATATTTTTATTGTAAATTAAATCGTTATAAAAATGTTAGTAATGTAATAGTAAACGAATTTAAATAGATTTCGATCAAATTATTATTGTAGAATTATAATTACAGTGAAATGAATACTAAATTCGGGAGATCTTACATGGCTAGGGACTGATAATTGGAGTACGAAATGTCAATTTTCGAAAATAAAGATTATTCTTATATATATATATATATATATATATATATATATATATATATATATATAAAAATGACTGACCAAACTAAACAGACTTTATAAAATCATTTAGTAGTTTCAAATATTGGATACAATTTTTATAATATTGTGAAAATGGATGCTAACACCAAGTTAACCAAATTTCAAATAATCACCCGTATGAGATATTCAGTCATTTATAATGATTCAATTTTAATAATAAATATAATTTAAAATTAAAGATCAACTAGCGTCAGTTTAGGATAATAGGTGTTGGAAAAGGTTAAACTTGAATGTGGATAAGGAAGAAGCATGACGTTCCCTCCGAAGGACGGTATAACTTAGGATTTTACACTTCTTCCAGTCTTAGGATTTCATACTTGGTGTAAACCTGCGATTTTGTGCATAGATGGCTGTTATGCTAACTACACGACAGGTGACCCTGAGGTACTGTTATTTCAGTCTTGAGGAGACCATTGTGTAGTGAGAATTTCCTAGGATTCACCTTGCTTCTATAAAGTGGATATCAAAGAAAACCTATCGGCCAAGCGTGATCTTTGATCAGCTTCTTGCACAGCTATTACATCAATCCAAACAGTAAAAACCCGGTTTATAGAAATATAAAGTCCTGAACATGGAAAGTAGCAATCCCAAACCCTTACTATTACTGGCACTGTAGCTCGTAGCTTAGATAAGAACCAGGACCCAGTCTACAGCAGGCGGTGGCTAACTCAATGCCTTGGTAGGCCCTGGCAAATATTTTAGAGATATTATTTATTGGGGGCAAAGGGAATGGCGTGCTGGGAAGGTGAAGGGTCGATAGGACTTCGTCACGAACGGGTGCGTTGTCCTCTTCTAGGGCTGCTTCGAGCTCCGGCTTAGGGAGGATTCAAAGGGCGAGTAGGAGGACTTAATGGAGGGGTGTGTGTATATGGAGCTTCTATGTATAGGAAATGAGAATAGTAGGACCTTACATATTTCCAATATACGTCTTTGCTTCGGTACGCGCTAATAGGCCGCTAATTTATTTTAAAGAAATTTAGAACTGTATTGATTAAATACAACAAGTCAATGGGATTGATATAAGATTAAAACACATGATTTTCCTGTGAAGAAACTACCCACTGTTAGCACTCCAATGTCTAATATATGGCAGGAGGTCTCTTGGCTATCTTCTTTAAGTCGCCTCAGTGGATTGTCAGGAATAGATATGGGGGATAGCTCACGGATATTGAGGGTTAAAGTGGGCTGGAAGTTTGGAATGAATAAATGCATATCGGGCTAAGTCTTCAACTAATGGAATATTTAGATCTTTATGGATGATTTTATTCGTAACAAACTAGTATTATTCTAATCAGTCTTGTGTGAGGATTTATTTCAATTTCCCAGTTTTGATACCATTCTTCTATGCTAATAAATGTAGGATTTGGGATGCGAGATTAATTTTTTACAGATGATACAGATAGATGTGTCATCGGCGTAGGTAGTAAGGATAGTGCTTACTTGGATGGAGTTCGTAATTTATTGTTAAATAGAAATTGTTTTTCGTTAATAATTGTTTTGTTTTTTATTATTTTCGATTATTTTTATTATTGCGACATGAGGTACCGGACATAGTGATTTAAATTGTGAACTTATTACCTATTTTAAAGGTTAAAAAAAAAGAAGTAGGTATATCTTATACTGTTTTGTATTAACAACTTGTAGGACTTACCAAATAAAAAAAAATTGAAAAATATATGGAATAGAAGACACTTCATCGATTGAGGTGCAACTTTTCATTGACGTTCAGCTGTCTTTCAAACGCACACGTTTATATGTATGTACTTCAATGACACTACTTTACCCGTCGCACCGAGGACACTGCATTGACCAGCTGCAGCTTTAACGCCCTTGCGGTTGCGATAAAGCACAAGCTCCTTGTGCCGTTTACACGGTGATAGTTTCGACATTGATAGCGAGCCTTCGAGTGCAGCCTAGCGGTTCGCCCTTCAAGCATCGCCGCTCGCATTCTTTACTGCTGTTCCTTCCCATCAATTTCATTCTAGGATTTGATTTTCGATGTTATTTAGGCGTAATGGTAGGTAGCGAAGTACTGAAAAAGTAAAATATATGGCTAACAGATCTTCCATTGGACGAATGTAATAATATTTCATGCTAGATTAATAGTCGCAAGAGAGACAAGATGTTATATTCCACATAATGCTGCCCAAATAGGCGACCGAACCATAAACACTCTCACACAGAACTCCCTCGCAGAAGGTCTTCCGGAACTTTTTTGCAGAAAAGGGATACGTTTTTCACATCTATATTTTTTCCCCTTCGCGCCCCACTGGCTTTATTGAGGTCATTTGTCTCATATCGGACGGCCATTGCTGCTCTCGCACTCTCAGTGAATTCGGCTTTGTTATCATATCTTGTAAAACCTTCAGTATCCGCTCACTGACACCTCTTGATTAAATGTATTCATATTTTAAAATATGTTTCATTGATATTTACAACGGCATATAATATACTAGTAGACCTGCCCCTGATTCGCACAGGTGCAAAATTGAATGAGATGTAGTAATTTATGTTTAAAAAAGTTCTGTTTGACCGATTTAGAGTTTATACTGTAAGTTAATTTAAATTTTTTTTTTCCTCTGGCGCGACAGGCCGTGTAGGCCCTTGGCCTCGTGGTTTAATCTCCTGGGAGAATACACTCACGATTCACGATGAAAGTTTACAGAGTAGGTCATCACTCCTTACGCCTATTTTTGTGAGTGACCGCCAATTGGCTGACGGGTCTCATACCCGGGGGAGAGGCTGTGAGTGAATCCCCATTTAATTGTATCATTATAAAAAGCCCGGGCGGGGCTGGGATTCGAACTCAGAACCTGTAGCACGAGAGACTAGCGCGCTAGCCACTTAGCCACGGGCTCCCATATATATTTTTTTTTTTTTAAATACTATATTTTAATTTTCCCACAGATAAAAACTATCAAAATCGCCTTATCATTTTTATACATATATAGAGAAGAGATATAGAGAGTTCATAGGTTAACGGATTTACAACTTTATATTAAATCGTAATATTTCTTTAATTGCATATTAACGCTTCTAAATTCTAGCGCATTCCAACGGTATATTACACACCTATGTGACTGCCTATATTTCAGGAATAATTTTTTGACGACTTAGTAACGTAAAATTTATTTTTACCGTTTAAAGAAAAGCTAAATTGCAATTTATGTTACTTATAAACCTTGAGAAAGAATTCCCTTAATGATGGTGAAAACCCTATTAAAACATTTCTTGTAGTTTGGAAGGAGTTAGCAGAAACCAAAATTTCTTTTCCATTTTATATATATAGAGATATAACGTGTAACAAAAATTACAAGAAATATACGCCTGAAAAGGTCTCGTGAAGAAACTACCTAGGTGTGTCGCTTTAATGTTTATTTTATTTCGAGATCTTGAGACCATCGAATTTTCAACTACCACTGAGGATTATCTGGAATAGATAGAGATGACAGAGTACGAACTACTCTAGATCTGCAAGTAGTGGGGTATTCAGGTCGTTATAAATCGGATTATTGGTGACAAAGAAAGTGGCATTTACAATTTTATATTGCAATAATTGGATGCGAAAGGATTCGATGAATTAATAAAACCTCATAGCTCAATCCTTAATAACCAAATAGGACTAATTATGGTGATTTAAATATGTTTTTTGTTGTAGCTGGAAAGTGTTGAATGGTTGTCATATAAAGGTTGTAGTGATCGGTACCTGTAGGCAGTTTCATGTCGTTGCAGTCTTGTGTAAGATTCCAATTGTTTTGTTTCTGGTTTGTCTTTCGTTAGTCATTTGATTAGTTGAAAAATATCTGTCTTTACTAAGAGTTATGATTTGTAAAGCATCCATTACACGACGCATTGTTACTAATTTGCAGAGTCTTATTGGATGACTATTACTGAGACTCGATTCGGCTCATAACCACCATACTGTGTATCATTGCCTATCCTCCGTACTGTGTTATACCTGGGGGTGGAAGAGGAGACGGCTGGAGGTTTGATGTCGGGAGGTGGGAGGAGGGGGGGGGACTAAGGTCCGGTCCATCGATCGGGCCCTCTTCAATATTTAGCCCCTCCTCTGGGGGTACCCAGGGGGCGGTCAGCTGATAGCCTGTGTTAGGAGTACCGTGATCCAGGGTGGTGGCAGGATTTTGGTCTGGGTAGGATAATGTTCAATATCACGTCATGTCCAGCAAGATTAGTTCTAAAAATAATACGACTTTCTCCGTGTAAGACACTATAATAAGAAATGAGAAATAAGAATATGAAGAATAAAAAAAATTATATATATAAGATGACGTTGAACAATTAATTGAACAGTTTACAGTTATTTTTGTTAATAAGTTTTGTCACCAGTAAGAAAAAAGTATAATCCTTTTTGAAAACATTTTTATATTAAATTATCATCCAACTTCAACGTCTGCGTAGGAAGGTAGCAGTCCGTCTTCCTAACCGCTGAGTAGTGCGGGTACTGTATACCTTAATCCCTGTCAGGCACCAACCTAACTTGAATGGTTGAGCATTCCTAATTAGGTCTGTGGATAACTAATTTTGTTTTTCTCTACGTCTTGGGTTATGTTATTATCAGCGATATTATCATATTTTCAATGAATTATAAATCGACACCCATTAAAAAGATATTTGTATATTATTGTTCTTTTGTTTATTCATTTGTCACTTTATGCTACTTTGGGCTAATCAGACGATGCTACAGCGGGAATCTTAAATTTGGCTTATCCAAGTTTAATTAGGATAGGGTTCGTTAACAAGTACCCTTTTTACGTTCCTTTCAAAGGGCTAAATATACAAGTTGAACGAATTTGATAACTAACTAGAGAAGAAAAGAGAAAAATATTGTTTTAGTAAGATAAAAATAGCAAAAACTTTTTTTTGGCGAATTTAAGAATAGTAATACAGATGTATAATACACCTTTGGGAAGCTAAAGATAAAAAAAAAATGTTATATACAAAGTTGTCGAAAGAAATGTAAAGTAAACTAAATTTAGTGCGGGTAACACACAACTGTCACTTACCTCCGTAGTTAAAATCAATTAAAGAATTTTCAAATACAGTTAGAGATAAAAATGAGTGAAACTAATAAAGAATTAAATAAATTATGACCCTTGTGGTTGAAAAACCCTAAGAAATAAATAAATAAATAAAAAATAAATTAAATTAAATTTCTATAGAAACTTGTGTTTTATTAAAAGATCTAAAACAACCAATTAGTTTATTCGGCTTTTCATCATTCTTTATTAACTTTTACAAGAAATTGTATAAGACAATATATTTTCTAAAATATTTATCTTTCCAGCTTATAACAACATAATATAACAACAGATATTTAAAAAAAAAAAAACATTTTTGCAGTTTTCTCTTTTAGTTGAATTCGTTTAACTTATATATTTACCTGTTTTTTTGTTATTTTTTAATCAATGATAACAAGATGATATGGTTATTTTTATAAAATATACAAAATTAATGATTGGTACTTTAGAGGAATACAATTTAAATTATCGGCATTGATTCAGACTGATCAGCCAGAATTATCGGCCCCGTCAGACTATTTTAATCAGAATAAAACCTACATGATATTAAAGCCCATTAAACTTTACATCGGTGTAGCGAGTTTAATCAAAATCGTGAGAGCCGTTTTTGAGAAAATCGTAAAAAGGTGCAAAATGCATGGTATAAAGTGGCTCTTCTGCTCAACTGATTTTATTTTAAGTTTCTACCAAGGTAAGTGGAAGTCCTGTGTTGCTCGCAACAGATTTTTTTGACAAATAAAATAGAGAGAATTAAGATATGAGTTTATAGGTAAACACACTCTAGGTAGAGAAAAGCACTTAGCGCCATAATGTTCCACCAAATAGAGATGATAGAGAAGCCATCACTTTGAAAAAGGAAGCTACGTTTGACCGATCACGCAGGGCCAGTGAGAATACATAAACAATTGAAGGAGGCAAACCGACTAAATTGTCGATGGGGATCGAAACAAACCGTTAAGTTCAAGGCATTGTTTTATACTTTTGGCTTTGGGAAATAATATTGATGCAACTCGAAACTATAACAAAATATAATAATATTACAGAAATAATAGTAAATGTAAACTGATGGATCAATATTCAATGTTTTGTGATTTGGCTCATTTGTTGTGTCAAGGTCAGAAGAGAGATTTAGTCAGGGTAGGGGCGGGGATAGGAAAAGTGGATAATAATAATAATACTAGACCTTACCGAACCCGAAGGTTGGATGCCGATACCACTAAATACTGCCTACACAGATTCACAGATCACCGTCCAAGCCGCTTGCCCAAGATCTGCTTTAACGCAATCCTCCCATCGGCACTTCGGTATAAAATCGGTTCAGCGAATACTCTACCTCACTTTTTTTTTTCTAAGCCCCATGGGAGTTGGGGTTGGAAATCAGAAATAAAGGAAGAAATCTGGATCTCTTTTTCTTCATTACATGCACTCTAAGAGGGGACAGATGATACGAAAATTTTCGGTATTTGGGAGCGAATGGGGGTCACGTCTAGTGATTAGGTTCACTAGTCTTTCTGAGTCAGTTTGTCAAGTTATGGTTTCTCAGTCTAGTCTGAGGGTCTGTACATAGCCTGTCGAGTCAGTGTGTTAAACAGTGGGTTCGTACAGTACTGGAGACTATCAAAGAATTTGATATGTCTCCGGGAGATGAACTCTGTCACGGTTCTAAGGTGTATTTGTATTGTATTGTGTATTTGATCTTTCTTCGTCCTCTGTAGAGAAGTATGCCTCACTATTCGTCTCAGTACTCCATTTTTAAACTGCTGGAGCTTCTTTGCTGATATATTAGTTGTATGAGCATCGGTGCTCCATATAGGAGAACCGGTCTAATTAATGATTTATAGATTAATATTTTCAGGCGGAGAGATAGATTCGGCGACGTTAGTAAATGATTTTAGTCGATAGAACTTGGTCCTAGCCGAGCTAATCTTGTTAGGCAGTGATTAGACAATGAGGTGCCTGTCTAGGGTGATGCCCAGGTGTACTATCCTATTGGCCGGCTTGTTTGTGATTCCCGCTACCTCGTAGGTCTTCGGTTGAGGCGCTTATTGTTCTGGAAAGAAAAAATAATACAGTCGGTCTTCTTGAGAACAACTGTAATATTTAGTGTCTCCAGCTTTTTTGTAATCTAACCCTGCTTCACTTAAATAGACAAGTTATACTATTTCGGACCGGTTCTTGCTTTGGGAAGAGAGTTCCTATATTAAAAAGTGTCCTTTTTTAGTGAGGTAATCCTAGTCACCAGCACAATTTTTAATATTTTGGTAGACAATTTTTTTAATGCAAGGGATTGGGAAAGTGTATAGAAAATATATGTTTTGTTATTAATTAATTAATCAGTAGAACCTTATATTCGTATAATGTAATATATGTAGTTTTAACAACAATTTTCAACGTTTCAAGGTCATGCATCATAACATATCTTTCTTTCTTTTAAAGTTTATTTTTTAGTTCGATTTTCTTTAAATGAGTAAAATCCTCAATTCATCAATGCCTATAATTTCACTTAAATTATATAAATTTGGAGGCAACGTGTTCTGTATTGTAATTTTAATAAAATAATAATAAGAAAAAGTCTTAATCATGATCGTAAATAATGTAACAAGAAATAATGGGAACATAAAAAAATATAATTCAGGCAGTCATAGGGACGACCGATAAAAGTGTAAACTTTTTTTTTATAATTCTTGATTTGCACTGAATTTCGTTGAAGAAGAGTACGTTTGTAAAAGTAGATTATGTTGAAAATGCATGTTTTGTTATTGTTGTTTCATTTAATTGTAATACATCATCACTTGTAATGATATATATTATCTCGAATTATGCCGTCGTAATCTGAATGTGACTGCGTATGAGTTAGCTGTATACATAACCCAATTGTTTTGTTTTTTATAGACTTCCTACTTGTATCACGTAAATTCGGATTAGATTTTAGAAATATGGTAATAACAATTTTAAAAGATTGATCATCTAATGAAAAATTAATAAGGAATGATTTTTTTTTGATATTTACACCCTTTATTTTTCTGTACTCTTTTTTTTTTTTTTTGATTTCTAATAGATACTTTTATTTTTTTATTACACCGTTTTTTGTTATATTTTTTTTGCTATAGAAATTAATTTGATTAGGCGTTTGATAATTTTTCTTTTTTTTTTTTTTTTTTTATCCCTTTATCGCTTAAACCTTATTTTATTTTTCTCTTATAGTTCCCACCTCTCGACAGATCCTTCAAAATAAACCACAATCGTTCCTATTCATCTCTTTTTACCTAATCTGCTGGTGTTCCTCGGAGGAGCATTCTGGGACCCATCCCTTACACAGTTTATACAGCTGATGTCCTAACCCATCGTAACACATTCCTTTATACATATGCATACAGTTGTAAATGTCAAAAAAATATTTTAAAAAATTCACTTATGAATTAAAATTTGCATATACAACAGGATTTTAGACTCAAAGGAGGGCCTTCCTTGTTTATTTAACATATATAATAAAGCCACACTTTAACAACTTAATAACGACATGATTAAAGCAAATAAAATCGATAGTATTCAAATTATTCTTAACTAATTCGAGATAATTTAGTTAGTCTCCGATGAAAGAGGCCATATCGTTTGAAAACATAGGAAACATTTTTAATAAATATTCAAAGAAATGATTCTAACCAATTAATTAATCAATATACATCGAACTCTTCAGATTATAATTTAAAAGAAGTTGATTTTTTTCAACTACTGTCTATGTACATATCAATTTGAGAATTAAGTAATTGTTTGAGTTCTAAAGAATATCTGCTACTTTTTTTTATCGTAACTACTATTTTAGTTTCATTATATTTTATATTTATTACTGCTATTGAATATTTTGGAGCCAATTTCAAAATATATCGATATAGTGAGTTTAATCAAATCCGTAGGTTATGAGGAAATTGTAAAATTTTGGAAAATGATCCAATGTGTTGGGAAGTGGAACCGATCAGTGAAAAGTTCCTGTAATATGATGCCTCGACCTATTTGTATTTTGATTTTTGCAAAACTAGTTAGTTTTTGAGCTAGGCTTTAACTCGCCATCAGGACATGGTAATTGAGAATATATGGAGCATCAGGCGTGTATTCCCGTTAAAAACTCAAATTCCAAAATGTTAATTGAAACACTTTCTATTACTACATATTTCGCTTCTATTTATGTCAATAAGATGAATGTGTCGTCATTTAGATTTAAATAAAACTCTGTTTGACCGAATTTACGTTTATCTTTTTGGATTTAGAAGTTTATAGTGACGAAAAGTGTTACCCAGCAAGAAAATATATTTATTTTATAACTTCTATTCATTATGATGTTATATCATCGGCAGTTAAGAGAACATTTTTTGTAAAAAATCCAAAATTGATTTAATATTTTTGCTCTTTGTTACTTTCACTTACCTATTTATGAAATATATAGTAAGGGAAAGTATTGCGATCGTGAAAATTTTCGAATTCCAGTTTTAAACTAAAATACACGTTTTAGGGTCTCCTGAGTCCAAATGACCAAGTCCCGCAAAAAGGTCTATGTGCCTGTTTGTGTGTTTTTATGTGGTAATTCTAGCGCGGAAATGATAAGTTTTATAGATCTGAAAATTCATATTTTAAGAGAGTCTATGTCTGAGATGTTACAGCAACGTTTTCATCAAAATCGGCCAAGAAGAGCCACTTTTTACCATCCATTTTACACCTTTTTACGATTTTCTCATTAACGGCTCTAACGATTTTTATTGCACTTGTTATATCGATGTAGAATTTAATGAGGTTTCATATGATGTAGGTTTCATTCCAAATGAAATAGGAAGGCAAGGCTTGAATGGCGATACTTTAACTTTTCTTCCTCTGAAGTACCTTTAATTTTGTACATTCAAAAATATTAACTATATAATTTTCAATGCATTTATGAAGGACGGCTTAATATACAAGTTGCATGAACGTGATGACCACTCTAATTCACTAGTTTCAACCTTTGCTTCCTCTTCAATTCCTGATAATCCACCGAGGTGTCTGAGGAGATGACTGTCTACTAAAGTGCTGCCAATGGGCAGTTACTCTTCCATGTTTTTCATGTAAATTATCTTTTAGCAGCGTATTTACGTTATTATATATACAGTTGTAAATTTCATTAAAAATATATTAATAAATAAAAATTATTGTACTTATAACCCTTTTGAAATAATGCCCTAAATGATGGAAAACACCGATAAAAATTCGTCCTTTGTTTAGAAGGAGTGTAAATCAACAATAAGCAACGTCACTTTATATAGAAATAGATTAAGATTTACAATTAGTCTGTATATTAATAATAATAATAATGTTTATTAATATAATACAATTTTTTTTTTTTTTTTTTTTCTATAAATACAAAATAAAAACATTCTTGCTTTGGATTACTCCGTCAGCAGAGTTGCAAATAAAATAAATTGAAATAAAGAATACTTATCACATATCAAACTAATAAACAGATCAGTAAAGAAAATACCAATTATAAACGTAAATTTTAATAAACTATAGGAATTACTGATTTAAATATCGAAAGTAAAATTTTTCATCAAAATATCTTTCTTTTTTTTTTCTTCTTCTTAATTATAATTAAATTCTTGAACTAAAAAAGCTCTATAACGTAACGCTTCTCTTAAAAATTTTACTAGGACAGTCCAGTTAGAGCCGTTTAAAAGATTAATGACTTCACTATCTGTTAACGTTGCACTATTCAAAAATTTGATTCTATATGGTTTTACTATAGGGCAGATGGAAATTAGGTGCTTAACATTTTCAACTTCTTTTAAATTACAAAGAGGGCATAGTTGACAAATATCAGTTCTGAACGGTTTATAATTTAAATTTAATAATTCTGCACGGCTTTTTAGTATTAATTTTGCATCATTAAATGGCATAGAATATATATAACCCCTGCTTGAATTATAATTTAATTTAGGATATAGACCATGATGCGAGCCTTGTTTTGCATTCGATTCCGCATTTAATACTTCCTCCTTAGTTATATTACTAATAATATTGTCTATATTGGCTTCCCATATTGAGTTGATATTTATCTTTGTTCACATTCGTATTAATATCATATTTATCACACAAATACTTCCATGATTGAAACCAGTAGAGTTTTTTATTAATTATTTGTTTTGCAACAATTTTCGGTAATCTTGAATCTGGCAGCTTTAAAACTTTCAAAACATACTTTAAATGTAATTTTAATGTGTGCAAGTAAATATTTGAAACATTAAATTCTAAATTGAAAATATAATTTGGCGTATTTTTGGGAGCGAAAATAGTTTTTTAATACAGAATCTCTGTAATTTTTCGACGTGCTCGAATTTTTCAAAACCCCAAACTTGTGATGGCCATCACATGACCGATCTCGATACGGCATTGAATACTTTAAACTTAGCAGAGACAGGTATATTATTGTTATTAAAAACGTTATGCCAAATACTGTTAATACCCAATTTCGCAGTAGATAGTTTTTCTTTCAAATGGTAGTTAAAGGATAAGGTAGGAGTTAGGTAGACACCTAAATATTTATATTTATCTACAACTTGAATTTGTTTACCACTATACTCCCAATTACCCCTACACTTTCCACGTCTTTTCTTGCAGATCATAATTTTGGATTTATCGAGATTAACTTCTAGCCCCCAACTATCGCAATATACACTCAATTTATTAATCATGACTTGTAATTTTACGGGGTCGTCACTAATCAAAACAATATCATCAGCATACATCTGCATATTTACATCGAAATTTCCCAATTTTACACCTCCTCCTATTTCTTCGACCAAATCATTAATATAAATACTAAACAAGATTGGCGATAAAAGGCATCCTTGTTTTAAACCGCTTGGTGTGTCAAAAACTCGGACATTCCTTCATTACCCCAAACAGCCGCACGCGTTTTGTCGTACAGGCATTTAATTATATTAACAAATTTGTTGGATATGCCACATTTATGTAACTTATAAAATAGTAGATCTCTCGGAATGGAGTCAAAAGCAGCTCTAAAGTCGATAAAAAACAAATAAATTCGGTTCACCTCTTCTAATTTTAGTTTGATTAAATTAGTTAGATTAAAAATATTATCGATTGTTGAATAACCTTTACGAAAGCCCGCCTGGAATTCAGAAAGAACATTGTTCACTTCAAGCCAGAGTTGCAGCCTGTTTAATAACAATCCGGTAAACAGTTTAGCATCGGCATTAATAAAGGATATTCCTCTATAGTTGGTCACTTGATTAGAATCCCCTTTCTTATACAAAGGAAAAATAAGTGAGTCTTTAAAATCATTAGGAACTCGAGAATTACTATATATTTCATTATAAACTCTAATTAACTCACTTATGAAACTTTTTGGGGCATTCTTATAGAATTCATAGGGAATACGATTTATACCCGGGGCTTTACTGTTTCCCGCATTTTTCAAGACTATCTCTAGCTCAGAGATTGAGAAATCTGAATCTAACAAAGCATCTTTATATATTATCCCAGTATCTGTTATACGCGGGGTGATAATTTTACTTGATAATAAGCTTTGAAAGTATATTTTAAATTCTTTAAGACTAATACCTTTATTTGCCAGAAATTTTTTTTGCTTAAATATTTTTATAATACTCCAAAATTGTTGCGAATCTTTAATATGGCTTAATTTATCTACTTGTTTTTTAAGATAATCATTTCGTTTGGATATGCAGTGAGCCTTATAAGTTCTATTACTTTCTAAATATAATTTTCTTAAAAGAACGGAATTGTTCCTCTTACATATTCTTAACAATTTAATTGATTTTTTTCTCAGCTGTAAGCAACTCCAGTCAAACCATTCTTGTTTCTTTCGCAGGTTAACGCTATTGTTTATGTATTTTTTTGTAGTTGCTAATTTAATAGATTTATTTAATTTAGCTAAGGATATTTTAGGTTCATTCTCTAAAATTTTGAGATTCGACATTTCTCCCTCTAATTTACTCTTAAAAATTTTATTTTCATCATCTGACCAAAATAATTTTGGGAGTAAGGGCAAAACGATCTCATTTCGATTAATATGAGTGATTTTCATGGTTACAGCCACCGGCAAATGATCTGAGAAAATTTCTGTAATAACCTCAAATTTATCAATTTTATTTATTAAATTCGAACTGACACAACAAAGGTCAATTACCGAAGAGCCCATAGTTCCAACAAAAGTTAATTCACCTAATTCATCACCTTTAGTTCTTCCGTTGAGGATTATAAGGTCATTATTTTCGCAAAAATCAATCCACAACCTCCCTTTTGAATTAATGTACAAGTCTTTAGATTGTCGATTTGACTTAATATTGGCATCATATATTAAATTTGTTTTAAATTTTTGGGCGTTAGAAATTCTGGCATTTATGTCTCCTATTATTACCATATTATGTAAATTACCTTGCTGTACAAAGTCCGTTATTGAATCGAAATCCTTTTTCCAAGTATTTACATTGAGGTATACTGGAATAATATTAATATTGTTTTTATTTTCAGAGAATTTTAGAATTACGTTATCGCGTATATTAATAAATGAACATTGTCTCGAAGTAAATTTTGTTTTCTTGTAACATATATTGCCCCACCCGAAGCCCTGCCATACTTAAAACGTCTTACAGCTGGAATTACAAAAATACTAAAATCATTCAGTAGATTCTGACACAATTCAACATCTTTTTTCTCTATGAACGTTTCAAATAATAAAATAATATCATATCTTTTTACAAAATCAAAAAAACTTAATAAACTTTGTTTATTTTTTAAACCTGCAATGTTATAGGCCATGATGGAGATACCTGGTTTATTGCCGTTTTGTTTACCATTTTCATTACATTTTATCTTCTCTTTCTGATTTCTCGAGGCGACGAAAAGAAGAGCGGTGGCGCGGCGACCTTTCGGTTTTCCTCTTCTTCGATGGATTCCTTTTTTAATAAGTTTGCCTTCCTTCAGCCAGCGCCGTAGGGTACCGTCCGAAAAATTTTCTGTGCCTGTAGCTTGCGATGAATCATCCCCTTCGCTATCTTCTGAGAGATTATCTTCGGTTCGAAACCCAGCCTGCAGCTCGTCTAAGCTCCATAATTTACCGTCTATATATAATTTTTCGTATTTCATATAGGCTTTTTTTTTCTCTTCCCTAGCCGTCTTCCAATAGGGATAGAGCTGCTTTCTTATTGCTCTTATATGCGGCGGAAAATCTTCAGATAAAGATAAGCCCGTTCCTTTAAGATTCCTAGCTGATCTCAGTATCGCCATTTTTGTTCTGTAAGCCAAAAACCTTATTAGTACAGGACGTTTAAAACCCTTTTTAGGTCCCATTCTTTTAACAAAATCAAGAGCCGTTAAATCGTACTGCGATTTAAAAACATCTTTTAATAATAAACCAATATTTTCTTCCAAGTCCCAAACTTTTTCATCTGGGTTTTCTGGCAAATTAAATAAAATTAGGTTGTTCTTCCTGAAATTATTATCATGTTCCGTGAATGATTTCTTTAAGTTTTCTACGTCATTTTTTAAGGTGGTAAATTCTTTTTCGAATTTAGAGCTTAAACTTTCTAGCTTCGTATCTAAATGATCTAGCTTTTCTAGTTTTTTTATGATGGTATCTAATTTTTCATCATAGGCCATTTTAGCTAAGATTGTTGTTAGTGATTGAAATAAAATAAATAAATTTATTTACGAGTTATTGGGCTCTACCAAAATAAATATTAATGAGATGGCGCTGTTGCTGACGAGATGGTGGGGGAGGTCCAGTTCGAGCCCGCACAAGATTAGGCCGATGAATACCGAAAACTATTAATAAAGTTTTTAGTTACCATACGACTATCCGTCGTCTAATTGTCACCAAACTTCACATAAATACTCCTTGAGTATATAACTTCACTACGCGCACTTTCACTTTAATAGTTTTTGGCAAACCAATCTTATTAACTGTAATCACGGACACGATGTTACTCAGCTCTACGTCTTAAAGCAACTGTATATTAAATAGCAACCCAATCTGTATAGGCAGCAAATTGCGAATTAAAGTATTTCACTCTATGTTATTTGATATATTATGATGTTATAACTTTTAGAAGTGCTTTAATTTCTCTTTCCTCTGCTTATACCCAATAACCATGTGCAGCAAGGGCGATCTCTAGACAGTAAAAACAGCAGTTAATTCTACTCGAAAAAAGACATCAGGTCACGCACTAGAGCCTAGACTTCGGAAACAGTTGGAGATGACGGGACAGAGGAAGCTGATCAACTCCCACGGCCTTGGTCCACGATTCCAATCCCACCTCCGGGCCAGGGAATTATCCTGAAGTAGGAAGAGATGTCCATCAGGAACATCTGGGATCACGTCCGGGATGGGGTCGGGTCGGGTCGGGGCATTATCGCCTGGGGCCGAAGCGCCAGTGGGAGGATTACAGGACCATCAGGAAATTGGAATATTGCGATCGGTCCTGGGGAATATCGAAACACGTCCAAGGGGACAGGGGTTAGGCTACGGCTGTCATCTAATTTAGTATTACTATTATTATAAAAAAAAGAAGAAAGTATCCGTCAAAAAGATTAACTTTTTATCTTTAGGCATGTTCATAGTAGTCTTCTGTTTTCGCCTGAGTTTCCAATTCATTCTGAAACGATTAACCAAAATGCTGCCGGTTTCTTCTTAAGAATTTTACTTATAATCCTGAAGAAGCCAGCGGAATGTCTGGTGAAACGTGGGTGAACAAATTTAAAACACGGAGTAATCCAGGAAACGACTATGAAGATAAAAATTATAGAGACTGTGGAAGTCTTTAATGAGTTTTTTAAATATGATCTGCCCCAAACAGAGAGCAATAAGTACAAGGCTCAAAGATTACAGCTCCATCTTATATTCAAAGAAAAAAAAAAAATCACAATTAATATAAAAAAGCTGGTGCGCGCAACGCAAGACTTTTACTTTACTTCATTCTCAGAGTTAATTAAAGAAATTTCCAAAAATAAAGTTGAGTAAATATAAATTAATTAAATCATGTATCGATAGAAATTTATATTTTAGTTTGAATAACATAAGAACAGAAATTGTCTATAATAATTGCTTACGTTAGTGCTATTTTTGTCTCTGTTATTATCTCATATAACTTAATGTATAAGATGATATATTTTCTAAAATCATTAGCTTTCTAACGGTATATTAAACATCTATATCACTGATATGTGAGGAGGAAAAAAAAATATGGTGCGGGCAACACATGACTCCACTTACCTCGGCTGTTGAAAGCAATTTAAAACGTAATAAATAATTTTAAAAAATTAAAGTTCATTTAAATAAAAATATTATACAGTTTTTTTGAAAAAATATGACTTAGATTAAATAATATAGCAATATCAAATTGTTAAGCATAATTGAGACGTTGATTTCCAAAAGGTACTATATCCATTCTAGGAAATTTTACAGGAAGCGCGAAAATCTCTCATTACTATATTATTAAATTAGCTAATTTGGGTCTTTTTGCCTTAAAATTTAGAATTATTTTTTTACTATAATAATAACATCATATTAAAGTTATGAAATGAATTTTTTCAGAATGATTTGGAACGAAATTAAATGCGTAATTAGTACTTTTAGAAAATTACCGCATTTCTTAATTAATTTCTTAAGGACATGAGAATTCATTAGATAACATCAAATAGAATATTTAGATAGCACTAAATAATGAGAATACAAATATGTAAAAAAATCAATTTCGTAAAAATGTCCTTTAGTACCTTTTGGAAATCAACGTCTCAATTATCGGTAATATTTTATTTTATCCCCTGTTTGTCACTTTACGTTACCTTTTACACCTTTGTGTATCAGATAATATTTGTTCTAAAATCTTTAGCTTCCTAACCGTATATTATACGTCAATGTTGCTGTTCATAGACAAAAAAAAAAAAAAAATTGATCTTTTCTCCTATTGTTGGTTATCAAGTTCGTTCAACTTTTTATTCTCCATTCTAATATGATGATAGGGATGATTTTTGTAAATCTATTTAATTAAAGGTACAATACGAAGACAATTTAAAATATCAGCATTCAAGCCCAGTCAAACTATTCCAATCAGAAACGAAACTACGTGATATTAAAGCCCATTAAAATTCACATCGATGTCGCTATTTTAATCTACATCGTTTGAGCCGTTCTCGAAAAAATCGTAAAAAGGTGCGAAATGCATGATATTAAATTGGACTTTCGTAAGATCTACCGTTGTAGAGGTAGCCTTATTAAGATCATGTTGAGTTCAATAAATCGTTTAAAAATTATAAAAACAAATATTATAATTTTTAGAAGTTATAATAATAATTTTTGAACGGTGAAGATTGGACTAGTCTGTGTAGGCGGAATTTGGTGGTATCGGCATCGAACCTTCGGGTTCGGTAAGCCTATTATTATTGTTATTATTAATTTATTTCTTTATTTGTCCCTAGGGCAACCCCTATACAAATGGAGCTAGCTGTACTATTATAGCACAGCGCAAATAATTAATCTGTCTCCAGTATACATTATTAAGTTCTAGGAAAAAATTCTAGGAAACAAAAAAAAAAAAAAAAAAAAAAACTAACAAAAAGAAATACATATAAAACAAATAAAAAATAAGTTTATAGGAGGGATTCTATTTATATGTTGACAGTTATCCAATATATACATAAACAACCACTTTTAATGTAATAATATTAATATATAACAACCATAATAAATTGCAAATACCTAACTCTTACTAAATACCGATCAGTCGTAACTACTTAAATGTGATTATAATAAGAAATGAGTTGAATCCTTCCCGCGTCCAATAAAATTATCAATGTTACTTACTTCGTTACGAATAAACCGATCCATGAAGACCTTAATGTTTTTGTGTTGCTGATTTGATCACAAAAAGGTATAAGTAAATACGACACCTACCATTATAAACTCCATTTCACTCTAACCCACCTGTTTAAAACCAATCCTTGCTTCCTCTTCGAGTCCTTATAATTCTCTGAGGACTCTGAAAAGAAGATGGCATCCAGACCTTCTGGTTTGGCTAACCTACTGAAGTGCTGCCTAGGGACAGTTTTTCTACTTATTTTTTCATGTATTTTATCTTAAAGTTTGTTTATTTGTTGTGTTATCCAATACAGTTGTGAATTTCAACGAAAAATACATATTCAAGCCAAGCCTAACTTACCTTGAAGATGCACTGAAAGCTAGTTAACTGCAAGGAATATTCCAAACCACCACTCTGTGTAAGTAACACTGAAAAATCTCTATTCCGGGCGCCTAATACCTTCCTGATAAATACGTCATTGAAGTGATGACGTAGTCGCCTCAACGATGACACCATTGACACACACGCACACAAAAATAGATACCCAATCCAAAAGAGAGTGAGCATGCGTCGCTGTTTGCTCGACCAACAGAAGCAAGGATTTGCAAACATCATTCGCTAAATATAATGCAAGCCGGCTCAAGGAAGGAGGATGATGTCAGTAACATGTTTATGTTAATCCCAACTGTCTATTTATGTTAATACGAGACTATGTGTTTAAAAACGCATTGGCACACTGATTTTGTTTTAACAGACAAAGCGACTTGCATCTACTATCAGAGGCTATATAATCCGAAAGTGTAATTTTTATAAGATTTTTAAGTTTAACGTAAAAAGTATCTAATTTATTGATCCAGGTGATTTATTATATTTTAATGGTAGAGATTGCATTTTTACTTTCACTTACGGGAAAGTATTGCGAGCGTCAAAATTTCCGAATTCCAGTTTTCACCGGAACAACACATTTTAGGGTCTCCTGATTCTCACTTAAGTCCCGCAAAAAGGACTATGTGCTAGGGGTGGGCATAATCGAATGATCGTCATAATCGGATGATCGGACTTTGGGTGATTTAAATAATCGAATGATCGAATGATTAATATGCATTTTACGAGACGATATGTCACAATTTCCGTCTCTGAAAAAGAGGTCGTTCCATTATCTGAGCTCTTCTTCCCTCTCGTTTCTCCAAACGATTAATCCAATAATCGATTAATTCGGATGATTGAAATAATCGAATGGTCCGATAATTGTCATTCGATTATGCCCACCCTACTATGTGCATCTGTGTGTTCGTCTGTAAGTCTAGCAAACGAAAAATCTAATGAAACTGAATTTCAATATGCCCGAGGTGTTACAGCAACATTTTCATTAAAATCAGCTAACCAGAAGAGCAGTTTATAGCATGAATATTGTACTTTTTTACGATTTTCTCAAAAACGGCTCAAACGATGTTGATTAATGGGCTTTTATATAATGTAGGTTTTATTCTGATTTAAATAGTCGGACATGGCTTCAGTGGCGATATTTTAAGATTTCTTTCTCAAAATACCTTTAATTTTGTATATTCAAAAGATTAACCATATAATTATAATTGCATTGATGAAGGACAACTAAATATAAAGTTGATATACTTGATGACCAACTAAAGGGTAAGATAAGAGCTATATAAAAAACTATTTTTTATATATAATAAGAGCAGTAGTATTGACGTAAAATATACCGTTGCAAACAGAAAGATTTTATAAAAGAATATATCTGATACACAATGTTGTAAAAGGTAACATAAAGTGACGAATAGGGAATAAACTTATTACTGATTAACAGTTAATATAGATATATTATTTAATCTAAATCATGGGTATAAAAAAGAAAATAAATAACACGTTTTACTAAAATCAACTTCAAATTGAAGTATGTTTAATAGTTTTTAAATTGATTATAACAGTCAAGGTAAGTGAAAGTCGTGTGTTGCCTGCACCAGATTTATTTGTTTTTATTATTGCAAGACAAACTTGAAATGTCTACAACTACATGTTATCAAAAAATAAACTAATTTAGATTAGTCATGTATTTTTTACATATTCGAAATTGAATTGTTTACAATTGTCGAAAATAGTAGATCACAGAGATGCACTGGGATCACCTGTAGCATAGTTTTTTTTTCCACCCCTACCTCGCCTTTCAAGGCTATACAGGGGTTTCTCGGACCCGGGGGGAGGGTGGGGGAGGGAGTAGATGGCGGGGGGATTAATGCCGAAATAAAAGTCCCCTCCGGTTCGGAGAGTTGAACTCGTAATTTTTGGTTTCAAGGTATTGGTCATCTGGTAGCTAGGCAACGCGTGTTTAAAACAACGCGCGCAAATCATCTCGGCCACCTCGCCCCTTAACCTTCCCTCCCCCAGTAGCATAGTTGTTAGCATAACACCTTTGTATGCTAAAGATCATGGGGTCAACTCCGCAGGTGTTCCGAAGATTTTTTAATGGGAGTATAATTATCCTTAGTTATGCCGCCCTCCGGAAGGGACGTAAAAAGGTGGTCCTGAGGCTATGCGATGTCAGGTACTCGTTTACTTTATGACTCCCACAGTAGCATCGTCCGATTAGCCACTGTAGCATAAAGTGACGTTAAATAAATACACAAACAAACAGAGATGCACTTTTCTTCTAAAAAGTAAGAAACTTAAGATTTGGTAAGACTGTCGCAATAGACCTTGGAACAGTCGTCGATTCAGGTTTGAGAAGTTTCATGAATTTGCAACAGTATACTCAGCTAGGCTTAAACTAAATGTTATAAGGATGATAAAATAAAAAAAAATAAAATAAATTAAAACCTATACCTATACATGGATCGATACTGTTTCTACTCAAACTGTGCAAAGAGCGATCAGGATTTCCCCTCACTTTTTGGTCAACTAACTTGGGTTTAGTACAAGAGGGTATTCCTACCCATATAATGTATAAATAATTATTTATTTACAACCGGATTCGAACCCGATACCTGTAGAATGGTGGTCTAGTCATACATCCTCTCCACCTCGCCAGTCCACATTAATAGAATCATTCAAGCCAGGCCAAAATCAATGATATTCGGTACTATTGCTGTTTATAAATATGAATTATGTAAAGCGACGAAGACAAGATACGCTATCAGAAGAATGTCTCAAGCAGCAAAATCGATCTGCTTTATGAAGTTTAAGAAGTTGTTTCTTCAGTTGACACAACTCTACTGTAAATATATCCATAGCAATAACATTCGATATCCTTCATCCTAACCTCCAACAATGCCCTGCAGTTCACACTATCGCTTTCCATTCCAGGTTGTTTGCTAGTCGTATTGGTGTATGGTCAGTGTAATCATGTCGATGTTTGCTCTCAATTTCAGCACTACTCGGAGGGTAAGATCTGAAGTTCATTAGCTGAGCGATAATTAGGGCAGTAACTAGGTGATATGAAGTCGCAAACCGACTGGGAATAGACTTTGCAGAATGCATGGTTCGATTAGTGTTCCGATGGTTACTCAAAGGTCTGTTTGATCAACTCTATAAGCAGTATATTATCACTAATTTCCCATTCTCTAGGTACAGGCGATAGGCGAATTCATCCACTTAACCGTTACGACATCGAAAGTGGTTGGCGAACAAAAGCCAAAAAGGAGATCTGCCCATACACATCTCATTTTTCGGCAGTGTTAAGGAAAAATGTCTTTTCCTCAGAAATATCCAATTTGATCGCCTTGAACCGAGTTTCAATTACACTATGTTTCTTCCTTATTTCCCCCTCCCCCCTAATAATTCTAGGGATCATCTGTAGCATGGTGGCTAGGATACTTGCTGCTATTCTCCAATGTAACGGGTTCAAATCCGCAGATGGTCCTAGGATTTTTTTAATGGAAGTAAAATATCTTTAGTTATGACGTCCTTCGGCCGAGACATAGAAAGGTGATTCCAGGCTTGTGCGATGTCAGGGACTCGTTATAGATTTCTATTCTAACTAAACCTAGATAGGTAACATTTAGGACTCCCGCTGTAGCACCGTTCGGTTAGCCACAGTAGCATAAAGTGAGGTAAAAAAAGATAAATAAAAAACATATTTTCTATCATTCGTTGTTCTATGATTATTCAATAATAACATAAACATCCTTACATTTTATCTATTTCTAATTCTGGTGATATTAAAATAGGATTTTTCTTTCGCCACAAAGCAAAAACACATTCCTTTAATATTACCTTCTATCGGTCCAATATGACATACCTTGTTTGTTTAACTCGATGAGCAGTATATTATCACTAATAATCCATTATCTAGGTACAGGCGATAGGCGAATTAATCAACTTAACAGTTTCGACATCGAAAGCCAAAGAGGAGATCTGTCCCTGCACATCTCATGTTTTGGTAGTGATAAGGAAAAATAAGGCTTTCCCTCAGAAAGATACGTTTTGATCGCCTTGAACCGAATTTCAAATTCACTTTGTTTCCTCCTTTTTTTTTCTTAATGATTCTAGGGATCACCTGTAGCATGGTGACTAGGATACTTGCTTCTATTCACCAATGTAACGGATTCAAATCCGCAGATTGACCTAGGATTTTTTTAATGGAAGTTTAAGTTTAATGGAAGATTTTATGACGTCCTTCTGAGGGGACGTAAAAAGGAGCGATGTCTAGAACTCGTTAATGATTTCTATCCTAATTAATCCTAGATAGGTAAAATTTAGCACTCACTGTAGTATCGTCCGATTAGCCACAGTAGCATAAAGGGACATTAAATACATAAACATCCTCAATGATTCTATTTTTACCATTAACACTTTAAGGGGTGGTAATGTCCAGAGGATAGAGCACTGGACTACTGTCCTTTGGTTCCAGGTTCGAAGCCTGCTGCGGCACCATAATTATTTATTCTGTAATAATATTTTTGCCTATGAACTTGGTAGTCCCCATGGGGCTCATTGAGCCTTTAAGTGGTACGAAAATTTGAGAGGAAAGACGTGGCTATTGAGAGTCTGTGATAACTGAACTGATAAGAAAATAAAAATTAAAAATGTCTCAAAGAAAGTTTTTAGATTAAAAAAAGATTTTTCTCCCTCGTCCAGAATCAAAGGCACATTTCTTTAATATTACCTTCCATTGGTCCGATATAACATACCTCAAGAAATCAGTCGAAAGTTCTCCACCTATGGCTGACCTCATGTAATGTCGATCCTAGCAGTAAGCCTGCTATATAGCAACTTGCATTATAATATAAATAGTAATAAAAAGTTTTGGGAAGGCAGTTTAGGCCTGACTCCGGGCGGGAGTGACCTATTTTTAGAGTTACTTTGCTTTACTGATTGCTTCCCGGCACGCACATCCGATAGCTTCAACCTCCAACGCTCTTTTAGCACGTTCTCCTTCCAAATAAAACTATATTCAACATTTTTTTCGAGTATTAGCATCAATATCTATGATATGAATGAATAATAATAAAGAAATATTATATTATCCTACATACAGCAAAATCGTGAAATGGTTCGGTCACCATAAAAAAAAAAAAAGAAGTAAAATGATTGAAATAGGCCTACCATGTCTTTTAGTAACTAATGTAATGAAAAAACGCTGCAAATTACAACATAATCGTTTATTATTTTCAAATAACCATTGTAGGGTATAACAATTACAACAATTATATGGTGTTGGGGTATTGGAAAAGGTGCTTAACCTATTGGATAGGAAAAGAGGAGGCAGATAAAGAAAAATCCTTAAATTCTTGATATTCGCGTGGTCTTTAAGGCCTTTTCTGGAGAAAAAAAAAACAATAACAAAAAATTGTTAACACCTGGTAATTTTCGGCTACTCCAATACTTACTTGACAGACGTTGTAACCTTTCACTTAACTACAAACCTATCTGTACCTACGTAGTTGAGCTTTGGGGCTCTACTAAACCATCCAATTCTTCCAGGATCCAATCCTTACAATCCAAAAATCCTCAACGCTCCTTAGTCTGTCACGAATAAAATCACTCATAAAGACCTCCATGTAGCTGATTTGGCCCGTACCAGGTACCATTCCTTCAATGAAAAACTCCATTCCCACTCTAATCCACTAGTTTCAATCCTTGCTTCCTCTACAAATCCTGATAATCCACCGAGGTGTCTGAAGAGAAGATGGCCTCGTGTCCTTCTCTTCACGTTTTTCATGCACATATCTTTTATCAGCATATTTACTTGATGTATTATAATATAAAGTTGTAAATTTCAATATAACATTAAAGAAATACCTGTTAAATAAATGAATTTGAGATATATGTTAATATGAACTTTTTGTTTATTTTGTGTTAGTGAACCCATAACCAAATTAGTACCGTACAATTACGAAACATCCTATATAATTATATGGATCTTGAAGGTGTGTGAAAAACCCCGAAACGACGATCACTTGTTTTTAGTTTAATAAACATGGTTTTGGAAGAATTATAAATATCATTATAAACAGGGCCATTTCTTTTCTATCCCAACATATTAAAGTACTTGACCCCACAAACAAAAAAACGTGCCTACTACCTTGGTTGCTCGTAAGCCGAAAGAAGACTGATATAGCCATATTGAATGCTGCACCTCCGAAAGTGCACCGTCGTAGGCGGTTCAACAACACTGATAGATAATGAGACCAGGGCCTTGGAACTAGATGCTGTCCTCCACAACAGTCCCACGTGTGCCACCTCGCTTCATCACGACACGCGCGTGCCATCCGGTGTCTTCCGTTCCGGCGGGTCTCAAAGCCGGATCAGCTCTTCAATTAGTCGTTTCGGTATTAATAGCAATAAACATCACAGGATCCTCATCTCTTCTCTATCATAATTTCGAAACCAACCGACTGTAAGAGATCAGCACTAATAAATACTAGATCATGTTCATACAAAACAGCTATGAAGGTCGGATAAAAGAATATCTTCTTTTTTTAAAATAGGATAATTTACAGTTTAATCCAAACATAATTTTAAAGTATAATTAAGTAATTTTAGTCTAACCATTATGAATAAAATATTGGAGAAACCATGAGAATGCACAATTATAATCAATAAAAAAACTCATTATTGATTATCATAATGCATTTTTTCCGAATTAAATGCATTCATTTTGATTAGATAAGAGGCCTGCGAATCCCATTGTAATTTGTTCTTTAGGTGCGGTAAAATATTCCTTCAGGTTTGTAGTTATAAATGTAATACTCTTTTATCCAAATTTAAAGTAAAAGAGGATAGGGTATGGCTATGGATGCGTTCAGATAAAATTTTCACTATCGGAATGAGTTTCCTTACTATATAGAGTAATTGTACCAATTGCTAATACTACTAAAATTACTGACACAAGCTTATTCTACCTTGAAAAATAAGAGTTTCACACTACTTAGTGATTCGAAATTGGCACCAAATCCGTGCCACAGTAATTTACAAAGGTGTGTTTACTGTGGCTTTGATCTAGGTAGCCTTAAACTCATATTTCTCAAGGTAGAATGAGCATGCGTCAGTAATTAAAGTTGTGTCAGCAATTGGCGTCTGTACCCTAAGTTGATTTTATTAAGGATATATATATATATATATATATATATATATATAATATATATATATATATATATATACACACACACACACACACACATCTATATTCATAGGATGCCCTTTGGATAAAAAATAAAACATAGAAGTTTACCTGTAAAAGAGTAACTTTATTAGCAAATTTACAAACTTACAAGATATTTACAAATGATTTCGGATGAGATATCCTTACAATCAGCAAGATTTTTTTATTTTAAGGTAATCATAATTCATTAGCCTAAATGACTTAAATGTAATAGATTGAAACTGAAATTATAGTGCAGTTGCAGGAAAAATTATACAAAAAACCTACATACAAAAAATAATTAAAATATCTTAATTTAACAATACAAGTTTTGTTCTTTTATGAGTGTAGCGTTTCAAAGAAGATTTATTGTAATTTCCTATTTGGGTTTTCGGAGGCTGAAGTTTTATTGAATTAAGAATAAGTTTGAGAATAGACATATTTGTTTAACTGTAGGAAGCAGCAAGTAGCATATAGAGGATATTTTTGTGTAGTGGCGGTAATTATTAATTATCCGCATTGACAGGGTCTGGATTTTTTCAATTTTTGATTATTAGCTAAGCAGGTTGATCTCCAGACTGGAGAGGCGTACGTAATCAACGGACAGATAACTGCTTTATATGTTATTAATTGGTTTTAAGGGCTCAAATTGGATTTTATGTTAAAATAAGGAAACATTTTAAATATATATTTTTTTCGCTTTATCGGTTTTTCTATTGATATGGTCAGTGAGTGTAAGTTTCACGGTTTCCGCTTTTTGTAAGAACAATATCTATAAAACTATTAGTCATAGAGAGGTGTTTTACAACTCAAATTAAAGGTTCTATACTTCAAATTAATTTTCTATACTTATTTTTCACAATTATCCTTATAGGATGAGTCGTTTCCATGATAATAGCCATAATAATCTTAGAAAAGAGTGATATCTCGTTTTCTGCAAAATTATTTTTTTGTTTGCATTGTAATATCTCTATATCGTTGCATATTAGACATACAAATATCTTTTAACGCTCAACTGAAAGCTTATTAAATGCATAATGATTTAATTTATAACGATTATTGTCATAGGATAAACCGTTTCCATGAAAGTAACTAAAATTATGATAGAAAAGATTGATATCTCGTTTTTCGCATTTTTTTTCAATACCTCTATATCATTGAATATTAGACATACAAATGTATTTTACCACTCAAAGGAAAGCTTAATTAATACATGATGATCTACTTAATAACGATTATTCTCATAAGATGAGTCGTTTCCAGGATATTTATCATAATTATGTTAGAAAAGAGTGATATTTCGTGATATTCCCTTCTGAATGGCTGCCATTTTGTAATCCACCCGTTTCGAGTTGGCATTTGAGAAATGTAGTTTTTATTTTACCATGACAGATGTTTTGCATAACAATACTAAACATTTTTCGCTGCTGGTTCCCGGACTATGGGTGCTGGTCACTGAAGATTCAAAGCTGAACCCTACCGGTTTACTTACACCATGAATATTATTATCAATGAACTTTTATACCTGGAAATACATAGCTTGGAGAGGTACTCACAGAGTGTAGATGTGCACAGCACTGCAGATGACCCGCGACTTGCACCGCTTGTGAACTTCGATAGACTGAGTGAGACTAACCGAGAATAACCTTTCGCCTTGGCACCGAATACACAACTTAACAAACAATTAAAATAAAACAAACAAAAAACTCAAAATTATGCTTCATGAATTTTAATTTGCGAAAAAATATTCCCTTATTCCATTCACCGCCGAGTCTTCCTTCGCTGTGGGAGAATACAATTGTTATAGCTCGCGCTTTTTATAAACTATTTAACATTTTTTAGGATTGCGATTAATGTACGACTGTGGAGGTTAACGTCAGGATTAGAAGTATTATAATTTGTTTTTGTTTATTAAAAATTTACAACTCTATTACCATTATACAAGATGTAAACCTGCCCAAATTAAAAAAAAAACCTGTCCCACTAAAACCCATGAAGGGTCTTGGTCTTATTACATATAATGATTCATACTGTTAATAGTTAAACAGAGGTGTGTAAGGAGGTGATTAGGCCTTGATGACGCTGATCCGCCAGGATTTTTCCGCAATTTCGGGTACCCACTTTAGAAAGAATAGGTCCGCCCCAGGAAGGTCTCTATACCCTAGAGTCATCCCCCCAGCTGAATTAACAAAATAAATGTTATTCTGCCAAAGCCAGGATTCGAACCCAGGGCCCGGAGAATAGAAGACTAGTGCATTAACTATTATGCCACGCCGCTTCCTCATATCTGCCCAAATCAAACATTATAAACTTGCTTACTGCTTGAATCGTTGCTCCACTATAAGCTGCTTTTTTATTCTTGATTCAATTTCATATATAAATGTGTGTTTCCTAATTCCGCTAGTTATTGTATTGGATTTTGATAAAGTTCACTTATTGTTAGTGGACATATTATTATAATGGTTATTCCCGCTGAGGAGAGCGACTAAAGTTGAATTCACCTCTTTATATGATTTATTTTTTACCTTCTTATACCCCTTCATCTTCATTTTCCAGGTTACCGCAATATTCATTGTTCAAATTCCATATTTTTAATCTTATTTCAGTATTCTGTGCTGTCTTTTATATTTTCGAAATAGAACCTGGACCTCTTTCAGCCACCGAGTCCCGCATTTACGCTAAGTTATGACTTCAAAGTGACATGTATACGGGCAGACAAATTTTATAATTTGATTCTTGCTGGCCAGCCTTAACAATAATTCTCCATATTTATACCATAATTAGAAAATGAATAACTTCCAAATTCCGAGATGCATTAATTCTTATTTAAATGTGAATATTTAGACAAAAACAAACTTTCCCATTTAAATATAATTGTTTCCACGTGCATTGAGTCATTCAGATACATGATTGTATAATTTCAGTAGAATAGGATATCCAAGGTTTAAAAATGCAATAGTTGTGTACTTTTAATACTTTCTTCTTTTCCAAGATTCTTATATTCTTCGAAATTATACGAGTGATCACTCGTGACGATGAATCAACCAAGAAACTGTTTGATATTCTATTTACGTCCTTATTTATATTTAATAAGGAAGAATTCAGTTTCGTTCCTTTATATAAGTTTGTTTTTTATTCATTTAACGTCACTTTATGCTGCTGTGTCCAATCAGATGATTCTACAGTGGGAGTTCTAAAGTTCGCCTTTTTAGGTTTGATTAGGATAGGAATCTTTAACGATTACGACATCGCAATTTATATGAGCACCATTTTACGTTCCCTCCGAAGGAAGGATATCAAAAGAATTTTTGGTTTTTTGATTTTGGTATTTTGGTTGAAGAAAATTGTAAAATTAAATACTTAGCCTATGCGGATGATATTGTGCTCTTATCCTCACATCCCTCGATATTACAGAATATGATTAACTCTCTAGAAAACTACTGCAATAAATGGAATCTGAGAATAAATCTGGAAAAATCAAAAATAATGGTCTTTCGAAATGGTGGTAGGCCAGCGCGTAAAGAAAAATGGTTCTTAGGCTCAGAAAATATTGAAGTAGTACAGCAGTACAAATATCTAGGGATCACTCTTACGCCTACTCTTTCAATGACAAAACACCTCGAAGAAAAACTGAATAAAGCTAAGGTGGGTTTGAATTTGATTTGGGGCCAGTTTATGGAAAACAAAGACATAGTTCTGTCAAAAAAGTTGGAGATATTTAATTCCATTAGTAGGGCAGTTATGTGCTATGGAGCACAAGTCTGAGGTGGGGTTAGTCATGATACCGTGGAAAAACTACAAAGATTTTTTCTTAAAAAACTATTTAAATTGCCAAAATATACTACCACTCATTTTCTTCATTTTGAAACAACAATAGATCCAATATTTATATTCACCCTAAAGATGCATTTCGATTATATTATTAAAATTTTGAATTTACCACCACATAGATATCCAAAGATATTAGCATCACATATAATTAAGAAAAAAATAGCATGGTTCAAAAACATACTTTATCTGAAAGAATCGCATGGATTAAATTTTAACTTAAATCTATTTAACTGTGATGATATTAAGTTATGGAAAAATAGTCTAGCATTAAGAGCTCAAATGCAAAAAGATATTTATACTCAAAATATTATTAAAGTTAAAAATTCTAAAACTTCTCCCTTTTATCCACTGACAAATATTCACTGCAGGTGATTAGATGGGTAATTAAAATAAGAGCTGATGTATTAAACCTGAATTACAAACATTTCATGAAAACAAATAATAAATGTAGTTTGTGCAATACAAATGAAACAGATCTTTTTCACTTTTTGGCTGCCTGTCCGATTCTTACTGAGTTTAGAAAAAAATATTTTAATTCTAAAAATTTAACGTGGGATCAAGTTTTAGAGTTGATAAATGGAAAAGATTGGCTGGCGTTAGTTAATTTCTCCAAATCGGCTTTTTCTTATAGAATGTTGCTAACGAGAGAATTTAACTATTAGTGAATTTGTTAAATTAAATTTAACTAATTGTAAATTTGACTATTTGTGAATTAATTTTAGTAAATAAATAGCATGGCAAGTGTTTGTTTCTTATTTTGTTATTGATTATTTATATTGATAGATTAAGGATTAATTTTGTTAATAAACACAGACTCCACGGACGGTCAACAGACCATGTAGTGTGTCTGATTTTTATTATTGTATTTCGTAATTTGTAATTTGTTTATTTTATTTTTATTTGCTTATTGGCTATTTGATGTACTTAATTTTGAAAAATAAAAACAGACTTTTCTATCTATATATCTATCAAAAGAATTTTTTACCCCTACTCTGCAGGGCTTAAAACCGCAATCTTGGCATAGAAGGATGTTGCTAGCGATGATAACACAGGTTTTCCCCATTTTTTTCAGATATACTCATACTTGTAAAAGAAAAAAAAATGTAGTAAATGGTAAACATCACATTGCGACGAAAAACTTTATTCAAGAGTCAGCTCCTCCATTGCTAGGAAACCTTTGGTAAATTGGTGAGGATTCAGCTGATCCAGATCAATTAATTATGGCTATTGAGGATTATAAGAGAGCAAACTGAACTATATTTCTTTTTGAAGGCCTTCTGATCAGTGAAGTACAATACTCCAGATTTCTATTTCGTATCCTGGAGGACTACGACTCAATCTATCTTAGGACCAGTCGTTGTGAGTCGCAGTCGTTGTGTTTGGCAGACAAGCCTATCATACCTTGAAATGGGTCTTTGCAAAACATATCATACAGACGGTCCACCGTTAGGGTTAATTAGTCAGATGGCTAGGCTATGTATCATTGGGATCCTCAATGTCCGCTTTAGAACCGAATTTACCTAGGACCACGCCCTGGGTGACTAAAAGAAACAGAGGATACCCTTCAAAAAATGGAAAACAGATGTCCGATGAAATACGAGAGAGTCAAAGAAGATAATAAGAGAGACCCAAGTTCTTGCAGGAAAATAGCAGATAAAAATAGACAAATTAAACATCAGAGGTGGAGTTTTCATTTTCACGGTAATACTTGGAAAGCACCTCAGGAATCTACAGGCCTTGGCTTGCAACATGACGGTGGTAGTAGTGGTGAAGAATGTGGAAGACATTGAATGTGAGGGTTACCTGTAGCACAGTTGCTAGCAGAACACCGTTATATGCCCAAGGTCACGTGTTCAAACCTGCAAGGGCCCCTTGGATCTTTTAATGGGAGTAGAAAATCCTTACTTATAATGTCCTTCGCTGGAGACGTAAGAAGGGGGTCCCAAACATATGTGATGACAGTTACTCGTTAAAGATACCTATTCTAATTAAACCTCGACAGGGAAATTTAGGATTCCCTATGAAGTAAGGTTCGATTAGATACCGTAATATAAAGTGACGTTAAAAAAACAAACAAACAAAAACCTAGAAATCAGAAAATATGAGCAGTTTCTGGAGAAAAAAAAAAAAGGCATGTGAAACTACACTCCTAATTGGACAATGTAGCATAAAATAATTCAGGATTTTGGTTGAAAAAAAAAAGAAAGAAAGATTTAAAGCTCTTTTATTTTAAGACAGCAACCACTACTATCAATACATTTGTTTCAATGTGTTAGTGTTATATAATTGTTTGTATTTAACTTAAAATATTATATCTGTATTATTAGTATTATGTATGTTTTAGTGTATTATGTGTTTTATTTTATTACGTATTATGTATTTTGTATGTATTTTTTTCGTATTGTATGTATTATTTCGTATATTATGTATAATGTTTGTATTGTATTTTATTATTTATCATGTATGTATTATTATTAGTATATATGTATGTATTATTACTTTTATTATATTGTATCTAGGGGTATATATTGTAGTATATTATATTGTAGTATATATTGTATGTAGGGCTAAAATAACCTTTATGGTTGAGAAGCCTTTATGTTACAAATAAATAAATAGTTTCAACGTGTTGGCAAAAGCATAGTCCTATTAGCCATAGTAGTATAAAGTGATGTTTAGTAAATACAATATATAAAATGTAAAGAGGCTTCTGATGCAGCATGTGGTTCATTATCTACCGCAGGTCATTAACTTGTCCACCACAAGAAGGCTTTTCGTGACTCATATTTCGGTATATATCCTAAAGCCAGAAAGCCATGAGAATGGTTCCATACCTGTATATATTGTGATTCGTACCGTTCCTAGGCCAACGGAGTGCTCAAGGGGTGATTAGGTCGAGATCACTCAACGACCAAATTATTCCCCATTATTAGATACTCACTTTATAGTGGCTAGGTCTGCTCCAGAAGAGTCCCCATACCCTAGGGTCACTTCCCGGCTGAAATAAGAGAATAAATAATATTCTGCCTAAGCCAGGATTCGAACCCAGGACCCGGAGAAAAATAGTAAATCAAAATATGTATCCAATAGACCACGCGGCTCCGTTGAGAAGTCATACATCCTGTGAGATATCCCAGGACTCGGCAGTCTGCTAGGACCTATTTTGCAACTCAACACGATTGGACGGTGGAGAAGTACTTCCTTTGGGTAAAGGTTTTTTTCGTTCCCATCGCCGTTCAATCTATTGTTCTATAGTATCCTGAAGAATGCTTTTTTATTTTTTGGGAAACTCGTCACTAAGCGCTTGAAGGTTCACTTGCTGATCCTTCTCTCATAAAAGAGTACTTCTATTTATCACATCACATGAGACATTTAATATTTTGAATTATTGCACTATGCGTAGGACGCGTACCTCAGAATACCCAAATCATACCTTCATATACGTTATATTTAGATGAGTTTATGATGCAACAGAAAGTCTGAATTGAGAAAGCAATCACTTGATATATAGACAGAGAGTATAAATAGAATAAATTCACAATCCTCAGAAAGGCCTCCGGAGAAAGGACTTTCTCACAGCCACCACCAATAATATTGACAGCCATTGGAGGCTGAGTGAGGGCGTTAAATTTGTAGGTGTTGAAGACATGACTAGAGAACCTCTTTATTGCCAAGGCCCCAAATGTAAGATTACAAAGAGTCTATGTGCCACTATCGTTGCCTCCTACGAGGATGGATAGTTGTAGGGTTGGCTGGAATGAAAACCGTCTTTATTATCCCTTAAGAATAAAATAAAAATACAGATTTGATGACCGAAACAATGTGGTAATAGCTTTAAACAACAAGTAGCTAAACTAAAATAATTAATTTAGGTTATAAAATATGTACATATGTACAAATCAGCTACTTAATTAGTTATAATCTATACTAATATTATGAAGCTGAAGAGTTTGTTTGTTTGAACGCGCTAATCTCAGGAACTACTGGTTCGAATCGAAAAATTCTTATTGTGTTGGATAGTCCATTTATCGAGGAAGGCTTTATGTCAATCGCAGCATCAAACTGCGAACAATAGGAGTGAAGAATTGGAAAATTAATCTCGCGTCCCAATGATTCCAAATGTTTTAATTTTTACAGAATTTAATTCCCCCTTAATTTATCTTTTGTCGTAACAGTTAATAAGTCACAGGGGCAAACATTAAAACACGCAGGAATCGATTTACGTCATTAGTGCTTTTCACAAGGCCAACTAAATGTCGCATTGTCAAGATTGGGTTGCGGAGAAAATCAGTATGTTCTTCTGCCGAAAGAGAATAAAACTAAAAATATCATTTACGCAGAAGTACTTTAAAATATACTATTTTAAAAACTCAATAATAGCGATTATTATAACAGATTTACGCACACGAAGTCGCGGGCAACAGCTAGTTTAAATAATATAAACACTACAAATTGATATTTTCGAGTTTGAGTTCATAGTCTGTTTGACTGGAAAAGGTGGAGGTGGTTAAAAATGAGCGATTTGAAGGAGAAAGCTGTTCTTGCATGACGGATCTCAGGAGGGAGAGAATTCCAAAGAGAGGTTTTCTTTGGCTAGAAAGGACTTGTCAATCGCAGCATTACGGTTAGAAGGAGGGTAGAGGTCAGAAAGACGAGACCTGGTAGAACGGGACTGAATTGATGATTTAAAGGGTTTGGAAGATATAGCTGGGATGCTGAGTTCTGATAACCTGATAGAGGAAGGAAGGATATACTGGTATCTGTAACGAGGATAACCTTAACTCGGCGTAATGCTGGGTTATATGCGTGTCTCCGGTGATCCTGAATACAAATCGTATTGCACAGTTCATAATACGCTTGAGTTTTGCTTCGAGCTCAACTGAATGTCCGCTGTAGTCAAAGTTGGGAAAAAAGATGGAGGAAACAATGAATTTAAGAGCAATGAATAGTAGGAGACAATGGAGGAGACAGGTGAGGCTAGTTGGAATGGATCTTGCTAGAGGATTAAGTTGGTGCGTAAGATTTTGCTGTAATATTTAACAGACTTTAGATGGAATAAGGTCAAGAACAAATCCAGGCCACGCTGCATGGTCCTACTACTACATTAATAGGAACCAGCAATAGGGTTTAGATAACAAGAGGACTGCAAAACATGAAAGTAACAAATGACGAGATTGTACTGCTAAAGATAGGGGGACCTTATGAAATATTCCGGGACTTGATTTATTAACTTGGAAGAGCTGTTGCATAAATACTCCGGAGGTCTAGACGCGAGGAATCGATCTATCCCGAATAATTGATGTTCCCAATCGATTCCCCTTCAGCCTCGAGGTCCCTTCCCGCCCAAACCAACTCTCTCAATTATTAATCCCCTTACAAGTTTGTTTGTTTGTCACTTAATTGACATTACAACAAAAAAAAAGATACGGGTAGTGGTCAATGAGCGATTAAAAAAAAAAAAAATTATACAAGATCGATATATTATATACTGTTTGTAATCATGCATTGATTACATCCACTATCAGAACCACTTCATGCTTAATACATATGTCAGATATTCGATATTCAAAATATTAATATATGATAAAAGATAACTGGACTAAGCGTCAAGTGTCCTGACTCAGATTCCACTGGTTCTTAAGATGATTGACATATTATTAGTTTCAATCACTTAATTACGAATTCAAGTTTAAATTTTTGAAGGTATCACACCTTCCATGACAAACTCCACTCCCACACTAATCCATTAGTTTCAATCCTTGCTCCCTCTTCAATTCCTGATAATCCTCCGAGACGTCTGAAAAGAAGATGGCCTCGAGACCTTCTTGTTTAGACTCACTACCAAAGAGTGCTGCCAATGGGCAGTTTCTCTTCATGTTTATTTCATGTGTTATAACATTTCAGCATAATTACTTGATGTATTTTTTGTACAGTTGTAAATTTCAATAAAAAATGTATTAAAAAAAAATCTAGATACGTAGAATCCAAATGTCTATTACAAAAAGCCTTCTCTTTTTTACGATAGATCCTTATAATCGGCCGCCATTTTAAAACTAACCAGCTGACATAAACGTCTGGGTGTTAGGATGATCGTTGAATGGACTAATATTTTTGTAGCGAATTTAAAAAAAAAATTGTCATGTAGCTGCGGAGAAATGCCGCGGACAAACGGATTTTATTTCATTCGTTATTCGGATTCTACGCATCTTGAAACGTAAGCTATCAAATTTTGAGCAGGGGTAATTTTTTTTTTTTTTTTTTTTTTTTTTTTGGTCGATTACAAAGGTTGATTATTGAAAATAATAAACCAAAAGAATCATTTTGATCTGAAGAAGTATGGCCAGTAGTAATAAATTGTTTTCCGGAATACCCAGATACGGTAGATGAACTGGTTAACCTTCCTTCATTTCTTTGATAAATCCAAAACACTGTTTAACATTCATGATAATTTAATTGCAACTTTTATTTTTTAACCTTGTGCCCATGCTCTGAATGGTTTGTAACATTCCTAATATAGAAGAAGAAAGAACATAAACTTTATTTACATATTTACAAAATGACAAGATATTTACAAATGATTTCAGATGAGACATTCTTATTATCAGCAAATTTACAACTAGTGATCCTACAAAATTCCACCCGACTGTCAGGAATAACGTTTCATCAAACACTATCCTTCAAAAATCATATTTCTAAATCTCCTATCGCACCTTTTCAACCTTAACTAATTCGAGACCACGATTGTTTTCAAACACGGTCCCCAGGAGCGAATTTTTTTTTTATTTGTGTTGTTCATTTTTAATTAAAAAATATTTTTACTTTGTAAATCACCTAATTCGTAAGTAAATGCACAAAAATAAGATGATTGCACACCTGTTTTACTGCTCGCTCAACGGAAAATGTTTATTGCGAGGAGCGGATTGAGAACCATGTGTGCAATGTAAGGTAAAGAAAAATGCATCTTAAATTTTATGTAAAATAATATATGTATACAATTTTATTTTCAAAAATAGTTAAATAATATAAAATCGTTATTTTACTTTCAGTAATAAAGAACTAAATATAATGAAAAGAAATTTGTTAACATGTCTTTTGGAGCCTTATTAGAGTGTTGTTATGTCCGTGTAAGTTATTATCAAATCGTAGATAAACAGTCCTTATGTGTTCGTTCACTGTTGCTATGTGTATGTCAGTCTGAGTTTTTTTAGTTACGTACTATGGTGCATTTGTTATTAGTCGTAAAATTTTGGATTAAAAAATATGAAGCTTTTTTACTATGCCGTATATTTGTGAGAAGTATGTCCAGGCCAGTCTGAGTAAGTAGTTGTGTGTATTTAGTTTCTATTTCAGTTTTGATAAGGAAAAGTTTGAAAAAAATTAAAAAAAAAAATGTATAAATTTTAGTTTTAAAGAATGTCTGTGGGAGTAAAAGCTCCGTCTCAGGTTCCCCAGTAGATTGTAAATATTGTACATAGGTATGACTGTGTTCATGTTTTTTCGTTTATTTGTTAACTTGTATTTATTTTATTTATAAATTATGATATTATATACCTTTATTGATTTATTCTTAAAAATGTAATTTGACTTTTGTACTGATAATACTGTACAATGTTGTATGAATGTAATCTTACAGTGCTATCAATGTCCATCGAGACAAATTGTAATATTTCTGAATAAATAAAATAAAAGTCTACAATAATAAAAACAAAATCAGATAATTAAAACCATTCATGTATTTATCGAGTATATAAGATGTTCAAATACCTTGTTTTTTTTTTTTTTTTTTTTTTTTTTATTTATTGAGCAATATTACAATCTGTCCAATTCAGGACATTTTTAATAGTGATAAAGTACAACATTCATACTACATTCACACGATATATACAAAACTATAAATTTATATAATAATAATAATAAAATATACATATATACAAAATAAAATCAATAAAAATATATACAATAGTCACTCATACCTATATACAATTCACAAGCATACAGCACGTGAGTGGAGAATCTAGCCAATGCTAGAACTCCAATATACATGTTATAAGAGGTCACGAGGCCACTGCCGTTTCAACCTTCTAGGTGGGTTGTATGGATGGGTGGGGCTGGATAGGGATTGAGCTAGAGGATTAGGATGATGAATGAGATTCTGGTGGAATTTGGAAAATTTGGATGGAATCAGGTCTGAAATAAAAGGAACATTAAGGTCGTGGTGCAAGGTATTGTTGGAAACATAATAAGGAGCATTTACTATTGTACGGAGGACTTTGGATTGAAAGGATTGAATGCGTTTGATGTTAGTACGTTTAGCTGTCCCCCACAGTTCAAGTCCGTAGGTCCAGATGGGCTTCAGTATTGTCCTGTAGATTAATAATTTGTTGTCAACTGTAAGTTCAGATTTTCTGTTGAGTAGTCGGTATAACTGTCCGAATCGTCGGTTGAGTTCTTGTCTTTTAAGTCTTGTATGTGGGTTCCAAGTCAATCTTTTGTCTAATAGTAAGCCAAGATACCGGACTGTATCTGAAGGAGGAATTGGAATGGAATTGAAGTAAACTGGCGGAAAGGAATTTCGTCGAAGAGTGAAGGTTACGTGTTTGCATTTGGCTTCGTTCACCTTTATGCGCCAAGCATTACACCAGTCTTCGATAAGAGAAAGGTGTCTTTGCAGGTTTAAGGATGCTGTTTCAGGATTGGAACTGGATGATAGGATGGCGGTGTCGTCTGCAAAAGTTGCCAGAAAGGTATCAGGATGTGTAGGAATATCAGCAGTGTAAAGGATGTAGAGGACGGGTCCCAAGACGCTGCCTTGAGGAACACCGGCCTCAACGGGATAAAGGTTAGAAAATTCTACACCACAGCGAACGCGGAAGGAACGGTTTGAGAGATGGGATCGGAGAATGAGGTATAGAGACTGGGGTAAATGGGTTTTCAGCTTGAAGAGTAATCCAGTGTGCCATACCCGGTCAAAAGCTTGCGCAATGTCCAGAAACGCACCAGAACAATACTCTTTGCATTCAAGAGCTGAGGAAATATGGTCTACAACTCGGAGCCCCTGTTGAACTGTGGAATGCTGAGGACGGAATCCAAACTGATGGGAAGGAAGATTTTGAGATTCTAATATGGGTAGGATACGTTTAAGAAGAAGCCTTTCGAAGATTTTTGAGAGGATGGGGAGTAGACTAATAGGCCTGTAGGATGAAGTGTTGTTGGAAGGTTTGCCTGGTTTTAGAAAAAGAATGATAGTGGAATGTTTCCATAACAGAGGAAAATAGGTGGTGCGTAGGATGCAGTTGTAAATATAAGTAAGGAATATAATAGCTTTCTGCGGAAGTTGTCGGAGGATCTGGGGAGTAAGGAGATCGTATCCAGGAGATTTACGGAGGGTAAGTTTTTGGAGAAGATATTTGACCTCAGAGGGATTAATAGCTTTAGGAGGTAGGGAAAGTGGAATTGGTGACATAAGAAAGTCTTGCACTGTTGCGGTGTGATTGGCGTGGGATTCCGGGTGAGGAGTGAAAACTTTGGAGAGGTGTGTGGCGAATTCCTCGGCTTTATCTTCATCAGACGCAGCCCAGGAGTCATCACCACGTCGGAGAGGATGGGAAACTTGATGGTATTTTAGGATCTTTTTCGTGACATTCCACAGGGAATTATCACGAGCTGACAGAAAGGAGAGGTAGGAATTAAAGGACTGGGAACGGAAGGTCGCCAACTCCCTCTTCAATTGTCTACAATAGAAGTTATAGGAGCGGCGATCTGTTGGGTGTCGGGTGCGCTGCCATAATGATCTTGCTCGGCGTTTGGTATGGATGAGGTCTATAATATGTTGTGGAAAATGATTTTGGTGAGGATTTATATTGGGGTGTTTAGGAGAGGAGGCAGTCCAGACAGCTTGTTGGATGGCGGTGGTAAAGGAATAGACGGAATTATCTAGGTCATCTGGGGTTTTGAGGGTTACTCTGAGGTCAATATTATCGGTCAGGATTTGGCGGAAAAGGTTCCAGTTGACAGGGCCTCGGATGAATGATGGTGGAATGGGTTTTGGAATTGGAGTGAGAGATACTTTTAGGATCAGTGGACTATGGTCTGAGGATAGTTCATCAAGGCGAGTTACAGAAAAGTTGAGGGAGCCTAATCCGCTGTGGATAAAGAAGTCGAGGATGTCAGGATTGCGGTTAGGATCGGTTGGCCAGTAGGTAGGGGAGTCAGGAGGCAGGATATTAAAATTTCGGGAGTTGAGTGCAGACTGCAAATTTCGTCCCCGAGAGTTCGTGGTTCTGGAACCCCACTGCTGATGCTTGGCGTTTAAGTCTGCACCCAGAATGAAACGATTTCCTAAGGAATCCAGGAAGAATACAAATTCGGAATTGGAAATGGAATGTTTAGGAGGACAGTATGCAGATGTGAGGGTTACCGGAAAGGAAAAAGTCTTGATTACTATGGCTGTGGCTTGTAGGAAATCATAGGTGGGAAGTGGGAGTAAATGATGAGAGAGGGATTGGTGGACAATGATAGCAGAACCGGCATGGGCTTTGCCGTCTGGGTGGTCAGTACGGTATGTCATGTATTGCGGTATTTTGAAGTACTGTTTAGTCGTTAGTCTTGTTTCAGTTATAAGTGCAACATCGATTGTTTTGTCTTGCAACAACGCTGTCAGTTCGTCAGTATGATTTCTAACACCATTCGCATTCCAAAGGAGAATGGATAAGGAGTTAGGTGAATTCATTTAAGGATTTTTCAAGGCAGGGATTAGATTTGATACTAGATTTGTAAGGAGTGATATAAGCGGCATAACAAGAGATTTGATTTCGGAGATGAACGATGTCATTAGACTGGTAAGATCTGTGACGTTTGATGGTGGAGGGATATGAGAAATTTGATGTTGAGGAGTTTTTTGAAGATTAGGTAAACTTTGAGGGATAGATTGTTGTACAATAGATTGAGAAAGTTGAGGAAAAAGTTGTTCCGGCAGTGCCTCGACTTCATGATTCTGGTTTCCACCTCCAAGCAAGTGGGCAAATGATACGTTTGAATTTACAAGTTTAGATGGTTCTCTCTGCTTCTGGTTGGTACAGCTGTTTCATTCGGATCCTGAGGTTTTTGGTATCTGGTTCTGAGTTTCTTGTAGATTTCACATCCCTTGTAGTTAGCCGGGTGGTCCTTGAGGCACAGAGCACATACAGCGGGTGTAGATCTTGATCTTGTACATTCTTCTGTTTTATGCTGTTCACCGCATTTCACACAGCGTGGTATGTGATGGCAATAACTTTTGGTATGACCATATGCCTGACAGTTATGACACTGAACTATTTCCCTCTTTGTGTAAGGTTTTTCAACTTTTACACGGGTATAGTACAGTCTACTGAGGTCATAGATTTTTTCGACTCCTGCTGATGGTTCCAAGTCCACAAAGAATAGAGGCAGTGGACTTTTATCTTTTAGAACGTTGGTGACTTGCCTCACTTGGAATCCTAATTCTGTCAGTTCTTCTTTGATAGCTTCAACGGGTGTTGAGGAATGTAGGTTTCTGATTACGACCCTTAATGCTCTCTCCTGGCGCAGCTGATAAGTATGAAAGTCAGCTTTGGTCTCAGTCAGATATTTTACAATCTTTCTGTAGGTTTCAGCAGTAGTCGGAGATATTTTAGTATCATTGGTTCTACTTATACAATAATAACTATTAGGATCAGTTACTTTGTTTAAATGCGCACACATCAGTTTAAAATTTTTAATATTTTTAACAAATATTGGTGGAGGTAGTGGTTCCCTGGGTATAGGAGAAGATTCCATGGTTTCTTTTTCATTTTGGAGGATCTCAAATGGATTCGGTGTAAAAAACGGGGATTCATCAGTTATTCCTTGTGATGATGTGCTGGGCTGTGGTTCAGATCCTAATGAGGTAGCTGACGCGGTCGCTGGTGGAATTATTTTTTTATTTTGTTCACGGCGGGGTCTCTGTTTTGTAGGAGACGAGTTAGAACCTGCAGATCTAGATCTTTTACTTGCAGACTTTGAGGACATGACTTGGTGAAAATATCTCATTGATTAAGAAAATAATAATAATAAATAAATAATGAGATAAGAATTAAAGATAAAAGAAAGATAAGTTAACGAAAAGCAAGCCCGAGCTTGCCGAGCTAGCGGCAATCAGCTGATCAGTGACCCTCCTTTCACTTTTTCGTGATTGTACAAAGTAAATTATAACTTTGCTTACCGAAATTTCTCCAATATTCACTGCCGTAGTATTCCTGAGGTCTAGTGATGTTCTCCAGACTGAATTCAAGCGAATTCCTACTGAAAAAAGCAAAAATCTGAGAGACGATGTAACGTATGACTGTTATCATCGAGCGCATCAGCTGATCCCAAATACCTTGTAAATATTCAAAATAAATGTTTTTCCTTCTTTCAAAAAAAATAAATAAATAAATAAACTTCTCCACGTGGATCGAAATCGGATGCAAGATTGCTTGATTACATTAACCGCTAGTGGCTCCACGTGCGATCTTCTGGAGCTCAACAATCTTTCCTTATGTATCCTAGTAAGGAACAAGGATATATTGATCTATCTCAGATATATAACATCATAATATATTGATCTATCTCCAATATAAAATACGATAATAACATTTCGTGTAATAATTCATTTTAATAAAGATTAAAAGGTGAGAGTGGGTGCAGTGGCAACCCATGTCTCACCAATAGGACCGAAGAATCAGAGGGAAATCTGAAAAAAAAAAAACGGGGAAAATTGGCCTCGCATCCCAACGATTCCAAATGATTTACCTTTAAATTTTAAAATAATTCATTGTCCCCTTAAGTTAACTTTTGTCGTAACAATTAATTAATCACATGGGCAAACATTTAAACACGAAGTTGGGTTCCCATGAGCTTATTGAAAGGATTTCATGTTTTGATTTACTGATGAAAAAAATGTGGAGGATCCATTTTCGAAACGAGTTGTTACTGGTGACGAAAAATGGATTGTCTACATCAACACCAGCCGAAAAAAATCTTGGGGGTTGCCTGGAACTACGCGGCTCGCAACACCAAAGGCCGGCTTGCATCCAAGAAAGGTGAGGCTCAGTATTTGGCGGGATTGGAAGGGATCCATACATTTTGAGCTCCTTCCACAAAACCAAACAATAAATAAATTTCCATCTTTTATGTTCCCTCGAACTTTTTCTACAAGGGAAATCCTACTCTTGAGAAGATGACGTCAAAATGGACCTTTTATTGTTCTTCAGGAGTAAGAATAGTGATTTTTGAAAAAAAAAAGAAAAGAAAAGGATAATGGACCTTTCAAGCCGTTGGGAAAGGGTAATCGCTAATGGTTGTAACTATTTTTTAGATTAAATAAATGAATTTTAAGCTGTTCATCAATTTTAATTTTTGTCCAAATTTCTCTTCGAACTTTCCGGACAGACCAATATATTTTTTTTTTAAAACGTCTTAATAGCAATCATAACAGAAATTGACGCAGACGACGTCGCGAGCAACAGCTAGTCGAGTATATAAGATGTTCAAATACCTTGTAAATATTCAAAATAAAATCCTTCTTTCAAAAAAATAATAAACTTCTCCACGTGGATCGAAATCGGACGCAAGATTGCTTGATTACATTAACTGCTAGTGGCTCCACGTGCGATCTTCAGAAGCCCAACAATCTTTCCTTATGTATCCTTGTAAGGACAAGGATATATTTATCTATCTCAGATATATAACATCATAATATATTGATCTATCTTCAATATAAAATACGAGAGTAACATTTCGTGTAATAATTCATTTAAATAAAGATTAAAAGGTGAGAGTGTGTGCAGTGGCAACCAATGTCTCACTTATGGTTATTACTTTCACTTACCTAAACGTGAAATATATAGTAAGAGAAACTATTGCGATCATGAAAATTTTAGAATTCCAGTTTTCACCGGAAATACACGTTTTAGGGCCCCCTAAGTTCAAATGATCAAGTCCCGCAAAAAGGTCGGCGTGTCTGTGTGTGGTAAGTCTAGCTCGAAAGCTAGCTAGCTCGTTGGTAGCTCGAAATCGCACGGAACTGGAATTTCATATTTAAAACAACTACACGTCCGAGATGTTACAGCAACTTTTTTATCAAAATCGGCAGACCGGAAGTGGTACTTTATACATGCATTATGCAAATCGTTACTTGTACAGACGTTCTGGGCACTGGCTCTGGAAAGAATTAGCAGCACAACAATCAATTAATCTTAGAGCCTTACAAAACGGTTTTTCAGAATTAATAAATTTTAAATATCCTATATCCTGTTTAAATATTAAGGAAAAACTCTCGCTTAAAACTCATTATTTAGCCCCTACCTTGAAATGACCACTGAATACATACAACAGATTCTTTGGACTTACTTACGTCGGCTAGCAAGTTCACGACAACCTTCCCATCACCCTTTAAAACTAAATTATCTTTCTTAAAAAAATTAAATCAAGCCCCACAACTTTTCAAAAATATCTGTAGCTGGATCCATCACAGATTGCTAATGAAAATCTTTTTATCTTTTAACAGATAACATATCAGCGGTTATCTCTATATTTGCAAATATTTGTCAGAAATGTTTCAAAGAAATATATACTTATAGCAATAGGTACGTATAACTAATTCCCTAAAAACATAGTTAAGAGTATAGGTAATATATAAAAAAATATAGTCATTACAAAAGAGAAACAGTATGAATAAAAAATAATAATTTAAATTTTAAAATAATGTAATATTAAACTAATAATTATATGTCAGGATATGTAATGGAGAAATATATGAGTATGGAAAGGGGGAGAAAGAAATGGGCGATGAAAAAAGACCCTTATAAATAAGAAAAAAATATACATACATGACTTGCAAGCTTTGCCTACGAAGTGATGTTTCTCAGTTTAAAAAACGCTCATTGCGTGGAACGGAAAATATGAGAACTAGAATGTCCGTTAGGAAAATTCCAAGAAGCTAAGTTATGTTTACTGATTCGATTGTTAAAAAATAGCCAAAAGTCATTACTTGAGAGTACTTGAGTTATTACTTATGAGTATTTGATAAAATTGTAAGAAATAGTGACGAGGTAAAGATTAAAAGATTTTAAGTAATAACGGATGACGATAATAAATGATGAATGATGATAAGGTAATAACGAATGACGATAAGGAGCTGTCGAAGGAAATGATAAATAAACAGTAATCTAGTAGGTAAACAAATAAATAAATAAAAAAGGGGAGTACGAAAATTAAATAAATATATAAATAAAAAATTGATAATAAATAAATAAAAATAAAATTATGAAGAGATGATCAGGTGGTTGTTTAAAAAATGAGCTAGGGATGGTTTATTAAATTTAATATTTGGGAATAAGCTAGTGACAAGTTATGTTTGTCAGTCTTTTGATTAACAGGAAGGGGTTCTAGTTGTATGTAAATGCATTCTGTAATGAGTCGTTTGTCATGGTTGGGAACAGTGGCAAGAATGGATGTTTTATCAAAATCAAAGGAATGGTTAAGGGTTAAGGAATGTTCTGAAAGTTTTGAAGCGGTAGAATTTTTAGAGGAAATTGTATATTTGTGTCGGGTGATGCGATCTTTGAGAAGGTTTTTGGTTTCACCAATATAGGCAGAGTTGCAATTAGGAGTTCCGCAAGGGACTCTATAAACAATTTTTGAACGGTGGTCTGTTGGTATACTGTCTTTAAGTCGGCTGTAAATATTGGAGAGTTTGTAGTGGGATTTTAAAGCAAGTCTGAGGTTTGGATAGAAGGATTTTAATGATTTTTTAATTTTTTCTGAAAGAGAGGGAATGTAAGGTACGGATCTATATAAGAGAGTTGGTGATGATGATGGAGTAGAAAGAGAGGTTAATTGAGGTTGAGACTGATTTCTGTAGTTATTTATAAGTTTGTTTATGATCACGGTAGGGAAGTTATTGGCCAGGAGAATTGTCTTTATGCGGTTAATGTTGATGTCGTGGAAACGGGGATCGGAAAGGAAAAGGCTTCGGTGTATAAGATTGTTAGCAACGTTAATTTTTTGATGATGGGGATGTTGGGAATAAAAGTTTAATAGTCTGCCAGAGTAAGTCGGTTTTGTGTACCAGTCAGTGGATATTGTGTTATTAGGGTTTCTAATGATGAGGAGGTCAAGAAATGGGAGGGAATTGTTAGTTTCGGATTCAGAGGTAAAATGTAGGAGGGGGTGGTAAGAGTTAAAGGCTAAAAGTATGTCAGTAATTTTGTCGGGGTTAAGAACAAGGAGGAGGTGGGATCACTTGTAGCTGGGTGGCTAGCGTAACAGCCTCCCATGCTAAAGGTCACGGGTTCAAACCCGCAGGTGGTCCTAGGATTTTTTAATGGGAGTAAAAAATCCTTAGTTACGCCGTCCTTCGGAGGGGACGTTAAAAGGTGGTCCCGAGCCTGTGCGATGTCAGGTACTCGTTAAAGATCCCTATTCTAATAAAACCTGGATAGGCAAAATTTAGGACTCCCGCTGTAGCATCGTCCGATTAGCCATAGCAGCATAAAGTGACGTTAAATAAATAAACAAACAAACAACAAGGAGGAGGTCATCTACGTATTTTTTAATAAGAATAATATCCTCAGGAAACTGAGGAATTATCAAATTTAGTAAATCGTTAAGGACAATATTGGCGAGGTCAGGGGCGAGAGGATTTCCCATAGCCAGTCCTGAAATTTGATTAAAGAACTGTCCATTGAATGTAAGGTATCCGGAATTGCAACAAAGGTTGAGGGATTCTAGGTATGAAGGGCAATTAAGTGAGGTATGGGGTTCAATAGAAGACCAGTTATCTTCGATGATACATAGGGCTTTATCTATAGGAATATTGGTAAACAAGCTTTCTACATCAAAGGAAACAAGGATGTAATGTTCCGGAATAATGAAGGATATTAATTGTTCGCGGAGAAGAAAAGAATTTTGGATATCGTAAGGATTGTTGTGACTAAGATGTTGTAAAGAGGGTAGTAAGAATTTACTGAGGTTAACAGAGGGTGAGTTGATATTCGATGTGATAGGGCGGAGGGGGATACCTGGTTTATGAATTTTTTATTACTATTTTATTTTATTACTTAAAATCTTTTAATCTTTACCTCGTCACTATTTCTTACAATTTTATCAAATACTCATAAGTAATAACTCAAGTACTCTCAAGTAATGACTTTTGGCTATTTTTTAACAATCGAATCAGTAAACATAACTTAGCTTCTTGGAATTTTCCTAACGGACATTCTAGTTCTCATATTTTCCGTTCCACGCAATGAGCGTTTTTTAAACTGAGAAACATCACTTCGTAGGCAAAGCTTGCAAGTCATGTATGTATATTTTTTTCTTATTTATAAGGGTCTTTTTTCATCGCCCATTTCTTTCTCCCCCTTTCCATACTCATATATTTCTCCATTACATATCCTGACATATAATTATTAGTTTAATATTACATTATTTTAAAATTTAAATTATTATTTTTTATTCATACTGTTTCTCTTTTGTAATGACTATATTTTTTTATATATTACCTATACTCTTAACTATGTTTTTAATATATTACCGTCATATATCAACTCATAATTGTTAATATTTAAAATTTTAATTGTTCACATATTTTTCCTTTATCATTTTTTTTTATTTACTGAGTCTCTATTTATATATTCTCATTACAATATTATCATCTCAATTATGTCTACTTCCATACTTTATAACTATCATCTTAATTTTGTTTATTTCCATACTTTATAACTGTCACCTTATTTCCATACTTTATAATTGTCATCTTATTATCATTTTACATTTAATATTATTTATGTTCCCATAATTTATTACTGTCATATTATTATTATATACCTAACGCATTATTAAGTCTAATTACATTGGTTGTTATCTTGTTTCTTTTAGCCCTGATGAAGGCCCACATTGTAGGCCGAAACGTCGGCACATAATAAAAATAACTCTTATTTTTAATTGTGTGGTTTTAATTTATGACCGCACCCCCAACCATCTTCCTCATCTAATTTCTCTACGGTCAACAAAACTCCATCATGATGAAAATAGACGCGTGATGCTTAAAGATAGGGGACTAGGAGTTTACGCTAGAAGCCAGCAGGTAGCAGCACTTCACGGGTAGTCTATTCTTTAGTTCATATAATGTTCTACTTAATATATTTTGTTTCAATAATATTATGTATATTTATTTAAAATATTATATATCTAGCGTATTATGACAATCATTGACCAATGACCCAACCATCTCATACGTCATTATAATCACACGTTTAACCATTCAATATTCATGTTTATTTTTATTGAATTCTAATTGGAGCCGTATTTTCCATTGGTTTTAACGGTTTATTATTAAGTGTTTAATATTAGTATGAATAAAAAAAAATATATACTGAGATTTTTGTATTTTACGAAAACAAAAATGTTGAATGGTTCAAAACGAAAATTAAAATTGAGACCGAAGGAAATAGACATTTTAACTCATAATTCATAAGGACTATAAATAATAAATTGCTGATAAGAATTTTTTTTTTTTATACATGGATAAATTCGATAGGCCAGTGAAAACAATATGCAGAAGCTTAAAATATTTAATCTTTTAAATATTATTTTGATATTTAAAAAAGGGTATAAATATTTGTTTTCTTTGAAACCGTAGTCCTGCATTATTTTCCTAACAACCCAATACTACAACATATGCCAATTGTGCTGATCGCCTGTGTTATGTATTGAGAATACTGAGGACTCTGAATTCATTATTGAATAATTAATACATTAATCAAGTAATCATTAATAAGTCTTTGTCGGCAAAAGTACAAAAGGCCGTGACTTGCCCCCCTTGGATTCTCCAATAGGCTCCCCGGTTACCCCATCGGTCTGGGAACCCAGAGACCCCTGGTAGTTACCCATAGCGGCAGCCAACAAGAATATTAAGGGGGGTCAAAAGAGAAAAATATGATCACAAAGGTTGGACCGTCAACCGGGGAACTTCCCATATCAGCCCCGCTCGAGGGGACGAGGATGAGAAAGAAAATTCGAAGAGTCAGTCTTATTCGAGCCACCAGAGTCTTATTCCAGCAAGACGAGAGTCGAATTCCATTCTCAAGAAGCGAGGTCCGTCTGGGGATCAGAGAGAGCAGCGGGAGATCTAAGAGTCTAGAAGAGGCGGCAAACATTGATTCCACCTTCGTCAGCCGAGTAGGTGTTTTAAAGTTATTTTCTTTGGTTGTAATATTTTATGGCGAGTGAAGTGGCTTAACCCTTCCAATCGTCGCAAGTATTTCCTTGCGTCATTCCTTTACCAAATTATCCAATCCCGTCGTCCATCATATATTATTGACCTCCTACAGTTCAAATCCTCAGTCCATCCCCGTTGTACACGCTCCAGGCCTTCGGATTTATACAGTACGGCCCACAGAAACTGCATATTTCGACAGATCCTTTCTCACTCGATCCTCAATCCTATGGAATTCTATCCCTTCTTCCATCCGTCACTCCAATTCTCTTTCTACCTTCAAATCCCGCATATTTGATCAGTTATTGAACATCCAGGCTCGATAGAATTCTAAATAAGCTTTTTATTTATTTATTTTCATCTCATTTACATATGTATATTTTATACCATTAATTATTAACTTGTTTATATTTAAATAATTTACTCTAAGACTCTAAAACCCTTTTTTTGTACATTTTGTATATTTTATTCTAAAGGGACATCTCCCAGAATAATAAAGAATTTATTTATTATTTATTATTATTATTATTGTATGGCAAGTTTAACTGTAATGTCCCTCAGTGTTCTTAGACATTGTGTAAATAGATTATTGTTTCATTATGATATAGATTAATGTTTAAGTTAATTTAAATATAACGTCATTTATTGAAACCTGTCTAATTTAATCTTAACCTTGCGTGCCACCTACTTGGATTGGTAAACACGATACCATTGGAAAGGAAATCCAATGGTATCATTAAATATAGTCTATATATCGATTAAAGATATCAAGTAAGCTAGTTTTTGAAGATACCGCTTAGAAAGCAGTCGGTCAAAAACATAGCACCTGTAGCAAGGTGACTAGCAAAACAGTCTTCTATGCCAAAAGTTACAGGTACTTCGGAGGGGAAGTAGAAAATCAAATGTAATGTATTGAGGATACTGAGGGGAGTTCATAATTAAATAATTTTAATATTAAACAATTAATGATAACGAACCTTTGTCGGCAAAACATCAAAAGGTGTTTACCTAGACCCCTAGATTTCCCATCGGTATGGGCCCCCAAGCGGTACCAGAAACCTCTGGTAGTTTCCCCCCAGCGGCGGCCAACAAGAATATTAAGATGGGTCTTAAAGATAAGAATAATAGCACAAAGGCTATACCGCCAACCGGGGGACTTCCCATATTGGCCCATCCGAGGTGACAAGAATGAGAGAGAAGAACCGAAGGAGAGTCAAGTTCTATCCTCAAGAAGAGTGAGTCGGGTTCCATCAACAAGAAGAGGAGGTGGCCGTCGGGGTTCTGAGAGCAGCTGGAGGATGATGCCGAGAAAGGGGACCTAAGACTGTTTTCACCTTCGCCAGCCGGTTAAGGGTTTCAAAGGTATATCGTTATTTGTAATATTGTATGGCAAAGGTAGTAAAATGTCCCTCAGTATTCTCAATCAGAGTGTTAGGCAATGTGTTAATATAATGATATGTGTAAATTAATAATTATAGTAATGTATTAATTGAATCTTGTTTACTTTAATCTTACCCTGCATGCCACCTATTGGATTGGTAAACACGATACCTTTGGAAAGGAGATCCATGGTATTATTAAATATAGTTTATATATTGACTAAATATATTGGGTTGATGCAAAATTAATGCAGGTTTCCTCTATTGCAATATCTTAATTCCAATTGTGTAAACAAAGCTAATCCTAACATTGATCATTATTATACCAAAACAAACCTTATCTAATACCCTCTCTTTCACCATGAATTTGTTTAGTAAAATCGTTTTGTTCAGTGTGTTCAAAGGTCTTGAATCGAAAATGTCAAAGTGCGATTTTCGTCAAATTTATTTTTACGAATTTAAATTAGGGCGCAGCGCTGCGCAAACGGCTCGTAATATTAATGAAGTGTGGGGTCAGGGGCTATTAATGAGTGCACGGTGCAGCGTTGGTTCCAGAAGTTTCGCAGAGGAGATTTCGACCTCGAAGACAAGGAAGGTCGGGGCCGTCATCTTGCTCTGGACAACGACCAGCTGAGGTCAAAAGTGGAAGAAGACCCAACCAAAACCACACGAGAAATGGCGGCGGAACTCGGAACTCAAAAATTGCAACGTCTTTGCCCAGCATTGATGAATCGGAAGGGGCCGATCCTGCTCCACGATAACGCCAGACCACACGTTGCACAACCAACGCTTCGACGACTGCACGAGTTGGGCTACGAAGTTCTCCAACATCCGCCTTATTCACCTGACCTCTCTCCTACAGACTTCCACTTTTTCAGGCATCTGGACAACTTTTTGAGGGAGAAAATTTTTCAAAACCAGGACGACATTGAAAATTCTTTTCGTGATTTCATTGAGTCCAGGGATTCGGATTTTTTTTCTGGTGGAATAAGAAAGCTTGTTGAACGTTGGCAAAAGTGCATTGATTCAGATGGAAATTATTTTGATTAAATATATATGGTTAAAGTAAAGATATGGCGTATTTACAATACCTACTAAAAACCTGCATTAATTTTGCATCAACCCAATAGTAAGTAAGCTAGTTTTCGAAGCTACCGCTGCCTTAGAAAAGCAGCCGGTCAAAAACATAGCACAATCTAACGAAGAAAAAAGTTTGTGTTTTATTTGTGATAGTAATATAGATGTATAATATACCGTTGAAAAGCTAAAGATTTAAAAAAAAAATATTATTTTATAAACAGAATCGTAAAAGTTAATGGAGAGTGATTAGAAGCCGATAAAACTAACTGATTATCATAGTAAATGATATAATAGATTATTTAATGAAACATATGTTTCAATAGAAAATCAATTTAATTTATTCTTTATCAGTTTTACTTATTCCTATCTGGTGTGTTGCCCGCACCAGTGTTTTCCTATTGGAGGCTGAAAGAAAAGATGATGCGAGCGAATATTCTGGTTTATCCTTCCTATGGCAATACTATCCGAACAGGGATCACTATTCCAAATCAAAACTACCTATATCTTCCATGCGATAACCCCCTGTTGCTAAGACCGGATCAGACCCGATGTGACAGGGATATGTTGAGGTTCAGGATGTGACAGGGGTACAGTGAGGTTCTGGGAGGTAATTGTGGTACAAGGTCCAGCCCACCCTGTGACAGTAACTGTCAATGCTCTACTGACCAAAGCGGATCTCTCTATCGATATCTCCTTCTGGATGTCCTGTGACAGTTGGTCCGCTGTACTGCCAGTATGTGATAGGGGGAGTGTTGGTGTAGTGGAGTTTGACTTCTAAGTATCGTCTCAGGCCGGACTAGGCATTTGGATCCTTCGACCAAAGGCAGCTTGTTAGTTCGAGTCACACCTTATCGAATGCTTGGCTAATATCGAGGAAAACATCTTTTATATTACGAAACCTCCTTGAAGATTTATCTAGTTGGATCAATAGGTGGAAACTAAAAATGAAAGAAACATCGAGTGTGTTAATTTTTTTTCACACTTAACCATGCTGAAGGGCCTATCGGAATAAGCATATGATATCCGCCCCCACTTTTATCAGAATCAAATTTATACCGTTGATTCACAATTATGAGGAGTTTCAAAAAATATTTTTTAATATTATTTTTCCACGACAATGTGAATCAAAATAAATTTTGTAATTAAAAACAAATTTTATTTTTGTTTACGTTAGATTGGTACACCTAGCGCGAAAACGATTCATTGTATAAAACTGAAATTTCATATTTTGAGAGCGTCAATGCCTGAGATCTTACACCAAATTTTTCATCAAAATCAGCGAACCAGAAGAGCCATTTTACTCCTTGCATTTTGCACCTTTTTACGACGTTCTCAAAAATGACTAATGATTTTAATTAAACTCGCTAAAGAATGTAAAATTTAATGGGTATTAAATTTAATATTGTGTAGGTTTTATTATGATTGAAATAGTCTTACAAGGCTTAAAAGCCGATATTTTAAATTTTCTTCTTCTAAAGTATCTTTAATTTTGTAGATTCAAAAAATTAACCATTTAATTTTGTTAACATTGAAAAGAAACGGATAAATATTCAAGTTGAACGAATTTGATAACCTAATGCAAAGATATTTTTTTATTGCAATTTTTTCTTAAACATAAGAACAGTAATATAGATTTATAATATACCGTTGGAAACCTTAAGAGTTTAGAAAACATATTATCTACAACACGGAATTGTAAAGGTTAATGGTGAGTGATGAAAAACCGATAAAACTAACTGATTGTTTTATATAATCATATAATTGATGTTTAATAAAAAACATGTTTCAATAAAAAATTAATTTAATTACATGTTTATTAGTTTCACTTATTTTTATCTCTAACTATATTAACAAGAGAGGTAAGTGAAAGTCGTGTGTTTTTTTTCTTTGTATGTGCCAAACAACGATTTTATTTAAACGCTCATTGTAAATAAAAAATGTCTATATCGAGGTGAAGAAATTAATCTATGTAGATTCGCCATTATCCTAGGCAACCCCATTAACTCCGATCCCACAGGTTCCTCTACTAAACCCATAAAGGTGTACATGAAGGCAACTCGGTAGCAATTATAACCACCTCGAAGTGCTCCCCGGGACTGTACGACGCAGCTGGGAGGCAGTAAAGGCTGAAGGAAAGTGATTCTCGACAGCCAAAGGCGCCGACCTCTTCATCTCGGTGCCTGATGGCCCTTGGAGCAATGATAGTAACAATTAGGAAGATGTAAGGACCTCGGTAATTGTCTCGGACCTTTCAGCAATTTGCTGGCCGCCGCATCAAGTCTCTGCCTCCTCTGTCCCTCGCGGCTCTACAACCTTAGAATTGAAATGACAAAACATATTCTTTCAATGAAATCATGGTCGTAACATCATAATATCAAAAGATAAAAAAGATAATTGAATTTTGGTACTGTAGAAGAACAGAAATTTGAAATGAAAAGAAAAAAGTCAGTTTTACTCAATATACTTTTTCCATTATTGTTCCTACTATTGTATTATATAGGTTTTTACTTTAACAATCTTATTAAAACATGTTCTAGTACCATTATGATATTATTACTATTATATGTTTAATCTGATTATTTCTTTTTATGTTAGTATTACAATTTTACCTATTGTTGTCAGATCCCGTCTATAATTGTGATACGTATTTTCCATTTTACCCAACCTTTCGTACGTACGTTCCAATCTACCTACCTACATTCCATACTACCAAATGCACCTAGTTTACATTCGTCCACAATACGGTACGTATCTCCACTCTACTCCATTTTTTAATGTTTCTTATTTTATGTATTTTTTATATCTTTGCACATTATCTTTAGTCATTATCTGCTCTGTATAGCCCTCTCATTATTATATGTTTGTCATTGTAATTTGATTAATTGATTACTTTACATATCTAGTTCCTTTTATGTAATAATATTGGCATTCACTAGCGCAATAGTTTTAAAATAGTATATTCAATCTTATTTTAAATGTATCTCTTTTGTATTTTTTTAGCCCTGATGATGGCTCACAATGGGGGTCGAAACGTTGGCAAAAAATAAATTGTTGAAACTACTCAATTGTTTCATTACCCGGATTAATTCCTTTTAGAAAAGAAAAAAAAATCTATTGCACGATAGAAGTAAAAACTTTTTTAGATTCTCGATTTGGACTGGAATTTTGTTGGGAAGAAGAACTACGTTGTTAAAATTAGGTTATGTTGAGAATGGATTTGTTTTTATTATTGTTTCATTTGATTGTAAAACATCATCACCTTGTGGAGATATATCATCTTGAATGATGCCATCTTAATCTGAATGTGACTATGAGTTGGTGGTACACATAGCACATTTTTTTGATGGACCTGCCATTTGTATTATGGAAATTCGGACATTTATAAATATGATTTATAATTGTTTCAAAAGATTAATCTTTCTGTAAGATATTTAAATTAGTAGCTCTTTTTTTGTCTATGTAGTTGACTTTTGTGCCTGAGTTGATTCTTATGACCCTTTATTTTCTCTTCATCTTGAATTTAGACATTATAATTGGAATTATTCTCTGTTTTAGAAGATTGAACCATCTATGGACATTTAAAATGGCGTATATCTATGGCGCTTCCCCCCCCCTCTATTTATGGCGCTTTAATGATTCTAAAACTATATACATATTTTTCTCTCTCTTCAAAAATAACTAGTACAATAAGCTAGTTATAAGCGGATTTATCAGTAAAATTTCAGTTTTCTCTTATTTATAAATAAAGTATAATATAAGTAGCCAAGATTTCATTTTTTTATTTTATTTTTTATCGCGCATTACGATCAAAAATAGAGACTTATGGTCGAATTTATAGGTAAAATGTCAATTTTTCTTACCTATTTCCACTTTTTTATAGTTATTCTAAGTTCTTAAGTTAAAAAAACACTAATACATTTTTTTTCGAACCTCAAAAATAACTGAGTTATTGAATTAATACACTTGAATCGACGCCATTTTATAAAGGAAAATCACCACGGTTAATTTCAAAACGCAATATCTCAGCTAGTTCTGACCCAATTTCAATGATTTTTTTTCCATTTTGTAAGAAATTTATTTCTATTTCCTTTTTTATAATTACACACACAAAAACACTAGTAATTGTTTTCTATATCTTAAAAAATAGCTGAGTTATTGAATTAGATGACTGAAATTGGTCGGCATTTTAAAAATAACCAGCTCATATCAAGGTCTAGGAATTAGGACTATCGTTGTATGCCCTAGTATTTTTGTGAAGAATAAAAATATCCCAGTAGTTTCGGAGAAATTTATCGGGTTTTGCGTATCTGGAAACGTAAGACCAGAAATTGTGAGAGTGGTAATTTTTTTTTTTTTTGGTCTATTAGAAAGGTTTATTATTGAAATTGTGGTGTTTCTGTAGGTATACCTCTACATTACTGTTCTCCAGATCCTTCCATATAATTTATGGATCCATTATCTTTACAGGTGTTGAACCCAATACCCTTTATGGGTTGTAGAGGAAGAAGGTTTCAAGGGGATTAAGTAGATATGCGAGAAGATTCTGTACTTAAGGGACATTCTGTAATCAAGGGTCCATTTCAATAGTTTTTCTTTTATTTTATCTTTTTAATAATTAGTTTCAACCTCCAAGCTCGAACAGCTATGAAGGATGGCTATTAAGGTTTCGAAACCTTCAAAGACTGGTGCATAAGAGAAGAGGCTTATTTTGTAGAGCCAAGAGATTATCGAGCCAAGTCCTTGCATAATAGCCTGCGGTGCAACGTCCTAATTCTAAGAAGAAATGCTTCTCGTTTTATTTTGGTTTGGAAGAAGGATGGGCAGCGGCGGTGGATGAGCACAATGAGGAGTTGCCACGATCAGAAGAATGGATGGCTCCCCCTAGGGTGCACTCCGCTAATCAACTGCATCATCATAATGAACCGTTAGCGTCATCATCATCATCATGTTCTCTGCTGCATTCTGTCGCTAATTAGCTGCACCTTCTGCGAACCTCCTTCTCGGTCCTAACTGCATCACTCTGCATCCTCGCTATTAATCATATCTAGCAGGGCTGCGCTAATTTATTTAGCTTCGTTTTCAACGTTCTGAGGATGAAAAAAAAGCTGGCTGGCAGTTCGCCACATGGGTTATTAACTTGTACTGATGGATTACCATACATATATTTAAGTATTCAAATAATTTTTACTATATTTTTTAAATATAAAAAACATCTTGTAAATGTGATACAATATTATACACTCATGATGCACATGTAGAGATACTACCCATTGGCAGCTTTCCAAAAACTTTTCAGACGCCTCGCAGGATTATTATTGATTGTAGAGATAGCAAGGTTTGAAACTAGTGGATTACAGTGGGAATGGAGTTTGTCATGAAAGGAGTGGTAATTGGTTCGGGCCAAGTCAGCAACATAGGGAATATTAAGGTCTTTATGGATGAGTTTAGTAGTGACAAAATAAGGAGCATTGAGAATGTTTTAAGGATTTTGGATTGTAAGGATTGAAGAGGGAAAGAATTTGATGGTTTAGTAGAGCTCGAAATCTCTATTCCGTAAGTCCATATCGGCCTTATAATAGTCATGTAGATGAATCTTTTATAGTTAAGCAGAAGGTTTGAGCATTTGTCTAGTAAGTATAGAAATAGTCGAAAACGTAGGTCAGTTTCTTGTCTTTTCAGTCATTTGTAAGGATTCAAATGAATCAAATTCTTTAAGCCTTCACTATTACTCTTAAGAACAGTAAGAGTCTCTATAAGACTCAGATGGAAAAAAAGGCGGGAAATGTGTGTTAAAATTCAATTATGAAATCACCTGGCTCGCGGCTTCTATCCAAAAACTTTAAGGTTATAATTAATAAAACTATTATTCTTTCGACGGAGTGAAACGTGGTCGCTTACATTAAAGGATGAACAACGCCTTAAGAATTTCAAAATAGGATGCTGGGTAAAATATTTGGCCAAAGAGAGATAAGGCCTCTGGGAAATTCAGAAGCTGAACAGCGCGCAATTACGGAGCTTGTAACCTGTGGCTATAAATGACTCAAAAAGGTGAGTAAAGTTATTGGTCTCAGTGAAGAACCATCCCTAAAAAGTTGCTATTCGCTGAACTAACTGGTAAGCGTCTAAAAGTATGGAGAGACTTTGTCAAGTCCGATCTCGGGGGCTTGGTCTTAAACGGTGATCGTTTGACGAACCTATGTGGGCGCATTTAAGTGGTATTGAACCTTAGGGTTCTGTAGGCCTATTATTATTATTATGAGTATACAATACTACATAGACAACCTAAATTACCCATAAGACAGAAGCTTAACGTATATACTTATTTATTAAAACCTATATGGACTTACGCTTGTCAAATTTATGAACCTGCTTAAAAAAGACACATTCAAAAAATACAAACCTTTTAATCCATTTTTTTAAGACTGACAACGGACTAACCACCTTAATGTTTCAAACGATACTCATCATACCGACTTCCGACTTAAACAAAACATATTCGAAAAGATTTCACGACAAACTACATGGATACATTAACACATTTATTTAAAGCATGGTTACAACTGGTAGCTCTGACATAAAACGGCGCAGGTTCAAAAGGAGTTGGATGAGGTCTCTCCTAGCCTAAAATAATAGTTTATGTTTGAAAATCAGGAGGATGCACCACTGGATGCTGTCTCCCTCATGCCTTTTCACTGCAGTCAAGTTGTTGTAAAGCAATATATTTAACTAGTTTTCTTGGAATTTAAGAATGAACATTCTCTTAATAGCCAAATCCATCTAAATATCTTTTCTTCATCTTCTTCCAGTAGCGCGACAGGCCGTGTAGGCTCTTTCCTGGGAGATTACATTCACGTTTCTTGATGCATTGCGTAGTAGTGTAGGGTCATCACTCCCTACGCCTAATTTTGTGAGTGGCCATCTTATGGCTGACGGGTCTCACGTACCCGGGGGAGAGGCTGTGAACGAATTCCTATTTAATTACATCCTTATGAAAGTCCCGCCGGAACTAGAATTCGAACACCCAAACTTTAGCATGAGAGACTAGCCACACAGCCACCGGCTCCCAAAAAATTACTTTAGAGGAATAAAATTTAAAGTGTCATTTAATCTCTGTCAGACTATTTTAATAAATAATAATAAAAAAAAAAAAAAAAACCTTTATGATATTAAAACCCATTTAATTTCTCATCTATACAGTAAATTTAACCAAAATCGTTAGATCCGTTTTGAAGAAAATCGTAAAAAGATGCTAAATACATGATATAAAATGGCTCTTCTGATTGGAAAATTTTGATGAAAAACTTGCTGTAACACCTCGTGCATACCTTCTACAAACAGGTGAGATAGATGGGGCCCCCGAGCTATAAATATACTGGGAGCGGTACGTAGCGATAGTTACGGTAGGGTAGTCAGTCCTAGGAACATCCGTCCACCGAGGGAGGCGATCTGTCTTGGCAACTGTCAGGGTAGCAGGTGATAGTCAGGAGTATATTAACAGGCAACATAAAGGCAGCACTAAACGGCGAGAATAAGGGAAAGTATTTTTATTTAAATATATTTATTGATATTTGAAACTGTGACTACAATAAGATGTTACTTACAGTTCTCTTGGGAAGACGTTACAACATTCCATCAGCACCAACCTGCAAAACACAAATTCATTAAATAACCGTTTATTTATTTGACTACTTTGAAATGTATTTGAATTACACCTTTACAGTTACAGGCAAGATCGATGCATAACAATTACCCCAAAATAGTAAAAGCCGCTTTCAACCACTGCTTGCTTATATTATTTAACTTCACTTATATTCTGCTGTGGCTAATCGGATGATGCAACAGTGGTATCACTAAATTTTGCCTATCCATGTTTAGTTTGGAGAATGGTCCGTTTTACGTCCCCTCTGAAGGTTAACATAACAAGGATTTTTTATAACTATTAAAACACCCTAGGGCGTCTTGCCGGCTTTGAACCCGCTATCTTGGGCATAGAATGGAGTTATGCTAGTCACTACGTCACAAGAGGCCCCGATTGGTTATATATATCCGAGATTAATATACGATAAAGATCGTTAGTGATTAGTGGTTCGCTGTTTTACATAAAGCCATTAAATATTTTTACAGGCTTTGTGATAATGACTCAATTATTGAGATAAATACAGCGATCAGCTGATTGGCACTAAGATACAGGTGGGCAGCGGCCAGTTTCAATTAGCACCTGGTCTCACCTTCATCAGCTCTCCTGAATAGGTAAGTTAATTGGTAGTTAGCAGTGTTTGTCCGGGCAGTAAGGCGTTCAGGAGCGCCACGTTACTCATGCCACGGAGCTCGTCATGGTATGGTATCTGGTTTAGACTAATTCGGCAACACATAAAACAAGATCATCATGAATGAGTTTACTCGTTACAAAGTAAGTACCCAAAGAGCTGAACTCAAGTCAGTATGTCGGTTCTGGAGCTAACTCTAGATAGGGCTGTTGATTAAAGACGTTTAGGGCTAAGGGATATATCTTCATCAATTCTTAATACCCTCACCTCCTTCATATAATAATAATAATATTTATCTTATTCGGGCTTATATCCTTACACAAGGAGTTGGTCAATAGACTTCATTATAGAACAAGTAAAAATTTGAAAACTGTTTATAACAGGCATCATATGGTAGAGCGGGGCTAGTTGAGCATAGGGGCAAGTGGTACAATTGAAATATCTCGCAAACTATTCACCGTAGTATAGGCATAGACAACTTATGGCAGAAAGAAAGAGTCGTGGGAGGGATAATCACCACGCAATCGCTAGTTGCTGCTGGATGAGCGAGTGAAGCGCTCGTGTGATTTCTTTATTTTGTGATAAAAAAGTGAAAACGTGGTTCACAAGTTTTCGTCTGTATTAGTCAATTTTTATCTGTTTTAATCAGGTATGTGTTATTCTTTCAGATAATTATTGTGCTTTTGATATGTGGAATTGTTCTGGGTATAATTCTTATGATTTTTTTATAACCTCGCTTTGTTTCAAAATTACGGGTTGGGGTTAGTTGAGCTATAGTTGCTTTGTTTATTATATTTTCAGTCGATTATCCAAAGAAAATTACTTCAAATTTTATTATTATATCACTATCACTACATAAACTTACTTTCATTTTTTTTAATTGCAACAATGACAATGATCATTAAGTTCCAAAGATCTAATTAATATTTTTTTTAAATTCAACCTATATGAGTAATGATATAAACATTTAAGTCTGATTTTAAATAGCAAGACTGAATCTAATGTTAAAGTTAATCTTAATATACGTTAATGTTTCATTGATTCTAGTTTTGGTTGACTATTCAAAGAAAATTAATTTAATTATAGGTGGAATAGTCAGGAATCAGTCATTTTTGAAAAGTTTTTAATTTTGCCAACGTTTCGGCTCAAGCTTGTGAGCCATCATCAGGGCTACAAACATCAGAACAAAAGAGATACATATTAATATGATAATGAAAATTTTCTTCTGAATGTAGTGACAATGATAACATTTGAAATAAAACAGAAAATATACCAACATACTTAAATATTATAGATACAAATAATGATAATATGATACATAATCTGATGATGATAAGCATAACAAATTTTACAGAACTTTAGACTTTAATATAAAAGTAAAAAAAAAAAAAAAAAAAAAAAAAAAAAAAAAAAAAAAAAAAAAAAAAAAAAAAAAAAAAAAAAAAAAAAACATATATATATATATATAAACGTACCATTACTGAGCCATGTCCAAGCATAAACTGAGGAAAACCATAAACATAGGTAGTATGGGGAGGGGTTCGTGTAAAAACCCTGAAGGTTTTCCCCTCTAAGTGTAAATACTACAGCTTATCTTTGTTTTTAAAAAGTTTTACAAAATTATATAATGGAAAAAACAAAACAAAATAATATATCCGTATGTACAATAAGGTTAAACATTTTTAACAGAAAATTATAAACACTAGAATCTGAGGTATTTAAAAGATCATGAGGTATATAATAAAAAACAAAATAAAATAAATAAATAACAAAAACAAGAACCAGAGGTGTTGTAAACAAAAAGATAAATATACAGTAAATAATTAAAATATACATTACACAAGCAATTTGTACAATAAAGTGATAGAGTTATAATTTAAGGAGACGGAAGATGTTAGCATACGAGGGAGAAATTATCTCTTTATCTTTATAATTATAATTATCTTAGAGGGGAAAACCTTCAGGGTTTTTACACGAACCCCTCCCCATACTACCTATGTTTATGGTTTTCCTCAGTTTATGCTTGGACATGGCTCAGTAATGGTACGTTTATATATATATATATGTTTTTTTTTTTTTTTTTTTTTTTTTTTTTTTTACTTTTATATTAAAGTCTAAAGTTCTGTAAAATTTGTTATGCTTATCATCATCAGATTATGTATCATATTATCATTATTTGTATCTATAATATTTAAGTATGTTGGTATATTTTCTGTTTTATTTCAAATGTTATCATTGTCACTACATTCAGAAGAAAATTTTCATTATCATATTAATATGTATCTCTTTTGTTCTGATGTTTGTAGCCCTGATGATGGCTCACAAGCTTGAGCCGAAACGTTGGCAAAATTAAAAACTTTTCAAAAATGACTGATTCCTGACTATTCCACCTATAATAGTTTCTACAGTCGACTATACACCCTCAATAAAATTAATTTAAGAGTTTACGCTTAATAGTGTGTTATATTGACTGCACCCTGAACAAACCTCTCCCATATATACACACAGTCAACCATTGTCACTTCATGAAAATTAATTTAAATTTTGTAGTCCGTTACTAAAAGACGATAAATGATGAGCTGATATTTAAACACATATTTTTTTTTTTTTTGAAATTTGAAATTGAACCTGTGTTTTGATTAGACATTCTTAGTGCTCAACTTGCCCCAAACCCTTGCTCAACTTACCTAAACTATAGGGTACATTAAGCTAACTTGACTTCCTAGATTTAAATAGCTGTTGCTCCTAAATTCGACTTCTTACAAAAAAATTACTATGGGCACTTTTGCTAAGGGATATATTAGGAATCCATCAAGCCGCTTACAAACCAATTGAGACTTATCATTGAGTAGCTATATCCGTTCAAGTACAAAAATGCTCTACTAGCCCCACCCTATCCTACCTTTCGCAGTCACATAAGAAAAAGTTAACAAAAAAAACTACTACTTAAGGAATATAAAGTAATCTGTAGCGGATACTACTAACTTAAGCAGTGGGTTCACACGCTACACTTGAGTCACCGGACAGACAAAATAAGACGTTCTATTTGATAATATTTTGTGTTTTGGCTTGGTAGTTGTTGACGCCAAAGTTTAATTTTTTTTTTTTATTTTAATTTTTTTTTTTTTTTTTATTTATTTATTTATTTATTTTTTTTTTTTTATATGGTCGTTTCGTTATAAGTTCGTTTTTGTTTTTTATGATAAAATTCAAAATTTTATTTTCGTAAAAATATATTACATTAGTTGAAAACATACATAACATTTAACTTAATAGTAACAGTTTTTAAGTATAAAAATGTTTTATTCATAACTTTGTAAATACGAAAGTAATAATGTAAAGATAGATAAGTATTTTATTGTCAATAATAGTTACATAAAACTCGGAAGTTACACAAGATATAATGGTGTTTCAAGCCGGATGGGATTTTTTACACTCTACTTGTAAGAAATTATTAGAATACTAAGTTATAATTTAACAAATAAGAAAAATAATAGAGGGAAAATTTAAAAAAAAAAAAAAAAACTCTCTAAAGAGACAGACATAAACAAAAAGATATAAATAAATATAAAAATTATAAATAAAAAAAATAAATCATTACTAAATATAGAACAATATGGTTTATCCTCTTATGCTTATAAACTTTATACGTTAAATCAGCTTTTGAATAATTTACAATGTCCTTAATATGGCCATGCTCTCTGTTGACACAAGCTTTGAAAAAATGTGTAGTTAACTTGTAAATGAAAGTTGATATTCAAGGCACATTTAAATTGTAATGCATGAAGTCAATTGGTGTCCATCTCGATAAGCCAGTATCTATTTAATATTAACATTAAGAACAGCAAAGTACCAAGTATTGAACACAAAAGCTCAGGTTTGTTAACTGGTTTTAATCCAATTTTAAGTAAGTGTGTTTGAAGTTTTGTTTGTTTCGTGCGGATTAAAGCTCGGAATATGGCAAAAAAAAAACAGTGAGTCGCCTCTTGAAATGCAACCCTCACGCATCTCGCTTCTTCGATGTTCCGGCGATCTATCGATTTATCGATTGCCAAAAACGAGATCGATGCTTTGAGGTATCGACTTCTCGACTCGCCTGCTGACTGAATACCTTTGTTACTGCTGATGTCACTGATGTGGTAACCTTAAGTTATTTTTTCGTTCGTCGCTACCTTCATAGAATCTTAGGAGACGCTATCTTTATTTATTATTATTATTTTTTTAAGGATCAGTGTGGAGCGACAAGTCAGAAGGTGGCTCTGACTGAATATCTTGGCCCCATAAGAATTATTACTTAGTATTATTATTATTAATTACGCATGCATAAACCTTGAATGATCTAGGGTTATTGTTTTAAGTTTTGGGCAATGTTCCTCACAAATCTTCTGACTTTTATAGAGATGTATTGGTACAAATTTCAACTTCTTAATTTTTGGTCTCGCGCTTGTCGGAACAGCAAAAAAGGTAATGCGCATGTCCTGCCATATTTCTAAGCGACGAGAGACATAAAATTTGGCGTGTCGAATGGACGGCAGTTTGGCGACCCTGAGAGCGAGCGATATCCCGGAGTATCCTTGACCGCCCGACGACAGATCGCGGTGGAGTACACACAGGAGGTGCCTTCCGGAACAGATGTGCGTAGCGAATAAATCCCTCGACCGTGGCTTAATAATCGCACATCGACGAACCTTTCTTCAACTTCCCTTCCAGCTTTTTTATTTTAGTCGCGTTTTATTTTTATTCCTAAAATCAAGGATATCTGCTTAAAAAAATGTCTAAAGGCTACGTGATGTATCGCTGCCTGTCACGGAGTCATAATACGCCCGCTCAAAGCGAAATCACAGACTTCCAGTATCTACTAGTTAAGGCAGTAGTTCCCAACAAATATTTTCGCGACGAAAGAAAAAAAAACTTAAAGTAAAAACCTCATCAGCGATACCAGCAGGAACATGGTATTCATGGCCCTTTTAAACAATTATTTGAATGGTGCGGATCCCCTAAATTCTAAATGTTTTATATATTATATTTTTAGTGGGCTGCACCTTATTACGTAAATGGCATGCGAAATACCTCTATCCCAACAAATCAGTAGAAAATGATTTTATTTTTATTTATTTAAGCATAAAATTTTTATTTTAACAAGTTATTTTTGCAATTTCATTAAAAAAGTTCCAAGTAAATTTTATTTAAAAAGTTGTATACAATAATTGGTCAAACATTGTTTCTGTTTTACTTTCACTTACCTATATAAGGGGAAGTATTGCGATCGTGAAAATTTTCGAATTCCAGTTTTCAACGGAAATACACGTTTTAGGGTCCCCCGAGTCCAAATAACCAAGTCCCGCAAAACAGTCTGTGTAATATGTCTGTGTGCCCGTGAGTCCATGTGTTTGGGGTAAGTCCAGCGCAAAAACGAAAAGTCCTATAAAACTGAAACTACATATTTAAAATGACTATACGCCCGAGATATTACAGCAACTTTTTCATGAAAATCGGCTGACCGGAAGTGCTACTTTATACAATTTTGCACCTTTTTTATGATTTTCTCGAAAAAGGCTCTAATGATTTTGTTTGTTTATTTAACGTCACTTTTTGCTGCTGTAGCTAATCGGACGATGCTACAGTGGGAGTCCTAAATTTTTCCTATCCAGGTTTTATTAGGATAGGGATCTTTAACGAGTACCTGACATCGCACAGGCTCGGGACCACCTTTTAACGTCCCCTCCGAAGGACGGCGTAACTAAGGATTTTTTACTCCCATTAAAAAATCCTAGGACCACCTGGGGTTTGAACCCGTGACCTTTAGCATGGGAGGCTGTTACGCTAGCCAACCAGCTACAAGTGATCCCTCTAACGATTTTGATTAAACTCGCTATCTCAATGTAAAATTTAATGGGCTTTAATATTATGTAGGCTTCATTCTGATTAAAATAGTGTGAAAGGGCTTAAATGCCGATTTCTTAAATTGTCTTCCTCTAAAGTAACTTTAATTTTTGTAGTTTTTGTAAAATTGGTTATATCATCTTGTTAGCATTCCAAAAAAAAAAACAGGTAACTATATAAGTTCAAAGAATTTGATATTCAACTAAAGGAGAAAAGAGCAAAAATATATTATTATGAAATTTTAGTGTTTTTGAGTTTAAAAACAGTAATATAGATAATAGATAATTGATATAAAGTAACATTGGTGTATAATACACCGTTGGAAAGCTAAAGATTTTAGAAAAAATATTATTTTATACAAAATCTTGTAAAAGTGAATGGATAGTGATTTATATTAACTACTAGAAGTGTTAAAAAAAAAAAAAAATATATATATATATATATATATATATACACATACATAAACTTTATGTATTAACCAAATTGTAAATATGTGTAAATAAAGGCTCATCTTATTTTACCCTTACCGAAACTCTTTATTTCAGAATTAGCTTATTAGAGATGACGCGGCTGAGAGCGAGGGTCTTGGATCTCATGGATTCTGCTTTTTCCTCCACAAGTGGAGGGTAAAGCCCAGTCTGGGGTCCCTATAGCAGTTGTATATTTTGTATATATATTATATTTTATTTAATTTGACTTTATCATTGTATACCGTATATATTGTGTGAATGGAATCTTATATCACTATTACTAATGTTCATATAGAAACAAATTGTAATATATCTCAATAAAAAAAATAATAAAAAAAATAAGCTTATTAGAGAAAATGAAAATTAAGAAAAAAGATCCAGGCTCTGTGAGTTTACTTTAATCCGCAATACAATGAATTACTAAAATTGATTGTCAAACCTGGCAGATGGTATTAGACTTTTTTTAAGGGAGTGAAAAGTATTTCGCTATGCCGTTCTTCGGAGGGAACGTAAAATAGTGGTAAAGATCTTGTGCTAAGTGAGGTACTCGTTTAGGATCACTATCCCAATTAAAACTAGATAGACAAAATTTAAGAATTCCTCTTTAAAAAAGGCCGATAGCCACATTTAATATTAATAACCAAAATTTAATACAAAGAAATAAATTCCCATTTGGATCAGCTACTTCAACTTCGCTGAGTTGCTATGAGTACACATTATACCGCATCAATCTTGAAGACAATTATCAAAGAAAAAATATAGGGAGATTCTGCCAAACATAAATACTTGGAAATATATAAATATAAATATAAGGTTTTTTTTTTAAATTTCCATGGCCATCTTCCGAATTAGAACCCGCGACCTTAGGCATGGAAGACCTGTCACTACACCACAGGTGATACCTTGATATATAGGTAAGTAGAAGTAAGAGAAGATGTGAGAAGTTGTATGATGCAATGTCAGTTTAACGGTATCCCTAATGTAAACAAAAGTCACGGTTATGTTGATCAGAGTAGTTATCTGTGAGTAAATAGCCGAGGGGCAGATCGAAGCGTAGATGGGAGGATCAGTTAGGCCGTTCCCTATCAGGAGTTGACCAGAGAGGTGGTTAGGTAGTTGGGAGGAGATCGGGACCACGCCGGGAATGGGATAAACGGAGAGAAATCGGGTGATTCCCATAAGATCGGGGGAGGGTAGGCGAGGGGGTAGGGCGATATAGCACGATCAGATGGAGGGGGGCAGGAGGGGGAGCGATTTGGCACGACCGGGCGGCGTGCGGTCCCACGGTCCGCGCCAACGGCAATTCTAAAAATTATAAAGCGTGAGCAAACAATCTGCCGAGATCTGTGCGTGTCCCTCCCAACGTCTCATTGTTCGCTTCCCGCTAGATCAGCTCTCTGTAATTAGATCTTCCTACATCATCCCTTCTTATCTTCTTCATTTCGCCGGTCAAGTGATGGCGATGGTTGGCGATCGCGACACGAGAGGGACATTCGTTATCTTATTTGAGTCGTTATCCGATAACGACAACGATAATCTAGGCAGTTGCGTGTTCATGGGAGCTTAACCCAAAATTACAGGCGGCCAAGTGGTGTAGCGCGCGTTGCTTTGAACGCACGTGGTCCAGTATTCAGACGACATGAAACTTACTGTAAAATAATTACGAGCTCAAAAAAATTTTAAAATATTTATATTCCTGGCCCAAATATTCTCCAAATTATATTAAAAAATCTACAAAGCTTATTCTTTTGAAATTCTTTCATTCCAATATTCCAATAAAATTATTAATATTTGTATCAAGCTGCTTCCTGACTGAATACCAACTGTCACGCAAATTTGCCAGACTCATTAATTAAGATACAAAAGTGAGAGAGAGAGAAACACAGATGTAAATTGGATCTAACAAATTGAAAAAATCTGGTGCGCGCAACACACGACTTTCATTTACCTACGTTGCAAAGATCAATTTAACAATTTTAAATGCATTTTCATCTGTCTCCATGAGCCTTTACGATTCTTCGTATTAGATAATATTTTTTTAAAAACCTAAAGCTATCCAACGGTATAATTTACGCCTCTATTACTATTCTTGTGTTCGAAAACACAAAAATTGCATAAACAAATATTTTTAACTTTTATCCTTTAGTTGTGTATCAAATTTTCTCAACTTGCATTTAACTGTAATTTATCAGTGCTAACAAGATGATGTGCCTAATTTTTTGAAATATACTAAATTAAAGGTGCTTTAGAGGAAGAAAATTTAAAATATCGGCATTTAAGCCCTGTCAGACAATTTTATCTGAATGAAACCTACATGATATTAAAACCCATTAAATTTTACACCAATATAGCAAGAGCTGCTTTTAAGAAAATCGTAAAAAGCTGCAAAATGCTTGTATAAAGTGTCTCTTCTGGTAAGCTGATTTTGATGAAAAAGCTGCTGTATCATCTCGGGTGCATGAATATAAATTTCAGTTTCATAGGACTTTTCTTTTTCGTGCTGGACTTACCATACCCGGGCACTCATACACCATTTTGCGGGACTTAGTCATTTAGACTCAGGTGACCCTAAAACGTGTATTTCCGTTGAAAACACAAATTAGAAAATTTTCATGATCACAATACTTTCCCTTACTATATATCCCATATAAAGGTAAGGGAAATAATATTCACGCACACACTCATGGCTTCTACAATTCCATTATTTTCTGATTACAAATAGGAGGTTACTAACCAAAACCTCAGCACTACACCTATGTATAGATCCCTCTTAGAGCCTATTAGGTTCGGCCCTAGACATTATAATATAGAGACAGAACAATTTGCATAGGCTATTAGACCTATCCTTATTGCTATGGACTCGTTAACTAAACCAACAAATTATAGGCAGCCATTATATTCTATCGATGGCTAGGTTTTAATGGTAGCGGCACTCTTTGTAGAGGTGTTAATTAAGGCTAGTGCACTCTGGCGGTCAACTACGATAACTAACAGCTGATAACAATTAGCTACTTCTCGACCGTAATTATAATAATCATTATGCTGAATTAATACAGGATGTGAAAAAAAATTATGTGCAATTAGTCAATTCAAGACTAGGGCTAACCCATTTTGCCAAAGTGAGCACCCAAAATTAGAAAAAACCTGCCAGGAGAGTGTGATCTCGCCTAATCACCTTGCACGGCAACCTTGGCCAAGGAACAGTACACATTCACTATAAAACGAGAACAGTACATATTCACCATATACCATATAAAGAGCCAAAGTGACTTTTATTTATGGAACAGACGTAAATTAGTTGAAGAATCGTTTTGGTTGATGAATACTTTTTTTCCAAAGTATTTGCTTTATTTAGGTCGGTATGATGGAATTTCACTCTCCTACGAAGATAAGTATACTACACTACTTTATAGAGCATTAATTTTGAGTCGTATTCGACATCCGTATGTCTAATAGCTACGAGGAATCTTTGTTTTGACTACCAGCTACTTAATAATTTTTTTTAAGGTTTTACTTAATGATAGTAGCTTTTTATTCTATAAGTCATTGCACTATTTATTTTCTTTATGATATCCTTTATTTGACATAGCAAAGATAATGTAACAACCGAAAAACAATGCAACCGCCATAAGCCTTAACAGAACTTATACAACCTTTTGAGGTATTGGTCGTTTTTTTTTTTTTAATATTTTAATTTTGCCGACAACCATCGAAAAATGGTGTCAGAACTGGAAAATTAAAATAAATCCTATCAAATAACCTTCACTCTACGTCGTAAACCTATGACTTCCTGCCCCACCGTATCCTTTAACAATATCTTGCTTACTCCTGTTGAACAGATCCGGTACTTAGGACTAAACCTAGACAAACGCCTCACATGGAACCCTCATACTACACTGAAACGACAGGAAACTGCTCGTAGATACCGATTACTACAACACTTACTCGACAAACGCTCAAAACTTCCTATTTACTACAAACGACTCATTTATATAACCATCATAAGGCCTATGTGGACCTACGGCATTGAGTTATGGGGGTCCACTAAACCATCAAACTCCTCTCGTATCCAATCCCTGCAATCCAAAATCCTTCGAAAAATCCTTAATGCTCCATACTTTGTTACAAATAAAATTATCCATAAAGACCTAAATATCCCATTAGTTGAAGACTTAGCCCGATCCAGATATACATCCTTCCATTCCAAACTTCCTGCCCACTCAAACCCGCTTATCCGTGACCTTTTCTCAACATCTATTCCTGACAATCCACCGAGGCGACTTAAAAGAAGATGGCCAAGAGACCTCTTACCGTAAATTGGACATTGGAGTTTTACCAATGGGTAGTTTCTTCACAGGACAATCATGTGTCTTAATCTCATATCTATCACATTTACTTGATGCATTGTATAAATACAGTTGTAAATTTCTTTAAATAAATAATAAAAAAAAAAAAATTTTACCGACGTATCGAACTTGCTCGAACTTGTGAGCCTTCATCAGGGCATTTCTGATGTCAAGCATCAATGCATCGATACTTACAGGCAAACATATAAGTTTAAGGTGTCTCTATAACTCTGAAACTTTTCAATGATACTTGCGGAAATAAACAAATCTCAAATTTGTACTGAACATTTTTTGATTGTCAGATGGCTTCTGACAGGTGTGAAAGATATAGGAAGAGAGAAAAAAAAAATCATTTGGGTTATCATTTCTAACAATAATGATCCAATAATGATGAACAATGATAAAAAACAAAACAAAAAAGATGATCAGATATCAGCTGATTATTTTAAAATAGCGGCCGGCTAAAAATAATTTAATTCAATAACTCAGTTATTTTTTTAGATTAAGAAATATTTTATCAGTATTTCCTATTTAAGGAACCACGATTAATTTAAAAAACAATAAATAAAATATAGATTGATCTATATATTTAAGTTAGAAGAGATATAATTCCCCAAAACTCAGTTGCTATTGAAGATGGAACGAAGACAATGTAATTGTACTATATTATATTACTTTAGTACTTATTATTGTAACTATTATTAAACAAATATTCTGAAAAAATTGTAGTTTGTTGTGTATTAAGCAACCTAATGCAGCTGCTTATGAATAAAGTTATTTCTCTCTAGATATACATCAAGATAAATTATTACACAAGGTATATGTATATATATATATATATATATATATATATATATATATATATATATATATATATAAAATTATTATACATGTCGAATTACTACACAAGTTGATATGAGTTAATTGCAAAATTCGATATTGAAATTACGGCAAATTAAATATTAAACTATTGTCAAAACAATTATTACATAACATTGAATGATAAATTTAATTTGATCTCTAACGTGAAGCAATATAAGCTATCTGGACAGATAATAGCTACTAGAGCTTGGTCTATTAATTACTGCACTAAAACAATAATCGTGTTTATCAATTTACATCTATTAGCAATAAACACGTTTCAGGCATCCCTGGTTTCCATATCTTAATAGAAATAGTTTATTTGTAATTTCAATAATTGAAACAACGTAAACAACAATAAAACAAACAATATGTAATAAAATATACAACTGTATTAAAATCGATATATTCAGTATATGTGAAAAATACCTAGAGTTTACCTAAAATCACTCAGGCATTGCACAGACATAATATATTCCAGGAGGTAGCTGAAAGTAAAGAGGTAACAATATGGTATTTATTTATTTTAGTAATTCACTGAGTATAATATTTCGCAAATTGCAATCGATTCTTACTGCCTTATTTTGACCATAAAATATCTTTATTTATTCAAAAAGCGGTCACTAAATAGTCTATCATTTCATGGAACAAGCATGGGTCTACATATATATATATATATATCCATCAAGATCGTTTGTATCTTCAGTGTTCTTTCAAAGTTTGTGGTCTACACATATAAGGCACTATTTTGTCTAAAATTGTAAGTAAATTTTTAATAATATCTTTAATGTAAATTCTAATTAAAATATCTAGGTACCTGCTGTATGAGTATTCATTGCTCAATGTATTCTTTTTCTATATCCCTAACAATAACATCAAATATTAATTTTATGTGTAGTAATATTAATGTTCTGTTTTTTGTTTTTCCACTGTTAAGGCATGATTATGAGAACATAAATTCTCGAAACTTTGCATAAATAAAATTGTTTATTCATTGACTGAAAACTGAGAGTAATAGAATTTTATATATATATTGATTAGAGGAAAGGGTCAGTGAATATCTTTAGTTGAGAACCATTGATATAGAGTAACTTTATTTAGAGAAAATTCAAAGGTTTCCTGGTCATCTCTTCGGACGTCTCAGAGGATTATAGTTATAAGGAATAGGCGAGGAAGCAAGGATTAAAACTAATTTGTTAGAGTGGGAATGGAGTTTTTCATGAAAGCAATGGTACCTGGTTCGGTCCGAATCAGCAACATACGGAACATAAAGGTCTATATGGATGAATTTATTTGTAACGAAGTAAGGAGCATTCAGGATTTTACGAAGGGATTCGGTTTGTATTGATTTGATACGAGAAGAATTGTGTGATTTAGTAGCTCCGTAAATAACTCCGTAAATCCAAATAGGTTGTATGATGATCATGTAGATGACCCGCTTGCAGTTCAGTGAAAGGTTTTAGCGTTTGTATATAAGTGTTCATGTGATCAAAACGGTGAGCATGCTTTAACAAATTAAGTTTACGTTTCAAGGTAAATTTTGTAACAAATGCCTTTAACGATCCTGCTAAAACTCATTATATCAAATTATAATTAAAGGGACTTTCAGACAGGTCTTACCCTTATTAAAATAGCGCTAGGGTGCTTGTAAGGGATTCTATAACTAATTTTCGAAGCTAATTTTTTCTAAACTAGCTTTAATTTTGTTTTATTTTTAATTAAATGAGAAATATCCAATAATTAAAAAATATACGGCAAAATATTCAGTTGCATACGTATAAGAGCCTAATTATAATTTAACGTAATTATGGTATATCAACATTTTTGAGAAATTCATTTAACATATTTCAATAATTTTATTGTGATTTTGTAGGAGTTGAATTGAGACGTTGATTTAGAAAATGTACAATGCCCATTTGAGAAAATTTTACATTAAATGATAACCTCTCTTATTATTATTATTTTTTTAACCACTTCATTTGTTTTTTCGCATTAAAATCTTCATTTAACTTTATTTTTTACTTTATAGAAGAAAATGATTCGTTATAATTTGGAATAAAACTAATTTGAAAGAAATAAAATTATCAAACGAATTTATAAAGGACTTGTGAGTTTTTATATTATAGACAATATACAATGATTTATTCGCTATACAAACAGGAGGAAGTTTGATGAATTCAGAATAGCACCATAAAAAAAAAAAGGAAACGTATTTCCAAATCAATGTATGAAATGGAGTCTAACAAAAACGGAAGGAAACGAATGTGTTCCACTCCAGCAAGTTGGTTCCTTACTCTTATTCCCCTGGACAAAATAGTCTCTGACCAGCGAAGGTGTATAATCAAGAATTTTATGATTCTTGATTTCGTTATTATATGGGAAGGTTATTACTCTCAGTAATATGTTTAAAGTAAAGGCGGCGAATCACGGTGAGAAATAGGGTATGTGTAGGTGAGGTGAAAGTACTCTCGCGAGAGTAGAAGGTGGTGAATACTGTGTGAGAATAAAAATATGTGCGTGTTTACGGTGATAGTACGCAATAGTACTCGGAAAAATGGCGGATGTGTGAACAGCTGATTATTCAGAAAAGTTGTTGAAAAGGTTGGTTAGCTCTGTTTAGGTTACCAAGTTCTTATGAAAATATGAATGTTCAATTGGTGTCATCTTGTTATAATAATAATAAGAGTAATGTCTACAAATTTTTTCGAAATTTTATACAAATTTACTTACTAACCAACTACAAACGTTAACAACACAAGTGACAAGTGACGGGAACATGCACGCCACCTATGACGGCAACATTGCTTTGTAAAATCACTTTCAATTTTTTTCTATTTCTATTTCGAATTTTAACGTAAAAAATATATTATGAATCTCAAACTATAATACAAAAATATATATATGATATAATTTCTAATAAATAACTATAGAATTAAATGTAATATCCAAACAGTGAAAATATACATATTATTAAATAAAGGTTTTAGAATCTAGCAACACAATTAAATATACATGAATATAAATAAACTATTTTTTTTTAAGTTTGGCAAAAATAATATAAAAAATGCTATTGTTATTAATTATCGTTATGGAAAGTAGATGAAAAATTGATATAGTACATCACACTATCACGATATTTACTTCCAACTTTCCAGCGCGCTCAACGATGTAAATATCGCCATTTCACCTCACCTACACATACCTTATTTCTCACCGTGTATCGCCGCCTTAAAGGACAGTTAAACAATTCTTTATTTTGGATAAGTTCATTATAAATTATTTTTTAATTCAGTTCATTAATTTAAGTCCAACAAATTGTAATCAATAAAACTTTATTTTAGCATCATTTAACTCCTAATTAATTTAACATAGAAGAAGAATTATATATATATATATATATATATATATATATATATATATATATATATATATATATATATATATATATATTTTTTTTTTTTTTTTATATACGAATCCCAAGTACAGGCTACCTTCAGTAAGATGAACTTGTCCTTGAAGGTAGGAGTTGTATAGATTTATTTTTATTAGTAGAGAAGGAATGTATTTATATTAGAATAAATTGAAAAATAAATTTTCTATTCTTGCCACTTCCAGAAAACTAAATAATTAGAAAACGAAATAAAAATAGAAAATATAATTATTCCTTAAAAAAAAAAGTATGGATATATATATAAAGGAATGTATGTGTTTATATATATATATATATATATATATATATATATATATATATATATATATTATATATATATATATATATATATTGAAGAAACGATTTATCAGTACACTCCATATAACAGAAATATCACGCTACATTCTCGAAAAAAATCTACAAATTACTATTGTAGAACGCAAGACAACCCAAAAAATATATTTTTTTTTAAAAAGCAGATCATATCGAGTGATGGAATTCGATAGAACTAAACTATTAGAATACAGACATGTGAAAATATAAATTAAAAAACAAACGAGGTTTTACCATTTGAAAATGTGTCTCATAGTAAGATAGAGAAATAGTTTAGTATATTGTCTGTGCAGTTTTTTTTTTTTTTTTTATAAAGGATTTTCGGATGGAAAATACACTATTATGCGACAAATGAAAATTGAAATGAACAGTAAGTTTATAATTTTCTGTTTTTGTTTTTTAGTATTTTTTATTTTATTTTTTATTAGTAAAAATAGAGGAGTTTGGCTCAGGCCTAGATAGGTGCTACATCGTGTCTGTGTTCACTACGTGCCAGTGTGTGCATACTTCTCTCTAGAAGTCTGATTTTTTGAACAATGCTGTAACTTCTATTAATCTGTATTGTAATAAATTTTCATCGAACTGTGAGTAGTATAAAAAGTGCAAGGAGTTGTATAAGGAATATAATTTCACGAAGAGTTTGCAGTCCTTATCAAATTTGCAAGCGATATCATGTCTACCCCCACCACCGCGGTGAGTTGTCAATGACTGAGAGTTAAACTTAATTCCAGCAGCTGTTTATTTATTTATTCAACCAGCTGTATATAAAGTATTTATTTATATTAACCTGTTGCATATATAGGTATATAAATTTTTTTTAATTTTTTTTTTCTTGTTTACTTAATTACATAGATTTTCTATAAATAATGGCGGAAAGCTCTCTGAACAGGCTGAGTCTAGAAGAAAAAATAGACCTATTAATCAGTTCTACAACAACCACAAATGCAGAAATTTCAACAATTAAAAATTCTATGGAACAATTTACAAAAATCATATCAGGATTTCAAGAAACTCAGAATTACATTGTCTCTCAGTTTAAAACCTTTAACGAACAGGTATCAAGCCTAAAAACAGAACTTCAGAGCTTAAAAAACGCTTCGGCTGAAATGATGTCAAGTAAAAAAATAGAAGTCAAGGGGATTCCTTATAAAGAAGGGGAAAACGTAAAGAAAATATGCTCCGATCTATTCAGTCTCCTAAATACTGACTTTAATATCAGAGATCTTGATAATTATTACAGAATCCGAAGAAAAAACGGGTCTTTCACTGATATTATCATACTGTTTTTTCTGAGGAAAGTCGATCGAGATGCATTTTTGGAACGAGCTCGAGAAAACAGAGGAAAAGTTTTTGTTAAGAGTATCAGTGGCTTCGAATCTGACCAGGAAAAAAACAAAAACGTATACATCAACGAAGTACTAACCCCTGAAAATAGAATAATATTCACTAAAGCTAGAGCCTTACAAAAAGAAGGACATTTCAAGTATGCTTGGCATAGAAACGGAAAAATATATATACGGCATATTGGCTCTGCGAAAATACCAATTAAAAGCGAATCTGATCTGTCTCTATTTAAAAATATACATGAACAGTATTACGACACCGACTCCGATGAATTTAATAGAAATAAAGATATTAATGAGAAAAAGCGTTCACTCCCGGCATCACTCGAAACTTCTCCGTGTACTTAAATCCAAAATAAGAAGACTAAAAGTAAAGATATTACATCTTGACCACTGTCAAAAAAAATACCGAATTGTTTATCTGGAATTTTAAATCACAAAAGGAATACCTGTAAAATCAAAAATTTAAATTACTCAGAGCCTTGCACAATATTTTCCTGGAATGTTGATGGATATAAAAATTTCGTGGAAGAAGGTAAAAAATTCAAAGACACCTCTATAATCTGCCTCTGTGAAACGCACTTATTAGAAAAACCGCCAGCGGCCCCGCCAGCGCTCTCACAATTCAGTTACGTTTCGTCCAACGCCATCAGGGAGAAGAGCCGAGGTAGAGGCAGTGGTGGTCTAATGATATTCTATAATTCTAGTGTCTTTGAGGTCAATGTGTTGGATATAAGTGAGTATTGGATTTGTGCCTATTTTAAAGAAAATCAGGGATTTAGTGCATTTATTATAATTTTAGTTTATTTTAAGCCTTCTTTGAACTTAAACTATGTTTTAGAATTATTTGAACCAACTATATTAAGTATAAAAAGTAGATATGCTCACAACTTAGTTCTCTGTCTAGGGGATTTTAATGCCAGGGTTGCGAATTTGAATCAGGGAGTATATGAGGCCTTTGATGGCTCTAATTTAACACATCGTAGAACTAGCTTGGACCTTGTAGAAAATAGGAGGGGTCAAATACTGGTAGAATTTATGGAAAATAATTCTTTTGTTCTTCTAAATGGTCGAACTGCTAGCGATAATCCCGGTCAGTATACTAATGTCACTCCAAAAGGGAAAAGTGTAGTTGATATGGTCTGGTGCAGCTATCAACATATAAATTCGATTGACGATTTAAAAATAATACATAATATTTCAGTCTCACAACACTTTCCTATAGAGACCAAGCTCAATATTTGGGTAAATACTACGTGTACTATTCCGTTAAAAAAATCTAACCTCTCTTTTACTTTCGCGAAATGGGATGATTCAAAAACTTTAACATATTATGAACTAATTATGAATTCCCCTAGGGTAGGATATAACATAAACTCGCAATCCGTCGAAATACTTCAAAATAATCTTATAACAGCTATCCAAGAAACGTCACAAACACTTGGTTTATTAAAGAAAAAAAATTTTAATAGTAATAATTGCCATAGAATAAATAAACCCTGGTTTGATTATGAATGTGCATTGGCGAAAAGGTATGTTAGATTTAGGCTAAAATCAATGGTTAAAAATCGTTTTCTTGAGAATGAAGTTGCTGATTACATTACCTCAAAGAAAAAATTCAAAAATTTAATAAAATTGAAGCGGCTTGAATTCGAGCGCACCATCATGGATGATCTAGCTAATGTTCGTGATTCGAAAACATTCTGGGGTGCAATAAACAGATACAAAAATAGGCAACCACAATCTTCACCGATAAACTGTGAACAATGGCTTAATTATTTACAAAGCATATATCCCCCGCGGGTCGACCAAAACGTATCGTACTTCGGAGTACTTCATCCCCTCCTCGACTCGGTCATTAGCCTCGAAGAACTTCAGATTTCCTTAAGAAAATGTAAAACTGGCAAGAGTCCTGGTAGAGATGGCTTCAATTACGAATTTTACAAAAATTTACCCACTAACTGGCAATTATACTTACTACATTTATATAATAAAATATTTGAAACGGAAAATATACCAACATCCTGGGTAAAAACGGTGTATATTATGATATTTAAAAAGGGTGACAGAAACCTACCAGAAAATTACCGTCCGATTGCTTTGTTGAATTGTATTATGAAAATATTCACACAAATAATTTTAAATAGGCTCACTCTATGGTGCGATGAGACGAATGCTCTTCCCGAAGCACAATCCGGGTTTCGTAAAGATAGAAGCTGTTTGGATAATTTGTTTATATTGACAGCTCTTATTCAGATGCAGCTGGGATCTCGGGGAAAAAAGTTTTTTGCCATCTTTGTCGATTTTAAGCGAGCCTTTGATTCGATTAATCACAATCTCCTATGGCAATCTCTTCACAATCAAGGCATTAGTGGAAAAATTATTAGAATTTTAAAAAATATATACCAGAACGCCTCGGCTGTCGTTAAAAGTGACGGTATGATATCAGAAGAGATCGATGTCACATTGGGTCTACTGCAAGGGGAAATATTGTCCCCTTATTTATTTAGCCTTTATCTAAATGATATAGATGTGTTTTTCCGAAGCAAAAATGTTGGAGGCATAAAAGTAAATAACTCGTGCGACATACTGCTACTCCTATACGCGGACGACCTCATTATCCTAGCAGATAGCTATACCGACGCCAAAAACAAAATAAATATTTTGAATCAATACTGCCTGATGAAAAGGCTAGAAGTTAATACTCGGAAAACAAAAATAATATGCTTCCACAAAGGAAAATGTAAACGGGTTGGCAAGATATACTATGAAAATAGTGAAATAGAAAGAGTACCGGAGTACACGTATCTAGGAGTACCATTTTCCGAAACGGGAATATTTTACAAAGCCACTAACTACTTCATATCCAAAACGAAAACTGCAATAGGTTCTGTTATCGCACTTTGCGCAAAAACAAAACTAAGATCGTGGGAAAACAAAATTAAAATAAATAATGCAATAGCAATGAGTATCCTCTTTAATAATGTGCAAATATGGGGACTAAGATATGTAGACAGGATAGAGAGCGTAAACATCAACTTTTATAAACGTTTATTCGCATTAAACAAAAATATACCTTTTTTATTAATACGGTCGGAATTTAATGTTCCCCATTGCCTAATCTCAATATTAAAGTTTTCTCTCTCTTGGGTGCATAAAATTTTAAAACTCAGTGATAACCGACTCCCTAAAATATGCTTTAATACATTAAAGAAAACTTATAAACCAACAAATAAAGAACAAAAATACAACTGGTTTCACCAATTATACTGTATATTAAATCGAATAAACAAACAGTCTATATTAGAAATAGAAAACCCGGCTATTTTTCAGTTAGAGATGCACAAAACATTGATATTGTTTACAAATCATATGGAGACAATAGATAAACAGAAGTTAATCACCCCCGGTAAATACAACCCTCTCTATCCGTCCATTCATAACAATAGACATAAACCTCAAGCTTACTTATTATCAAACGCACCGTTCCGTGTCATAAAAATATTTGCACAATTAAGACTCTCTGGAAATTACAATATTAAATTAACATTTAACAATATATACTACCAATTTAAACCCAACGAAAACTGCACGCTATGTAACCTCAACGAAAGAGAGGACTTATTTCACATTTTCATTCGATGTCCCATATACGCACCGTACCGAACGCATTATATCCCTAGGGCCTTAAATATGAACATTACAAATTTTATCGCCCAATTTACCACCGATGATATTGATGAATTGAAAAATATTTATTATTATGCCAGGCAATGTTGCCAAATCAGATCATTTATAATAAATGAATAAACATGTTTGTTAACTGAATCATATTATTTATCGTGTTTCGCCATATTATGTAAAACATATATTTATTATATTGTAAACTATTATATTATTCATATATTGTATTTGAGTTATTTTGTTATAAGTTTTATTGTAATACAATGTACCTAGAGCTGATAACGTAGTGAATTGGTGTCTTGCTAACTTTTTTATTGAAGTATGTTTTTTATTCTATATTTGTTATGTAGCCAGCTCTATTTGTATGGGGGTTACCCCGAAAGCAAATAAAATTATTCATTCATTCATTCATTCATTCATATTAGTAAAAATACATACCGAATAATGTGAGTTCTCAAAGTCATTAGTTTTTTTTTGTTTAAAATATTAATTAGCTGTGTTTTCCCTAAAACAACATGTACGAATTCTTTTTGAATTAATACATGGATTATTTAAATAAAATTGCAATAATGAGCAAGTTTTTTATTACATAGAAAATTTAGATTAGTTGAAGTTAAAATGAAACGAATTATTTATTTTTTAAATTATTGCTTGGAATTTACTATAGATTGTGCTACTGCAATGGTAAAAAAAAAAAAAAAAAAAAAAAAAAAAAAAAAAAAAAAAATCATATTTTAATTGTACTAACGAATTACATTTATTGGTTTTAAAATACTGACTTTGATATCTTAAAATGCTTTAAGATAGTTTAAAGGAATATTTTTGGCTATAAGATTAAGTGTGAGATAGTCTGGGTGGTAGTCAATGAATGCTTACAAATATAGTGTGAACAATTTGAGGGATGATTTGATAGAGAAATACAGGTATGAATTTCTTATATATATATATATATATATATATATATATATATATATATATATATATATATATATATATATATAAGAAATAACGAATAAACAATAATAACGAAAAAATAAATAACGAATAAACAATAATAAAGCTATAATAAAAAAATATTATATATTTCTCTGTACAAATCTTTACATCGTATCTTGTTAGTTTTATGAACTGATAGAGACCCAGAATGTGGACTTTCAAATGTTAGTTTCACAATAAATAGTTTTCACTATTTTTGTAATCATTCATTAACTGTCACCCGAACCATCTCATTCTATACTACATATTGTCAACTATTTTAATATTTAATGGTTTTTCTTTTTTCGAACTATAGGAGGCTAATTGTATTAGCAGTATTTTCAAATATGTTTTACATCAAATAGCTTATACTAAGTTATACCAATCATGAAGAAATAATAAAAACTCTACAAACCTAGAGCTTCGGACGGTTGAAATCGAAGGGACAGACGATGGACAACTACAGACAAGAAGTGGCAACAAAGTAGTCGAGAGTGGATGTTAATAGAGTTGGATAATTGTATAATCTTACTACCTCAGGACACGTGGAATGGTTTGCACACTTTGGAGGTCACCACCACGCTCCAAGGTCCCTTATAATATCTTTGCATTGTGAACTTCTGCATCCTCCATCCTGAGCAAATGATCATCTACATCCATCTTGCTCCGTCCGATCCCGAGCCTACATCACCGATCAGGGGTCGTTGGCTGTGTTCTTGTTGGGGTTTTGAAGCGTAAAATTCGACCGTCATAAAGGTCTTTATACCATTTTCTTTTCTTCTCATATATTCCATATGCACCTGTCAGAAGCCATCCGACAATAAGCAAATGCACTACATAAAACTTGAGCAGTAGACATGGTAGGCATGTGGAAGAAAAATGCCCAGCAGCACCACTTCTTAGGTTTTAATTTAGCATAGGAGGTCTTTTATGCAGTTTCTCTTCAGCCTTCTTCTGGCTGGCATTTCAGCTTTTAATATGTCCTTTATAAAGCTATATTTGTTCCCTATGAAAACCATAGGAACCATATATACAAACTGCATATGTTGGTCAACTTGGTTGTTGTAAGTCGGTATGTAGTGTTTTGTTGTTTACGTACGAAAGGAGCTGTCGATTAGAAGTCTTAAAATGATTGATTGAAATGATTGCATTTTTTTGTACGTAGATCTTTTTTGCTGAACCATAAATCTTTGAAGCGTATAGTAGTAAGTCCATTTAGGTATCTGAATGTATTCAGTTTCTACATATTTTTTAGTTTTGATGATTTAGATAGATAAGAGTATAGTAATTTCAGTCGCTTAGCAAAGGTCTTTCATCCAGCTTCTGTTCAGCCTTCTTCTAAGAGATATTTTAGCTATTGACATGTCGTTCATAATTCTATATTAGTATCCTATGAAAACGAGAATAAAGGAGGTCTATATAGGGACCATATGTGTTGGTCATCTTGGTTGTTCTAAGACGGTATGTAGAGTTTTTATGGTTACGTACCAAGAAGCTATCGTAATAAGTCTTAAAATTTTCGATTGAAATGATTATAGGTTTTGTATGTTAGTCTTTCTTACTAAGTCATGAATCATTAAAGCGTATAGTAGTAAATCCATTTAGGTATCTGAATTTATTCAGTTTCTGTCTATTTTGTAGTTTTGAAGATTTAGAAAGATGAGGGTATAGTAGTTTTAGTCGCTTAGCAAAGAAGGTCTCTCATCCAGCTTCTCTTAAGCCTTCTTTTAACAGGCATTTCAGCTATTGACATGTCATTTATAAGTTTATATTTGTATCCTATGAAAACGAGGATTGAGGGTTGGTCAACTTTGTTGTTGTAAGTCCCTATTTAGGCTTTTGTTGTCAAAGTTCCAAGGAGATGTCATTACGAGCCTTAAAGTTTTAATTAAAATGAATAAAGTTTTTCTTTACGAGCATTTTTTTTCTGGGTCATAAATCTTTGAAGCATATAGTAATAAGTCCATATGGGCATGTGTGTCCATATGGGTATCAATACCAACAAGATAATATGGTTCATTCTTCAATTCTACAACATTAAAGGTACTTTAGAGGAAGAAAATACAAAAATACGCCATTTAAGTCCTGCCAGACTATTTCAATTAGAATAAAACATTATATCATATTAAGGCCCATTATATTTTACATCAATATAGTGAGTTTAATCAAAATCGTTAAAGCCGTTTTTGAGAAAAACGTAAAAAGGTGCAAAATGCATGGTATAAAATGGCACTTCTGGTAAGCTAATTTTGATGAAAAAGATTCTGTAACATCTCGTGCCTATTGTTGTCTTAAATATGAAATTTCAGTTTTTAGGACTATTTGTTTTCGCACTGGACTTACCACACACAGACATTTTGTGGGACTTTGTTTTTTGGATTCAGGGGACCCTTAAATGTGTATTTCAGTTAAAAAATATAATTCGAAAATTATAACGATCGCAATACTTTTCCTCACTATATATTTCATATATAGGCAAGTGAAAGTAAAAAGGAACAAGGTAACATTTTTGTAGAGAGAAAATTGTTGATAAATGTATTTGAAAATATACTTTTTTTTTTAATAAGATTCTCATTGTTATATAACTCAGTACAAAACTTTATATTGTAACATGCTTTCTTGCCCTGATGGAATATAATTGTATCTAGTTGTTTCTTCTTTACTTTAAGACACACAATGTAGACCTACAAACATTGGTAACACTTCTTTATGTAATTAATCATTGACTGCAACTCGAACCAATTCATCCAATTATTTTCATAAAAATTTGTTCATGAGTGTGTGAAAGAAGTTTTTAAAAACATTTTGCGTATTGTGCCATTCGGGATTCCCGGCTCTAGATTGGCGTGATTCAGATTTCTTATCAGTTGCGAGTGAGTTCACCTTCTATTGCACAATCTTTAACTGTACTATTAAAACATTCGAAATGACTCGAGGTGAGACCAATATAAATAAAACCCATTTTAAGAGTAAAATCTCCTGATTTATGATTTTTTGGTTTATTATTTTCAATAATAAACCGTTGTAATCGACCAAAAAAAAGTTAAGGACCCCCTTTTGTAGAATCCGAATAACGAATGAAACCATATCCGTTAGTCCGCCGTCCGCGGCATGTATTCGAAACTATTGGACCAATTTTGTCTAAATTCGCCATAAAAGTACTGGGGCATGCAACGATGACCCTAACTCCTAGGAGTTGATATTAGCTAGTCATTTAGAAATATTTGGGCCGTTAAAACGGATTTAATTCAATAACTCAGTTATTTTGAAAAAAAAAATTGTGTTTTTTAACCAAAAATCTGCGAATAATTACATAAATGAGAAGTAAAGAAAAAACAAAACAAATTTTACTAGCGCCATGGATGATGATGATGAATTATTAACTTGTTTATATGTATTTAATGTCCTCCCTTTGACCTAGTTTGGCACCCAGTACTGCTTTACAAACTCCGCAAATTCCTCCCTCCTACATACTACCTTATGATCCAGTCCTACCTCTCTGGAAGATCCTTCAAAATTTACCACAAAAGTTTCTGTTTATCCCTTTTTCTGAGTCTGCTGGTGTTCCTCAAGGTAGTATCATAGGACCCATCATTTACACAGTCTACAGCTGATATCCCAACTCATATTAACACCTTCAACATATGCTGATGATACTAGTGTGTTATCAGTCAATAACCATTCTACTATTGCCTCTCAAACTCTTCAATTCGACATCAGAGACCTTGAGGTATGGTGTCAGAATTGGAGAATTAAAATAAATTTCTACAAATCACACCATATTACCTTTACCCTTCGTCGTAAGCCTATAACTTCCAGCCCTACAGTGTCCTTTAATAATATTCCGCTTGTCCCGGTTGAACAGACTCACTATCTAGGACTCCTACTAGACAAACGTCTAACATGTAATTGGCACTATAGACTGAAACGACAAGAAACTGCCCGTCGTTTTCGCTGACTACAACACTTACTGAACAGACGCTCTAAACTTCCACTTATCTACAAAAGGCACTACAATCATTAGGCCTATCTTGACTAACGGAGTAGAGCTATGGGGCTCAACTAAACCTTCAAATTTTTCCCGCATCCAATCCTAACACTCCAAAATCCTTCGTAAAATCCTTAACGCTCCTTATTTTATCATGAATAAACTCGTCCATAAAGACCTTAATGTTCCCTATGTTAATGATTTGGCCCGGACCAGGTATCAATCCTTTCATGACAAACTCTATTCTCACTCTAACGCTCTAGTTTCAATCCTTTCTTCCTCTTCAATTCCTGATAATCATCCGAGGGGCCTGAAAAAAAGATGGTCCCGGGACCTTCTAGTTTGGAAATAGTTTTAGAGTGCTTCCAATGGGAAAGCTTCTCTGCATGTATTTCATATCATTGTATAAGATAACTATCACATTGACATGTATTTTTTTTAATACATTTTTAAATAAAAAATTTACTCTAAGACTCCAAAGTACATTATGTACATTCTGTATTTGTTATTCTAAAGGGACAAATCCCAGGATAATAAAGAATTTATTTATTATTATTATTATTATTAAAACAAATAAACAATCAAGAAACGACTGTAAGAAAGTGCAGGAGCTGGACTGTAGCCACAGCTTAGACTACGAGAGCACTGGTGTGGAAGCCACCTCCCTCCGAGCGCACCATTGCACACTCTTGTCACCATCCATCCCCCTTTAACGATACATAATAAATATAGTGTATTCTATTCGCGTATCTATCAGTCCCGTCTTGTGGTGTCATAGTAAGAATAGTTCTCTAAGTCTATAGAGCATGTAATTAAAGGAAGTTCTATCAAGAACATATCTGGTCGATAAAGATCAGGGATATAATGTAAACCGTAATTGTACCGTCGTAGAAAAGAAATAGTTACAGATTAACTTTAGCAAATTATCTTTATTCCTTTAAAAAAATCTATTAGAGGGACCCTGCACAGAGAGAAGTTGTACACAACTCTCAATAAACAGGATAACCCCGAGGATGGGTACAGGACAGTAATAGAGGACACTGTTAGCTCAACAAGCATCTTCGCAATATGGGGTTAGTAGCCTCACCGATTTGCTTATTCTGCAAGAAGGAAGATGTAGCTGCATATCATGGGATATGCAGTTGTCCAGAAAATACCAGGATACGGTTTTACCATTTTGGCACCGACCATATTATAGATCCCAAGTTGTGTGAACTGATTAACCCTTACAGTTGGGTCAGATTTACTAAGGCAATAGGGCTGTATTAACAGGAGAATGGACGGCGCACAATAAGCCCAATAAGATGCTGCAGTGCAAAGAATAAGCCGGAGAAATCCAAGTAACTAAGTGGATTAGCAATATCAAACAATAATTTGGATAGTGAAATAAAAGACAGGATGTTTGCTGGAACAAGATGTTTCATCGTCCTGCAAAATAATAAAATAAATCTGTCCATAAAGCTAAGCTTGTTAATACAAGCTTAATAATACTGACCGGTCGTTTTGTGAGAGTGCAAGTTTATGACTAAGAAAAACAGGAGAGCTACGTGTACAGTTAATGGAATTATTGTACATGGTGTGGTCTAATATTCTTAGTGTTAGCAGGCATAGGTGGCTGGATCATGTAGAAATAATAGGAGGAAAATAGCATAGAGGTAGACACAGGCAGCAATGGTTGGAGGATCTGGAGAAGGCTTGAGCAAGCTAGATCAGGGATTTAGGAACCTAATTGCGGACCGCGAAGATAAGGCGGAATATATATAAATTATATATATATATATATATATTATATATATATATATAGGAGAGAGAGAGAGAGAGAGAGAGAGAGAGTATATAGATTGTAGATAATGTATACGTATGTGTATATAATCCAATTGCTTACTTGGACAAGCAATAAGTAAATATTGTGACAAATTATGTGAATTGTCGTTTCCTTAAATGTATATAGTTTTTAGCAAAAATAAATAAATTTTATTTATCTTATCCACATCATCAATATTTAGTATGTTTTCTAAGGATGATTGTTTTACTGTTTTGAAGGATGTAATTAAACAGGAAAAATTCCCTATCTACACTGAGTGTAGGACATGCATATAACAGGTGCTTTATGTTTTCGGTTTTGACACATCTACATTTCCCCTGTATTTATATTTGCAAGTGGTATTGTTATTAAAATTTTAAATTTGTAATTTCTCATATTGCTAACGAGTCTCAGTTTTTTTATAAACCATAATAAGTTAATAATCTTGCGGCTAGGGCGGTTGAAGTTACAAATAGTTCTTATAAAGTGGAATCTTTTTAGAGTTGAGAGCTCTATCAATGTTTATAGAGTAGAGATAATACTTTACTGTTATATGATTATTAAATATTTATCAGCAAGTAGAAAATTCGGTTTTAACACTTCGAAAAAGTCTTCCTCAATATAAAAATCTGCTGCTAATTTTCTTATTTGTGAGATCCTAAAACCTGCGTCTCTCTTTTTTGTATCTAAGTTAATGAGTTTAACAAGACATTTGCGGGGCAAAAAATAGTTACTAGAGATATAATAAATTTCCTTGACTTACCCTTGCATCAGTGGAGTAAGACATAAGATATATTGGGAGTGATAAAGATGCCATAACATTCCTCTCTCACATGAAGAATGTTATCTCGCTGACACGTGGCATGATGAACCATCTGCCATCGCTCAGCCACGCTTTCATATCCATTAATCTACTCAGTATTAGTGTATAAGTGAGCATCTAACCATTCTTAATCCTAATCAATAAAATAGTACAATAAAGGTTCTCAGTATGTCAGAAACATCAAGGATATTATTAAAAGATTTTGCGAAATACGATAACGCTACACCACTAGTAAAGCCTCGTTTATAATTCAAGCGATTTGGTTGGAGGGATGGTTAGAGGGTAGTGGGAAACAAGCTGATGATAACAACAATCATACTTGTTTCTGTTACTAAGTGGGAGATTTTGGAAATGTTAGTAAGAATGAGATAAGGAAGATGAATTAATAGTATTTTTTTGTTCCTATCCTCCTTAATGTGTTTGTCCAACAATAGATACAATGAGCAAATAAATATATCTTATATATATACATCATGATAATAGTATGTATAAAAGCACCGTATGTGCTTTCAGCGTTTTGGCTTTTGCTCTGTAAAAAGTATTAATGGTATTTATTACCAATGCGTTATATACATTTATTAATATTACACCTTCTCGAAAAAATAAATAGATAACAGTAGGATTTTATGTGGTGAAATTGAACGACCATTTAAGACACCTGTAGTTAATAAAGATTATTGGAAACATTTTTTTGTAAATTAATCAAATTGGAAAGTTATATGTCATTAAATACTATACAAAGCTACTATTAAATACTATACTATATAAAGCCAAAAAGCACTCCACAACCCACTTACCTAACAATTAGTGGGTCGGGAAAAAGTCCTACGGATATCATCCAAGGACTCCCTTCCCTGAAAGAAATAGGTGTGAACGCCTCTATTGTGAGAAAAACGAAAGAAGGCTCAGTGTTGGTTCGTCTTGAGGACAGCTCTCAAGTCACAAAAGTAATTGGCTGGAAAGGGCTCCGAGATAGCGGTCTACATGGCAGGCTGGCCTTGAGGAGAAAACCAAAGATGGAGGTGAGGGGTGTGCCTCTGACATGGAATTCTGCCGATGTGGCGAGGTTTCTGTGGGAAAGAATACCCGAGAAGTCGGTTCCCACCCCGTTAGTTTCCGACGATCTCCGGCCACTTTTCTCCTCGGTAGCTAAAAACGGATTAACGAAAAATTGGGTGTTAGAGGTACACCCAATGGTTAGGTTCCAGTTGTTGGAGTTGGGAACCTTGGTAGAAGAATGGTGGTGCTTGTCGTTTAAAGACTACCTTGATGCTGCTCGTTGTACCAAGTGTCAGGGCTATGAGCATACCAAGGCCACATGCACAGCAGCTGCTGAAGTTTGTATCTGGTGCGCAGAGAGTGGTCATTTAATGAAAGTGTGTCCAAAGAAAAATGCCAAGGTTGAACCGATTTGTATCAACTGTTTGCGGGAGAAGGTCCCTCGTAGCCAAGCAAAGCACAAATCAGGGAGTCGAGAGTGCCCTGTGCATTTGAAGTGGTGCAAAGAAATGGCAAACAGAACTTATTATGAGTAAAATCAAGGTTCTCCAACTGAACATGGGCCGCCGGAGAGTTGTAGCTGATGAGCTTCGTGCTCTTTCACAACGGTACGACATTATGGCGGTCCAGGAACCGACCTGCCGTGCGAACATGGTCACAGGATTTGGCCTTACGTCGAGAGTTATAGCCCTAAGCAGTGGAGAGAGGAGGCCTAGGTCTGCGATTGTGATTACAATCTAAACCTCGACGTAATGGATCTGAGGCAATTCTCTAAGGTAGATTGTGTTGCATGCTACATCAGGTATGGTAACATCTCATTTACGCTGGTTTCAGCATATCTGGCAAACCCAGGCAACATTGAAGATGACATATCTGCCCTGGAGGAGATCACAACAAGCACGAGAAATGTGATCATTTGCTCAGATACCAATTCCTGGAACACGGTCTGGGGATCCAATCGTACAGATAGAAGGGGTGCTAAATTCGGAGAGTTTCTCGCAAGAAGCCAGCTTGTCGTGGTGAACGAAGCCGCTTTCATCCCTACGTTCTCCGGCGGGATGGGTGAGAGTTGGATTGACGTGACGCTGGCATCTCCGACGCTCGTAGGACACGTTTTCGATTGGGCCCTCAGATCTGAAACGAGTTCAGACCACAAAGCTCTAGTATTTGACATAGTTCAGGATGAAGAGCGTTCCCACGGTGTTAAAAACGGTTATGTAACACGTATAAGCAACTGGAATGCTTTCCGATCGACGCTGGAGGGAAATATTGTTGATGAAGATTGGGAAGAAGGATATTTTGAAACCGAAGAAGACCTGGATCTCAGAGTGTCCAAAATTACTAATCTAATTCGCGACACAGCAGAGAATTCCCTCCAGCATCGGAAAGTGAGAGCTCGACCTGTCCCATGGTGGACGCCGGCCTTAACCACCATGAAGAGAGAACTCAACAAGGTTCGGCGATCGTATCAGAAGTGTAATCAGAAGACCCCTCCTCATGCTGTTGCAGCCCTAAAACATGGAGATAATCAGGCCGTAACTCTTGAAGAAGCGGCAAATATCTTCATAGAGGCTACTTACCCCAGAGATGATAGTTCTGAAGATAATGTAGAGGATAACTTCGTGAGACGCACAACGGTATGCCCACCTGGCACGGACTTATACCCTTCATGGGACATATATGATCTGCGTATTGCCGTGGATAAGCAGAAAGCTGGTCGTGCTCCAGGACTTGATGCTATAGACGCGGCGATCTTGAAAAACAGTTTCCCCTATATAGAAGATAAGCTGTTAAATCTTTTCAACGACTGCCTTGATAGGGGATATTTCCCGAAAAAATGGAAGATCGCCGATCTGAGACTCCTCTACAAGGGAGGGGGTAGGGATAAGCAGGTCCCTAAGTCCTATAGACCCATATGCCTCCTCCCGTTAATGAGCAAGGTTCTGGAGCATCTGATTTTAAGCAGCTTACGACCAGTTCTTGCAAGAGCAAGCCATCCGCGACAATACGGATCAACCAAAGGAAAGGGAACCGCAGATGCCCTCCTTCAAGTTCGTACATACGCAGCAGTAAAAACGGAGCGATATGTCATGTTAATGCTCTTTGACATATCCTCCGCTTTTGATAGCGTCTGGTGGCCGTTGGTGCTTCAACAGCTGCATAAGTATGAAGCTCCCAGTAACTTATACGCTCTCGTAAATAGCTACCTCCAAGACAGGTTTGTAAAGGTTCGGGGATGTTACTATGAGACTGAAGTTTCTATAGAGAGGGGATGTCCTCAAGGATCCGTCCTCGGCCCAGCTCTATGGAAGCTAATATTTGATGAGTTGCTGGGAGTGCTTGAGGAGGAACAGTTCTCTGCTACTGCATACGTTGATGACCTGGCGGTTGTAGTGGCATCTAACAGCAGAGCTGGGATAAAAGCGGAAGCTGAAAGGTGCGCCAACCTGGTAGGAAGGTGGTGTCGTATGAAAAAAATGAAAATGGCCGCAGCTAAAACTCAGCCATCCTGCTAAGAGGAAAAACGGATAGGGCACACCCTATAAACCTCTGCATTGAGGGGAAGAGAATACGTCCAAGTGAAGTGGTCACCTACTTAGGGATACGATTCGGCAAAGGATTCAACATGGCCCCTCACTTGGACTACTTAGGCAATAGGGTTGCCTTAGCTTTCAACGGTCTGAGTAGACTGGGGTCTTAGATATCCAGCAACAATGACCATTTATAACGGCATGGTGCTGGGCATTCTGAGATACGCGTCCCCCGCCTGGTTCAAGAACATCACACAACGGCAGAAGCGTAGGTTGGCGACCATTCAGCGAACGGCTTTGCTACGAGTAACAAAGGCTTACCGTACTGTATCCCATGAGGCGGTTCAAATTCTTGCAGGAGGAGTACCTCTCGACCTCCTGCTGCGTGAAGATTCATTTAAAGATGCCTACAAGAGGTACGGCTCAGCAGGTCTCCCGAGGAATATCCAAATGAGGATTGCGGAGGACCCAAGGAAATGGAAGAGTGCAATCCGGGAACATACCATTGATGAGTGGGACCAGCGGTGGGTGACAACCTCAAAAGGTGCTACCTTGAAGAAATTCTTCCCCACGGTCCGGTCACGATTGAAAGCCAAATGGATTGTTCCGGATTACTGGGTCTCGCAATTCCTCACTGGGCACGGGGCTTTCCGAAGTAAGCTGCACAGTTTCGGAAAAGACGTAGATCCCCTGTGCCCCCGTTGTGGAGTCCCAGAGACTGCTGAGCACATCATTGTGGAATGTTCCGCGTTTGAGGCACTAAGGGCCAAACTATTGAGGGAATGTGGCCTCTGGGTCCTCTCGGTGAGCGATTTCCCTCAGCTGGTGTCCGAACCAAATTATAAACAATTTATATCATTTATTCACGGTGGAAAACATTAGTAGGCCCAGCAGCTTTTAACGTAGGTGGAACTGGACGAGATCGAGGAAGACCACCTCCGAGAGAAGAAGCAGGAGCTGAAGGGATAGTCATCGAGGAGAGACCAGATTAAAAAGCTGGGAAGAGAAGAAAAACAGAAACTCAAGATTACTACTGGTAGCATCTCACTCATGGCTACCGACGCCCGTATTGCCATATGGCAAGGCAGGGAGACCTAAATAAAATAAAAAATAAAAATTAAATACTATACGATTTGATTCCAAGCAATTGACCACAATCCAGGAGGCAACTAATTTTTGTTCCTTAATATCTTCTTTTTTTTTTTTTTTTTTATTCTACGAGCAAACATTTCAATTTCAACTTCATCATGGAATATGAATTTATGAGAATTGCATGAATGTCAAGTCGTTAACATTACCATGAGCTGTGAGCACAAACCTTAGAAGTCTCCTAAAAATATGGAACAAAATCCTAAGACGTGTATCTCAGGAGACGCATTCACATCGAAGGATATCATCCTTATGAGTTATTTCGGCTTTGATTAAATAAAGTAATAAGTTACAAAATTCTGTATTATCATGTCCATTGCACTTATCTCGGGTTTTTTTTTTTTTTTTTGTTTTTTTTTTACACAACTTTTATTCCCGATATTTATCCTAAAAATAAATTCCTGAGAAGCTGTAAGCTGATAATGCCCGAAAGATGTGATTTTTGGACTCTACCTGCTTATGTGTGCATTTTCGGATACATTTATTGGATATTTATTTATATATATATATATATATATATATATATATATATATATATATATATATATATATATATTGTATATATACACGGGATCACTTGTAGCTGGGTGATTAGCATAACAGCCTCCTATGCCAAAGGTCACGGGTTTAAACCCGTAGGTGGTCCTAGGATTTTTGCGATGTCAGGTACTCGTTAAAGACCCCTATCCTAATAAAACCTGGATAGGCAAAATTTAGGACTCCTACTGTAGCATGGTCCGATTAGCCATAGTAGCATAAAGTGACGTTAAATAAATAATAATCATTTATATTTATGTATTTATAACTATGCCATGTGTATGTATATGTATCTATGATATTACCATTTAATAGCAACAACCACTAACAACAAATGGACCAAACTTCATGGCTTATATGTCTATAATAGCCAATTAACAAAAAAAAATAAAAAATAAAAAACGAAGAAAGTGTTGCATTTAATGACATATTTAAATTGTATCCAGTCAAATTTTCAAAAACACACCGATATAAGAAAGGAAGGTCTATGATTACTAAAAACATTTTAGAGTTTAGTCCCATTCGCGAGTGAAGCTTCCCACCAGGATAACAGAATTACTAAAGTTTTACAAATAATTTTGGAGTTTACCAATTTTAATGTAATAAATAAAACAATAATATTATCGCCTAAAGAAAAGCTAAATTGCAAAAACCGTATCAAAATCCGTCCAGCGGTTTAGGAGTTCGGTATTATTTTATATAGATAGAGGATTAACAACTTATCGTTTCTTTTAATAACTTTGTTACGGTTTGGAATGTAATATTGTTTTTAAAATCTTTCGGACTTAATGGAAGAATATAGCTTGTAAGATCTGTACAACTGTATTGAATCGAACTATCATAACCTTCCTTTTTAACGATAACATATTAATATTCTCATAGTCATATTTCAATAGTCAACATAGTCATATTCTCCCATACAGTGCTCAAGAGTTTAGAAGAATTATCACGTACCGAATCGTTTCTAAGTGGTTTAAAAGAAAAAGAAAGTTGTTACAAATCCATATGCAATTATAATATTGTTAGCAATTATTTCTGCTTTTAAATCTTTTATCATGAAAATATATCTTCCTATATAAACTAAATGGGGCTCCCATGAAAACTAAATTAAACTTTAAAATGTACTTCATTTATTTGACTTATAATATAGTAATAAATCGAATAAAATTGTAACCGTTTTAAATAACGAACAAATGAAAAAAAAAAAACTTCGATTTTTTAACCGATTTATGTTTATAATTTCTGCCGATAATGAAATATAAAAAGTAACATTTTCTTGCTAACAGCAGTTTTCGTTACGATGCACTTATAATCCTAAAGTGACTCATTGGGCAAACTGTACTTTTTTAAACATAATCGACACTACATTTAAATTTCACGTGCTCAGCAAGGGAAGATCCGCTGGTTGTAAATAATAGACAAAGGGGCCATAAAAATAATGAATAAATAAGTAGAATTTTGTATTTCTCATAGCAATAAAAACCATGTTGATAAACTTAAAAAAAAATTAAATGTATGACGGTAAGTTAGTCTGGGATGCGGTCATCAAGACATGAGACAAACTTATTTTATTTGTGTGCCGACGTTTCGCCAATATTTCCCATTTCAATATTTTATTATTATACGAAAATTTATAAGTATAAATAATATTCTAAAGAATAAAAATATTCAAACATGTTCAAATAACTAACTATTAATAAAGTCACTTAAAAGGCCCGGCAAAGTCTTGAATTTCTCCTGGCAATATTTTTCGAATCCACTTGAAAGCTGTCAGGACTAAGGGCGATACTCCACTCCCCTCGTCAGATCCTAAGCCTCCAAGTCGTCCATCCCCTTCCTTGAATTCTCTGGGGTCAGGATTACAGCTTCCTACAGCTTATCGTCGGCTGACCAATATTTTATATATATTTTTGTTAGTTCTCGACTGATGATATTTACTTCTCCCTGAAATGTTCCTCTATATAAGACACTATTTTGTCTCATATTTTCAGTAATAATTTCTTTTACATAAATGTATAACGTTAAAAAAATGTGAATTTCCATTGATATGTCTACTTGACCGTTCATTGGGAATCCAATGCAATTTTAAATTCTTTCAATAATGTTTTCTGTCTCCCTAACAATAACTACTAGTAATTATTGTATACAAATGTTAATATTCCGTTGTTTTGTTTTTTCCCACCGTTAGTGCATGGATATGAGAACAAATAATTCTCGAACAAACAAAGCTAATTTATTGATTGAACTTCACGAACGATAAATAACTTAAATTATCAACAAGGGAAAACTAAAAATATATATGCGTGTGTATGTGTTTGTATATATATATATATTGTTTGATCAGTTCTCGACTGTTGATAATTTAAGTTTGTGTTGTTCTTAGGTTTCAGTCAATGAATAAACAATTTCATCTATGCGACGTTTCGAGAATTTATTGTTCTCATAATCATGCAATTTTGGACAAAATAGTGTCTTAATTAGATTTTAGGCTAAACATGTCTAATTAAGACACTATTTTGTCCAAAATTGCATGATTATGAGAACAATAAATTCTCGAAACGTCGCATAGATAAAATTGTTTATTCATTGACTGAAACCTAAGAACAACACAAACTTATATATATATATATATATATATATATATATATATATATATATATATATATATATAACTAATTATTGGGAGAACTTTGACAATGATTAATTTATCCCGGAGCAATCTTATTTAATTAGCTTTTAGGAATAAACAGAAGTTAAAGATTACGGACATGAGGCTTTATTTAGAGAGGTTTGGAAATAAAAGAGGTTTTTTTTTTTTATCTCGGGCAAAGTCAGCAACGTATCAGTACAGCAACGTGACCTAGTGATAGTACTGCCATAGCAGCAAACTGACACCGTGTAAATGCTCCTGGAGTCGTTGGCTACGTTCTATTGTAGAGATATTAGTTGTGAATATGGATTTTCGTTATAAGGTTGAAGTGTCTTTAGAACTGTTTATTTAGAGATTTTTTCAACAATTTTCCTCCTGAATGCCAAATATTTATTCTTGACATAAATAAGGAACTATATTGACGCAAAGAATTAGTCATCAATAAATAACAAGACAGTTTATGTATGTTTTTTGTATTTGAAGTGTCTATCTGGGGAATAACCAATCACATTTCGTGATTCATTTCCTTATGTTTTTTCAATAATTGATAACAGGAAAAAAAAATTGTTGTGCCAACAACACACAACTTCCACTTACCTCGGTTGTTAATATCAATTTAAGAAATATTTAATAAAGTTGGGTTAAAAAAATGTTTTTGCACTTTTCTCTGTTTTTTGTATATTAAAATCGCTCAACTTGCTTATCTATCAGCCGTTATATATCAATACTAATAAAATGATGTGCCTATATTTTTAATATTTACCTAATTAAAGGCACTTTAATAATAATAATAATAATAATAATAATAATAGGCTTAGCGAACCCGAAGGTTCGATGCCGATACCACCAAATTCCGCCTACACAGACTCGTCCAATGTTCACCATTCATGTCCAAGCTCCCGAGATCAGCCTTAACGCAATCCTCCCATCTCCGCTTCGGTCTACCTTTCGGACGCCTACCAGTCGGATCAGCAAATACCAACTTTCTCGGAATCCGCTCGTCATCGAGCCCAACAACTTTACTCGCCCATTTGAGTCTCCGCGATGCAATCAGCTCAATTATATTCACAGGATGCAAGTTCCGCAGTTACGCGTTGTGCAACCTTCTAAACTCCTCAGTGGCCTCATCTCTCTTTGGACCAAACATTTTACGCAATACCTTATTTTCGAAAACCTTAAGCCGTTGTTCATCCTTCAAAGTAAGCGGCCACGTTTCACATCCGTAAAGAACCGTTGGAAGAATAATAGTTTTATAAATTCTAATCTTTGTTATTAGATAGAAACCGCGAACTTAGTAACTTAGCAACTGAATAATAGCACGCATTTCCCACCTTTAACCGGGACTTTATTTCTTCCTAGATTTCATTTTTTCTAGTTATAATTGAACCTAAATACTTGAATTTCTCTACGTGTTCAAAAGTATGACCTGATACATCAATATCACCAAGATCGACACCGTTTCTGCTACTAATCATATACTTCGTTTTATCGGTATTTAATTCGAGTCCTATTTCTTTTCCGGTTTTTATTAACACTCTTGTATTTAGTTGTATGGTTTCCGTGTCTTCACCTAGCAGTACTAGATCATCGGCATACCCTAAAACCGGAATCTTGTCACCCATATTTAAGCCTTTCTCGGTACACATCACCTTTTCTATGACATATTCTAAAGCTATATTAAAGGGTGAAAGGGAGTCAAATTCAAAGAAGGGAGTTCAAACCCGATCGCACCTCAAATCTCTCGGAGTAATTATGACCGATTCTAACTTTATGGAATGTTTCCGACAAACACATCTTTACTAGGTTTACTAACTTTCTAGGTATTCCCTGTTCAATCATGATGTTATATAGCTTCTGACGGTCTATTGAATCATAAGGCTTATTAAAATCGATATAAAGTTGATGGAATACACCGTTGTATTCCAATTTTTTCTCTAATATTTGACGTAAGGAAAATATTTGGTCAATAGTCGAGCGATTCCGTCTAAAACTTAAAGGTACTTTAGAAGAAGATAATTTAAAATATCAGCATTAAAGCCCTGTAATACTATTTCAATCAGAATGAAACCTACATGATATTAAAGCCCATCAAATTTTACATCCATATAGCGAGTTTAATCAAAATCGTTTAAGCTGTTTTTGAGAAAATCGTAAAAAGATCCAAAATGCATAGTATAAAGTGTGGTAGCTGATTTTGATGAAAAAGTTGGTGTAACATCTCGAGTATATAGTTGTCTTAATTATAGAATTTCAGTTTCGTACGGCTTTTAGTTTTTGCGCTAGGCTTACCACACACAGACCTTTTTGCGGTACTTGATCATTTAGACTCGGTCCCCTAAAACATGTATTTTCAGTGAAAACTGGAATTCGGAAATTTTCCCGATCGCAATTCTTTTCCTTACTATGTATTTCATATATAGTTAAGTGAAAGTAAACGAAAAAAATAAAGAACTCTATTTCATTAAAAACTAATATAATAATTTGTAATATAATATTATAAACTAATAATATTTTATAAAATTTTAAAGTCCAATAATTACTTAATTTCATCAACAATTCGTCGCTTTAAATTACATTCCACAACGGTTCATATAAGGGATCTACGGATCTATTTAAAATTGTCCAATTTTAAACCAATTTATTTAATTTTTAGGTAATTAGTTTTGGGGAAAGTATAAAGCATACCCTAATCTTACATTTTTGTATATATACATTTTTTTTTTATATTTATTATTATTATTATTTTTTTATCAACGAAATCACAAGAATTAGAAAGATTTTTCCAACACATATTTTCAGTCACGAAGCTGACTTAAAATGGTTGCTACACAGAAAGTTTTAGCAAGAAAAATAATTTATCTACGGTTTTTTGATCAGAAAAAAATCAGGAAAATAATAACTGTTGGGCTGCGTAGTTTGGACGATTTCGAATGAATTTCGAACCCATAAGACAGCATATCTTCTAAAATCTTCCCAACGGTATGTCATACATCTATATTACTGTTCTTATCTTATAAATAAAATAAACTCCTAAACAAATATGTTTGGTCTTTTTTACTTTAGATATTTCTCAAATTGGTTCAACTTGTTCATTCAGCTTTCTTTTTTATTGATTGAGCTTTGATTTTTTTTTTTTTTTTTTGAATTAATGCTATGTACTTTAAAGAAAGAAAATTTAAAATATCGGCATTTAAGTTCAGTCAGACTATTTCAATCAGAAAAAAACAAAAAACATATATTATATTAAAGCTTATTAAATTTATCATCAATATAGCGAGTTTAGTCAATTTTGTTCATGTCATTTTCGAAAAAATACTACAAGTTCAAAATGTTCGGTATAAAATTCCAGTCTGCAGATTATGGTGGAAACATTGGTGTAACATCTTTGAAAACATTTAATTGTAATGCTGGACTTAACACACACAGACCTTTTTGCGGGACTTGGTCAATTGGAATTCGAAAATTTTCACGATCGCAATACTTTCCCTTATTACATATTTTATTTATACGTAAGTGAAAGTAAAAATATTAGCATAACGGAAAACGTTAAAGTATCTTTCCATAAACGTTTTCTTCATATGAAATATAAATAATTGTAAAAATGTTAATAAAAAATCTTTTGCGGATAGCACACGACTTTCACTTACCTCGACTGTTAAAAAAAATTTAAGAAGTATTAAATAAACTTTTTTTTTTAACTTTATTTATTATGATCTACTCCTGTCACATTTCCGCGACAATAAGCAGATGCGATGTGTATATATTGTAAGAGCTGGCTGGCATGTCATGCATGAGGGAGGTAAGTACCCAGCGGCACCTCCTCCTATATAAACTTAAACACTTTAGAAGAAGAAAATACAAAAAACCGCCATTCAAGCCCTGTCTATTGGATTGAAACATTTTTCATATTAAAGCCCATTAAATTCTACATCTATATTGTTAGTTTAATAAAGTCGCTAAAGCCGTTATTGAGTAAATCGTAAAAAGGTGCAAAATGCTTAGGATAAAGTAGTTCTTCCGGTCAGTCGATTTTAGTGAAAAAGTTGCTGCATCTTGGGCGTATTAAATATGAAATTTCAGTTTCCTACGACTTTTCATTTTCGCGCTAGACTTACCACACACAGACCTTTTATGCGGGACTTGGTCATTTGGACTTAGAATCCTCTAAAACGTGTATTTCCGTCGAAAACTAGAATTCGAAAATTTTCATATATTTTTCATATAAAGATAAGTGAAAGTAAAAAAAAGAGATATAAGAGTTCAATACAGGTAGTAATTCGTATTTTATCTATCAAAACCAGTGTGAAAGGTTGTGATTAGGTAGAGATCAGCTGTTTTTAAAATAATTTCAGAGTACCCACTTCAAAATGCCTGGTTGTTCCCCAGGAGGTTCTTCCTATCCTTTCTGATATAGCTCTTTGAAGCATCTGGTAATTAAACTTCTTTATTAATTCGCGGCCTGAATATTTTAGCAATCAGCACGCTCTACAAAAGGATATTTGACTTTTCAGAGTGTAAGTGTAGGGTCTTCTTCCTTCACTAGAAGTGTGTCCGTGCATGTGTTTATTATCTCTTATAATAATCCTGCTGTACAGAGACCGTGTTAAGAATTTCATATTAAGCTGTAACGTAATTAGGAACAAGTTGTTCAAGGAAATTCCTTGAACATGAGATAATTTGACAATTAAAATTACTATGAATTATGATTGGGATGCTCCACCATTTTGGACCCTTCATTTTGATGGCAAGTAAGTGCCAGTCAGAGATAAAATAATCCCTAAGTAACAAAAAGTGTTTCCAAGTGTAGAAGTGAAGTTACAAGGCAAGGGCAGTCTAAAACACTTAAATGTGTAAGCAGAAGCACAAGAAAGACTGAGCAGGGAAAATGAAGGGCCGGGAGCCAGCCAACAACACAGGTAAGAGTTAAAACAAACATGCATGATTATCAAAGTTAGTATGAAATTCAAGCCAAACTGCCTTTATCTGTATATCATCAAAAATGTCATTTTGTATTGTTATAAACTTATTAAATATCTAATATTGTTAAAATAAGCCATTATGTATTCAAACCCCCTAAATACAGTGCTCAAAATTCATGAACTAACAATGATTTATAGGAAATATTCATGGGAAATAGATTAAAATTAATTGCCGGGATCACAAAACACAAGTAGTTGTTAAATCTCTTAAAGTCGCCTCAATTTATAAGGTGTAATGCTCCCGTACTTATACCAAGAATATTATTTTAAATGCTATGGTTAATAAAAGAAAAAAAAGTAGTTAAAATTGAGTCAGTTTAGCCTCTTCGATATTTACCAGAAGAAAATTTAATGTTAACAAGCGATTAATCGAACTTAAATAATTAATTAATATTAACTCTACAGTTCCGGGTCCTGGGTTCGACTCCTGGCTGTGGCAGAAATTATTTATTCTGTTAATTCAGTCGGGGGGCAACCCTATGGTATGGAGACCCTCCTAGGGCAGACCCAGGCTCTATAAAGTGGGTACGTAAATTACTTATGGGAAAACCTGGCGGCTGAGCGCGATTAAGACCTAATCACCTCATTGCACTGCCGTTGGCCTTTAAACAGTACGAATCTATATATGTACTGAGCCCGAGACCCTCCATGGGTTGTAGTGGTACAGGAATTTGCTGGGATTTCATCTTGTTTATGTCCCTAAATTTTTGGATATCCACACTCTAGATTATTGAGCTCTAAGAGGCCTACCTTACCCCTAAACCGAAATAAGAGTATAACTAATTACCTTACTAAGACCAGGGTGGAAGTGCACATTGTGGCTCAACCTCCACTGATAGCGATCCAACCTTCTCTATCACAATACATCGTATCAAGTGCAACGACTAAATGACTGTATTCGGATAATGTTTTCATTAGAAGTAAAAAGGAACGATGGCGGATATACAAAGGGGGTGGTTCCATTTCCTTTACGGCACCTCTCTAATTACCAAGAGTAGACCACGGCACTGTCGAGATAGGAAGCAGTTAGTGGGAGGGGAGGTTATAAAGGTTAGTGTAGTGGCATTGTCATAGTGTCGTGATAGTAGTGAGGAGCTGGGGCATTACGGAAGTAGAGGATGCAGTCCAATCTCCTTTAGCACTGTGTACTGCGTACTAGCTGGGCAAGTGGTCTGGAACTGATAGTTGTAGTCAGCCGTCTGTGTCTCAGCATGATTCTATTTAATTTTATTCCATTATTTAATAATTTATTTTATATTTATTAATTTATAAAGTATTCTAGAAAGTAAATACAATAAAATAAAGTATTATAATAATAATAGGCTTTCATAACCCGAAGGTTCGATGCCTATACCATAAAATTCCGCCGACACAGACTCGTCTAATGTTCATCGCTCAAGCCCAAGCCCTCGAGATCAGCCTTAACGCAATCCTCCCATCGACTCTTCGGCCTACCTTTCGGACGCCTACCAGTTGGATTAGGGAATACCAACTTTCTCGGAATCCGTTCCTCACCGAGCCCAACAACTTTACTCGCCTATTTTAGTCTCCGCGATGCTACCAAATCAATTATATTCACAGAGTACAAGCTCCGCAATGCCGCGTTGTGCAACCTTCTAAACTCTCCAGTGGGCTCACTCTCTTCGGACCAAATATTTTACGAAGTACCTTATTTTCGAAAACCTTAGGCCGTTGTTCATCCTTCAAAGTATGCGGCCACGTTTTACACCCGTAAAGAACCGTTGGAAGAATAATAGTTTTATAAATTCTAACCTTTAAGTTTTTAGACAGAAGCCAAGAGCTAAGTAATTTAGCAACTGATTTGAACACGCATTTCCAGCCTTTAACCGGGACTTTATTTCTTCCTGGATTTAATTTTTTCTTGTTATCATTGAACCTAGATACTTGAATAATAAAGTATTATAGTATTCAAATTTGTGATAGAGTTGGCATTAATTGGAATCACAGACAGTTTTGTAATATACAGTATAAAGGAAGCTACCCTTCTTTTGTGTTCAATTGGCCCGTGATGTTACAAAACCTGAAATAAAAGAACTAAAGTATAATCTATAATATAACACCTGCATGATATATCAAGCATAGCATACACCATACACCATAATGTAGTAGAGCACACGCCATACTATTACTAGAAGCCATGTAGGTTAGATACACCTCTAGTGCATTGTCCGGGCGCAACAATTCTGCACTTGGCAAGATGGCTGTCTGCCAAACTATGGCTGCCCCTCTGTACGGATAATAACTATTACGACGGGTTATAGATTATATTAATAATGTTCTTATAATGAATGGAATAAATTAACTTATATGGGCTTAAGGTAAGAGAATGAAAATAGTTTATTCCTTTTTATTAAAATAGTTTACAATTTTTATTGAGTAATAAAACAATCTGTCCTATTTTGGACATTAATAATAGTTGTGAAAAACAACATTCATACAATATTTACACTATAATAAAAAAAGAATATATATGCAATAATGAATCAATAAATGCAAAGAAAGTCTAGAAATCACTCATACCTATATACATGTCATAAATACAGCACATTGAGCGGAGAATCTAGACAGTGCTAGAACTCCACCGTTTAAATCTTCTATGGGGATAGGATGTGTGAAATTGTGGAGCTGGAATGGGATTGGGGTGATGGATAAGGTTCTGATCGAATTTGGAGAATTTTCATGGAATAAGATCTAAAATAAATGGAATATTTAGGTCGTGGTGAACGGTATGGTTTGTGACATGATATGGAGCTTTAACTATTGTTCAGAGGACTTTGGATTTTAAGGATTGAATGCGTTTGATATTAGAACGTTCAGCTGGTACCCACAGCTCAAATCCGCAGGTCCAGATAGGCTTCAGTATTTTCTTGAAGATTAATAATTTGTTGTAACTGTTTGAATCGTCGGTTGAGTTTTCGTCTTTTAAGGTGTAAGTGGGTTCCATGTCAATCTTTTGTATAGTAATAAGCTAAGATACCGGACTGTATCTGAAAGAGAAATTGGTATTTATTTGAAATAAACTGGCGGAATGGATTTAATTTTTTTAAAGTAGTGCTGCCCAACTATATCCGGTTGCTTACAATACAGTATAATATAATTTTATTAGAAATTTTTGTTTAAAATAATTATAACAATAAGCATATCAATAATAAAATGTAATTAAAATTTTTTTAAATAAACATTCTGTCAAATTAGTATCAGTATTATACCAGAATAAGTGGACGTGCCCATAATTGCTCAATCCGTTTATGCTTTTAAACATAATCTTTGTACATCATAATGCACATTTTTCCCACTTGTGGATGAACGCATTTATCTGTATTGCACACTTCGCGCGGATCTCATTACCGCGTATGGGGAGCGTCCCACGGGTGGCGGATGTGGGGATGGTCGGTGGAATTTCCTCGGAAGCTCCTCCCGGCTAAGTCCGATGGACTCGCTGACCAACAATGAGAGCGGCCCCCCAGGCTTGCTGGAGGGTGTGACGTTGGTTCGAACGCCCTACTCACATATTTTAGTTCACAAAATTCCACCAAAAGTCATGGATTCCTCTGAGGTAAAACGCTCATTATCCGGAGGTAAACTAGTCCCCCGTTCGGGTCTCCGGGTGGGGACTGCTTCAGGGGAATCATGGCGCAAGATGAAATATCTTCTATTATGTTCTTAAAATGAAACCTAATTTAACAGCTTTAAATCAATTTGGGGGTCACCTGTGGTGTAGTGGCATAATAGACTTCTATGCCCAAGATCGCGATTTTAAAGCCGGCAGAAGACCCTAGGCTTTTATTTTCAAGGAAGGTTTTGCCTTTCTTCAGAGAGGGCGTGAAATAGTGTTCACGAGAATGCATTGGTTATAGAACAAGTTCGTAGCATTTTTCAATATTTCGATTTAATCCTGTCTGTGTTTTTAAAATAATCTTTACTTGGTAAATAATGTTTACACATTCTAAAAAATAATTGATCAAGGTGCTTTTTTGTATCAGTTTCAACCGAGATTCCTTATCTTTAGTGGTGTTTTTCTTGCTCAAAATGGAAGAGAAAAAAAATTAATTTTCCTCATTTAACGATTTTTTTATTTCAGGAAAGGAAAATCCTCTTCACTCTGTGAGTCATTTTCTAGATTCAGAACCAGAAATTTTGACTTGGAAGACGCAAAACGCTTGGGCCGTCCTTTAACTGTTGATGAAAACCATATTTAAGCATCGATCACAGACAATCCTCGCTCAACGATACGGGATATCGCAGAATATAATTAATTAAAAATATTCACAAGAATCTGCAGTTTCTATAGCAACCACCAGTAAATAACGAAGTTATTTTATGTCCAAATACTCTTTAACGATCGCTATCCTGATTAAGCCGGGATAGACAAAACAAGTACTCCCAGCGTAACATCCATCATCCAATTAGCCAAAATTGCATAAAGTGACTTTAAATAAATAAACAGACAAATAATTTTTAAAAAAACACTAATAGAAATTGAATATGGTTCCATAGGCAGCTGCACACAAAACATGAATACGAAGCCCAATATGCTTAAACATATTGGTCATAAATTTAGTTATTAATTAGATTAGGTAATTTTGCTTTTATGTAATTAAAAAATTTATGATTGCTAATTTATAAAACAGTACTGAAACGTATCTGGACGTACTGGACCTACTGGACCTACGGACTTGAACTGTACTCTTTGAAGTCCTCCGAAAAATAGTTAGTGCTCCTTATTATGTCACTAACTATACCTTCACTACGACCCAAATATTCCATTTATTTTATTCCATCAAAGTTCTCCAAATTCCATCAGAACCTTATCCATCCCCCCCCAATCCTTTAGCTCAATCCCTATCCAGCTCCACACACCCTTAACATCCTCTAGAAGGTTGGACATTTTTGTAAACATGTATATTGGAGTTCTAGCACTGGCTAGATTCTTCACTCAATGTACTGTATGTTTGAGGATTGTATATAGGTATGAGTGACTTCTAGACTTTGTAAATATTTTATAAATTATTTATTGTATATTATTTTATACTTTTGTAAATATTTTAGGATGTACTTGATCACTATTATAAATATCCTAATTAGGAAAGATTGTACTAACATTTAATAATAAAAAAAAAAAAAAAAAAAATATATATATATATATATATATATACACATATATATATATATATTAACTTTCAAATGAGTACCTCCAAATTTTCAGGAAATTTATATCTTTTCATTATTTTAAAAAAGAATTTAGAATATGTATTTGTTTTAATCTATTTTAACTGCGGAAATTTTCCGCAAACACAGTCGTATTGTACATCAAGATTGTTGAGAAACATCATAATAAATTCCAACTTCAAAGGAATTGTCGTTTTGAGATATTGCAATGATTATAAACGACGGTAAAATGATTATGAACGGGCGTATTGAAACTTATAAATATATATTGAGGTTTTATATTATTTTGTGGTACATTACTTTTGTATTTTTCTTTATACTGTTAAAATTGGAATAAATATAACTTTTTTTTTTTTTTTATTGAGATATATTACAATTTGCTACAAAATGAACAATAATAATAGTGATATGAGACCACATTCATACAATATATACAGAAAATAATAATAATAGTCAAATTACATAAAATAGAAAATAAATTAAAATAGAAAATAAATAAATATAACATTGAAGTTTAAAATCGATTCCTGTAAGAGAGATAATTGAAAGTTGTGTGTTTCTCGCACCAGATTATTTTGTGGATGTTTCTTCCTATATTCTGATCATTTATTAAAGTTCATGTTTATGATATAATAAAATTTAGATTGTATGCATCCGCCATTGTAGTAGGAAGAAGTTGATAACAAAAACTTTATCATTTTATTAATAACTTTATTAATATTTATTTTGATACATCTGCTCAATCGTCTTTTGACTCTATTGAATGCCGCGTGATTATTTTCTCACGTTGCTAATGAGGCGGGGAATAGTATAATTTATACAGACATTTCAAAATGGAGTCAGGAGAACTTCATTTCAAATAGTTAAAATATCTATCTTCCTGAGGAATTTAGCAAAAAAAAAAAAAAAAAAAAGACGCTGAAATTAACATAATGGTTTATTTTCTCAATTGTGTCATACATGCAGCTGTGTAGAAAATTAAATTATATGTATGAAAATGAATTAATCAAAGACCTTAGGAAAGACGAACCAGCAACACTGTAAATTTATATTCAAGGAAAATGGCAACTCACTACTGTTAAGTTATATCTCCTATGTATACGCTGGGTTATCCGTGAAAGAATAATACTTCCAAGTGACAACTCGAAATTGAGGGTGGTTCTATTGAAATAAATAAGTGGACTGTATAGATTTAAAATAAATAAAAATAATGAAAACAAACGACGAATCGCAATACGTTTAATACACTGAAATACATATAAGGATGATAAGAAACAAATTAACCTAATAAATTGATATAAGAAAAATTAACCTAATTATAATTAAACAGCTGTAAGAAAATGTAGGAAACAAAATAAACCTAATTAAAATATTGTAAAAATAGAAGAAACAAACTTAACTTAATTAATGCTTAAAGATGTAAAAAAAAATAGTTATCAAATTAAACAGTTTCTTGAATAAGAATTAAGAAATTAAATGTTCCATTAATGGATAAAGATAGGTTATATTCACGTAAAGATGTCCAGTTGAGTGTTGAAGAAAACGACCGCAAGGCGGCTTGAACGAAGTCGTCTTGAGTATTGAAGAAAATTACCGCAGGGCGGCTTGGACGAAGTTCTCTTGGGTGTTGAAAATGACCGCAAGGCGGCTCTTCCAAGTTCCAAGAGGAACGATGAGAAGATGAAGAAATTAGTTTCCAAACGTTCAAACGTTGAGAGGAATCTTGGGTCTATATACGGCACATCTTCACCGCTCAGACGCTAGCTTAAGACTCGACTGGCACGAGGCAGTCAAAAAACAATTGAAGTACGATCGTCTTCTGTCTTTCTCTTCTACTGCTCTCGTTTAAAAACTTTTAATTATATTTAAAATAACTATTTTAAAGAAATTAAAAAATAAAGATTTAAACAAAAAAAATGATCTTATAAATATCATAAAAATTATGAACTTATCATTTTTCGATTGAAAAAACTATAAAAACCTTATCAGGCCGTAACATATGGCGTGAACATCCTATATAAGCAGTTAGGCTATTTCTCTGAGTTTGATGATTATTTTTGTTTTGTATGGAAAATAATTATCTGTCGATAAACAATTAGGTATTAATAAATTCGTCCGGTGGACTAACAGAGTTTTTATTGTTTATTTGTGTTTCAAGTATTTGAAACGTGGGACCTAAAGTTTAGGGAGAAAGGGATTATTGATTTTTTTTTTCGAAGACAAAGGTTCATTATTGGAAATAGAAACGAAAATTAAAGAGTCGCTTATTTCCTAACTCAAGGAAACATGAGTTTTTTTTTAAACTCTTATTGAGGAAATTATATGTTAAGAATTGAAATTGTAATATCTGTATATCTTTTTTACAGCAATTAACTTGAGATGATTTACTTTGATTTTGTATGCTTGTGTGCTTGTTTCGAACTCAGTGCCTGTAAGCACGGCAGGGTTTTTTATTATTGAGAGACGATTAGCTATTTGCTGGCCAATATGTACATAGATTCACTCGTGAGTTTAAGTTGGTTGTCGCAAATCATAAAGTTATTAAAAATCTCTGAGGTGGTTAACGTCCGTAAACTATACCGCCTGTTCCTTGGCAAACTAATAACTGATTGACGAAATAATTACGAGTTGGCCTTTCAATGTGGAAGAAAATGGGCTTTAACTCTGGCATTAATCCCCAGTCCTTATATTTGGTCCTAGAAAATCTCCGTAAAGCCTACATTTCACAATGGCTTATTATTTCCAAATAACTATATTAGGGTTTAACTGTTTATATGAATATTAGTTAGCAATTAACTAATATGAAAAGCATTAAATAATCCAAAGGAAAATGATCAACCACCACTGCTAATTTAAATTCTAAATAATATATCTCTGCTATTTCTAAAACGATTTTAATAATTTTTTTTCTAGGGATTTTTTACTTTTCTTCTTTCATTTTTTTATTTTTTATTTATTTTTTTTTTTTTTGCACAGAAGTTGCTCAGAAACAGTACGAATCTCTCTGTACTGAGACCAAGACTTTCCCTTACTATATATATATGAAATATATAGTAAGCGAAAGTATTGCGATCGAGAGAATTTTCGAATTATAGTTTTCAACGGAAATACAAGATTTAGGGTCCCCTGAGTTCAAATGGCCAAATCCCGCAAAAAGGTCTGTGTGTGTGTGTGGTAACTCCCCAGCGTAAGCGAAAAGTCCTATGAAACTAAAATTTCATATTTAAGATAACTATACGCCCGAGATGTTACAAAAACTTTTTCATCAGACGAATGTACGGATCAGCTAACCCGAAGAGCCATTTTAACCATGTACTTTGCACCTTTTTACGTTTTTCTCAGAAAAGGCTCTAACGATTTTGATTAAACTTGCTATATCGATGTAAAATTTTATGGGCTTTCATATGATGTAGGTTTCATTATGATTGAAATAGTCTGGCAGGGCTTAAAGACCGATATTTTCTCCCTCTAAATTACCTTTAATTTTGTTGATTATATAAAAATAACCATATGATATCGTTAGTATTGATAATTAACGGCTAAATATGCAAGTTGAACGAATTTGATAAATAACTAAACGAGAAAAGCGAAAAAATATTTTTTTTTAATACAATTTTTTTGTTTTTGAACATAAGAACAGTATATACATATATAATATACTATTGGAAAGCTGAATATTTTAGAAAAAATATTATCTTATACACAAGTTTGTAAAAGTTAACAAAGAGTGATGAAAAGCCGATAAAACCAACTTATTATTTTAGGTAATAATATAATAGATTTTTTAACAGAACACATGTCTATAGAAATTCAATTTAATTAATTCTTTAATGGCCTTACTCATTTTTATCTCTAACTGTATTTCAAAATTATTTAATCGATTTTAAAACTGTGATAAGTGAAAGTCGTGTGTTACAGGCACAACTTTTTTTTTTTTATAATTTAACAATCAAATTATATTTATTATATATTTAATTATTAATCGGTATTAATATATTTAACTTAGAAAACATATGTACAGGCAATATTTAATTTTTTTTTTTTATTCGTCGCGGTGTCTTGATCCTAAAAATCATTACAATGTTTTCTATAGCTTAAAAAATAACTGAGTAATAGGCGTATTTATGGGTATAATGTCGATTATTTTTATTCCAGTAGTTTCAGGGAAAAGCCGCGGACAGCGTACGGAGGACAAATGGATTTTGTTTTTATTCGTTTCCAGATTCTATCTTGAAATGTAAGCCCTTAAATTTTTATGAAGGGACGAGGGGAAAGGGATGATATTTTTTATTTATTACAAAGGTTCATTATTGAAAATAATAAACCAAAATCCTTAGATATGACGTCCTTTGGAGGGGGCGAAAAAAAGGTGGTCCCTAGCCTGTGCGATGTCAAGTACTCGTTAAAGATCCTCATCCTAATTAAACCTGGATAGGCAAAATTTAGGACTCCTACTATAGCATCGTACGATTAACCACAGCAGATTAAAGTGATGTTAAATAAATAAACAAATAAACTTATCATACATCCCCTGCCGAGGGTTATTGTCGCATCAACAGAAAATAAAAATCTGTTAATACAAATTTACATGACATAAAAGTATTTATTGAAAAAGTTGGTAAGGATGCGATAATGAAATAAATCACACTAAAACAAATTTGGTGCGGGCAACACATGACTTTCACTTACCTCTGTTGTTAAAATCGATTAACGAATTTTCAAATACAGTTAGAGGTGGAAATGAGTAAAAATAATAAATAATTAATTAAATTAAATTTCAATAGAAACATGTGTTTTATTAAATATTCATTATATTATTATCTACGACAATCAGTTAATTTTTTCGACTTTTCATCATTCTCCGTTAACTTTCACAATTACGTGTTTACGATAATATTTTTTCTAAAATATTAAGCTATCCAATGGTATATGATACATCTATATTACTCTTTTTATGTTACAAACCACAAGTATAAAAATATTTTTGCTTTTTTCTCCTTTTAGTTCGTTCAGCTTATATATTGCTCCGTTTTTGTTTTACCAATGCTAACAAGATAATATGGTTAATTTATTTAGATGTACAAAATTAAAGGTACTTCAGAGGACGAAAATTTAAACTATGGGCATTTAAGCCCTGTCAGACTATTTTAATCCGAACGATACCTACATCGTATTAAAGCCTATTAAATTTTACATTGATACAGAGAGTTTAATCATAGTCGTTAGAGCTGTTTTTGAGAAAGTCTTAAAAATGTGCAAAATGCATGGTGTAAAGTGGATCATTCAGTCAGCCGATTTCGAAGAATAAGTTGCTACAACATCTCGAGCTTATAGTTGTCTTAAATATGAAATTTCAGTTTCGTACAACTTTTCGTTCTGGCGTTAGACTTACCTCAAACACACGGACAAACAGACCTTTTTGCGGGACTTGGTTATTTAGACTCAGGGGCCCTAAAACGTGTATTACCGTTAAAAACTGGAATTCGAAGTTTTTCTCGATCGCAATACTATCCCTTACTATATACTTCATACGTAGGTAAGTGAAAGTAAAATGCTTTAGTCAGCCCGGATATAATCCTAACACTGAAGCCGAATTAATTTTACTTCTTAGTGTAATTCAATTCAAGATAAAACGCCTAATCAACTTAAAACAATTTATTTTAAAGTCAACTATTGCTACATCATCAGAAAATAATTTATTCAGTTCTAGGTTTACATTGTAAGAACCATTAAACTCTCGGTTGCTGACATTGTATGAAGAGGATGAAGACGGGTGTATGGGAGTGGTAGGGGCTGCAATGCAAGGCGAAGGTTGTCCCGAAGTACACGTGGGAATGATTACCTCCAATCTACAGCCGCAGCAGGTAGCAGCGGCCTTCTCATCTCAGTTCTCAGTAACTGAGTCATTCTTAGTCAGCTGTTTGGGTGAGAACATAGCAAGGCATTGTATATATATATATATATATATATATATATATATATATATATAATATATATATATACACAATGCCTTGTATATATATTTCACATATGTACATATATATATATTTCTTGGGTTTCAGTCAATAAATAGACAATTTTATTTATGCAACGTTTCGAGAATTTATTGTTCTCATAATCATGCCTTATAAACAACGTAGAAGAAAACAAACGGGATAAAATGAGAGGTAAATGTGTAAACATAATTTCAAATTACAAAAATAAAAGGAATTCGGACACCTAAAAAATATATAAATCCTACCAAAACCTTTTTAAAAACTAATCCGGATATAATAATCACAAAAACCTATAAAACAAACCAAACAGTTTCTATCGATAAAAATTATTATATCACTAAGACTAAGTTACTGTTAACAGACACTGACACATCTAAAAAAGTCGGCTCAAAACCTACTCACAAATTAATGACAGACACCAATATAGCCCTAAATACAATAAAAATAAATAAATAAGTACATAGACATCTAAACGTATCAGAAACTCATCACGAATTCTCCAACATCCCCAAATTATATTCAGTTATAAAAAACCACAAAGCTGGAAACCCAGTGAGACCCATAGTATCATTTATTAATACCCCTACGTACGAACTTTCCAAATATTTAGCCAATATTTTAAAATATCTGTCTACTACCAAATATAATGTTTAAGATTGTTTTTGAATTTCATGAAAAAATTACCCAAATTTATGTGTCCAAAGGTTATAAACTAATTTCATTAGACGCCTCCTCTCTATTCACCAATATTTCTATTTAAAAAAAAATAATAATAATAAAGAGTCAAACAAAATTAAAACTCACACAACCATCCCCAAAAATCAATTTCTCGAACTCCTCACCCTCTGTACGGATAGAGGATATTTCCAATTTAATTATAACTTTTATGTTTAAAAGTATGGCTGCCCTATGGGATCCCGAATTGCTTCAATTCTGGCAGATATTTACTTAGCAGAATTACTCGATACAGTTATTCCAAAAATTCCTTTTAATATTCCGTTTTGGTTTAAATTTGTAGATGAAATAACAGTAAAAAACGGAAAGTATGCGAAGCAATATATATCACTAATAAAATCCAGCAAGTTTGTAATATTCAACAGAATACACACAAATTATGCAATTCATATACCAGAATTATAACAAAGCTAAAAATTCAACATTAGGAATAAAATGGTAAGTAATAAGGGATAACTTATAAAAGACACTCATCATATGGCAATAAGATGATTCGATAAAAAAAAAAAAAAAAAAACGTATATATCTAAATATATGATTCACATTTTATCACCCTCCCCTCCCTCTTTTGTAACATCCTATTCAAACACGAGGCTTCAATGTGTAAGTAGGTACCTAATCACCTTAAGTAATGTTCACGTTTTAAAATTAATTCAGATTTTTATATTTATAAGATAACTTTTGTTCTTTATAATTGATTTTTAACATTAATGAAAACAGTACATCAACCGATTCCATTCACAATTATTCAAGTTTGTAGTGGAATTTTTTTTATTTCTTCTTTTGTTTCATGTTGTAATTGGTTTTAGCTATATATATATATATATATATATATATATATATATATATATATATATATATATATAAATCTCGTGTCACAATGTTTGTTCGCGATAAACTCTAAAATTACTGAACTGGCTTTGATCAAACTTCGTAGGTATGTGTTATTTGGTCCAACTTAAAAGACAGGATAGTTTTTATTACTATTTTAAATGGTTGAAAAATATATTTTTCTAAAATGTAAAACATTTTTTTTTTTTAACAGAGGCAACACTGGTTCCAAGTAACCTTCCCATATATTTACATATGTGATTATTAATTCAAATATAAAAGTGTGTGTTGATAGTTTCTATGTGTTCCTATTTATAAAATATACATTCACTCCATAGTTTCCAGTCATAACAAAATACATATTAGTTGGCGACGAAGATGGAATAAAATATACATTCACTCCATAGTTTCCAGTCATAATAAAATACATAAAATACTATACGTTTCCAGAAAAATTATAATTTGAATGACAATCAAACTTCTAACCATCTGGAAGCAAAATCATCTTAATTAAATTAATTAGCAAATATACTATTCTAATTAATAAGAAATATATTTAAGCATATTTATCATCGTATCCATGTTTTGTGTGTAGGTTTCCGTAGGCACATGTTCAACTATTATTAGTTTTTAAAAATAATTCAAAGTGTTAATCTTTCGTTTAAAAAAACAAAACATGAAAGAGTTTATTTCTGGTTCCTACGAGGAAGGCTTCACCCACAATTGAAGAAAATACGCGTCTAAGTTGCAAAGGAGTTATGATGATACGGTTACGTTTAGAAGATAAAAAGATGTTATTGAATAATTTAGATGTGGCTACCCAGCACTGTAATTTTATTTAACATAGAGTAAATAAAATTTATACTGACAAGAAATAATAATATTTTATTTATAATACACAAAGTAGCTCATTTGCTATGCACCTAAATATCTTTTGTATAACCCCATAGAAATTCCAACATAGAACCTATCAACATTTTTCGTAATTTGTATCAATTTTACTATTAAGTTATTATGCTATTTTTTAAATTGGAATCGCCAAACCGCAAACAAATAAAAAGTCAATAGATTGCTTGTATAATGTTCATTAAAAAGATATTTAAGTTTTTTTTAAATCACTTTCCTCATCAACCATAATTTTAAATTTAGCTTAATAATTTGCCGTTGTTTAAAAGTTTTTGAACAATATGACAAATATTGTATGATAGAGCGATTTGGAGCTTCAAATTCCTATTTTCTTAGGATGATTTAAAAACAATAACGTTTTCACATTTATAGATCGATACTCTTGAAATCTCAACCTGACAGGCTGAAGGCTATACCTATGGGTAGGAAAAAATTAGCATTAATTTTGATAACTGGAAAGAATTAGTCCGGGTGGCGGTCATTTAATGAAACAACTGAATAGTTTCAACTATTTTATTGTTTGCCAACGTTTCGACCCCCATTGTGGGTCATCATCAGGGCTAAAAAGATACAAAAAGGATACATTTAAAATAAGATTAAAAATACTATTTAAAAAAAATAACTATTGCGCTAGAGAATGTCAATATTATAACATAAAAGGAACTAGATGTGTAAAGAAATCAATTAATTAAATTACAATGATAAAGGTACACTAATGAGAGCTATACAGACATATAATGACTAAAGATAATGTACAAATATATAAGAAAAGAAAAACAAATTACATGAAATAAAAAACATTAAAAAATGGAGTACAGTGGAGATACGTAACGTCTGGTAGGCGAGTGGAAACTAGGTACAATTTGGTAATATGGAATATAGGCAGGTAGATAGGAAAGTACGTACAAAAGGTTGGGTAAAATGGAAAATACGTACCGTGTTTTATTTCATGTAATTTTTTTTTTTTTTCTTTTCTTATATATTTGTACATTATCTTTAGTCATTACCTGTGTTTACTTTTATCATTGTAATTTAATTAATTGATTTCTTTACACATCTAGTTCCTTTTATGTTATAATATTGACATTCTCTAGCGCAATAGTTATTTTTTTTAAATAGTATTTTTAATCTTATTTTAAATGTATCCTTTTTGTATCTTTTTAGCCCTGATGATGACCCACAATGGGGGTCGAAACGTTAGCAAACAATAAAATAGTTGAAACTATTCAGTTGTTTCATTTAATGACCGCCACCCGGACTAATTCCTTCCAGCAATTCTCAACGGTCAACTAATTATATCCACAATGATAATTTTTATAACGTTTGAAGACGGGCTATTGGAAGGGCACTGGTTCAATATTCTACGGGTCGGAACACCGCTAGAATAAAGCTGGATCTTATACCCAGAAATTAGCGAAAAAGATGGCTTCTTGGCGAGATATCTGCTAATCATCTTCTTGCCCGGTCATAAACACTATGTATCCCTTTTTTGGTTTGGTTGGTCTATCCATGGTCTTATTGTCCAGTCGAACGTCACTTTATGCTGCTATGGCTTATCGGACTGCAGTGGGAGCCTAAATTTTGCAAATCTAGGTCTAATTAAGATAGAATCTCCGTATTTATTGAATTTAAAAACTTCCATGGTATAAGATACCATGGTTAATGTCAGCTCCTAAATGATTATTTTGTGCTAAATCATTGTAGCTTCAACGAGGTTTTGGTTGATATGTGACTCGAGATATGATATGTGAGAGACAAATAGAATTATAAATATATTATAGTTAGAGTAAACTATAAGACGTATTTTATAGTTACTCTAACCATAAACGCATATATATATATATATATATATATATATATATATATATATATATATATATATATATAAACTTAAACCCACAAAAAATTAAATAATCGAGAGCCGCGGGATACAGCTAGTCTATTTATAAGAATCTAACGCTGATCTTTTTATAGATTATTAGTAATTTTATTTATTTTTATTAAACGTTTTGTATTGTTATGCAATTATAATGTTATAATTATGAGATTGATTATTTTTATAAAGATAAAATTGTTCTTTGGAACTGAATATGGCATGATAGACGAAACGGTGTGCATTAATACTTAATAAATAATGGTGAAGTTAAATATCATCCATTTTTTTTTCTTTTTAAATTAAGGGAAAAAATGAGAATGGTAAAGAGAGCGTGAGAAGGAATGTTTGTTGTGACTGAACCTTGCGCGTGTGGTTGCGTATTTGATCGCCCGAGATTTGGCAACCTCCTCCTCATGCGCGTGTCGCCAGGAATTTCACTCTCCTTCCTGAGAAAGTTATCGCTGGCCTCCATCAGAGACCTTCCCATTTAGCGGGCCCTCGCCTCTTCTGTTCTTCATCTTCTTCACCTTTTTATATAACGCTAAGCAAAATTAAAACAACAATTAAATGTTAGGCATCTCTTCAAGGGGGAAGGTGTGTCAGGAAGCCAGTGCATAGATCTGTGCTTGTCAACTAGTGCTCCGCAGGCGATGTCCAAGGAGTTAGTAAGATGTCAGAGGAAAATAATTGTAAATTACTTAAACGTCAAATATTAGTGAATCCTTAGATTTTAATAAAATTTATCAGCAGATAATGAAAAATATTTGATTTGTTTATGAGTATTTTAATAAATGCCTTATTGTCAAGTTTTAAATTATAGCTTATTTTTATTCATTTAACATAATTTTATGGTACCATGGCTTTCGGACAGTATTAAATTAGTTTAATATTTGGTGGTTTAAGTGGTAAAATTTGCATATCTTGTTTTAATTAGGACGGGTTGTTATGTATTGAGAATAGTGAGAGGTGGAAATTCATTATTGAAATGCTATTATATTAATTAAATAAATATTGAAAAGCCTTGATAACCCTAGGTTGGCAAAAGTTCAAAAGGCGTTTACCTATATCCTTTGGTTTCCCCAGCGGCAGCATACAAGAATATTGAGGATGGTTAAAAGATAAAAATAATATCACAAAGGTTTGCAACGCCGCACAGTGGAAAATATGACCGATTTAAGTGGGAGAAATTCTGAAACTTATCCATATTTAACCTTTGGGTCCCAGATTACGGAAAAAATATAAGACATAATTGTAAAAACTAATTAATTTTTTGACACGATTAGCGACCGCTCAGTGGTCAAACATAAAATTCATTTTCTAAAATCTAAAACTTCCCAACATTTTACGTTTGAAGTCTCAGAATACAGGAAAAATAATACAAAAAAATAATAATGGCTCGGTTGGCCCGATCCCACTCTAATCCTCTAGTTTCAATCCTTTCTTCCTCTTCAATTCCCGACAATCCTCCGAGGCGTCTGAAAAGGAGATGGCCCCGAGACCTTCTAATTTAGAATAGTTACAGGAGTGCTACCATTGGGTAGTTCTTCTACAAGTCTTTTTCATGTCATTTTTCTTATATCATATTTATTGTACTTGTTGTATTTTTTTAGTACATTTGTAAATTTCAATAAATTATGTTAAAAAAAAAAATATATTTTGGCTCGGAGTTACTGAAACCTGCTAATAGATGTATTTTATATAATTTCGTAAATTCTTTTAATTATAGATTATAAAACTTTTGATTTGGAGTTTTGTGTCTGAAACAATTATGTAATCACAAAAAAACGCAAACTTTCTTTGTAATTTTTAAAGACTAGAATTATTGATGAAACAAACCCTACAAACTGGGATAACTTGGGGGTTATATAGTTTTTGTTATTGAATAGAGGCATAGCATTTAAAAATTACTAAATCAACCCTACAGGTAGATTGCAATGTATATTCAATAACGATTTTGAAAATATAATGTCTTACCTGTCTCAGCAATGTCCATTGTTAAATAAAAGCCAAAAGAATTTGCGCTAAACACACCTTGAACACAATAAATGGACATCGAATAAAGATAATCCCACTAACGGTTATTAGGCACTTTTGCGAAAAAGAATGATTCACTCATTTACTATTTATTTGTAAACACGGTATGGCGGGCAATATTAGCATTAAGGGTCTTGCGAACTAGTAATTAAAAGGTGAAGCACTCTAAAATTCCTAACTTTTTACTTGACTTTTGTCCACCTAAATTGGTGATTTTGCCCACTGTGCGCCGCCTTAAATGTATTAGAAATATTTCTTAAAAATAGTTACTACAAAGGCTGGACCGCTAAAATGCTGCCCATAACTCAATCGCATATCTCCAAATAGGCCTAATGATGGCAATATAAATTAATTTTTTGTGGAAAGTTTTGAGCGCTTGTCAAGTAAATGTTGTAGTGAACGGTATCTGCTAGCTGTTTCTTGTCGTTTCAGTCTAGTCTGAGGATTTAAAGTAAGACGTCTATCAAGATGGAGTCCTAGGTACCGGATCCGTTCAACTGAGGTGAGTGGAATATTGCTAAAGGATGTAGTGGGACAGGCAAAAATAGTTTTTTGACGAAGGGTAAAGGTAATTTGGTGGGATTTAATAGGATTGATTTCAATTTTCCACTTTGGACACCATTCTTCAATGGAAAAAATGTGAGACTGGATTGTTTATTTAAAAAGGTAATACACAATAAAAGAAACTGTACGAGTTACTATAATGTTGTAAGTCCATAAACTTCTTTCTATTGGTAAAGTGGGAGATTAAACATAATTGACAACGCCTGATTCAAATTGCACGCGTGCGATGCAGTGACGAGTCAACTAGTATTCACTAAAGTTATTTCAATAAATTTGAATTTTTTTTTTTTTAATTTACTGTTTTTTGTATGTTATTGTATTCTACTATTTTGGATCTCTTAAGTTCAACTGATACCATTAATATGTACAAACTACCCCTATTATATAAAGTGCTATGAAAGCTAATTAAATTAAACTGGATAACTCTAAATATATCGTTGCAACATTACAGACTAGCTCTCCTAGAAAACAGGCCTCCTCTGAGTGTCCTACTTACACCGCCACGTGCGGACTTGATTTCCAAGTAAGGACCGATTCGAAAGATACAAACAGGATCAAGCTCTCTGAGTGTGTGTGCGAATAAATTAATCTTGCCGATACCTTTTAGATTGTATCACCTTCCCAAAACATGCTCAGTCAGTGCAATCTCGTCCAAAATATATCTCTTCATAGAGGCTAAACTAAAGTAAGATTCTAACTTAATTATTAAATCTTTAGCAGATGAGACTTTATTTTAAAATCTGGTGCGCGCAACATACGACTTTCACTTATCTCAGTTGCTAAAATTAATATTAGAAATTTAAAATGATGTTAGAGAAGCAGAAATGTTAAATAATTACATTTATTTTCGAAAGTAACATGTATTTCAGATTAAATTATTATTTATCACAGAAAAAAATTGCTAATTTACAAGAAAGTACTGAAACCTGTCTGGACCTACGGACTTGAACAGTGGGGGGGGGAGGAGGGCAGCTTAACGTTCTGACATCAAACGCGTCCGAACCTTTCAATCCAAAGTCCTCCGAACAATAGATGATGCTCCTTATTATGGCACCAACCATACCTTACACCACGACTTAAATATTCTATTTATTTTGGACATTATCCCATCAAAGTTATTTTTACTCCAATTTCCATCAGACCCTTTATCCATCACCTCAATCCTCTTGTTCAATGCTCCACATACCCTTACCTCCCGCTGGAAGGATAAAACGGCATTTGCCCCGAGACCTCTTCTAAACATTAATATTGGAGTTCTAGCATTGGCTAGATTCTTCACTCAAGTGTTGTATGTTTGAGGTTGTAAATAGGTATGATTGACTTCTAGAGTTTCTACATATTTTTAATGATTCTTTATTGCATATATATATATATATATATATATATATATATATATATATATATATATATATATATATATATATATATATATATATATATATTGTATCATTATTTTATAAATTTACAGTTTTGTATATATTGTACTATATCACTATCATAAATGCCACTATCATGAAAAATTAGGACATATTGTAATATTACTCAATAAATATGGTTTGATGTTAAAAAAAATATATATTTGGAAGTGGCGTGGCCTAGTCGTTAGAAAACTAGTCTACTGTTCTCCGGGTCCTGGGTTCGAATCCCGGCTGTGGCAGATTATTATGTATTCAATTAATTCAGCTGTGAGGCGGCCCTAGGGTATGGAGACCCTCCTGGGGAAGAACCAGCCTCTTTAAAGTGGGTACCCGAAATTGGGGAAACATTTGGCGGCTGAGTGTGATCTCGGCCTAATCACATCATTGCAGAACACTGTTACTTCTATAAACAGTACGAATGTACTGAGACCTTGACCCATGAGTTGTAGAGCTAGTTTAGGTTTATCTAGGAGTAGAGGTTTATTTCATTTATTTATTGTTTATTATTATTTACAACATAAAATAATTTTTTTATTAATATTTAAACAATCATTTAATTTTAATAGATTAGTATTGCTCTCCATTACCTTGGATAACTTCTTATATTAGATAACATTTTTTTCTAAAATATTTAGCTTTTCAACAGTGTATTATACATCTTATAAGAAAACAAACAACTAAAAAAATAATTTTGCTCTTTTCTCCATAACTTTTTTTATTTACCCACAAAATCATATAGCCACCAGTCTGACTATTTCAATCAGAATGAAACCTACATGATATTAAAGTTTATCAAAGTGTTTGAGAAAAAGGTAAAAAAGCGCTAAATTGCATGGTATAATATGGCTCTTTCGAGCTACCGATTTTGTTGAAAAGGTTACTGTAACATCTCAGGCATATACGCTCCTTAAATAAGTAATTTCAGTTTTATAAAACTTAACGTTAAAGATCGGTCTACATACAGATAGAGATCTTTTTACAGCACTTGGTTATTTAGTCTAAGGAGACCCTAAAACGTATATTTCTCTTGAAAACACGAATTCGAAAATTTTCACGATCGCAATACTTTCCCTTACAATATATTTCACAAACTATTTTTAATAATTGTAGACTTATATTAAAGTTGAATATAAAATGTATATTAAAAAATAAACTAATAGAATTTCAATGTGTGAAATACTGTAGATGTAAAAGTTATATGGTTGTTTTAGAATTTTTAGATTAAAAAGGTAAAAAACGCAAGATTGCATGGTAGAAGGTGGCTCTTTCGAACTACTGATTTTGTTGAAATAGTTGCTGTAACATCTCAGGCATATACGCTTCTAGAGTTATATATATTTTTTTTTTTTTTTTTTTTTTTTTTTTTTTTTTTTATTGAGAAATATTACAATCTGTTTCAGAATGTACAATAGTAATAGAGATATAGGACCACATTCATACAATATATACAGAAAATAACGATAAAGTCAAATTATATAAAATAGAAAAAAAAATCATTTATATGTACAATAAAATATAACAAAATAAAAAAACAAACAAAAAAACAAAAAACACAAAAAAACAACAACAACCTATAATTGAAATAAATACAAAGTTGGCAAATAAATAAAAATCATACAAACAAACATAACTATATACAATATTTACAACTGCTAAGGGGACCCCAGACTGGGCTTTTCCCTCCACTTGTGGAGGAAAAAAGCGGAATCCAAGAGATCCCAGCGCCTTTCTCTCAGCCGCATCACTGGTCTTAGCCAGTAGAGGCATAGTTAGGGCGCAATAGCCACGAACATACAGTACATGAGTGGAGGATCTGACCAGTGTCAGAACTCCAGTATAAATGTTATAGAACGTCGCGGGGCCACTGCCGTTTCAATCTTCGTGGAGGATTGTAGGGGTGGGTGGAGCTGGAGAGGGATTGAGCTAAAGGATTAGGATGATGAAAGAGGTTCCGATGGAAATTAGAAAATTTGGATGGTACCAGATCTAAAATGAATGGAATATTGAGGTCGTGGTGTAAGGTACAGTTGGAAACATAATAGGGAGCATTAACTATTGTTCGTAGGACTTTGGATTGGAAGGATTGGATGCGTTTGATGTTAGAGTATTTAGCTGTCCCCCTCAGCTCAAGTCCGTAGGTCCATATAGGTTTCAGTATGTCTTGTATATTAGTAATTTGTTGTCAACTGTAAGATGACATTTTCTGTTTAATAGTCTGTATAACTGGCCGAATCTGCGGTTGAGTTCTTTTCTTTTAAGTCTTGTATGTGGGTTCCACGTTAGTCTTTTGTCTAGTAAAAAGCCCAGATACCGAACTGTGTCTGAGGAAGGAAGCGGTATGGAATTGAGTTTAACTGTTGGGCAGGATTTGCGTCGAAGGGTGAAGGTGACGTGTGTGCATTTTCTTTCGTTCACCTTAATACGCCAAGCATTACACCAGTCTTCGACAAGGGAAAGGTGCCTTTGGAGATTTAGCGATGCTGCTTCAGGATCGGAATCGGATGATAAAATGGCTGTGTCATCAGCAAATGTTGCCAGAAAGGTATCGGGATCGGTAGGGATATCGGCGGTATAGAGGATGTAGAGGACGGGTCCTAAGACGCTGCCTTGAGGAACACCGGCCTCAACAGTATAATGTTTGGAAAACTCTAAACCACAGCGAACTCGGAAGGAGCGGTTTGATAAATAGGACCGGAGGACTAGGTATAAGGATTGGGGTAAATGGGTTTTGAGCTTAAAGAGCAATCCCGGGTGCCACACCCGGTCAAAAGCTTGCGCTATGTCCAGAAAGGCACCCGAACAATACTCCTTGCACTCAAGGGCGGAGGAAATGTGGTCTACAACTCGGAGTCCTTGCTGAACCGTGGAATGTTGAGGACGGAATCCAAACTGGTGTGAAGGAAAATTGTGAAATTTGGCTAGGATTCGTTTTAATAGGAGTTTTTCGAAGATTTTGGAGAGGATCGGAAGAAGGCTAATAGGTCTGTAGGATGATGTACAGTTGGAGGGTTTACCTGGTTTTAGGAAAAGGATGATAGTCGAGTGTTTCCACATCAGAGGGAAATAGGTAGTGCGTAGGATACAGTTATAGATATATGTAAGGAATGTAATGGCTTTAGGTGGAAGTTGTCTTAGAATTTGAGGAGTAAGGAGATCGTATCCAGGGGATTTACGGAAAGGAAGCTTTTTAAGAAGATATTTGACCTCAATTGGTAAGGAAATAGGTATCGGTGACGTAAGGAACTCTTCAACTATTGCGGTATGGGTTGGATTGAGATCAGAATGAGGAGTGAATACCTTGGAAAGGTGTAGTGCAAATTCCTGGGCCCTATCTTTGTCAGAAGCAGCCCAGGAATTATCACTACGCCGGAGAGGATGGGATATCAGGGGTGATTTTAGGATTCTCTTCGTGACATTCCACAAGGAATTGTCACGAGTCGAGAGAGAGGAGAGGTAGGAATTGTAGGATTGAGAACGGAAGATCGCCAACTCCCGCTTTAATTGTCTACAATAAAAGTTATAGGAGTGGCGATCTGCTGGGTGGCGGGTGCGTTGCCATAATGTTCTGGCTCGGCGTTTGGTGTGGATTAGGTCTAGGAGGTGTTGTGGTAAATGATTTTTGTAAGGATTTATTGGGGAGTGCTTGAGAACGGAGGCAGTCCAGGCGGCTTGTTGAATCGAGGTTGTAAAGGAATAGACGGCATCGTCAAGGTCAGTTTGGGTTTTGAGAGTCACTCTGAGGTCAATATCATTGGTGAGGATTTCGCGGAAGAGGTTCCAGTTGATAGGGCCTCTGATGAATGACGGTGGGACAGGTTTAGGCATAGGTGTTAAGGATACATTTAGGATCAGTGGACTATGGTCAGAGGATAGTTCATCAAGGCGAGTTACGGAATAGTTCAGGGAGCCTAATCCGCTGTGGATGAAGAAGTCGAGGATGTCTGGATTACGGTTAGGATCTGTTGGCCAGTAGGTAGGGGAATTGGGAGGTAGGAGATTAAGGCGTCGGGAGTTGAGTGCAGCCTGCAATGTCCGTCCACGAGTATTTGTGGTCCTGGAACCCCATTGTTGGTGCTTGGGGTTTAGGTCTGCACCCAGAATAAAGTGATTCCCCAATGAGTTGAGGAAGGATCCAAATTGGGTAATGGAAATAGAATGTTTAGGAGGGCAGTATGCTGATGCGATGACGAGCGGAAAGGAAAAGGTCTTGATTATAATAGAGGTGGCTTGTAGGAAGTCGTGGGCGGGAAGTGGGTGTAAGTGATGGGAGAGGGATCGGTGGACAATGACTGCAGTACCGGCATGGGCTTTGCCGTCTGGATGGTCTGTCCGGTATGTCGTGTATTCAGGTATTTTGAAGTACTGTTTAGTGGTTAGTCTAGTTTCAGTAATGAGTGCAACATCAACGTTTTTGTCTTGCAGTAAGGCTGTAAGTTCGTCAGTGTGAGTTCTAACACCATTCGCATTCCAAAGGAGAATGGATAAGGAATTAGGTGAGGTCATTTATGGTTTTTGTAAGGCAGGAATGAGATTTGATACAAGGTTCGTAAGGAGTGATATTAGAGGCATAACAATGGATTTGATTTCGGAGATAAAGGATGTCATCAAACTGGTAAGGTCTGTGGCGTTTGAAGGAGGAGGAATATGAGAGATTTGTGGTGGATTAGGATTTTTAGGATTTGTTATATTCTGAGGAAGAGGTATTTGTGGAATGGACTGAGGATATTTAGGTACATTTTGCAGTTCCGGCAGGGCCACGGCTTCACTACATTGGTTCCCACCTCCAAGTAAGTGGGTAAATGATACATTGGCATCGATTATTTTTGAGGGTTCTCTTCTAGTTCTTGTCTGTCTTGCTGTTTCATCCAGTACTTGGGGTGTTTGATACCTGGTCCTTAGTTCCTTATAGATTTGGCATCCTTTGTAGTTGGCCGGGTGGTCCTTGAGGCAATGAGCACATACAGCGGGTGTTGACTTTGGTTTTGTACATTCCACAGACTTGTGCTGTTCACCGCATTTCACGCAGCGTGGTATGTGATAACAGTAACTTTTGGAATGACCATACGCCTGACAATTGTGACACTGAACAATTTCTCTTTTGGTGTAAGGTTTTTCGACTTTTACACTTGTATAGTACAGTCTTTTTAGATCGTAAATTTTTTTCTACCCCTGACAATGGTTCCAGGTCAACCAAGAATAGAGGAAGTTGAACTCTATCTTTTATGACATTAGTGACTTGGCGCACTTTGTAACCCATCTCTATAAGTTCTTCTTTGATAGCTTCAACTGGTGTAGAAGAATGTAGATTTCTGATTACAACTCTAAGAGATCTCTCTTGGAGTAGCTGGTAAGTATGGAAATCCGCTTTAGTATCAGTTAGATATTTCACTATTTTTCTATACGTCTCGGCGGTGGTCGGTGATATTTTGGTGTCATTGATTCTACTCATACAGTAGTAGCTGGTGGAGTCAGTAATTTTATTCAATTGAGCACACAACAACTGAAAATTTTTAATATTTTTGACAAATATCGGTGGAGGCCGTGGTTCACTGGGTGTAGGAGCAGATTCCATGTTTTCTTTTTCATTATGTAGAATTTGAAAAGGATTTGGAGTGAAAAACGGAGATTCAGTCATCCCTTGTGACGATGTGCCAGGTTGTGGTTCAGATTCGGTATTAGTACCTGAAGGGGTTCCTTGCTGATTTAATTTTTTATTAGTATCACGGCGGGGTCTTTGTTTTATGGGAGATGTGATTGAACCACTAGATCTAGATCTTTTAGTTGATGCTTTGGAGGACATCACTTGGTGAAAATATCGCATTTCATGTGAAGAAGATAATGAGATAATAACTAGATGTGGGAAATAAAACAAGAACTAAAGAAAAGAAAAAGCAATCCCGGCCTTGCCGAGCTACTGGCAATCAGCTGATGTGAAGAGGTTACCCAGCATTCACTTTACACTGTAAATTGTAACAAAACTTACTGTTCTTTGCTCCAATATTTACTGCTGCTGTTATCTTGAAGTCTGGTGAGGTTTTCAAGATTGTACTGAAGTGAATTCCAACTGAAAAAGCAAGAAATCCAAGAGACGATTTGAATGATGACTGCTATACTCATGCGCATGCGCAGAACTGGGAGAGTTATATTAAAGATGAATATGAAATGTATATTAAAAAATAAACAAATAGAATTTCTATGTGTGAAATACTGTAGATGTAAATGTTATATGGTTGTTTTAGAATTTTTAGATTTTAATCTTGATGATATATTTATTAGAGGAGAGTAACTAAATCTGGGCTAGTACTTTAATACGGGCTAGTAACAATTCTCGAAAACCTACAATCGAAAGACGCAACAAATGACGATCGCCTATCGCATTAACATCGCACTCACTCCTTCTCGTTTATTTATTTAACGTCACTTTATGCTACTATGGCTAATCGGACGATGCTACAGTGGGAGTCCTAAATTTTGCCTATCCAGGTTTTATTAGAATAGGGATCTTTAACGAGTACCTAACATCGCACAGGCTCGGGACCACCTTTTAACGTCCCCTCCGAAGGACGGCGTAACTAAGGATTTTTTACTCCCATTAAAAATCCTAGGACCACCTGCGGGTTTGAACCCGTGACCTTTAGCATGGGAGGCTGTTACGCTAGCCACCCAGCTACAAGTGATCCCACTCCTTCTCGTCATTCGCGCGCAAGCTGTCGACAGTGTCGGCTATACTTCTGTTGCTGCTGTCGAAAAGTTTTCTGCGGTACGCATCAATGTGTTATTTAACTAATAAAAAAAAAATTAGGTCTAAAATATTGTAACTATGTGTTTTATTGCAGAATATAAGTATATTTGTTGGTAAATTTGTTGCTTGCTATATATGATTTGTAAAGTACACGATCAAGTTGATTTTAATAAATAATTTTGAAAATGGGCTATGACTATGGTCCTGAATGTGGGCTACTAGTATTATGTATTAGTATTTTAGGAGGTTCGTTATGTGGTTCAAAAGGTACCTACTTATATATTTTTTCCCGAAAACGCAGCAGAAGAACTGTGGGTCAGATGTAACCATGTAAACATTAAAATGTGTAAGCTCTGGGAACATAATGACTGTGCTGGGTCAGAGTTTGACGCCTGAATATGTGATTTTTGTAAGTTAGTAATGCGATTTCTTCCATCTACCAAAGTAATTTGATCTCTTATAAGATAAATATTTCTAATTGTTATTTTCGTAGAAGATATTATAAGTTTCTGCTTGTATTCTATATTTAGCGTCTATTTTGATATTTTTTTTAATGCTCAATCATTAATAATATATAATAATATTAAGAACATAAGATTGGTACTTAGCTCTTTAAGAATGTACGTGTGATTATTTTGACGTCAATAAATGGTTAATTTTTTTATTGTTTTTTATTTTTGATGCAAAAACAAATATGGTAGCTCATATTTAGTTAGCATCAGTTTTGAAAATGAAGCATTGATCTTCGAAACGTCAAATATTATGAATAGGTTGTAGTGAAAATACATTTTAAAAAAATTGTAAGAAGAGAATGGTTCTTCTTTTCATCATATAACTAAATATATATATATATATATATATATATATATATATATATATATATATATATATAATATACTACAGAAGAATTGTAATTTTTTTTTCTTTTCTTTATGTTAAAATTTTATGTATCTTTTTTGTTCCTATGTCAACATATATTGAAAAATTGTAATTTCTTTTTTATTTATATTTTATTGAAAAATGTATATAAAGGTGTATATACGTGTGTGTGTGTGTTGAGTGCAGATATGCATATGTATGCATATTTATATATGTGTGTGTTTGTGTGTATGTATATATATTTTTTCTTTTTAAAAATTATTATATTTTTTAAAATTATATATATTAATATATTTTTTTTGTTGTTGTTGTTGTGTTAACATACGTTGAAGAACTGTAAATTCTTTTCTTTTTATATTTTATTTTAATGTATATATATAATTTAAATCTTATTATATTTTTCATTATATTTATTTTTTTTTCTTTGTTCTTATGTTAACATACATTTATATTTTTTTTGTGCATTTTTATTAGAATCTGTCTTTTACGTTCATCTTATTTATACATGTTGTTAGTTTAATTTTATTGTTTTCAATCATTATACTCTAAGACTATAGTCTTAAGCTAACTTTTTATTTCTTGCTATATTATTCTAAAGGGACTCGTCCCAGAATAAATAAAGAATTATTATTATTATTATTATTATTATATATATATATATATATATATATATATATATATATATATATATATATATATATATATATATATATATAACTTTAATAATGATAAAGTTTAATCTAGGGGCCCTATTGAATGATAATGTAACTGTCCAAGAAGCTAAAAAAAATAAAGAAAAGACAATCTGATTTAGATTAGGATTAGCTATGATATAGCAACATATTCTGATGAAATCTATAAGGAAAATGTTCAAAATGAGTCAAGATATGTACTGATATTACACTAGTCAGAAACGATAAAGCATTGTGCGGTAATTTCCAACGTTTCTTCTTTTTGCTTTTCTTTAGCAGTTATGGTGCATGCGGTAGTAATGATGGAAGGAGAAACGTGGAGGAAAAATATCAAACTGTATTAATTTTATCTTCCATGGCCTGCCAATGTATTCTTCTATATAAATAGATTGTATAGTTTTACTTTTACTTACCTATATATAAAACTGAAATTTCAAAATTATTAGAATTGTATATTTGGGACGACTACTTATTCTCTATAAGTTATAATATAAAAAATGATTACTTATTATTTAATTATTCGCGTTTTTTTTTTGTTCAAAAAACAATAATACATTTTTTCTCACTCTTCAAAAATCACTGATTTATTGAATTTAATCACTTTTAATCGTCCGACATTTTATAAGTTACCAACTGATATAAACGTCTAGTTGTTGGGATCATCGTTGGATTCCCTAATATTTCTGTTGTGATTTTATAGGAACAAGCTATTTATCCTTTTTGTGATTTTCCTCGGTTGAGACATAATACAGTATTGCACAATAAAAGAATAGATAAATATTGTTTCGAAAATTGAGATTCTTTCGCAAGTGAATACATTTAGGTCTACCTTTTTAGAAATATTTTTTTATTAATTTGGTCGATAACAAAGGTTTTTATTGAAAATAATAAACCGAAATCGATTATAAGAAAGAAGAGAGGTGTGTAGATCGCACCAGGTTTTCCCTCCTCTCTCTCTTTCCGACCGACTACAGACAGGCACGTGTAGAATATACAATGAGGCGAGCCCAGGTCATTGCCAGACCAGACCCGATCTACATTCGCACACCTTCACTCTCCAAACTGCGAAATCTTATATCCATTTTTGAATTTTTCTCTGACTTTTCCTGGTTCTATATTTTGCTTTCATGTGTACGGATATATACATCCTTGACTTTTGAAACCTTAACGAAGTTAAAGTTTAGGCCTAAATGCATTCACTTGCGAAAGAAGTTTGAGTTTCGCAACTATATTTATATTCTTTTTTAAGCAATACTTTGTTATGTCTCAAACGAGGAAAAGCAGCAAAAGAATTAAAGAGTTAGTTCCCACGAAATCACGACATTGGTTTCGATTGAGGACGGATACACGCCCTTGTTATCCTATCACCGTAATAATACTTTTATTCTTAGCGATAGATTTTTCTTATCGGAGTAGCTCAAGGGTCGGTTCTCGCATCACTTCTTTACGCAATAAACACACATACGACACATCAATCATAAAAAAACACTCCAATCCTAGGCAAGCCTAACAGACATTACAACACCACCTAACATAATTTCACGACTGGTGCAAACTTTGGAAAATTTGAATTAACCAAGAGAAATTCCAACTTATTAGTTACAATCTTAGACAACCTGCAGTATATCTTGACAACACAAATTCTACAGACAGACACAATAAAATATCTCGGCTTGACATTCTACAGAGGAATGACATGGGACCCACACATCAAGAAGCAAAATATATTTTTATATTTTAACTTTTTGTTTTTTAGCTAAACACTTACACACCTCCTGAAACCCATTTGGACTTACGCCTCACAGATATACGGGACTGCAAAAAAATGCACACGTGAAATTCAAATTTTTCAATCCAAAACTTTAGAACTATTACAAACTTACCATGGCACGTTAGCAACACTACTTTACATACAGACCTTCACACGCAAACTTACAAGGACATACCAACTCACTAACACAAAACATGGCTATTACTAGCATGCCCTCCAAACACTCGCAGAAGGTTGAAAAGAAGTTTGATGAGAGACCTCCTAACATAGATGACAATTAAGACACACGCTAGGAAGGGGTACCGCTGGGCATCCTCTCTTCATCATGCCTATCGGGCCACATCACCATTATTCAGCTATCCCACTCACTGGTTGTCAACTACATGACAAGTGTCAATATAAATATATAAAGATTAAAAAAAAAAAAAATGATACATTTTTACAATATATATTTACTACCAATTTGAATACATTGGTATGTAAGGTATGTATACGACTTGTTATGTATCACTAATGATCTTACCATAAACAGTTTAACGTTTGTTTCTCAATTTAATAGATGTTACTTATGTATCTCCACATTTCATCAGCATCTTAAATTCCAATAGAAAGTAAATGTAAATTAAGAAACGGAGGACATTAAAATGATGATTTACTGATACTAGGAGACCAATTTACGATATCAGGAGTCGGTATGCTAATTTCGAAAGGTATTAAAAGCCGAAACTGAGAACTGATGGATTTCGAGAACCACTCTAGAGCGAGATATGTTTTGAAAAAATATTTTTGATCTTGAAGCGGTCTTAGTAATGAGAGATAACGGCCACGAATTTCAAAGATTGATTTTTACTTATTATTGAAATGCGAACTGGTGAATCGAGCCGTTGGTTTACTAAAAAGTGCTGTATTTTTTTTAAAAATGTTAAGTAAGGGAAAAAAAATCTCTTAACTTATTGAACCAATTTATTTGATTATTTTACTTTCACATGGATTATTATGAAATAGATAGTCGTAGGGTGAACCCTAGGGACGTAGGGTAAACCAGACAGTTATTGGCACCCCAACCTTTAACTTAATGAAATAAGTAAACAAGTCTGAATTTTATATCAAGATATACATGAATACCAATGTTTGACGGTCCTCTAAGTCATCTATGGTGTAATTATTTATAAAACTAACCACAGGGAACGTTTCAAAATTAATGCCTCCGCTGCTTCAGTTGATAGCCTGTTAAAGGCTAAAACCTTATGATTTTCATAAGTTTCATAAGATATTTTAATCTTCCTGATAAATATGTAATGTTATTTTAACTTTAATTCTAGTGTAACTAGTTATTGCCATGGGGTGTCAAAATTCCTACTAGTATTTTTTTTTCTGTGTGTACGGATGCTAGAATGCCTAAGAAGCCCAGTTATAGCCAGAAGGATTTAGAGCATCCTTTGAAGCTCCTAAAGGATGGATATTCCATTAAAACAATATGTAAGAGATTTAGAGCTCCTCGGGCGAATTCGCACTTCATCTTCAGCGATAAATTTGAAAAAAAATCATCGTTTGGATCACTCTCCGATTCTTTCAGATGAAGCCGAACTTACTCTATTTGCTTGGACAGAAAATGGCGAAGAAGGGATTCTTGAGGAGGAAAATCTTATCGACATCTTACTACTAGTAAAAGAATTAATTGAATTTAAATATATGGTCAATGCCTTTAATGATAATTGTCCTGGTGTAGGCTGGTTTATATCTGGCTTATTCTTACGAAGGCACCCCTCTATAGCAGAGAGAGGACTTCCGAAGCCAGCGATTACGTTTCTGAAGCTAATGTTAGAAAGTGGTTTAAGAACGTTCAAAACATATTTGAAGAAGAGCAATGCTTAAAAGTATTACATCATCCTGAAAGGCTTTTCAATGCCGAGGAAAGAAAGAAATACTCAAAGGCTTCCATTTTTCGACACAGTACGACGAAAACTAATATTGGAATCCTATACAGAAAAAAAAAAATTCAACAAAAAGATTGGAGCTGGAGAAAAAAAATAAATAAATAAAAATGAACAAACAAAAAACCAAAATTTGTAACAAAAGATGTTACAAATTTTGTGATATAAAGGGGATTTATGTTAATTGTTCATAATGCAATAAGGTCTACCACAAAAAATGTTTAAAAGGAAATGAACATAAGAAAAACAACATATGAAAGTGACAAGTCTGATTAATTTGTTTATCCTGCGTGTTACATCGTTGAGTTCGATCCAGCTATAAATATTATACGAATGAAGATGATGAAAAGTAAATTAATTATTCTATTTAATGTTAAATATTTTCTTTAAATATTAAAGAATTTTTTATCTATTTTTTGTGTTTTTAAAATAGTTTCATAATGTTCAATAAAAGGGTTGAATATTTTAATTGTTTTGTATATACATTAAAGTTGAGCATTTGTACATTATGTTATGAAATAGGAATACCTCTAAACATTTCAAAAGGGAACGATAGTAGCAGAGTTCTGTTAAAACATTTCTAAAATCATATACAAATAAATTACATAAAATAAACCCTAAATAATAATTATGACTAATGTCACCATTAAAATATTATATTTTTACAAAAAAAAAAAACAGCAACATGTATTTAAGACCAGTGGTTGCCAAATTGTGGTTCGCGGAACCCTGGAGGCCCGTAGAAGATGTCCTGGGAGTCAGCGAGCTGTCATTGCAAAATTATCACTATAAATTACCTCAATGAAAAATGAAGGCGTTGTTGACTTGGGTTTTACGCCTTAAAACTAAAACCTCAGTCAAAAATATTTGTGATGTCTTTTCACGATATAACAAATGATCTGAACAGAAATGCGCCAACAAAATGTCCTATAGTTATATTTTGACTTAGTTATGGCCTCCTAAATTAGGGTAAGATATTTTTATTTGAATAATTTTCTTATCCCTAATACGAAATACCTGATTAAAACCCGTTCTTTGTTTGTCAACAGTCATTGATTTTTTTATACAATTATTTCATGCCTAATAGAGAAGCTTCAAGGGCAAATGGAGGATTTTCAAGTGTGTTAAGAGTATAGAAAAATAATTATAATAAGATATTCTTTCCAAACACTTATAAAAATTAAGTATTTGTAGGTAAGTAAAAACGGTTTCTAATATAACTTTTCAACCTAAGACCTAATTTTGTTTTTAACATTATTCGTGTTTTTATTTCGTTCTGAAATATGCAAAATAGCCGGAGGTAATAGTTTTCGAGAAAAACGTTATTTTAACAGTTAAAAGATTTTATAACTCCTGAACCAGCTTAGTCTCAATCACCAAATTTATATCGCTTATATCCATCTTATAGCCGTGTATTCTGCATTAGTTTCAAAATTGTTTACTCAGTCCCTTTTGATATATTTCCTTGTAAACTTCGCGAAAAACGAATTATTGCCTTTTTTAAAAATTCATATTCAAAAAAGGGCTATTTTCTCAGGATCGGAATTTTTATAGGAACTAGGGTTTTGACTAAGCTAAGGAAAATGATGAAAGGTGAGTCTCTTTTTCTTTAATAACTTTTATCTCACTAAAAGTTTTTTTTTTTATTCAATTTCGAGAACTTTTTAAACCACTTTCTTCACTTATTAGGTAATGAGTTGTGGGAGATAAAAAAATATAAAGCATACCCTTCTCTTACTGTCAATCTTTGTTTTGATTTTATATCTAGAAAATTACAAGAATTTAAAAGATCTTCCCAACACATGTTTTCGCCTGTGAAGCTGACTTAAAACGGCTGCAACACCGAAAGTATTGGCCCGAAAATTTGTTTATTTATAGCTTTATATTCACGAAAGGATAGAGAATAACTGACGAAATAATTATATTGGTATTTATAATAAATATTTATATTTTTTATATACATAAATTATACAAGTATTTTTAGAAATATTTAAAATAAATACAGTTTGATTTTATCTTTTTTTTGATACATTTTATTCATATGACAAAAATTTATTTTAAAAATTATTAGAGCTCAGTGCAAGTATTCTCCCTGTCTTAGGTAAATAAATATTTATTATGTTATAAGAATACTTAGACTAACCTAGGTTCACCCAGCCTTCGTAAACTGGGTATTCGAATATATCGCGGAAAAACTCTCATCCTAATCAACTTCTTGCACTTGGGGTCACCTGTTTTGTAGTGGCTACTATAAGAGCCTTCTTCGCTCAAGGTTACTGCTTCAAACTTTCAAGTGGTAGTTTTTAATGAGATTAAAAATTCCTTAGTTATGCCGTCCTTCGAAGGGTACGTAAAGAGATGGCACTATCTTAAGTACTCTTTAAAGATTCCTATTCTAAAACAAAAAAAAAAGTTAGGACTCCTACTATAGCAACGTCCGATTAGCCACAGCGGCATAAAGTTACGTTAAATGAAGAAAAAAAAACAACGCAAAACTTGCTCATCAAGATGGTAGAACTACATTAGCCACGGAAGAAGATTGAGGAGCCTAGCCTAGAATCTAGAGAAGATAATGTCTTCATTATGATAGAGGAAGCTAGAAGAAGATCTTAATAGGAGAAGGAAAGATGTGCAGAAGTGGCTCGTGTAGTTATTAAGGTATTACTCTAATGAGGCAGTATTTTTTTTTTTTTTTCAACAACAATTTTTATTGAGTAAAATTACAATCTGTCAGAATTTGGACATCAATAGTAGTGCTGAAAGATATCATACATACTATATTCATACAATATTTACACGGCATAAAATTACAATAAAATATATACACAATAATGAATCAATACAATAAAGTCAAGAATTCACTTATACCTATATACATACACACACTCATACATACATCACATTGAGTGGAGAATCTAGCTGGTGCTAGAACTCCAATATATTTACAAAAGGTCGCGGGGCCAGTGCCGTTTCAACTATCTAGGTGGGTTGTATGGGTGAGTGGAGCTGGATAAGGATTGAGCTAGAGGATTAGGATGATGAATGAGGTTCTGGTGGAATTTGGAAAATTTGGAAGGAATTAGGTTTGAAATAAATGGAACATTAAGGTCGTGGTGCAAGGTATAGTTGGAGACATAATAAGGAGCGTTTACTATTGTACGGAGGACTTTGGATTGAAAGTATTGAATGCGTTTGATGTTAGTACGTTTAGCTGTCCCCCACAGTTCAAGTCCGTAGGTCCAGATGGGCTTCAGTATTGTCTTGTAGATTAATAATTTGTTGTCAACTGTAAGTTCAGATTTTCTGTTGAGTAGTCGGTATAACTGTCCGAATCGTCGGTTGAGTTCTTGTCTTTTAAGTCTTGTATGTGGGTTCCAAGTCAATCTTTTGTCTAACAGTAAGCCAAGATACCGGACTGTATCTGAGAGAAGAATTGGTAGTGAGTTGAAATAAACGAGGCAGTATTAGCTCCAGTCGGTCTTGATGCCATCTATGTATCTTAGACCACTCTAGCTCAATGTAAACATTGAAATATATACTAAGTATATATCTCTTAACATTTTCTATAATTAAGTCCCTAAAATGTTGTTCCTGAAATATAAGTATAGAAATAGAAATGATTCAGATCAGAATGTCAGATAAAGTTTCTTCTGTATGCAGACAACATTGTCCTTATTGCAGATTCCGTAGAGATATTGCAGCAGGCGATTGACAAATGAAAGACGAATGAAGAGCTCCGCAGCATGAAGGGCATGGTCATCAGTACAAGCAAATGTAAGATCCAACTAGTAGGAATGATACAGGAAGATGTGGTATATAGTAACCGAGAGGTGATGGAAATGGTTTCAGATATCACCTACCTTGGCACGGTTATGGTTTGATCTGGGAAAGTAGGGATTTTTTTTTCTTATTCCCTAACTTTATTTACAAGTTCAATGAATGCCTGCCCTACAGTATCCTTTAATGACACTCCGCTAGTGCCTGAGGAACAGATTCGATACCTAGGACTCCACCTTGACAAATGTCTAACTTGGAATCCCCATACAATACTGAAACGACAAGAAACTACCGACAAACCGAACACTTAGTTACAAAAGACTTATTTACATGACCATCATAAGACCGATTTGGACTTAGGGAGTAGAGCTATGGGGTTCAACTAAACCATCGAATTCTTCTTGTATCCAATCCTTCAATCCAAAATCCTTCCTAAAGTGCTTAACGCTCCTTACTTTCTGTAAGAATAAACTCATCCATAAAAACCTTAATGTTCCATACGTTACTGAATTACCCGGAACTTATCATCCTCTTCGATTCCTGATAATCCTCCGAGGCGTCTGAAAAGAAGATGGCCCCGATACCTTCAAGTTTAGAATATTTTTAGAATGCTGCTAATGGGTAGCGTCTTATATGTATTTCATGTTAATTTACTATGTCCATCACATTTACTTAATGTTTATAATGATGTTGTAAATATCAATAAATATGTTTAAAAAAAAAATAATTATAAGCCCTATATCTATAAATTAAACTTTTCATCATCTATGAAAACCAGGAGCGGTAAACTAGTAATAAAAAAATTATTTCGGATTCCTGGTTTTCTCTAATTCCTTCAAAACTACGCGATGGATCTGATACAGCTTTTATTCCCTATAGGGCATTCTTTCGTTAAGATTTATAAACATAATACCTATAAATTAAGTTATTTATCACCTGTGTGGACCAGGGGCGGGCCACGATTAATTATGATTTCGCGATTCTTGGTTTTCTAGCGGAAACCAAGTTGTAGTTAGCACACCTTCCAAACCTTCAAAACCGATGGATTTTAGCATGGTTTTCTGTAATATTTTGGGAATGTATCCTTGAAAAGGTTTATAAGTACAATACTTTGAAATTAAATTATTTTTAATATTTAATATTCCGTACTAAAGTCCCGATAAATTCCTGTATACTTATATTACTGAAATATAAGTGTACCGTAAAAAGTAGAAGATTTTAGGAAATTTAATATGCAGCAATGTAAATCGTATCAGTTGAAATAAAGTTACTATTGGCTCATAAACCTATGAACTTAGGTTTCCATAATTTTCACCCATAGGAAATTTCACAGGGATTTTGAACTTTTTTTTTTTAATTTAATTTATTTATTGGAACTTACAACTGTATAATGGAATACAAGTATATTAGAGTGGAATATAAAAAGGCATGAAACACATGTAGAGAAGCTTCCTAATGGAAGCACTCTAAAAATATTCTAAAATAGAAGGTCTCGTGGCCATCTCCTTTTCAGACGCCTCGGAGAATTGTCAGGAATTGAAGAGTATTAAAGTATGGAAACAAGAAGATTAGGGTGTGCAATAACAATAAATTTCATTGTTCGGTTCAGAGCAAGTTTACCCATATTTTAAAAACGCCGCAAATTATTAGACAATGGTTTATTATTTCCAAATAACAATATTAGAGTATAACTGTTTATATAGTTGTTGATAGGCAATCAACTAGTGTGAAAAGTAATAAATAATTCAAAAGAAAATAGAATATCATCATGTGGAATACCTCTACTATTTCTGAACCAATTGAAATGATTCCTTTTTCGGGGAATTTCTTTTTATTTTGAATAGCACTAACAAGTATTTTTTTTATTAAATTGAGGGTAAAATTTTAATATTTTTTTCTAATTATTCGCGGTTTCATGGCTAAAAAAAAAACTAATAACTCTTTTTTTATGTTTAAAAATAACAGCTGTCGGCGTATTTATGGGTAAAATTACAATTTTTTTCATTTCTTTTTTCTCTATTTACTAATTATTCGCGGTTTCTTAGTTAATAACACTAATAATATTTTCCTATATCTTTTAAAATAAGTTTTAATCGGCCATCATTTTAAAAATAACCAGCTGATATCAACGTCTAAGTGTTAGGATCATCGGTGAATGCCCTTGCTGAATTTTGTGAAGAATTTCAAAAAAATTGGTCCGTAATATTCGGAGAAATGCCGCGCGCGGCGGACTTCGGACAAACGGATTTCTTTTATTCGTTTTACGGGTTCTACGCATCTTGGAGAGGGCTAATTTTTTTTGTTTTATTTGTTTTTTAACAAACCAAAATTAATTTAATTATTTTAAACCAATATAATTCCAATTTTTGGTTAATTAATAAAAATTTCTTTAAAAAGCGTTTATTTCGGATACTGAAGCACGTTTTGATAAATTTGATTTTAATTGGATCCTAAACCCTGAAATATTTAACCTACCACGGCTCTAATGTTCTCTCGACTAAAAAAAATATCATTCGTAAAAAGTGTAGGCACGTGAATTATTTTCCCATTAACGCTTCGGCATGCTTTGTATAAAAACAGGAGAGAGCACGCGAGGGGGAAACTCGACATCATGTCTCTTCTGATAATTCGAAAAATACCTTCGACTAATTCTGATAATAGCCAACTCACGATTATGAAATTTATTTACACTTACGAAATATTTTCTGAAATTCCAAATTGATGATTGAAATACACTCTAGACCAGAGGTTTTCAACAAAAAAAGTTTCGTGGATCCCTTTATAAAATCATTTGAATGGCGAGGGTCCTCTAAATTCTAAATACCAATTATATGTTTAGATTTTTAGTGAACTACACCGTTTCAGGTACATTTTATGTCAAATATCTATAAGAAATATCTAAACCCTTTATACTAGAAGTTGGAGAAATAGAAATGAAGGAAAAAGAAAAAGGCACTACGAGTTTACTTCGATCCGCGAAACATTGAATAACTAATATTTAATGTTACACCTGGCAGAATTTTAGGTGGAAAAATCCATCGTTATGATGTCCTTCAGAGGAAACCTAAAATGGGTTTCGGGCTTAGTACATATAGAGATTCGTACCGTTCCTAATATAGGTATAGGATTTCTAGTATAGTATAGGAGTAACAGCCGTATTAGGTGTGCAGGTAATCAGGCCTTGATTACTCTCAGCCGCCAGGTTTTTTCCCCAATTTTGGGTACCCACTTTAAAGAGACTGGGTTTGCCCCAGGAGGGTCTCCATACCCTAGGGTCGCCCCCCGGCTAAATTAACAGAATAAATAATATTCTGCCTCACCCGGGATTCGAACTCAGGATCCGGAGAACAATAGACTAGTGCTCTATCTACTAGACCACGCCGCTCCCTGGTCCCAAATTTATGAGCTCCACATTAATATCACCCATAGCCACATTAGCATTATTTTTTTTTTAACATAATTTTTTTTTAAATTATTATAATCACATATTTTTTTGACACAATAGTGGCTTACGACTATCAAGCGTTTAAGGCACTACGTAACTTTGACAACTATCATACGAGCAAAATCCATTTCTTTCCAGGAAGCTCTCTCCTCAGCTCCTGACCCGAAAACAAAATGGCATATTCTCCATAAGCTTTCCCTCTGCAAATCCTCCTCTTTACATGAACCTCAGATATCTCCCGATAAATTAAATTTCCATTTTTTATCCCGGTCATCTAATTTTTCTTCTCTGCCTCCTCCTGATTCTTTTTCAGCTCCATTATTTAACCCCGAAAATTTTTACTTCTCTGACATTTCTCCAAGTGACCTTATTTCCTCGATTATGAAATCTACCACCAATCCCTATGGTTTTGATGGAATCCCTGTTAAATTTTTGAAATTACGCCTTCCTGAAATCCTCCCACTCTGCTTTTTATATATAATTTCTCCCTTCAAAATTCAGTATTCCCTAGCTGTTGGAAAAACTTTAGTCCATCCCATTAACAAAACCTGTCATTCCTAAAGATTATCGACCTATTTTCATTCTCTCAAACCTTTCGAAACCTCTCGAAAAAATAATCCAGACTCAGATATCCGAATTCCTTGAAAAGTCCAAGCTACTCGATCCCCTCCAATCTGGTTTTCGATCAGGCGTTTCCACACAATCCGCCCTCACCCAAATTACTAATGACATACATACTGCCATGGACGGAAAGAAACTAACAGTTTTAATACTTCTTGACTTCTCGAAAGCTTTCGACTCTTTGGACCACTCCGGTGGAGCCGTTCACACTCCTAATCATCATTTATCATCCTTCCTCGCCCTTTCGGCAGACGTGGCTCAGGGCTCCAGCATCTCCCCTATCCATTTCAACTATTACATCAATGATCTCCCTAATTCAATAGTCCATTGCTCCCACCACCTCTATGCCGATGATTTCCAAATTTATTTCTCCTTCCCTCCTTCCAAATCATCATCAGCGTTTGCCACTATTGAGGCAGACCTAGGTAGAATCTGTGCCTGGGCAAACCTGAATAAGCTAAGCTTAAACGCTATGAAGACTCAGGCTATTATGATTGGTTCCAACCCCCTCCTGAGATCCAACTCCACCTTTCCAACCTTATTCCTAAATGATCATCCCATTGCTTTCAGTCCCTCTGTAAAAAACCTAGGAATTATTATTGACCAATTCCTATCCTGGAAACCCCATATTACCCAAATTCCTCTAAAAGCCATTAGCAACCTAAAGTTTTTTCATAGCTCCAGTCATCTTCTTCTCGAATCCACGCGTAAAATCCTTGTCTACTCACTCATCTTCCCCCACTTCGACTACGGCTTTGCGGTGTACGGTGGCCTTTGTATGGTACTTGAGAACAAAGTGAAGCGTATTATGAATTGTTGTTTAAGATTTGTTTTTGGTACCTCGAGACGGTCTAACGTGACTCACCTCTACGCCGAGTTGAAGTGTCTCCATACGCAGACAGTACTTCCTTGGGTCATTTCTGTACCAAACGATAAAATCCCAGCATCCTTCATATATCCACAGTCTCCTTCAATTTAAATCCTCAGTCCACTTGCTTGGAACAAGATCGCGCCAATCCGACCTTTATATCTCATCCTACAGAACTAAATCCTTTGATCGATTCTTTCTTGCCCGTTCCACTGCATTCTTGAATTCGATTCCTTCCAATATACGTCGTGCTTCTTCCTTATCCACATTTAAATATCTCCTTTTCCAGCATCTGTTATCCCTCGCAGACGCTTGTTGATCTTAAATCTGATAATTGATGATATAATTTATTAACTATAATGACTAAAGGCTTATTTTACTTTGCTTTTGTTTTTTTACAAAATTAGTTGCTTTTATTTTCTCATTCTATTTTACATATTATCATTATTATTACTTTCTGATTTTTGTATGTATGTATGTGTGTGTATATGTATATATATATATATATATATATATATTATATATATATATATATATATATATTTTATAAAAAAAAAAAAACCTGTACCACTATAACCCATGAAGGGTCTTGGGCTCAGTACATATAGAGATTCGTACTGTTTCTAGGCCAACGGTAGTGCAATGAGGTGATTAGGCCTTAATCACGCTCAGTCGCCACGTTTTTCCCCATTTAATTTGGGTACCCACTTTATAGAGGCTGGGTCTGCCCCAGGAGTGTCTCCATACCCTTGGGTCGCCCCCCAACTGAATTAACAGAATAAATAATATTCCGCCACGGCCAGGATTCGAACCCAGGACCCGGAGCACAGCAGACTAGTGCTCTATCCACTAGACCACGCCGCTCCCATTATATATATATATATATATATATATATATATATATATATATATATATATATATATATATATAGAATAGAATAGAATAGAAAAAGATATTTATTCTGGGACAAAGTCCCTTAAGAACAATTCATATGTACAATTAAGATATATATATAATGTGTCTGGCTACAAGACCAAAGGAATATAATTATTTCTTATTCACAATTATACATAAAGAAAAGAAAGGATGTAATAAAACAAAAGAGTAAAATAAATAAATAATAACTTCTGGTGCATTAAACAAAACTAAACATTGAACTTGATTCATTATCGATCCTTATAAAAATATAAACAATAAATAACAGATTTTCTTTTTTATTTGAAATATCTTATTGAGCGTCTGTTTGGGATGACAGAAGGTACTGGAATAGCTGGGACTTGAATGATGTTAGGGAAGAAGCATGGCGGATATGAGTAGGTAAGGAATTCCAGAGAGTAGTGGAGCGGACAATAAAGGAATGATCAAAAGTTGTTGTTCGATGGGTAGGAATATAAAGGTCGGAATGGCGGGATCTTGTTTGGAGGGAGTGGACTGATGATTTAAATTGCAGAAGTCTGTAGATATATGGAGGTAGCTGGGAGTTGATTATTTGGTAAAGATATGATCCTAGGAAATATTGTCTTCGGATAGAAGGAAGGAGCCACTTCAACTCATTGTATAAATGGGTCACATGAGACCTCTTCGGTGTACCAAGGACAAATCTTAAAACTATATTCATAATTCGCTTTAGCCTGTCCTCGAGCACAGCCGAGAGGCCACCATATACCGTACAGCAATAGTCAAAGTGGGGGAAAATAAATGAGGATACAAGGAGCTTACGGGTAGACAGTGGAAGAAGATGACGGGAGCGATGGAAATATTTGAGGGTACTTATTGTTCTTCGGGAGATTTGGGCAATATGGGGTTTCCAGGAAAGGGTTTGATCGATGGTAATACCTAGGTTTTTGACAGAGGAAGTGAAGGTAATTGGGTGATCATTTAGGGTAAGACTCGGAAAAGTAGTATGGGATTTGAGGAGGGGATTGGAACCTATAACAATCGCCTGAGTTTTTGTAGCATTTAGAATTAGTTTATTCAAAGTTGCCCAGGCACAGATTCTATCCAGGTCTTTCTGAATATTGGCAAATGCTATTAGAGACTCGGAGGGAGGAAAGGATAGGTATATCTGGAAATCATCAGCGTATAAGTGGTGGGAGCAGTGATGGATGGCATTGGGAAGGTCATTAATATAGGAATTGAAAAGGAGAGGAGATATGCTTGAACCCTGGGCCACACCTGCCGACAGGGCAAGGAAGGAAGATAGAGGATGGTTAGGAATGGTAACAGCTTGAGTTCTATTTGAGAGAAATGATTTGAACCAATGAATAGTGCTTTTGGAAAAGGATAAAGACTGTAGTTTGGAAAAAAGGATAGAGTGATCAAGTGAGTCAAAAGCTTTTGAGAAGTCCAGAAGTATTAGTACTGTAAGTTTCTTTTCGTCTATGGCAGTATGTATGTCACTAGTAATTTTAAGGAGGGCGGATTGTGTGGAAAAACCGGGTCGAAAACCGGATTGGAGAGGATCAAGACGTTTGGACTTTTCGAGGAAGTTTGATAGTTGTGACTGGACTATTCTTTCTAAATATTTTGAAAGGTTAGATAGGATGGAAACTGGGCGATAGTCTTTAGGGGATATAGGGTTAGAGGTTTTATTTATAGGATGAACTATCGCTTTTTTCCAAGTAGTTGGAAATACGGAATTTTGAAGTGAAAAATTGTATATAAAGAGAAGAACTGGAAGGATGTCGGGAAGGCATAATTTTAGTAATTTGACAGGTATTCCATCAAATCCTATGGAGTTGGTATGGGATTTCATAACAGAGGATATAAGGTCTGTTGGTGAGATATCTGAAAAATAAAAATTATCAGGATTAAATTTGTGTATATATATATACTTTTCTTTTAATATACTTTATTTAAGTAAATAATTAAGTTTGTAAATAATTCAATCTATTTAATGTATTCTGGCCAGAAGAGCTACATTTATTTGTAACATCAATGTTATTCGTAAGCGACTATGTCCCAGAATAAAGTGCATTTTTCTATTCTGTTCTATTCTATTCTAATCTATTTATTGGTATTTACAACTGTATTTTTACGATGAACTCAAATCCCAAAGTAATAAAGTTTTAATTGGTAAAACTGAAGATTTAAAACATAATGACACCACATAACCTTGACCTGTGCGAAGCAAGAACGAGTTGCTAGCTATTATTAAAAGTCAACGATTCACAAACATTTTACGTTGAATTAATTAAAAATTATTTCAAATCAGATTTCGCGGACCCCCTTGACATCGTCAACGGCAAAAAGGGGTATAATCGAGAATTGGGATTGTTTATTTATTTTGTAACATAAAGGCTTTTCAACCCTAAAGGTTATTTTAGCCCTTAACTAATCATACAGATACAATATAATAATACATACATAAATACTAATAATACATACATGATAAATAATACAATACAAACATTATACATAATATACGAAATAATACATACAATACGAAAATAATACATACATATATACTAATCATAAAACACATAATACATTATAAAATACAATACATAATACACTAAAACATACATAATACTAATAATACAGATACAATATTTTAAGTTAAATACAAACAATTATTTAAGATAACTTCATATAAGAAAAGAATAAAATAAAAAAATAAAAAAATATCTTATATATATATATATATATATATATATATATTTTGTAATATTGTCCCAATTTCAGTCTCCATACCTATCCCTCTTCGCTCGGCTTTGAAGGAAAAGCTATCCAACAGTATATGTGGTACTGTGGGGATTGAATATTTGGTTTGGTATTGTAGCTTATAGCGGAACCAGTTTACTTTTGGGACTTTCTTATTAGTTGACTCAACCTTGTCGGTGACTCTTTCTTTGATCTTATATTTATTTATTTACATTATCAGAGTTCATATAATAAAAAACCTGTTACTCTACAACCCATGAAGGACCTTAGGTAGCGGAGCTACGTTAAAAAGAAGCGTATCGTTTCAAGGCCAACGGCAGTGCAAGGTGATTAGGCCGAGATCACGCTCAGCCGCTAAATTTTTAACTACCAACTTTGTGGAGATTGGGTGATCTTAATCTTCACACTACGCATTCGAAATGAAATAAACAAGTAATTTTTTGTAAAGTGTAATTCTGGGTAATTTTCTGTGTAATTACTGTAAAGTGACTCTCACAATGAAACATATTTTTGTGGACTCTCTGCGGTAAAGGAGAGAAATTAAAAAATGTGGCGTACCACGCCAGGTCTGTAAGGCATTGAGCGACAATAGAGAAACTATTAACAGTACCATCCAATTGATGAAGAATATTCGTTAGTTTCTGCAAATATAGCTTATCCGTCTTTTTTTTAATAATATAATTCAACCTCAATTTGTTATACTTTTTATTTTTTTATCTTTTTTGCTATTTATTTACGTTATTATATTAGTATATTTTTATTTATTATTACTATTACACGCGTTACAGGTCTTCTATCAGACCACGCGAAATAATTATTAATATTTGTTCTTCCTGTATTGTTACTTTTATTATTATTAGTTCGGTATTTTCATTATTATTTTTTATTTTATTTTACTTTATATATTTCTTTTTCATTTTCTTCTGCTGACTTCATTTTAGTAAATCTTTCTTTTTTTTTTCTTTTTTTTTTTTTTTTTGTAAATATGTGAGGGCGATAATAACCATAAGTAGTATTCGCCATTGAAAATAAAAACAACAAACTTCAAGTAATTTCCCCATCCTGGTTTGAATGGGGCATCAAGTAAACAGCAGTTGAGCGAACATATTTTATTTCCAAAGCACCTAAGACAAGATAAAATATAAAACATAATACATAGTATCCTGAGTATGCTACTTTTAAAGGTTGCACATATTTTTGTTTTCATTTACTCACATATTAGAATATCATAGAATTAAATTATTTTGGGGGAGGGGAAGGCTATATCTATATCTTACAAATAGAACCTGGCTACTTAATGACAATAACAAAATATTTATATAGTTTAAACATAGATAAACATTAATTTTTTTTAAACAATTCACACTTTTTATATTATACAATAGAAAAAATACAAAAAAAAAGAACATAAAATTTTTAATAAATAATTATAGTTAGTAAATTATTTTAGATTTTACTCACACACATACAAAATCTTATTAAATAGATGAAGAACAATATAATATTCATAAGTATACTTTATATAATAAACATTGAAAAAAAATATATGGGTTTCTATTTATATCAGTTAATAGCAGTGAAAGATAAATATAAATATAGCTAGCTGTAAGTACATATAAATAAAGAACTAAGGCTATTTATTAATGATGAAAGCTCTAAGTTTAAGGAGGTTAATAATACAATAATATAGCTGTTTGATTTTTATTGTTTCTCAGGGAGCGAATATAGTATGACATTGATTCTGAGTTAAATAGTTTACATATGAGATATATAGTTACGTATTTACTTTCATATACATACATAACTTTATTGTAAGAAAAAATACCGGAAAAAAAAAAAATCCTCGTAAAAGCAACCACAGACTTTCGCATACAAACGTAAGCATTAAGCTCAATTTTAAACTTTTAGAAAAAAATTTGAGCTGAAAATATTTAAAGAAGTACATTGAGTTTTGATGAAAACATGTTTTAGATTAAATAGTATAAATGTTATTGAAAATAATAAACTAAAATGAGGAGGAATATTTTACAGTTTGTTCATTTGTTCATTGGCATAAGAATATTATCATAGACTAATAATGTATAATTTATTTATTTTTTACTTTTTTCTTAAATTTCTTTATTGGAATATACAAATGTATAATAATAAATGAGTAAATTTGAGAGAAATATAACAAGGCATGAAACAAATGCAGAAAACCTTCTGGATGGAGGCACTCTGAAAATACTCTAAGCTAGAAGTTCTCAGGAGCATCTTCTTTTCAGACGCCTCGGAGGATTGTCAGGAATTTGAGAGGAAGAAAGTATTGAAACTAGTGGGTTAGAGTGGGAATAGAGTTTTGTCATGATATCTGGATAGGGCCAAATCAGCAACACACATAACATTAAGGCCTTTATGGATGAGTATAATTCTAAAATATTGATAAGTTTTTATTTTATACTTCCCGGAATATTGCAACCTTCAACTAAAAAATCAACGCTAAATTTTGAATACTGGACATTTTTCCTACTTTCCAAATTCCAAACAGCTTTCTTTTGAGGAAATTCCATTCAAAATCCGCAGCCTTGGAACGTACTCATTCAAGCCGAGCTCTCATTCATAAGTTCAGTTCATTTATACACCGTTGAGGAAGCTTTATGTATATATTCATTTACAAACATGGACTCATTTAGGACACCCACTGCAGCATCGTCCGATTAGCCACAGCAGCATAAATAAATAAATAAACAAACAAACAAACATAGACTTAAACATATCACATATATCTTTTTACAGTATTTAAATCAAAAATTTAATTTAAAGAAGCAAGGAATGCCCTGAATGATAGTAAAAACTGTATCGAAATCCGTCTGGTGGTTCAGAAGGAGTTCCCTAACAAAAATCAATAGCTCTTACTGAAATTATCTTGTTATATCTATATATATATATATATATATATATATTATATATATATATATATATAATGATAACGCGATTTTGGTTTCCGTTCAATTCGTTCAAAACCACAAGACGGATTTTGATACGGTTTTCACCATCATATAGGGCATCCTTCTTTGAAGGTTTGTAAGTGAAATACATTGCAACTAAACTTTTCTTTTAACGAGAAAAGTAAATATTCTGTAACCATGTCATCAAAACATTATTCCTGAAATATTAGTAGCAACATAGACGTATAATAAGTTAATACGTAATGAAGTCCATTAACATATGTTGTTAGCAAAGAGGGAGATTATACTAGTTAAATATACTGGATCGTTTAAGTTGTATTATTACATTTAGTATGCAATATTTTAGAAACAATATCAACTTACAAATTGTAATTAAATTGTTAAAATCAATGTTGAGTTGTTGTACATCTATAAACTAACAATGTTAATAATCATTTCAAATTTAATATTACCTCATAAAAACAGATGTATCACTGTAAAATAAACGGGATTCCTATGGAAACTAAATTAAACCTCAAAAATTTATTTTAAATAGTTTATTTGAAATATTAAATAATTATAAACCCAATATAATGTGAACATTTGTTATTTTTATAGTTTTTGAACAAAAAAAATAAACTCTACCAATTTTGATATATCTTTTTCATTTCTATTGATTATTAAATATAATAATGAATATACGTTTATAAAATAATGATATTTCATTATTAAGGTTGATTTTGGGCTGAATAATTCTTCCATTAATACTCATTATTTTATTTCATGACGTTTCGGGATATTCTCCCATCTTCAGAAGTCTACAAAAATTATATTAAGCAATTTACCATCACATTAAAAATCACTATAATGAAGTGAATGGTTTAAAAAAATTTATAAATTAGATGTCAATTGATAACAAAAATTTTAAAACTATTAAATAACAAATTTTAAAATCATAAGGAGGCATTAAAAGCAAAAATTTAACAATGTTACATAGTACTTAGTTAAATAAATAAATAAATATTATAAAGTTACCTCGTTAGAATATATTGATATAATGATATTTTCTTACTAATTGCACTTTTTTGTTACAATAAACTAAAACTCCCAAAATGATAAACTATGAATTGGTCAGACAGAGATTTTAAAAACATAATGGCACTTAATTCTAATTGCTCCCGTTTGAAGCTGGAGCGGGTTCACTAGTAAAAAAAAAATTTGTTTCCTCAAAGTAAAAGTAAACTTTATTAAAAACTAATTATGGAGGTATGTTGAAGCTGCGTGAAGCGCCCAAAGGATTTTCCTCAGTTTGTATCCCACAATATTATTAAGATATTCTCCAACTAAGAAAATGTAGGAAAAGGACTACCCCACCCTAGAGAATGACAGACCCGCCCCCGCCAAAAGATATTAAATATAATCAACTTTACTTTTCCGCCCAACTTGGTTTCCTTCCTGATAGTAGTCTGCGTAGTAAGCGATATACAATAATACAAATTGTTTTTATATATTATGTTCATTACACTATATATTATGTTCTATTATATATTATGTTATAAGGTGGGGCTCTATGTCATAGAGTTTATAATCTTCGTTACAGGGATCGAGAGCCCTGCTAAGGAAGGTTAATTATTTATTTCGTTATTTTAGCTTAGGACGACTTTGGGTTAGAAGACCCTCTCTATAATCCAAACCCAACCTCATAATTTGTGAGAGGCTTAATAGCAACACCAAGATTAATTAAAAAATAGAATAAGAAAATAAAATATTGAAATTTTATACGGTAGAGAAAAAACTAAATTTTCTAAATCGAAAATTTTTTAAAGATTATTTTATGAAATCAAAAGAAAAGAAAACAATGGTAAGGAAGTCTAGTATAAATGGTTTTTTGTTTATTATTTTCAATAATAAACGTTTTTAATCTCCTTAAAAAAAAAATAATAATTGCCCTCCTTCCCCCTTAAAATTTAGGTCTTACGTTTCCAGATAAAACGAAAAACAAAAATCCGACTGTTCACCTTACGTTAATTAAGTGTTTTATTAATTAATGATAACTAAAAATTAATAACTCAATTGATACGAAATCAATATGTGTAAATACCAGTGCTTCGATAAAGAATAAAATTTTCTGCAAAGAAAAAAGAATTATATTGGATATAAGTTGGGAGGTAGTCAGTTTTATTCCATATCCTTTATTTATTATTGTTCTCACTATTATATAGGTTTTTACTTCAAGAATTTAAAAAAAAATTATTTTAGTACCATTATGATATTATTACTATTATATGTTTAATCTGATTACTTTTTTTTATGTTATTATTACAATTTCACTCATTGTTGTCAGATCCCGTCTAAAATGCGGTACGTATTTTCCATTCTGCCTACCTTTCGTACGTACTTTCCTATCTACCTACCTACATCCCATTCCACCAAATTGTACCTAGTTTCAATTCGTCTACAATATGGTACGTATCTCCATTCTACTCCATATTTCAATGTTTCTTATCTCATGTAATTTTGTATACCTTTGTACATTATCTTTAGGCACTATCTGCTCTGTATCGTTATTATACCTTAGTCATTGTAATTTAATTAATCGATTTCTCTACACATCTTTTATTATTGACATCCTCTAGCTCAATAGTTTTTAAAATAGTATATTTAATCTTAGTGCAAATGTATCTCTTTTGTATCTTTTTAGCCCTGATGATGATCCACAATGGGGGTCGAAACGTTGGCAGAAAATAAATGGTTGAAACTTCTTAATTGTTTCATTTACTGACCGTCACCTGACTAATTCCTTATAGAAAAAAAAGAATCATTGAAATCGTACAAAGTATAGCAGAGATGTCATTTCTTTGAAATTAGTAGTGGTGATTGGTCCTTTTCCTTTAATTTATTTTTACCTTCACTTACCTATATGTGAAAAATACAGTAAAGGAAAGAACTGCAATCGTGAAAATTTTCGAATTCCAGTTTTCAACGGAAATAAACATTTTAGGATTCCTTGAGTGAAAATAAATATGTCCCTCAAAAAGGTCTGTACGTGTGTTAAGTCGAGCTTAAAAAACGGTAACTTGCATAAAACTGATATTGCGTATAGTAAAAGGGTATATCCTTGAGATGTAACAACAACTTATTTATCGATACCGGCTAACCAGAAGAGCCAATGGATACAATGTATTTTTGTCTATTTTTTACAATTTTTCGAAAACAGTTCAAAAGATTTTGATTAATCTCGCTGTATAAATGTAAAATTTGATGGGATTTAATATCTTATAGACTTTATTCTGATTAAATTCCGATTAATTAAATTTTCTTCTAAAGGACATGATGTAATTTGTGGGTTCAAAAAAATTAGCCATATCAACTTGTTTGCATTAATAAGAAAAAACAAAAAAAAAAAAAAAACAGTGAAATTTACAAGTTAATAGATTTCGATAACCAACTATAGATGAAAAGAGGAAACATATTTTTATTAAGTAAATTTTTTTTTCCGAATATAATAATAGTAATAATAATATACCGTTAGAAGACTAAAAAAAACGTTATCTTACATACAAAGTTGTGGAGGTAATGTAAAGTGACGAACATAGCATAAACGTATTACTGTATATATTGTTATTTGATTTAATCTAAATCATATTTTTACAACGAAACTGAAAATAATTCTTCAAACTGTTTTAATATCGCTTTATGTTACAGTTTTTCATTTGATTTTATCAACAATGGTAAGCAGAGAAATGAGAAACATGAATTGGCCAATAAATAGAAGAAAAAAATGAGTTTATCTTTTTGTTATTTTCGAGTGAAACATAGATGAAAATTTGTCCAAGGCTCGGAGGTATTTTGGTTATTTTAGATGTCACTGTCAAAGTTCTGTTATCAATGGCAAATCATTATGAAGTCAATGGCAAGGAAAAAGGAAGAACCTAAATCAGCGAGAAAACAATAATAAAGAATTTAAAATTTTTCAAGAAGACAGGTGAAAGTTGCGTGAAATACGCACTAGATTTATATTCGCCTGTCATCCTCGACCGCTCCCAGTTTACGGATATCCCGTTAGGAAGCGCGATACCGCGAAGATCCGACCTTTCATCTGGCTAATGCCGACCACGAGGAGAAGTGCGTAGAAAGTGATCCGGCCCGGAGGACCAAGAAAACGAGCGGCCACGCGCTAAGCTGCGAACTGGCACAAACCTCTTTTTATTACCCCGTCCCTCCCACGCGCTCCATGCACTGACTTTATTTTCGCATTTTAATTACAGCCACGTGCAGAGAAATCGGGGCGACTTGCACAACACTCGCACGCGCTTTAGAGGAGGGTTCAACATTTTCTTTGACATTTACTTCGGAATCTAACTCTTATAAATTGCTATTTAAAAAATTCGCGTATAATAAATTTTCCAACTGTAACATTAGGTTATTTCATAATTTTTTTTATTTTTTATATATATTTATTTATTGGAATTTACAACTGTATAACAAGTAACACAACAAGTAAATTTGAATGGAATATAAAAAAGGCATGAAATGTAGATAAGCTTCCCAATGGAAGAACTCTAAAAATATTCTAAACTAGAAGGTCCCGGGGCCATCTCCTTTTCATAATACAAACCGTGTTACGCTTAGCATTTACTACAGAAAATAATTTTATATTTGTAACAATTTATTAAATACCGATGTTTTATCGCCCATACACGGTTAAGAAAACATACAAATAAATTTATAAAACCCAGAACAGTGTCATGAAATTATGAATTATGAATAGATTTAATAAAACAATAAATAATGAATCAACAAATTTTAATTATAACCAGTTTTAATCTTTTTTAAAGAATTAATGGGATTCCGAATAAGTTTTAGCCGCTCTGTTATCTTATTTAAGTTTGTTCAATATAAAATGTTTATTTTTATTTGTTTAAAAACATACACTGAACAATTAGCAATTACTTTTCTAACGATATGAGAGTAATTGCTCCTTAAAATGTTCGAATATTCTTAGAAATATCGAAATTTAACTTATTTATGTTGAGGGTTTGTTGCTTCTTAAACTTATTGGATTATTTGTCTTCTTTCATTGGGAAGACCTTATTTTTATGTGCTTGCACATCAAGTAGATGTATTAAAGATTTTCAGATTAAAACCATGGATAACAGGAAATATTTAGAAATTTGATTTCCCCCCTCCTCGCCTAAAAGTTGACAATCGGATCATGGACGATGTGAAATTTTTTATTCCACTTGAGGTCTAGTATCTGCTTCTACAATACGATTAGACATTTATAAGACACCTTATGTACATATTTTATGTGCGTGTTTCTTCTTTCAATTATCAATCATTATAGTTTTGTTTTATTCAATAATTTATCTCATTAATTAATATTTAAGTATACTTATTGAATTTTAATTTCTTTATCTTATCCTATTCACATTCCTTTATTGCTCAATTTCAATTTTTATATTTAGAAAAAAATAATCAGGATTTTTATTTTAATTTTGACACCGTTCCGCCAAACATGCATGAAGAATAGAGTAAACAAAAATAAAAGAAGGCATAAAAACATTTTTACAGCAATATACGAGTGAGTAGCATAATCGGTGAAACAGACGCAAAGAATGGTGAAGAATATGGTATGACTATAATACAATAACATTTAAATTAATCAGTTAAATAAAAATATATTTTGTCGAAAGAGGTTTTGGTTTTAAATATTTTAGGTTTAGCATTTATAATATTTTTTCTCTTTTCCCTCCTGATACACTGAGGCGTTGATGATTTTAGGGTTTTATGCATTTAAGTTAAAATATTGTAGAGGCTATCAAAAAAACATATATAAAATAAAAAAATACATATATAAATAATGAAAAATAGAATCTTACTCTTCGACATAGAACGTTAAAACAGCAATTAGAAGTTAAAGAACGCATAATTATGAGTAAAATCCTTGCACCCAAATTCAAGAATAATATAAATTATCCGAAACCATATGAAAAAATCTAGTAACAAATTTATAAAATAACAGATTCGATGCGAAGAAATCAATTTACACGACATTTAGAAAGAATCGACAACAGGTTGACACATAAGATTCGCACTTTCTTGAATTGTAAAGCCACTAGACCAAACTGACTAACAGAGATGGACATTAAAAAATTAGGATATCCAAATTTCCAAGATCGTGATATAATTAGAAAAGTTTTAAAATCCCAGGGTTTCGAGGAGGAAAAGAAAGTCAAAAGGAAAACATGATCCGAGCAAGGAAAGATGAACCATTCGTAGCCATTGAAGGACTGAGGGACAAAAAACAAGGCCAATCAGTGTTCATTCCACCTGGTCCTAACTGACCCATTTGCGAAGGAAAAACAATGATATAAATATTACTTTTATTAGAATTTAATTATTTTGTTCATAGTTTTTTTTTTTTAATCCGGTACGGGCAACACACGACTTTCACTTATCTCGACTGTTAAAATCAATTTAAAAACTATTAAACATACTTCAATTAGAAAGTTTATTTTAATAAAACGTGTATTTATTTATTTATTTAACGTCACTTTATGCTACTATGGCTAATCGGACGATGCTACAGTGGGAGTCCTAAATTTTGCCTATCCAGGTTTTATTAGGATAGGGATCTTTAACGAGTACCTGACATCGCACAGGCTCGGGACCACCTTTTAACGTCCCCTCGACGGCGTAACTATGGATTTTTTACTCCCATTAAAAAATCCTAGGACCACCTGCGGGTTTGAATCCGTCACCTTTAGCATGGGAGGCTGTTACGCTAACCACCCAGCTACAAGTGATCCCAATAAAACTTGTATTCATTTTTGCTTGAAACATATGATTTAGATTAAGTAATATAACTACAATAAATTGTTAATCAGTAATAAGTTTATTCCCAATTCGTCACTTTATATTATCTTTTACTACTTTTTGCATCAGATAATCTTTTTACTAAAATCTTTCACTTCCCAACAGTATACAATACGCCTATATTACTGTTCTCATTATCGAAAAACCAAAAATTACATTAATATAGTTATTTTATCTTTTATCGTTTCCTTGGTCATCAAATTCGTCCAACTTGTATATTTAGCCGTCCTTAATCAATGTCAATATGGTGATGTGGTTAATCTTTCGGAATGTACAAAATTAAAGATACTTTAGAGGAAGAAAATTTAAACTATCGGCATTTAAGCCATGTCAGACTATTGCAATTAGAACGAAACCTACATTATATTAAATCCCATTAAATTTTACATCGATATAGCGAGTTTAATTAAATTCGTTAGAGCCATTATTGAGAAAATCCTAAAAAGGTGCAAAATTCATGGTATAAAGTGGCCCTTCTGGTTAGCCGATTTTGATGAAAACGTTGTAAGATCTCTGGCGTATAGTTGTCTCAAATATGAAATTTTATTTTCTTACACCTTTTCGTTTTCGTGCTGGACTTACCAAAAACACACGGTACTTCGTTATTTGGACTCAGAGGACCTTAAAACGTGTATTTCCGTTAGAACGGAATTCGAAGAGTTTCACGAACGCAATACTAGGCATTTGGTCCGAATTTACTTTTACAAGTTGAAAAACGCTGCAAATTATTAATTTATATTAATGATATAAGTTAATTATTAATTTAATCAACTTATATTAAATTAAAAATTAACTAAAGAAAAAGTAACAATGATAACTGCTGATCTCAAATCGTTATAACTTTGCTATTTCTGAACCGATTTCAATCGTTTTGTATTTTATTCCCTATTGAATAGTAATAACATAGTTATATCACTAAGATAATATAAACGCAAGCCCTCAAATTTTGAGGATTGGATTATAATTATTATGGTCGATTAAAAAGGTTCATTATTGACAATAATAAACCAAAATATTGTCAGAATATTGATATTTGGTCTAGTTTGTTCATGTAATATTGACTTTAGAAGGAACTACATCTATAAAAAAAAATCTCAATGTTTTACTCTATAAGTTTTTTTTTATAAGGATAAATGGTAATGACATTGTACTTAAATAATTGTATTTAAATGTTACATATTGCTAAATTTAATTTGTTGTGTCGAGCTTACAAAAAAAAAAAAAAAAAAAAAAAAAAGAACTGACTTTTAAATATCTTGTCTTCGGTTAAACACATTTAGTGCAAGTTAACTATATTTTTTAATTTATTATTTGTAATTAATAGGTTTAACTTACATATTAAGCTGGAAGTCAAGTAGCTCTAACTCACATGAAATAAAAATAAATATAATTAGCATGTGCATATGTATACATTATATGCTTGCAATGAGTGTGTATCAAGCCTATAAATTATTGTATTTTATAATCGATTGAAACATGACCACAGCAGAAATATCGATATATGTAATTTCTGTTTCGTATTTGGTATACAAGTCAATTTCGTGAGTGACCTTGAGCGATGGTTTTAAAATTGGAGAATCAAAATAAACTCTAATAAATCCCACCAAATAACCTTTACTCTTCGTCTTAAACCTATTACTTTCTGCCCTACAGTCTCTTTTAATATCTCTCCTTAAGTTCCTGTTGAAGAGTTCTAATATCTATGACTCCATCTTGATGAACGACTTACTTGGAATCCCCATACAAGACTTAAACGAATGGAAACTACTCCACGTTTTCGGCTACTTCAACACTTACTGGACAAACGTTCTAATCATTCACTAAAATACAAACAACTCATTTACATGACCATCGTAAGGCCAATCTGAACGTGTTGGATTGAGCATTGGGACGCTTCTAAGCCATCATATTGCTCTCGAATCCAATCCTTACAATCGAAAATTCTTTGTAAATTCCTCAAACACTCCGAACAAACTCATTCATAAAGACCTTAGTGTTCCCAATGTTACTTATTTGGCCCGAACCAGATACCTCTCCTTCCACGAGAAACTTCATTACGACCCTTAGTTTCAATCCGTTTTTCCTCTTCAATACCTGATAATCCTCCGGGGCGACTAAAAAGAAGATGGCCCCGAGACCTTCTAGTTTAGAATATTCTTAGAGTGCTGCCGAAAGGTAGCTTCTCTACAAGTCTTGTTCATGACTTTTTTTTAGCCTATTTACTAGATGTATTTTATACTTTTAATACCAATAACTATTTTTTTTTAAAAGGAGAAATACAGTCGTAAATTTCTTTAAATAAATAATAATAAAAAAAAAAAAAAGGAGAAAAAAAAAAGGGTTATTGGGTTATGTTATTTCGTATGTAGTTATTTCGAACTACCGAAATTCGATTAGTCAACGATTTAGAAACATCCAAAACAAATTTTAGATTATCGGCTGTTTTATGTTCTATGACAACAACAGGTCAACCATAAAAATCAGTTTGACGCCTTTTTCCGACTACTTCAACACTTACCATCCAATCCTTTTCTTATTAAATCACACAACTCAAAATCCCTATGCTCCTTACGTTGTCACAAATAAATTTATTCATAATGACTTTAATGTTCTATATGCATATGAACACCTTTTATGACAAACTCCATTCTGACTCTAACCCACTAGTTTCAATCCTTGCTTTCTTTTCCATTCCTGATAGTTCTCAAAGGTGTCTGAAAATAAAATGGCCACGTGACTTTTTGGTTTACATTACCTATTGAAGCGCTTCCAACGGTAGATAGTTTCGCTAATTTTTTATTCATTTTTTTTTTATCCTATTGTATATTTACTTGTTCTTTATCAAATACAGTTGTAAATTCAAATAAATAATAATTAAAAAATGAGTTTTTCATTTGAAATATTTACAGTGTTCTCTATATTATCACCAGTAGCGAGTTTGTAATGTACAATTATACATGTCAAACTATTATTATTATGGTGTTAAACTGAAAACAGTATGCTAAATGTACATCTTCTATTGATATTGACATTGTATCTAATTCAATTTTGTTTTCATCTAAATCCATTTTATGCCATATTATAATTTCAAAGACAACGGAAACACTGAAGTCACAATATTCTCAAAATGTAATATATAACGCAATATACTTTTTGAACATTTCTAACATGTTAAGCGGCGAATATTCAAACGAGATTTTGTGTTTACCATGACTTAGGGTATATGAATAATGATACATAAATTATATAATTAAAAAAATCAAATAATCTCATCAAGAATTAAATTCTACATAATAATTTGAAAAAGAACTATCAGATATAGGTATTCAGGATCACCAGAGACACACAATATAACCCAGTATTACGCTGAGTTAAGGTGGCTTTATCCTCGTTACAGATGCCAGTATTTCCTAGCTTCCTTCCTCTACCAGGTTATCAGAACTCATCGTCCCAGCTATATCTTCCAATCCCTTCAATTAAATATCAATTCAGTCCCGTTCAACCAGATCCCGGCTTTCTGACCTCTACCCTCCTCCGCACCGTACTGTTGCCTTTGGCAAGTCCTTTCTAGCCAAAGCAACCTCTCTTTGGAATTCTATCCCTCCTGAGATCCGTCATGTAAGAACGACTTTCTCCTTCAAAATCGCTCCTTTTCAACCATATTCTCCTTACCCAGTCAAACAGACAATAACTTCCAACTGCAGATGCTATAAATTCCAATTATTATTATTGTATTTTTTGTGTGTGTTTATATTACTTAAATTATCATGATGAATTAGCTATTTCTGTTTTATTTTGTTTTGTTGTTTATTTTTTTTTTATTTCATTCTGTAGTCTGACTTGTAAATATGTATATATATTTACGACCTGTATTATTTTTTTAGTTTAGTAATTTGTCATTCTTAGCCATGGACACACTGTTCCGGTCATCAATTATGTATTTTATTTTATTCTTGAGGGACTTTAGTCCCAGGATAATAAAGAAGTTTTTTCATTTCATTTCATCAGATAACATTCCTAAAAAGGAGAATAAATGTTTAGTTTATTATCTCTGGTTGAACTTTTGACATCTTTCGTAACTGTAAAAAAAAAAATCAAACTCGTTTATAGAAAAAATTAAGAAAATTAATTACTCAATCCAACAGAAAAATTAATAATTAAATACGAAAATTTAAGCTTTCTATAAAAATCTTAACCAAAAGGCGAAACCATTATCTCGAAAGATGAGATAAGGAAATCATATGAAAGAATGAAGAAATACAGATGTAGCGAGTTTAATCCCAATCGTTAGAGCCGTTTTTGAGAAAATCGTAAACAAGTGAAAAATGCATGGGATAAAGTGACTCATTCGGTTTTTGTTACTTTATTTACCTTTTACAATTTGTGTATCAGATAATATTGTTTCTAAAACCTTTCTCTTTGCAACGATGTAGTAAGCGTCTACATTACTGTTCTTATTATAAATAAAAAAAAATAAAAATAATTAAAAATAGTTTTTCTCTTTTATCCTTTCGTTAGTCATCTAATTCGTCCAACATGTATATTTAGCCGTCCTTCATAAATTTCATTAAGCTGATATGGTTAATCTTTTAGAAGGTGGAAAAATTAATGTACTTTAAAGAAAGAAAATTTAAAGCCTAGGTCAGACTATTTTTTATCCCTTAGAACAATAGTCGATGTCCCATATTATGTCACCAACAAAACTTTACACCATGACCTGAATATCCCATTTGTCCTTGATCTCATCCCATCCAAATTCTCAATCTTCCATCAGAAGCTTATTTACCTTCCTAATCCCTTGGCACACTCGCTATCCAGTTCCAAACATCCCTATAACCCTCCTCGTAGGTTGAAGCGGCAGTGGCCCAGAGATCTCTTGTAAATATGCATTGGAGTGCTGGCAATGGCTGGCTTCTCCACTTATGCCCTGAGTGTATGTGGCTCTAGCGCCCTCGCTCAGCTTCCACTGGCTCTCAAGACCAGTGACGCGGCTGAGTGAGAGGCGCTGGGATACTCCTGGCATTGTGCCTCGGGATCCACTAGTGGATCTCGGGGATCGATCGGTGATCCCAGGGGCAGTTTGTAAATTAGTAGTTATGTAAATAGGTACGAATGAGATCAAAGTTGTTATTATTTTCTTTATATATATTATTTATTTTATTTTATACACATATGTCTTTTTTATTTATTTATTCTTTATTAATATTCTTATATTTTTTTATCTTTTATTTATTGTTTTGTAATTTTTTTTATATATATTATTTATTTATTTTATTTTTGATTATATAATATATATATATATATATATATTATAATATATTTTTTTTTTTTTTTCATATGTACATATGATGAATGTTTTCTTCTAGCTGTATACTCACTGCCCCAGTAGGCAGATGTATATCTCTTATAAATAAATTAAAAAAAAAAAAATTATCAGAATAAACGATAAGATTTTAAATTCTATAATTTCATATCATATAGCATTTTAATCAAATCATTGATCCATTTTGAGAATCTAAATGTGCAAATGATATAATGCAGCTGTTTGATGGAAAGTTGCTGTAACACTCGCGTATTTTCGTTTTCGCGTATCTTACACACCTAGAACTTTTCGACTTAACTTTTTAATCACTGACCTAAAACTGTAGTTTGTTAAAAACTAGAATTCGAAAAATTTTCACGATCGTAATACTTTCCCTTACTATTTTTCAATATAGGCAAGTGAAGTAAAAATAAATAATTATCCTGCACAGCGAGACTCGAACCCAGGACCGAAAGCAGTAGCACCCTGATTTAGCTCAGCTAACAGATTTCCTATTCTTTGTGACTTCTTCAAAGTTGCAGGATAGGTAACAATTGTAGTCTTAGCAAACAGGTTCAGTTAACCACCAATCTTTGCCTATAAAGTTGAGTCAAGATGTGGCTTAACACCAATCTCCACAATTCTTGAAGCCTACCGAAAGCTCAACGCATATTCACTTTTTAGAAAATTTTTCTTAAAAAGCTGTGTAATTCAGTGTTGTGTAGCTTCTAAATCCTTCAGTGGCCTTATCATTCTTCGGACCAAAACTTTGACGTAGGTATTCTCAAAAAACCTTGAGCCGTAGTACATCCTTCAAAGTACTACTACTACGTTTCACAGGTGTAAAGATCCATCAGGAGAATAAGAATTTTTAATATTTTGTAGATTTATTTATTAAGATATTTTACAATTTGTGCTGTACATTTTTTTAGCCTTGAAGTTTCTCAACAGAAAGCGTGAATAAAGCAACTTCCGGCTTTGAGCTGTTACTTTATTTCCTTCAGAATTTTATTTTTTTAGCTCAAACGTGTTTGTTGATTATCAATATCGTTGAGACTATCATCGTTCCTTTTTTTATGTCAGATAATAATTTTTATTTATTTTTGTTTACGAAAGAAGTGCTGACCAGAAAGAGCATTGGAAAGACGACACATGCATTATGCCCGCTTTCAACAGATGTCCCTTATTGAGTGGATGCCGTCGACAAGCTTAACATAATCCCCCTTCTACGTTCTACAGATCAGTAGGAACTGGTCCATGATTTTTTGAACCTATATTTCCTTATGAGCTTTTTTTTTTAAATTATTGTTCAAAGACCATTTATATTGCTTATTACGGAACCCTTGTTCATTATCCACGTGCGGTTGAAGAACAGACAAATTACCCATTTCTTTCGTTGTTTTTTTTTGTATATTTTCTTTTCTTTTTCGTTTATTGTATGTTATTATCTACCGTATTTTTTTTAAAACTCTAATTCCATAACATTATTTATTCATTAAAGAATTTATTAATCTCTATTTTTATTCCTCATTCGACGTTTCGGAGTCTTGTCCACGTTTTGATAAAAGAATAAGAATAAAAATAATTTATGCAAAATTAAATAAGTGAAATATATTAAGTGAACATACCTTTTTTTTTTTTAGAATTATCAAATTCTTTCACAATTACTTATGAGTTACCTGTTATGTTTTTTCTCTCCATTTCTACATTTTGAATAGCTTACCACAACAGGTGATGACTATTGGCTCACTGTATCTTATTTGTATACAATTTTTCATCTATGGCCTGTATTTATTTATGTTGTGATATTACTTATTAATTTTTTTTTTTTTTTACTTAAACTGTTGCTATATTTTTTATAAATTTACATTATTAGTAATATCTGTATAATGAATTCATATATTTTTACTTTCACTTACTATATATAGTAAGGGAAAGCATTGCGATCGTGGTGTGTTTTCAATAAGGTGTGTTTTTAATCTATTCTCCCGGGCTGAAACGCTAAGTCCTACGAAACTGAAATTTTATATTTAGGACAAATCTACGCCCGAGACGTCACACAGAGAACCTTATAGAGCCACTTTATACCATGCATTTTGCACCTTTCTTCGATTTTCTCGAAAACGGTTCCGACGATTTTGATTAAACTCGCTATATCGATGTAAAATATAATGTGCTTTAATATCATGTAGGTTTCATTCGGATTAAAATGGTCTGACAGGGCTTAAATGCCGACATTTTAAATTTTCTTCCCCTAAAGTACCTTTAATTTTGTTGATTATATAAAAATAACTATATTATCTTGTTACCACTGATGAAAAACAGGTAAATATATAAATTAAATGAATTCGATAAACAACTAAAGGAGAAAACAGAAAAAATATTTTTTTTATGCAGTTTCTCGTTTTTGAACATAAGAACAGTATTATACATGTATGTTATACCGTTGGAAAGCTAAGAATTTTAGAAAAAATATTATCTCATACACGCTTTTAAAAGTTAATAGAGAGTGATAAAAAGCCAATAAAAATAACTGATTATTTTAGATAATAATGTAATAGATTTTTTAATAAATCACATGTTTCTATAGAAATTCAATTTAATTAATTCTTTAATAGTTTCCCGTATTTTCATCTCTAACTGTATTTGAAAATTCTTTCATTGATTTTAAAAATGGAGGGAAGTGAAAGTCGTGTGTTGCCCGCACCAGATTTTTTACTTTCACTTACCCATGTATGAAATATTCGACTGAAAAATATTTTCTAATGAAATTTTTGGTTTTTGAACATAAGAAAAATAATATACATGTATAATATACCGTTGGAAAGCTAAAGGTTTTAGAAAACATATTATCTTATATACAAGGTTGTAAAAGTTAATATAGAGTGATGAAAAGCCGATAAAACTAACTGATTATTGTTGATAATAATATAATGGATTGTTTAATAAAACACAAGTTTTTTTTTTTTTTTTTCATAGAAATTTTATTTGATTAGTTCTTTAATAGTATCACTCATTTTTATTTCTAACATTATTCGAATATAGGTATGAGTGACTTTTGTATATATTTTATTGATTTTGTTTTGTATATATGTATATTGCATTATTATTATATAAATTTATTGTTTAGTATATATTGTGTGAATGTAGTATGAATGTTGTACTTCATCACTATTAAAAATGTCCTAAATTGGACAGATTGTAATATTGCTCAATAAAGAATTGTTTCTAGAGAAAACATTATTCGAAAATTCTTTAATCGATTTTAAAAACGGAGGTAAGGGTGTGTTGCCCGCAACAGATTTTTATATGGTTCAATTGTTCTAACTATAAAAAAAATATCTATAACAAATATAAATAATTATTGTTATATGATGACAATGTCTTAAGGTGAGTTTTTTATACATGAGTTAGAAATGTTTAAAATGCTGCTCTGATATCCACTTCATTATATGGGCACACGTCTTCACAAGCAAACGTTTAAGTTACCGAAACGAAAATCTTAATTTTTGGAATTCCTCTATCAATCATAATTATGAGAACATCTGACCCTGCGCGAGTTTGAGACAAACCGGTCGAGTCTGTTTTTACATAACCAATCTCATGGTAGTACTTCCTAAGGAGTGGCGAAAGTAAGGAGCTTCCAGGTTTTTTTCGATTCTCTTAAATTTCTACAGTATATATAGTAGTATCGTACGATTAGTCACAGTAGCTTAAAAGTCTTTATTTCTAAAATATCTTAACGTACCATTTGGAAATAAAAGTTTCTATTATCAATAGGACTAGTCAATAAATATTAATTTATTTTTATGATATGTCTGAACCAATTATGGAAAGGAAAATACTGCTTGAAATATATTTTTTTATTGTCTGTGATGTGGAACTGAAAAGGATTTTTTAAATTGAATTTTTTCCCCTTCTCTCCTTTATTGTACAAGAAATAAGTACAAAGAACGTAACAATTGCGAAACAAATAATGCAACAGTTGAGGCCTTTCTGAACTTTGAGATATGATTATTGTTTACTTTTTTTTATTTTTTTTATTAACATGAATGTATTGTGCTAAGAACGGAAGCGTGAGGTATTCAAATTTTATATTAACCTTTTTGGTCGGTCGTTAATTATGATAAAAGTGAAATATAACAATATTTTCTGTATTTAAAAAAAAAAAATCGCAGAAAAGTTGCTCTAACATCTCGGGCGTATAGTTGTCTTCAGTATGGAATTTCAGTATTGTACCTAGATTCGTTTTTGGACTGGACTTACTGCACACGGACACGCACACAGACCTTTTTGCGGGATCTGGTAATCTCGACTCAGAGGACCTAATAACGTGAATTTCCGTTGAAAACTGAAATTCTAAAATTTTCACGATCGCGATACTTTCCCTTATTATATGTTTCATATATAGGTAAGTGAAATTAACATAATTTATGAAAATTTATAACGAATACTTTCACACCAATATCAAAACAACTCCAAACTTCATGTTTACACACTTTTTTAAATACTTATTTGTATAAAAATATAAAATTTAATGGTCAGTAAATTTCAATACTTTCCCTTACTATATATTCTATATATAGGTAAGTAAAAGTATGAAGGATTAGTTAAGGTGCTTACATGCCTCAGTTTTAGCTTAGCTTCCGTCTCTTTAAATGGCATTTAGCTTGCTCACAATCGAAGAGGAAAAAAAAATTATTTTCGTCATTTAATGATTTATTATTTCCGAAAAGAAAACCGCTACAAAGACGGTTAGCAAAATTTGACAATAGGAGTACTCACTACGTTTGCTATAGCGTGCTATTTGTGCTATTGTGCTAAACCCATAAATTTTATACAGGAAATAAATTTAGAAACTCGACGGGTTTAGCAAAATAACACAAATAGCATGCTATAGCAAACGTAGTGAGTACGCCTAATGATACCTTAGGAGATAGCACCGTCCGTAGATTTGCTCGGTTCAGAACCGGAATTGTTGACTAGGAAGACGCAACACGCTCGGGTAGCCCTTCAACTGCTGATGATGAACAAATTTGACCAAAATGATGTAATTTGACAACATGTAATAGATCAAAATGGGTCATATATAATTTATTAAAAATATTTACAAGAATCTGAAGTGTTTATCGAAAGCACCAAAAAAAAACCGCTACGCTCTTATTCTACAACCCAGTAATAAATTACTACAGCCGTAGAGCTCAACATGGCAGATCAATACCATGAATGAATATTTTCTCTATTTTGTTTAGTCGCACTGGACCTTATCGCTTCTGTGCAGACGTGCAGTCACAAAATGAAAGTCGCCATATTGCTTCGAGCTATACAGACACACAAACAAAAACAAACAGCCCACATACATTGCCGGTCAGTTACTGTTCAATTACGTAAACAACATAAGCTCATCGCTAATTATATATTTTTTTCTTATTTAAAATGTTTATATTTTCGTCATAACATTGATCAGATATAAATAAAATTTTCGGAATCGTCCGAAATGTTTTCAAGATGGACCAATACCAATTTCAATAACTACTTTCGCTTATGTACGTGAAAATCTACTTTTTCAGACACACCTTTGTTTCTAAAATTGATTTTAATTGGAAAAAAAAAAATAACCTTTACTTCTACAACCCATAAAGAGGTTTGGGTACAGTACATAAAGGGATTACTACTGAACGGCCTTGGAAGGAGGTGATTAGTTCAAAATCACACTCAGACGCCAGGTTTTAGCCTAATTATTTGGATATCCAATTAATAGAGGCTAGGGACCACTATACCACGGCTTGAATAACAAAATCAATAATATTCTGCCTCAACCGAGATTCGAACCCAGAACCCAAAAAGCAGTAGATTAGTGTCGTCTTTCGTAATTGATATCTACTTAATCTCCTAGACCACGACGATTGTGAAAAATTAACAATCGCATGATTATTCTGTAAAAAGAAGGAAGTTTCAATTAATAAAAATCTATCTCTATAGTTTACTGACCTTTAAAATTTATATTTCTATACAAAGACATATTTATTTAGGATTTTTATTAAAAATACGATATGAAAGCAAGATAATTTTATTCGAAGTATTTACCTTCTTTTTCTACACATTTTTTCCAACGTGACACCAACTTTTTATTTACGAACTGAAAAACTCTGAGCTTTGAAGTGAAACAAATTCTGAAAACGCACTTTTCACTTGACCATAATTTTCAAAAAGTTTTCCTTTCACGAAGTTGTCTAAATTCCTGAACAGTGGTAATTTGTTGGAGACAAGTCGGGAAAATATGGTGGGTGCGGAAGAATTTCGTCCCAGTTCGAAGAGCCCAGTTCTTCCAAGTTTTGCACGGTATGTTTTGAAACATGGGGTATATCTGCCGCTTAGTGAGATCATGAGGTACCCATGTATCGAGCTTTTTTACTTTCCCAATGCACTTTAAATGTCTGGAAACGGTAGATGCACTTGCATTTAGTTGTGCTGAAAGTCCTTTAACTGTTTGGTAGGGGTTTCCTTCTACTGTATGTTTGAGGACATCGTTGTATATTACGGACAAAGCTTCGGAGCAAGTTTTCCAAGTCGGTATCCGCAGCTGAAAACTTAGCAAACCAACGGCGAAAAACACTCCCTTCCCCAAACACCTTGCAAATATTTCTAACGGCCTTAGCTGCTGAATGGCCGAGATTAAACTCGTACAAAAATATTACTCGAAAATCGCGTGTTTCCATGTTCATACTTGGAGGTATACTAAAAATTGGGTAATTGATTGGGAAGCTAATGTTTATAATACAAAGGTAGAGGATTAGTAAGTTTTTATTTAAATATGTAAACATTCGGAAGAAAACAACAGAGACCTGCAAAATCCTTTATGTATTTCAGAAACTATAAAAACGAACATTTCATGTGAAATAACCCAATATTTAACGAAATATATAAACATGCTTGAAGTCGGTTCCCTGAGTCCAAATGAACAAGTCCAGAAAAAAGGTCTGTTGCGTTTGAGTGTGTGTGTGTCCGTGTGATACGTCTAGCGCCAAAACGAAAAGTCATATAAAAATGAAATTTTATAAAAAAAATTTTTATTTATTTTTTTTTATTGAGAAATATTACAATTTGTATTTTATATTTTAAACACCTATGCGCACGAGATGTTTACAGCAAATTTTTCATCGATTTACTACCTTTTTACAATTTTCTCATTAATGGCTCTAATGATTTTGATTAAACTCCGTATATCGATGTAAAATTTAAAGGGTTTTAATATGATGTAGGTTTCAGTTTGATTGAAATAGTTGGACATGGCTTAATTGACGATATTATTAATTGTCTTCCTTAAGTGCCTTTAATTTTGTAGATTCTATAAAAATAACTGTAGCATCTTTTTGAAACGGATCACAGAGGAATAAAAATATAATCTGAACGAATACGATATCCAACTAAAGGAGTAAACATATTTTTGTATGCCAATTTTTTGTTGCTTAACATAAATACAGTAATATCGACGTATATTATACGGTTGGAAAGCTAAAGGTATTAGTAAATATATCATCTTATACACAGAATTGTAAAAATTAATGATAAAGAGCCGATAAAACTAACTGAACATCACAGATTATTTAATAAAACACATATTTCTATTAAAACTTAAAGTAATTAATTTATTAACATTTTATTTTCATCTCTAAATTTATATAAAAATTCTTAAATTGATTTAAAAAACTTATGTAAGTGAAATTCGTGTGCTACGCACACCAGATTTTTTTTAAGTATTACAAAATTAGAAATACTAAAATATTAACAATTACTTACAACTATGCACGTAACCTATTACTTAAGACAGGTACTGAATCTATTACCTGCTTGTTAAACATTACAAAATTAGAGATACTAACACTATTACCTGCTTGTTAAACATTACAAAATTAGAGATACTAAAACTATTACCTTCTTGTTAACAATTTCCAACTTATAGGTATGCACGTTAACTATTACTAACGACAGTTACTGAAACTATTACCTTTTTTTGTAACTATTACGAACGTACAGACAGGCACTGAAACCTCTTTTCCTTGACTCGCCTTTCGAAAAGTGCAGTTTGTACCGGCCTAGAAGGCTGATGTAATTTCCTTGACATGCTAAATCTTAGGCCTACTTTTTTATTTAAGTATATTTATTCATATTATAAATATAGGTCTAAAGGTTCAAATGAGCAAAAGAAATATTTATTTTTTTCTGATTATGTTAATCCTTTATTTTTTTTCCAAGTTTAATTTTCTGCCGTTTTCCTTGTATATATATGCTATGATTGGAATCTCACTGATATTTACGGACCTTGAGTAAGGCAAATTGATTCAAGGGCGGGAGCAGGATTTTATAAATGCGAAGAGGGGGGGGGGAGGAGGGTGTCGAAAATTTAAGTTAGTTTTTCCTATATTTATTTTCACTTTAAGCACCTGTCTGAAAGTAAAAACAATCTATAACTAAAGTTTTTATCCTAATACATAATTGCTTTATTATTTTCAATAATGAACTTGTGTAATCCAACAAAAAACAAGTAGAAAATAACCTCCCTTCTCTTTAAATTTTAAGGGCTTACGTTTCAAAATGCATAGAAAATACATAGAATATTACCGCACCCTGTTTACGTGAACGAGGCGATGACGCCGGCCAACAGGCACCTATACTGGCTCGCCAGGCAGAAAAAGGTGTCTGCAAAGATGAAATATGTGTGGTACAGTGGTGATCGTGTTAGGTGCCGGATGGCCGATGGGTGTCCAGCGGTAATAATTAATAGACAGGCCGACTTAGATAACTTTGCCTGAGGTTTGTTTTGAACTTACAGACTTATTGTCAAATATTTATATTGTTTCCTTAAAGAAGACATATTATTTTTGTTTTGGAATATTTTAATTTTTCATATACAATATTTGTGTTATGCTTTTCTATTAACATTCATAATTCAGTATTTTAATAATTATTTCCTAAATGTTTTAGCTACTTACGTTTTATTTTATTTTATTTTTTTAATTCTCAGTCTAAATTTGTGTTATCAATTTAAATACCTATTGCTTTCCTTTCTCAAAGATACCAAGGACTTATAATAATTAATATTTTTAGGATTAGCTCTGTTCTAATCCTTAATCCCCGACACTTTTACAACAATCCCGATCGTCACTTCTACGGTTATGACTGATATCTGTGAAAATTATCTAGTTTAATTTTCAATATTTTTATTTGAAGTTGCTTTTAATTTATTATTATTTGTTTATAATTTGTATTGTTTTTTGTTTTTGTTTGTTTTTATACTCTAAGACTCCAAAGTGTTTATTTTATTTTTCTTGTCATATTATTCTTAAGGGACTAGTCCCAGAATAAATAAAGAATTTATTATTATTATTAAAATATGAATAACGGATAAAAAAAAATCCGTTTGTCCGCTGTCAGGGGTATTTCTTCGAAACTACAGGACTGCTGAAAGGACCACTGAAGGATGTATTTAAAAGATACCTCTACAATTAATGAAAGAACGATATTACGGTGGGAGTCCTAAATTTTTCCTTCTTCTTCTTCGAGTGGGAAAGTTTAGAGAAAAAAAATACTGATTGTGGTAGATAACTTTTTGGAATTTTCTTTTATTTAGTAAGAAGCAAGGTATTTAAGAAAATTAAATGGAATTTAGTCAATGTGTATGAGGTTAAATTAAATAAAGTGAGTAGATAGTTATGTGAAGCGCGCACAGGATTTTCCTCAGTTTGGATCGCACAACCGTCCGGCTTACACTTTTTATTTTGGGTACCCACTTTAAGAGGCTATAAACAAAAATAAAATAAAATATAAATTTGTGTTATTGTATATCGCTTACTACTCAGGCTACTATCAGGAAGGAAACCAAGTTGGGCGGAAAAGTAAAGTTGATTATATTTAATATCTTTTGGCGGGGGCGGACCTGTCATTCTCTAGGGTGGGGTAGTCTTCTTCTAAAATTTTCTTAGTTGGAGAATATCTTAATAATATTGTGCGATCCAAACTGAAGAAAATCCTGTGCGCGCTTCACATAACTATCTACTCACTTTATTTAATTTAACCTCATACACATTGACTAAATTAATTTTCTTAAATACCTTGCTTCTTACTAAATAAAAGAAAATTCCAAAAAGTTATCTACCACAATCACTATTTTTTTTTCTCTAAACTTTTAATTTTTTTCGATAATGAATCTCAGTAATCGACCAAAAAAAAAAAATTACCCCCCCCCCCTTAAAAGTTCAGAGCTTACGTTTCAAGATGCGTAGAATCCAAATGATCAATAAAAAAAAAAAAAAAAAAAAAAAAAAAAAAAACGCTGTCCGCGGCAATTTTTTTTTAAATTCGCCCTAAAAATACAAGTCTATGCAACGATTATCTTAACACCTAGACATTGCACAGTGGTTCAAAACGCACTTTTTAGGGACAAAAGTCTGCACTGGTCGTTCTATTTAAGATATATCAGCCACTTCAACGTCATTTTGTTCCTCAGTAAATTCATTTCAATGGTATGATGGGCATATTTTTAGCTTATTTTCATATCATGAAAATATATAGGTTTTGCCGATAATTTTAGGGAAATGTTTCTTTAACTAATTATTCTTATATACATCTTTATATATCTATATTTTCTGCTTTGAACTTTGTTTAGAATCGTCATTAGGTAAGAAGTTTAAGTAAAGTTTGGGTTTCATATATTGACTTAGTGATTTTTTAAACTTTTTCGAAAAATGCCAAAAAAAATAAAAATTATAACATGTTGAAGTGAAAATTGCTTTCAAAATTTTAGGTTTGTTTCTAGTTTTTACGGACAAAATTTCAAAATCATAAATTGATTTCTACTTTTTTGCCATAGTAGAAGACATTATTGGCTATAGAAATTCTATAGAAAGACCAGAAAAAAATTGGCATATAAAATTATTTTGATGGCTAACCTATTTTTTCTAAATGGTAAACTATAATGGAGTAGTTTATAAGTACATAGTGTATATATCATACAATAAATGTGTACTTATGGAAAGAGAAATACTGTTCGGAAACACAATACAATGTCGAGAGCTGAAACTGGTTTGTAATGCTACGGGTACAGAAGTGTCTGTCAGTTTTCGTTTTCAAAAATTCTTTCTCAGTTACCAAATAATCATAGAAACTTAAAATTTGCTTTTGAAAAGTACTCTTATTACCTAATTACCTATCAATAGCTATATATACAATTATACCCTAATATTGCTATTTGGAAATAATTAACAATTGTGTAATAATTTGCAGCGTATTTTTACTGGGGTGTGATGTTGGCTTTTCAAAAAAAAAAAAAAAAAAAAAAAAATTGTATTCATTTAACGTCAACTTATGCTACTGTGGCTAATCGGACGATGCTAGAGTGGGAATCCTAAAGCTTGCCTATCCAGGTTTAATTAGGATAGAGTATCTCACATCGCACAGGCTAGGGATCACTATTGTGATTGCTAAGGGTCTTATGACATGAAAAAGGTATTTTAATTATATTATTTGTTCTAGAGATAAATACATGTTTATTATTTATTAAACAATTATGGTAATACATATCTGACTATACAGAAACTGGGGTGTAATATAAGCAGGAAGCGTTGCTAATTATGAGTTCCAGACATCGGACAGACTCGGGACTACCACTATACATCTCCTACAAAGGACGTCATAACCAAGAATTTTTACTCCTTCAACAATTCAACCCGCGATCTTGGAAATAGAAGGCTGTCATCGTAATTTCTACATCCAAGTGATTTTAATTCTTTAATCTCGCTAAATAGGAAAAAAATTATATATATATATATATATATATATATAATACATATTTTGTTTTGTTTTTTTAACTCTTTTAGTGCTTGTCGACAATAATCAATTGCTTCGTGTGTGTAATTGTGTAATGCGCCTTATTCTTCGCATTGGGAGAAAACATTATCTCTAAATAAATTTATAAATGATCAAATTTTATTGCCAACCGGTTTGGGTCTGACATTTTACTCATTCTATACCGGAGTGTGCTGAGACTGTGGACGCTAGTGCGATAAGATGGACACTCGGCACATGACACTCTTTTAGGTCAAAAATCGAACTGTTTATGACAGAACTCAATTCTTATATTATTTATAATTGTGTATTTCATATGGGGAGCCCGTGGCTGAGTGGCTAGAGCGCTAGTCTCTCATGCTACAGGTTCTGAGTTCGAATCCCAGTCCCGGCGGGGCTTTTATAAGGATGTAAAAAATGGGGATTCACTCACAACCTCTCCCCCGGGTATGTGAGACCCGTCAGCCAAAGGGCGGTCACTCACAAAATTAGTCGTAGGGAGTGATGACCCTACACTAAAAATAGCATCGTGAAATGTGAGTGTAAACTCGCAGGAGTTTACACCGCGAGGCCCAGGGCCTACACGGCCTGTCGCGCCACTGAAAGAAGTATTTCATATAATTTTTAATAGATATTAGAAAATCAATATCATTACTTTATTCTTTATTTCTCCTTTATTATGTCCCGAATACGTGGCATTTTTTTAGCATGTAAATATCATTTATAGTTTGCTTTTTATAAGCTTTTTTTCAAATAGTTGCATATTTGTCAAATTCGGCCGGTTATCTTCGCATAGGCAATCGTTTTCCGTCCGGCACTAAAAGGGTTAATTACGTCCTAATCAAAGAAGCTCTGATTTACGTTCTCTATTTTTTATTTTTATTTTTTTGCTGTAAATGCTATCACTTCTGTTTGTTTTTTTTTCCTAATGCATGTAAAGAATTTTATCAAGGATGAAGCATTACGTAAGAAGAATGGCAATAAAAGCGAGAATTGAATGGGACCTGTTATTGAGAAGCAGTTTCCCATCAAAGTTGAAAGATAAGAAACACATAAAGATTAAAGTTTGTAGCTGACTCGAGGTGGCAAATATGTTGGCGAGCGATGGTTATCCATCTAGTGCACCATTCGTCGCTCTTATCTCGGTCCCTAATAAAGTTTTTATCTTGCTCAACTATATCTGTGATTCAATCGAACGGCATTCTTTTATTTTTATATCGATGTATTAATTCACACCTACCGGTACTAAGATGACAATCGGGGAATGGTCTGTTTTTGTAGGAATAATAAAAATTGGAAGCGGTGAAGTTTAGTTAATTAGAGAGCAACATTCTCGGCCGATTTTGTTTTAACCTCTGATCTTATCAAAATAGTTGTCCGATTTTTACTTCAGAATATTCATTTTTCTCGTTAAAAAGAGGGGTTTCCGGGGAAGTAATTTCCGAAATGTTTAAACATTTTCTTCTTTAATTTTTTTAAATATATTATTATTGATTTCTGCTACTGAACATACAACATATACAAGTAAAAGGGCTAAAATTACAAATATAGGCATGAAATTACGCAGTGGTAGCACTTTAATCACCTTTTTAAGTATCACTGTGATGTTTATTTTATGAGCAGGTCTCGTGGCCCCCGTTTTTTCAGGCGCCTCGGAAGATTATCGGGAGTAGATGTCGATGAGAGGTTATGAACAAGCGGGTTTGAGTGGACAGGTACATAAAAAGGTGGTCCCAAGCCTTTGCAATGTCAGGTACTTGTTCAAGATTCCTATCCTAATTAAAACTGAATAGACAAAATTTAGGACACCCACTTAAGCATCGTTCGATTAGCCACAGTAGCGTTAAGTGACGCAAATTAAACAAACATAAGTGATTATTGTAGAATTTTTTTTTTTAGATTATTAATTCTGAAACACATTTCTAGACGAACTTTATTTATAAGTACTCAATTTTTTTTTTTTTTTTAGTTTTTAAAACGATTTCATAAGAGAAGAGGAAATCGAGTGTTGAGGACACCAGATTTTTTAAACATTTTTCAATCCAATTATCAGTTTCAAGTTCAATCCACCTATTTACATTTTTATAGATTTCCCTTTTTATTTTATCCAACATGCTTTGTTTGTTTGTTTATTTGTTTAACGCCACTTTATGCAGCTGTGGCTAATCGGACGATGCTACGTGGGATTCCTAAATTTCGCCTATTCAGGTTTTATTAGGATAGGGATATGTAACGAGTACCTGACATCGCACAGGCTCGGGACCACTTTTTAACTTCCCCTGCGAAGGACGGCACAACTAAGGATTTTTTACTCCCATAAAAAAATCCTAGCACTACCTGCGGGTTTGAGCCCGCGATCTTTCGCATAGGAGGCTGTTATGCTAGCCACCCTACTACAGGTGATCCCAACCAGCATACTCCATTACCGAATCGCGGAGATTCAACAATATTCACCGACAAAGGATATTGAAATCTAGTTTTAAATTTTAAAAAATAGTTAAAAGTGATGAGTTATAGCGGACAGTATGAGAATGAGATAGACAATAGCAAAGGCTGGGGCTGGCTATCTCTTCTCAGGAATAATTATCTGCTCGACTCGAGTTGCAAACTAAGAAAGAGATTCGAGATTGCAAGCGCTTCTAAAAATAGTCCTTCAATAGCTTCTTCCAATGATCTAATCCTTTAACGCTCTTTTACCTCGTAAAGGAAAAATCTTATCCTTTTGTCTTCGCAGCTCGTAAATTACGAACCGAAAATGAATTCACCTCGATCTATATGAACAACTGAAAGTAATTAGGTTTAAAATTGCAATCAGTGGGAAGGTCGGAAACATAGCAAAGATATTTTCGCACAAAATATTCTCTCTTTCTCTTCTCAGGTGGAATGAAATACATTAAGAGGGGAAAATAAATTGTCAAAGAATTAATTAAATTGAATTTAAATAGAAACGTGTGTTTTCTTAAATAACCTACTATTTCACTATTTACATCAATCATATTGTTTTATCTGTTTTTTATCATCCTCCGTTCACTTTTAGAATTTCATATATAAGATAAAAAAATTCTAACATCTTTAGCTTTTTAACGTTATATTATACATCTATATTAATGTTCTTATGTTCAAAAACATAAAGTTGCTTTAAAAAATATTTTTACAGTTTTCTCCTTTAGTTGGATATCGAATTCGTTCAACTTATATGTTTCCGGATTTTTTTATCTATGATAAATAGATAATATGGTTATTTTTTATAGAATCTACATAATTAGAGGTACTTTAGAGGAAGAGAATTATTAAATGTCGGTATTTGAGCCCTGTCAGAGTATTTCAATCAGAATGAAACCTACATGATATTAAATGTCATTAAATCTTACATCGATATAGAGAGATTGATCAAAATCGTTAGAGCCGTTTTTCAAAAATCGTACAAAGGTGCTAAATGCGTGGTATAAAGTGGCTCTTCTGGTTAGCTGATTTTTATGAAAACGTTTCTGTAACATCTTGGGTGTATAGTTGTATCATATATGCAATTTCAGTTTCATAGGACTTTTAGTGCTTGAGTTACCACACACACAGATCTTTTTACGGAACTTGGTCATTTGGACTCAGGAGTCCCTAAAACGTGTATTTCATGAAAACACTCACGATCGCAATACTTTCCCCTGCAATATATTTCATATTTAGGTAAGTAAAAGTAAAAATGCACTTCTGTAACCTCTACTGTTTCTTGACGACAGTCGTGAAATGAGGTGATTAGTCCGAGATGAAGTTTAGCCGCCAGGTTTTCCTCCCAATTTTCAGGTATTCACTTTTGAATAGAGTACCGATGAGGCTAGATCTATCGAAGGCGGTAATTAACTCATAAAGGAAAAATCTTTTCCTTTTGTCTTCACAGCTCGTAAATTACGAACAGAATATGAATTCTTCTCGATCTATAGAAACAACTGAAAGTAATTACGTTTAATATTGCAATCAGTGAGAAGGTCGGAATACGTCCTAACGATTGGGGAATTTTAATAATATGTTTATGACCGGCTGCTTTTCAAAAACCAGCTTCTTTGAAACTTCTTAAATACGAGTATTTAATGTATGTACAGAGTAATATTTAATGAAATCATTGGGTTTCCTTTCCAAAGTTTTCGCGTTTACCAATCCCAGTAGGTGGCATGTAGGGTAAGATTAAATTAGACAGATTTCAATAGATCACTTTATTATTTAAATTAATTTAACATATATATAATCAATTTTCACAATGACTGAGAATACTGAGGAGCATTACCGTTAACCATGCCATACAATATCACAATAAACAAACACCTTACTAAAACGTAGCTGGCTGGCAAAGGTGGAATCAATCAGTCTTAGGCGCCCCTTCTCGGCATCTTCCCCTAGCTACTCCCAGAACACCGACGGCCATCTCCTCATCTTGTAGATAAACCCCGACTCTCCTCTTGTTGTACTTCCACTCTCGGGGCTGGAATAAGACTCCCGTGGTTCGAATAAGACTGCACTTCGAATCTCCTTTCTCATCCTTTTCACCTCGGGTGTGGTTGATATGGGAAGTCCAACCTTTGCCCAGCGTGAGTCTAAAATGTACCAGGTGTACAGCCCACGGACACCCCAAGCCCACGAACAATCCAAGGGGGTTTGGGAAATGCTTTTTGACTTTTGCCAACAAAGACTATTAATATTTATTATAATTAATATGATAATTATCCAATCCTTACTATCCTCATACATTAAAATATATATATATATATATATATATATATATATATATATATATATATATATATATATATATATATATTTGTGTGTGCGTATGTGTATGTGTGTGTCTGTGTGCGCGTATGTTTGTGTAAGTATTTACATTAAAAACACCTTAAAGATGATTCCTTATAGTAAAATAAATGCATAACTAATTTAAATGTAAATAAACAATCGGCTTTATACAGTATAGATTCGTTCAATTGTAGATATTAATGTATTCAAACGCACGATTGTTATTCATTCCATTATCAATCACACGTGTCTTGAATGCCTAAATTATGTATAACCTTTTCTATATTTATATAAATCCGCGTTCTCTTGTTAATACATTATAAACATTTATTTATACATTTGAGTCCTCTTGTAAATACATAATCCATATTTATAAATCTGAATTCCCTTGTACATACTGTATTACATTATATACTGTAGATTTGAATTGAAAACAATTTTTTTTTTAGATTTGAAACTTAAATCAAATGAAGAATTTCATGTTATTAGTATTACAGATGTAATATATATATATATATATATATATATATATATATATATATATATATATATATATATATATATATATATATATATTTATTTATTGTATAATAAACATTATTCTATCTATCTATCTACTCAAACTTACTTTATCCTAAAGTGCAAGAGCGTCAAATTTCCTTGCTAAAAGCCACTGTAGGATTCGGTTCAGTGCCGCCGCAATCGTACGACAGAAGTGGGCAAATTATTCCAACTATGTTGAAAAACCTACTTTGGTCACTAAACAGTAGCACCACTAACAAATAGCATCCAATTACAAGAAAAAACGGATCACTAAAATCCAATTGTGGCTCCCTAGATCCTTCAAAATTCCTTTTTCGGGAGGCTTCATGTCGAGTGGTTGTGATTAGGTCACATTGTGTAGGGAGAGAGGATTAAATCGGCATCAACCCTTTGGGATCCTTCTATCATTATTGATATTAAATTCATTTTATTTTTTTCCGATATCAGAACATTTTCTTTAGATAAAAGAAAAAGATGCTGAAGTTTAGCCCAATAACTGTATACATATATTTTGGTTTATTATTTTTGATAATAAACCTTTGTATTCGACCAAAAAATAAAAATAAAAATTAATGTAACTCGAAATTTGAGTGCTTACATTTCAAGATATGTAGAAACCAAATAACGTTGTTTTTGGAGGTAGAGAAAAATGTGTTAGAAGAGTTTAAATTAGAGAGTTTAAGAATCAGTAAACAGCAAAATAAACAAATAAAAATCATATATATATATATATATATATATATAATATATATATATATATATATATATATATATATATATATATGTTTTATTATAATAATAAAGAGTGATAATGTATGGTTCCTAGCCTATAATTATTTTATGACCCTAAGCAGATATTATAGAACATAGAGAAAAACGAATAGATTATCGAGAATCAAGTAAAAAATGGTGGTCCTCTTCCACTATTATACTGTAAATATTTAATGAATGTCATCTTACAGCCTCATTGTTATTTGTCTATTGCGACGAATTGTAATGCATCTGAATAAATGCCCAAAAAAAAGAAAAAATAAATACAACTAAATTTTTAATCAGAAAAATATTGAAAAAATTTCGTTCCAAGCAACGCCAACCAAGCAAGGACGTGTTCAAAAGCGCTTTTGAAGTTAGAAAAAAATGTTACCAAAAAAAAAAAAAAAAGGTTTAACTCTAACCCATAAGACTAATCCATGTGAAAAAAAAAGGAAAAAAATAAAAAGCTGATTATATATAATTAAATCACAAATTTATAAGTTTCAGGCGCTTAAAAAAAATCAATAAAAAAAATCCTAAATTAATTTTTTACAGTTGACTTTATGTGTTATAATTAATATTTAAATATGACGGATTCTAATCCTGTAGCTAATTAAGTGAAGACGGCCTGTCAAAAAGAATTAAGATAAAATATTTTGGACGGGCTGTCTCCTATTGTATTGCAGCCAGTTGTTAACACTGAAGAACCCGCATCTTTTCCTTATGTGAGATGTTATCCTACCTCGACGGTGAAATCAATTCGGAATCCCGAAAATGGTCGGTGATAGCATCCTTCGGATTATTGATTGCTATATTATTGAAATCAGGAATCTTCTTATAATTTCCTTATTATACAAAGATTAGCGGTAGCAGGTTGATAAGTAATTATTTGTCGCTACAAATCTTGTTTCATTGATTAGGAGATTGTTTGTTTTTATTGATTTCCATGATAAGCGGTTAAAAGTTGAGGGTTTACACTTGAAGAAACGTAGAATCCGCATAAACAAACAAAAACCGTTTGTTCACAGTACGAATGAATTAATACTAATAGAAATTTAAATTTGCTACACTACCAAATTACCTTTACCCTTTTTCGTACACCTATGGCCTCGTGCCCTACAGTGTCCTTTAATTATATTCCGTTTGAAAACATTCGCTACCTAGGACTAGTTTACCTAGGAAATAGTTGTGATTCGTGTGTAACGAGGATAATTATTCTCATGCAATTGGAATCGAATGTGTTAGTCCAGACTAGATAAGACTAGAATACGGGATGGTTTTATATAGAATAAGCTTGTTTTTTGGTGATAGTTTTGAGAACCTATTGAAGTATGGGGTCATTTTGTTGACAAGATTTTTGGTTCTGTTGCGTTTGTTAAGCAGCGTATTTGATTCTGGCATATGCGTAACGAGAGGCTTGATGCTTGTTATTCGAATCTCGTAATTAAATAATAATTGTAATTTTAATTATCTGCATCTCAATCTCAGTTCTTTTTTTTTTCAGGAATGCTGTTGACTCCACGTTTCCTGCCGGATGCACACCTTCCTCGTAGCCTCAATGAATGGGAATACTGCGAGTTCATTAATAAACAGAGAACAAATTAAGAAATACTCTGAGGCTAATCCCTTATTATTATTATAATCATTAGCGGGAGATAGAATGGAAACGAGGATCGGGAAGCTAATGCGAGCGTTCGTAATGAGGAGAGGTGTAGCGGTAATTGTTAGCCTCAGGTGGAAGGAGCCTCTCTTCGGGATAACAGAGTCGTAAAAGTGATAATTAAACTTGAAGAGATGTTAGCGAACGATAGGGAGGGACTCAACGGCTCCTCTGTGAACGACCAGCGTCGGGTCTGTCGGCTTCTTATAATTAGCAACACTTCCGGATTACATTATATACCAGTTCCTCTACATCCGGATCACTATTTCCATAATTGTTTAATAAATAATAAACAGATATTTATCTAGAGAGTAAATTATACAATAGAATTAAAATCCTTAATCATAAATATAATAAAGGTCCGTTAATAGAAACCTGTAAAGAAAGAGGGCTCGAAATAAATAAATACTGGTAAGAGGAAATATACAATTAGTAGCTGAAACGGTGGCGGTTCTGGTGATATTGATATATCAGGACATACGTTTAAACACGTTGAGAAATTTTAAGTATTTCAATGATATATGCTCAATGATAACGAGAAAAAATTAATTCTAAGAGGAAATAAAGTTCCTGTCAAAGGTGGGAAATGCGTGTTATTTTTCAATTGTTAAATTACTTCAATTGTTAAGCTCACGGCTTCTGTCCAAAAACTTAAATGTTAGAATTTATAAAACTATTATTCTTCCGACGGTCCTTTACGGATTCGAAATGTGACCGCTTACTTTGAAGGACGAACAACGTCTTAAGAATTTCGAAAATAAGGCACTGCGTAAAATATTTAGTCCGAAGAGAGATGAGGCCACTGGGCAGTTTAGGAGGTTGCACAACACGGAATTTCGCAGCTTGTACCCTGTGAACATAATTGAGTAGATGGCATCGCGGAGACTCAAATGGGCGAGTGAAGTTTTTGGGCGCGGTGAGGAACGGATTCCATGAAAGTTGGTATTGGGTGAACCGATTGGTAGGTCGAAGCGTCGATGGGAGGATTGCGTTAAGGCATATTTCTGCATGGCTTGACGAGTATGGACGAGTCTGTGTAGGCGGAGTTTGGTGGTTTCGGCATTGAACCTTCGGGTAGGCCTGTTATTATTATGTCTTAAGACTCTTAGCAGAGAGCGTGCGTAAAAAGGTAGTCCCGAGACTGTGAAATGTCATGTATTCGATAAAGACCCTAATACTAATTAAAAATGGGTAGATAAAATCAAGATTACCAATGTACCATCGTTTCCGTTTGTTAATCTGTCTGGTAAAGTTGAGTTTAAGGAAAGTGGAGCGTGTAGTCCAGGTTTGTGGAGGCCTTTCTGAGGATTTTGAAACATACAAAGGCCTTAGGCAAGGTGACATGTTTATTGTTTAATATGGTATTCGAATATGATGACCTGGACATAATTGGAAAAAGCTTGGCATCCATCGATCTACAGGAAGCTGCAAAAAGAGTTGGTAATAAAGGAGGCAAAACTAAGTATATGAGAGCAGCTCCACAAGTGTTAGAGCAGCAAGACGACCACACAGCATCGTAGACTTCAAGATTGAGTGTTTAAGGGAATTTATTTATTTGGATCTGATTTGAACTCCGATGAGGATTTGAAACAGGAAATCAATAGAAGATTAGTGGCTGCAAGCAAATGTTATTTTAAAAATCATAAATCATTTTACCTTCGTCGTAAACTTGTGATGTCTTTCCCTACAGTATTCTTCAATAACACTCCATTTGAACCAGTCGAACAGATTCGATATCCAGGACTCCATCAGGACAAACGTCTTACTTTGAATCCTCACACAAGACTGAAACGACAAGAAACTGCTCGATGTTTTCAACTATTTAAACACTTATTGGACAAACGCTAAAACCTTCCGCTTAACTACAGAAGACGCATCTGCATGACTATCATAAGACCTATCTGGACTTACAGAGTATAACTTTGGGGCTCTACTAAACCATCAAATTCTTCACGTCTCCGATCAAGCCAGTAAATATTGTATAGATATGATCTTATAGCAAAATTATTATGGTCCATTGAGAAAAATTGTAATGTATCCGAATAAAATAAAATAATAGAAAATAGAATAAATACGGTTTGTCATGGAAGAAATGGTACCTGGTTCCGGCCAGATCAGAAAAAATTGAAACTTTATTGATGGTTTGATAAGAGACAAAATAAAGAGCGTAAGAATGTTACGAAAATGTTGGTTTGTAAGGATACAAGGAGAATTCTATGGTTTATAAGATATTGAAGCTAAAAAAAATATGATCATTTTTCAGTTAAAGATCATTTCATGATTAATAATTGAGACGTTGATTTCCAAAAGGTACTATATCCATTCTGGGGAATTTTACAGGAAGCGCGAAAATCTCTCATTACTATATTATTAAACCAGCTAATTTGGGTCTTTTCGCATTAAAATCTAGAATTATTTCTTTACTATATTAATAAAACCATATTAAAGTTATGAAATGAAATGTTCTGTTATGATTTAGAATGAAACTAAATGTGTTATAAGAATCTTAAGAAATTAATAGCATTTCTAAATCACGCTATTAAAGGATATGAGTGTTCATTAGATACAATCAAATTTAAGATTTAGATAAAACTAAATGAGGAGAATATAAATATGTAAAAAAATCAATTTCGTAAAAAATGTCCTTTAGTACCTTTTGGAAATCAACGTCTCAATTATTGATGATATTATAATAATTGATATTAATTTATGAGATAAAGTGGGTACCAAAATTTAGGGAACAATCCTTGTGGAAATATATTCGACTATTTTAGGCTTAGAGAGACCCGAAGGTATTGAGACCCTTCTAGGGCTCATCCAGGCTCTATAAAGCGGGTACTCATAAATTGGGGGGAAGACATCTGGCGGCTGAGATCACGGCTTAATGACTTCCTTACACACAAAATTGGGCGAATATTATTAGAGAAATCCATGAATAGAGGCCTTGATTTTTTTTGTTCTTAGTTTGATGATCTTCAACAATGACACATCAAAGATATTTCTAAAAAAAAAAAAAATAAATAAAAAATAATAATACTAATGAAAACAACTAACATTATATACTTTTCTCAATATAGATAAATATAATAATGTTTTGCATTAAGTGATTCGTAGCGCTCACAGTGAAGCCCATTGTAATATTAGTCATTGATGATAATATCAATTATATTGCCTTTACTAAATGGCATCGCAGGTATCAGAAAATATTATACAAATAATTTATTGTCTGTTTTATTGTGCTATTTTACCAACAAAAACGGTAGCTATTCATTGAAGCTAATTAGGGTACTCATAACAAAAAATCTGGAACGAGCAACACACTTTCACCTCCGTTGATAAAATCAATTTAAGAATTTCCAAATACAGTGAAATTAATAAAGAATTAATTACGTTGAATTTTTATGGAAACGTGTGTTTTATTAAATGATCTATAATATTAATATCTGAAACAATCATTTAGTTATATCGGCTTTTCATCACTCACCATTAACTTTTACCTACTTGTGCATAAGATGTTACTTTTCTAATTTTTTTAGCTTTCCAACGGTATATTACTCATATATATTACTTACTTCTCATATTCTGAAAAAAATATGGCAAGGGAAAGTATTGTGATCGTGAGTTTTTAACGGAAATACACTTTTTAGAGTCCCCAGAGTCCAAAAGAAAAAGTCCCACAAAATAGTATGTGTTTGTGTGTGTGTGTGTGTGTGTGTGTGTGGTAACTCCAGCACTAAAAGTCCTATGAAACTGAAATTTCATATATGATACAACTATACGCCCCAGATTTTACAGAAACTTTTTCATATAAATCAGCTAACCAGAAGAGCCACTTTATACCATGCATTTAGCACTTGTGTACGATTTTTGTACAAACGGCTCTAACGATGTTGATTTAACTCACTATATCAATGTAAAATTTAATGATTCTGATTGAAACAGTTTGACAGGGCTTAAATGTCGATATTTTAAATTTTCTTCCTCTATAGAACCTTTAATTTTGTAGATTCTATAAAAATAACCATATCATCTTTTCATCATTTATAAAAAAAAATCCAATATCCAACTAAAGGAGAAAACTACAAAATATTTTTGAAAGAAACTTTATGTTTTTGAACATAAGAACAGTAATATATATGTATAATATAACGTCAAAAAGCTAAATATTTTAGAAAAATATTATCTTATACATAAGCTTGTAAAAGTTAATAAAGAGTCATGAAAAGCCCATAAAACTAACTAATTGTTTTAGATATTAATATAATAGATATTTTTAAATAAAACCCATGTTTCTATTAAAATTCAATTGATTAATTCTTTATTAGTTTCACTCATTTTTTTTCACTAACTGTATTTGAAAATTCTATCGATTTTAACGACGGAGGTAAGTGAAAGTCGTGTGTTGCTCGCACCAGATTTTTTTCGCTACAAATTAAATTTATAAGTTCTTAAAAACTTGGTTTTATTATAAAGGAATTTTCGACAGTTCGTCTGGTAAGTAATAACGTGGCCGAAAATGGCGAGAATTTCCATTTTAAAATATAAAAAAAAATCAATCAATGAAGAGTCACGGGTTCATTTCATATACAGATATGTTTACATAGTTTTTGACCGATTGCGTTGTTCAAAGAAAGGATTAGTTCAATCTACAGCTGTCGAGTTTTTATTCCAATTTTTAAGTACCCTCTTTAGTGTATTATAAATGAGTATCTAGCGAAGTACCACCAGCGATTACATTTCAGCTTCTACTTGTCAGTTCCTATCATCTTGTACCGCGGCCTTTAAGGAAGTTATTCAGGTTTATCATGGAAATTAATAAAAACAAATCATCTTCCAATCAATAAAACAAGATTTGTAGAGATATATCATTTCTTATCAAACTGCTACCGCTCATTTTAGTATAATAAGGAAATGATGAAAAGATTCCTCATTTCAATAATATAGCAATCAATAATCCAAAGGATGCTATCACCGACCATTTTCGGGATTCCGAATTGATTTCACCGTCGAGGTAGGATAACATCTCACATAAGGAAAAGATGCGGGTTCTTCAGTGTTAACAACTGGCTGCATTACAATAGGAGACAGCCCGTCCAAAATATTTTATCTTAATTCTTTTTGACAGGCCGTGTTCACTTAATTAGCTACAAGATTAGAATCCCTCATATTTAAAAATCAAATAAAGTCAACTGTAAAAAATTAATTTAGGTTTTTTTTTTGTTTTAAATCTCGTGAAATTTATTAACTCGTGATTTAATTATATATAATCAGTTTTTTTATTTGGTTCCCTTTTTTTTTACATGGATTAGTCTTATGGGTTGGTGTCAAACTTTTTTTTAGTAAATTTTTTCATCTTTAAAAAACGGTTTTGACACGCTCTAGCTCTGTAGGCGTTGCTTGGAACGAAAATTTGTTATTATTTTTCTGAATTAGTAATTTTTTTTTTAATGTCAATTACTATTGTAGAGGAGTATATATTATTTTGAACAGAATAATAAGAACTTTCTCTTCTTTTTATTATATTTATATTTATTTTAACATAAATAAAACTTTAATGACGTGTCGAGGTGTTTTTGTGCCTCATCGTCAGATTATCCAATAAAAATAAATATTCCAATATTGTACAAAATACAAGTCTATTCCGACTCTAATCCACTGGTTTCAACCCTTGGTTCCTCTTCAATTCCTGATAATCCACCGAGGCGTCTCGAAGAGAAGATGGCTTCGTGACCTTCTTGTTTGGATTACTCTGAGAGATTTGAGGTGCGATCGGGTTTGAAATAGGGTGACTCCCTTTCACCTGTGTTATTTAATATAGCTTTAGAATAGTGGATATAATTAGTTGACCGTTGAGAATTACTGAAGGAATTAGTCCGGGTGGCGGTCATTAAATGAAACAACTGAATAGTTTCAACTATTTTATTGTTTGCCAACGTTTCGACCCCCATTGTGGGTCATCATCAGGGCGTCTGGTTGATGACCCACAATGGGGGTCGAAACGTTGGCGAACAATAAAATAGTTGAAACTATTCAGTTGTTTCATTTAATGACCGCCACCCGGACTAATTCCTTCAGTAATTCTCAACGGTCAACTAATTATATCCACAATGATGAAAAGAACACGGGAACAACAACAAAAAGATACATCCACCTCAACTCTCCGCCGCAGTGCCAGAATACAAAATCGCAGACAGGACATACAATCTACAACTCAACAACAACAGGCATTCTCATCTCAACAAGCCATCTCTTCTACACCTCCAGGTGACTCAAGTTTTTCTCATCACCACATTTCCAGCTCAAAAAAGGTAACAACTCCACGATCACCACCACAACGATTAAACCCTCAATCAACCTCTCTTTTGGATTCTTCTCGACCATCACACCGCTATAACACTATAGCAATAGATCTTTGACTCACCTCCCAACTCAACATTATACTAAAACTCCCCATACGCCTTCTTCCCAAGTTACTTCTCTTTTTTCAATTACTTCTCTGGATACATTTTCTCCCAAACTCAAAATATATCCTCTTCCCACCTTTCTTCAGGAAATCCTAATAATGACCAACATCATATTTTCTCTTCACTAAAATCGCGATTCCCCCAAAACAGACAAACTTTTAACAATCTCTGCAACCTTCACAAACGACTGGCCAAAAAAACTGAACAAAGAATTTTTTTATTAAAATGTCGAACCCATTCTGTTTTTCCAAAATTTATTGAGAACTGCATTAGTCAAGTCCCTTTGTCAAACTCCCTTACTTCCAAATTGACTCACTCATTGGAGAAATACAAGAGAACGTTACTTAACTTAAAAATTAGGGAAACCATACAACAAATAGACCTCATCAACGACAATATCCGCTCCTTAAATTCCTCTTTACATCCTATTATAGGCGACCACAACATGGACAAACTGACTACAAGTATTCAAACAATTTTAACATTCACTAAAAAACAGACAAAATTTTCCCTCGTTAAAAAATTTAAAACTATTTATGAAAAGAGCATCAATAAAAAACCGTATCCCAAAGGCTCGGATGATTGGATCAAAAATATTTCCTCTACCTCCGTTCCCACTAATGTTAATAATATTTTAAGCTTAGGTCCCAATTTTTCTACCCCTTCTTCTAACCCTTCTAAAATGATTCCCCAACTTATAACAGATCTAGAATATATTTATAAAGACGACATTTTCAAAATAACTGACGAAGACAAAGAAATTTCCCGGTTGCGGATTAGCAACATGATTTCCAACCACCTCCAACACCCCAAACCTCTTTCGTCACTTTCCCCTCTCTTCTTCAAAGATCTTTCCTCAACCCGCTCATTCCTCAAATCAAACGACCAAATTATAGTAACCAAAGCCGACAAAGGTAACGTAACAGTTATTATGGACAGAACTGAGTACGATGACAAAATAAATTCACTTCTATCAGACCTATCAACATATACACCCTCTACCCGTGACCCAACCCGTCCTCTCATGATAAAATTTAACCAACATATCAAAAATCTCTTCGATAATAAATTCATTAATCTATCTACGTAACCAGACGCCCTGAGGATGACCCACAATGGGGGTCGAAACGTTGGCAAACAATAAAATAGTTGAAACTATTCAGTTGTTTCATTTAATGACCGCCACCCGGACTAATTCCTTCAGTAGCTTTAGAATATGTCATGTGTGATGTGTAGAAAGGTGATGTGTACCGAGAAAGGCTTAAATATGGGTGACAAGATTCCGGTTTTGGGGTATGCCGATGATCTGGTACTGCTAGGTGAAGACACGGAAACCATACAACTAAATACAAGTGTGTTAATAAAAACCGGTAAAGAAATAGGACTTGAATTAAATACCGATAAGACGAAGTATATGATTAGTAGCAGAAACGGTGTCGATCTTGGTGATATTGATGTATCAGGTCATACTTTTGAACACGTAGAGAAATTCAAGTATTTAGGTTCAATTATAACTAGAAAAAATGAAATCCAGGAAGAAATAAAGTCCCGATTAAAGGTGGGAAATGCGTGTTATTATTCAGTTGCTAAGTTACTTAGTTCGCGGCTTCTATCTAAAAACTTAAAGATTAGAATTTATAAAACTATTATTCTTCCAACGGTTCTTTGCGGATGTGAAACGTGGCCGCTTACTTTGAAGGATGAACAACGGCTTAAGGTTTTCGAAAATAAGGTATTGCGTAAAATATTTGGTCCGAAGAGAGATGAGGCCACTGGGGAGTTTAGAAGGTTGCACAACGCGGAATTGCGGAACTTGCATCCTGTGAATATAATTGAGCTGATTGCATCGCGGAGACTCAAATGGGCAGGTAAAGTTGTTGGGCTCGATGACGAACGGATTCCGAGAAAGTTGGTATTTGCTTATCCGACTGGTAGGCGTCCGAAAGGTAGGCCGAAGCGGAGATGGGAGGATTGCGTTAAGGCTGATCTCGGGAGCTTGGGCTTGAATGGTGAACATTGGACGAGTCTGTGTAGGCGGAATTTGGTGGTATCGGCATCGAACCTTCGTGTTCGCTAAGCCTATAATAATAATAATAATTATTTTTGCAGTTTTCTCGTTGAATTTAATATCAAATTCGTTCAACTTGTATATTTACCCCTTTTTTTATAAATGCTAACAAGATAATATGGTTATTTTTTTCGAATCTACAAAATTAATGGTACTTTAGATCCTCATGGTTCATGGATACTGATGTAATAATAGAAAAACAACAATATATATATATATATATATATATATATATATATATATATATATATAGTAAGGGAAAGTATTACGATGTTGAAAATTTTCGAATTCTAGTTTTCAACGGAAATACACGTTTCGGGTCCCCTGAATCCAAATGAAGTACCGCAAAAAAGTCTGTGTGTGTCTATGGTCTATAACTCCAGCGCAAAAACAAAAAGTCTTATAAAATTAAAATTTCATATTTCAGACAACAATACGTCCGAGATGATACAAGAACTTTTTCATCGAAATTAGCAAATCGGAAGAGACATTTTTATACCATGCGTTTTGCATCTTTTTGCGATTTTCTCAAAAAACGGCCAAAACGATTTTAATTAAACTCGCTTTATCGATTTAAAATTAAATTGGCTATAATATAATGTAGGTTGAAATATTCTGGTTGAAATAGTCTTATGGAGCTTAAATGCCAATAGCTGCTTCTAAAGTATCTTTAATTTTGCAGATTTGAAAAAAAATAGGCATACCATCTTATTGAGCGAATTTGATAAACAACTAATGGAGAAAAGTGTAAAAGTAATTTTTAATGAAATTTTTGTGTTTTCGAACACATGAATAGTAATATAGAGTTATAATAAACCGTTGGATATCTAAATAATTCATAAAAAATATTATCTAATACACGGAATTGTAAAGGTTAATGGTGAGTGATAAAAAGGCCATAAACCTAATTGATTGCTGTAAATACAAATATAATAGATTATTTAATAAAAATACACATAAAAAATGTTTCTTTTGAAATTCAATTTAATTAATTCTCTAGCAATTTATATTAATCCCTATATGTATTTAAAAATTCTTTAATTGTTTTAACAATGGAGGTAAGTGAAAGTCTTGTGCTGAACGTCCCAGATTTTTGTTCCATTTATTTATTTTTTTGGCGGGGAAAAAACTATTATACATCAATTATAACAGATGTCGAATAAAAACAGCTGTTAAAATCGTGAGAATAATACAAAGAGTGATAATGTATGATTCCTAAGTGTATAATTATTTGATAGTAATGGGAAGATATAATACACCCCCTGCGTGTAGGACTTTTTCCTTTACTTTAAAAGTATTTCCTTAAAACGCGTTTGTTCACAAAATCACGCAAGGTAATGCTAAAAGTTCGACTTGATGGAGGATTTTCCTTAGACGGTGTCAATCATATTCCCGACGATGTTAGTATTTATAATAATGACAGCCTATTAACTGCTCAGATGTTAAGTGCAACAATGTTGTATGATGACAGTTGATTAATCGTTGCGAATACAACACTGTTGTTTAACGTGTTGCATATTTTCTAGAGCAAGGGCCGGACAGTTCCGGGTAAGGACGGATAACGGAATGTTTCGTCGGGATATTAAATCCAGCGAGAAAATATCGAGTATTTTACTGCGTCCAAGCTCCTATAGACGTTAATGAAATACGAGCGATTGCCCCATTTTATGGCCGAATGAATTCCTAATTCGTCCTTATTTCTAGATATAAAGTTTTTTTTTTTTTTTTAGTAAATTATTCGGACAATATAATGAGCAGCATCATACTTATAAGTAGAATAATCATAAAATGCATTTAAACCTGTTGAAGTAGCCAATAAAAGGAAACGATAGTCCGCAAATCATAACATTTTATTATAACCTTATTTATTCTGAGTTGAGATTTTATTTGTTTTCTGATCGTTGAAAAGTATTTATTCATTTATTAACAGTATATTGAAAAAAAAAAAGTCATGTAATTATTATGAACGGTAAACTAAATATATAGTTATTTTCTGGTTTATTCAGCGTCTCCAATTTCTTCAACAATGTTTCGGCCGATATGTTGGTGGCTTCTTCAGGAGTCTATGAAAGAATGAAGAAAAAGCTTGCAGTTTACTTTAACGTTTTATGTTATTAGTACTTTTCAAAGGAGTAACATTACTCTGTAAGGAGGTGATTAGACGCCAGACTTACCAAACACGGATACCTTTTTGCTAGACGTGGTCATTTGGACTCTGGGGATCCTACAACGTTTATCACCGTTGAAAATTTGAATTCGAAAATTTTCACGATCGCAATACTTTCCCTTAGAATACATTTCATTAATTTCATTCAGTAAGTTAAAATAAAAAATGTTGAACGAATTTGAAAACCAACTAAAGGAGAAAAGAGGAAACATATTTATTAAATATAATTTTTCTTCTTCGGGACACAAGACATGTAATAAAGATTTATAACATACAGAAAGAAAGCTAAAGATTTTAGAACAAATTTTATTTTATATACAAAGCTTTAAAATGTTACGCAGAAAGACGAAAAGAGTATAAACATAAGTGATTATAATAGATAATTATTTTATTTGTTAGATTATTTAATCTAAAACTCATGTTTTCATCTACACTCAATTTAACTCTTTTAAGTTTTTTCAAGTCTAAATTATTTTAAAAATCCTTAAATTGATTTTAACAACGGAGGTAAGTGAAAGTCGTGTGTTGCCCACACCAGATTTTTTATGTATCTGATGACACTACATATTGACCTTGACATTCCATTCGTCATTGCAACTACCACTGATCGCTACAATAATTTTCACGACAGACCGGCCCTAAATTCAAACCTATCAACTGCCACAAAACCTCCAGGGACTGCAAATAGCAAGTTTATTCACGGTCAAAACATTAAATAAATAAATCGTTAATTTATATTAACCTCTATCTTTCATGTGTTCTTTGTCAATCTTGATGGCTTTCGAAACCATGTGTTAGACAATCTCTCTATATATAAAATAATAACGCGATTTTAGTTTAAGCTAACTCCTTCTTAACCACAAGATCGATTTTGATACTCTTTTCACCGTTTTCTGCTTTAAGCGGGAAAAATAAATTTCTTGTAACCAAGTCGTCAAAAATATTCCTATAATATAAGTAGTAACACAGGCGTATAATATACCGTTGGAAAGCACAAAAAATTTAAAAAGTTTATATGAAATAAAATAAATGGTATGAGTTAACATAATGTTGTTGTAAGCCAGTAAATTTATGAAATCTCTGTCTCTTATATGTATAAAATGATGGCGCAATTTCGGTTTTTCCGCTAACTCCTTATAAACCACAAGTAAGATTTTGAAGCGGTTTTCACCTTCATTATGGGTATTCTTTTATGAAGGTTTATAAGTAAAATACAAGACAATTAAGCTTTTCTCTTAAACGAGAAAAATTAATTTTCTTTTACAAAGTCATAAAAAAATTATTCTTGAAATATAAGTAGTATCATAGGCGTATAATATACCGTTGGAAAGCACAAGAATCTAAAGAAGTTAATAAGCAATACAAGAAATCAACAAGTTAATAAACGTTGTTCTAAGCCAATAAACTTTTGAACATATAGCCCAGTAGTAAAAGAAAAAGGTGGGATAAATTTAATTTTTAGGCACGATTGTTTGTACTGCTCCCCTCATTAAAAACCCAAGTTTTCACACTTTTCACCCTTGTGCGATTTCCGTCATCTTGGAAAAGTCCTTTTTTCAGTTGTTTCCTTCTAAATCTGCTCCTCGACATTTTAGAGCAAACTTTGTCGTTAGCAATGTTAAAGAACAATAAATTGCCTTCATGTTTGGTATGTAACATGTTTGAAAATTCGGAACACCTACTGAGATACGTGGTTGTCAATATTGACCAAATTATCAAAAAAACACAAATGTCAGAAAAGTCGGCGGTTTAGCTTGAATAACTATTTAGGTGTACAGTTTATTAAAAAATACATAAGAAACAATCTTTTATAGCATTAAACTTCTAACAAGTTATATGTATAACATTTTAAATTACTTCTAATTATAAGAACGAGAAATGTTGATAATAACATTTTTACTGAAAGTGCTCGGTTAATAAAAAATAAAATACTCCGTTTAAAATAGATCTTCTAAACATGATATTATCTTAAAACCATTATTGTGTATATTATAGGAAAAGAAAAGCGTTTTTGCAACTAATAAAACATGTAGGCAATTTATTGTTCTTTAACATTGCTAACGACAAAGTTTGCTCTAAAATGTCGAGGAACAGATTTAGAAGGAAAAAACTTTAAAAAGTACCTTTTTTAGAGGTTTTTCCAAGATGGCGGAAAACGCACAAGGGTGAAAGTGTGAAAACTTGGGTTTTTAATGAGGGGAGCAGTACAAACAATCGTGCCTAAAAATTAAATTTACCCCACCTTTTTCTAGCCAAAATCCTATTTCTACTGGGCTAATATGTTATTGGCATATTGGTAAGTTAAACATAAATGAAATAAAGGTCACGGGTTCAAACCCGCAGATGGTCCTAGGATTATTCAATGGGAGTAACAAAATCCTTAGTTATGCCGTCCTTCGAAGGGGACGTTAAAAGGTGGTCCCGAGCCTGTGCGATGTCAGGTACTCGTTAAAGATCCCTATCCTAACAAACCTGGATAGGCAAAATTTAGGAATCCCACTGTAGCATCGTCAGATTAGCCATAGTAGCATAAATATGACGTTAAACGAATAAACAAACAAATTGTTTATCGCAAACATAAATTACAACACCTCATATAAATTGCATCCGTGCGTTGTAGGGGTGAGCCCACTTGTACATCATAAATGCCAATGATTTATTTATTTCCTGTGATGACTGTCGAATACTTAGGGTTGCTAGTATTACAGCTTACTCATCATATCTTCATTTGTACATTATTTTTTCTTAGTTTATTTCAGGTTTACCATAATAGAAAGTTGTCTAAAGTCTATAAACATATAAACAGCTCCTCTTCTGCAATGAGTTGACATTCCCAAAGCGATAAACTTGTATCAGTCAAACACTGCTTTCTTAAACACAATTGAGACGTTGATTTCCAAAAGGTACTAAAGGACATTTTTTACGAAATTAATTTTTTTACATATTTGTATTCTCATCATTTAGTTTTATCTAAATATTCTATTTGATGTTATCTAATGAATTTCCAAGTTCTTAAAAAACGCGATTAGAAATGTGGTAATTTTCTAAAAGTGCTAATTACGCATTTATTTTCGCCCCAAATCATTCTAAAAAAATTCATTTCATAATTTTAATATGATGTAATTACTATAGTAAAAAAATAATTCTAAATTTTAAGGCCAAAAGACCCAAATTAGCTAGTTTAATAATATAGTAATGAGAGATTTTCGCGCTTCCTGTAAAATTTCCTAGAATGGATATAGTACCTTTTGGAAATCAACGTCTCTTTTGGCACCCCATTCAAATTGCAGAGGCGGAAAGTTATTGTATTTATATCTCCAAAAATTAACTTTCAATAATTAGATTATATAATCATGAGCACATTACATGGACAAGTTTAAATTTTTATTGCATCATCTAAATTATGGTCCTTTCAAAAACAGACATATGTGTCCCATTTCAAGTTTCGTACTGCAGCTCTATACTATCCTCTTAATAATATTTTACAAAAAAGCTCCTATTATAAGCCAGACTTAGACACTCGTAAAAAATAAATATAAATTATTTTTACTGTAAGGAATTAGGCTGGCGTGGCGAGTATGGGCAAGGGGCTAAAAAGATACAAAAAATACATTTACAATAACATTAAATATTATATTATATTAACTATTGAGCGATAGAATATCGATTTATGACTCCTATGTACATCGTTCGATTAGCCACAGTAGCATAAATTGACGTTAAATAAATAAACAAACAAGTACACAAATAAATACAGTTTTCATCCTGGTTTTTTCCAGCACTGATGATGGCCCTATGTTTGAGCCAAAATGTCAGCGACGATAAACAGTTGTTTACTAGACTGATTACTAATTATTTCGAACCCATGATCATCTCAAAAGTCCTAAAAATAGCATAAAACATTCAAATTTATTGTTATATTTTAATTAATGCATCTAATTCAATGTATAAAAATTATTTTTAGTAATTACTTGAAGAACATAATATCAATAATATATAAGTTAGGTAATAAAAATAAATAAAAAAGTTTTTTTAAATATCTCACGCAACATAACCGCTTTAAACCTCTTTAATTGGAAATAGTTGAAACAGTAGCTCAAATCATTAAAAGATAACATCAAAATCAAATGCAATTACACTAATCAGTTTCCATTTAACGCATCAATATCTATCTGATATTTAAGAAAAATACAACATGATGAACACCAAGGGGCCGGGAATTTCATTTGTTGTTTTAAAGTTTTAATTGAGACGCTACTATACAAAAGATATAATAGTACATTTTTTTTTTTTTTTATATTAGTACCAACTTAAAGCATCATCTACTTTATTTAAATAATTAAAAATATTGTTTAGTTAAAAACCAAAAAGGTTCACAGGAAATTACAAATAACCTTGCCCATTGTATCTTTTTTAAAGAATACAATAATCTTGGTTGCCGTCATTTGGAGAACACTTAAAATGGTGGTCCTGAGCCTGTGCGATGTCATGTACTCATTAAAGATCCCTATCCTAATTAAACCTGGATAGGCAAAATTTATGACTCCCACTGTAGCATCGTCAGATTAGCCATAGTAGCATAAAAGTGACGTTAAACGAATAAACAAACAAATTCTTTATCGCAATTAGTCATCCGATCCCATCTTAAAAAAAACACAAGATGTTTGGAAATTGTAGTTCACTCTGAAATGTACCAAGCACTCATATAATGCAGTCCAATCATACTTAAATGTTTTCTTTTATTACGTAAACATAGAATAAACTATTGTATTTATACTGCTAACAGAAACCAATAAACTGATTCAATCAGAAAATTATTAGAGGTAGTTAATTCCTTTCTCTTCTATGGGTGTAGTACCATTTCATAAATATCATTGCATTTTAATGGTTGGGCTATTTTGGGATGAAATTAGGAAACTTAAAAATGAATTACAATTTATAATAATTTTTAAAAACGCTGTTGATATTAATACGCTATACTAATATATCGATAAATTAAATATCGATAATGAAGTCTGATATATTGATATGGATGGGGTAAGACCAAAACCGGAGCGCAGGCGGTGGCTGTTGAGGCTGGTAGGCACCGGTTCCGGTAACCGTTGCGGTAAAGACTCGGTTCCGGTTACTGTTGAGGTAGGGACTCCAGGTTGTTGATAGAATATGACTCCGTCAGATATAAATATGTAAACATGAAATAGCTTTGGATTGCATATAATTACCCCGCAATTACAATCGATTAGAAATGAGACGGTTAGAGAGGGGTGGTGAGGAGATGGATACCCCCACCAGAGAGGCTAGATAAGAGAGAGCTGTACTCACCGGAGCGACGGATGGAGCGATGGACGGACAAGGATGGAGCGATGGAGGTATCGAGTGACCTGTGGCTGGGAGAAGCACCGAGTGACTGAGCCTCTGCGAGCTGCCCCTTGGAGCGAGGCAGGTAGGCAGCCCGCAGTGCACGGAGAGCCGTGACGTCACTGGACACGTGTGCATGAGCTGCACGTGCAACCCTTGCAGAACCTCATCCAAGGTGTTCTTTGACAGTTCGTCGACTCAGACTCAGGACTAAGGACCTCTCCCAACCTCCGTTCTCCGCTGGCTCTAGCTTGGCCTACTGTCGGATCTACGAGTACTTTTCTAAGGGGGCGCTACTTTTGCTTTTTAAAGGAATTGAATTTCGTTTTATTTAGGTAACATGTTGTATAACATATATTTGGTCAGGTATATTTCATATACAGAAAATTGTATTTTCTTTTTTTCACAAAAAGTTTTTTTTTTATTTAACATAAATAAATACCTGTAGCCCCAAATAGTCACTCTAAGTTTCCCACCCTCACATTTTTTAATGGCGATTTATGTATGAACAACACCCAAATATATAAAAGTCGATTGATTACAAAAATCTGGTGTGAGAAACACACAACTTTTACTTACTTCGGCTGTTAAAATTTAATTTAAGAGCTATTAAAAACGCTTCAAATTATTACACAATGGTTTATTATTTTCAAAAAACTATATTAGGATATGACTGTTTATAGTTGCTAATCATTTCGATTAATTTTTTTTATCTTCAATAATAACCGAGTTATGTATGGAATTACATCTATTATAATAATTGACTTTTCTATATAGATCAACATTTTTTCTGTTTATTGTGCTTTACTAATATTAAAACTTTCTACATAGTTTTCTCTGTCTTCAGAAATAACCTAGTTATGGCGTATTTATAGGATAAATTTTAATTTTCTTTTTTCTCTTTTTTTATAATTATTGCGTTTTTTGTTGTTGTTTTTTTTGGCTAAAAAAAATAAAATAAATCTATTACTCTATCATCATAAATAACTGAGTTATTGAAGTAAATCATTTTAATTAAAAATAGACAGCTAAAAAATAAACATAAAAAATTATTATGTATAATAATAGTAATGATGTATCAGGGATTGTACCAGTGATGACCGCCGATAAAAAAAAAAAAAAAAAAAAAAAATGTTCATTCATTTTGCTAATTCAATGTATAGTTCTTAGAGTCACTGACATCGCACAGGCCGGACCACATAACCCTTCGAAGAAGCTAAAAGGATTTTTACTTCTATTTAAATAATCCTAGGAGACCTGGGGTTTTGAACGTTGACCTTTAGCATGAATGTTATCGCTACCTACCCACAATACAAGTGATCCACGACGCAATGTACATTATCTATGTAACGCTCCAATTAAAAATTTACGAACACACGACTTTCACTTATCTCCGTTATTTATATCAATTCAAGAATATTTAAACTAATTTAGAAATGAAAATAAATTGTTAAAGAATTATTTACATTGGATTTTAATAGAAACAGGTGCTTTATTAAATAATCTATTATATTATAATCTAAAGGAATCTGTTAGTTTATCGGCTTTTTATCACTATCCATTAACTTTTACAAACTTGTGTAAAAGAAAATATTTTTCAAAAATTTACAAAAAAATTGCAAAAAAAAAAAAGTTTGCTCATTTCTCCTTTAGGATATCGAATTCTTTCAACTTATATACAGAATTAAAGGTACTTAAGAAGAAGAAATATCGGCATTTAAGTCCCGTCAAACTATTTTAATCCGAATGTAACTTACATTATTTAATTTTACATCGATATGACGAGCTTAATCAAAATAAAAAAAATTAAGAAAATCGTAAATAAGTGTAAAATGGATAGTATAAAGTGGCTCTTGGCCTTTGAAACTTTGGCGAGACGTCCACCTTATCCTCAGGCAGTCTGAACCAATGTGTGGCCAGTGTAGTGTGCCTCTCTCAATATAACATGTAATTGAGCACTGACCAAAATTCCATGTACTAATGGATAAATTTAATCTACCAAGATCACTGAGTGAGAGCTTGAAGGACTCTAGAGAAAAAAATAGTTCACTACTGAGGTTCATCAAAGAATGTCATCTGCTTCAGGAACTATTAGGAAAAAAAAGAAATTGGAATAAATTAATTTTTAAAAGATATAGATACTTAAAAATTGTGTGCGATATTTTATTTTAAATGTGTTTAAAAAAAAAAAAGAAGAAAAAAAAGTCTGTTAATATAAATATATTCGGTGCTTATAACCAGGAGGTTGAGCACCTATTCCAATACCCTAACCCCAACCCTATTGCTACTGTTTACAATCACAACCTTAACATTGACCAATTTCCAACATTCCGAAAATAATGAGCTTAAAGAACAGAAGATGTATCGCAGAAGATAAGGAATAATATATGATTTCTTTATGAGTATTTAAATCAATACCTTCTGGTATAAGATTTAAGTTTAAGGTTATTTTTATTTATTAGCGCCATTTTATACTACTGAAGATATCGGACGATACTAAAGCGGAAGCTCTACATTTTGCATATTAACAGGTACCTCACAGCACAGGCTCTGGACCACCATTTTACGCACCCTCTCAAGTACGGCATAACGAATGATTTTTCACTCCCTTTAAAAATTCTAGAGTCATCTGCCAAGTATGCCATTGAAAATTTTCTTTTCCTCTACTTGGCCATTTCCAGAATACAGAGTTTCGGTAGAGGTATTTGGGACACAATGTACGTTTGTTTGTTTATTTATTTAACGTCACTTTATGCTACTATGGCTAATAGGACGATGCTACAGTGGGAGTCCTAAATTTTGCCTATCCAGGTTTTATTAGGATAGGGATCTTTAACGAGTACCTGACATCGCACAAGCTCGGGACCACCTTTTAACGTCCCCTCCGAAGGACGGCGTAACTAAGGATTTTTTACTCCCATTAAATAATCCTAGGACCACCTGCGGGTTTGAACCCGTGACCTTTAGCATGGGAGGCTGTTACGCTAGCCACCCAGCTACAAGTGATCCCCGCAATGTACGTTATCTGGTGTAGTCCACTAAAAATTTACGAATCCCAGTTTTCAACGGAAATACACGTTTCAGGGTCTTACACCCTATTACAATTCTTAAAAACGGCTCTAATGCCGATATTTCAAAATGTCTTCCATAAAGTACCTTTAATTTTGTAGATTCGAAAAAATTAACTATATCGTCTGATTGGTTTTTCCAAAAAAAAAACAAGTAAATATAAAGTTGATATAAGTTGATCGAATTCGAGATCCAACTAAACGAGAAAGTTTCAAACATATTTTTTTAATGCAATTTTAAGTTTTTGAACTTAAAAACATTAATATACATATATAATATACCGTTGGAATGCTAAACATTTTAGAAAAAAATATCATCTTATACATATTATACTATTGTAAAAGTTAACGGAGAGTGATGAAACGCCGATAAATCAAACTGATTGTCGTAGATAATAATATAATAGATTATTTAATAAAACACATATAATGCCGATATTTTAAATTTTCTTCTTCTAAAGTACCATTAATTTTGTAGACTCTAAAAAAATAACAATATAATCTTGTTATTAACGATTAAAAAACAGGTGAATATATCAGTTGAACGAATTCGATACCAACTATAGGAGATAACTGCAATATTTGATTCACGCATTATTTTCTTTTTGAACTTAAGAACAGTAAACCATAATTTTTCCTACTCTCACATATTTGCTCAGTCGGCAGGTGTACCTCAAGGAAGTATCTCAGGTCCAATCCTTTATACAGTCTATACAGCTGATATTCCACTCCATCCTAGCACTGTCCTCAATACCTACGTGGATGACACAAGTGTGTTATCAGTCCATAATGACCCAACCACAGAATCCCAAATCCTTCAGTCCCACCTCACAGACATCGAGAAATGGTGTCAGAACTGGAGAATCAAAATTAATCCTACTAAATCTTACCAAATTACCTTTACCCTTCGTCGCAAACCGATGATCTCCTGTCCCACTGTTTCCTTTAATAACACCCAACTCACTCTTGTAGAACAAATCCGATACCTAGGACTTCATCTTGACAAACGTCTAACTTGGAATCCTTACACAAGACTTAAGCGACAAGAAACTGCCCGTAGATACCGATTACTACAACACTTACTGGACAACGTTCATCCAACATCCACTCTATTACAAAAAGGTCATAAATGTTACCATTATCAGGGCCATATGGACATATGGGATCGAGCTTTGGGGCTCTACTAAACCATCCAATTCCTCCCGCATCCAATCCTTACAATCCAAAATCCTTCCCAAAATCTTAAATGCTCCTTACTTCGTCACAAATAAAATCATCCATAACGATCTTAATATCCAATTTGTTCCAGACCTTTCTCGTACCTGATATACCACATTCAATTCCAAACTCCCAACCAACATAAGCCCTCTTGTTCGCAACCCATCAACCTCACATATCCCTGATAACCCTCCGAGGTGATTGAAAAGAAGATGGCCTTGGGACCTAATAACTTAAATAGATATCGAAGCTCTACCACTGGGTAGTTTCTTCACAAGCCTTTTCACGCCCTTTATTTTATTTCAACACTTTTAATTGTATTTTTTTTTTTATACAGTTGTAAAATTCAATAAAATATAAATTAAAAAAAAGAAAAAAAAAAGAACAGTAATATACATGTATAATATACCGTTCGAATGCTAGAGATTTTAGAAAAAATATAATCATAAACATACTTTGGTAAAAGTGAACAGTGAGTGATGAAAGGCCGATAAAACAAACTGATAATATAATAGATTATTTAATACAACACATGTTTCTTTCAAAATTCAATGTAAATAATTCTTTAACAATTTATTTCGTTCCTATATTCGTTTAAAAAATCTTAATTTGTTATAAATAACGGAGGTAAGTGAAAGTCGTGTGTTGCCCGCACTAGATTTTTTTTTTAATTTTCATTTCGAGAACCTTATCTTGCAATTTCTGTCATACTGAGTTTCGGTAGGTAGTTGTTTCGCATGAACTGCATGTGATACGGTGAAGCCTACTAAAAAAACTAAATATATATTATATGCAATAAAGATATATATAATATTTAGGATTTAGATTTTCAGAATTTAGGGGTTCCTTGAGATTGGAATGATTGTATGAAGGAATCCGCGAATAAATTGTTGTTGGAACCACTTTCTCTAAGATGTTCTTTGTTACATCCATTTTCTCCTTAAGAGTCTGTACCAGACCCTTTTAATCCTCGATATTTATCTCGATTTTCTTAAAAATCTATTTCTACAGCAAACAAATGGTTTATCCTTGTGTCTTGCTAATTGGCCATTTCTACGATCCGTATCACAATACACTCTCTACCAATGCCTTATAGATAAGTTTTTCGTTTTATGTATTACTAAAAGCTGGATTCTTTCAATACATGTTTATATTGTAAGAAACCAATTAACTAATTCCAATCCTTATCTTTCTGCAAATGTATTTTGAATAATTATATAACAAGAAACATTTGTTGAACAAAATCTTCCGAATGGGAGTTAGTCAGACAGGTCCACTTTTTTCTTTCTTCTTTTCTTTTATAAAGTTTTGATTTTTTTTTTTTTTTTGTCCCAAATTTAGATTTGAATATCAAATATACTTTAGTCGAATCAAAACCTCACACAAAACATAGAGATAGTCTACTTTCATAAATATATGATCTAATTTTAAATATAATAGAAGAAAGCCGACGAATTCAAACTGGCGGTGGTTCGATTCAAGTCTGGACGATATAAAATATATTTCGTGGTTGTTCTGCGTGATATATGTTAACTTAGTTATCCTGGTTAGTATTGTATATTAAATACAACAGATAATAAATAGAAACAGCTGTACTAATCGTAAGCATTATAAAGAGTAATTAAATATGGGTTCTAAGTGTGTAATTCTTAAATAGCATTAACAAGATATAATAGTGGCGATGATGAATACATTTAAATCAAAACGCGCAGTTTATAAAAGTCGGCTTACAACGCTGGAGAAGTTATTACAAGAATCATCACTATCAATTGTTTCTACAACTTACTATTATGATAGGTTATGCGAAATGATTGACAAAGTTCAGGAGGTTTAAGCTGAATAGGAATACTCAAGTGAGTTAAGAAACTATTTCTGAAATATTAGATGACAGGTTTAATTTTGAAGATATGCATAAAAAATATTTGTAAATTAAGTTGTTTTAAAATAAATTAAATATTGAAAATTCAGCTTGCAAAACAACAACTTTAAATTCGAATGAACCAGTTTCATAAAATCCGCACACAAGACTGAAACGACAAGAAACTGCCCGTCGTTTTCGCTTATTTCAACACTCAATGGACAGACGCTCTAACCTTCCACCTTTCTACAAAAGGCTCATCTATATCACCATCATAAGGCCTATCTGCACTTTCGGAGTTGAGCTCTGGGGCTCTACTAAACCATCAAATTCTTCTGGTATTGAATCCTTACAATCCAAAATCCTTCGAAAAATCTTCAATGCTCCTTACTTTGTCACGAAGAAACCCATACATAAAGAACATAATATTCCATAAGTTGCTGATTAAGCCCGAAACAGGTATCAATCCTTCCATAAAAACTCCACACCCACTCTAACCCACTAGTTTTATTCCTTGCTACCTCTTCCATTCCTGACAATCCTCCTAGGCGTCTGAAAAGAAGATGGCCTCGAGACATTCTAGTTTAGATTACCCAGTGGAGTGGTGGCAATAGGCATTTACTCTTCATGTATTTCTGTTAGCCAATTTACTTGATGTATTAACTAATACAGTTGTAAATTTCAAGGAATGATAATAAACAAAAATAAAAAAGAATGCACCAGTCAAATCGAAAGTTATTTATTTTTTCATAGGAGGAAAACTATCGTATATTAAATACAACAGATGTTAAATATAAACAGCTGATTGTAAGAATAATAATGAGTGATTAAGTATGGTTCCTGTTTACGCCACTTATTTCATTTGTCCTCATTTTTTATTATGTATTCTAAATTCCTCAGAAACTTTCTTCAATCACTGTTTATATTTCTTATTAAGTGTTTTTGATTATTTCTATCAAAAAGAAAAACATATGTTCTGTACAGTTGGAACGGAGAGCGTTAAAAAGTGTGTGGATATTACATTATTGTGTTTGTTGTTGTTTATTCGTTTAACGTCACTTTATGCTACTATGGCTAATCGGACGATGCTACAGTGGGAGTCCTAAATTTTTCCCATCCAGGTTTTATTAGGATAGGGATCTTTAACGAGTACCTGACATCGCACAGACTCGGGACCACCTTTTAACGTCCCCTCCGAAGGACGGCATAACTAAGGATTTTTTGTCTCCATTAAAAATTCCTAGGGCCACCCGCAGGTTTGAACCCACGACCTTTGGCATAGAAAGCTGTTATGCTAGCAACTACGCTATGGGTGACCCCTTATTGTGTTTGTTATTACCTACTTAGTTTTACCTTATACCTTGTACCAGATTTACCTATAAAGCATTTTAGAAATTATTCATTTATTTATTTCTGCGATCATCAACTTATCTATTCGGCTACATAAATTAATATCAAGAAACAAGTTCTGTCAATCAGCTTATCTACCAGGCACAGCGTAAGGAAATCCGTAGGACGACCCCGCTAGCCCCAACAGTTCCTATGTGTGTAATTATTAAATAGTAATTATAAAATATAATAGTTAAAATAGTTCATTTGACAAGAGAACAACTTGTACAAATTTCCCAATACTGGATAGTAAAAGATGCAAAACACTGAAGCAAAACATTTTTTTTAAATAAATTTTAATTGAAATTTACAACTGTATATTATCATAAAACAAGTAAATATGCTGATTAATGGTAAAATGCATGAAGAGAACTGTCCATTGGCAGCACTCTTTTGTAGTAAGTCTAAACAAGAAGGTTTCGAGGCCGTCTTCTTTTCAGACGCCTCGGTGGATTATCAGGAATTTAAGAGGAAGCAAGGGTTGAAACTAATGGATTAGAGTGGGAGTGGAGTTTTTCATGGAAGGAGTGATACCTGGCATGGGCCAAATCAGCAGCATAAGTAACATTAAGGTCTTAGTGGATGATTTTACTTTTAACAAAGTAGGGAGCGTTAAGGATTTCGGATTGTAAGGATTGGATACAGGAAGAATTTTATGGTTTAGTAGAGCCCCAAAGCTCAACTCCTTACGTCCATATAGACCTTATGCTGGTGATATAGATGAGCCTTTTGTAGTTAAGTGAATGGTTGGAGCGTCGGTCTAGTATGTATTGAAGTGACCGAAATCGGCTAGCAGTTTCTTGTCTTTTCAGTTTTTTATGTGGATTACATGTTAAACGTTTTAATGGTGCATTCGAATTTAAAGTCGCTGTTTGCAAGCCGAATTTTCAATATTTAATTTATTTTAAAACAATTTAAAAATATTTTTTATGCATATCTTCAATATCTACGTTTGTCAAATATTAGTACTAAATAGCGGATCTGTTCAACCGGGAGAAGCGAAATATCATTATAGGAAACTGTAGGGCAGGATGTCATAGGTTTTTGAGGAACAGAAGAAAACATTAATTAATTTTTTAAATACATTTGTTGTAATTCACATCTGTATAAATACTACTAATAAATATGAGTATATAGTAAACAAAGGCTTGATACACAAAGTTGAGAAACTACCAGCATATTCTAAACCAGAAGGTTTCGTGGCCATCATCTTTTCAGATGCATCGGAGGATTATAAGGAATTGAAGAGGAAGCAATGGGAGAAACTAGCGGATTAGAGTGTGGGTATGAATGAGTTCATTTGTGACCAAGTAGAGAGTGTTGAGAATTTTACGAAAGATTTTGAGTTTTAAAAATTGGACATGAGAAGAATTCCTACCCAGATGGACCTTACAATTGTCATGTAGATCAGTTTTAGGAGCGAAGGGAAAGCTTAGATGTTCTGTGACTGGGTTCGAATTCCGGATGTAGTATAATTATTATTGCATTTATTCTGTTATTTCAGTCGTGGAATTGGGATACCCTCCTGAAGCACACCAAGCAAACATAAATAAAGACTAGCGTCTAGAACCTGTGAGAATCGTCGCCTTCGTGAGCGCTTTCTACCGAATTTTTGCTAACTAGGTGCTCCAAGCTTCCCCATTTTATATTTCCGTTAAGATTATGGCTCTCATAGTATACTTTTATTTTTTATTTTTTTTAAATTGGGCCAACTTGGAGTACCTATTTACTACAAAGATACAGATCGAGACCAATTCTCTCAGGTTTTAGACGCTAGTTATATTAAGTAGGTACCCATGAATTGCACAACAATGTTGGCCTTGAGGCTGAACGAACCGAGCCCTTTATTGCTTGTACACATATAGGATTTTTTACTTTCACTTACCTATATATGAAATATAGTAAGGGAAAGTATTGCGATCGTGAAATTTTTGAATTCTCAGTTTTCAACGGAAATCTACGTTTTAGGGTCTCCTGAATCCAAATGACCAAGTCCCGAAAAAAGGTCTGTGTGACTGTGAGTGTGTATGTGTGTGTGTGTGTGGTAAGTCTAGCGCAAAAACGTTAAGTCGTACGAAACTCAAATTTTACATACAGGAGAATTATACACCCGAGATGTTACATCTACTTTTTCATCAAAATTGGCTAACCAGAAGAGCCACTTTATACCATGAATTTTTCACCTTTTTACAATTTTCTCAAAAACGGCTCTAACGATTTTGATTAAACTCGCTATCATCATCATAATCATTCCTCCTTCAACCGCTGTTCGGTGTGAGGGTCCTGCTTATAGAGCCTGGTCCAGCGGTCTCTCTCCTGCACCAACTCTGCTCTCCTGTCCCAATTTATTCCGCGCCTCTTGCATGCCTCCTTTACACTATCCTCCCAGGAAATACGAGGCCTTTCTCTGCGTCTTTTCCCTTCCGTGCGGGTCTCGCTTTCTGGCACTTCTGTCTGGACCCATCCTAAGGAGATGTCCAAACCACCTTAGTTTTTGCTTCTCCAGTATGGTGTCTGGGATATAAACTCGCTATATTGATGTAAAATTTAATGAGCTTTAATATCTTGTAGGTTTCTTTCTAATGGAAATAGCCTTAACAGGGCTTATATGTCCATAATTTAAATTTTCGTCCTCTAAAGCACCTTTACTTTTATAGATTCAGAATAATTAATCATATCATCTTAATGAAATTGATGATAGACGGCTAAATATACAAGTTGGACAGATTTGATGAACATCTAAAGGATAAAAAAAGCAAAATTATTTTTTAACGTGATTATTGGTTTACTGATAATAAAAATAAGTAATATAGACGTATAATATACCGTAAGAGAAAGATTTTAGAATAAATATTATCTGATACGCAGAGTTGTAAAAGGTATACAAAGTGATGGATCTATACTAATATTATAAAGCTGAAGAGTTTGTTTGAACGCGCTAATCTCAGAAACTATTGGTTCGAATCGAAAAATAAACTTTTTGCGTTTATTATCGAGGATAAATATTTAAATATATACAATTTATCGAGGAGGATTATAGGCTATATAACATCAAGCTGCGACCAATAGGAGAGAAGAATCAGTGGAAAATGTGGAAAAAAACGGATGAAATTAACCTCGCATCCTAATAATTCCAAATGATTTACATTTTAATTTTAAAATAATTCAATTTCCCGTAAAGTTATTTATTGTCGTAATAATTAATAAATCACAAGGGCCATTATTTAAACACGTAGGAATCGATTTACGTCAAGATCGTGTTGCGGAGAAAATCAGTATGTTCTTCTGCCACAAGAAAATAAAACTAAAAATGTCATTTACGAAGTAGTTTAAAATATCGGGTTGTCCGAAAAGTTCGTATAGGTTTTTGATATAAAATTTACATTTTATAAAAAACAATCATCCCTCCTAAAAAATTCGAGATTCCGAATAACGAATAAAAAAAATCCGTTTATCCGCTGTCGGCGGTTTTTCTCTGAAACTACTGATGTTTTTCATACTCGGCAAAAAAAAATACTAGCACATACATCAATGATCCTGATTGTCCGTGCGCCAGCAACGAAAAGTGCAACCCTTTTTACCAAAATTTTTGCTATGTTTTATGCAAAGCATCTATCATGGTAAAGCAAAAATTACAAGCCTACCAACTTATAACGGGTAGGTTACAAATTGGTGACCATTCAAAAAAGGACCAAAAAGACGAAATTCTGACTCATTTGACCAGATCCATCATATATTTTTTATCAAGCGTAATTGTTGAATTTGGACACAACCTACAATTTTCTCATAAGTATGGATAATTGTAAGAGAAGGGATTGTGACACACAGAAAAAACTAAGGGACTGAAAACATGAAAAAAAAATTATTTATTGGGTTGTCTAAAAAGGTTCTTAGAGATATTTAAAATAAATTTTACCTTAAATTTTTTTCTACTAAAAATGAATCACAAAGGTAATGTTTATTAATATGCCTTTAATCCTCATGGAATTAACTATGTTTACATACTGAATTCGTCTTTATTAAGGCTCAGTAGTGTAGTTAATTGCGAACGTACATGAGTTCAGTTCATTTTCGACATATTATACTGTTCTTTAAAAAAAAAGGGAAATCGCAGCCCAAACTCAAGAAAGATTCGCATCGTGTATGGCAGCGATTCCATCGCTGATAGCACGATTCAGAAGTGGTTGTCGCGGTTTAGATCAGGACATTTCAATTTGGAAAACCAACGCAGGGCTGGCCGGACTCTTGACATCGATGATATTACGACACTTATCGCAAACAATCCACGAATTACTGTCCGTGAGTTAGCTGAGGACTTGAGAGCCTGCAAATCGACCGTTTTTGATCATCTAAAGAAGGTCGGGTACATCTGTCGTTACGACGTTGGGGTTCCCCATGAGCTCAGTGAAAAGAATCTTATTGAAAGGATTTCATGTTGTGATTTTCTGCTGAAAAAAAAAGAAAAGTATAGGATCCATTTGCGAAACTATTTGTGACTGGTGACGAAAAATGGATTTTCTACTTCAAGATTCTACTCAACCAGCCGAAAAAAATCTTGGGGGTTGACTGGAACGACGCCGCTCGCAACACCAACGTCTTGCATCCAAGAAAGGTGATGCTCAGTATTTAGTGGGTTTGGAAGGGACCTATACATTTTGAGCTCCTTCCACAAAACCAAACTATAAATAAGGACTTTTACTGCGCCCAGTTAGATCGATTTAAGGCAGCAGTTGAAAAGAAACAGCCAGAGTTGGCAAAGCTAGCCCCATGTGTCTCTAAGGACTCGGCAAAAGTTATTAAGCTTCAGATGGGAGGTTTTACCCACCGTATTATTCTGACATTGCTCCTTCGGATTTCCATTTTTTCCGTTACCTCGAAAACTTTCTATAAGGGAAATCTTACTCTTCAGAAGATGACGTCAAAACGGACCTTTTATTGTTCTTCAGGAGTAAGGACTGTGATTTAAAAAAAAAAAGGGATAATGGACCTTCCAAGCCGTTGGAAAAAGATAATCGCTAACGGTGGTTTTTACTATTTTGTAGATTAAATAAATAAATTTTAAGCTGTTCACCAAACTTAATTTTTGTCCAAAGAACTTTCCGGATAACCCAATATATTCTTTTAAAAACTTCTTAATAGCGATCATAATAACAGAAATTGACGCAAAGTCGCGTGCAACTGCTAGTAGGGAATAAACTTATTACTAATCAACAATTTCATATAGTTATATTATTTAATCTAAATCATATTTTTCTAACGTAAATGAATACACGTTTAATTAAAAGCAACTTCAAATATTTTTCAAATTGAAGTAATGTATACATGTACACATGATATTTAATTGATTTAAAAATCGAGGTAAGTGAAAGTCGTGTGTTGCCGGCACCAGATTTTTTTGAATACATTATTTCTATCTTATTTATTTATTTCCTTTTCTTTTGTGTTCATTTTATTTTTAATGGTTTCTTATTGCTATGATACTCATTGCCATTGAGTGTAGAGGATTGCGGTTTTTTTTTCCTTCAGTAAATAAATGAAGAGGGTTATGCAGAATGTCAAGGGTACGATCAAACTCTACCACGCTAAGGACTAAATTCTTATTCTAAAACGTTATATTTTTATTTCATGATTCTCTGATGACATACTTTTTTTGATTTGATTTTTTTTTCAGTTTAGGCCTGCGACACGTGGGACATCAATTGGCTCATTTTCTCTGGAACCGGTTTGCCTTTAAAGAGTTTCTACTTTCATTAAGAACGCCAAAATTAATCTCGTGCTAGTTTTGCAATCCTTGTTAGCAAAGAACGCAATTTGGACGATTCTCAACTTTCTATCTGGCCATCCTCCTCTAGTTGTGTAAATAAACTTGAGGAAAAGGTTGAACAACCGGCTTCTGGAAATAATAACATAGAAAAGGAGATTCCCCAGGAAATCGAGACTAAAGATGATATTTTATTCATAATTTAGTTTTAACACTTTTTAAAAAAAACACTTTTATTGATATTTACATCTGTATTAAAAAAATACATCAAGTAAATGTGCTAGTTATATAATACAATAGCATGAAATACATGTAGAGAAGCTTCCCATTGGATTTTTGTAGATTCGAAAAAATAACCATATCATATTGTTAGCATATATAAAAATACAAACAATAAATATAAACCATTGTGGATATAATTAGTTGACCGTTGAGAATTACTGAAGGAATTAGTCCGGGTGGCGGTCATTAACATTGTTAATTTTTTTTTTTTTTTTTTTTTTTTAAATAGTATTTGTAATCTTATTTTAAATGTATCCTTTTTGTATCTTTTTAGCCCTGATGATGACCCACAATGGGGGTCGAAACGTTGGCAAACAATAAAATAGTTGAAACTATTCAGTTGTTTCATTTAATGACCGCCACCCGGACTAATTCCTTCAATAAATATAATGTTATATTTATGTGCACCTCCGCGCACCTTGCGCACGTGCGAGCGCTGGATATTTCAATAAGCCGGAAAACAAATCAGGTCCGTGCCCGCCCACTTGTTGCCTCTTTAACTTTCCACGACAAGTGCAAAATATAATTTTTTTTTTTTTATCTTCGTTATAACTTTTGCTCCGTATTTACCTGCTATTGTCCGTGAAATCAAGTTTAAAAATCATTATAATAATGTAAGAATGGTCGACTATATGTAGAGATTGAGAAGAATTTATTTCGGATCATCAAAACACTTTAATTAAGTAAAACTTAATTTATTGCACTGAGGTTTCACCCTAAATTTTAGGCGTTCTTTAGGATTACAAAACTAAATATGACAACAAGATGTTCAAAACAATTTATAAATAAAATAAATAATTTAATATTTTAGACAGTATAAAGAGAAATTATAAATAATGAGTAATGAGAGAAAATAATATAAAGGTGATATGCATTAGAAATTATACCATTAATTAGAAACAAAAGAGATCAGTCGTCATAATAAATACGCAAAAGTAACAGAATAAAGGGATCACTTGTAGCTGGGTGGCTAGCATAACATTTTTTTTATTTATTGAATGTTTATTTTTTTTATTCGGCTAGCATAACTTTTTCGATATAATACTAAAGGAGAAAACAGCAAAAAAAAAAAATAATAATAAATAAAATAATGCAATATTAGGGTATTTGAACTTTAGAAAAGTAATATAGATGTATAATATACCTTTGGAAAGCTAAAAAATATTATCTTATAAAAAATTTTTTTAAAGTTACTAAAAAGTAGATATATGTCGATAAAACTAACTGATTATTGTCGATAATAATATTGTATACGCTGAGCTATCCCTGGAAGAATAGTACATCCAAGTGACAACTCAAATTTTGAGGATGGTTCGATTAAAAAAATAGTAGACTGTATAGATTTAAAATATAAAAATAATTGAAGCAAACGACGAATCACAATAGATTTATTATTATATGATGAAAACTACCTATAAACAAGACAAGAAACAAAATTAACCTAATAAATTGATATAAAGAAATATAAGAAACAAATTAACCTAATTTAAATATTGAAGAAAATATGAGAAACAAAATTACCTTAATTAAATACTTAAAGATGTAAAAAATCTATGAATCAAAATTAAAAATTTGTTTTCTCATCATTGTCGTAATTGTTCTTTTGTTTGAATATTTGTTCGATAAATATTAGGCCGTTTTACAAAAGAATTCTTTTAAACAATTTATTTAATTTCAGTCATCGCAACGTTTCAGCCTTTAGGGCCATTCTCAAGCTTCTGTAATCAATTAAAGTTTCATTGCATTTATACATTTTCATCAATCTAATTTTGTAAATATATAAATCCTTTGGCATCCCCACTCCAAGTTTAGTCGCACACTAGAACACTTATAAGACGGCAGAAAACTGTTGAGTAAGTTAATAAAAATGTTTCTTTTCTTTTTTGAAAAAATAGATCCATTTTTTAATTGATGATGAAATATAATATGATATTTTTGAGTGCAGGTTTTTTGAAAAATGATAATTTTAAAAATTATGACTTCCCTGCTGAAAAGCGGTGAAATGAAATGATATGTAACATGGATATGCATGGTAGGTGACATAATTATTAAAAATAATTTATTATATGTTGTAATTAGATTGATGAAAATGTATAAATGCAATGAAACTTTAATTGATTACAGGAGCTTAAGAATGGCCCTAGAGGCTTAAACGTTGTGATGACTGAAATTAAATAAATTGTTTAAAAGAATTCTTTTGTAAAACGGCCTAATATTTATCGAACAAAATTTAAAAGTTTTAAGAATGAAAATTAGGAAATTAAATGTTCCAATAATGGATATAGATAGGTTATATTCACGTAAAGATGTCCAGTTGAGTGTTGAAGAATGCAACCGCAGGGCGGCTTGAACGAAGTCGTCTTGAGTATTGAAGGAAATTACCGCAGGGCGGCTCTTCCGAGTTCCAAGGGGAACGATGAGAAGCTGAAGAAGTATGTTACGTTTGCAAACGTGCAAAATTTCTTGAGAGGAGAGTTGGGTCTATATACGGTACAGCTTCACCGTTCAGACGCTGCAATAAGACTCTACTCGCCAAGAGGCAGTCATAAAACAATTGAAGTACGATTGTCTTTTTCTTTCTTTCTCTTCTATTATTTTTCAGTTTTTTGGCAAAAACTTTTAATTATATTTACAAAGACTATTTTTAAACCAAATAAAAATAAAGATTTATACAATAAAATGATCTTATGATAAATATCATAAATTTAGGGAGTTTTTTATTTTCAATTTAACAGCCATGGGAAACCTTATCAGGCCATAAAATATGGCGTGAACGAACATAATAGATTATTTAATAAAACACATGATTTTTAGAAACTGAATATAATAAATTCTTTAAAATATGTTCAACTCTGAATTTAAAAATTCATAAATTGATTTTGACAACGGGGATAAGTGAAAGTCGTGTGTTGTGGACACCAGATTTTTAATAAAAGGCATTTATTTCACTTCGAGTTAACAATTAGCTGGATAAACATAAATAAATGCAGATATTATTACGTCATATTTTTCCAACAACTTAATAACGTTATGAAATAAAAAATAAGCTATAAACTGTTTTCAGTCCCATTCTATATACATGTTTTCTAAGATCAAGGTAAAAACACTAATAAATATTCTAAATGGCAATAAATTTTAATGAAGTTTTACATTTCCCCATTTTTTTCTCTCACCCTTTTTTAAAACCGTGTTTGCAGAAGGAGCACGTGTGGAGACAATAACTTTCCCACTTATTAAAATGTTTTTGGAGTCGACGAGCTGACACGTGTAGTTTGCGGACACGTTCCTACGTACGTAACCCTTTTTTTATATCCCACTATTTTAAGATTAAAACTTATTTAAGGTAAAACTTTTTCACATACAAGGAGAGGATCCTAAATTTGTCTTACAAATTTTTATGAATTTGTTTTTTATAGCTAAAACTAGATATTAAATTGTCAGAACCTGCAAAATATTAGGGGCCAACGTTCCCAAGGAGTCGCGTAAAAAAAAATCGGTAATTTTGTGCGCGAAAAACATATTTTATTTAATATCTCTGGTTCTAATGAAGGTAGAGAAATACGTTTGGTGTAAAAATTACCTTGCTTTAAAGCGGAATAATTAAAAAAAGTAATTCATTAAAATATTTAAGTTTTATGCTTGGTAAGAATTCTAAAAATATAAATGACCACGTCAAAACAGTAATTTTAACAAGGTTTCTTTTAAAATGGGTCCCTCGAAAGAATGTTTTATACTATACAATATGGTCTAGGAAAAAAATATTTTTTACAACTGATCAACACATGTTTAACAGTCGTAAAGATATATTTATCGTTATGTCAATAGTATTTTTCTTTTTAAAATGTTATTATATTTTTGTTTTTGGCAAAAACATTGGCGTAACATGCAAAGACATATATTAAAGAGACATTTTGTGCTATAAATACAAAATAAATTAATTAAGTGAACGCCAAAAATTAAGTAAGTATTTTTTGTCTTCCCTTTTAAAATTCCAAGTATAAAGAAATTATACTTGAAATATTCCTATAATAATTATGTAATTTTACTTGGGCTTGCTACACTTTGAGCTTTTTTTCTATTTATAATTTTCCTCCTCTACTTCATATTCCATTTTTATTAATTTAGCCTGAGGATAAGAAAGTCTGACAAGAATTTTTTACTTTCAATTACCTTTGTATGACACAGTAAGGAAAAATAATTTGATCATGAAAATTTTTCAATTCCATTTTCAGCGGAAATACACGTCTTAGGGTACCCTAGATCGAAATAATCAAGTTCCGCAAAAAGGTCTGTGTGTGTGTGTGTGTGTGTTAAGTATGGTAAGTTTATCACAAAAACCAAAAGTCATATAAAACTGAAATTTCATATTTAAGACAACTATACCTCCGAAATACTACACTAACTTTTTTTTTTACCAAAATCGCCTTACCATGTTAGTGCTACTTTATACTACGCTTTTTGCACTTTTTTACTCTTTTCTCAACAACGATTTTGATTAAATCCTTAAGTGGATATATAATTTTATGGGCTTTAATATCATGTATGGTTCATTCTAATTGCAATTGTGTGAAAGGCTCCAATGCTGATATTTTTCTTGTTAAACATACATACATACACACATATATATATATATATATATATATATATATATATATATATAAGTTAAGGATAGGAGTCGGGCAGTATTAGCCTTAATACCACCTTGGGATGTAAACAACATCCCAAACATATAAAAGGAGGATTACTTTCATGAATAAAGCAGTATTGTTTCTGGAACCGTGAGTGTTGTTATTTCTTAACCTTTTTCTTTTTTTTAATTCATTTGTCTTGACCAAGCATAACTGGTGCCGAAACCCGGGAATTCAGAACGGGCAGGCTATTGAAGTAAGTGACTTGTTTTTTTTTAACCGCCGTAAAATTTTGAAGTTTTATTTTTTTTTTTCCTCCTCAGTACTTCTCCGATAAGCAAGAAGAATGGACGGCTTGATAAGACCAGCAGTTCTGAATATACAAGAAAACCCGCAAGTCCAGGAAGTTCAGCCCCCGCCTGTGCCGGAACTCCCTCCGTTACCCAGGAATACTCTAGCGGAAGCACATGCTAATGCCATGGCATGGATGAGGATTAAAACGGCGACATGCCAAGATCTGAGGAAAGCGATTTCGGATCTGGAACGTTTCGGTGGCGAGGTAGGTGACCTAAACCACTTCCTCAAGGGCGGAGACCGTCTCATGGCAAGGATCGAGGCTAAGGTAGCAGAAGACCTACTGCCCCAGGGGGACGCCGAAGCTTTGAGGGCGGCCTTAGTTTGTCGCGTGAGACGTAACATCTTGAACCAGATTCAGGCGGATGAAGAAACACCATGGGCGATAGTCAAGGAAAGGTTGAAGAAAGCCTTCGGCGGAGGACGCTGGACCCCGGAAGAGGATATCTTCCAGATGTTCCGGGAAAAAGATAGGATAACCGAAAAGATGCGGGAGACAATGAGTGCGCCCGAGGTAGAAGGCCGAATGAATTTCTTATCAACGATTCTCAAGGTGCAGTTGGCCAAAGAAACCGGGAAAAGAGACTCCCTACCGCGGGATCGTACATTCATCGAATGTGCCCAGGATATGGTAGATTCCAGCGCGAGAAAAGAAGAATCCAGGATGGAAATAGAGGAACCTGGATGGAGCATAATACCCGACAGACGTCTTCGGAACACGCAGACAACTTGGAGACGGAAAGATCTGGCGTATGGAACCAGGGACAGACCTACGGCGGGCGGAGAGCGGAGGTCAGGACAACAACGAACGAAGAATGGGTTTCGAAGAGACGATAGAAAGTGCCACGGTTGCGGAAAGCAGGGGCATCTGGTAGCCCAGTGTCCTCGTACTAAATGTTTTGAATGCGGAACCGAGGGGCACATAGCCAGACAATGCCCGTATATGGTTAGAAGGCCAAATGCCTCGCGGGATGAACCGATGGAGGTAAATATGCAGAAGATAAAGAGAGCTCGCATCCCATCTCGAAGAAGCGGACCTTCAGGAGAGGTCACCGAGGCTTCGGATACTTCGGAGACGGATGGTGAAGAACCAGGGAGCAGCGGCAGTGGAGGAGAGGGAGGCAGCAGGTGGAGCCACCCGCGCCGAGCAGCAGCCGGAAGGAGGCAGAGAACTGGGATCTGAGGAGTGTGCTCGCAGAGAGGCGACCGCACAGCAATATGTAACAACATCCGAGGTAAGCAATGCTGGTTGCCTATAATTAAAGTGTCTGGGGGAGTGAAGTGCTTAGTAGATACGGGGAGTTCTAGCACCATAATGACTCGGGAGGCGTTGGATAAGTTGTGCGATAGAGAGAGAGCAACTCAGATTCGAAAATGCGATTGCCAGCTGATCACATTGGGGGGACCGTGTAAAGTAGAGGGAGAAGCAGAGATCGATTTAGGTCGTTGGGTGGAAAAAGGGGGAACTTTAAAGGTACATATAGTGGGTAACATGACCCGGGAATACCAGGTGATAGTGGGGTGCGACCTGCTAGGACGGGCAGGGGCAAGAGTCAGAAACAGCCAGGGGATCTGGAGCATTAGGCTCGGACAACAGACTTACAAATGTCGGGAACTCGTAAGTGGAAACAAGGCGAGGATAGGCGCGGTTAATAAAGTGGACGACTGGAGGGACCTAATCAGGGCGGAATTTGGCGACATTTTTTTTCGAGACGGTGAGATCTTAGGCGTGACGGGAAGGACGGTCCACGAGATCCCGCTGAAACAAGAACGGATCACTTACGTTAAGGAACGACGGTATCCTCAGGCGCTCCGCCAAGCACATTCGGGAGGAGTTGGACAGTCTGCTGGCACAGGGGATCATCGTTAACAGCACTTCGCCGTATAACAGCCCCTTATGGGCGGTGAAAAAGAAGGCGGTCCCAGGGGATAATGCCGAACGGTACAGGGTGGTGATAGATTATCGGCTCCTAAACGATAACACTGTGGACGAACGTTATCCGATTCCGCGTTTTGAGGATATCTTAGACAGACTGAGCGGAGCGGTGGTATTTAGCACGTTAGATCTTAAAGCCGGCTATCATCAGATCAGGATGCACCCCCGGGATCAGCCCAAAACGGCTTTTACCTTTGAAAGGGGGCACTACGAATTTACTAGGATGCCGTTCGGGCTCAAGAACGCTCCCATTACATTCCAGAGACTGATGGACGAGTTTTTGAGAGGCCTAGACGAAACTGTCTGTCAGGTCTATATGGACGACCTGTTAGTCTTTAGTAGATCAGTGGACGAACATGTGGTACACTTGCGCCAGGTTTTTCAGAGGGTACGGCAGTTCGTTCTCAAATTGTCCAAGGAAAAGTCGACACTGGGGCAGGAGCAGATCAATTTCCTAGGCCATACGATTTCTCGTGAGGGTGTCAAGCCGGACGCTACGAAAGTGGAAGCGATTCGACGTATGGCGATTCCCCGGGATGTAAAAGGGATCCGTCGCCTCCTCGGGACTCTTAACTATTATCGCCGGTTCGTTCCGGATATGGCGGAATATCTGGTCCCTATTAATAATTTGCTGAAGAAGGGGGCTAAGCTTGTCGTGACGCCGGTAATGGAACATAACATCCGTAAGTGCATGGATCGTTTACAGGCGGAACCGGTACTGGCGTTTCCGGACTTTTCTAGGCCGTTCACCATTACTACCGATGCTAGCGAATACGCGGTGGGGGCGGTTTTGTCGCAAGATCATGACGGGGGCGGTCGTCCCGTGGCGTATGCGAGCAGGCGCCTCACCGACGCGGAGACCCGGTATAGTGCTTTGGAGCGGGAGTTGCTGGGTGTGGTGTGGGCAATAGAGCATTTTAGGCCCTACGTTTTCGGGAGGAAGTTTCGCGTCCATACCGATCACCGGCCGCTGCAATGGGTCGGGAAGCTGAAGGAGTCCTCGGCGAGGCTCGCGAGGTGGAAGGAGTTTTTGGGTCAGTTCAACTTCGAGATTGTCTATAAGCCTGGGAAGGACAACGTCGTGGCGGACTGGCTGTCCCGAGCGATTATGATCAATGCCGTAGAGGAAGGCGAGCCGTCCCGCGACGTGAGGCAGTTTTTGAGCGAGTGGACACCAGACGGCGAGGGAGAAGCTGGTGGTGCAGGAGTAGAGGGTGGTGCGGAGTCGCCGGAAGACGGGAGCTCAACGGACGATAGGCCAGTGGAAATGGAGGAAATTGATGAAATCATCAACGATAAATTTTGATGTTATCTTTTGAATGAGAAGTGATTCGAATTCCCAAGTCGCCAGCCTTCCGCTTCACATCTCACCTTTAGCTTTGGGATTCTTGAACTTCCAACTACTAAAAAATGTAACCAATAATACCCTACATCATTACCTCTGTATTCCAATTATATCAGGCTTCAATTATATCGAACTAATCATAATCATATTCCGCTCGCGTAATCCTCTTCTAGGTCCACCCGTTGCTACAATCCTACGGTATGCTTAAAATGGCGGCAGTGGCCCTGAGACCTCTTTTAAGTATCTTATTTATTGCTTTCACTCAACTATATATGAAATATGTAGTAAGGGAAAGTATCGCGATGGTGAAAATTTTCGAATTCCAGTTTTCACTAGAAAAACACGTTTTAGAGTCTCCTGATTCCAAATGACCAAGCCAAGCAAAAAAGGTCTGTGTATGTGCGTCCGTTTGTTTATGGTAAGTCTAACACGAAAACTAAAAGTCGTACAATACTGAAATTGAAGTCGGCAAAACAAAAGAGCCACTTTATACCATGCTTTTTGCATCTTTTTCCGATTTTCTCAAAAACGTTAATTTTCATTAAATTCGCTATATCAATGTAAAACTTTATAGGCTTTAATATGACATAAGTTTTATTCTAATTAAAATTATCTGACAGGACTCAATCGGCGAATTTTGGTATTTTCTATCTCTAAAGAAACTTGCTTTTTTGGAATTTGAATTGATACAATCGCTCGTGTTTATTGCTACTGTTTAAAGCACCACTTTGTCATTTCAACATTTCACAAATTATGAGCTTAAATAACAGAATATATATGATGAATATATGATGTATTGCACTAGATATTGAAAAATATATGATTTCATTAAATGTATTTGAATAAATACCTTCTTGTATAAGCTTTATATATGTTATTTTTATTAGTTCAACGTTTTATGCTACTGTGGCTATAGGACAATATGAAGGTGGAAGTCCTAAATTTTCCCTATCAAGGTTTAATTAGGATAGGGACCTTTAACGAGTACCTGACATCGTCTGTTAAAGCCTTCTTTAGGATTTTTCGCTCCCTTTAAAAAAGATCTAAGACCATTTGCCAGGTTCAACAAAAAATTTTAAATATTCAATGGTTTGAGGATTATGGTTTTAGATGTGATTATGGAATATAGAGTTTCGGTAGAGGTATTTTGCACGCAATGTACGTGAAACGTTGTTGCCCACTAAAAATCTAATATTTAGGATTTAAGGGTTCCTTGCCATTGAAATGATTGTTTGAAAGAATCCGCGAATATTTTTTTTTTTTAAACCACTGCACTAAACTATCAAACTCCTCCCGCAACGAATACTTATAATCCAAAATCCCACGGGAAACCCTCAGTCCTCCAGTCTTTGTCATCAAGCCATCTATAAAGACCAAAATATTCCATTACTCGCGGACCTAACCTATTATAGATTACAACCCTTTTAATTCCAAACTATCAGCACACTCATGCCGTGTATGCGCACTCATCGTTACCTATCATGACCATATATTTCCGATACTCCGCTGAGGAAGGGATCACCTGTAGTGGCTAGCATAACAGCCTTCTATGCCAAATGTCACGGGTTCAAACCCGCAGGTGGCTCTAGGATTTTTTAATGGGATTAAAAAATCCTTAGTGATGCCGTCATTCGGATGGTATGTAAAACGGTGGCCCTAAGCCTGTGCCATGCCAGGTACTCATTAAAGATCCTAATTAGGATATGGATCTTGAATTGAATTAAACCTGGATAGACAAAATTTAGCATCTTCCGTTTAGCCACATCAGCATAAAGTGACGTTAAATAAATAAACAAACAATCCTCTGAGGCGGTGAAAAGACATACTAATAAAATAAACATTCAAGTGTTATATAAAATAATCATTGAAGTGCTACCAATTGGTAACTTCGTCACGAGTCTGTTTTACGCATATAGTTGTAATTTAGCCATTTTTCTTGTTGTAGATTTAAAAACCTATATTTTTAGAAAGAGCGGATTCGAATCCTGGCTATGACAGAATATTATTTATTTTGTTAATTCAGTTGGCGGGTGACCCTAGGGTATGGAGACCTTCCTGGGGCACACCCAGCCTCATTATAGTGGGAACCCAAATCGGGAAAAAACCTGGCGGCTGAGCTTAATCAATGTCTAATCACCTTCTTGCAGACCACTGTTACTCCTAGAAACAGTAAGAATCTTTTTATGTATTGAGCCCAAGACCCTTCATGGGTTGTAGAGCTACAGGTATTTTTTTTATTATTTTAAAATATTTCTACAAGCTATGAAAAGCTTTATGATTCATAGCAATGAAGAGAGTAAGCAAAGATAAAGCTGTATTTAGGTTTTTTTCCCCCATTTCTGTGTACACACTTCATTAATCGAAAAAATAATGGAAACAAATGGTTGATTAGGAGTACACACCTTATAACGCTGCTCCTTCATCGACAAGGCACGGATAGAATGAACTAACTTTGAATCGAGGAAGGCTGGCAAATATTTACGAGGAAATGTATCTTTTGAGAGGACAAAAAAAAATATCTTGTTACGCAATGAAAGATTTGAAAGTGCACTGCGTGGGGAATAATAATGATAAGATATTGAGAAATTGTTCATTTTGAAATCACTCAATTTTAACGCCAGATGGTTTTTTTTTTTTTTTGTTAAATTTAAAAACATAAATATATATTCTTTAAATATTTATCTTTGTCATTATTGTAGAAGTAGCTATTTTTACTTTACTTACCTATATATGAAATATATAGTAAGGGAAAATATTGCGATTGTGAAAATTTTTTAATTCTAGTTTTCAACGGAAATGCACGTTTTAGGGTCCTCTGAGTCCAAATAACCAAGTCCGCAAAAAGATCTGTGTGTGTGTGTGTCCGTGTGTGGTAACTGCCGCGCGTAAACGAAAAGTCCTATGAAACTGAAATTTCATATTTAAGACAACTATACCCACGAGATGTTAAAAATACTTTTTCATCTAAATAAGCTAACCATTTATACTATGCGCTTAGCACCTTTTTACGATTTCCTCAGAAACGGCTCCAACGATTTTGATTAAACTCTATATATCCATGTAAAATTTTAATGGGCTTTAATAGGATGTATATTTCATTCTGATTAAAACAGTGTGACAGGACTTAAATGCCGATATTTTAAATTTTCTTGTTCTAAAGTACCTTTAATTTTGTAGATGACTAAAAAAATAACCATATCGTATAATTAGTATTGCTAAAAAACATATGAGTACATAAGTTGAACGAATTTGATACCAACTAAAGGAAAAACTGCAAAAATATTTTTTAAATGCAATTTTTTAGTTTTTGAACTTAAGAACAGTAATATACATGTATAATATACCGTTAGAATGTTAAAGATTATAGAAAAAATATTATCTTATACATACTATTGTAAAAGTTAACGAAGAGTATAAAAGATGATAAAACAAACTGATCGTCTAAGATAAAAAAAATATTATATTAAATTATTTAATAAAACACATGTTTCTATTTAAATTCAATTTAAATAATTCTTTAACAATTTATTTTCGATTATAAATTTGTTTAAAAATGTTTGAATTGATATAAATAATAGACGTAAGTGAAAGTCGTGTGTTGCGCGATGTTTATTTTTTATATTATATGTAATTTTTCATGCTATCACACAATTGTCATGATTTAAACTTGTCTAACTCAATATTGAGGAATCGTTATTGCCGAATTGAATGCCCAGTGAATGTAGGGAGGATATATTTGTATACATTAGGGCTTGGACGTAAGCTCTGGCCCGTGTTTCTGCTAATCAGTGTTGAGGTAGCATCTAGCAGGATCTAGGAAGCAGTACTAGCTAGCTTCTGTAATCCTACCTCAACAAAATATTTGACGTATGGAAACGTAAACATATTTACAGCTGCGTTCTGCTGGACATTCTGCTCGTCGTTCCTCTTGGAGCTTAAAAGAGCCACCCTGCCTTAATTTTCATCAAGCATGATTATACTTCAACTAAGTGAATATAACTCAAATTTCACTTTTATTATTATTTTTTTTAAACCATTATTCCTTAATAAGGTTATATTTTGATTTCTAATTTTTAATACTGAACCTTAGTAACCGACCAAAAAAATATCCACCTCTCTTCCTCAAAATATGAGGGATTACGTTTCAAGATACATAGAAACCGAAAAAACAAAAAAAATCCGTCAGCCGTCTGCAGAATTTTTCCAAAACTACTGGACCAATTTTTTTTTTTTTTTTCTAATTCGCCACAAAAATACTAGGACATGCAACAATGATCTTAACATCTAGAAGTTGATATCAGATGGTTATTTTTAACTAATTGTAATATAATATTCTATTATTTAATAAAACACATGTTTTTACTGAAATTCAATGTAATTAAGTATTACAATGGAGGCAAGTGAAAGTCGTGTGTTGCGCACGCCATATTTTTTTCGTTGTGTTTATATATATATATATATATATATATATATATATATATATATATATATATATATATATAAATAAATGTTTATATATATATATATATATATATATATATATATTTTTTTTTTTTTTTTTTTTTTTTTTTTTTTTTTTTTTTTTTCAAATTTACTAAGGATACAATACATTTAAGCTGGAAGCTTTTTGTGGGGGAGTCGGCCATACATAGTAATATACAATTATCTATTAACATCCATAATTGAACAATGAACAAAAACAAAATAAAAGGAAAGTAAAATTAAAGCAAATAATCATCGTATTATACCTATATACAAAATAGCTAATACCTCTTTAAAATTTATTCACACTAAAAATTTATATTGTTTGTATACACAAATAAAATCCTATTATTCATACAAATTTCTTCATCCATTTTTTTTTCCTATTCCCAATTATTTGCTAATAATATTTCTAATTTTTAAACAGGTAACTAAGTAAAAATATATATTAGGGGTACTCACTACGTTTGCTATAGCATGCTTTTTGTGCTATAGCAAATGTAGTGAGTACATCTATTATTTAACTTATCTATGGAATCAATATTTAATAATGATGGCGTTTGAAAATCAGTACTTTCAGTTTGATCTATCTATTGATTAATATACTGCTGTCGGTAAACTTCATTTAACTGGCGGTTTAACAGAAAATTTTCTATGTTTTCATCTTTTCCTGAATTACAATATTTACATATTCCATAGCTAAAGGCAAATTTTTGATGATTTATATATAACTGCGTTTTCCCTTTAAATGACAATCTGACTTGAATATAGCTCAGATTTTGCTAATATTAACATTGTAATTAATCTATGAATTCAAACAAAAATAATAAGAAACATTAAACATTTAGGTAAACATTTCGGTAAAAAAAAAAGTTATAATTTGAATTATTTATTTTTTTAAATACATGTTCACACACCCATACATACATATGAATACACACACATACACCCTAAGCCTATTCACAATATATACTATATATATTGACAGAGACACAAGTATAAGAAGGCGCTGGTGCAACGGCTGAGCTGTTGAGCCGCGCGTGTCAAGGTGAAGGACGCACGGGTCTAGATAGCACGGCTACGTCATCGCCTCCCATGTCAGCCTCTCTGCTACCGAGAGAGTATCTATTCTAATATATAATATATTACATCAGGTATATAGTCGACTGTAATAATAACATATTGCTAACTCAACATCTGACCGTGAGTACTGAGGTGAGTAAAAAAATCTGGTGCATCACACGGCTTTCACTTACCTCACCGTTGTCAGAATAAATTTAAGAATTTTTAAATAAACTTTGAAAATAAACCTCAAGCTCACTTATCATTAAACTCACCGTTTCCTGTCATGAAAATATTTGCACAATTAAAACTTTCTGGAAACTAAAATAATAAATTAACATTTAACAATATATATTACCATTTTAAACCCAAGAAAAACCGCACTCTATGTAATCTTAAAGGAAGAGAGGAACATAGGAACAATACTGTATTAACAAAAAAAAATACATCAAGCAAATGTGATAGTTATGTAATACAATGATATGATATACATGTAGAGAAGCTTCCCATTGGAAGCACCCTAAAAATATTCTAAACTAGAAGATCCCAGGGCCATTTTCTTTACAGGCGCCTCGGAGGATTATCCGGAATTGAGGAGGAAGAAAGGATTGAAACTAGTAGGTTAGAGTGAGAATGGAGTGTGTCATGAAAGTATTGGTACCTGGTCCGGGCCAAATCAGTAACATAGGGAACATTAAGGTCTTTATGGATAAGTTTATTTGTGACAAAATAAGGAGCGTTGAGAATTTTACGAAGGATTTTGGATTGTAAGAATTGGATGCGGAAAGAATTTGATGGTTTAGTAGAGCCCCAAAGCTCTACTCCGTAAGTCCAGATTGGTCTTATAATAGACATGTAGATGAGTCTTTTGTAGTTCAGAGGAAGGTTTGACCGTTTGTCTAGTTAGTGTTGAAGTAACCTAAAACGGCGAGGGAAAAGATTACTTATTCCACATTTTCATTCGATGTCCCCCTCCCCATATACGCACCGTTCCGTACCCATTACATCCCTAAAGCCTTAAATATGAACAGTACAAATTTTATCGCCCTATTTACCATCGAATATATTGAGAAATTAAAAAACATTTATTATTATGCCAGGCAATGTTGCCATATTAAATCATTTATAATAAATGAATAAACTTGTTTGTTAACTTTATAATATTATTTATTGTGTTGCAGTCCTGGGTATCGGATCTGTTTAACCGGGACAAGAGGACGACAGAAATTAGAAACATAAAATGATCGAAAAATTAATAATTATTAATTGGTTTAGTTTATTGGTTTGTTATGTTGAACGGTTACTGTTTTATTTGGTTTATTACAATTTAATATTCCATAAGATCTTTCTCAAAATACATTTTAACGTATCAAAGTTAATTTAGTTTCCATGGGAGTCCCATTTGGTTTACAGTGGGAACTAATATTTTTGTGAAATGATCTAAAAGCAGAAATAATTATTCACAGCAATAGTTTATAACAACTTTCAATTTATTCTAACAACTTATGCAGGATTTGGTACATAATATTTTTTAATAAAATATGAATTAGATAGTGTATAGAAGTCTATAACATGTAAGATCATCATGAATCACCATAACCTCCCTAATACACAACATTTATAACATCTTTCTGTTAACTGTTGCGACTTATTGTATTGCCTATCAACTTTACTAAAAGCTTGCTCTTTCCAACGCTATATGTCTATTTTACTACTTATATTTCAAGAATATTTTTTTGGTGACTTGTTTACAGAAATTTTATTTCTACAGTTTAAAGATAAGCTAAGCTGCCATGTATTTAACTTTTGAACCTCTTGGAAAGAATGCCCTAAAAGGTGGTGAAAACCGTATCTCAAAGCCGTCTTGTAGCTTAGGAGTCCGTGGAATCCAAACTCACGTAATCGTTTTATATATATATATATATATATATATATATATATATATATATATTATATATATATAGAGAGAGAGAGAGAGAGAGAGAGAGAGAGAAAGAGAGAGATCTAAAACAATCAGTTAGTTTTATCGGACTCTCATAACTCTCCAGTAACATTTACAATTCCGTGGACTAGATGATATTTTTTCTAAATTGTTTCTCATTCTAACGATATATTGTACATCTATATTACTATTCATGTGCTCAAAAACACAAACATTGAATACAAAAAATATGTTAGTTATATAGTTTTTTATCAAATTCACTCAACTGCCACATCTAGCCATCATTTATCAATACTAACAAGTATTGATATACCTAATTTACAACTTTAGTGAAAATTTGTTGATTCCTCCACATTTCCTCTACATCTTAGATCTCAAAAGTTAATTATCCGAGTCCTAGTGTCGTTTGTCGTCACAGTCAGGACTTCTTCGCTCCGCTGCAGTTGCGGGATAGTGCACCGTACGGGGGAGGAAACTTAGTCCGCAAGTGTCACAAGACGTTTGCGAAGTGGAAGATCAGTGGATGTTTGGAACGTGGGGTAGTTGAGGGTGTTATGTAGTAATTTTTATAGAATGGGTCGGTTGGGTTCCTAATACTTTTTTACGGTTTACAACTGTATGAAAAATGCTACAAATTATTACACAATGGTTTATTATTTCCAAATAACTATAGTAGGGTATAACTGTTTATAGCTGCTAATCTTTTCGATTTGTGACTTAAAGTTTCTTGATGCAATTTTATAAAGGGTCATCACTATTTTGTGAGTGGTTATCAGTCCCCTGACGGCCTCAAATACCCGAGGAAAAGGCTGTGAGTGAACCCATTTAAGTTAAATGCTTGAAAAAGTCCCTCTAAGACTAGGATTCGAACTCACAATCTTTGTCTTGACTAGCGCGCTAGTCACACAACCACGGTCTCTCCAATTTCTATTAATGTCCTCAAAATAAACTATTCGTCAAATTGTCGATGCATGAAACACCTACAGATCTAGAGCCTGTCAATAAATCCCCAATACTCAAACAGTAAAAGCAAAATTCGACTTTTTTCTTACAAATCAATATACCTCCTAAACGGTAGGTTCTAGAAGCAAATATTAGGGGTACTCACTACGTTTGCTATAGCTATTTGTTTTATTTTGCTGAACCCGTCGAGTTTCTACAGTTATTTCCTGTATAAAATTGATGGGTTTAGCACAATAGCACAAATAGCATGCTATAGCAAACGTAGTGAGTACCCCTATTAAATGAACAAAAACAATTACAGATTTGGGAATTTTCAATCCTACCAACATCACTACAACTAGAGAGTGTCAAATAGCTACATTACTGAGAAAGAAAAAAACGTTAGACAAAGTAACAAAAGTATTCATTTCAAAATACTTTCATGTTAAGAATAAAGAAAAAGAACTGGAGAGTTAGCAATTTTAGTCAATACGTCAGTTTGAGAAACACACGAGCGACAAATGAATGAATAATTTTTATTTGCTTTCGGTGTAATACCATTACGAATTAAGCTAGCTACATAACAGTATAAAATACAAAGCATATTTTGGTAAAAGAGGAAACAAGATACAAATTCACTACGATCATCAGCTCTAGGTACATTTAATAGAAACAAATTACAATCAAACCCACAAAAAAAACAAATAACAACAAATGACTAATAAATACAACAGTGCCTAATATAACAATTAAATATATATTCCAAAACAATACGGCGATACACGTAAAAAAACGAAATGATAGGACTGCAAGTTTTATGCCTATTGAATGTCCTATCAGCGGCTTTATGGCGCGACATGTTGGGACAAGATTCTTAGATCTCCCCTACAAAAGCATGTATCTATTTTTAGTTCTATTACCAGAGGATCCGTCAGAACTTTATAAAATGCTCCGAGAAAAATATTTCTTATATTTCAGTTCATTTAGCGACCTCTATTTCCTTGGTATACGGGACATTGAACTAGAAAATGGAAGCGATTCTGTAATGTGTCGCCATCACAAGCTGGGCATTGCACTTCTGGGTCCGACACGAAATAGCGTACTTTCCCGACAGCCTCATCTGTATTAACGTCCTAAGATAAGACAAATCGCTACTTTCTTATACTATAAACATAACATTCTATGTTGCATCACTAATCAGAATATGCTACAGAGGAAGTCCTAATTTTTTACTGATCGAGGTTTAATCGGGAATGGGATCTTTAATGAGTACCTGACACTGTATAGGCTATGTACAACCATTTCACGTCCCTTACAAGGATTTTGTACTCTTTGAAAATAGTAATACTTCTGCGCGGGTTTGAATTCACCTAGGGCTTACAAGGTTGTTATGATAACCACTACATCACAGGTGAAATCCTCGTTACTATGTTCGCTACTTACTGCGAAGATTCAGCTCGATTAGTAATAGTGTCGTGATTCAGAAAGTGATAAAGTAAATATAGATGATTCAGAGCGGCAATAAAAGAAGCCATTGCTTTCATCGATAAGGCATCATCCGCGCTTTTAGAAATTCTGTCGTTATAGATAACATTTATAGTCCTCTCGTAACATTGTTTGAGTATATTCCGTTGAATTGAGTGAAGGTTATTTATGTTTTTTATATTAGGACGTTTCGGTATCAACTCTCCAGCTTTATTGTTATCTAATTAACGCCTTAACGAAACCCCAGCGAAGAAACTCGGGATCAATTATATAAAATTATATATTTATATCAAGGTTACTATGTCTATCACATTTACTTGTTGTATATAATAATACAGTGGTAAATATCAATAAATATGTTTAAATAAATAAAAAAAATTAGGAGATACATATAATTTTTTATAGGAAATGTTGGAGTTGTAGAAATACACATAAATTCATGTTTTTTAGGGTATGACCTGTGGTGCAGTGTTCCTGACTAAAACGGTTTCAGTCTTGTGTAAGAGTTTAAGAAAGATTTTGAGTCAATTTTCCGAAAGACGGAACAATCGATCCGTTGATTGAAAGGAATGTGCATTCGGCCAGATAAGAACATATCCTACTTCGACGGTAAACTCTCACACTGCCACAAGCTTGATATAGTTCAACCTTTACCTATTATCAACACCTTCGATAATAGGTGATAGTAGACAGGTCAATACCCTCCACAGTATACTTTCGCACTGCCACAAGCTTCATATAGTTCCATTTGGATAGCAGGTGACAGTAGACAGATCAATACCCTTGACTGCAAACTATTACACTGCTACAAGCTTGTTATAGTTCCATTCCGATAGTAGGCGACAGTAGTCAGATTCCTCGATAGAATCCTATCGCACTGCCACAAGTTTGATATAGTTCTACCTTCATAGCAGGTGACAGTAGACAAATCAATTTCCTTGGCAGTATACTATCGCACTGCCACAAGCTTCTTCTATATGATGAATGAACTATTTCCATTAAGATAATAGGTGACAGATCATTACCCTCGACAGTATAATATCGCACTGCCACAAACTTCATGTAGTTCCACCTCGATAGCAGGTGATATTAGACAGGTCCATACCTCGACGGTATACTATCCCACTGCCACAAGCTTCATATAGTTCCATTTCGATTGTAGGTGATAGTTGACTGATCAATTCCTTCGACAGTATACTATCGCACTGTCACAATCTTGATAAAGTTTAACGTCGATAACAGGTGACAGGAGGCAGGTCAATACCCTCTATAGTATAATATTGCACTGCTACAAGCTTCGTTTAGTTCCACTTCGATAATAGGTGACAGTAGACAGGTTAATACTCTCGAAAGTATACTATCGCACAGTCACAAGTTTGGTATAGTTCGATAGCAAGTGACAGTAGGCAGGTCAATACCCTCGATAGTATCATATCACACTGCCACAAGCAAAATATAGTTCCACCTCTACACTATACTATCGCTTGATATAGTTATACCTCGATAGTTGACAGACGGTGACACGACCGACAGGCCAGATCCCCTGACCTCGAACAACAGGCCCATCAGGACACGCGCGTGGGGCAACGGGTGGGGGAAGTGTAGGAGGAATAGAGGTAGAGGCGAAATTTAGAGACATCATCCTATTAGCCACGGTGACATAATAGTGACGTTAATTGAATAAACAACAAAAATATATTATATCTAGACTTGTATGCAGGTACACTAATAAAAAAAAACATACCCAATAAAAAAATAAAAAATTGATAATAACATATAACCTATAATATATTTTAAATTTTTAGTCAATTTTTAAAAATCAATTTGAGAGGTTCTGCTAACCATTAATAGTACGTAGAAATTAAATGGTATTTTTAATGCGCAGTGGTCAGTATATAAATTGCGTAATTTATTGGCAACGAATAAAATTTATGATACAGGTTTTCGTCTTAATAATTTCAATCAAAATGTGAAGGGAAGTAGGAATGTTTTTTAAGTTATATTCATTTATTTCTCCTTATCTTAAAGGTTACTTTATATTTCACAAATATTCTTTTTATTTTAAATTTTAGATATTTGCATGTGATTGCAAACTACATTAGAATGTCTGAAACACTTTTCAAGTTTTTATTTTATTGTTATTTGGTACTTGTGCTACATGAATGTATTTACCAACTTCTTTTTTATAGAGGTTTTACGGAAAAAAACAAATAAATATTATTGTTATAACTAAACTTTTGGTTTATTATTTTCAATAATGAACCTTTGTAAACGAAAAAAACAAAATTAACTCCTTTAAAATTTGAGGGCTTACGTTTCAAAATGCGTAGAACCCGAATATTAAGAAGAAAAACAATCAGTTTGTTCGCCGTCCGCGGCATTTATCCAAAACTAGTGAACCAATTTTTTTTTTTTAATTCGCCACAAACATACCATGGCAAGCAAAGATGATCTTAGCACTAGACGTTGATATCAGGTGGTTATCATTAAATTGGCTGGTTATTATTTCTAAGAAATAGAAAAATTTATTAGTGTTTTAGAAAAATTAGAAAAAACAGAAAAGAAATAAATTGAAATTTTACTCATAAATACGCCCATAACTCAGTTATTTTTGAATATTGAGAAAATTATGTATAGTGTTGTAGAATAACTAAGGCACAATAAAAAACATAAGTAAAAAAAAAAAATAATAAAAAAATTAAAATGATCCGTATATTCCTACAAAATGAAAACATCTGGTGCGCGCAACACACGACTTTCACTTAGCTCTTTTGTTTATATCTATTTATAAATTTTTAAACAAATTTAGAAACCAAAATAAATTGTTAAAGATATTTACATTGGTTTTTAATAGAAACATGTGTTTTATTAAATAATCTATTATATCTATCTATCTATCTATCTATCTATCTATCTATCTATATTATATATATATATGTATATATATATATATATATATATATATATATATATATATATATATATATATATATATATATATATATAATATATAAACCTGGTGTCACGATGTTTGTTCGCGATAAACTCTGAAATTACTGAACCGAACTTGATCATACTTTGTAGGTATCCGTTATTTAGTCCAACTTAAAAGATAGGATAGTTTTTATTTAATATTATTAATATTCTAAATGATATATTTTTCTAAAATGTAAAACAAAATTTGTTTACCTGTGGCAACACTGGTTCCCAATAACCTTCCCATATATTTACATATGTGATTATTAATTCAAATATAAGTGTGTGTTGATAGTTTCTACGCGTTCTTATTTATATAATAAACATTCGCTCCATAGTTTCCAGTTATAATAAAAAAAAGTTAGTTGGTGACATAGATGGAATAAAATATATATTCACTCCATAGTTTCCAGTTATAAGAAAATACGTATTATTATACGTTTCCAGAAAAAATATAATTACTTATTTGAATGACAATCAAATTTCTAACCACCTGGAAGGAAAATCATCTTAATTTAATTAATTATGAAAGACACTATTCCAATTTATAAGAAATATATTTAAGCATATATCGTATCCATGTTTTGTGTGTAGGTTCCCGTAGACACATGTTCAATTTTTATAAAATAATTCAAAGTGTTAATCTTTCGTTAAAAAACAAACAAGAAAGAGCCTATTTCTGGATCCTAAAAAAACACCCACTGGGAAGGCTTCACCCACAATTGAAGAAAATACGCATCTAAGTTGCAAAGGAGTTATGATGATATACAACGGTTATGTTTAAAAGATAAAACTGAATAATTTGGATGTTGCTACTTGTTAATGGTATGCTATTGTAACATCGAAAACTGAAACGATCGCAATACTTTCCCTTACTATATATTTCATATATAGGTAAGTGAATGTAAAAAGAATAATTGAAATTGGTACTGAACTAGCAAAAATATAGCGTTTAGATATTAGCAGCGGTGGCATTCCATTTTTCTTGGAATCATTTATTGCTCTTCATATAAGTTAATGGCATATAAACAGCTAAACGCTAATATACTTATTATTTTTTTAGAAATAATAAACGATTCTGTAATCATTTACAGCGTTTAAAATATGTCAATACTTTTTACTTTCACTTTACTTGCCTATATATCACATAGGTATTTGGTAAGGGAAAGTGTTGCGATTGAGGAATACACGTTTTAGGGTCCCCTGAGTCCTAATGAACAAAAAGGTCTGCGTGTGTATGTTTGGTTAGACAATTTTTTTTTAATACGTTACAAAAGGAAATAATATAAATTAGTACACTTGGCCTTAGGATAGACAACAGCTATATAGGTCTACGCCGGAAGACCTAGGACCCAGAGGACCGTTCCGCCCTACCCCAAAGGTCCCGCCCCGACCCAAGAGCACCTCAGACAAGGCACTACCACTCACACCACCAATCAGCAACACACGGACGCACTCACACAGCGAAGACAAACGAGGACCGGCCACGTGGACGCAGGCCATTAGCTCGGAGTTTACTGACCGAGCCCCATAATGAAACCAGTCCCGCAAACAGTCTCTGTGCTCCTCGTCATAGGCCTCTCTACACGCGTGTCTCATCTGCTCTGTGCTGCGCGGTTTGTGTGGTGCGCGGAGTGCCTGTGGTGCAATGTACATCTAACGCAAAACCCCATGGAACGCTTATGCAGCGATTGTTATTATGCCTATCATTGAATTCACTGCATAACAAAAAAAATTGTGTGAAATAAAAACGCTGCAAATCATTACACATTGGGTTATTATTTCCAAATAACTATATTAGGATAACTGTTTAATTAGCCATTTATAGGCAACTAACTAATATGAAAAACAATAAATAATTTAAAGGAAAATGGCATATAACCACTGCTGATTTAAAAAAGCTAAATCTCTGGTAGTTCTGAACCAATTTCAATGATTCTGTTTAGGCGCTCTTCGGATTCTAAACCTCTATACATATCTTTCTTTGTCTCTAAAAATAACTGAGTAATGGGCAAAATTTTAATTTTTTTTTTCTCTTTATAATAATTCGCATTTTTTTTGTTGTTAAAAACACTTATAATTTTTTTCCCTCTTCAAATATAACTGAGTTATTGAATTTAATACCTTTTAATCGTAAGCCATTTTAAATATTACCAGCTGATATCAACGTCTGGCTGTTAGGATCATCGTTGTATGCCTTTGTATTTTTCTGGCGAATTAAAAAAAAAATTAGTCCAGTAGTTACGGATATCTGCCGCGGACGGCGGACAAACGGCTTTTTTTATCATTCTTTATTCGGGATCTACGCATATTGACATGTAAGCTTTCAAATTTTGAAGGGTTAGGAGAGTAACCTAGTCATCAAAGAATTATTCATAAAATATATGTAGTAACATAGACGTATAAGTAGTAACATACCTTTGGAAAGCGCAAGATTTTAGAAAAGCCAATATGCAATAAAATAAGTTGGGCAATGTAATAGAAAGATGTTATAAGCGCATAAACTTATGCACAATCCACATCTATAGAATTTCAAAAGTTTCTGAAATCAAACGGTCAGGCTGAACGGTACGTCCAGGTAGTTAAAAAGAGTTAAAGGCAATAGCGTCGGAAACTGGTGACATTTCCTTGAAGCTCAGCCGGATTCCGATGCAATATAGGAATGCACCTCATAGTATAACTAATATGAGTCCAGCTGAAATTATATTTGGGAGAAAAATCAGAACTCCCTTGGATCTGCTAAAAGAGTCAGACGAGGAGGCCAGCAGGAAAAATTTAGCGGCAAGGAGTTTCGAAATAGGTGACCAGGTTCAAATATGGAACTATGATGGGACAGAAAATGGAACTTCGGAAAAGTTTCGGCTAAAGAAGGAAATCTTCACTATTGGATAGATGTCGAAGGCGGTAAAAGAGAGTCAAGACACGTCGATCAAATGCGCAAAACTGATATAAGCGGGACTTCACAAGAAAAAAGTACAGTACGTCTTTATGGTTGGCCATTTACGGATCCACCAGAGAGAGGTGATGTCCGTCCAGATCGAAGCAAGATAAGGGGGGAGAGACGGATCTCTTATAATGTCAACCCGAGAAGAAGGAAATTCACTGAAGGCGCCAGCGTTGGATCGTACGAAGAATTAAGAATGGAATGATGAGCACCCATCATTGAGGAGATCTACGAGGCAGAGCAGGCCACCGGAATGGTGAGGGAGGATAATGTGAGGAAGCCAATTAGCGGAGGTGGACTGTTATATCTCTAAGCATATGTGACAATATCGATTACCAGAACATATGTTATAAACATTATTAGAATGAGTATTGAGGTTATTCATTGTTATTAAAAAGTTCAAACCAAATAGTAAGGTCTTTGATTCTTAAATATTAATGACATAACACACTACACTAAGTAATCTAAACTAGAAGGTCTCGAGGCCAACTTCTTTTCAGACGCCTCTGAGGATTGTCATGAATATAAGAGGAAGCAAGGATTGAAACTAGTGGGTTAGAGTGGGAGTGGAGTTTGTCATTAAATGATGGTGATATAGATGAGCCTTTTGTAGTTAAGTTTAAGGTTGGAGCGTCTGTCCAGTAATCTCCTTATTATGAGGTCTTAGCCAGTTTCTTTTTAGCCTCTTCGAATATTTTCTTGCATATCTGTCGTGGCCACGACCCATGTTTTGAATGACTTTCTTAATACCATTGGTATGTGTAAGTCTGTATGTAAAGTTCTGTTACTAATTTACCATGGGGAACGAGTGCAGCAGAGAAAATATAAGTCTTAGTCAATTGTTCAGAGTCAGCCGCTTCTGCTTAATGTGAGGCCCCCATGCCATCCTCCTGGCCAAAGTGAGTCCTAAGTAATAAAAAGTGCTATCAGAAAGTTCTTTATGTAGACTGGAGGGCAAGTGTTATGTCGAAGGGTGAAGGTGATGTCTGGCGATTTGTCACTGTTGAGTTTGATTTTCCAATTTTTAAACCAGTCTTCTAAATGTTTAAAATAATGCTGAATAATGGTCTGTGATGCCAATTTACATTTCTGATGTCCGTTAATGATTAAATAAGGCGATTAGTTTCAAAACCTCCCCAATCCACATTTTTCGCAAAGCATTTTTTTTTTTTTATTAAAACAAGGTTCACAAAAAGATGTTGGATTTGAGCCAATAAATTGACTTGAGATTTCAACTTATTCCACGAAAGTTAATGGTTCGCTACCCCACATGCTTCAAAACCGGCTCAATCCAAAATTTAAATTTTTGGAAATTTGAATATAATAAAATATTGGAAGTGGGTCTTAAATGTTTGGAGACTTTCCTTCTTTTGAATAAAAATGAATAATAACAATTAAACCATAATGGCCAATCCTTGGAATCCAAAAACCTCCATGCTCCTCACATTGTTACCAATAAAATCATCCATAACGGTCTCTAAATATCACACTAGTTGAAGACTTGGCCAGATATAGATATACCTCTTTTCATTCCAAACTCCCTGCCCACTCAAACCCGCTTATCCCAAAACCTCTTACTCATATCTATTCCCGACAATCCACAGAGGCGACAAATAAGAAGATTCTTGGCCATCTTGACCTCCTTTCATGAATAGGCATTGGAGTGCTACCAATGGGTGGTTTCTTCACAGGAATATCATGTGTTCCAACCATATATCAAACCTATTTACTTGTTGTATTGATTTAATACAGTTGTAAATTGCTTTAAATAATTTTTTTTATTTATTGAAATTTTAGTTAATACATCAAGCAATTAGCGGATAATATATATGTATTGATAATATACACGTAAGTGATGAGGAGAATATGCCCATTAGCAGCACTCCACTAGGTAATCTAAACTAAAAGGTCTCGAGGAAGTGGAAGAGGAATCAGGGGTGGAAACTAGTGAGTTAAAGTGGAAGTAGAGTTTGTCATGGAAGGATTGATACCTCGCTCGGGCCAAATCAGCAACATACGGAACATTAAGGTCTATATGGATGAGTTTGTTGGTGACGAAGTAAGGAGCATTTAGAATTTTTCGAAGGATTTTGGTGTGTAAGGATTAAATACGGGAAGAATTTGATGGTTTAGTAGAGCCCCAAAGCTCAACTCAGGATGTCCAGATAGGCCTTATGACGGTGATATAGAATAGCCCTTTGTAGTTAAGTGGAAGGTTCGAGGGTCTATAAGTGTTGAAGTGAGCGAAAGCGGCGGGCAGTTTCTTTTCGTTTCAGTCTTATGTGCGGATCTTTAAATAAATAAATTTAAAAAAAAAACATAATGTTTGGTTCTAAAACTTTTTGGAAAATGGATTAAGCCGGTTTTGAAACTAATCGCCTCAAATATAAGAACTAATTGACTTTATATAATAAACATAATATTTCCTTGCTAAGTGTACTTTTTGTTAGTAATAAAACTTTTCATTGGTCGAAATGAAGTTTTTCAAACATAAATGACAGTTTTTTATTTTTTATAATTTTTTGTTTCACCCGTACCTCGCTTTTGAAGGCTATCCGGGGGTTTCTCAGGCCGGGGGAATAAATGCCGAGAATTTAATTTTCACCCGTGCGAATCATTCAGCTAGTTTCTTATAAGATATTAATTGATTAAGGAACTTATCATACCAGACCTATAAGTTCTCCCCTACATCACAACATGTCGACCATAGGATGCCTCTCCTTAAACCCAGCATCTGGCACAGCTGGCTTCCAGCCACAGCCGTGAGATGACCCACAAATGAAGACTTCCAGGAAGCCACGTGCACTCCGGGAGTAGAGGCCTCCGGGTAGGCCACTCTGAGTCAGGCTTAGCAATCACCAGGTAACTGCCTCCTGTCTTAGGATTTATTGCCTTCGAACGCATCCAATTACCGTTTTAAGAATCAGGAACAAAATTAAAAAAATCTAGTGCGGGCTACAAACGACTACCACTTAACACGATTGTTAAATTCAATATAACAACTATTAACTGATCTTTTGTTTTTTTATTTAAACATATTTATTGATATTTACAACTGTATTATTATATACAACAATTAAATGTGATGGACATAGTAAACTGACATGAAATAAATGTAGAGATGCTACCCATTGGTAGCACTCTGAAAATATTCTAAATTATATAGGTCTCGGGGACATCTTCGTTTCTGGCGCATCGCAGAATTATCATGAATCGAAAGGGATGATAGGATAGAAACTAGTGGATTAGAGAGGAATGGAGTATTTCATGGAATGATTGATATCTGGTTCGGGCTAATTCAGTAACATATGGGACATCAAGGTCTTTATGGATAAGCTTAATCATGACAAAGTAAGGAGCCTTAAGGATTTTACGAAGGATTTTGGATTGTAAGGATTGGATACGAGAAAAATTCGATGGACTATGTAAGTCCATATCGGTCTAATGGTGGTCATAAATAAGCCTTTTGTAATTAAGTGGAAGGTTGAAGCGTTTGTCCAGTAAGTGCTGAAGTAGTCGAAAACGTCGGGCAGTATCTTGTTTCAGTCTTGTATGGGGATTCCAAGTTTGTTAAGGTGGAATCCTAGGTATCAAATCTGTTCAATTGAAGGTTTAGATTATATGAGTAAGTAATTGAAAATGTTAAAAGAGTTATGGTGAATATAATTAGTTGATCATTGAGAAAAACGGGAAGGAATTAGTCAAGGTGGCGCACAGTGGTTCAAAACGTTAGTATATTGCGCAATTTTGGCTTCAAAATTTCGAGAAAAAAATTAAACGTATCCTTTGGATGAAACTATATTTCTTTTTTTTTTTCGGTTACTTCAACACTTACTGGACAAACGCTCAAACCTTCCGCTTAACTACAAAAGACTCATCTATATGACCATCATAAGGCCGATATGGACTTATGGAGTAGAGTTTTGGAGCTCAACTAAACCATTAAATTCTTCCCGTATCCAATCCTTACTATTCAAAATCCTTAATGCTCCCTATTTGGTCACAAATAAATTCAAAAATACTTTAATGTTACTGAGTTAGCCCGAACCAGGTACCACTCCTTTCATGACAAACTCCATTCTCATTCTAACCCACTAGTTTTCTCTGCGATCCCTGATAATCTTCCGAGGCGTCTGAAAAGAAGATGTTCCAGAGACCATCTGGTTTAGTATAGTTTTTGGTCACAAATAAGCTCATAAAGACCTTAATATTACTGACTTGGCCCGAACCAGGTACCACTCCTTTCATGACAAACTCCATTCTCACTCTAACCCACTAGTTTTCTCTACGATCCCTGATAATCTTCCGAGGCGTCTGAAAAGAAGATGTCCTCGAGACCTTCTGGTTTAGCATAGTTTTTGGAGAGCTGTCAATGGGTAGTATCCCCACATTTGAATCATGGCCGTATAATCTTGTATCTCATTTACTAGTTGTATTTTATTATACAGTTGTAAATATCAATAAATATACTGAAAAAAAATGTTCATTATGGATAATATTATTTCTGACAGAGTATTCGTAGAAATTATTAACGTCGATGATTTTTAGAAGGATTTTGGATTGTAAAGATTAGTAGAGCCTCAAAGCTCAATTCCGCACCTCGAAATCGGTCTTATGATGGTTATTAGATGAGCCGTTTGTAGTTAAGTTGAAGGTTAGAACGTCTATCTAGTAAGTGTTGAAGTAAGCAATTCATCTCTAAATACCAAGTTTGCGATGCCGATACTAAAACTGAGCCACTCATCCACCTCGCCATTGTCCACAGCCTACTATATAATGGCCTACCCTAAGCGGACCCTCAACTAACTACCTTCCACTAACTCCATTATCACCGAGGACGGAAAAGCCATCAGCTGTGGAAATTGTGCCCAGGGTCGGCTCGGGGGAGATTAGAAGGAAATTCAAAACCGCCAACAGTTTTCACTTCGCTCTCGACCAAATGAGATTCTAAACTCCCTGCGAAAATATGAAACTGCGGAACCAATATGAAATCCATGTCTTCTAAGTCTTTTTTACTTTCACTCACCTTTATATGATATATAGAGTAAGATAAAGTATTGCGATAGTGAACACTTTCAAATTTGAGTTTTCGACGAAAATACACGTATTAGGGTCCCATGTGTCCAAATGTTTATTACCCCGCATAGTTCTGTGTGTGTGTATGTGGAAGACTAGCGAAAAAAAAAAAAAGTGGCAAGAAACTGAAATTTTATATTCAAAACAACTATACACCCGAGGTGTTACAGCAAATTTGTCATCAAAATCGGCGTACCTGAAGAGCCTCTTTATACCATGTATTTTACATCTTTTAACGATTACCTCCAAAACAGCTCTAACAATTTTGATTAAATTTGATATATCGATGCAAAATTTGATGAGCTTTAATATGATATATGTTTAATTCCGATTGAAATACTGTAGCAAGTCTAGTTATAAAACGATCAGTTTTTATAAAACTGAAATTTCATATATTAGAAGCGTATATGCCTAGTATGTTAAAACAACTTTTTCATCAAAATCAGCTAATCTTTTATACTTTTTTAGATTTCCTCAAAAACGGCTCCAACAATTTTGATTAAATTCGCTATATAATATATATGTAAGATTTAAAGATCTGTTTTTTTTTTTTTTTTTTTTTTTTTTTTTTTTTTTTTTTTATACAAACTGCCACTATCTTGGACAATAAGGATTAGAGATAAAAGAAGTCATTCATTCCATATGTACAAAGTAAAACAAAAACATAAAAATACCCAAATAACAAATGAAAAAAAAAAAAATAAAAAAAATAAATGAAATAAAAGAAAATAATTATAACCTTGGCCACATTTATACCTATATACAATATTTACATTTACAATATTACTGGGAACTCCGAATCGAACCTCTGCATCCAGAAATGGATGCCGAGGCACAATTTCAGGAGATCCCAGCGCCTCTCAGTCAGCCGCGTCACCAATCAAGTTATTTTGTTAGTATTATTATTATTATTTTATCTTATTTTATTATTTTTATTACATATCTTAAGAATTTGATATTGAAGCAGTGTCATATAGTTGCTGATGGTTGTTATACGTTGTCATGTGATAATTATTATGATTATTATTAATGTATATATATATATATATATAATATATATATATATATATATATATATATTTATATATATTAAACATATTTATTGATATATCTGAATTAATATGAGAGATAAGCGAGATAAAGAAAAAGAATAAAAGGAGAAATATTATTTTTAAAATGTTAAAGGAAAAAAATATTAATGTATTGTTTATTGTATGTGTATGGTATATTAAAATTTGTATATTAGAGATAGTCCAATAAGAAAAAAAAACGTAAGGTGTGTAAATAGCAACCCAATTATGTTGGGCCGCATCCCTTATTTAATAAAGTGTATCTTTCCCTGTTATTTATTTATTTTTTTACAAATATTTATTTTTATAAGGTAATTACAATTATTTTCCAATGACACCTCACGGATACTCCCCATACCACTAGTTAAGAACAGTTGCCCTACAGTTTAAATACCATTATACATTTAGCTATATAAGAAATGAACCTATCAAGTACGTTATATTTGATTACCGCGTTCCCAGTTTACTGCTTCCTTACCAATACATTTTTATTAATTTGTAAGTAGAAGTAAAAATATGTATGGTGTCAACAAAAATATTTTTTCTTAATGGTACGCAGACAAGTTTAATTTTAATAGAATGCAAACCTCACTCCATCCTTGCACTGTCCTCACAACTCACGCAGATTACACTTGTGTGTTATTCGTCCATAATGATCCAACCGCTGCATCCTAAACCCTTCAGACACACACCATTGAGGAATGGCGTCAGAACTGGAGGGTTGAAATAAATCCTAAAAATCCCACCAAATTACCTTAACCCTTCGTCGCAAACTGATGACATCCTACCCCACTGTATCCTTTAATAATAAACCACTCATACCCGTTGAACAAATCCGATACCTATGACTCCATCTTGACCAACGTCTTACATCGAATACTCATACAAGACTTAAACGACAAGAAACTGCCCGTAGATACAGATTACTACAACACTTACTTGACAAATGTTCAAAACTTTCAAATTATTAGAAAAAAGCTCATTTGCGTTACCATCATCAGACCCATCTGGACATATGGAATCGAGCTTTGGGGCTCTACTATTCTTACAATCCAAAATCCATCTCAAAATCCTAAATGCTCCTTATTTCGTAACAAATAAAATCATCCATAATGACCTAAGTATCCCTTTTGTCGCAGAACTATCCCAAAACAGATATTCCTCTTCTAATTCCAAACTCCCGACCCACACGAATTCTCCTGTACGCAACTTATCATTCCCATCTATTCCTGACAACCCTCCAAAATGATTGAAAAGACGATGGCCAAGACATTCTTTACAAGACATTTTCAAGCCTATAATTTAATTCGCCAATTTACTTATTGTGTTTATTATAATTACAGTTTTAAATATCAGTAAAATCTTTAAAAATAAAAAAGAATACAAACAAACTGAAAATATATTTTTCAAGAATTATCACATTTCTTTCTCAGATGATTCTAATGGTGCAACTTGAAATGGTTTCTCGGTATATATTAGTTACCATTTATATTATTTTTCCATAATACAAAATTCTTCAAATGATAATAAATAATGCGGTTCTATAATATTTACTTTTTGATCAATCTTAAAATTAGGTCATGAAAAAAAAGGATTATTTTTCAGTTGCTAAATTAAGCGAATTAATTCAAGACACTTAAATGTCAGGGTTAACTAACCTATAATATCCCAATGTTCTATAACGCGTGATAAAAGGTTCGGGAGGATTAGTCAGTTATTAGGTACAGCTTAGATTTTCATTTTTTCAGAGAAAAGTTGTAACTACTTTAAGATGACACCGAAATGAAAAAAAATTATCGATCTGTGTAATCTGATCTGCTCCTACCCTCTACCCTCCAAGCTAATCGCTCCTAGTCTAAGGCCTAAGAGTGTGAAAGATCACCAACGTTAAAAGACAATCCAAGCATTGAGGTTTCATGATAAAAAAATAAAAATAAAAAATAATAATAAAAAAAAAAAATAAATAAAATAAAAAAAAAAAAAAAAAAAAAAAAAACCCTGAAACTCTACAACCCATGAAGGAAGGGTCTTGGGCTCATTACATATAGAGATTAGTACTGTTTCTAGGCCAACGGCCGTGCAATGAGATTAGGCCTTGATCACGCTCAGCCGCCGGGTACCCACTTTGAAGAGGCTGGGTATGCCCCAGGAGGGTCTCGATACTCTAGGGTCGCCTCCCGGCTGAATTAACAGAGTGAATAATATTCTGCCACAGCATATTATTATTAAATAGACATTTTATATGGTTCGCTTATCTTCAGCCCTTTGGTTTCTTGAAAGCTATTTAAAACTGTTTAAAAGATCTCATTCTTATTTCGAAGATAATTACCGAAAAAGCTATATAAAATGATAATAAAAACCAAAGTGACGAGATATCTGGTGTGTAACATCTTAAGAAAATTAATACACAAATAATTGTTTTTTTGGTTTATTCATTTGACATCAGTTTATGCTACTGTGTTTACTTAGGATAGGGATCTTTAACGAATACCTGACATTGCACAAACTCGGAACCTAAAAGGTGGTTCCTCCCCTCCGAAGGACGTCAAGCAACTAAGCATTTTTCGCTCCCTTAAAAATCCTAGGACCACCTGCATCTTTGAACCCATGATTTTGGGTATTGAAAGCTGTTGTGCAAAACATTTTGCGATTAGGTGGCCATAAAATATATTTTTTTTTTTATTATTTATATATATATATTATATAATTTTTATTAATAAAATAATTAAGCAAGTATTGCGATCGTGAAATTATCTATTCAGTTCGACGAATACACGTTATGCTCTCTGATCAATGACCAGTCCCGAAAGGTCTGTGTGTGTGTGGTAAGACTAGCGCAAAAACCATAAGTCTTAAGAAACTGAAATTTCATATTTAAGACTACAATACGCCCGAGATGTTACAGCAATTTTTTCACTAAAATCAGCGGACCGGAAGTCCTAATTTAAACCTTGCATTTAGACCTTTTTAAGAAAATCTTAAAAACGGATCCAACGATTTTGATTAAACTCGCTATATCAATGCAAACTTTAATGGGCTTTAATATCATGTAAGTTTAAATCTGATTGAAATAGTCTGATGGGACTTAAATGCAGATATTTTAAATTTTCTTCCTCTAAAGTATTTTTAATTTTATAGAATTTATACATTTAGGCACATCATCTTATTAGAATAGATAAATAACGCCTAAATATGCAAGTTGAGCAAATTTGATTTACCAATAAAGGAGGAAATTCCGGCTTTGAATTATGGAATTCTAAAATTGCTACGATGGCAATGCTTTCCCAGAGTATATATTTCATACATACTTAAGTGAAAGGAATACGAAGCATCTGATGTGGTCCTCAGAAGGACTACCCAGCGGACTTATACTTAGATAAGTTTCTAATGAAGCACTAAGTGCCCACCCTAAAGCCCTGGAGGTGGAGCAGATCCCTGGTATATAACCAGTCCTTGGGAATCTTATTTCATCTCAGTCCATTTGCATTGCTCATAGCTCTTCAATGTTCCCTTAGTTTAGTCACTTCTCTACGTGTAAATATAACTGTAGTATCATTAATTAGCTATAAAGATCATTTTGGTTTTACAAGCCAACATTAAAAAAACAAAACAAATCCAGTGGGCGAGCACACGACTTACTAACTTCCGTTATTAAAATCGATCTAAAATTTTTTAAATACATTTAGAGATGAAAAAAAATTGTTAAAAAATTAATTAAATTGAACTTTAATTGAAACACTCGTTTATTAAATAAACATAATATTATCTACAACAATCAGTTAGTTTTATCGGCTTTTCATCAGTCACTGTCAACTTTTACAATAGCATGTATAAGGTAATATTTTTCTAAAATCTTTAACGTTCCAACGGTATATTATGCATGTATATTACAGTTTGTATGTTCAAAAACCTCTTTAAAATTTTGTGTTTGCTCTTTCCTCCTTTAGTTGATTATCAAATTCGCCTGACTTGTCTATTTAATTATTTTTTTTAGACATGTTAATCAGATGATATGGAATAATTACATTGACATACTACAAAAATTCAGGTACTACAGAGTAAGAAAATTTAAAATATCGGGATTTAAGTCCTTTAGATTATCCAAATCACAAAAAACCTATATTATATAAAGCCATTTAATTTTACATCGAAATAGCGAGTTTAATCAAAATCGTTTCTGAGAAAATTGTAAAAAGGTGCAAAACGCATGATATAAAGTGATTCCTCAGGTAAGCTTATTTGTTGATAAAAAGTTGCTTAACATCTCGGACTTATAGTTGTCATAAATATGAAATTTCATTATTGTACCCCTTTTAGTTCTGCCAACTAACACACCTTGACTTGTCAACGAAGTAAGGGGAACCTAAAACATGTATTTCCGTCGAAATCTTTCACAATCTCAATACGTTCCCTTACTATATGAAAGTAAAAATAGAAAATAAATTCCTAGATAGGGACACCTTGTAACGTCTTTATTTACGTTATATAATTATGTATATATATATATAAGTGCAATCCCAGTGGAGGGAGAGTGAGTAGTAACCATTTTTGACTCGAAACTTCTTTATTTTCACATAACGTCAGGTAATTGAACCCCTACGGGTTCAAAATTCATTAATAAAACAAAACAAAACTAACAGAACAAACATGTTACATTAATTGAACAAGACAAATATAATCACACATATAATCCATAACATAAAACCAATGTTTAGAACGATGATTTAGTCAGAATGATGGTTTCTTCCAACCCTAGTTTTTGTCAGCTGTGACAACCTGAATCTCCTAGCTGTATGAAATATACTTTAAGACCAATTTCCATACATACCAAATATAAATAAATAAAAATTCAGAGGAGTCCGACCAAAAACACCCTGACACGAGATTTAATTTTATTAGAATTAAAAGAAGCCAAGAATAGTATAATTTCTAGGGCTATATACTTTGAGACAGAAGGAACGAGACAATACAATACTACAGCCGAAGCCGGGTCAACGCCACACAATAAGAAACGCCTAGTTTTTACCGCCGTTTTTGCGAGCAATCGTAATTTTTCCGGTGTTATTTAGGCCCATTCTCAAGGTGTTCAGTCCTCTATTTCCCCGCCCAGACCCCTCTTCATTCAGACTTCTCAACAACGGACAATACGAGCATTGTAGTGGCTGAATTCAGCAACTCAGTAAAAAGACGAAAATATAGCGAAAGGACAACAAAACGAAGAAACAACTATTTTGAGTGAGATATATATTCTATAAATCATAATTTAGGGTTCATCTAGAATGATTGTAATTGTATTATTAATTAATGGATGATATGTATATATTGTGTGAATGTAGTTCTTGATCACTATTAAATAATGCCCTAATTAGTACAGATTGTAATATTACTCAATAAAAATTGTTTCTGTAAAGTTAATTAATGGAAATGCAATACTTCTCGGCATAATTTTTTTTATCTCTAATTTTTGTATGTTACTTGTCAATCAGTTATGTCATTAGAGACGTTGATTACTTTTACAGGAAGCGCGAAGGTCACTCATTACTACATAATTAAACTTTTAAACTGTTTAAACTTAATTTGATTATGTTTAATTTTTTAATTTATTTACTCGAATTTACAACTGTATAATATAATACAAGAACCCTTGAATCTTTAAGTGAAATATGAAAAAGCATGAAACCCATGTAGAGAAGCTTCCCAATGGAGCACTCTAAAAATATTCTAAAATCGGAGAGCCATCTCTTTTTCAGACGCTTCGGAGGATTGTCAGGAATTGAAGAGAAAGAAAGGATTGAAACTAGTGGGTTAGAGGGAGAATGGACTTTATCATGAAATGAATGGTATCTAAATCGGGCCAAATCAGAAACATTCTACATTAAAATCTATGTTTTTTTACTATATTAATAACACCATACTAAAGTTATGAAATGAAATGTTTCAGTATGATTGGAATGAATCTTAGTATGGGTCAGTCCATTCGAAACCGTCCAGACCTTGCCACTGGACATTTTAGATTTATGTAATTTTTTAATCAGTTATTCTCGATCCTTTCGTGAATATAAAACCATAAATAAATTTTTTTTCGGGCCAATAGTTTTAGAGTTGCAACCGTTTTAAGTCAGCTTCGCGGGCATGAACATGTGACGGGGAAATCTTTCTTTTACTTCTAAGAACCAAAATTATATAAAATACTCCCATCATCATTCTAGTTTTTGTTTGGTTCTTAAATATTCAAAATTACCGTAGTTAATATTTTTTAAAGAAAACGTTATTTTAACAGTTAAGAGAATTTCATAACTCCGTAACCACTAACGTTTTGTATTATCGTGTCCGTGTAAGTTGTTATGAAAACGATTGTAGAGGTCCGAATCTATTCGGTTTGCATGAAGAACTCTGTACGTAGAGTAATGTTGCAAACGTAACATAGTAAATTTGTTAAATTTATGAATTTTTTAGATTAGAAAATTAGAATTTCACGTGAGCGTTTTTTGGCTGTCTCGTATATCTGTGACGGATAACTCCAAATGGGTTTCAGTATGTAGGCGTAAGTGTTCAATTTCTGTTTAAGTATTGATTTTGCACGCCTTGAAAGTAGTGAGTATAAACTTCTTAGCCTTTTGTTCAGTGTTGTCTGTCTGTTCTTAATGAGCGGTCTGCATAAATAAAAACAAAATCTGGTCCGTCGGTTATTTTTATTTGTTGGCACAAAACATCTCGGTCATCAGTGCCAGGTGCATCTAATAAATACACAGTTTGTCTTACGTAATTTATATACGATTGGAATTGAATTTACAAAGTAAAGTTAAAATAAAAGTATCAAATCTTTGGGCAAAAAAACAAAGAAAAATACAATGAGGTATACAAATAAATAAATAAAAAAGCTATCACATAATTAACTTTTCTTTTATAAATCCAGTTCAGATAGGTCATAGGAAGGGTCATACATATAAAATTTATAGTAAGAGAAAGTATTGCGATTTTGAAAATTTCCGAATTACGTTTTCAACGGAAATACACTTAGACATATCCTGAGTACCCAAATAAACAATACGCGCGAAAACGTGTTTATGTGTATGTGGTAAGTCTAGCTCGAAAACGAAAAGTCGTACAAAACTAAAATTTCATCTTTTTGACCACATGTTCGAGACGTTACCTTTTTATCGAAATTGGCCGGCCAGAAGAGCCCTTCATTCGATGCATTTTGCACCTTTTTAGGATTTTCATAAACAGCTTTAAAGATTTAGATTAAATTCTAAAGCTAAATCGATGTAAAATTGGGTTTGATAGATCGATTAGTAGGTTTTATTCTGATTGAAAATAGTCTACAAGGGTTAAAGTGCCGATAATATAAATATTCTTTCACTAAAGTATCTGTAATTTTGTAGATTTCAAAAAATTAACATTGCTAAAAACAGCTAAAGCTAGAAGTTGAAAAAAATTTATAACCAACTAAAGGAAAAAAGAGCGAACATTTATTTGTTTGGTAATTTTTTTTCTAACATAGGAACAGTATTATAGATGTGTAATATACCGTTGGAATGCTGATGATTTTAGGAAAATTGTTATCATATATACGAAGCTGTAAAACGTAATGCAGGATGAATACACCTAATCCGAAATCACTCTTAGCCGTAAGATTTCCCTCCCACTTTACAGAAGCTAGGTGTGCCACAGAACGGTCTCCAAGTTGGTCCAGAAAAATAAATTAAGTAATTGATTAGGAATTTTTTTCTTGATTGTGTTTTATAATTGCATCATGTGCTTGAATTTCAAGTTAGTATCATTTTTAAATTAAAACCCTATTCCTAATATAAATTTACTCTTTTTATTTTATTATTTAGGATGGGGATAAGAACTATTTTCGGATAAAATAATTTTTGGAGATACACTGAGTTGACGGAGAGATCGATCGATGCTAGAACGCCTACACGCAACGGAGTTCTCGATATTAACCCAATGTCAGGCAACTTGCTCGCCATGAAAAATATTCAAACCTGGCTTTTTTTATTAAAGTTTTATTTAATTATTTGGATTTAAATAAGTAGTCAGGAAATGTATTGCGATAGTTTTTAGATTTTTAAGGAAACTGCTTCTCGTTTCCGGTCACTTAGGCACTTACTGGACCAGTAATTTCTCAACAAGAGGTCTGTGCACGATGTCCAAGAGATCAGAGTGGTGTTATGGGAAATTATTTTAAATAATTTTATTGTTTATTGGAATTTACAACTGTATTACATAATACACACTCGCTTCGGCGGTACATATACTAAAAATACCCTGCCCAAGGATGATACGCAAAATCGTGAAGCGTTCCACATTTTTGGGGAACGGCACGCCAACGGAGAACAAGTCTACTGTTCTCTGGGTTCGAATACCGGCTGTGGCAGAGTATCATTTATTCTGTTAATTCAGTCGGAGGGCGATTCTAGGGTATGGAGTCTCTCCTGCGGCAGACCTAGCTCTATAAAGTCGGTACCCACAAAATTGGAAGAAATACCTGGTGGCACAGCGTTATCAAGACCTAATTACCTCATTGTACGGTCGTTGACTTAGAAACAATACGAATCTCTCTATATTTACTGAGCCCAAGACCTTCATGGGTTGTAGTGGTACAGGTTATTAGAATTCACAACCAGTCAATAAGCTAAAAGACAAATGACATAAAACAGTCTATTAGAGATGCTACTCATTGGCGGCATTATAATAAATATGTCTCGCAGCCGTATTCTATTCAAACGCCTCGGAGGATCGTAAGGAATGAAAGAGAAAGCTAGGATTTAAACTAGTAGGTTAGAGTGGGAGTGGAGTTTGTCATGGAGAGAATGTTATCTGGCTCAGGCCAAATTAGCTACATATGAAACATTAAGGTCTTATTGGATGAGTTTATATGGAAAAGATAAAAAGAATTTTTCTCGGAAATACACATTTTAGGATCTTCTAAGTACGTCTGAACAAGTCTCTAACAACAAATCTGTGTGTGTTGAATCAAGCTCGCGAACAAAAAAACGTAAGAAACAGAAGAAGAATGAAAAAAAACTTTATTTACATATTTACAAATGATTTCGGATGAGACATCCTTACAAACAGCAAAATGTTTTGTTCGTTTGGTAATTATAATCTATTAGCCTAATGAATACATAAGTGGTAAAATTAAATTGATATTAACTATGGTAGTAGGAAACATTAAACAAAAACCCTACATTTAAAAAAAACGGATAAAATGATTGAAAATACAAAATTTATAAATTAAAACAAGCTAGCATAAGCTTACAACAACGATTTCTTTTTTGAATGGATTTTTAGAGACTGGTGTTTTACAGAAATATGAAGCTGTTTGAGTGTGGACAAATCGTTTAACTGTTGGATGCTGCAAGATGATATTTTAGTGTTGCGGGGGTAATTGTTAATTATCCGCATTGATATATTTTGAATTCTTTCAAGTTTTTGGTAATTAGTCAATCAGATTGTGCTCCAGACTGTGCGTATGTGATTAACGAGCGAATAACTGAGTTTGTATATTGTCATTTTATTACGAGGGCTCAAATGGGATTTTTTGCTGAAGTATGGGAACATTTTATAAATTAAATTTTTTTGGTTTTATCGATTTTTCTATTGATATGATCTGTGAAAGTAAGAGATTTATCAATGTTAGGCCTAGGTTACTGTACAGAAACCGAAATGTCATATTTAAGGGTACGACAATATATACCTGACACGTTACAGGAATGATTCCCTGGTAAGGACACGGGTAGTGAGAAGGATACACCACAAAATGGGCAATTACATTTTTTAGCCCCGCCATTGGCTGGAAAAGACAGGAAGACGGACAGCCTCAATTGAGATGTCTTTCTTTGGACAGGAGATCTTTGGAGGTGCGCGACCTCGCATTTTTACTGAGACATTTTTGAAACGCCTTCCTCGCACTTCTTTCTACTCGACTAACTTCCCATGATAGAGGATCTGTATCAGAGCGACAAGCAAGTACCAACAGAAATAGCTCTCACCCCACAGTCTACTTGTAATAAATATATTTTAAACATTTATTCAAACATTTCATAAAATATAATCAGGTGGTACGTAACTATCAATAGCTCCGGCGTTAGAATGAATTTAAGATTTTGTAAGAACACTAGCAGTACCAAATATCGGTGTATCCCAGAACCGGAATTTTCACCCAGATATAAACCTTTCTCGGTACACGTCACCTTTTTATGACATATTCTAAAGCGGCTTCGTCTGCGTCAATTTCTGTTTATATCGCTATTAAGAAAATTTTGAAAGAATATATTTTAAAGTACTTCCGCGTAAATGACATTTTTAGTTTTGTTAGGTTATTTTTTTAATTAAAGTGATCTATTTTCATTCATCATGTTTTATTTATTTTTCCTTCTCACTACGTTTCGACTTTTTGCCATTTTCAAGGGATCTTTAATATCCCTTTATATTGCACTTATATAAGTATACATTTTGTCACATTTAAAAAAAAAAACTATTACAGGCTGACCAGCCCTGTCATGCTTGTTATCCCCCACATCGGGTATTATAGATTTAGTGATGAAACTAAATTGTTAAAGAATTAGTTACCTAGAGTTTCAGTTAAAACATGTGTTTTATTAAATAATAAATTATATAATTATTTACGACAATAAATTAGTTTTATCGGTTTGTCATCACTCTACTTTAACTTTTACTATTTTATCTATAAGATAATATTTTCACTAATATCATTAGCTTTCTAATGGTATATTATACATCTATAGTACTGTTTTTATGTTCAAAAACTAACAAATTGCATACAAAAAATATTTTTGCTCATTTGAATGAATGAATGAAATGAATAAATGCTTTATTTACATAATATACAAAATAGTAATAACATATATATACATTTTTTTGAGATCAAAGCCCACAAGACAATGGCGTTAAGCCGTCTGTCGAGTTGCCCCTTTTTCTTTTCTTTTTTTCAGTTTTGATAATAATTTATATTTTTAGTAATGTTATGATTTATTTTTATTGACTGTAAAAATTTAATAATTAAAATGCTGTACCAAAAAATTTCTGTATTTTAATGATTTATTTAAATATGCTGCAAATTTAACCCAATCTAGTCCATTTAGTCTATCTATTACCTCTTCTGGAGTTAACTTATATTTTTCCAAGTATTTCATCCTGAACTCCTTTAAGACAGGACATATTGCCAAAAAGTGGTAGGTATCCTCTGGCACATTTAGGTTGCACATAGCACAGGTAGGTATCCTATCCCTCCTCCATGGCTGACAATTAAGTCCCATCAGTTAGTTCTCCTCTTGCTTTAAATATCAGAGATTTATTATAAAGACTAAGTTTGTTGTGGTGGGTGTAGGAAATAGCTATTTCAGGATCATGTTTTGCATATAACATATGAAATTGGCTATTGCTGGCTGCGGATATCATTTCTGTTCTGATTTTTGTTTCCATTTTATTAATGAGGTAGTCCGGATTTATTTTTTTAATGGTTTCTTCATTAATTTCTATTTGTAGCTGGTCACATATTTTCATAATTTGCATATACAATGATATATTTTTTTCTATTACAACTTGTGTTAAGAAATTCGTTAATCTACTTGCAGGGTGGCTTTCTAATACTTTACGGATATATTTTAGATGCAATTTTAAGGTATAACTGTAGAGGGGAGAGGTTGCAGTTTCTAAATATAATATGTAGTCTGGCGTGTTCTGTGGGAGATAAAAGAGCCTTTTTATGAAGTATTTTTGTACCCTTTCTACTTCCGATAAATTTAAATATCCCCATACCTGAGCTCCACAGCAAACCATCGCTCGTAGGGCGCTGTTAAAAACTTGCATTTTTTTATTTACTGGAATATTTTTATTATCTATAATTTTAATTTTTGCTCATTTCTCCTTTAGTTGAATATCGAATTTGTTCAACTTATACATGTATCCGTTTTTTATCAATGCTAACAAGATGATATGGTTATTTTTAAGAGGTCTTGAGCCCACTGCCGTTTCAACCTTCTAGGGTAATGGTTAGGGTATGTGGAGGTGGATAAGGATTGAGCTAGAGGATTGGGGTGATGGATAAGGTTCTGATGGAATTTAAGACCTTACACCATCAAACTTTGCTAAATTATTAGAAGGTTGAAACGGCAGTGGGCACAAGACCTCTTGTAAACATGTATATTGGAGTTCTAGCTTTGTCTAGATTCTCCACTCATATATATAGGTATCAGTGACTTTTTTGTATATATGTATATTGTGTTATTATTTTATAAATTTATTGTTTTGTATATATTGTGTGAATTTAGTATGAATGTTGTACTTGATCGCTAAAGGTCCTAATTAGGACAGATAGTTATTCTACTCAATAAAAATTGGTTAAGAAAAACAAAACAAAAAAAAAATTATATGGGTTTATACAAGAACTTCCTAAATAAGCACATGTGCCCCTAAGTGAAGCCTAGATATTTTTAAGAAGAAGACTCATTCGCATGAAGCAGAAGTAGATAATAGGCGTCGGCTTACTCAGGCCGAAGAGAAGCGTAAAAGACCAAAGAATACTATACAGGAGAAATCGCCCACCTCAACGGCCTGACCAGATATGTTTATCAATAGTCAAAATTATATTTAACAATAGTCATATATTCATAACTACTAAACCACTAACCCTCATTATTTTTTTATTTTTCATAAATTCTGTTGTAACCATAATGCCGCAATATATATCTATTATTTCATACAGTCCACAGTCATCAATAAACATCCAGCCCATCACTATTAATTAATTATGATTAGGAGTACCCAGGAACGCCTCAGGCCTTCATTCATAAACAAATGTATATCGATCAGTATACTGTGCAACGGAGGAGGGAATGTATTTTGGCAAGAGGAGCGGTAAACAAATCCTCCCTTTCCGAGACAAACAATGAAGAGATAAAATAATATTGGAGGCGAAGAGATAGAAAGGAAAGAAAGGATAGTTTATGATGTTTACCGAGAGATGTTGGTTAGGACTGGGCCAAGCGGAGTCTGCTTGGGGTAGGTCGATACGTCGTGGGTTGAGTGACCTGTATCGTCTCCTCTATGTTCTTGTCTGGGGGGGTTCATGTGGCAGGGAACCGGGCAAGCGATCGATGGGATATATTTAAGGGGGGTTACTGCGTATTATACCACCGCCATGTTGCCTCGGTATCTCGGAGCGTTTCCTCCTTTTTTATATTTCCTTATATAATATGGGTCAATCCATTTGAAATCGTCCAATTTCCATTAATTTTGCCAATAAACATTTTTATTTTTATTATTTGTTAACCAGTTATTTCCTATTCTTTCATGAATTAAAAACCGTGGATATCTTTTTTTTTTTTTTTTTTTATCATTTTTTTTAGTAATAACAATTTTTATTGAGAAAATTTTACAATCTGTCCAATTTGGACATTAATAGTATTGCTGAATGATATCAAACATACTACATTCATACAATTTTTTTATCAAGTACTTTTAGTGTTACTAAAGATTACGAAATAAGTAGTACTTACAGCACTCGACGTAGCTTAACTTTATTATGTCTAAATCCAGTAAGCCACCCAAAAAATATATAGATATAATAAGAATTATATCAATTTGGATTGCAAGGAATTATAAATTAAAAAAATGAATAAAAAAGTAATCTCAATTTTAATAGATTATATTTTATATTGAATGAACTTTTAAGTGAAAACAAGTCTTTTAATCCTGCTATTCTGAAATATTTTACGTGTAATATATTATAAGAAATAAATAAGAGGAATTACTTGACGATAATGGAATATATGCCATTTATAGACTCCTACTACACAAACGATCTCCCCTCGTGTCAATTAAATAATTAAATACAAAAACAAACCGATAAAAAAAAACTGACTGGTTAATTGAGACCAATTACAGATATAATGGAATACACTTATAAAAAAGAAAAGACATTAGATTTAACGTAGAGTAATCCTCACTCCTGATTGGCTAATCATATCAATTAAATATAACCACTTTCCTTATCCGACCAATGGAATTCATCCTTGGCCATGTTTTGTAATGAAGTAGTGCCCATTGACGTCTCTGTGTAACTGACATTTCGGAATTCGATAAATTCCAGTCGACAATATAATAAATACTGCACGATTCACAAAATAAATTTAACATAATGAAATTTTAAACAGTTAAGACTACGTTTCAATTCACTGTCTTGACAATTTATTTCACAGAGTAGCTATATCAACCGTATTGATCAGGAACAGGTTTTCTTAATCTGAGATTCACATTCTTATGTAAAGATCGCCAGATAATTATTATACAACTAAGTAGCTGAATTAGTATTATTTTTATTACTTTCATCTGAAATATATTTATTTGGAATTTATTTTAATTCTCCAATTCTGACACCATATCTCAATGTCTCTAATGTGGGATTGAAGGGTTTGAGAGGCAAAATCGTTATTGGATCGTTTAATCGTTTATTAACATGGAGGGTTGGATCGTTATTGACTGATAACACGCATGTGTCATCAGCATAAGTGGGAAGGAAAGTGTTAGGATATCAGCTGTATATACTGTGTAGAGAATGGATCCTAGGATACTGCCTTGAGGAACAATAGCGGAGTGAGTAAAAAGAGATGAATAGGACCCAATCTGATTTATTTTGAAGTATCTGTCAGAGGTAGGACTGGATGATAAGGGAGTATGCTGGAAGAAGGAATTTTTGGAGTTTGTACAAGCTGCCTAAAGGGAGCTCCGTCTTCACAGGGAAGCACGCTATACTAAAGGCTCTGGAATGTATAGACAACTCTAACAAAAATTCTTGGATTGTTGCGACGGACTATTGGAGTGTGCTGGCTGCCATCGACAGCCAAACACCAACCAACGCGACAATACGGGAAATAATTAACGAGTGTTGGAAAATAAAACTCGGACATACACATGTTGTGTTGCTATGGGTACCAGCCCATCGAGGAATTCCGGGCAATGAAAATGCTGACCAAGCAGCCAACACTGTCAGAATAGGAGAAGAGAGGGGAATTGTCCAAATTAATGAAGTTACTGTAGAAGATTGGATGCTCCAATCGAAAAAAGGGTTGCTAGCGGATTGGACGGAAAGGTGGAAAAGAGGGCAGACAAAATTAGGAGCAGTGAAATCTGATTGCAGTAAATGGGAAACTAGCTCCAGAAAGTCTAGGAGGGAAGAAATCCTACTGTGCAGATTGAGAATTGGTCATTGCCAATTTACCCATGGGTACCTCCTAAAACGGTTAGAAGCACCCACTTGCACGAAATGTGACAACGTCATACAGAGTGTGAACCATTTGTTATTAGAATGCAAAAAATACAAACACTTGAGAAAAGCTATTGGATTGCCACTCACGCTTAACCAAATACTCGGCGACGAAGAAAAACATATATCCAAACTGTTTGAATATTTAAAGATTGTAGGGTACTACAACAGAGTATAACTTAATATGATGACACCAATGACCCTGTAGGGTAGAGGCGGATAACAAATAAAACAATAAAAAAAATATATGTAAGAAATGATAAATAAAAAATATATACAAAACTCATCCATAAAGACCTTTACATCCCATATGTTGCTGATTTGGGCCGAATCAGGTATCAATCCTACTATGACAAACTCTACTCCCACTCTAATCTACTAGTTTCAATCCTTGCTTCCTTTCTATTCCTGACCATCCTCCGAGGCACCTGAGAAGAAAAAGATTGCCTCGAGACCTTCTAGTTTAGATTACCAAGTGGAGTGATGCCATTGGGCATTTTCTCTTCATGTATATTATTTTACAGCTAATTTACTATGTATTTACTAATACAGCCTCTTTTTTTTTTTTTTTTTTTTTTTTTTTTTCTAGTCTCAACAAATGAAAAAAATTACATAAACATTTTTGAGAAAAAAAAATGTAAGAAAATTTGTACACGGATAGCCGAACCACCTAGCGATTTGAAATATACTTTTGTACCGATTCTAATACCTACCAAATTTACATACAAAATTTCATAAATATCGGTCGAGCTGTTTTGGAGATGTATGACCACAACCAACGTGACACAAGATTTTTATATATTAGATTATAATTATAATGTATGTATGAAAGATGATGAGAGGATACGCCCCAACGTTTGTTTGAATAGTGATGGCATTTATAATAAGAACGGGGATACTGAAAAGAAAACAGTAATAATTCCAGTATTAATGATTTTGGTTTATTATTTTCAATAACGCACCTTTGTAATCAGCAAATTTGTAGTCTTTAGGTAAATTCCCCACCCAAATACAGTGGGTCCCTAGCTATTATTGAAATGTATACTTTATATTTATATCCATTTATATAACTAACAAAATGATAAAAATAATATAGATAAAAACACTGCAAATTGTTACACAATGGTTTATTATTTCCACATAACTATAACTGTTTATATAGCTGTTTACAGGTGTTTAAATTTTTTACTTTTATCTATCTTCAATATTTTTTTAACGCTTTACTGATTCTAAAGCTCTTTGCATATTTTAAAACAAAAAACTGAGTTATAGGAGTATTTATGGGTGAAATTTCCATTTTTTTCTCTCTTTTTTTATAATTATTCGCAGTTTTTTAGTTATTTTTTTATTTCTTCGTTATTCGTGTACTTGAAACGTAAGCCCTCAAATTTAGAGGGAGTTGAGGTATTTTTTATTTTTTGGTCGATTACAAAGGTTCATTATTGAAAATAATAAACCAATTTATATGATAAAAATAAAAATTGAAGGAGAACTATATAAAAAAAAATATGCTTCTGCCATTACTGAATGTAGTTTTTAAGAGGATCTCCATACCCCAGATTATGGCATTGACAGTCTGACTGGCATTTTAGGTAATGACAAGTTGTTTATAAATCTATATCGTGCCCGTGTAGTTTTCTTAGAAAACGCGAATATACAGTAGCTATAAAACAATGTCCGTATGTTGAGTTTTATTATTTACGTACCAAGGGTGGTCACCTATCGCATAGTGGCTAGGATAACAGCGTTAAACATTCCTATCCCAATAAAACCTGGATAGGAAAACTTTAGGACTCCCACTGTAGCATCGTCTGATCAGCCTCGGTAGCATAAAGTGGCGTTGAATGAATAAACAAACAAACGTACCAAGGAGCTGTCGTTAAGAGTCTAACAATTTTTTATTGAAATGATTGCAGTTTTTGTATGTCTTTTATCTGAAACATAAACCTGTGAGACGTACGTCCATATGGGTTTAAGTAGGTATGTGTATGTATTTAGTTTTCGCATAATTTTTAATTTCGATGATATAGATAGAAGAGAGTACAGTACTTTCAGTCGCTGGTTGAGAGACCGTGTTTTTATCTTGACATGTAGACCCCAAGTCATTCTTCGATCGAGTGTCAGTCCTAGGTAATGCACAGAGTTGGTCTGAGAATTTGTCGCCCATAAAAATTGGTGGTCAAGTACTTATTCGAAGAGTGAACGTTATATGTGTTGAATTGTCATGAATAAATCGAATTTTCCAAAGAGAGTAAACATTTTGTAGAAGCGTTAAGTGATTTTGTACCTAATTGAATTCCTATTTGATTATAACAATTACAAATTTTTCGGGCAAAATAAAGGTAGTATAACGCAGACAGTGGCGGACACACGCCGACACCTATTGTCTACAAAGGGATCCCGTTGTTTTCGCGAAGCCAACTACAAAAGCATTGTCTGGTGATTACTGAGTACACGCTATAGTATTGTGCCTGCCGGCTCAGCCACACGTGCCGAGCTCAAAGGTGCGGAGCCACACGTGTCTAGTACCGTCCATTCAGATAGCTCTGCAACTCTATTCAGTTAGTCTTCGTATAGGTCTAATGTATTTACAGCGATCTCATTGCGATGCGTCTACTTTTTATTAATCGATCCGAATCTTGTTTAAAGTTGTTAAAGTACCAAGAGTATTAGCATCCTTTATACAACAATTACAATTCAGGAAATGCAATGCTTATTGATCATCGAAGAAACAGTGATTTAAGCCTGAGAAAGAGAAAGAAAATAAACTTTATTTACATATTTACAAATTTAGAAAATATTTACAAATGATTTCGGATGAGACATCCTTACAATCAGCAAAATGTTTTGTTCGTTTGGTAATTAGAATCTAGTTAGCCTTAACGACAAAACATGTCGTAAAATTAAATTTATTAAACAAATGGTTATAGGAAAAATTATACGAAAATCCTACAAATAAAAATGGAAAAATCATTATTAACATAAAATTAGAAATAGACAACACCAATAAATTAAGAAATATCAATCAATCGCCTGATCCATGGAATACATCATTGCGAAGTAATCGCCGCGAGGAAACTGCTTTGGCGAGACTTCCCATTGGACATAGCAGGCTCACACATCTCCATCTCACCCTCAGGCAGCCCGTACCAATGTGTAACTTGTGCAGAGTGCCTCTCTCAATAAAACACATAATTGAGAACTGCTCCAAATTCCATGTACAAATGGATAAACTTAACCTAGCTAGATCGTTAAGTGAGAGCTTGAAGGACTCTAGTGAAACAGTTAGTTCACTGATTATGTTCGTCAAAGAATGTTCTCTGCTCCCGGAACTATAAGAAAAAAAATAAAGAAAGAAAGAAAAAAAATAATAGTAATAATTAAAAAAGATATAAAAAAAAAAATAAAGAAAAAAAAATTGGAATAAATTCACTAATTCAGAATGTGTCAACAAAATAATAATAATAATAAAAATAAATAAATAAATAAAAAAATAGAAGAAAAAATTAATAAATAAAAAGAAGAAAAAAGAGTAAAACAAATCTGTTACTACAAATTTATTCGGTGCTAACCAAGAGGTTGAACACCTACTCCAATACCCTAACCCCTAACCCTAAAATTAGAAATTAAAACAAATTAGCTTAAGTTAACAGTACTTTTATGAGTGTAGCGTTTTAGAAATGTTTTATTATAATCACCGACTTCCTTTACTAATGGATTTTTGGAGACTGGAGTTTTACCGAAGTAAGAAGCTGTGAGTATGAACAAAATGTTTAATTGTTGGAAGCTGCAAACGCTGGAGCATGGACGATATTTTAGTGTGTCGGTGGTAATTAATTATCCGGATTGATAGATTTTGAATTCTTTCAAATTTTTGGTAGTTAGTCAAGCAGGTTAAGCTCCAGACTGGCGAGTACTGTACGGATTTTGACCAAGAATAATGAGAGCTGAATTTATCTCGATTTGGTGGTATATTTGTGGACGCTGTTTATTGAAAAGAATTGCTTTGGATTTGGTAGGATTAATTTTATGCAATTTTTTGTTATTTTTTTAAAAATGTTGTTAAAGGCGATTCGCTATTGTATCAATGCGATATGATGAGGTATACAAAGTTGTTTCATCGGCTTATAATGACCTCATCACAATTTAAGCCTGAACATTATTTTTTTTCTATGTAATTTACATTCCTCGCGCGGATCTCATTACCGCGTATGGGGAGCGTCCCACGGGTAGCGGATGTGGGGATGGTCGGTGGAATTTCCTCGGAAGCTCCTCCCGGCTAAGTCCGATGGACTCGCTGACCAACAATGAGAGCGGCCCTCCAGGCTAGCTGGAGGGTGTGGACGTAGGTTCGAACGCCCTATTCACATATTTTAGTTCACAAAATACCACAAACAGTCATGGATTCCTCTGAGGTGAAACGCCCATTATCCGGAAGCAAACTAGTCCCCCGTTCGGGTCTCCGGGTGGGGACTGCTTCAGAGGAATCTAGGCGCAAGATGAAAAGTAGAGATATAACAATAGGGACGTGGAACGTTAGAAGTTTAAATACGGCAGGTGGGTTAAAGTTGGTCGCGAATGAAGTTAAGGGGTACCATATAGATATCGTTGCATTACAAGAGGTTCGCTGGCCAGGGGTTCGTTAACAGAAGGAAAGTATACTATTTGGTACGGGGGGAGCGTTAATTATTGTTTAGGTACCGGGTTTCTGATTAGGAATAGATTTCTTTCCGCATTACGGGATGTACAGTTCTTTAGTGAAAGAATATCGGTTGCTATATTTCAGGGTCGTTGGTCTAAAATCGCGTTTATTAACATTCATTCTCCCACCGAAGATAGTGATGATGAAGTAAAATGCGAATTTTATGATAAACTAGAGTCGGTTTACGATAAGTTACCGCGAAATTACATTAAAATATATATGGGTGAAGGGAAGAAGTATATCGCCCTACAATCGGTAGAGAAAGTTTGCACGAATATAGTAATGATAATGGGACCCGACTAATAAACTTTGCCATTTCGAAAAACCTAATAATCAAAAGTACTACGTTTAAACATAAGGACATTCATAAGTATACGTGGACATCGCCGGATGGACAAACTCGGAATCAAATAGATCATATTTTAGTAGAAAACAGATGGCAAAGTAGCATAATTAACGTGAGATCGTATCGTGGTGCAGAATGCGGATCTGATCATGAATTAGTAATCGCGAAACTTCGACAAAAACTAAATACAAAAAAGAGAACACCGAACTATATTCATCCCGAGAATTTTGATGTTGTTAAATTGAACAACCCCGAAATTAGAAAACAATTCGCGATAGAAGTAAAAAATAGGTTCGATGCTTTGGAATCTTCAGACGAGGAAAACGAAGATGTAAACAAATTATGGGAAGGGATCAGGGATAATATTAAAGAGGTCGGTAACTTATGTCTTGGGCAAATCGAAAATAAAAAGAACAAACCTTGGTTCGACAGGGATTGTCAAAATATGTGTGAAAAAAGAAAAACCGCTAAACTGAATTCCTTAAATAATCCAAGCGATAATAATGTGGCTTACTTTCGGTTAGTAAAAAACGAAACTTCAAAATTCTTAAAAAATAAGAAAAGAGAGTATCTTAAAGGCAAAATAATAGAAATAGAAAAACAAAGAAGCGAAAATAACGTAAGAGAGATGTACAAAGATATAAACAAATCGCGTAAAAGATTTGAACCTCTATTGAATGGGGTTAAAGATGCGAATAACAACATAATTGCGGATCCGACTAAGATATTAAATAAATTTAAACAACACTTTGACGGCATTCTAAATACGGAAAATAATAATCAATCATCTCCCTCTGAATACCAGAGCGCTGAACCATGGATAGACGCACCGAGTAAAGAGGAAGTTGAAATCGCGATAGGAAAATTAAAACGGTATAAAGCTGCAGGAAATGATAATATCACGAGTGAATTAATCAAAGGATGTGGAGAAGCGGGCGTTGCCAAATTACATGTTTTAGTTAAAAAAATCTGGGAAAATGAAAAAATACCCGAAGAATGGAAAGAATCAATACTTATTCCGATTCACAAAAAAGGACCGAGGACGGATTGTAACAACTATCGTGGGATCTCTCTTCTCCCAGTATGCTATAAAATATTATCGTCAATACTAACTAGCCGAATCACGGAATACGCTGAGGAAATTATCGGAGACTACCAATGTGGTTTTAGGCGGAATCGCTCGACTATTGATCAAATATTTTCCTTACGTCAAATATTGTAGAAGAAGCTGGAATACAACGGTGTAGTCCATCAACTTTATATCGATTTTAAAAAGGCTTATGATTCCATAGACCGTCAAAAGCTATATCACATCATGATTGAACAGGGGATACCTAAAAAGTTAGTAAACCTAGTAGAGATGTGTTTGTCTGAAACATTTCATAAAGTTAGAATCGGTCATAATTACTCCGAGAGATTTGAGGTGCGATCGGGTTTGAAACAGGGTGACTCCCTTTCACCTGTTTTGTTTAATATAGCCTTAGAATATGTTATAGAAAAGGTGATGTGTACCGAAAAAGGCTTAAATATGGGTGACAAGATTCCGGTTTTGGGGTATGCCGATTATTTGGTACTACAAGGTGAAGACACGGAAACTATACAACTAAATACAAGTGTGTTAATAAAAACCGGTAAACAAATAGGTCTCTAATTAAATACCGATAAGACGAAATATATGATTAGTTGCAGAAATGGTGGCGATCTTGATGATATTAATATTTCAGGTCATACTTTTGAACACGTAGAGAAATTCAAGTATTTAGGTTCAATGATAACAAGAAAAAATGAAATCCAGGAAGAAATAAAGTCCCGGTTAAATGTGGGAAATGCGTGTTATTATTCGGTTGCTAAATTGCTTAGCTCGCGGCTTCTGTCTAAAAACTTAAAGGTTAAAATTTATAAAACTATTATTCTTCCAACGGTTCATTACGGATGCGAAACGTGGCCGCTTACTTTGAAGGATGAACAACGGCTTAAGGTTTTCGAGAATAAGGTACTGCGTAAAATATTTGGTCCGAAGAGAGATGAGGCCACTGGGGAGTTTAGAAGGTTGCACAACGCGGAGTTGCGGAGTTTGTACCCTGTGAATATAATTGAGTTGATAGCATCGCGGAGACTCAAATGGGCGCGTAAAGTTGTTGGGCTTAGTGAGGAACGGATTCCGAGAAAGTTGGTATTCGCTGAACCGACTGGTAGGCGTCCGAAAGGTAGGCCGAAGCGTCGATGGGAGGATTGCATTAAGGCTGATCTCGGGGGCTTGGGCTTGACCGGTGAACATTGGACGAGTCTGTGCAGGCGAAGTTTGGTGGTATCGGCATCGAACCTTTCGGTTCGGTAAGCCTATTATTATTATTAATTTACATTATTTTTAATTTTGTAAAATTAAATCAAATAAAATGAAACGAGGAAAGTATATATGTTTTACTTATGTATATAGTATTAATAAATAGTGAAGTAATTATCTAAATCAGTGCTTCCTAACAACTTTTTCGCTGACCCCTTCAGTCAATCATTTCAACGTCAAGGACCACCAAAATCCTAAATATTATATATATATATATATATATATATATATATATATATTTATATTTTAAGTGTATAAATTTATCACTTACAGTGCATGCAAAATACCTCTAACAAAACTCTTTATTCTAGAAACGGTCTAGTGAGGAAGATGGAAATGAAGAAAGAAGAACCAGGCTCTAGAAGTTTAGAAGGGAATTACTAAAATTTAACGTTGAACTTGGCAGATAGTCCTAGGGTTTTTTAAAGGAAGTAAAAAATGCTTCGTTATGCCGTCCTAATTTAAAGATCCCTTTCCTAACTAAACCTGGATAGGAAAAATTTAGGACAACCACATAAAGCATAAAATTACTTTAAATGAATAAAAATAACCTAAAACTTATACTAAAAGTTATTTATCCAAATGTTCATAAAGAAATAAAATATTGTTCATTATTTATGCGATACATCATACATCTTCTGTTCCTTAACCTCCTTATTTTCGAAACTTAGAAAATCATCAATTTTAATATTGTGATTGTGCAATTACAGGCACCTGTCAGTAAACAAAAGCAATTATATCACTTAGAATGTTAAATTTCTCTGAGTAGATCGTGTGATTCCTATTAAAAGCCAAGGCTTCACAAATACACTGCCGGACAAAATTAAAGGATCACTTCAATATTTTGAAATTACTGAACTGTATAGGGTATTTTTGAAAATATTCTTTTCTTTGGAAGTCACAATTTATTATAAGGGTAATAAAAAATGAAAAATTCTTTTCTAGAAATTTTTAATAGGAAAACAAATCAAAAAATAAAAATGTCCAACAGTCTCAAAATAAAAAAGTAAATCTTTGAAATTAAATGAAATAACAAAACTGAATAAAAAGGAAGAATTCGAAGAAGACGATCAATAATTAGTATTCTCACCTCTAGCTCTGATAATTTCTTCCATTATCCTGCCTATTCCAGCGACCAGGGCTCTTACATGTTGTTCAGGGATGTTGTTCCACTCTTTCCGCTTACATTTCCCTTAAATCTACCAAATTTTGTGGGTCTCGGATGCGGACACGTCTTCCAAGCATGTCCCATACATGCTCTATTGGGTTCCAATCTGGATTTCCGGGTGACCACACCATAACGTCGATTTCTTCTTGTCTGAGGAAATTTTGCACTGATCGAGCAACGTGAGGTCGGGCATTATCGTGCATAAAAATAAAGTTACCTGCGATATTTATGACGAAAGGTATTACATGTGGCTCAAGTACCTCCCAAATGTACCTGTCAGCAGTTATAGAGAGACGGTTCACAAGAACCAACTCTGTACGGGAGTTTAAATTTATGCTCCCTTCCCCACACCAACACTGACCCACCACCAAACGCAACCCTTGGAGAAAAAGTGCATGGAGCATACCTCTCTCCCCACCTTCTCCATACCTTTTCCCGTCCATCTGGAGATCGGAGACAGAATCTTGACCCATCGCTGAATAATACGAGGCTCCAATCTTCCTGAGTCCAGTTTAGGTGCTCCCGAGCAAACCTCAAGCGCTCAACCCGGTGTTCCCTGGAGAGAAGAGGTCCAGTAGCTGAAGGATGGGAGGTCAATCCATAATCGTTGAGTCGTCTTCTCACGGTTCGCTCTGAAATTTGCACATCCCTGAACCTCTAGAGGAGACCACGCAGACTGTTACCAGTTGATCGGCGATCCCGAAGAGCATGCAGTTGCAAAAATCCCTCGTCACGGTAGGAAGTTGACCTCGGACGGCCTTGTCCGACTCTTTTTGTATGCCCTCCAGTTTGACGGTGCCTATTAAGCACCCTGGACACAACGGATTGTGAACGCTAGAGTCGTTGCGCAATATGCCTTTGAGAAAACCCTTCTTCACTCAAAGCAACAGCACGAATTGATACCTCTTCGGTCAATGCTCTTCTGTTGGCCATCACAACGTTCTTACTGAACTCACAAGTAAAAACTAAAGACTCTTAAATGTTAGAAAATCTCCAAAAGATGAATCGTTGCTAACAACTAACCATTTACTGATAGGAAGAAAGAAAAGAAGAGGATTAACTGACCCTTTTCTCCATAAACAGGTGGGAATATAAACAGGTAGAGGATTAACTTGATAAGATACAAGACAAAGTCCAGTCTGGGACAAAGGAATTCCTGTTTTTATCTCTTATGTAATAATAATATAATTATTTGTAAGTGATCCTTTAATTTTTTCTGGCAGTGTATTTTACGTTAATGTAATTAAAAGTTGTTCCCCAATGACATATTCGCGGACCGCCAGGGGTGTGCGGAACTCTAGTTGGCAACCGCTGATCTAGATAACATACATCCCTAACCATCCCTTCTGAGAGTTCCGTTCAAATCAGCTACCGGGAATCAAGATTTTTTTATTGTTTTCGTGAGGCATCTTTTTAACCTTCATTTTTTATCAATACATCGTTTCGTCGAATTACAAAAAATCGTTAATTCAACATAAATCGTCATCCAACCTGAGATCGTCGTTCTTTCTACCCGTCGCACAGTGGGAAAATATCACGATTTAGTGGCCAAAATACTACAACTTTTGATCTAATCAACATAAATTAAAAATTCTTTTTTCATTTATGAGTAGAGAATGTCCTTTATTGGTGAGTGTAAAATTACTTTCGCTACAATTTTTAATATTTTTAATTATTTTTCAAACTTACTGATTTCATACATTTTTTCGTATTTGATCATTTTACTCTATATGGAGCATTCGAATCGATAGAAATGATCTATTATATGCTTCTTCAGAGTTTTCTGCTTTTATGATTGCCTTACTCAGGAATTTACGACGTTTACAGAATTCACAACGAATTATTGTTTAAAGGCAAAAAATCGACAAATTTAACTTAATGTAATAATATATTTTCGATACTTATCCTGTAAATATTTTTTTAAATTTTTATTCCTATGAAACAAGAAAAGATAAATTATAAAACGTGAGGCATATTTTAGGATTTTGCCTAAATTAATATTAAAAAATATGGCGTCAAATCTTTAAATCGATATAACACTGATCGATCAAATTGTATCATGGTATTTTAGTAGCATTAACTCCCTACAATATTAAATAAAAATGAAAACCAAATGTTTCCAATAAAAAAAAATAATGCATTTTTAATTTTTTTAATTTTTATTTTTTTAACCTAGTATATTAACAATATTTTTTAATTTTTTTAAAGACATTTCTAGTTTTTAAAATACATGATGTGTAATGAAAACCAAAATAAAGCTCCATGGAATTATTTTTTGTCTCTCTTATTATAACTTAAACGGCTGCTTAAGTATTATTGTTGGTAACTGAAAGTGTATGAAACGATGTGCTTGGAATTTCTAAAAAATCATAATATTCATATTGCTATATCTTTAACATATACAAGATAAAAAGAACAAATTAGAATAAACAGTATATATGTATTTCTGAAATATATTAAGTACGGCAATTATGATTATTTGTATTAACTATTCAAAACTATCCTTGATGTCTTCAGGCCAGTCCACTTGTGATTCGTTAGTTTTTTGACACATTCTTAAAAAGAATATATAGAGAAGATACAAGCGTAATTTGAATTACCATAATAATACATTTATACTGTTCTTTTTAATTTTTTTTCTCCTCATATATGTTTAAGATATAGCAATTTGAATTTTTTTTAGAAATTCCCAGCACATCGTTTCATACACCTTCAGTTACGGACAGTAGTACTTAAGCAGGCATTAAGTATTATTAGAAGTAATAATAAGAAAGACAAAAAATAATTCCATGGAGCTTTATTTTGGCTTTCATTACACATCATGTATTTTAAAAACTAGAAATGTCTTTAAAAAAAAAATATTGTTAATATACTAGGTTAAAAAGAAAAGGGTTGGAATGGAGTTTGTCATGAAAGGAATGGTATCTAGATCGGGCCAAATTAGCAACATACGGAACATTAAGGTCTTCGTTGATGCGTTTTTTCGTGACAAAGTAAGGAGCATTGAAGATTTTACGAAGGATTTTGGATTGTAGGGATTGGATACGGGAAGAATTCGATGGTTTAGTAGAGCCCCAAAGCTCAACTCCGTAAGTCCATATCGGCCTTATGATAGTCATGTAGATGAGTCTTTTGCAGTTAAGTAGAAGAACGTTTGTTCAGTAAGTGTAGTCGAAAACGTCGTGCAGTTTCTCGTCTTATATGAGAGTAAGTAAGGCGTTTAATAATTTTAGATTCATAGTGTAAATACTAACCCACTAACATAATGTTGTTTTTTTTACATTTTTATTTAATTCTTTTTAAAAAATCAAAATGATATTTTGTTTTTTTTATTGTGCATTTTTCTCGTTTCAAAATTAATCATTCTCGTAAGGGCAAGTAATGGAATAAAACTAAGATGTAATCTATGTGGTGGTTACTCGCTGCTTGAAGCACCTCTTGGCTGCATCCGTTAATTTTCCCTGTGTATCGCTCCTCCCTATGGTGGTCGGCCTTAAAGTATACAAAACACAATTTGAACGATGAACAACGAAGATATTCCAGAATAAGGTTTTTTGTAAAATTATAATACAATCCCTGATCCCCAGTTTCCTATATATCGTCCGACCATCTTAGCCTGGATATACCTCCTAGTTCACCATTTAGTGGTATTCTTGGTGGCCTACAAGACCCATTATTTCAACTTGACCCAGCCGCCTGATCCTGGTGCTGAAAGCAACGACACTGATTCTGATCCTTGGCTGTACCAAAACTCTTCCTTAGTACTCTTCTCTCCTATACTAGGACGGCTCTCTTTTTCTCGGTCATAGTCGAAATCTAACTGTCAAACAAAAATATTAAAATATCAATTTCTTAAAAAAATTCCGTTTGTACTTCTTAAAACTCAACGTCTCAATTATTCCAATTTTACAAAGAGCACATAACGATCTGTATTTATGGTACAAAGCTGAGATTAAACGCGTTTTCACCCCTCCATCCAACACTTCCTATTCAAGATACTAAAATAAAATGAACCATAAATATCTAATCAGAAAGTCTATAATTTTATCGTGTTCATGATTACAGAAGAATGACACGAAGCGATTGAGTTAGAAGAAGAATGGATGGGTGTACGGCTCGTGAGCTGTTTAGATCGAGCTGAGTATAAAGCCCCTATTAGGAGATAATAAGGATCCACAGGCCATCTTATAGGGCGGGAAGGGGCTAATTGTCTAAGCGTGTTCCTCGTTCGTCGGCAATCTGATAGTGCTCCTCCCAGGAGAAGGGGGAAGGACAGCCGATCAAGCTCTGCCCAGGAAGTCGGGCCAGGGTCTGAGATTTAGGTCTGATAATGATGTTCCATGTCATAGTGAATATAAAAATATCTTGAGGCAAATGTTAAGATGTAGCTTTATTGAAAATCTGAAAGAGAACAACTTATGAAACTTTGAAGTATTGAGAAAATTGGGCAAATAAAGGAGTACTTATGGAACTAATAGAGGATGTATGCGTTCTATAAGGCTCTATTCAGTGAGAATAAATTCTTGTTATTTGTAAACTACATATTTTTAGGTGCGACTACGGGTGGCTGAATGCTTTGTATGTCATCAACGCTACTAAAACAATAGTTCTCGCGTTGCGGGTCTTTATCAGGATTTCAAGGCAAGCCTAAGCCTTCATTTAATGCTTCCGTTTGATTTTTTCAAATAAACACTCATTATTTAGAAACACAATTAGTTTCTAAAAGTTCTAATTTCACATTTAATTTTGTTCCAAATAATAATAAAACATTTCATTTTATGTGTTTGAGCCTGGACATTATTTTTTTATTTTATTTTTTTTTACCTGTATATATTTTGTTAAGAATTTAAAAGTTAATTTATATTTTATATTTATATTTTTTTTGAATGAGGAAAATATTTATATTTGTTGTTAATTTACGCTTCTATTCAATAGTGTAGTTAGGGATTAGCCAGATAACAATGCCCCCTTGCCCTCAGGCCAGTACCGATCACACTAGTAAGCTGAGAGCACACTTCTCTCCTTTGGCATCTTCAAACCATTTTTCGATCAGGACTTCGTGTCGTCTTTTTGAAGATAAACGTCCTTCCAGAGGATCACCGTCCTTCCATAATCGCCTACCCGTCGTTTCGGAACCAAAGAATTTATGGAGAGATGAACTATCCTATATATTTTATCTCATTATATTTATTCATTTTTTTGTACCATTCGTAGTAGTACTAACATACTAACCCAATTTTAAAACTTATTTTTTTACAGTTAGGTTAATAGAAGATTTTTTTAATTTTTTTTTATAAATCAACTGATTTTTTTTTCTTGTAAATTTTCCTCATTTTTTATTAAACTTTTATTTATTTTGTTTACTTTCAATTTTATCTTTTTATTTAATATTACCTAATTTTTTATTTATTTTAATGTTAAGTACCCAAGACCAGCTCTTTTCGAAACGGGATCGAGTCTACATTAGCCCATCTTTCTTTTATTTCGTTTTAATGTCACTCATCCCAACACTATGATTTTAAAATAGTGTTATTAATATTGTAAAAAAACAATTCTAGATTGTAATACGATATTAATCAAATGAGATAGTTTAATAATATAGTAAGGAGAGGTTTTTCCGCTTCCTGTGAAATTTTCTATAGTGGATAATATCACCTTTTGAAGCTCAACATCTCAATTTTAAAGAAAGGCCATGTAGAATAAGGTAATTCTTAATAATGATATAAGTAGATTAGTATGAACCATTAAAAATATTGCCACTTTACTTGAATAAAACATTAAAACTGTTCATATATTACAAAGGGTATTTTGGAGAAGAACTAATTGGGTGTAAAGTATTCATTCTCTAAGAATGGATCCAGGAACATACATGGCTCATTCATTAAGACGTTGATTTCAAAAAAGTAATAAAGGACATTTTTTTCCGAAATAGATATTTTGACATATTTTTACTAATGGTTTACTTTTATCTTAATATGTCATCTGTCTGAAAAACATAGAAATCCTATAAAAAAGTATTTGAAAATAACATTTCATTCCAAAAGGTACTAAATCCACATTTATTTATTTCCAAAAGGTACTATATTTCCTACTATACGGCAGAAGCATCTAACCCCATAATGTATCACCATTAATTTATTGTTTTCTTGATTTTTTGCATTTTTAATGGTTCATTTAGTACGTCTTGAATCACATTAATGTTTTGACCAATAGTTTTAACCTAACCTTCCTTCGGTTCTTGTAGTTTCATAGTATTTCTTCTTGCGGCCACATAAATTTGATATAAAAATCTTAAGAAACTCAAATTTTAATAGATCGATATTTAATAGATATTTTATCCAGGAAATGGTTGGAATTAGAATTCTCTGACCTTGCTAAATCTGAGAAGAAAAACCGTGCCTAAAAACTTTTTTTTTTTTTGAAACGTAAAATACTAAAATAAAGATTTAAATGTTATTTATTTATCAGTCTTTATAGTTAAATATTGTTAGACGTATTTAATAATATAAATGTATTTCTTAAATTCACAGACAGAATAAGTATAAGTTCAAAACAAATCTTATAATTAGATACTTTCTTAATATAGTGCCAAAAATAAATAAAAGGTCAATTGAATATTCACTTTCATTATGAAGAATATACAATAAAATCTAGTTGACCAGCCAGGACCCCAATAGATTTTTTTTTTTTTTGAAAAATAGAAAATACCGAAATAAAAATTATTTATTTATCAGTCTTTATAGTTAACTATTGTTTACTCTTAGTTGATAATATAAATACATTTGTTTGATTCACAGAAACAATACGTAAAATTTCAAAACGAATTTCATAGCTACACACTTTCTTATTGTAGTGACAAAAATAATTAAAAGGTCCCATGAATATTCGCTCTCTTTATAAAGAGCAGACAATAAAATCTAGTTGACTAACATGGAAAGATTAAGTGAGAATAGGGAAATATATGTAACTTAATAATTAACATTATAATTACGTTAGTTGTGAGTAATTATGAAGGTCGTGATTGCGTTATATTCATCCAAAAAGTACTATATTCCTATTAATTCTTTCCAAACAGTACTATATCCATTTAATATTGTTAAAAATTCATGGGAAAAGTGCAATAATTTAAAAAAATAAGTTGTTAATAAAGTAAATAATCAAATTTAGAACACATTTTTGCGTTTCCTGTAAAATTGTCTAAAGTGAATAAAGCACCTTTTGGAACTCAACATCTCAATTGTTCCTGTATATCTCTTTATATAGAAAAAAGAACCTTGTAACAAGCTTAATGTAATGTAAAGGTCGATGTATCAGTAACATTTTGAAAAAGAAATTTGTTTCTTAAGGAAATATTATGTAAAATTGAAAATATATTGCAACAAATTGTTAAAGCGACCAAAGTCAAAAGTTAATAGATTTAGGATGATACCCAAAAATTTTGAAAATCTCTGACCTTAATTTGTTAATTTTGTTTAAGGCCAACACAGCTACATATAGTTTGTTTGTTTGAACGCGCTAATCTCAGAAACTACTGGTTCGGATTGAAAAATTCTTTTTCATAAATCCCATTCAGGCGTGGGCTATATAACATCAATCTGCGAACAAGAGTGAAAAACAGTGGAAAATCTGGGTGAAAACTGTGGAAATTAACTTCGCATCCTGATGATTCCTAATGATTTACCTTTTAATTTTAATTTCCCGTTAATTTATCTTTTACCGTAACAATTAATAAATCACAGGTGTAAACATTTAAACACGTAGGAATCGATTTAGGACAAGATCGGGTTGCGGAAAAAATCAGTATGTTCTTCTGCCACAAGAAAATAAAACTAAAAATATAATTTACGCGGAAGTACTTTAAAATATATTCTTTTAAAAGCTCCTCGATAGCGATCATAGTATCAGAAATTAACGCAGACGAAGTCCCTTCGGAATATGTCAAAGAAAAGGTGACACGTCACCGAGAAAGGTTTAAATCTGGGTGATAAAATTCCGGTTCTGGGAAACGCCTATTATTCTTCTGGCGGTCCTTTAGGGATGTGAAACGTGGCCGCTTACTTTGAAGGACTAACAACGGCTGAAAGTTTTCGAAAATAAGGTACTACAGGTAAAATATTTGGTCCAAAGACAGATGAGGCCACTAGGTAGTATAGAAGGTTGCACAGCGCGGAATTGCGCAGCCTATATTTATATCAATCTATATTATTACATAAGTCATGTTTTATTTCAAGAGTCATTTTTAACTTTAATAATAATGACTATTTTTTGCCTATCCAAGTTCAGTTAGGGTAGGCATGTATAACGAGTTCATGACATAGCAAAGGCCTGGGACTACCATTTTACAACCCCTTCAAAGGAGGGCATGACAAAGGTTTTTTTTTTACTCCCATTAAAAAATCTTAAGGGCACCAGGCTGGCCACTACATACAGGTGACCGATCCTTTTAAGCATATTGCATTTCATATCTGCTTCGTGTGTAGGTTCCTATGAAAATATATTCAATTGTTATTTGTTTTTTAATTATTTCAATTGGCTAAAAAACCATTAGTTTTAAGAAAATAGTAGAACATTATTTTTGAATTCTAAAAAAAAAATGCGAGTGATTCAGGTGTAAGGTTTCGGCGACAAATATCAATGATTCACAATTAGGTTGCCAACGACGATTATTTTTACATATTAAGTGATTATGGGTATGACTACTTCTACAGGTTCGCTATTGTAAATTTGACAGGAAGAAGTCTAGATCGGCCTTTAAATAATAACAAAGTTGATATAAACGCACATAAATTAATACAAGATCCAATATTCGCGAGCAAAGCTGCGGGTCACAGCTAGTATAAAATATTTTTAAAATATTCTGTTGTTTTTGCATTTATTCGTTCACAGGGACAGGCAGTAGGTAGGGACCTGGTCGTTTTTAGTCTGTTGTAGGATTTATCTCTGAGTTCAAAGCCCCCCTCCCCCTTTCCCTCCGCCACCGTTAAGGTAACTAGTAATTATTTTTTTGATCTAGTTCCTGGTTCCTGGTTCAGATTGCTCATGGGCTCAATCCCGCAGTAGGCCCTAGGATTTTTTAATGGGAGTAAAAATCCTTAATTATGCCGTCCTTCTAAGGGGACTTTAAAAGGTGGTCCCGACCCTGTGAGATGTATGGTACTCGTTAAAGATTCCTTTCCTAATTAAAGCAGGATAGGAAAAATTTAGGATTCCCACTGTAGCACCGTCCGATTAGCCACAGTAGTATAAAGTGATGTTAAAAAAACAAAAACAAAAAACGCATCAACCCACTCGGTCACACCGCCTCGAAATTTTTTTTATTCTCTATATTAAAATATAACTTAATGAAGAAGGCACGACATTGGTTAACATGCTTTATTCAACTTCACACTCATTTCCTACCATTACTTTCTTAACTCTCTAACGCATTAACGTAATAAGTCTGTAGGTCTCTTATACATTTATTACAGTAAACTGTTGTTATCAGCAATATAGAAGACATTCTGCATACAAATATTTTTAAGATTAACAAGAGTATAATGAACAAGCAATAACTGTTGGCAAATCGCTCCGCACTTTTACTGTAAAGACCCTTTATTACGTATCAGCGTTATTATTCCTTCTTGGCCGTTCGGCAACCCGCTATCAAATCGCTGCAAGTATAAATGCTTCCCCTACCTGAATGAATCGATCCCTAGAACTACATCGATATTAAGGCCCATGACCCGGAGGTCGAGAGGGCTCAAGGGATTTTTGACGGGCTTTATCGGGCTGCGTGGAGTCACGAAGGTAGGAGGAACCATCGCTTTCACTGCTCTGTATCTATAGGACAGTTCGCTGTGGAGCTACGGTCTTAGAGCTAGACATCGAACATCTCGTTCGATCCGCATTTAAGACGTTATTACATATGTACATACACACACACACACATATATATATATATATATATTCTTTTTATTGAATGTTATTACAAACTGTCCTAATAAGGACATTAATAATAGTGAACCCCGGGTATGTGAGACCCATCAGCCGAATGGTGGCCATTCACCAAAATAGGCGTAGGGAGTGATTATCCTACCCTATAAATTTTCATGGAAAATCGTGAGTATATTCTCCTAGGAGATTACACCACGCGGCCAAGGGCCTGCACGGCCTGTCGCGCCAGATAAAAAAACAACAAGTGAACAAGGACAACATTCATACATTATTTACAAAACTATAAAATAATATACAATATATAAATAATAAAATATTGACAACGAATCAATAAAATGTTTACAAAGTCTAGAAATCACTCATACCTATATACACGTCATACATAAATCACATTGAGTGAAGAATCTAGCCAATGCTAAAACTCCAATATACATCTTTACAAGAGGTCTCGGGGCCACTGCTGTTTCAATCTTCTAGGGGGATGGAGCTGGATAGGGATTGAGCTAGAGGATTAGAGTGATGGATAAGGTTCTGACGGATTTTGGAGAATTTTGTCCAAAATAAATGGAATATTTAGGTCGTGGTGTAAGTTATGGTTGGTGATATTATAAGGAGCATTAACTATCGTTCGGAGGACTTTGAATTGAAAGGATTTAATGCGTTTGATGTTAGAAAATTTGGCTGTCCCCACGGTTCAAGTCCGTAGATCCAGTAGGTGTCAGTACTGTCTTGTATATTACTAATTTGTTTTCAATAGATAGCTTAGAATTTCTTTTCAACAGTCTGTAAAATTGGCCAAACCGTGGATTAAGTTCTTGACGTTTAAGTCTAGTACGCGGGTTCCAAGTTAGTCTTTTGACAAGAAGGAAGCCCAGGTACCGGACTGTATCTGAGAAAGGAAGCGGAGTAGAGTGAACTGGAGGGCAGGATTGTCTTCGGAGGATGGAGGTAACATGTTTACATTTTGATTAATAAACTTTGTAAGACGTTATTATGTTTAATTAGGTATTATAACTAGGGACCGGATTGTCGTGAACTAAAAAAAAACAAACAGAAAAACCTTTAAACGTGGAAAAATCGTGTAGTAAAAATATCGAAATGGGTAAAATCGTGCAACAAAAACCCAAAACAAAAAAATTATAACACAATGGTTTATTATTTCCAAATAACTATTTATAGGTAATCACCTAATATGAAAATCAATAAATAATTCAAAGGAAACTCAAAGACGAAGTAACAGATCCGACTTACTGTAGTAGTGGCTAAGATATCGGCTTCCTCCAGCCAAGTCCTGGAGGTTTCTGGAAAAGTGCCAAGTTCGGGATCTACTGCTGTAGACTGGTCTCTGCTTGCCTGTGGCCATGTTTGTCACCGGGTCAATGGGGAATAAACAGTTCAGAGAAGTAGAAAGGAGGCGATATATATGTGAGGATACCCATAGCTGGCTGGACAGCGCTCTAGTCTCGTGATGCAACGGTTGTAACTTAACAATCCTGACTACCGTGAGGACCGACAGCATGGTTGAGACTCACAAAAATAAAAGCGTCTAAAACCTGTGAAAAATTCATAAGTAGGCCACGCAACACAGTGAGAGAAGAGGTTGGTGAAAATTCGTGAGAGCGAGGTATTGTGAGAGTTTACTGAAGTAATGGGAGAGGATGGCATATTAAAAAAAAAAAAAATCGTGTAACATTACATATACAACATCAAATATTACTTTTTTTTTTAAATCCTATGATATCATTAAATATTATATTTTATTCAAGATTAAAAATAAGGTAATAATAATGTTGCATCAAAACAAACAAGTGTAATATACTCGTACACATCTTGAAAACGTATCATATATATATATATATATATATATATATATATATATATATATATATATATCATTTCCAAGTCAAATTCAACCTTTTCCAAGTCAAATTCAACCTTTTCCAAGTCAAATTCAACATTTTCCAAGTCAAATTCAACCTTTTCCAAGTCAAATTCAACCTTTTCCATTTCAAATTCAACCTTTTTCGATTTCAATAAAATAATAAAAATCAAATTAACATGATTTTATGTTTTAATGGTTATTTTTATTACACCTTGTGTTTTTAACCCTTGTGGGTTGTTAAATGTTCCCAGGGGCCTTTCTACATATAATTAGTCACGAATATAATAATAAGTATAACCGATACTTTAATTTTAAGACATTTGCGATACAAGGTATGGTAGTCGGATTAGCGGGATTCGTTTTATTTTAGTTTTATAATCGCGGGCGAAAATATTATCAATAGAGGTTTATTTTAACTTTTTCGTATTTATTGGATAGTAGGCTCAGCAGATGCGTTCCCAAAGGTTCGTTACCGATTATACTATTAATTTTAATCGCGCTCGCTCAAATATGGGTTTATTATAACTTTTTCGTATTTATTGGATACAAGGCTCAGTAGATGCGTTCCCAAAGGTTCGTTACCGACTACACTATTAATTTCAATAGCGCTCGTTCAAATATGGGTTTATTATGACTTTTTCGTATTTATTGGATACAAGGCTCAGTAGCTGCGTTCCCAAAGGTTCGTTACCGACTACACTATTAATTTCAATAGCGCTCGCTCAAATATGGGTTTATTATAACATTTTCGTATTTATTGGATACTAGGCTCAGTTGCTGCGTTACGGGGGGTTCTTTCCCGACCATTCTATTAATTATTCGTGCGCTCGCTCAAATTTGGGTTTATTATAACTTTTTCGTATTTATTGGATACTAGGCTCAGTTGCTGCGTTACGGGGGGTTCTTTTCCGACCATTCTATTAATTATTCGTACGCTCGCTCAAATATGGGTTTATTATAACTTGTTCGTATTTTGTGCATACTAGGCTCAGTCGCTGCGTAACCAAGGCCTCGTTACAGATTATACTATTAATTTTAATTGCGCTAACTCAAGTAGAGGTTTATCAAATAAGAATGTACTTATAAAATCGTTCTGTTTAGCTGATTTTTGTCAAACTCCAAAATACTAACCAAAAAGATAACTTACTATCCTGAAAAAAAGGATAAGCGGTAACCCAATACATGAAAAGTTACAAAAAACACGAAATAAACATACATTAGACCAACTGACTAAAAAAACATTTTCACATTCACTAACGAAACTCCCGAAACACAAATACAGAAATTAGCATAAAAAAGAAACACGAATTTATAATATACCCATAATTGAGCGAGCGCGATAACAATTAATAGTGTAATCGGTAACGAACCTTTGGAAACGCAGCTACTGAGCTTAGTATCCAATAAATACGAAAAAGTTATAATAAACCCATATTTGAGCGAGCGTACGAATAATTAATAGAATGGTCGGGAAAGAACCCCCCGTAACGCAGCAACTGAGACTAGTATCCAATAAATACGAAAAAGTTATAATAAACCCATATTTGAGCGAGCGCACGAATAATTAATAGACTGGTCGGAAAAGAACCCCTCGTAACGCAGCAACTGAGCCTAGTATCCAATAAATACGAAAAAGTTATAATAAACCCATATTTGAGCGAGCGCGATTAAAATTAATAGTGTAATCGGTAACGAACCTTTGGGAACGCAGCTACTGAGCCTAGTATCCAATAAATACGAAAAAGTTATAATAAACCGATATTTGAGGGAGCGCGATTAAAACTAATAGGGTAATCGGTAACGAACCTTTGGGAACGCAGCTACTGAGCCTTGCATCCAATAAATACGAAAAAGTTATAATAAACCCATATTTGAGCGAGCGCGATTAAAATTAATAGTGTAGTCGGTAACGAACCTTTGGGAACGCAGCTACTGAGCCTTGTATCCAATAAATACGAAAAAGTTATAATAAACCCATATTTGAGCGAGCGCTATTGAAATTAATAGTGTAGTCGGTAACGAACCTTTGGGAACGCAGCTACTGAGCCTTGTATCCAATAAATACGAAAATGTTATAATAAACCCATATTTGAGCGAGCGCGATTAAAATTAATAGTGTAGTCGGTAACGAACCTTTGGGAACGCAGCTACTGAGCCTAGTATCCAATAAATACGAAAAAGTTATAATAAACCCAAATTTGAGCGAGCGCACGAATAATTAATAGACTGGTCGGAAAAGAACCCCTCGTAACGCAGCAACTGAGCCTAGTATCCAATAAATACGAAAAAGTTATAATAAACCCATATTTGAGCGAGCGCGATTAAAATTAATAGTGTAATCGGTAACGAACCTTTGGGAACGCAGCTACTGAGCCTAGTATCCAATACGAAAAAGTTATAATAAACCGATATTTGAGGGAGCGCGATTAAAACTAATAGGGTAATCGGTAACGAACCTTTGGGAACGCAGCTACTGAGCCTTGCATCCAATAAATACGAAAAAGTTATAATAAACCCATATTTGAGCGAGCGCGATTAAAATTAATAGTGTAGTCGGTAACGAACCTTTGGGAACGCAGCTACTGAGCCTTGTATCCAATAAATACGAAAAAGTTATAATAAACCCATATTTGAGCGAGCGCTATTGAAATTAATAGTGTAGTCGGTAACGAACCTTTGGGAACGCAGCTACTGAGCCTTGTATCCAATAAATACGAAAATGTTATAATAAACCCATATTTGAGCGAGCGCGATTAAAATTAATAGTGTAGTCGGTAACGAACCTTTGGGAACGCAGCTACTGAGCCTAGTATCCAATAAATACGAAAAAGTTATAATAAACCCAAATTTGAGCGAGCGCACGAATAATTAATAGACTGGTCGGAAAAGAACCCCTCGTAACGCAGCAACTGAGCCTAGTATCCAATAAATACGAAAAAGTTATAATAAACCCATATTTGAGCGAGCGCGATTAAAATTAATAGTGTAATCGGTAACGAACCTTTGGGAACGCAGCTACTGAGCCTAGTATCCAATACGAAAAAGTTATAATAAACCGATATTTGAGGGAGCGCGATTAAAACTAATAGGGTAATCGGTAACGAACCTTTGGGAACGCAGCTACTGAGCCTTGCATCCAATAAATACGAAAAAGTTATAATAAACCCATATTTGAGCGAGCGCGATTAAAATTAATAGTGTAGTCGGTAACGAACCTTTGGGAACGCAGCTACTGAGCCTTGTATCCAATAAATACGAAAAAGTTATAATAAACCCATATTTGAGCGAGCGCTATTGAAATTAATAGTGTAGTCGGTAACGAACCTTTGGGAACGCAGCTACTGAGCCTTGTATCCAATAAATACGAAAATGTTATAATAAACCCATATTTGAGCGAGCGCGATTAAAATTAATAGTATAATCGGTAACGAACCTTTGGGAACGCATCTGCTGAGCCTACTATCCAATAAATACGAAAAAGTTAAAATAAACCTCTATTGATAATATTTTTTGCCCGCGATTATAAAACTAAAATAAAACGAATCCCGCTAATCCGACTACCAGACCTTGTATCGCAAATGTCTTAAAATTAAAGTATCGGTTATACTTATTATTATATTCGTGACAAATTATATGTAGAAAGGCCCCTGGGAACATTTAACAAGCCACAAGGGTTAAAAATACAAGGTGTAATTAAAATAACCATTAAAACATAAAATCATGTTAATTTGATTTTTATTATTTTATTGAAATCGAAAAAGGTTGAATTTGAAATGGAAAAGGTTGAATTTGACTTGGAAAAGGTTGAATTTGACTTGGAAAAGGTTGAATTTGACTTGGAAAAGGTTGAATTTGACTTGGAAAAGGTTGAATTTGACTTGGAAAAGGTTGAATTTGACTTGGAAATGCTATATATATATATATATATATATATGTAAATTATAATCATAATTTAGTTGTAGATAGTGTTACCATTTATCATAGTGACAAAGTGTGATCACATGTGTTTTTAAACATTGGGTAGGTTACATGTGATCTCTGACGGTTAGCATCTAGATAGAGTAGAAAGGGACTTTTTATTCAATTCTACTATTTTAGGTAAGTTGTTTATATGTTCATTCTGTTTGTATGTATCTACTTTTGTATATTGTTATTAATAATAAACTACTATTTTAGAATCGTCTAAAGTCTACTTTCTTTAAGAATTACAAATTGAATAAAAGTCTACTCAACTATGGCTTCAAGTAAGAAACTTCATGTCCATATTGTCAAGAGAGGAGAAGCAAAGTATGAGTTAACTGCTCTGTCTGTGGACAAGGTTGTATGGTACAGTTTACCAGAGCAGTTAAAGGATTTGGACTTGCACAAAGAACTATTAGCAAGTAAAACAATTGTGAGTATGAAAAATTCTATCACTAAATTAGGAGGTTTTAGAAAAGTTGCTATTGCTTTTAAACCGGAATTGAAAAATAAATATTTAGATGAAGATGATAACTTCAGAATTAGTGATCACTATTTAGAAGAATATAATGTAGATGAAGCTAGTGCTATGGATATTGCATTAGGGGAAACAAAAACAGCCAACGAGGTTTTTTTGATCAAATGTATTAAGGAATTAGAGGACCGTATTTCAACTACTTATGCAGTAACTTTGAGTGAAATAGAACACAAATTTCTTTTAAGCAAGTTTAATGGAAAGCAAGAAGCTTTAAATTGGATAACCTCTTTTGAGAAGGAATGTATCAGATTTAAGATATTTGATGGTTCCACCAGGGTAGAAGCTTTAAAGTTGTTTATGGATGGTAATGCAAAAGAATGGTACGGTTCAAGTTTAATTAAATTACCAATAGCTGATTGGGAAGTTTGGAAAAATTCATTTTTATTAGTTTATGGCAGAAAGGGTTGGACGGCGATTCGCACAGCATTCAATTACAAGTATATGTTCGGTTCGCTGATCGATTATGTTCTCAAGAAAGAACGTTTGCTTTTGGAAGCTGACAAAGATATGCCCAAATGTATAGAGTATATCAAATAGTGTATAATTTACCCCTAGATGTTCAGGATAGGCTTAATAGGGATAATATAGAGACAGTAAATGATATTTTGAGAGAAATGAAAAGTTTTAATGATTCTTACGTGATGAAGAAAATATTGAAAAAAAAAACAAAATGTAGAGACGAAGAAGACTGACATGGTGAAAAGAAAAACGGAAAAAGTAAATGCTATGGAGAGAAGACCATGCACCATATGCGAGGAACTTGGTTTTAAAAATCGTTTTCATCCAACGTCAGTATGCAGAAATAAACCGTATCAAAATAAAAATGTAGTTAATATGACGGAACTGGATGACGGCTTGAAAACTGATCTTTCGGGAATTGAAATTCAAAATGAAGAGAGTTCAAAAAACTAAATTGCCCGGAAAAGCTCACACCATGTACATTAATCAAGATTAACGTAGAAGTGGACAGAAATAAAGTAGTAACAGCTGTTTATGATAACGGTTCTACTTGTTCATTGGTTAATGAAAAGCTTGTTCGTTTATTGAAATCGAAATTGCTCTCTAATAGAAGTATTTTGAAAACTATCAGTGGTGTGAATTTTTGCAAAAGCCGGGCTAGCCTTCGTTTAAAAATAGGGGAAATAGAAGATACACTTAACCTATATGTTGTTGAAAATAGTAACTTCAATTACGATTTATTACTTGGTTTAGATGCTATAAAGAAGTTTAAACTTATACAAGATGAAAATCTAAGAATTAAACAGAAAACAAAGGACAGCATAATCGAAGTGAAAAGCGCGAGAATTGACAAGGATTCTTCGAAAGTTGTAACCAGAGAAGATAAATCAATATTGAATGATGAATCATTCGGAAATGATAAGAATTCCTTAGAAGTAAATTTAGAATATTTGGATGAAAATAAAAAGCATGACATTATGAAGATGTTAAATGAATACGAAAGGTGTTTTGCCAATAATAAGTTTGACGTGGGTATAGTTGGAGATAGCGAAGCTCACATTAAATTGAAAGAGGACAGATATATTTCACATAAACCATATAGATGTTCTTACCCTGATCAAGAGGAAATAGACTCACAAATTTCCAAATTATTAGAAAATGATTTGATTGAAGAATCGAGTTCACCTTTTGCATCACCTGTAACATTAGCATTCAAGAAAGAAGATGGGAAAAGAACGCGGCTATGTGTTGATTTTCGCGAACTAAACAAGTTAGTAGTGCCTGAGCCCCAACCATTTCCCAGAATCGATGATCTAGTAGTGAATGTCGGTAACTGCAGCTGGTTTACTGCTTTAGATATCAACTCGGCTTTTTGGTCTATACCTCTTCGAATGAAAGATCGGAAAAAGACAGCATTTATAACGCAAAAAGGCCATTGGCAATGGAAAGTTTGGTTTTAAAAATTCACCAGCTATCTTTCAACGAATTTTGGCAGGTATTTTACGTAAACACAGTTTAAGTAGTTTTTGTGTAAATTACATTGATGACATTTTGATTTTTTCACAATCTTATGAAGAACATCTGAAACATTTGGGCTTAGTCTTTGAAGCAGTTAAGAAAGAAGGGCTTAAATTAAAGCTAGTGAAATGTGGTTTCGCTATGCGTTCAGTGAAATACTTAGGCCACGTAATAGAATATGGCAAGGTTCGTCCGATCAATGATAATTTGATTGCAATAAAAGAATTTCAACGTCCTACGACAAGAAAAATGGTTCGTCAACTTCTGGGGAAAATTAATTTTTATCGAAAATTCATCGATCATTGTACAGAGAGATTAGCCCCATTACATAATCTGTTGAAGAAAGACGAAAAATTTATATGGTCTGATAAATGTGAATCGTGTTTTCAAGAATTAAAGTTATATCTATGTACAGCACCAGTCTTAGCAATCTATGACCATGAAAAAGATATAGTTATCGAAGTTGATGCAAGCCGTACGGGTCTGGGTGCAGTTCTGAAGCAGCCACAAGCAGATGGTATCCTACATCCGGTTGGTTATTTTTCTAAGAAATTGACCCCTGGTCAAATGAAGAAAGAGATAATGTATTTGGAATGCCTAGCAATAAAAGAAGCAATTGTTTATTGGCAACATTATCTCATTGGTAAGGCTTTTACTGTGACATCGGATCATAAACCGCTTATAAATTTAAAATGTAAATCCCGAACAGATGAGGCGTTGGGTGATTTGATGTTGTATCTGTCGCAGTACAACTTCAAAGTCATTTATAAAGAAGGCAAGGACAATATAGAAGCTGATGCGTTATCCAGAAACCCAGTTCTAGAAAGCTTTGAAGATGAAAATGACTGTTTGAAGGTGATTAACATGATTCAAATCGATGACATCATAAATGATCAAGAAACAATTAAAGATGAAATTGCAGCTTCGAAGAAGGTTTTTAAAGATGACAAAATTAGCTTTAAGATGCTAAACAATAGGAAACGAATATATGTGTCAATGGGATTAGGACTCAACTTGATTGACAAAATTCACAAATTTTACGGGCATATTGGCACCAGCCAAATAGCTGAAAAATTGAGACCCTTCTATTATTTTAAAGACATGGATAAACTTATAAATCAGTTTTGTAGAGCTTGTGAGATCTGTGCTAAAAATAAATCTAGATCGGGAAGACCAATCGGACTCCTTTCTCAGTTAGGTCCAGCAGAATATCCCTATCATATCATGTCCATCGACACAATAGGTGGTTTTGCTAGAAATAACTCAACAAAGAAATACCTTCACTTACTGGTAGACCATTTTTCTAGGTATGCCTGGATCCGTACTTCCAATGGGCAAAGTGTTACTGATTTCATCAAACTGATCAACCCAGTGGCAGAAGGAAACAAAATAAAATTGTTGCTAGTTGATCAATATGGGGCGTTCAATGCAAGGAAGTTCAGAACATACCTACAAAACAAGAGAATTGATCTGCTCTATACAGCAGTAGACAACCCACAATCCAATGGACTGAATGAACGGTTAAATCAAACATTGGTAAACAGAATCCGTTGTCGAATAAATGAGACTGATGATGAGGTGTCTTGGACCACTGTGGCTGAGTCTTGTGTCAAGGAGTACAACACACCTCACGGAACGACTAAATTTTCACCCGCTTATCTGTTATATGGGATGACATCCGAAATAGTTCCTGAAGAATTGAAACGTGAAACTGATTTGAGTGCAGATCGTCAGAAAGCATTTGAAAATTCAAGAATAAGTTTTGAAAGAAATAAGAAGCGGGTAGATCAAACGAGGAAGGAACATGAATTTCAGGAAGGAGATTTGGTGTACGTTTCGAATGGCAATAGATTGAATAGAGATAAGTTGGATGAAGTTAGGAAAGGACCTTTTATCATATAACGTAGGGTTTCATCATCTATTTATGAAGTTGACTGCAATACGAGACATAGGGCAGCCAATTTCTTCCATAGCTCTAAGCTGGTACCATACTCTTTTCCTGCGGAAAAAGAGTCTTCGACCAACGGAGGTGTAAATTATAATCATAATTTAGTTGTAGATAGTGTTACCATTTATCATAGTGACAAAGTGTGATCACATGTGTTTTTAAACATTGGGTAGGTTACATGTGATCTCTGACGGTTAGCATCTAGATAGAGTAGAAAGGGACTTTTTATTCAATTCTACTATTTTAGGTAAGTTGTTTATATGTTCATTCTGTTTGTATGTATCTACTTTTGTATATTGTTATTAATAATAAACTACTATTTTAGAATCGTCTAAAGTCTACTTTCTTTAAGAATTACATATATATATATATATATATATATATATATATATATATATATATATATATATATAATTATTATTATTATTTTATAAATTCATTGTTTTGTATATATTGTGTGAAAGTAGCATGAATGATGTACTTGATCAGTATTAAAAATGTCCTAATTAGAACGGATTGTAATATTACTCAATAAAATTTTGTTCTGGAAAAAAAAATGTATTAGTGGACCAAGTTACGTGATTATTTTTTTATAAAAATCTAAAGTATATTTTTTACTTTATTTACAACTTATTTTTCCAAATTAGTACTTTTTTGAAAAATATAATGCGAGATAACAGCCTTTTTTGTGTTAGTTATTAGTAAGTTATGTATATTTCCTAATTTTCACTCTATGATATATGTTTCCTTGTTAGTCGACTAGATTTTATTGTATATTCTTCATAAAGAAAGCGAATATTAAGATGTCCTTTTATTTATACTATAATAAGAAAGTATGTAATAATGAATTTTTTTTTTGAGCTTTTACTTATTCTTCCCGTGAATTTAACAAATATATTAAATTTTATATTTGTATACAATTATATGATATGTATACAAAATATAATATATTTGTATACAAATATACAAATATATTAAATATTAATGTATAATAAAAGCACAGGTATAATCTTGAAAAATGGAAAGTTGGTTGGGTCAAAGTTTTGTTTGGATACGGGAGAGGAAATCCATTCTATTCAACATCAAGATTTCATCAAATACCTGGGATGTAGATTTTCGGGGGAATTAGAATTTGATGAGGAATCCGTCGGTAGGCTGAATCGAGATATGGGAAAGCTTGTAAATTCTAATCTCCTAAAGCCTGACCAAAAAATAAACATTGTACATAGACATGTTTTTCCTTCCGTGATATACCCGCTGCAGACCCCACCACTAACAAAACTGCGCCCATATTTGTTAGACGCAATCGACGTCATAATTCTAAGATGTATAAAGGCTATCATAGGATTACCAGCCCACTCCTGCTCTTCTATGCTGTATTCGCCGCGGTGATACAGGGGTCTTGGGCTTCTACGTTGTCAAAGGGAAGCTTCTCTTCAGCATTGGGCGATTTCTCAAAGATTGGCCGTAGTAACAGACGCCCTGTTTCAAAATATTTACAACTTAACGGAGGAGATCCGCGAGTGCACCGAACTACAGCGGATTGAGGGAAATGCTATGGAGGCCCCTCTCATGGTAAAGAGAGTGAGACAGTTCTTGAGGGAAAAGTCTTTTGAGGAGTGGAGCCAGTGCAAGTGGCAGGGCGTAGGCGCGGTGAAAGATTTTAACAGGATCAAAGTGGACCAACACACTCAAATTGAACATAAGCTATGCACCACTTCGTGGAGTCCCTGGATCAAGATGCCAGGGTAACGAAGCTGTTGGACCCCTCTGCCGCAGATGCGGTCGAGAGTTAGAAACCCCTTCACATGTGTTGTGAAAATGTCCACATAACATGCTTCTCGTTACCCGCCGGCACAACCGCATAAAGAAAGAAATAGCAGAACTTTTGGAAGTGAAAAAGTATAAATGTTTTCAGGAAGTTTTTTGCCTTGATACAGATGGGTCGACAAGATTTATGGATATCTTGGCATTTAGTGCCACAAAAAATGAAGCACTGATAGTGGATCCACTATCAGATATGAAACAAATGACCAGGAACAAGGCAAAAGGATTCAAGAGGAGAAAGAGAACATTTATACAAAATGTATTCCATACCTGAGGGAAAAATATCACGAGGAGTTCGACGAAAGGGAATTTACAGTCGTGGGACTTTGGTTCGGAAGCAGGGGGACCATCCCAGTAACTACTGGATTATTTTTAGAGAACTATGCGGTATGCTGTGTACTGATAGCAACTCAGCAAAGTTGAGCAGCAGATCCAAATTGGAATTTCCTCCTCCTCTTCCTACCTACGTCAAATAATATTTAATTGTCAAGACTGATAAATAAATAACTATTAAACTTTTATTTTGTTATTTTACCTTTTAAAAAAATATATATATTTTTAGGTTAAATCAGGCAAGGTTTTTCTTCTCATATTTAGCAAGATCAGGATATTCTAATTACAAAATTTTGCTAAATAAAAAACCATTATTCTATTAAAATGTAAGTTTTATATAAAATTTAATGTGGCTAGAAGAAGAAATACTATGAAAAACGTAATTTAATTGAGAACCTATGAGAACAGAAGCGACGCAATTAAATTGTTCAAAACAACTTAGAACTTCTCATTAGGTTAAAACCATTCATCAAAATAATAGCGGTGATTTAAGACGTACTAAATGAACCAATAAAATGCACAATATGAAGAACAAATAAATTAATGGTGATATATTACGGGGTTATGTGCTTCTGCCGGATAGTAGGAAATATAGTACCTTTTGGAAGGAAATGAAAGGAAAGGTTATATCTGTTCACAAAGGATATAGTGCGTTTTAGAAGGAAATTTTTTTAGTACCTTTTGGTTAAAAATTGCAATTTTTAAATACGTTTTCAAAAGATTTCTATATTTTTAGATAAAATCTAATGACGGATTTATATAAAACTACATCATTAGTATATAGCATTTCCAAGTCAAATTCAACCTTTTCCAAGTCAAATTCAACCTTTTCCAAGTCAAATTCAACCTTTTCCAAGTCAAATTCAACCTTTTCCAAGTCAAATTCAACTTTTTCCAAGTCAAATTCAACCTTTTCCAAGTCAAATTCAACCTTTTTCGATTTCAATAAAATAATAAAAATCAAATTAACATGATTTTATGTTTTTATGATTATTTTAATTACACATTATGTTTTTAACCCTTGTGGCTTGTTAAATGTTCCCAGGGGCCTTTTTACATATAACTAGTCACAATTATAATAAAAGTATAATCGAAAATATAATCAATAGAGGTTTATTATAACTTTTTCGTATTTATTGGATAGTAGGCTCAGTAGATGCGTTCCCAAAGGTTCGTTACCGATTATAATATTAATTTTAATCGCGCTCGCTCAAATATGGGTTTATTATAACTTTTTCGTATTTATTGGATACAAAGCTCAGTAGCTGCGTTCCCAAAGGTTCGTTACCGATTACACTATTAATTTTAATCGCGCTCGCTCAAGTAAAGGTTTATTTTCACTTTTTCGTATTTATTGGATAGTAGGCTCAGTAGCTGCGTTCCCAAAGATGCGTTACCGATTATACTGTTAATTTTTATCGCGCTGGCTCAAATTTCTGTATTTGTGTTTTGGGGTGTTTTGTTAGTGAATGTGTTAATGTTTTTTTAGTCAGTTGGTCTAATGTATGTTTATTTCGTGCTTTTTGTAACTTTTCATCTATTGGGTTACCGCTAATCCATTTTATCAGAATAGTAAGTTATCTTTTCGGTTAATATTTTGGAGTTTGATAATAATCTGCTGAACAGAACGATTTTTATACGTCCATTCTTATTTGATATTCCTCTACATGAGTTAGCGCAATTAAAATTAATAGTATAATCTGTAACCAGTCCTTGCTTATGCAGCGACTGAGCCTAGTAGCCAATAAATACGAACAAGTTAAAATAAACCTCTTCTTGAGCAAGCGGACTTAAAATAAATTTAATAATCGGCAATGAACCTCCCGCAACGCAGCAACTAAGCCTAATAGCGAATAAATACGAAAAAGTTATGATAAACCCATATTTAAGTGAGCGCACGAATAATTAATAGAATGGTCGTGATAGAACCCCCCGTAACGCAGCTACTGAGCCTTGTATCCAATAAATACGAAAAAGTTATAATAAACCCATATTTGAGTGAGCGCACGAATAATTAATAGAATGGTCGGGATAGAACCCCCCGTAACGCAGCAACTGAGCCTTGTATCCAATAAATACGAAAAAGTCATAATAAACCCATATTTGAGCGAGCGCGAATTAAATTAATATTATTATCGGTAACGAACCTTCGGAAACGCAGCTACTGAGCCTTGTATCCAATAAATACGAAAAAATTAAAACAAAGCCATATTAGAGTGAGCGCGATTAAAATTAATAGTGTAATCGGTAACGAACTTTTGGGAACGCAGCTACTGAGCCTACTATCCAATAAATACGAAAAAGTTAAAATAAAGCCATATTAGAGCGAGCGCGATTAAAATTAATAGTGTAATCGGTAACGAACCTTTGGGAACGCAGCTACTGAGCCTTGTATCTATAGCTTTTTTCAGTCAAATTCATAATTTTTTCAGTCAAATTCATAATTTTTTCAGTCAAATTCATAATTTTTTCAGTCAAATTCATAATTTTTTCAGTCAAATTCATAATTTTTTCAATCAAATTCATAATTTTTTCAGTCAATTTCATAATTTCTTGTACCCATTTTATAAAGTTAATTTAATGAGGTTTTGCTACCAAGAACTTAACATTTTTATTAAAAACTCGTTGTTATTTATCCATTTATCGTCACTTTATGTTACTGTGCTTAATCCGACGGTGCAGCGGGAGTCCTGAGTTTTGCCTACCCAGGTTTACTCTTAAGTAAACCTGGGTAGGCAAAACTTAGGGATCTTTTACGTGTTCCACTTATTAAATCTTTTAAGAGTCATCTGTGGTGCAGAAATATAGGAGGATCTGCTGGTTTTAGACTTGCGACCTTAAGCATAGAAGGCTGTTATGCTAGCCACTACTCCACAGGTGACCCTAAATGCATTCAACAAGGTGTTTGAATCTGCCGGGTTTAAACACGTGACTTTGGACATATTAATCTTTAACTCCTTGCTGAATACATCCAGGGTCACCTGTGGATTAGTGGCTAGCATAACATCCTCTTTTAAAGGACGAAATAACCAAGGATTTTTACTTCCTAAAAACAAACATAGGGCCATCTGCCAGGTATGAACTTGCGATATTGGGGATAGAAGGATGTTATGCTAGCCACTACTCCACAGGTGACCCTCGATGCATTAAAAAATAATGTTTAAATTTGCCGGGTTTGAACCTGTGACCTTAGACATATTAATCCTTAACACCTTTTTGAATGCATAAAGGATCACCTGTGGAGTAGTGGCTAGCATAACAGCTCTCTATGCTTAAGGTCGAAAGTTCAAAACCAGCATATGGCCCTATATTTCCTTTTAGGGAGTAAACATCTATGGTTATTTCGTCCTTTAAAAGAGGCTGTATTGCTAGCCACTACTCCACAGGTGACCCTTTATGCATTCAAATAGGTGTTAAGGATTAATATGTCTAAGGTCACGGGTTCAAACCCGGCAGATTCAAACACTTTGTTGAATGCATCGAGGGTCACCTGTGGTGCAGTGGCTAGCATAACATCCTTTTATCCACTAGATCACTAGTTCATACTTATCAGATGGCCCTATATTTGTTTTTAGGAAGTAAAAATCCTTGGTTATTTCGTCCTTTAAAAGAGGCTGTTATGCTAGCCACTAATCCACAGGTGACCCTGGATGTATTCAGCAAGGAGTTAAAGATTAATATGTCCAAAGTCACGTGTTTAAACCCGGCAGATTCAAACACCTTGTTGAATGCATTTAGGGTCACATGTGGAGTAGTGGCTAGCATAACAGCCTTCTATGCGTAAGGTCGCAAGTCTAAAACCAGCAGATCCTCCTATATTTGTGCACCACAGATGACTCTTAAAAGATTTAATAAGTGGAACTCGTAAAAGATCCCTAAGTTTTGCCTACCCAGGTTTACTTAAGAGTAAACCTGGGTAGGCAAAACTTAGGACTCCCGCTGCACCGTCGGATTAAGCACAGTAACATAAAGTGACGATAAATGGATAAATAACGATTTTTAATAAAAATGTTAAGTTCTTGGTAGCAAAACTTCATTAAATTAACTTTATAAAATGGGTACAAGAAATAATGTAATTGACTGAAAAAATTATGAATTTGATTGAAAAAATTATGAATTTGACTGAAAAAATTATGAATCTGACTGAAAAAATTATGAATTTGACTGAAAAAAATTATGAATTTGAGTGAAAAAATTATGAATTTGACTGAAAAAATTATGAATTTGACTGAAAAAAGCTATAATGAATACGAAAAAGTTATAATAAAGCCATATTAGAGCGATCGCGATTAAAATTAATAGTATAATCGGTAACGAACCTTTGGGAACGCAGCTACTTAGCCTTGTATCTAATGAATACGAAAAAGTTATAATAAAGTCATATTAGAGCGATCGCGATTAAAATTAATAGTATAATCGGTAACGAACCTTTGGGAACGCAGCTACTGAGCTTTGTATCCAATAATACGAAAAAGTTATAATAAACCCATATTTGAGCGAGCGCGATTAAAATTAATAGTGTAATCGGTAACGAACCTTTGGGAACGCAGCTACTGAGCCTTGTATCTAATGAATACGAAAAAGTTATAATAAAGCCATATTAGAGCGATCGCGATTAAAATTAATAGTATAATCGGTAACGAACCTTTGGGAACGCAGCTACTGAGCTTTGTATCCAATAAATACGAAAAAGTTATAATAAACCCATATTTGAGCGAGCGCGATTAAAATTAATAGTGTAATCGGTAACGAACCTTTGGGAACGCAGCTACTGTGCCTAATATCCATTAAATACGAAAAAGTTATAATAAACCTCTATTGATTATATTTTCGCCCGCGATTATAAAACGGACCCCCGCTAATCCGACTACCAGACCTTGTATCGAAAATGTCTAAAAATTAAAGTATCGGTTATACTTATTATTATAATCGTGACTAATTATATGTAAAGAGGCCCTTGGGAACATTTAACAAGCCACAAGGGTTAAAAACATAATGTGTAATTAAAATAACCATAAAAACATAAAATCATGTTAATTTGATTTTTATTATTTTATTGAAATCGAAAAAGGTTGAATTTGACTTGGAAAAGGTTGAATTTGACTTGGAAAAGGTTGAATTTGACTTGGAAAAGGTTGAATTTGACTTGGAAATGCTATATAAATTTGAAAAAAATGTCCTAAAGTACGTTTTGGAAATCAACGTCTCAATTGTTTATAAGGTGAACATAAAATGCAGATACACTTAAACCATTCTATAAATTATATTATATTACAAATAACCATCAAATTGGTATGAATCATTGTTTCAATTTAAATTAGAATTGAGTATTATTATAATTGTTAAATGTAGCATTGAAACCCGAAATGGTAGATTGGCCCTAAAAGCAATCGCAACATATTGGAACCCAATTATTGTTGACTGATGATCATTTCTCTCAGTAATTCTGGATATATTTGCTAATGAAATCATTTCAATAACAGATAGTATTATTTGGTCGAGTAAAACATTTAGTCCTTAATGACAGATGCATTTCATTGTGAGTATGCAATGACCTAATATTGGTGGCAGGATTAACTGGTTCAATCGTCGAGCCCTGGGTCAAAATATAATATTATAGTATGCATTATTAATTTACTTCTCTTTGTGGAAGAATATGGAACATACATATTGCTAATACAATGGTTATGTGTCTATAAAGAAATATATTATCCGGTTATAAAGAGCAGTACAATTATGACGCATACGACACAATATATTACTAATAAGGTTTTATAAGCTTTCTAGCTGTATCCCTTGGCTTTGCTCGCTATTACATCATTTTGTTTTTATATACGTACATCGGTATGGGAGCAGTAAATATATTTTTTTTTTTTTTTGGATTAATTTATTTATTCAGATATATTACAATTTGTCTCAATGGACAATAATAGTATTGCAATATTATTCTTCCACACATTCATAGAATATTTACAGTGTAAGCAAAAGGAATAAAATAAATAAAGGTATTTAATAACAAGTGAGGGGAGCCCATGACGGAGTGGCTAGTTTGCCTCTCATGCTAAAGTTTGTGAGTTCAATTCCCAGTCCCGGCGGGCCTTTTATAAGGATATAGTTAAATGGGGATTCACTTACAGCCTCTCCCCAGGTTATGTGAGACCCGTCAGCCAATGGTGGCCACTAACAAAATTAGGCGTAGGGAGTGATGACCCTACACTACAAAATGCATCGAGAAATGTGAGTTTAGTCTCCTAGGAAATTACACCGTGATGCCCAGAACCTACACGACTTGTCTTGCCACTGGAAGTACATAATAATAAAATTTATAAATTAAATAAATACTAGGTTAACAATTTTTTGCATAATATAATAATTCTAGCTTCTTGCATCGGGAATAGAGTTGCTGAATTAAAAAATGTCGTTTGTTAGTGTGGCAATTCTAGTTACCACTGAAATATTTCGACTACTCACTCGCTGACCGCCCAAACCAACTGCTACAGGCATTAATGATTGGCAACACTAGCACAAAGCCCAGCAAACAGACTGAACGGCCTCTCGAGCAGATACCTGCTTCTTTAGAAAAAATCTTCCGGGCCAGGAATGTCTTCACTGAGAAGATTCTCTAACCACGAATTCTCAAGAACCCTGAAGAGGAGGTTTACCGATGATGTCTGTCACCGCATGATTCTCAGTACAGGTAACGGCGGACATTGAAAGTGGAAACTTCTTTCGCTTATCTTGAGGTTCTTTATTTTCTGAGACCAAAAATTAAAAGACAGAATCTTAAACATCAATGTGTCATTTCCAAAATATCATCAACAACCGAAAGAAAAATAACCTAAGTTATTTTTCTGATCACACATTCATTAACGGGTATGAATTTTTTTTAAACTGTTGTTTCTAAAGTTAATAATATAGCATGCAATAACATTTAGAATGTTAAATCTATTTTAATACTTAATTAATCTTAATGATAGATTCGATTTAATTACGTATTTTACATATATAAAAGCTAATTTATATTATATAAATCGACGAATATGCCAATAAAGTTATCTGATTATTTTAAATAACAATTTTATATTGTTATATTATTTAACCTAAAACATGTTTCCAACGAAACTAAATATAAATTCATTGAAAAATTGTTTGCTCTAACTTTATTTTATAGTTCTTTAATTGTTTTTATCAACCAAGGTAAGTGAAAGTTTTGTGTTGCCTGCATCAGATTTTCATTTTAGGAATTCAAAATGTTATATGTGATATAGTTTTTTTTTTTTTTTTTTTTTTTTTTTAATCGATTTATTGCTATTTACAACTGTATAATGATATACATCTAGTAAATGAGATGCAAGATACAAATGTCATGGATTCACAAGTGGGGATATTACCCATAAGCAGTTCTCCAAAGACTAAGTTAAACTAGAAGGTCTCTCGGCCATCTTCTTTTCTGACGCCTCGGAGGATTATCAGGGATTGTAGAGGAAGCAAGGATTGAAACTAGTGGATTGGAGTGGGATTGGAGTTTGTCATGAAAGGAGTGGTCCCTGGTTCGCGCCACGTCAGCAACATAGGGAACGTTAAGATCTTTATGGATGAGTTTATTTGTGACAAAATAAGGAGCATTGAGGATTTTTTATTGCAAAGATTGGAGGCGGGAAGAATTTGATGGTTTAGTTGAGCACCAAATCTCTACTCCGTAAGTCCATATCGGTCCGATGACAGTCATGTAGATGAGCCTTTTGTACTTAAGTGGAAGGTTAGTTATAGTTTTTTAAGTACGAAATTTTATTACTAATTTATCCTTGTATCAGAAAATGAAATTCACTATCGATACTATAATAGTTATTACTTAAAAATAAAATAATCACGATTGACATATTTTTGCTTTAAATATAATCATCTACTTGATTTATGTTTTTGTATAAACTAAAACTCATGTATTATTATTTTTATATTATACATAGACCATTAAGATTCTCTAGAACCAAATGGACCAGACTGCATGGTTATGTAATGTTATAAGTCATTAAATTGTATTTTATTTTATTCAATAAAATTGTATACATATAGTTAATATAGAAATTCACTATCCTCTAAGAAACTACTATTGTACATTAATGAAAAATTGTACTTCTAAATATTTTTTCTTTAAGATTTTAACAGATGATAATAAACAATATTTGATTTCATTATAAATATTAGAATAAATACCTCCTTGTATAAGTTTTAAATTTTAGATTTTATGCACTTAAGGTCTTGGCTATCGGACGATATTAAAATGGAAGTTCTAAATTTTGTCAATCTAGGTTCTTTTAGTATGAGGATATATAACGAGTACCTGACTTGTGTTACCTCAGAGGCTCTGAACCACTATTTTACATTCCCTCTGAAGGGCATCATAATAAAGGATTTTTCCTTTAGAATGTTCTAGGATCATCTGTCAGGTTTAACATTCAATTTTTAACAGATTGAGGTAAACTCGTAGTGTTCTGTTTTATTCATTTCTATTTCCCCAACTAGGTAATTTCTAGAATAGGGAGTTTCGAAAAGAGGTAATTCACGTGCAATGTCTGTGATACGGTGTAGCCCACTAAAAATCTAAATATATATCTAAATATCTATATAGGATTTAGGGGGTTCTTGACATTGAAATGAATGTATGGAGGGGTCCGCGAAAAAAGTTTCTTTGGAACCACTGCACTAGACCATGTCGCATTTAGCTCTTAAAAGTTTAATTATTTGATTAGTTTTTTAATTTACTGTGACCCTCCAGTCCAATAAATTTCAAAGAGAAGTCCACGATAAGTTTAGTTTAATACTAGAAAGGTGCGGTAAAAATAAACGCTTCAAATTATTACACAATGGTTTATTATTTCCAAATAAATATATTAGGGTATAACTGTATATATAGCTGTTTATAGGCAATTAACTAATATGAAAAGCTAAAAAAAAATAAATAATTTAAAGGAGAACGCAGGAATTTTCAGTGATCCTAAAATTCTCTTCATATTTTTCTCTATCTCCAAAAATAACTGAGTTATGGGCGTATTTATAGATAAAAATTCATTTTTTTTTAATCCTTTTTTTTCTAATTACTCGTGTAGTTTTGGTTAAAAAAACATTCATAATTTTTACTTTCACTTACCCATATATGAAATATATAAATATAATATAATTATATATATATATATATTATATATATATATATATATATATATATATAGGGAAAGTATCGCGATCGTGAAAATATTCGAATTTCAGTTTTCAACGGAAATACACTTTTTAGGGTTCCCTGAGTGCAAATAACCAAGTTCCGCCAAAAGGTCTGTGTGTGTGTGTTTTACGGCGAAACCGAAAAGTCCTATCATACTGAAATTTCATATTTAAGAGAACTATTCGCCAAAGATGTTACAGAAACTTTTTCATCAAAATCAGCTGACCGAAAGATTTATACCATGCATTTTGGATCCCTTTACGATTTTCTCAAAACGGCTATAACGATTTTGATTAAACTCTATATATTGATATAAAATTTGATGGGCTTTAATATGATGTAGGTTTCATTCTGATTTAAAGTATCTGACAGGGTATAAATGTCTATATTTTCTTTCTCTAAATTAACTTTAATTTTGTAGATTACAAAAAATTTGGAACATCATCTTTTTAGCATTGGCAAATAACGGGTAAATATGAAAGTCGAGCGAATTTTATAAACAACTAAAGGAGAAAAATGCAAACATATTTCTGTATGCAATTTTTTGTGTTTTTGAACACAAGAATAGTAATATAGAAGTATAATATACCGTTGGATAGCTAAAGATTGTAGAAAAAATACTATCTAATATTCGGAATTTTAAAGGTTAATGAAGAGTTATGAAAAGCCGATAAAACTAAGTAATTGTTGAAGATAAAAATATAATAGATTATTTAATAAAACACATTTTTCTATTAAAATTCAAAATAATTAATCCTTTAACAATTTATTTCTATCCTTTAATGTATTTAAAAATTCTTAAATTGATTTTAACAATAGAGGTAAGTGAATGTCGTGTGTTGCGCGTACCAGATTTTTTTTCTATCTTGGAAAATAACGGAGTTACAAGCTGTTTTTTAATTTATTTAACATCGGAAAAATGTCGCGTACGGCGAATAAACGGATTATTTTTTATTCGTTATTCGGGTTATACGTATCTTGAAAAGTAAGCCTTCAAATTATAAGGAAATAACTATTGTTTCTTTTTTGGTCGATTAAAAAGGTTCATTATTAAAAATAATAAACTTAAAGTACCCTATTGTAGGTATTTAATATTTTTTATCGTCTAAATCTTCCATAAACAGTTTAAATAGCGATAATATACAGCGGCTAAGATCCTGTATTATTGAAATTTATCTTAAAACGCAGTTTTGTGTAAAGCGTGGCGAGGCCTACTTTTAACCTGAGCGGAAGTGATATTAAAATTCGCTGAGCGGTCAAAGCAAGCCCCTTCAAGGGTTTGCTCGCTTAAGCGCCTCCGGTACTCGCCTCAAATATACACACACTTTGTTCTTGGAAGCTGGTTCTGTCTGGTCCTAGGGTACTAAAATCCTGAAGAAATTTAAGTCAGGTGATGCGAAATTAAATTTTCGATTAATTAACTAGCAGTAATGAATGAATGAAAAATAATTTTTATTCTGGGACAGCAATAATAATATAAAAGTACAATTTTGAGTTTCCTCTTCTGGCTATACAAAGTTTATAATATTATATGCATCATTAATATACATAATGGATAGAAAATAATGATGAATTGATATATATATAAATAAATATATATATTTATATATATATATATATATTTATATATAATTTTATATATATATATTTATATATATTTTATATATATATATATATATATATATTTATATATAATTTTATATATATATATTTATATATATATATAAAAGTTATGGACCGAGGCGGGTCGGTATCAGCTTAATACCAACTCTTATCATGTAAACAAAGAGACAATGTATAAATAGAGGATTTATATAGAATAAAGTCAGTCTTAACACAGTTGCCGTGTGAGTTATTTACGCATCCCTTTCTCTCATTTATTTTTATTTTTTTTATTTAAATTATCCGAGTCTTCATAACTGGTGCCGAAACCCGGGAACTCAGTTTGTAGTGCTTAAAGTTTTTTTTATAAGCTTCTTCTTTTACGTGCGTTTTTTTTTTTGAGTCAGCGACTGAAATGGCAGAAAACGTTTTAAGACCAGCAACCCTCCAAGTACCAGGAGTACCAGTGGAGATGCCAGTGGAGATCCCAGTCCATCCAGTGGAAATGCCTCCGTTACCACGGGAGACTATAGCAGAGGCCCACGCAAACACTTTAGCCTGGCTAAAAGTGAAAGCTGCAAATGCACAGGACTTGAGGTTGGCGATTTCAGATGTAGAAAAATTTACTGGGCAAACGGGAGAACTAAATCATTTCCTAAAAAACTGTGACCGCATTATGTCCCGCATCGAGATTAAAGTGGCGGATGGGATACTAGGAGAAGGAGATGCGGAGTCGCTGAAAGCCGATCTGGTGTGCCGCGTAAAGCGAAGCGTCCTCAACTTTATACAAGCGGACGAGGAGACCCCATGGGCTGTAGTGAAGGAACGGCTCAAGAAAGCTTACGGGGGCGGCAGATGGAGTCCCGAGGAAGACATCTTCCAGATGTTCAGGGAGGTGAAACACCCCCGTCAGTCCAGCGGACAGTACGCAGGAGAGTTGCTCGTGCGGTTCCACAAAATAACGGAGAAGTTACGGGAGATCATGAGTGCAGTAGAGGTGACAGCTAGAATGGACTTCCTGTCACCAATTCTTCTAGTACAGCTGGCCAGGGAAACGGGAAGAAAGGACGGCTTCCCTAAAGGTCGTTCCTTCGTAGAGTGCGCCCAAGAGTTAATGGACGCTAGCGCACGAGATGAGGAAACACGGATGGAAACGGAAGAAAACGGGTGGAGCCGTGTAGCGTACAGGAGAGCCAGGCCCAACCCTGGGCCATGGAGGAGGAAGGAGCCTGAGTATGAGAGACGAGAGAGAGTTCCTAATGACGGCAGAAGGCAATCTCAGCGGAAGACCAGACCCACTGGAAGGCGTGAGGAAAGACGGTGCCACGGATGTGGGAAGACGGGACATTTAGTGGCACAATGTCCGAGGACAAAATGCTTTGAATGTGGTACGGAAGGACACATCGCTAGGCAGTGTCCGTACATCTTCCGCCAACGGGATACACCCAGAGGAGAACCAATGGAGGTAAACGCCCAAAGAATGTGGAAGAGGAGCAGAGAGACAACAGATTCCACGGACAGTACTGGAACATCCGGGACGGACGACGACGAACCAGGATGCAGCAGTAGAGAAAGACGCAACGGAGGTCGGCGTGGCGAAAGACGGGTGGCAGCAGCGGAGAGGAGAGTACAAGCAGAGGCCTGAGGAGCGTGTCGGTGGAGGGGCGACCGCACGATAGTAAACCACAACATCAGAAGCGAGTGCGGCGGTCTGCCTATCATTAGAGTCGAGAAAGGTGTGAGATGCCTGGTGGATACGGGGAGCTCCAGCACCATCATGAGTAGGCGAGCAGCGGAAGTGATGTGTCGTGACGGCGGGGCAATCCAGCCACAGGTATGTAGATGTAAATTGATCACCCTGGGTGGGCCGTGCGACGTAGAGGGGGAAATACGTCTGGGTTTAGAACGGTGGGCGACGGGGGAAGGCGACATTATAGTTCATACGGTCGGAAGCATGCCCCGCGAATATGGAGGGATCATAGGATGTGATTTGTTAGGGAGGGTAGGGGCCAGAATTAGGAGTAAAGGGGGGCGTTGGAGTATAAAGATTGGAAAGAAAACCTACCGGTGCAGGGATCTCGTTAGAGACGAGAGGATAGGAGCGGTAAATAGAGTAAGGGACTGGAGGACAGAATTGAGGGAGGAGTATCGCGACATCTTCTTCAACGAACACGAAATCCTGGGAGCGACCGGAAAAACCGTGCACGAGATTCCCTTGAAACAGGATAGGATAACCTATGTGAAGGAAAGGCGGTACCCTCAAGCACTCCGGGAACACATCAGGGAAGAAATCCGGGATCTGAAGAATCAGGGTATAATTGTAGATAGAACGTCCCCGTTTAATAGTCCCCTGTGGATAGTAAAAAAGAAGAGTGCACCGGGAGAGAATAAGGAGAAATATCGATTGGTGGTCGATTTTAGAAAATTAAATGAAAATACGGTGGATGAAAAGTATCCCATTCCCAGATTTGATGACATCCTCGACAGGCTAAGTGGAGCTACTATATTTAGTACGCTCGACCTTAAGGCGGGTTACCACCAAATCAAGATGCATCCCAAGGATTGCCACAAGACGGCTTTTACGTTCGAACGCGGACATTATGAATTCCGGAGGATGCCGTTTGGCTTGAAAAACGCGCCGATCACGTTCCAAAGATTAATGGACGAGTTTTTGAGGGGGTTAGACGAATCGGTCTGTCAAGTATACATGGACGATTTAGTCGTTTTTAGTAAAACAGAAGACCAGCATATCGTCCACCTGCGGAGTGTATTTGATAGGGTGAAGCAGTTTGGTCTCAAGCTGTCCCGGACAAGTCTTTGTTGGGCCAGGAGCAAATTAATTTTTTAGGCCACACAATTTCCAGGCAAGGGGTGAGCCCCGATAAGACGAAGGTTGAGGCAATACAACGGATGGCGGTGCCGCGTGATGTCAAAGGCATACGGCGGTTGCTGGGGACTTTGAACTATTATCGGCGGTTCATTCCAGAAATGGCCGCGCACTTGGTACCCCTTAATAACCTGCTAAAAAAGGGGAAAAAGGTGGTGGTGACGCCCGAGATGGAAGACAACATCAGACGTTGTATGGCAAGGCTGCAGGAAGAGCCCGTGCTGGCGTTCCCTGACTTCTCGCGATGCTTTAACATCACGACCGATGCCAGCGAATATGCGTTGGGTGCCGTACTATCTCAGGAGCAGGTCGAGGGGGACCGCCCTATCGCGTACGCTAGCCGGCGCCTCACGGATGCGGAAACGCGGTACAGCGCCCTGGAACGCGAATTGTTGGGAATCGTCTGGGCCATCGAACACTTTCGGCCTTACATTTTCGGAAGGAAGTTCAAGGTTCACACGGACCATCGTCCCTTACAATGGGTGGGCACTCTGAAAGAATCTTCGGCTCGGGTCACCCGGTGGAAAGAATTTCTTAGCCAATACAATTTTGACATTGTGTATAAGCCGGGTAAAGAGAACGTGGTAGCGGACTGGTTGTCCCGGGCCCTTGTAGTTAACGCGGTAGAACAGGAAGTGGGCGAACCGTCTGGGGAACTCCAGCGTTTTATCAGGGATTGGACGCCGGACGGGGAAGGCGAGCGAGCCCCTGCAGAGGCAGAGGATACCGAAATCGAGAGTTCGGCGGACGAGCGAGTCGCGCATATGGAAGAGCTGGCAGAAATTATCAACGATAAGTCCAGGCAGATCATTTGGAAGACGAGGACGGTGGGGTTGCTCAAACTGGACTATAGCCAGTTCGGTAAAACCAAAATTACAACCATTTGGTCGCAACCGGGTATTAGCGAGGAGGGGATCTGCCGTGCGCTTAAGGACGCCTCTAAGCCGGGACGAACGCATTATCTGTACGTCGGGAATAATACCGTGTGGGACAAGATCAAGCGTCTCTGGCGTGACGAGAAAATTGGGGTGGATAGGTCATTCGTTCGGTGCACGCTGATGGTGGAATCAATCAGAGACGCGGAGCGTCAACGGGAAGTGACGTTGGCATACCACCAGGGTAAGACGAATCATCGCGGAGTCACCGAGACCCTACAAGCTCTGAAGCGGAGGTATTTCTGGTGGGGCATGCGGAAGACGATTCACGGGGTCATCGGGAACTGCGACGTCTGCCTAGCTACGAAGTATGATCGTCATCCCCCCCAGGCCTTACAAGAGGAGACACTTACCGCGGAGGCCCCTTTGCGGGATCTACAGATCGACACGTTTACCTGGCGGGGGTACAAGTGGGTGACGGTTCTGGATACCTTTAGTAAAGTTGCGATGGCGTTCTTGGTCCAGCAACGGTCGGCGGAGGCAGTGTTGGAAGCCTTGCGGACGTGGTTCCAATTCTACGGAGTCCCCGAACGGATAGCGTCTGACAGTGGCATGGAGTTTGACAACGCGCGTGTGCGGGCGGAAGCTAAGGCCTTGGATTTTACGTGGCACCTCAATACACCGGGGCACCCGAAGAGCAGGGGAGGGATTGAACGGCTGCACAGTACATTGAGTGACCACTTGCGGGTCTATCAGGTGGCCAACGGATTAGACCCAGATGTAGCGATGGCGAAGTCGGTCGCGGCGTACAATTACTCCGTGCATACGGTTACGGGCTTCACGCCGTTTGAAATTCTGTTCGGGTTGCGGGATCGCCAGAGGGACTGGTCGGAGACCGTTGCGGGCGCGGAACCTTTGGATCGGGCAGTTGCTAACCGCGTGTCGCTGGTGAAGCGTTGGGACAAGGTCAGAGAGAGGATCGCGGCCGAGAAACGGCGACGGGTTGCTAAGCATAACCTGGGTGTAAGGGATATTGCGGGGGCAATTAAAATCGGGCTGGTTGTGTACCGTCGGAGGGGTTCGAACCGGGGAAAGGAGTTAGAGCGGTACGAAGGTCCGTTCCGCGTGGTCGCTATTCGCGAACACAATGTGGTGACCATTGAGAGTCTACAAGACCCTAGGAAGCGTAGAAACGTGCACCTGGAACAGTTAAAACTTCCACCTTCTCGTTCACCGCATCCCTAGGGACCAGGTTTGCCCCGTCGGCTCGACGTTAATCAGTGTTTCTTTCTTTATTTCTTATTTATTTTTGGTTTGTGCTGTGCTTCCTTTCTTTTCCGAGTTTGACATATGTGTTATAAATTTTGTTTCTTGCTAATTGTTAGAGAGATTTTCTTTTCCTTTTTTATTGTATTTATGTTCTTTTCGGAGTTTATTCCGGTTATATTGTTGTATATTATGTTGATTCTTATTGTGCTATTGTATAGTATGTTCTTTACAGAGTTTCTTCTTATTGTATATTATTTTGATTCCTATTTTACTATTGTCTTTTATGTTCTTTTCAGAGTTTAGTTATGTATTTTTCTTTCTTTACATTATGTTTTGTCGGCTGACCGATCGCACCGGCTCCCCGCTTTGATCTGTAAGTTTACGAGGGATGTTCGTAAACTGGCGGGGGGGAGTTATGGACCGAGGCGGGTCGGTATCAGCTTAATACCAACTCTTATCATGTAAACAAAGAGACAATGTATAAATAGAGGATTTATATAGAATAAAGTCAGTCTTAACACAGTTGCCGTGTGAGTTATTTACGCATCCCTTTCTCTCATTTATTTTTATTTTTTTTATTTAAATTATCCGAGTCTTCATAACTTATATATATATATATATATATATATATATATATATATATATATATATATATATATATATATATATATTTTATTTATATATATTTATATATATATAAATATATATAAATAAATATAAATAATAACGAGATGTTATAGCAACATTTTCACTAAAAGCAGCTGACCGGAAATGCTATTTTATAACGTGCATTTTACACCTTTTTACGATTGTCTAAAAATTGGCTCTAACGATTTTCATTAAAGTTCCAATATCGATGTAAAATTTAATGTGCTATAATGTCATCTAGGCTTCATTTTGATTGAAATAGTCTTACAAGGCTTAAACGTATCATAATTTTCTTTTTCTATAGTACCTTTAAATTTGTGTATTCTAAAAAATTAACCATTTCATATAATTGCCATTGATAAAAAACAGGTAAATATATAAGTTGAACGAATTCGATATCCGACTAAAGGGATAGCTGCAAAAATAGTTTTTAATGCTTTTTTTTGTTTTTGAGCACAAGAACAGCAAAATACCGTTGAAAAGCTAATCGTTTTAGAAAAAATTATTATCTTATACACAAGCTTGTGAAAGTTAATAGTGATGAAATCAAATATTAACTCTTTATTAGTTTCACTCATAAAGAGTTAAACAGAATCATCTTCTCTAACTGTATTTTAAATTCTTTAAACGATTTTAACAACGGAGGTGAGTGAAAGTCGTGTGTTGCTCGCACCAGATTTTTTGAATTTAATATGATTGTCTATTAATTAATAGGTATGTCTATAAGGATACGAATACTATAATAATATAAATAATTATAAAAATATCAGTTTAAAAAAAAAAAAAAAAATCTAAACAGTCCTTTTGAAAATCAGGATATATATATATATATATATATATATATATATATGAACAATGGTAATATTACTAATTTAAAGAATTTTAATTAACAAAAAAATATACTTAAACAATTCAAAATTACGATAAAAATTGAATAAAAAATAGAAAGGCTAAACAGTTTAACTTAACAAAGCACGGTAGATTTATACTCTAAGAGTTGGATGAATAGTTGATATTTGAAGGCAGTTAAGAATTGATATGTACGAATGACAAAGAATGTCTTAAAGTGAGTGGTTATATGAAAGAGTAGGTTTAAGGGATGGGATCTTGTTTTGATAGAGTGGACAGAGGAGAGTGGAGTGAACATGTTGTAAAGGGGATTTCCGGGTTAAAGGATTGATAAAAGTTGGTTCCTAGGAAGTATTTCGGTCAGAATTTTGGATAGAGCCACTTCAACTCAGCGTACCAAGTGGAGACATGAGTGCGCCTGGAAATCCCAAAGATGAATCTGATGAAGCAGTTCATTAGTCTCCTTAACAAGTCTCCCTGACAGTCCGCCAAACACCAGGCAGCCATAATCGAAATCGGGGAAGATAAGAGAGGAAACTAGGAGCAGGCGGGTTTTAATGGGTAATAGATCTCGTAGTCTAAGGAACTATGGATAGCAATGGATTTTCCTGAAATTCGGGAAATATGTTTATACGAAATATGTGAATATACGAGAGGTTTTGGTCGATACATTTAGGCTTATGGTTGAGATAAAGTAAATGGTGGCAGGAAAGTAAGTACAGAAAGCGGAGTGTTATTGAAGGATACTATCGGGTATGGCATCATAGGTTTATGACGAAGGGGTTTAATGCGGGACCAAGTTTCTTCAGCAGACGTCAGTTTTTATAATGTTAATATTGTTTAAAGAAGCTTTTTTATATATTTATTTATATATACAACTTTATAATTAAATACTTCGAATAAATGTGATACAAGATTATACTAGCATGATTGACTTGTAGGGATACTACCCATTGGCAGCTTTCCAAAAACTATGCTAAACCAGAAAGTCTAGGGGCCATCCTCTTTTCAGACACCTCAGAGGATTGTCATGAATAATAGAGAAAGCAAGGATTGAAACTGTGGGATTATAGTGGGAATGGAGTTTGTCAGGAAAGGAATGGTACCTTGTTCAGTCAGCAACTTACGGAACATTAAGGTCTTTATGGATGAGTTTATTCGTGACAAAATTAGGAGCATTGTGAATTTTTCGAAGGACTTTAGATAATAAGGATTGAAGAAAGGAAGAATTCGATGGTTTAGTACAACCACAAAGCTCTACTTCTTAAGTCTAGATTATTCTTATGATGTTCATGTAGATGAGAAAAATAGAAGGTTTGAGCGTTTGTCAAGTAAGTGTTAAAGTTGTCGAGAACGGCGAGCAGTTTAATATATTAAAAGAACTTCATGATCTATTTTTTATCCAATTCCTTCACAATTCTTTAAGCAAAAATATTATTTAAATTATTTCTTTGACCGTAAGAAACAGCCTAAAAACGTAATTTATATTGTAAAGTAATTTCGTAACGATGATTGGACTAGAAAAGAGTTGATAAATGAGAAAAAGCGAAAATATAAGACTCGCTTCTATAGACTTTGAAGACGAACTAGCTTTGATATTGGAGCTATCAGCTCAAATAGTGATCAAAGGAGAAGCTTATTGGAGGGAGAGAGTTCTCTATTAGTCTTGTATACTAATTAGTGGCTTGTCTAAAACAGTCTAGACCATGCTAGCAATCCCTCTCTCTAGCGTAATGTTATCGTCTTCTATTAACGTCAAATAGTCTATTCCTAGAACAATTATTCAGTCTTCGCAGGTATAATAATAATAAGTCTATCCCCAAACTGTATATAAGACAGGCACTGGTAACAGTACAGTAAAATTATTTAAAAATGCTGCAAATGATTACACAATGGTTTATTATTTCCAAATAATTATATTAGATATAACAGTTTATATAGCTGTTTGCAGAAAAGTAACTAATATTACTTAAAATTTTATATTTTTACTTTCACTGACCTATATATGAAATACACGTTTTAGGGTCCCCTGAGTCCAAATAACCAAGTCGCGCAAAATGGTCTGTGTGTGCCCGTGTGTGTGTGTGTCTGGGTTTGGTAAGTCTAGCACGAAAACGAAAAGTCGCCCAAACTTAAATTTTATATTTAAGACTATACGTCCGAGATGGTCCAGCAACTTTTTCATCAAAATCAGTCCACCGGATGTGGTACTTTAAACCATGCATTTTCACCTTTTTACGACTTACTCAAAAATGGCTGTAACGATTCTGATTAAACTCACTATGTCGATGTAAAATTTAATTGGACTTAATATGATTAAAGTTTCATTCTCATAGAAAAAGTCTCAAAGGGCTTAAATGGCTATTTTTGTATTTTCTTCCTCTAAAGTACGTTCAATTTTGTATATCTTAAAAGATTAACTTTATAATTTTACCTGTATTGAGAACTAACGGCTTTGTATACAAGTTGAATGATTTGATGACCAACAAAAGGTAAGTCCTCAAATTTTGAGGTGGGTTATTTATATATTTTTTTGTCGATAAAATTTACATTTCTTTAGAGCCTTATTCATCATCCTACCTAGCTTAGTCCTTATCGAGCTTCTTCCATCTCTACAGTACTCCTCAAAGATTAAAACGGCAGTGGCCTCGAGACGATTTGTAAATATTTACAGTGAAACTCTGACACGGGCCAAAGGATGGTCTAGTGGATAGAGCACTAATCTAATGTTTTTCAGGTTCTTGTTTGAATCCCGGCTGTGGCAGAATATTAATTATTCTGTTAACTCAGTCTTGGGGCTACCCTAGGGTATGGAGACCCTCCTTGGGCTATAAAGGGGGACTTTCTATTAAGTGGCTAACCCAAAAATTTGGGATAAAACATGGCGTCTGAGCGTGATGAAGGACCAATCATCTGTTGTACGGCAGTTGGCCTAGAAACAGATCTTTTTTTTTTCTCTCTTTGAAATAGGTCAGATTCTCCTCTCAAGTGCTGTATGTTTGTAGCTACGTCGCCCTCATTCGACTTCCGCTGGCTCTCAGCACGCGGACGTGGCTGAGAGATGGGCGCTGAGATTCCTTGGGTTATTATATTCTCTTCGCAGGTGGGGTTATTGCCATGGTCTGATTCTGTATTAAAATTTTTGCGGTTGTATCTCTCTTAGGAAGTCTCCACTAGGTATAAAAACCTGCTTTGCTTGAGATAGAAGCGCTGGAAACTCCCGAATCCCACTTTCCCTCCACAAATAGGGTAAAAGCTTTGTTAAATACTGCCCATGCTGCTTTTGTATATTTCACATAGCTGAGGCTATCCACTGGACTAACTCTCCTCCTTCTTTAGTCGGGGTGGTCGGTAGCGTAAATCCTTAGCATCGTCATCTATCTGAATCCAGCCTAGGCGAGTGGAAGGATCACTGCTACCGAATCCAAACGTAAGGGAAAAAATGTTTGACTTTCGGGACCTGTTTTTGATTTCTGATTAAATATTTTATTCCAGCCCGACATGGAGAGGCTTCCACTAAACCGACAGAACTGGATTCGGGTGTGAGTGGAGATGGCAATAAGCACTCGACGACCGGCCAATTAACATTTCGACTGTCAGGACGTCGGGCTACCATGCTACGAAACGACCATCACCTCTCGGACAGTTCAATTGACAAACAATGGCTCTCATCACGGGATATCAACCGTCCATTATCAAATAATTACCCAACGTTAGTGACCACAAGGAAATGGTATTAGTGGATAATTGAGACATGATTCAGGAATCAAATATCTACCTTGGTCATGATTATTTTGGAGTTTATACTGCTATTGATCTAACGTTTCAGAGAAACTCTGCTCCATCTGTTCAAAGATTCATAAAAAACCGGAACTTTAATAAACTGAAAAATTAAAATTAAATTATTACAAAAAAAATACCTCTACAACCTATGAAGGGTCTTGGGCTCAGTACATACAGAGATTCCTACTGTTTCTAGTTCAACAGTGGTGTGGCAAGGAGGTGATTAGGCCTTCATCACGCTCATACACCACGTTTTTCCCTACTTTGGGTATCCAGTTTAAAGAGGCTATGTCTGCTCCAGAAGGGTCTCCATACCCTAGAGTCACCCCTCGGCTGAACTAAGAGAATAAATAATATTCTGACATAGCCGAGATTCAACCAAGGATCCAGAGAACAGCAGGCTAGTAAAATATCTACTAGACAAGGCCACTTCCAGTGGATAATTGAAAATGATTCAGGAATCAAATATCAATCTTGGCCATAGTTATCTAACGTTTCAGAAAAACCTTGCTCCGCCGGTTCAAAGATTTTTGTAGAACTTGAACTTTAATAAAATGAAAACATGCGTTTAATTGGTTAATAAATATAATAATAATGATAGGCCTACTGAACCCGAAGGTACGATACCGATAACACCAAATGTTGCCTTTATAAATTAATCCAATTATCACCGTTTAAGCCTAAGCCCCAGATTTAACACTATCCTCCCATTGACGCTTCGGAATACCTCTAAGACGCCTATCAGTCGATTCAGCTCATACTGACTTTTTCGTAATTCGTATTACAGTGAGCCCGAAATCTTTGCATGCTCTTTTGAGTCCCCGCGAAGTTATCAACTAAATTATACTGATATTGTACAAGCTCCGCACTGTGCAACCTTCTGAATTCCTCAGTGGCCTCATCTCTCTCTCTCTCTCGATCAAACATATCACGAAGTACTTTATTCTCGAAAAACTTAAGACGTTGTCCATCCTTAAAAGTTAGTGACCATGTTTCACATCCGTATAGAACCTTCGGGAGAATAATAGCTTTTTATAAATATTTAAGTTTTTTTATCGAGATAAGTAATTTCGCAACAGGTTAATAACACGTATTTTCCGCCTTTAACCGCGACTGTAATTCCTCCGGTATTCAGTTTTTCCCAGTTACCAAAGAAACTAAATAGTTCAATTTCTCTACACGTTTAAAAGTGTGTTCTGCAATAGCAATATCTTAAGGATGTTAATTGGTTCGTCGCCATGATTTACTTCATAATAAAGGCTTGGAACTTTGGCCGTTGTAGTGACAACAATAAATTTGTCCCTAAAAGGACAATAGTCCATATTTTGATCCCATCGGAAAGACAAAGCCTTATCTAGTAAAAGAAGAAAAGGGTTTCATTCTAGGATTCCAAGCTTCATTATTTAAGATAATAAAGTAATCTGTTTTGGTTAATAGATTTCAAATCGGGTTCTTTTCAAAAAGAGATTTATCAATTTACTGATTAAAATATACACAAAACTAAATGGTTTATTTAAAAACAGTAAATTGTTTTTTAAATATTATAATATTTATGAGACTATAAACACTGTTATTACTTATTATTAAAACATTTTTTTAGTTCACGCTTACATAACAATACTACCTCGCCGTGAAAGACTATAACGATGGTTTCTCGGGTCAGGGGGAGAATTATGAAAGGATTAATTAAATTGAATTTAAATAGAAACATGCGTTTTATTTAATATTCCATTATATTATTATCTATGACAATCAGTTAGTTTTATCGGCTTTTCATCACTCTTCGTCAACTTTTACTATTTTGTCTATAAGCTAATATTTAGTTGAATATCTTATTCGTTCAAATCGTATATATATATATATATATATATATATATATATATATATATATATATATATATATATACATATCAAATTATATACTTTATATAAGTACTTTAGAGGAAGGAATTTAATATAATAGCATTTAAGCCCTGTCATACTGCTTCAATGTGATTAAACCTACATGATATTAGAGCCAATTAAATTTTACATCGATATAGCGAGTTAAATCAAAATCCTCACAGCAGTTTAAGAGAATGTCGTAAAAAGGTGCTAAATGCATGGTGTAAAGTGGCTTATCTGGTAAGCTCATTTTGATGAAAACGTTGCTGTAACAACATGGGCGAATAGAAGTATTAAATATGAAATTTCAGTATTGTACGACTTTTCGTTTTCGTGCTAGACTCGCCAAACACACAGATCTTTTTGCAGGACTTGGTTATTTTGATTCAGGTTCCCTAAAACGTGTATTTCCGATGAAAACTGGAAATCGAAGATTGCCAAAATATATATACATTTTATATATATATTTGGGACTAGACTGTTGCTAAGAGCAAAGAGACTAGGAGTGGTAAGGGATTGATCCGAGTGGAGTCGCCCACTCTAGTCTGTCCCTAATGGATATCTATTCTCTTTGAAGTATATAATATCTGGCTCTGTCATTAAATTTGTAATAATTATAATAATAATAATAATTATAGTAAATATTCAGGCGTTTGAAGGGTCTACATTGGTACTGAAGTTAAACAATTAGAAAAATATTCATAATAAAAATTATTTTATCTCGAGGATATATCTTCGACTGATAATATAATACATAATTACCAAAACAACCACTAACCACCCCTACCACTATCAGGGTCTGAACCGTCAGTCACTAAATTTAATCATACAATAATTATTATATAAAGGTATTTATAATCTGTATGAGTTTTATCAATTTGGTTTATTATTTTTCATAATAAACCTTTGTAATCGATAAAAAAAAAAATTACCCACCCTCAAAATTTGAGGGCATAAGTTCCAAGACATCACTTAAAATACGATTAAAAAACCACTGTTTGTCCGAGGCATTTCTCCGAAACTACTGCACCAATTATTTTAGATTTGCACCAATTATTTTAGATTTTCCACAAAAAAACTAGTGCATGCAACGATGATCCAAACACCTTGACGTTTATATCAGCTAAATATTTTTAAAGTTGTTATTATTTTCTTTATATATATCATTTATTTTATTTTACATACATATATCTTTTCTTCTTTATTTATTCTTTATTAATTATTCTTGTATTTTTTTATCTTTTTTTATTTTTTTGTAATTATTTATTTTTTATATATATTATTTATTTATTTTATTTTTCACTCCGGCATCACTCGAAACTACTCCGTGTACTTCAATCCAAAATAAGAAGACTAAAAGTAAAGATATTACATCTTGACCACTGTCAAAAAAAATACCGAATTGTTTATCTGGAATCTTAAATCACAAAAGGAATACCTGTAAAATTAAAAATTTAAATTACTCAGAGCCTTGCACAATATTTTCCTGGAATGTTGATGGATATAAAAATTTCGTGGAAGAAGGTAAAAAATTCAAAGACACCTCTATAATCTGCCTCTGTGAAACGCACTTATTAGAAAAACCGCCAGCGGCCCCGCCAGCGCTCTCACAATTCAGTTACGTTTCGTCCAACGCCATCAGGGAGAAGAGCCGAGGTAGAGGCAGTGGTGGTCTAATGATATTCTATAATTCTAGTGTCTTTGAGGTCAATGTGTTGGATATAAGTGAGTATTGGATTTGTGCCTATTTTAAAAAAAATCAGGGATTTAGTGCATTTATTATAATTTTAGTTTATTTTAAGCCTTCTTTGAACTTAAACTATGTTTTAGAATTATTTGAACCAACTATATTAAGTATAAAAAGTAGATATGCTCACAACTTAGTTCTCTGTCTAGGGGATTTTAATGCCAGGGTTGCGAATTTGAATCAGGGAGATATTGAGGCCTTTGATGGCTCTAATTTAACACATCGTAGAACTAGCTTGGACCTTGTAGAAAATAGGAGGGGTCAAATACTGGTAGAATTTATGGAAAATAATTCTTTTGTTCTTCTAAATGGTCGAACTGCTAGCGATAATCCCGGTCAGTATACTAATGTCACTCCAAAAGGGAAAAGTGTAGTTGATATGGTCTGGTGCAGCTATCAACATATAAATTCGATTGCCGATTTAAAAATAATACATAATATTTCAGTCTCACAACACTTTCCTATAGAGACCAAGCTCAATATTTGGGTAAATACTACGTGTACTATTCCGTTAAAAAAATCTAACCTCTCTTTTACTTTCGCGAAATGGGATGATTCAAAAACTTTAACATATTATGAACTAATTATGAATTCCCCTAGGGTAGGATATAACATAAACTCGCAATCCGTCGAAATACTTCAAAATAATCTTATAACTGCTATCCAAGAAACGTCACAAACACTTGGTTTATTAAAGAAAAAAAATTTTAATAGTAATAATTGCCATAGAATAAATAAACCCTGGTTTGATTATGAATGTGCATTGGCGAAAAGGTATGTTAGATTTAGGCTAAAATCAATGGTTAAAAATCGTTTTCTTGAGAATGAAGTTGCTGATTACATTACCTCAAAGAAAAAATTCAAAAATTTAATAAAATTGAAGCGGCTTGAATTCGAGCGCACCATCATGGATGATCTAGCTAATGTTCGTGATTCGAAAACATTCTGGGGTGCAATAAACAGATACAAAAATAGGCAACCACAATCTTCACCGATAAACTGTGAACAATGGCTTAATTATTTACAAAGCATATATCCCCCGCGGGTCGACCAAAACGTATCGTACTTCGGAGTACTTCATCCCCTCCTCGACTCGGTCATTAGCCTCGAAGAACTTCAGATTTCCTTAAGAAAATGTAAAACTGGCAAGAGTCCTGGTAGAGATGGCTTCAATTACGAATTTTACAAAAATTTACCCACTAACTGGCAATTATACTTACTACATTTATATAATAAAATATTTGAAACGGAAAATATACCAACATCCTGGGTAAAAACGGTGTATATTATGATATTTAAAAAGGGTGACAGAAACCTACCAGAAAATTACCGTCCGATTGCTTTGTTGAATTGTATTATGAAAATATTCACACAAATAATTTTAAATAGGCTCACTCTATGGTGCGATGAGACGAATGCTCTTCCCGAAGCACAATCCGGGTTTCGTAAAGATAGAAGCTGTTTGGATAATTTGTTTATATTGACAGCTCTTATTCAGATGCAGCTGGGATCTCGGGGAAAAAAAGTTTTTTGCCATCTTTGTCGATTTTAAGCGAGCCTTTGATTCGATTAATCACAATCTCCTATGGCAATCTCTTCACAATCAAGGCATTAGCGGAAAAATTATTAGAATTTTAAAAAATATATACCAGAACGCCTCGGCTGTCGTTAAAAGTGACGGTATGATATCAGAAGAGATCGATGTCACATTGGGTCTACTGCAAGGGGAAATATTGTCCGCTTATTTATTTAGCCTTTATCTAAATGATATAGATGTGTTTTTCCGAAGCAAAAATGTTGGAGGCATAAAAGTAAATAACTCGTGCGACATACTGCTACTCCTTTACGCGGACGACCTCATTATCCTAGCAGATAGCTATACCGACGCCAAAAACAAAATAAATATTTTGAATCAATACTGCCTGATGAAAAGGCTAGAAGTTAATACTCGGAAAACAAAAATAATATGCTTCCACAAAGGAAAATGTAAACGGGTTGGCAAGATATACTATGAAAATAGTGAAATAGAAAGAGTACCGGAGTACACGTATCTAGGAGTACCATTTTCCGAAACGGGAATATTTTACAAAGCCACTAACTACTTCATATCCAAAACGAAAACTGCAATAGGTTCTGTTATCGCACTTTGCGCAAAAACAAAACTAAGATCGTGGGAAAACAAAATTAAAATAAATAATGCAATAGCAATGAGTATCCTCTTTAATAATGTGCAAATATGGGGACTAAGATATGTAGACAGGATAGAGAGCGTAAATATCAACTTTTATAAACGTTTATTTGCATTAAACAAAAATATACCTTTTTTATTAATACGGTCGGAATTTAATGTTCCCCATTGCCTAATCTCAATATTAAAGTTTTCTCTCTGTTGGGTGCATAAAATTTTAAAACTCAGTGATAACCGACTCCCTAAAATATGCTTTAATACATTAAAGAAAACTTATAAACCAACAAATAAAGAACAAAAATACAACTGGTTTCACCAATTATACTGTATATTAAATCGAATAAACAAACAGTCTATATTAGAAATAGAAAACCCGGCTATTTTTCAGTTAGAGATGCACAAAACATTGATACTGTTTACAAATCATATGGAGACAATAGATAAACAAAAGTTAATCACCCCCGGTAAATACAACCCACTCTATCCGTCCATTCATAACAATAGACATAAACCTCAAGCTTACTTATTATCAAACGCACCGTTCCGTGTCATAAAAATATTTGCACAATTAAGACTCTCTGGAAATTACAATATTAAATTAACATTTAACAATATATACTACCAATTTAAACCCAACGAAAACTGCACGCTATGTAACCTCAACGAAAGAGAGGACTTATTTCACATTTTCATTCGATGTCCCATATACGCACCGTACCGAACCTATTATATCCCTAGGGCCTTAAATATGAACATTACAAATTTTATCGCCCTATTTACCACCGATGATATTGATGAATTGTAAAATATTTATTATTATGCCAGGCAATGTTGCCAAATCAGATCATTTATAATAAATGAATAAACATGTTTGTTAACTGTATCATATTATTTATCGTGTTTCGCCATATTATGTAAAACATATATTTATATATTTATTATATTGTAAACTATTATATTATTCATATATTGTATTTGAGTTATTTTGTTATAAGTTTTATTGTAATACAATGTACCTAGAGCTGATAACGTAGTGAATTGGTGTCTTGCTAACTTTTTTATTGAAGTATGTTTTTTATTCTATATTTGTTATGTAGCCAGCTCTATTTGTATGGGGGTTACCCCGAAAGCAAATAAAATTATTCATTCATTCATTCATTCATTCTTTTTTTATTTTTTTGTAATTATTTATTTTTTATATATATTATTTATTTATTTTATTTTTTTATGATGGACATATGTGATGAATGGTTTCTTTTACTTAGCAGTATTACTCATTGTCCCAGTAGGCGGCAGATTGTATTATTTCTTAATAAAAAAATTAAAACTAAAAAAAATATTTTTAAAAAAGAGACCGATTAAATGTGATTCACATCAATAACTCAGTTATTTTTTAATATAGAGAAAAAAAAACGTATATAGTTTTAGAATCAGTAAAGCGCGATGAAAAAAAAGGAAATAGAAAAAAAGTTGAAATTTTTTCTAAATATAAGCTTGTAACTCCGTCATTTTCGAAATTGGAGAATAAATTGATTAGTGTTTTTTTAATCTAAAACCGCAAATAATTCTAAAAAAAAAATTACTAATAAACATGCCTATAACTGAGTTATTTTTGAGGATAGAAAAAAAACAAGCATTGAGTTTTACAATCAGTAAAGCGCGATAAACAAAAAAAAAAAAAAAAAAAAAAGGAAAAAAAAGAGTTAATCAATATATTCAATAATAATCAGTCACAAATTATAATAGTTGTAATTCTACAAAGACTCGGTTAATAGTGATTGAGAAATTTATTATTATATATATTTTGTTCATCTTTCATTTATTTTATAAACGTCAATGAGAGAAAGTTCGAAAAAAAATTAGCAGCTATAAACAGATATATCCTAATATAGTTGTTGGAAAATAATAAATCATTGTGTAATAATTTCCGTTTTTACTGTTGAGATATTCTCTTATGAATATTTCTACCCTTCCTTAAATTTTATTTTCTTATTTAGTAACATAAAGGCTCTTTAATCATTAGGGTTATTTTTGCCCTAATTTAAAAATATAAAATACTAACATTTAATTAAGTAAAATACGAACAAGGTTTAGATAATTAGATAGCTTTTTGCTGTGATGTCGGCAAGTATATTTCATTTCACAAATGAAGTTTACAGCCATAGAATACAAAATGGTTATATGTTTGTTCATATCGACCGTAACACTCACAGGTTTTGTCATCTGTTAATTTAAATCAAAATAAATAGATTTTGGCTCTTCCATGTCCCGTCAGAAGGTGTGTTAATTTGTAGGGTATTTTTTTCAGATCTGTCTCCCTTTTTTTTTTCCTTTTCTTATCTCCTTTATGGTTTAGCAATAAAACAATAATTGCAAAAATAAATGGTGCAACAGTACATGCTATTCAGAATTTAAACTACCTTTGAAGTATTTCAAGTTGAAGACAAGATATTATCATAATGACGAGAAGAAATATAACTAAAAATCTATGTATGGTTCTATAATTCACATTTGCAAGATTTTGAGTCCAAATAAATTTGGATGGGAATAACAATTATTTTATTTATTTCAAGTCTTAGAAATCAATATTTATTCTCGTGAATGAAATATATTTATTCACTTTTTATTTGAAAAAAAAGATTTCTATAAGTGAAATCTTATTTCTTAAAAGTAAACAATTGTTTTTTGTAACCCGATTAAAAAGTAGAAAAAAATTCATTAACAGATAAAATTTGCTTCGGCAAATGCAATTATTTTTATAAAATAAGTAATTTCTTGTATGTTAAGTAATGCCATCAAAAGCTTGTAAAATGATGCTGGAGCGAGGATAAAAATTAGAAATAGGCCAACAAACCACTTCCCGATCACTAAAGGGTTCAAACAAGCGTGTTATCTCCCTCCGCAGCTGTTCAACCTCTATCTTGAAGAGGTTCTAAAAGTTTGGAAGAAGAAATGCATGGGCATGTTAATAATAATAGACAATAAATACCTGAAAACCTTGCAATTTTCCGACGACCAGGTGATAATAGCGAAAAACAATGAAGATGCCAACTTCATGCTAAGGAAGCTCCTGGAGGAGTATGAGAGCATGGTCTCTGGAAGTAAGTAAAGAAAAAAATGGCATTTAATGGGAATGTCTTTGACTTTTCACGTTATAACTTACCCTCCCGCCTTTCAAACTACCCTCCACTATCTCACTCACATCCTTCCCCAAAATTTTACGTTTAGTTATCTCCTTTTGTTAGATATCGAATTCGTATAACTTATACATTTACCTGTCTTTTAGCAATGCTAATAAGATGATACGGTAAATTTGATAAAAACTACAAAATTAAAGGTACTTTAGAATAACAGTTTTTGAAATATCAGCAATGAAGCCCTGCCAGACAATTTCAATCATAATTAAACCTACATGATATTAAAGCCCGTCAAATTTGACATCGATAAAGCGAGTTTAATCAAAATCGTAAAAAAGTGCAAAATTCCTGGTAGTGGCTCTTCTGGTTAGCTGATTTTGATGAAAAAGTTACTGTAAGTTTCTCAGGCATATAGTTGTCTTAAATATTAAATTTCATTTTCATAGGACTTTTCATTTTAGCGCTGGTCTTAAACCACACACACACACACACAGACCTTTTTGCGGGACTTGGTCATTTGGACTCAGGGGACCGTTGAAAACTAGATTCGATTTACGATCGCAATAATTTCCCTTACTATATATTGGCAAGGGAAAGTAAAAAGGGTATACCATTCATCTTAGAGAAGCGTAGGTGATTACCAAAAAGGAGGAGACAAGGTTACTATCATTGGAGATGGACTATTGAGGCGCTTTTGAGCCATATCTAGACTGCAGCATGTTCCCAACCTAACTGTTAGGCAGAATTTTCAACAAGAAAAGAATATTCTCAACGAAATAGAACCATAAACCACTTGAGAGATCTGGTACGGTTTTCACCATAATTTATGGCATTCATTCCTTTTATATTACATCGCAACTTAGCTTTTCTTTAAACCGTAAAAACAAGTTTTATGTATCCAAGTCATCAAAATCAAAGTTCCTTAAATATAAGTAGTAACATAAGCATATAATATAATGTTGAAAAGAGCAATCTTATAGAAAAGTTAATACGCAATAAAAGAGCTCGTACAAGTCAATGTAAAGTTGGTGTCAGCCACAAACTTATGAACTATTATTATTGGGAAAAGGATATTTTATAACCGTCGTACAAAATCGTGGAAGTTATATTATTCTCTGTCGTTCGCAAGATTTTAGAAACAATATTACCTACCAAATTGTAACTACGTTGTTAACCTAAATGTTTAACTTTTTATAAACCTATAATCTAACATTGTTATTAATTATTTCAAATTTATTACTATTTCATGAAAGCATATGTTTCAATGTAAACTAAGTGGGATTTCTATGAAATCATTTTTCAACTTTTAAAATATAATTTAAATAGCTCATTAAAATATAAAATAGATATAACAGAAATCTATGTATTTTTTTTATTACATACATGTATACATACATAGCAGTCAAGCTTTGTTTATATCTTATTTCCGTTCACTTTAAAATAGTAAACAAATGAACTTAACTAATTTTGATTTATATTTATCATTTCTGCCGACGATTAAATATAATAATGAATATACGTTATAAAATAAACAGATTTTGTTGCTAATTGCATTTTTTGTTACGATAAATAAATCTCCCAAAGCGATAAACTGGTCAGAAATTGGTCAGACAGAGATTAAAAAAAAAAAATTATATCTCATTCAAATTTCACCAGAGCGAAGCAGTGACGACTCATTAGTATTATAAAAATTAATAAACGGTAATAAAAAACAATTGAAAACTAAATATTGTGCCAGAAGATAAGCTCCCTTGATACTGTGGTGGTGTCTCTTCAACGCCTGAGAGTTGGCTAAGCCCGCATAACCTCTGAGTAAGGCAAACCCAAGCAGTCTTCGTCTTGTCCACGATTCGTTTTAAAATGTTTTTTTTTTTTTATGTTATATATATATATATATATATATATATATATATATATATATATATATATATAGTTAATGAATGTTGGTAAGGCTACAGCAAGCCTGGCAAAAGGCTGCCGTGGCACTTACAATTGCTTATCAACTTCATACGCGCAAAAATGTTACATTTTCGAATCCCGTTTGCATATTATTCCGAGGTTTCAAAATATGAAAGTTTTAATTATCCTTATTGTATTAAGAATAATAATAATAGGCCTACTGAACCCGAAGGTTCGATGCCGATACCACCAAACACCGCATCCACAGACTCGCCCAATGATCATCGTTCAAGCCCGACCCCCGATATTAGTCTTAATGCAATCCTCCCATTGACGCATCGGCCTACCTTTCGGACGCCTTCCAGATGGTTCAGCGAATACAAATTTTCTCGGAATCCGTTCCTCACAGAGCCCAACAACTTTACTCACCCATTTGAGTCTCCGCGATGCTATTAACTCCATTATATTCACTAGGTACAAGCTCCGCAATTCCGCGTTGTACGCCCTTCTGAACTCCTCAGGGGCCTCATCTCTCTTAGGACCAAATATTTTACACAGTAACTTATTTTCGAAAACCCTAAGCCGTTGTTGGTCCTTCATAGTAAACGGCCACTTTTCACATCCGTAAAGGACCTTCGAAGGAATAATAGTTTTATAAATTCTACTCTTTAAGTTTTTATACAGAAGCCGCCGGCTAAGTAATGTAGCAACTGAATAATAACACGCATTTCCCGCCTTTAACCGGTACTTTGTTTCCTCCTGGATTTAATTTTTCTTGTTATCACTGAATCTAAATACTTGAATTTCTCTACGTGTTCAAAAGTATGCCCTGATACATTAAAATTACCAATTTCGCCACAGTTTCTGCTACTTATCATTTATTTCGTCTTATCGGTATTTATTTCGAGTCCTATTTCTTTACCGGTTTTTATTAACGCAATTGTATTTATTTGTAAAGTTTCCATGCCTTCACTTAGCAGTACATCATCGGCGTATCCCAAAACCGGAATTTTATCACCCATATTTAAACCTTTCTCGGTACATGTCACCTTTTCTATGATATATTCAAAATCTATATTAAATAGAAGAGGTGAAAGGGAGTCATCCTTATTCTATTAACTAAGAAAAAGGTCCGAACATTTTTAGGGGGAAAAGGGAAAATCAGAGGAAACTTCGTTTATGTTTTTCATGATGAATAACTCAAGAACTAGTATGTTTATCACATACTGAAGATATATAGTCGAATGTTGAAATAATCATAGGTAGAAATAATTGGGACTCGGACGTCTAAAAAAAATATTTTACTTTACCGACGTTTCGGCTCAAGGGTGTGAGCCTTCATCAGGGCACCAGTAAGCCATGTCAAGCATAAACTGGTTTTATAAGATTTTATGATTGACATGGCTTAATAATGGCCTGATTATGAAATTAAACGAAAAAAATTGTTATTATCCTGGGACTAAAGTCCCTTAAAAATAAAAAGAAAGTACAGATTTCATGACTAGTCATATATTGAAACAACAAAAGCTAAACTAAAATAATAAATTGAGGTTATTAACTATATACATATTTACAAATCAAACTTTTGGAATAAAATAAATCAACAAAAATCGATACTTCATTAGAGATAATTGAAATACTATGAAAACAAAACAAAATTGGTATTTCTAGTATCTGCATTTTGTAGTTATTGTTAGTTAGACTGGGAAAAGAAAATATGGTTGAAAATGCGATTTAAAGGAGGAAGCAGTTTTCGCATGAAGGATCTCAGGAGGGATAGAGTTCCAAAGAGAGGTTGATTTGGACAGAAAGTACATATAAACGCAGCAGTGCGGTTGAGGAGGTGGGTAAAGATCAAAAAGGCAGTAGAACGGGACTGAATTGAAATTTCAAATTGAATGGATTGGAAGATATAGCTGGGGCGCTGAGTTCTAATAACCCGACATAGGAAGTAAGCTAAGAAATACCAGCATCTGTAATGAGGGTAAAGCCACCATAACTCTGTGTAATACTGGGTTACATGCTTGTCTCTTCTGAAAGAGCTCATCTCAAAGTATTTTATAGAGAATTAAAGTATCTACAAAAATGAAAAAAAAAAAAAAAAAACGTATTGAAATTGATTCAGAACTTGGAGAAATATAATAGCGTTTTGAAATTACCAGCACAGCCATTGAGAAATGGTGTCAGAACTGGAAGATTAAAATAAATCCTAAAAAATCCACCAAATTACTTTTACCCTTCGCCGCAAACCGATGACCTCCTGCCCCACTGTTATCCTTTAATAATACCCCACTCATACCTGTTGAACAAATCCGATACCTAGGACTCCATCTTGACAAACGTCTTACATGGAATCCTCACAAGAGATAAAACGACAGGAGACTGCCCGTAGATACCGATTACTACAACACTTACTCGACAAACGTTCAAAACTTCCAATTCATTACAAAAAGCTCATTTATGTTACCGTCATCAGACCCATCTGGACATATGGAATCGAGCTTTGGAGCTCTACTAAGCCATCTAATTCCTCCCGTATCCAATTCTTACAATCCAAAATCCTTCGCAAAATCCTAAATGCTCCTTATTTCGTCACAAATTAAATCATCCATAACGACCTTAATATCCCATTTCTTGCTGATCTTTCTCGTACCAGATATACCACTTCTAATTCCAAACTCTCAGCCCCTATAACCTTCTTGTCCGCAACTCACATATTCCTGACAACCCTTCGAGGTGATTGAAAAGAAGATGGCCTCGGGATCTCCTTGCTTAGTTCACGCCCCTTATTCTAATTCAACAGTTTTAAAATTATTGTATTAAGTTAATACAGTTGTAAAATTCAATAAAATATTAATAATAAAAAAAAATTACCAGTGGTGATATGCCATTTTTCTTTGAATTATTTATTGCTTATCGTATTAATTAATTGCCTATCAACAGCTATATTTAAAACATTTATAACCTAATATTGTTATTTGGAAATAATTGTGTAATAATTTTTTTTTTAATTTCTGTTAACTAAGGAAGTTATTCGAAATTGGATGAAAAGTTCACCACATTTTTTTTTTAAATTTTTTATATATCAATTCATGAAAGAAAATGTAAATTAAAAATTAAACAAAAGCACAGCGACAAAAAGGAAACTTGAACAGAACGAGACAAATCTCTTTGTTTTACCTTTAAAAAAATATAAAAAAACTAGAACTTGGGACTTTTTTTTAAACATATTCTGGAACCGTCTATAAAAAGAATATTCTGGGAATTGTTTTTCACCTGAAATCCTGGAAACATATCTCAGAGGACTTAGTGTACTTTATTGTTTATGGTTGTATGTACAATTAAAAACTGTTTTTTTTTTTTATAAGTCAATAAAATTAAATACCTAAAGTGAACACATTAAAATATAAACGCTATATCAAAAAACACTTTCTATTTGCATTCTTGTTTTAACTACGTTGTGAAAATCGCATCACTAAAGTCATCAATAATAACCAACAAAAAAAAAAATCTGCGCTTGCAACACACGACTTTCACTTACCTCGGTTGTTAAAATCAATTTAATAACTAATAAATAGATTTCAAAAAGGTTTAAAAATATATTTAGTTTCGTAAAAACACAAAAACAGTTAGTTGTATCAGTTTTTATCACTCTTATTACCCTTTAGAATTCCGTGTATCAGATTATATTTTTTCTATGATCGTTAGCTTTCCAACGGTATATTATACATCTATATTACTATTCTTGTGTTCGAAAATAAAAACAGTTATCTCAATGCTTATTCAATGCTTCGATTATTCTTTAGTTGTATATCAAATTCGCTCAACTTGCATATTCATACGTTTTTTATCAATGCATACATGATGAGATGGTAAATTTTTAAAATCTATAAAATTACAGATAATTTAGAGTAGGATAAATTGAAAATATCGGCATTAAAGCTCTGCCAGACTACTTCAGTAGGTTTCATTCTGACTCAAAATAGTCTGAAAGGTCTTAAATGTAGATATTTTAAATTTTCTTCCTCTTTACTATCTTTAATTGTGTCCATTCCAAAAGAATAACCATATAACTTAATGACATTGATGAAGGACAGCTAAATATACAAGTTGGACAAATTCGATGACCAAATAAAGGATAAAAGAGCAAAACTATTATTTTATGATTTTTTGGAAAAATATCATCTGATACCCAGTTCTGAAACGTAATGTAAAATGGCGAATAGGAAATAAACTTATTAATGATTAACAATTTAATATAGTTATATTATTTTATCTACATCATATTTTTCCAATGAAAATCAATACAAGTTTTGTTTGTTTGTTTTTTTTTATTTAACGTCACTTTATGCTACTGAGGCTAATCGGGATCTGATGCTACACTGGGAGACCTAAATTTTGCCTACCAAGTTAAATTAGAATAAGGATTTTTAAAGAGTACTTGACTAGCTCAGGACAGCATCTTTACGTTCCCTCTAAAGGACGTCATAACTAATGATTTTTTTCTCCCATTAAAAATCCGAGGACCAGCTGCGGGTGACCTTTGGCATAGGAGGCTGTTATGATAGCCACCCTGCTACAGGTGATCCCAATTCACGTTTATGAACATGTTCTATGGTTATGAAAATCATCTTTTTTAATGGTTAAAAATCAAACCAGATTTTTTTTTATTTAGGTTAACATAGAACTCTCCTGTAAATATATTTAATTCAAGTTAATTTATAGACGTTGATGACTTGGGAGTTTTACGCCTTTAAGCATAAACAAACAATAAAGAATATAAAATAATGCTGACATGACACTGATTCGGCGACCAGAGGCTAAAAAAATACCCGCCTAATCTGGAAGAGACGACAACTTGATGGGAACGAGGAGAAAAAACTGGGCTCCTGTTTTGGCAGATTGCTCTCTGCCGCCCTCACACCGGAGTTACCTTTTTGCCTTCAACACCTCCTCGCTTCCGAAGCCCGCCATCTCAAAGGCAGAGGAATCATAAAAAGTTTTCTCTCCAAAAAGTGGAGAAAGGAGATTCGGCCACCCATGACACTCTATACACTTCTTATCCCTCCCCTCTTTCCCTCATTCGAGGTTTCTTCCATTTTTTAGATATTCGAAAGTCAACTTGTCTATCCAAAGACAGGACAAACTTCGACGTTTCATAATATGACTTTTTCTAGGAAAAGTAAAATTTTAAAACTAGCTCATCCTTAGACCTTCCCTTGACCATTGTAAATTTAAAAAATCAAGTGCGACCAACACACGAAATTCACTTACATCAGTTTTAAAGATAGATTAATGATGTTTTTAATACATTTTTATAACTTTACCTCTTTATTCACACCTGTCAATAGTCAATAGTCCTGTCAATATTCACACCTGGCAATACATTTAAAAATATAAATAAATTATTAATGAATTAATAACATTGACTTTTAAAAGAAACATGTGTTTAAAAAAAAAAAAAAATTATATTATTATCAACTACAATCGGTTAATTTTATCGCCTTTTCATCAATATTCGTTGATTTTTACATTTTTGTACATAAGATAATATTTTTTCTGAAATCTTTAGCTTTTTAACGGTATGCTATACATCTATGTTATATAAAAAGTAATGTCATGTTTATAAAAGTTTAACAAAGATAAATTAATTCAGTGGTCTCTTAAAGTGGGTATAATACTCGTATACAAATATTTAATTTTGAAATTATTTTATGAATAAATAAATCCAAAATTACGGAATTTTCGCGAGACAAGAAGGAATAATATATTGATATATTTTTTAGTACTATTACATTACATTCCAGAAGGGAAAATGGTAATAGTGGTGACAAATGTTATTCACACAATATTTACAGCAAAAATACGAAATAAATACTATAAATTAAACAAAATATGAATAAATAAAATAAACAAATGAACATTTTAAACACATACATTCCTATGCAACATAATAACTATTCATTCTTTTAAATCACCATGGATATAGGATCGGGAGACTATCCTGGTAGTGAAACCTCCGATGTAAAGTGAGTACCCAAATAAAAAAAAAAAAAAAAAAAAAAAAAAAAATAAATAAATATATATATATATATATATATATATATATATATATATAGTATATTTGTAAAGTTAAAAAAGGCAAAATATTTATATATGGTACAGGATTCCACATGGTAATTTATCACCTTAGTAAGTAAGGAAGATAAGTTAATTACTAAAATATTTAAATGAAGCAATTTTTTTTTTACATAATGAAATAAACATTTAAAATTAACATATAAAAATAAATATATAGTAGGTTTTATGTTGCTTGTTAAAAAGTTCAATATCCATTTCAGTATGGTTTTGGCGGAGTCTTAATTTCGCTACAATTGAAATATTTGAAATTATCTGATACTGAATTTTAAATGCTTCATTAAATGATTATACATACTTTATTCCAAGGAACATTTAGATCGAACACTTCTTTAAAAATAAAATGCAAGAAAAACTATTTAAAATAAATATATTTAAAATAACTCAAACCTTATTAACCTTATAAAGGTAATTAGTTTACTGCTCTGGCTTAGTGCCTTTTAATTTTGCGATTAGCAATGTTGCCAGATCGACCACTTATATTAATATAATAAGTTTACTTGGTTTTAAATCGATATATATTTTTAAATATATTACTATTGTATATATAATTTATATATTTATATTTATAAACTTATGTAGATTTCAAGATGCTAGTTCAGTGTTCAGTTGTGGCACTAGCAATGTTGCCAGATCTACCACTTATATTAATGCAATAACTTTAACTGACTTTCAAATCAATATATTTTTCTAAACATATAAATTTTATAAATGATATATGAATATATAAGATATATAATTCTATGTTTATAAACTTTTAAGATATATTAATTCAGTGTTTATTTCTGACTAGTCTTAATTTCGCTATAAGCAATGTTGCCAGATTAACCAATTTTATCAAAAAAAATAAGATAAACAATATTTTAAATCAATAAATTGAAATAATAATGTATATATTTCTAAATATATAAAAAAATATATCATTATAATAAACTTTGAAATGAGAATTAATATGTACAGTGTTCAGTCTGCTTAATTTTTTTTTTATTTCCCTCTAAACAGAAATATTCTCATATTTGGAACTGTTCAAATATTTCATTTCATATTTCTATATGCAATTTCTATATGTAATATAAGATGCAGAAATAATTGGAAATATATCAGCCTACATAAATTTAACTATAAATCAATGTGAATTTTTTTTTGGTAGATTACAAAAGATCATTAATGAAAATAATAAACTAAAATATAGTAAAAATAATATATTAGGTTGATGCAAAATAAATGCAGGTTTTTAGTAGGTATTGTAAATACGCCATATCTTTACTTTAACCATATATATTTAATCAAAATAATTTCCATCTGAATCAATGCACTTTTGCCAACGTTCAACAAGCTTTCTTATTCCACCAGAAAAAAAATCCGAATCCCTGGACTCAATGAAATCACGAAAAGAATTTTCAATGTCGTCCTGGTTTTGAAAATTTTTCTCCCTCAAAAAGTTGTCCAGATGCCTGAAAAAGTGGAATTCTGTAGGAGAGAGGTCAGGTGAATAAGGCGGATGTTGGAGAACTTCGTAGCCCAACTCGTGCAGTCGTCGAAGCGTTGGTTGTGCAACGTGTGGTCTGGCGTTATCGTGGAGCAGGATCGGCCCCTTCCGATTCATCAATGCTGGGCAAAGACGTTGCAATTTTTGAGTTCCGAGTTCCGCCGCCATTTCTCGTGTGGTTTTGGTTGGGTCTTCTTCCACTTTTGACCTCAGCTGGTCGTTGTCCAGAGCAAGATGATGGCCCCGACCTTCCTTGTCTTCGAGGTCGAAATCTCCTCTGCGAAACTTCTGGAACCAACGCTGCACCGTGCACTCATTAATAGCCCCCTGACCCCACACTTCATTAATATTACTAGCCGTTTGCGCAGCGCTGCGCCCTAATTTAAATTCGTAAAAATAAATTTGACGAAAATCGCACTTTGACATTTTCGATTCAAGACCTTTGAACACACCGAACAAAACGATTTTACTAAACAAATTCATGGTGAAAGAGAGGGTATTAGATAAGGTTTGTTTTGGTATAATAATGATCAATGTTAGGATTAGCTTTGTTTACACAATTGGAATTAAGATATTGCAATAGAGGAAACCTGCATTAATTTTGCATCAACCCAATAGTTGCAATTTGACAGCCAACATATTATATTGATATACATATTTATTTATTTTTAGTTGCCTTTTTCGTTTTGGTATAACTACATAAAAATCAAAAATGTAAAATATATTAGAAACAAATGAACATTGGTAGAAGACGCAAATATTAAATTAATCATTATTGTAATAAATTAATTATATTTCAAATAATAGTCATTAAGATTTTCAACAGCATTATTCCCTAAATGCTGTATATAATAACGAATAATAAATTATGTTGAATTACGCTCTTAAAAAAAAAATATTGTCATGCATAGTTTTAAATTCTTACCTTTATGTTGAAAGATTCAATATGGCCGACCTTGTTTCTTTAAGTCCACCACTTTTTTTATAATAAAACAGACATATTTCGGAACGAAAATAAATAATGAAATAACAGAGCAGTTAATAAGCTTAAGAAAATCACTATTTTCACATTTATAACACATCGTGCACACATTAAAAATAAACTAAACCACTCGACACTGACCCGAACCGAACAAGAGTGAAGATAAAGAGACACTAGTGTTTAGGGAAGCTATTTTGACTTGAGAATTGTGGCCTCTGATTGGCTGAGCTTAAAACAGTAATTGAAATAATATTCAGTGTCATCTATCTCAACTACAGTGATATTTAGTAGTATCCTTACACAGGTATTTATTAAACATATTATTAATTAATGCAATTTATTTATATAAGGTTAATATTTAATAATAAACTAAGCTCTGTAAAAAAGAATTTCATTTAATATATTCTTAATATAAAATAATATTCGATACATTTAAAATCAATAAACGATAACTAACACTGTAATAATTTACTTATATAATAACGGACGGAGAGTAGAACTGAACTGCACAGAGACCAGATGTCAACTAAATGAGGTTAAGGTAGAAAGAAGGGAGACAGACATATGGTACTGTAAAATGTAAACATTCTATAATTTAATTAGGAAGTTGTTGGCTATGAGGATATTGAGTGACCAGGCGTGGAAACATCCTAATTAGATTTATCTTCACTTTTAGAAGCTTTTTTTTAATAATTTGATTTTTTTACTTTTTTTATTAACCACCTCCAAATAATATTACGAGTACTATTAGGAGTTAATATTTAAATTATTCCATAAAATATAATATTCAATTCGATAAGTCTACAATTAATAATAAACCTCGTCATGACACTAGAATGATTAAGACTGAGATTGATAAGCTATTTTTTATATTTATTCAGAAATATTACAATTAGTCTCAATGGACAATAATAACAGGGCTGTAAGATTACAAGTCAAATTACTAAGCTAATGAACCCTGCGATAGACGCTACTTATTCTAAACCTAACATCCTACACCACTGTCACACATTTCCTGAAACCCGAGAAAAGTTCATAAGGAGATATATGGACCATATAAGTGTACAACAAATTTTGTTGATCAGTAATATTGGCCTTGTCAATAATCTTTATGCAATTTTATTGCCAATGGAGAACTAAGTATGATCATTGTAAATAGTTTAAATTTCATTATGTAAATATTTAATATCAGACTCAAAAACTTTATAATGAGTACATATACATATTATTGTATCTAATATTTGTACATGAATTTTCTAAAACAAATAAAAACAAAAGTTGAAAAACCAAAAGCGATTGTAGTAGGATCCTCTTCCTAAATAGTAACCCTATAAAGTTTTACCCGATCGTCAGAAATCTAGGAGTAACATTTGATCAAACCCTCACTTTCAAGAACCACGTTTCCGAAATTTCCCGCCGCACTATTCCCGTATGAAACCCGGAAGCTCCTCCTAACATCTCAATATTCCCCCACCGACTAATGCTGTACCGTTTACGGTGGTGTTTCTGGGGATGCCGAAGTAAAACTATAACGCTTAATTAATTGCTTTGTCCGATTTATCCTCGGGGTCCCGAGGTACACCTCCGTTTCCGAATTTTATAGCGAGTTGAAGTGGCTTTATCCTTCCAATCGTCGCAAGTATTTCCTTACATCATTCTCCTACCAAGTTATCTAATCCCGCCGTCCATCATACATCATCCGCCATACATTCTCGAACAATTCAAATCCTCTGTCCATTCCCGCTGTACACGCTCTAGGCCTTCAGATTTATACACAATGGCCCACCAATCTGCACATTTTGACAGATCGTTCCTTATCCGATCCTCATGGATAAATCCTCCATAGATCCTATAGAATTCTATTCCTCTTTCTATCCGTCACTCCAACTCTCTTCCTACATTCCAATCCCGCTTATTCATTCATCTCTTGACCATCGAGTCAGAAAAAAATTGTAAATAATACTCTATTTTTTGATTTTATAGATATTTGCGTATGCCTGTTTCCGATCAGGTTTAGTTAACATGTTTATAAATAATTAATTATTCTAAGACTCTGAAGCCCAATTTATATATTAATGTTATTCTAAAGGGACTTGTCCCAGGATAATAAAGAATATATTTATTTATTAAAATAAATCCAACTCTATTCTATATTATATTGTTAATATATTATGTCGATTTCATGCTTTTTCAGTTTGAATTCTCTTCAGTGCAATCTTTAAAACATCACCAGACTTCAGGATAACAACAGCAGTAAATATTGGAGCAAACAACAGTAAGTTATGTTACAATTTACGGTGTAAAGTGAATGCTGGGTAACCTCTTCACATCAGCTGATTGCCAATAGCTCGGCAAGACCGGGATTGGTTTTCTTTTCTTTAGTTATTGTTTTATTACCAACATCTAGTTATTTTCTTATTATCTTCTTCACATGAAATGCGATATTTTCACCAAGTGATGTCCTCCAAAGCATCAACTAAAAGATCTAGATCTAGTGGTTCAATCACGTCTCCCATAAAACAAAGACCCCGCCGTGATACTAATAAAAAATTAAATCAACAAGCAACCCCTTCAGGTTCTAATACAGAATCTGAACCACAGCCTGGCACATCGTCACAGGGGATGACTGACGAATCTCCGTTTTTCACCCCAAATCCTTTTCAAATCCTACATAATGAAAAAGAAAACATGGAATCTGCTCCTACACCCAGTGAACCACGGCCTCCACCGATATTTGTCAAAAATATTAAAAATTTCCAGTTGTTATGTGCGCAATTAAACAAGATTACCGAATCCACCAGCTACTACTGTATGAGTAGAATCAATGACACCAAAATATCACCGACCACCGCCGAGGCATATAGAAAAATTGTGAAATACCTAACTGAAACTAAAGCGGATTTTCACACTTATCAGCTACGGCAAGAGAGAGCTCTTAGAGTTGTGATCAGAAATCTACACCCTTCAACACCAGTTGACGCTATCAAAGAAGAACTCATGGAGATGGGTTACAAAGTGCGACAAGTCACTAATGTCATAAAAGATAGAGTTCAACTGCCTCTATTCTTCGCTGACTTGGAACCATTAGCAGGAGTAGAAAAAATTTATGATCTAAAAAGACTGTATTATACAAGTGTAAGAGTCGAAAAACCTTATACAAAGAGAGAAATTGTTCAGTGTTACAATTGTCAGGCGTATGGTCATACCAAAAGTTACTGTCACCACATACCACGCTGCGTGAAATGCGGTGAACAGCACAAGTCTGTGGAATGTACAAAACCGAAGTCAACACCCGCTGTATGTGCTCATTGCCTCAAGGACCACCCGGCCAACTACAAAGGATGCCAAATCTATAAGGAACTAAGGACCAGGTATCAAAAACCCCAAGTACTGGATGAAACAACAAGACAGGCTAGAACTAGAAGAGAACCCTCAAAATTAATCGATGCCAATGTATCATTTGCCCACTTACTTGGAGGTGGGAACCAATGTACTGAAGCCGAGGCCCTGCCGGAACTACAAAATGTATCTCAATATCCTCAATCCATTCCACAAATACCTCTTTCTCAAAACGTAATCAGTCCTAAAAATCCTCATCCACAACAAATCTCTCATATTCCCCCTCCTTCAAATGCCACAGATCTTACCAGTCTGATGAAATCCTTCATTTCCGAAATCAAATCCCTTGTCATGCCGCTAATAACAATCCTCACGAATCTTGTATCAAATCTTATTCCTAACTTAAAAAATCCATAAATAACCTCACCTAACTCCTTATCTATTCTCCTATGGAATGCGAATGGTGTTAGAACTCACACTGACGAACTTACAGCCTTACTCCAAGACAAAAAAGTTGACGTTGCACTCATTACTGAAACTAGACTAACCACTAAACAGTACTTCAAAATACCTGAATACACAACATACCGGACAGACCATCCCGACGGCAAAGCCTATGCCGGTACTGCTGTCATTGTCAACCGATCCCTCTCCCATCACTTACACCCACTTCCCGCCCACGATTTCCTACAAGCCACCTCTATTATAATCAAGACCTTTTCCTTTCCGCTAGTCATCGCATCAGCATACTGCCCTCCTAAAAATTCTATTTCTATTACCCAATTTGGTTCCTTCCTCAACTCATTGGGGAATCACTTTATTCTGGGTGCAGACTTGAACGCGAAGCACCAACAATGGGGTTGCAGAACCACAAATACTCGTGGACGGACATTGCAGTCTGCACTCAACTCCAGACGCCTTAATCTCCTACCTCCCGATTCACCTACCTACTGGCCAACAGATCCTAACCGTAATCCAGACATCCTCGACTTCTTCATCCACAGCGGATTAGGCTCCCTGAACCATTCCGTAACTCGCCTTGATGAACTATCCTCTGATCATAGTCCATTAATCCTAAATGTATCCATGACTCCTATTCCGAAACCTTTCCCACCGTCATTCATCAGAGGCCCCATCAACTGGAACCTCTTCCGCGAAATCCTCACCAATGATATCGACCTCAGAGTAACTCTCAAAACCCCTTCTGACCTTGATGATGCCGTATATTCCTTTACAACCTTGATTCAACAAGCTGCCTGGACTGCCTCCTTTCCTAAACAATCCCAAATTATTCCTTACAAATGCCATTTACCACAACACCTGACGGACCTCATCAACACCAAGCGCCGAGCCAGAACATTATGGCAACGCACCCGCCACCCAGAAGATCGCCGCTCTTATAACTTTTATTGTAGAAAATTAAAGCGGGAGTTGGCGACCTTTCGTTCCCAATCCTACAATTCCTACCTCTCCTCTCTCTCGACTCGTGACAATTCTCTGTGGAATGTCACGAAGAGAATCCTGAATACTCACACGATTTCCCATCCTCTCCTGCGCGGTGATAGTTCCTGGGCTGCTTCTGACAAGGATAAGGCCCAGGAATTTGCACAGCACCTTTCCAAAGTTTTCACTCCTCATCCTTAGTTGAATCCAAACCATACTTCAACAGTTGAACAGTTCCTTACTTCGCCAATACCACTCTCCTTACCTCCTAAAGCAGTTAATCCCTCTGAGGTCAAATATCTTCTTTTAAAGCTTCCTCTCCGTAAATCCCCTGGATATGATCTCGTCACGCCTCAGATCTTAAGACAACTTCCACAGAAAGCCATTACATTCCTTACATATCTTTATAACAGTATCCTACGCACTACCTATTTTCCTCACTTATGGAAACATTCAACTATCATCCTTTTCCTGAAACCAGGCAAACCTTCCAACAGCACGTCATCTTACAGACCTATTAGCCTACTTCCGATCCTCTCAAAAATTTTCGAAAAGCTCCTACTAAAACGAATCCTAGATAAATTTATAAATTTCGTTCTCAACATTCCACAGTTCAGCAAGGACTCCGAGTTGTGGATCACATTTCCTCTGCCCTTGAGTGCAAGGAGTATTGTTCGGGTGCCTTTCTGGACATAGCTCAAGCTTTTGACCGGGTGTGGCACCCGGGATTGCTCTTTAAGCTCAAAACCCATTTACCTCAATCCTTATACCTAATCCTCCGATCCTATTTATCAAACCGCTCCTTCCGAGTTCGCTGTGGTTCCGAATTTTCCAAACATTATACTGTTGAGGCCGGTGTTCCTCAAGGCAGCGTCTTAGGACCCGTCCTCTACATCCTCTACACCGCCGATATCCCTACCGATCCCGATACCTTTCTGGCAACATTTGCTGACGACACAGCCATTTTATCATCCAATTCCGATCCTGAAGTAGCATCTCTAAATCTCCAAAGGCACCTTTCCCTTGTCGAAGACTGGTGTAAGGCATGGCGAATTAAGGTGAACAAAAGCAAATGTACACACGTCACCTTCACCCTTCGACGTAAATCCTGTCCAACAGTTAAATTCAATTCCATACCGCTTCCTTCCTCAGACACAGTCCGGTACCTTGGCTTTTTACTAGACAAAAGACGTGGAACCCACATACGAGACTTAAAAGGATAGAACTCAACCGCAGATTCGGCCGGTTATACAAATTACTAAACAGAAAATCTCATCTTACAGTCGACAACAAATTACTAATATATAAGACAGTACTGAAACCTATATGGACCTACGGACTTGAACTATGGGGGACAACTAAACATTCTAACATCAAACGTATCCAATCCTTCCAATCCAAAGTCCTCCGAACAATAGTTAATGCTCCTTATTACGTTACCAACTGTACCCTACACCATGACCTTAATATTCCATTTATTTTAGACCTGGTACCATCCAAATTCTCCAAATTTCATCAGAACCTTCTTCATCATCCTAATCCTCTTGCTCAATCGCTTTCCAGCTTCACCCATCCCTACAATCCTCCTCGAAGATTGAAACGGCAGTGGCCCCGCGACGTTTTGTAAACATTTATCTGGAGTTCTGACACTGGTCAGATCCTCCACTCATGTACTGTATGTTTGTGGCTATTCCGCTCTGGCTCGGCCTCCACTGGCATACACCAGTGAAGCGCTGAGTGGGAGGCGCTGGGATCTCTTGGATTCCGCTTCTCCCCCCACTTGTGGGGGGAGCAGCCGAGTCTAGGGTTCCTTTGGCTGATTGTATATATTGTATATAGTTAAGTTTGCTTGTATGATTTTTATTTATTTCCCAACTTGTATTTATCTCTACTACAGGTTGTTGTTTTGATTTGTTTCTTGTTTTTGTTTTTTTGTATATATTTGAATTTGTTTATTTCCGATTTTATGTAATTTGACTTTGTCATTATTTGCTGTATATATTGTATGAATGTGTACTACATCTCTATTACTACTGTTCATTATGCAACAAATTGTAATATTTCTCAATAAAAGAAAAAAAAAAAAAAAAAATATATTATGTATGTTTAAATAAATATTGTATGAACAAATCATAACTTAATTTAGACTGAGATGATCTTTATATATGATAAATTAGGTAAACGAGATTGATCCTTTATTAAATCTTAAATAGTTTAAACCTTTTGAAAAGAAACTTTATATATATATATCAAATCCGTTTTGCCGCTGTAATAATTAATAAATAACAAAATACCAACAAGTGTTATTCGATTAATTAATTTTCCTACAAAACAAAAAACAAAATTTATGAATTTTTGAATGAACTCGTATATTTAGTACGTATTAGAATAGGCCGTAAAATATATTTCATACCGCAAGGTGATTGGGCGTCCCTATGCTAAATTTAGGTTTTATTTGGCCTCGAAAAATACCTTTAACCCCAAATGTTCTTCCTTCTTCCACAATCCTCACATTTTTTAATCACAATTTTAGTGTTTTTCTACGGACATTATCCGAATGATTTAACCTTCGTTCTGTTTTAAAAAAAGAACAAAATTATTTATTTTGTTGAATGAGAGATGACACAACGACCACCTCATCGATCATCCATTCACACATATGCAAATCATTCATAAAAATCCTCCCACCAATTTGATATACCATACTGCGCTTGTTATGCATCCCAACACTAAAATATTTTACGCGTTATTTTAATTTATAATAAATATAAACGTGTATAGACGTGTCAAAGGTTGATAAAATACTAAAAGAACAAATACATTAAGGGTATACCGTTTTTTAACAATCAGCATAACAATTTTGTCAATGTGTGTGTGTGTGTGTGTGTGTGTACGTGTGTACTACCAGAACAATTGAACGGCTTACTCAACGGAAGCGATCCATTATTTAATTACATTTTATTAATCAGGAATAGAATATATTTTTATTGCGATCGGTAAAGTCCACATACAATATGAGTTGGTACATAAATCATATTTTTATATACATTTTCCTATTTTTTGGTGTAACAAACAAAAAAAATTAATAATAATAATAAAAATATATGTACATAATCATATACGAGTACAACAAAAAAAAATTGTCTACAATAAAAAACAAAATAAAATAAATAATAATAATTAGCAAAATTTTTAAATCATTGATCTATCACCAAACTTCTTAAATTAGGACTGGTGTAAAAGTACAGTTTTTAGTATTTTCAGAGGTTAAGTATTTTTTTTGAGAAATAGTCTGAAGTTTAAAGGTGTTAACTGGGCTATAACTGGTATGTGGTTGAGCGGTCGGAGGAGTAGGCTGGGCATGATGTGAAGAAATGGTGGATATTGTCAGCTTCTTTTTTATTGCAGGTGGTGCAGTTTTCTACTTGGTTGAATCTATGCGTTATGGTTTTCATTGCGATTTGCAGGAATTTATTGTTACATTTTATTAAACATGATAAAAAATCTAATTTCACACAAAACAAAAAAACATAATCATTGAAAACGGTTCAGATATAACACCTAATTTCTGCTAATTTAAAAACACGTCTCTGCTATTTCTGAATTTCATTGATTCCAAAAAGCAGTAAAAATGAACCCCTTTCCCTCCCTTAAAATTTGAAGGTTTACATTGCAAGATACATTTTTCCTAATTCATACATATATAGATACCTAGGGGTTTTCTCTAGTGCTATTTGATACATAATTAAATTTCCTACAAAATGAAAAGAGAATCATTGAAATTGGTTCAGAGCTAGTGGAGATATAGCGTTTTGCATTCAGCACTGATGATAGGCAATTTTTATTAGAATTCTTTGTTGCTTTTTACTTTCACTTAGCTATATCTGGAATATATCATCATCATCATCATAATCGTTTCCTCTTCTACCGCTGTTCGGTGTGAGGATCCTGCCTGTAGAGTCTGGACCATATGTCTCTTTCCTGTGCCAACTCCATTCTCCTACTCCAGTCTATTCCACGCCTCCTGCATGCTTCCTTTACACCGTCCCAGGAGATGCTGGGTCTTCCCCTGGGCCTTTTTCCCTCTGTGCGGGTCTCATACGTCTTCCTGGCACTTCTTTCCGGATCCATCCTAAGAAGATGTCCAAACCACCTCAGTTTGTGTTCCTCTAGAATGGTCTCTGCCGGTTTGACGTCAAGGTTAGCCCGAATAGTGGCGTTCCGTATCCTATCTCTCCGTGTCTTTCTCTCTATTTTTCGGAGATACCTCATTTCCATGGCCTGGATTTGGCTCCTATGTTTTGAGGTAAGAGTCCAAGATTCTGAGGAGTACGATAGGATAGGAAGAAATGTCGATTTATATACGGCTAATTTGGTCTGCTTTCATACCTCTCTTCTCCCCAGAAAACCTCGCCTTACCATACAGAACATCCTCCCTGCCGCTCCAATTCTCTGGGCCACTTTTTCGTCTATGTAGCCATTCTCATTGAGATGAGCTCCCAGATATTTGAAATTTTCGACTTGCTCTAATCTCTGTCCTCCGGCTCTTAATATCCTCATTATCCTTCGGGGTTTCTTTCCAATTCTCATACATTTAGTCTTCTCCGGATTAATCTTCATATTTATTTTAGATAATTCCTCTTGTAGGACATTTATGTTATGTTGGAGGTCTCGATCATTGTCATCTAGCAGGATGAGGTCGTCAGCGAAGGCTAATAGGGAATATCTGGTGGGGTGGAGGTTTCTGTGCCCTAGCTGAAATTTCCTCATTATAGGCTAGGCTCTCCTTAGTGCCAAGTCCAGAACAATAATGAAAAGTAACGGACTCAGGCTAAAGCCCCGCCTTATTCCCAATGCCGTCTCGAATTCTTTTGAAATGTGGTTTCTGGTTCTAACCAGATTCCTCATCTTTTTATAGAGACTCATCACCGCCAAGGTTGTTCCACGGTCTACACCCCGCTCTGACCGTGCCATCTCTATATCTTCTTTCTTCACTCTGTCAAAAGCTTTCTGGAGGTCTACGAAGCAGATGGAGAGCTCTTTATCTTTCTCAACAGTCTTTTCTGTTATTTGTCTCATCGTGAAGATGAGATCCTGCGTACTTCTCTGATTCCTGAAGCCATATTGTTCCTCTCCTAGTTGGCAATCGACAATTTTCCTTACTCTTGTTTCTAGGATCCTAGAGTGGATCTTTGCAGGCACACTGAGAAGGGATATTCCCCTATGGTTGCTGCATTTTCTATTGTCTCCCTTTTTGTAGATGGGCACAATCACCGCTACTTCCCAGTCTCTAGGAATTTTCTTCTTTTTCCAAACCATGTTTAAAAGATGGAGGAAAATCTCTTGGCCCTTGTTGCCCATGTATTTAATCATTTCTGGAGTAATTTCATCGAGTCCAGCTGCCTTGCCTAGCCTTGTCTTTTCGATTGCATCTTGGAGTTCTTCTTCACTGACGTAGTCTTCCTCGTCCCAAACTTCCTCTGCATCGTTCCGGGTTAGGCACGCCTCAACTTCTCTCCCCTCTAGCAGGTCTTTAAAATATTCCCTCCATCTTTTCATGATGCACTCCTCTTTCCATAGGATGTTCCCTTTTTTATCTTTTATTCCTTTCAGGGTAGTTGGCCGGTCTTTTCTCATTCCTTTCAGCACTCGGTAGAAGACTTTTTGGTTTTCTCTTGAATTTCCTTCCAGCTTCCGACCCAAATCCTCCCAGAATCTTCTCTTTTCCTGAGTTACTATTCTTTTGGCTTCACTTCTCCTGATTTTATATGTCTGATACGCAGTTGGGGTTTTTTGGCTGAGGTAGTTTATCCAGGCTGTCTTCTTTTCTTGAATAGCCTTTTTCACGTCCTCATTCCACCAATCTGTTCTCCTAAAATCGGATCCGATGCTTTTCTCTCCGCAGACCAGTTTCGATGCATCTAGGACGATTTTTCTAAAAGCTGACCAGCTCTCCTCTATGTCGTCACTATCCCATGGTCTGTTACATTCTAGCTATTTCCTCTTGGTAATATACAGCCATTTCCTCCTCCTTTAAGCGGTTCAATTTTATGATTCTTTTGGTAGGATTCTTGTGTTTCCTTTGTATTTTCACTTCTTTCCATAGCTTGTTTACCAATAGTAGATAATGGTCACTTCCGATTTCGTAACCCCTTTTGACTCTCGCATCACACAGTTCCCTGACTTCTTCTCTCTTTACCAAAACATAGTCTATTAGGGATCTTTCGTTCCTGCCCGGTTCCTCTCTGGTGTATCTATGTTTTTCTTTATGTGGGAACAGTGTATTTGCAATTGTAAAATCGTTTGCCACACAAAAATTTAGAATCCTCTCTCCATTATCGTTTAAAAAGTTTTCACCGTACCTTCCCAACGTTCCATGCCACCTTTCATGCTCGCAGCCTACTCGGCCGTTCAGGTCTCCCAAGACTGTGGGAGTGCCCTCGCAGTCATCCACTTCCTTTTGTAGGGAACTAAGAAATATATCTGGAATATATAGTAAGAGAAAGTATTCCGATCGTGAAAATTTTCGAATTCCCGTTTATAACGGAAATAAACGTTTAGGACCCTCTAGTCCAAATGGCCAAGTCCCGCAAAAAGGTCTGTGTGTGGTAAGTCCACCGCAAAAACTAATATTCCTATGAAACTGAAATTTCATATTTAAGTTAACTTTACGTCCGAGATGTTAAAGAAACTTTAAAAATCACCAAAATCGGCTTACCAGAAGAGCCACTTTAAACCATGCATTTTGCACCTATTTACGTTTTTCTCAAAAACAGCTATAAAGATTTCGATTAAACTGGCTATATCAATGTAAAATTGGACGGGCTTTAATGTCATGTAGGTTTCATTCTGATTGATATAGTCTGACTGGGCTTAAATTCCATTATTTTAATTTTCTTCCTATAAAGTACCTTTAATTTTGTAGATTTAAAAAAAAAAAAATGGCACATTATCTTATTAGCATTGATAAATGACGGGTAAATATGCAAGTTGAGTGAATTTGATAAACAACTAAAGGAGAAAAGTGCAAAATATTTAAAAATTCTTAAATTGGTTTTAACAACGGAGGTAAGTGAAAGTCGTGTTTTGCGCTCACTTATTTTATTCATACTTAATTCACTTTATATTAGTTAAGTGCATGTAAACAGTGATACCCTAATATGGTTAATTAGAAATAAACCATTGAGTAATTTTTTTCAGCCTTTTTAAGATACTGCGATGAATGAAATAGCACTTTCCTTCATAAATAAAGGTTATTACTTGGAGACCTATAGACCTAGTTCCATACAAAAATACACGACCCCTGTAGACAGGGAGGGAGCAGAACACAGCTGACTGTAGAGAAGTGGTGGGGGCCAGACTGGGTTATTGATTGCTCACCCAGCACCAAAATAATGTCGACGGCGGCTCAAGGCCACCCGGAACTGTCTAGTTCAGCCGGATCTCGAGGGTATCAGGGGATCTATATCCCCTTCATCTGGGGCAGTATACTTATATATATATTTGTAGTGAAGCTCTATCGTGGAACTTGAGTCATTAATGTCGAAACTTGGAATTATCATGAAGGACGTAGACCGAATTTCTTTAGGGTGTTATCTGAACATGGCAGCAGGTCTGTTGCTGCTGAATAGGCTCTGAGCGATTAGTCTATGACAGGTGTATTGCTGTAGTAAAGACGGGTTTATTTAAATCGTAAAACTTTAGTCATTAATGTCAGGAGTTAAAGTTAACTTTATTAGATAAGTCGGATTGAATTACGCTCACCAGAGTCTGACATAAATAAGTGAATTTATAATATTTGTTCTTAGCTCAATCCTTATCCAGCTCCACACATCCTTACCATCCTTCTAGGAGGTTGAAACGGCAGTGACCTCGAGACCTCTTGTATCATGTATATTGGAGTTTTAGCATTGGCTAGATTCTCCACTCACGTGCTGTATGCTTGTGAATTGTATATAGGTATGAGTGACTTTTGTATATATTTTATTGATTTTGTTTTGTATATATGTATATTGTATTATTATTATATAAATTTATTGTTTTGTATATATCGTGTGAATGTTGTACTTTATCACTATTAAAAATGTCCTAAATTGGACAGATTGTAATATTACTCAATAAAGAATTTTTTCTGGAAATAATATTTGTGTGCCGACGTTTCGGGCTATATTTTAGCGCTTTTTCACAAATTTTTTTGTTAATGTGTTTTCGTTTAACGCCACTTTATGCTACTGTAGCTAGACTGTACTATTATGGTTTGATTAGAAAAGCGAGTACAAGGCGTTTCGTTAAAAATCCCTATGCTAAGAAAACCTGGATAGACGAAATTTATGACCCCCACATTAGCATCGTCCGATTTGAAACAGCAACCTAACGTGACGCTACATAGATAAACCAACAAAGATAAGTGAGATTGTGAGGAATGACAAAGTCTGATTGGAAACTGCCCGTTGGAATCAATGTCGTTTTAATAGTTAAAAGGTTCTGAGGTTTCAAAAATGTTGGTTTATACTGAAATTAAAACATGTAAATGTAAATATATAATAATACTGATAAATATATATATTCCAGGCTAAGACTACATAATATGGAATGATGAGATTTGTATAGATCTTTTTATTGGAGACTAAATTACTTGGCAATAAATTTTCGATGGATAGGATGCTTTTTTTAGTATAGCCCTTTGGTGGACATAGTTATATATGTAGCATAGATTATGTTGCATATGATGGACATGGTATAGTAGAGCCTATTAGCTTGACCCTATATCTCCAAATGAGGTTTTTGGTTTGTTTATCCATTTAACGTCACTTTATACTACTGTTGCTAATCAGCCGATGCTACAGTGAGAGTACTAAATTTTATCTACCCAGCTATTAGTAGGGCACAGAATTTTTTTCTCGTGCCAGGGGGTGAGGGCGGGGTATAAATGGCGAGATAAAAGTCTCCCCGGTATCGAAATGCGAACTCGTAATTTGTTGGCTTTGAAGTTTTTGGTCATCTGTGGTTCCTAAGCAACGCACGTTCAAAGCTAAATCACTCATCCACCCCGCCCCCGGGTAGAGATATTTGACGATCACCTGATATAGCACATGCTCGGGACCATCATTTTAACTTTACTTAAAATAACGACCTAACCAATGGTTAATACTCTCTTTACAAAATTATCTTTCCATCTCTGCCAGTTAACCCGTTACCTTGAGCATAGGAATCTTATAATAGCCACTACACTACAAGTGACCCCTCCAGATACTTTGTTAGTTAATTTATCGCCACTTCAAGCTATTGTAGCCAATCATACTATAGCAGTCATAAATTTTTCCTACCCATATTTACTCAGGACCGTGATCTTTATCGAGTAAATGATGTGCAGGCTATTTTACTTAAGGACCACTATTTTACTCACCCTCCGAAGGACAGAATAACATAGTTTTTTTACTCCTTTTGAAAAACTCTTTGGGCCATCTGTCGGGTTTGAACCAGTGACCTTGAGTACAGAAGGCCGTTACTATTAAAGGATCAAAGTGGACCCATCCAAAGAAGCTTGACATAAACTACGCACTTTGTATAGTTCTAAGATGGAAATGCCAGATAAACAGAGCTGTTGGACATCTCTACCTCAGATGCGGTCGAGAGTCAGAAATCCCTTAACATCTGTAGGGTAAATGTTCTAAAAATAAGCCATTCGTTACCCTTCGACACAATACATCAAAAAACTGATTATTGTAATCCTAGGGAGGAAAAAATGTTAATGTTTTGCGAAATGTATCCTGCCATCCGATGGGTCTACAAGATTTTTTAATATCTTAGCATTCTATGACACTGAAATGGAAGCACTGATAGCAGATCCTACAATTAGATATGAACCAAAACCTCGGAAAAAAGGCAACAAAACTCAGAAAGTAAAATCGAAACATTTATGCGAAATTTATTCCTTACCTGCAAGAGAATTAAGAAGTTAAGTGGAAGTTCGTTTATAGTTAAAGGGTTTAAAGGTTAGGATGCAAAATGAACATCTCGTTGTCAACTAGCATTTTTGAAAAATTTTGGACTTGAATGAATTCAGTTAAGTCAGCCACTAACAACACGGGTGTTCCCACTGACCAGATAGTGTCACATCAACAACGCTGTTATATCTCCACTATTAGGAGAGAATCTTAATGTGTCGCCCTGATGAAGTTCTTTAGTTCAGACCTAAACGTCGCTATACAAAATATAAATATTAGACATAATGAATGTGATTTATTTCAATATCGTACTCTCGAAAAACACCCGATTTCTATAAAATAAGAACTTTAAAATAAATTTGAACTTAAAATAAATAACTTAAAGGTAGAGTTAGTGCTGATATAAGAATATGTATATATATATATATATATATATATCGGGCATTGATAATACAGATAAGGAGGGGGGCGATGGTGACGACATCGAACGTGAAGACTGACCCGGAGACAGCTGGCTGGTTGGGTGTGGCTCAGCTTCCTGCCTCTCGGTAACCTCTGTAGTGAAGGGGTATATTTGTGTATGTATGTATGTGTGTGTGTGGGTGTAAATATATATATATATATATATATATATATATATATATATATATATATATATATATATATATATATATATATATACAAACACAAATTCATGAAAAAAATATTTTAATATTAATATAAGATAAAAAAGTTATTATTTGCCTTTTTTTACTTTATATTACTTTTGTGGTTCTAAGTAAGACCCGTATTTTTAGTAGTGGTAACATTTTTTCCCAATTTACCCTCCTCCTCCGTGGACCAGACACCAGACATATAGAGTAATTAAAAAAATATTATCTCCTTATTTCAAAATTCTTAAATTGATTTTAACTACGGAGGTATTTAAAATCCACTTGTGTGGATTACCTGTAGCATGGTGGTTAGCATAAAAGCCTCCTGTGCCAAAGTTCATGGGTTTAAACTCGCGGTGGTCCAAGGATTTTTTAGTGAGAGTAAAAAATCCTCAGTTCTGCCTTCCTAAAATTACTTAGGAGGGGAGGTGATCTTGAGCCTGTGCGATGTCAGGTACTCAGTAATGATTCCTAACCTGGATTGGCAAAATTTAGGACTCCCACTGTTGCATCGTCCAATTAGCCACAGTTTCATAAAGTGAAATTAAATGAACTAACATCAGTTCTTGTTGGGACAGATAACATTTTAAGAAAAGTTGACAAGGATCTCTTTCATTTTATTTTTACTTTCAGTTTTTGTTTTATTCCATCGCTCAATATTATTCTCCTTTTGTAAATAGGTTGGTTTTTAAAGGTTTAATCCATTAAAAATGTAGAATTTGGATATATTTTCCTGCTCTAGGCCTATGTCCGATTCCCTTCATTACTAAAACATCGTTGATGATAGCGATAATATCCGACGCCGACAAAGAGGAGATGACGATAAGAGCCGAAGGGAAATGTTAGGATCCTGGCAGTGATCGGGTCCACGATAGTGGGAAGGAAGAAGGTGGTCCGCGATTTACGGCCACTATTTGTCGACTGCAATATATCGGGAGGGGAGGTAGAGGTATTTCTTTAAGGGGGTATTTATTCTGCGAGGGAGGAGAGGAGTGTTAGATTTCCATCTCTAACTAGCGTCTAAAATATGTAAGAAATTGTAGCTCTCACCAGCGGTATCTAGCGGCTTTTTTGGTAACGAGGGGCTAAAAGCGTGCCCCCTTTTTAACCCTTTTAGTTCCGGACGAAAAACGAGTGCCTATGCAAAGGTAACAGGCTGAATTTTACAAATATGCAACGATTTAGAAAAACGTTTATAAAAACCAAACTACAAATGATAATTACATGCTTAAAAATGACACGTTTTTGGGACGTAATGGAGAATAAATCAATGATAATGATTCTCCAGTTTCAATTGAAAAAACATATGAACAACACAATTATAAATCATATAAAAATTGATTATATTATTTGAATTCAATTCTATATATCATAAACAGTTCGATTTTGGAGTTAGAAGTAGGGGCGAAGTAGGGGCGGATTCACTAGTCGCTTACACATTGAAAAAATATATAAACAATCGGATTGAATTTAAGTTCGGCTTTTCGAAATATTTTATTGAAAACTGTGATCTTTGAAATTCGTTTTATCAGATGGATAAAAGATTTCTACGTAATAAAAAAATCCATACGTGAATTGATACATTTACATTGAAAAGGTATTCTTTTTTAGACTTATTTATGTTTCGGTTCGGGCTCGAGGAAATATTCAGACATGAATATTAATCAATCTGTATTTTCATTTATTTCTAACGCCAGGATTGAAGGTAATGTTTACCAGTAATATTATAGCCAAGTTTTGTTTTACCGTTTGTTTTGAAACATCGTTATTAATATCTCAAATATATAAAGAATGTAAGAAAGAATACACCTTACTAATTTCATTTATCTTTATTTTAGTGTATAATAGTATACATTAAAGATACATCAGCCTGTACCAAAGTCGACCAGTCTTTTAAATAACTACGTTATAACTTTTTTTTTATTTATATATAATCAAATTTTACAACTCTAATTACAACCAGTAAAAGAGCTGAATTATAATAAAGAGCGTGAAAAAGACTTGTGAAGAAACTATCTAGCAGTGGAATGTTTATTTAAGTAAGTAGATGCTGAGGCCATCTTCTTTTCAATCGGCTCATAGGATTATCAGGAGTATGATAGGTTAATAAGTTGCGGACAAGAGGATTTGTGTGGGTTAGGAGTTTGAAACTGAATGTGGTGTATCTGGTAAGGTCTGCAACAAATGGGATATTAAGGTTGTTATGGATGATTTTATTTGTGAGGAGCACAAAGAATTTTATATATTTAGGATTGGATTAGATAACGCGGGAGGAATTAAATGGTTTAATAGAGCCCTAAAGCTCGATTTCATATGTTCTGATGGGCTTGATGATGAGAACATGAATGAGCTTTTTGTAATAAATTGGAAGTTTTGAACGTTTGCCAAGTAAGTGTTGTAGTAAGCGGTATCAACGAGACGTTTCTTGTCGTTTAAGTTTTCCATAAAGATTCCAAGTAACACGTTTGTCATGATGGAGTCCTGGGAATCTGATTTGTTCTACAGGAGTGAGTGGGGTGTTATTAAAGAATACAGTGGGGCAGGAGTCATCGGTTTATGGCGAAGAGTAAAGGTAATTTGGCGGGATTTATTTAGGTTCTCAGTTCTGACACCATTTCTCGATGGATGTGACGTGGGACTGAAGGATTTGCGATGCAGCGGTTGGGTTATTATAGACGGATAACACACATGTTTCATCCACGTAAGTATTGAGGGCAGTGCTTGGATGGATTACAATATCAGCTGTAAACCGAGTATAGGATTGGACCTTAGCTACTACCTTGAGGTACACCGGCGGACTTGAAAAATATGGAAGAGTTGAAAAAATTATGGTTCACTCTAAAGGTTCTATTAATGAGGTAGGAAGAGATTAAAAGGAAATATGTAGCAGAAAGGAATTGAAGAAGTTTGTAAAGGAGTCCTAGATGCCAGACTCGGTCATTCAACCACACGATGGCATTGCTGTATTGTCGAATAGAATGTCCGAAATCGAAACTGATGGATACTTTATAGCATACACATAGAATATAGACACATAAATTAATTAATGAAAAAAAAAAAATCTTTCTCAATTGGAAAAAATACAACTAATGAATCTTATAGTAATCTACTCCTAGTTCGTTTGTGAGCATGCTGTCTTGTACTATTTCGAAAACGAATTGCTTAATAAGTTTAGTTATATATTCTTTGATGTGAGGTACTTCCAATTCTGAATGCATGGCTTTAATTTTTGTACTGTTTGGATAATTACCACTGATCCTTGAGCATTTATTTTGGTGTCTTTGCAATTTTTGTGCATTTCTAGCTTACATAACAATAATTTATTTGTTACATTTAATTTAGATCCAATTCAGTTGTTAATTTTAATAAATAATAAAGTGATATTCCTGTTTACCCTTATATCTTTCTAGCAACATTCGCTTATAACACATCCGTCCTATCCTCTTACTCAGATACTGAAACTGCATCCTTAAACCTACAAAGGCACCTTTCTATAATTGAAGATTGCTTTAACAATTGGCGAATTAAAGTTAATGCAATCCAAATGCAAACATGTTACCTTCACCCTTCGAAGACAATCCTGCCTTCCAGTTCTCTTTAACTCCATTCCGCTCTCTTTCTCTGACACAGTCCGGTATTTTGGCTTCCTTCTGGACAAAGGACTAACTTGGAACCCTCATATTAGACTTAAACGACAAGAACATATCCGACGATTTGGCCAATTATACAAAATCTTCAACAAAAAATTTATAATTTCTATTGAGAACAAATTGCTAATTTACAAGAAGTCCTCCTCCTAATATTAAATGCTCCATATTATGTCACCAACCATACCTTACACCACGACCTAAATATTCCATTTATTTTAGACCTTATTCCATCAAAATTCTCCAAATTCCATCAGAACCTTATCCATGACCCCAATGCGCTAGCTCAATCCCTATCCAGCTCCACACACCCTTATCATCCATCACCTTAGAATGTTGAAACGGCAGTGGCTTCGAGACCTCTTGTACCAAAAACATGTATATTGGTGTTCTATATTCGAGTATGTGTAAGGAGCACTTGCTAGATTCTCCACTCAAGTGCTGTATGTTTGAAGATTTATATACAATCCTGTAACATATAGGTATGAGTGACTTCTACTGTTTATACATATTTTTATCATAATTTTATAAAATTGTTTGCGTGAATGTTGTACTTAAGCGAAAATTGTTTGATGCGCAAACAAAAAAATAAAATATATATATATATATATATATATATATATATATATATATATATATATATATATATATATTAGGGTGTCCGCTAAAATATGGGTATATAGTACACAGAGCTCTGTTGGCTTTGTTACACACATAATTTGTGTGCTGTGTGAAAGTCAGTCTTTTATCCATGATTAGTCCCAGGTAGTTGAAGTCATTTGACCAAGCTATGTGTCTTTTTGTTAAATATAGTTGGGGATAGAAAGAGGTCTTGTCTTTGTGATTTATATTGCTTTAGTTTTGTCTTTTTTATCTTGATTTTCCATTTATTTTAAAATCTCTTAATTTTTTTTAATTCGGTGTTCAGTCTGTTGGTAAATGCGCCTGGTCAGTGATTTTCAAATCATGAATTATGGGTAAGATAGACGAGAGACACATGAAGGATACACCTTGATATTGGCTTACTGTCATGACAGCAGCAGACAGTGGCTGGCTATGATGGGAGGTCGAGAGCAGCTGATGCAATTATCAAAGGAGGGTGAGGATTGGTCGGATCTCTGAGGTCACGGGTGGGATAGCCAATCAGCTGCCGTGTTTCACCCTCATCTACATAATCACGCTTTGGCCCTCTTATACCAGCTAATTCCAGCTTTGAGCTTATTCCAATATCCATGTTTTATTTGTTACTTTCACTAACGTAAATATGAAATATATAGTAAGTATTTCGATCGTGAAAATTTTCGAATTGCAGTTTTCAACGGAAATACACGTCTCAGGGTCCGTTGAGTTCAAATGACCAAGTCCCGAAAACAATTTCTGTGTGTGTAGTAAGTCTAGCGCAAAAACATAAAGTCGTACGGAACTGAAATTTCATATTTAAGACCAATATACGACCGAGATGTTACAGCAACTTTTTCATAAAATCGAATTGCCAGAAGAGCCAATTTACACTTTTTAAAGATTTTTTTGACAAATGACGTTATACATAACAACTTGAACTTTCACACTATTTCAGCCACTGCTACGGGACAATACAATAACTTCCGCCAAAGGCTAACATACAACACTAACCCATAAAGAAACATTAAAGTGCCCTAGCAATCCTTACACACCACCACTACGACTAAGGAGAGATATGCTGATCACCTGACGTGCTCTACTGAGAAGAGCCGCCGCTTCAGCAGGTCACACATTTACTCATTGCAAAGGAATTGCAGATGACACATTAAATTATATGTCAAATTTCTTGTTTGTAATAAATTTAAAAAATCAGGTGCGTGCACACGACTTACACTTACCTCGGCAGTTAAAATTTATTTAAGAGCAATCAAATAAACTTAAAGTTGTAAGTCAATAAAAATAAAAAGTTTCGTTGGAAACATATGATTTAGATTAAACAATATATCAATAATTAATTGCAACGTTTAATAATCAGTAATAAGTTTATGCACTATTCGTCGCCTTGCATTACCTTTTACAATTTTGTTTATCGGATAATATTGTTTCTCTTTCCAACGGTATTTTATACGTCTATATTATTGCTCTTAGTATCAAAAAGCCAAAAATTACAATAAAAAATATTTTTTTAAATATTAACACATTTCTCATTCAGTTGATTATCAAATTCGTTCAACTTGTATTTTTAACCGTTTTTTACCAATATTAATAAGTCTGTGTTTTATTTTCTCGAATCTACAAAATCAAAGGTGCTTTGGAGGAAGAAAATTTAAAATGTTAGCAGTTAAGCCCTGGCATTATGGCACCAACTATACCTTATACCACGACCTTAATATTCCATTTATTTTAGACCTGATTCCTTCCAAATTTGTCAAATTGCATCAGAACCTCATTCTTCATCCTAATCATCTAGCACGATCCCTATCCAGCTCCACTCATCCATACAACACTCCTAGAAGGTTGAAACGGCAGTGGCCCCGAGACATATTGTAAATATCTATTCTGGAGTTCTGACACTGGTCAGATTCTCCTCTCATGTGCGGTGTGTTTGTGGCTATGGCGCCCTCACTCAGCTTCCGCTGGCTCTGACCAGTGATGCGACTGAGGGGGAGGCGCTGGGATCCTCCGGATTCTGCTTGCCCTCAAGTGAGGGAGGGGGGGAGGCGGACTCTGTCTGTGGTTCCCAGCGGATTGTATATATTGTATATAAGTATAAGTGTGTTCATATTTTGTTTATAAATTTGTTAACTTTGTATTTATTTAATTTATAAATTTTGTTATTATATACCTTTATTATTTATATATGTATATTCTAAAAAATATATATAAACAAAAAAAATAAAAATTAAAAAAAATATTTCAGTTTCTTGCAACTTTTTTTCCCGCTAGACTGACCACATACACAGACCTTTTTTGCGGGGCTAGGTCATTAGGAATCAGGGGACCCTAAAACGTATATTTCGGTTGAAAACTGGAATTCGATTATTTTCACGATCGCAATACATTCCCTAATTATATATTTCCTAAATAGGTAAGTGAAAGTAAAATTTATCGCTAGGGTCTACCGTTTATGAGCTATATTGCTTTGAGTGAAAAAAATCACCAATATACCAATTTTGTTAGAGTACATAGTTTAAATTAAATGTTTTGGTAGATTATTTCTTTATGTCCATCTGTTCTCCAACTCAATTTCTCCTTGTCCGTAAAAATTAGTAGATGATAGATAGATGGATTATGGATCATAATCCATTGTTTTTCCTAGTCAGAGATAAATAATAAACCCACATATTTCTCATATATATATATATATATATATATATTATATATATTATATCTTGAATTTCATTGATTTTCGTCAACACTGAAATTCTTTATGATTGTATAATTTAAAATTTAAAGGTCCCTAAAACTAATCTTATATTGAAAAGAAACAATAACTAAGAAAGCTTAAAAGTGATAAACATTGAAAAAGTGCCTTCGGAGCCAATGTTTTTTCTCGAGGAACGCTGATAGCAATATAAGTGCTATAAAATTAAAAGTAAACATTCAACAGGAGAACTTTGTTTTGTTTTTATTTTGTCCAAGAAAAAGATTATATATGAGATTTTTCCGGAAGAAGAAGAGACACGGAGAGAAGGAGCTGTTTAATATTTTTACTTATAATTATTTATATATGAAATATATAGTAAGAGAAACTATCGCGATCGTGAAAATTTTCAAATTTGAGTTTTCAACAGAAATACACGTTTTAGTGATGACCAAGTCTAGCAAAATGTGTGATAAGTCCAGAGCAAAAACGAGAAGTCCTATGTAACTGAAATTTCATGTTTAAGACAACTATACGCCTAAGATGTTACATATACTTTTTCATCAAAACGAGCTAACCAGAAGAGCCATAGTATGTATTTTCACTTGTTTACGATTTTCTCGAAAGCGGCTCCAACGATTTTGATTAAACTCGCTATGTCGATGTAAAATTTAGTGAGTTTTAATATCATGTAGGTTTCATTCTGATTGAAATAGTATGACAGGGCTTAAATGCCGATATTTTAGATTTTCTTCCTCTTCAGTACCTTTAATTTTGTAGATTCTAAAAAAATAACAGTATAAGCTTGTTACCATTTATAATAAAAACGGTAAATTTATAAGTTGAACGAATTCAATATCCAACAGAAGGAAAAAAATACAAACATTTTTTATTAATGCAATTATTTTGTTTTTGAACTTAAGAACAGTGATATACATGTATAAATATACCGTTGGAAAGCTAAAGATTTTAGAAAATACTGTCTTATACAAAAGCTTGTAAAATTTAATAAATACTGATGAAAAGCCTATAAAACTAACTGATTGTTTTACATAATAAAATTAATTTTATCTCGAGGAAAGCTGATGGCAATATCAGTGCCATAAAGTAAAAAAGTAAACATTCAACAGAAGAACTTTGTTTTTGGTTTACTAATTTTAATAATTAACCTTTTTAATAGACCTCCAAAAAAAAATTACCCCCTTCAAAATTTGAGGGCTTACGTTTTAAAATGCGTAGAAAGCTGATAGCCTCGCGAGGAGGGGTTCTGCTCAGCTACCCCCCACACCTGAACCTGTGTGCGGAATTAGTCTCAGCAAAGCCAAAGGTCTGATTAAGGCGGCTGCTGATAATAGATCCAGGCAATAAAAAAAAAAAAAAAAAAAAAAAAAAAAAAAAACCTGTACCACTACAACCCATGAAGGGTCTTGGGCTCAGTACATATAGAGATTCGTACTGTTTCTAGGCCAACGGCAGTGCAATGAGGTGATTAGGCCTTAATCACGCTCAGCCGCCAGGTTTTTCCCCAATTAATTTGGGTACCCACTTTATAGAGGCTGGGTCTGCCCCAGGAGGGTCTCCATACCCTAGGGTCGCCCCCCGACTGAATTAACAGAATAAATAATATTTCTGTCATAGCCGGGATTCGAACCCAGGACCCGGAGCACAGCAGACGAGTGCTCTATCCACTAGACCACGCCGCTCCCCAGATCCAGGCAATACTGGAGGGATATCGATATATCGACATCACTCTAAGATGTTTCTGGATGGACCCTGCAAAGAGAGAAGTCATACTCTACTCTCTATGGACAGGACAACCCTAAGGAGGGTAACAGGACTATACACTGGACACTGTCAACTTAATAAGCATCTCCACAATATGGGTTTGGTGGCCTCACCGACTTGCAGATTCTGCAAGAAGGATGATGAAACTGCATTTCATTTGATATGCAGTTGCCCAGAGATTGCCAGGATACGGTTTCACCATTTTGGTGTCGACCGTATCCCTGATCCCAAGTTGCGTGAACTGATTAACCCCCACAGGTTAGTCAGATTCACCAAGGCGCTAGTCCTGTATTAACAGTAGATTGGACGCCGCACAATAAGCCTAAATTGGCTGCAGTGCATTTGATTAGCAAAAAAAAAAAAAAAATGCGTAGAACCCGAACAACGCCCATAACTCAGTTATATTTGAAAATAACTTCCAATTTATTACAAAAAGCTCATTTATGTAACCATCATCAGACCCATCTGGACATACGGAATCGAGCTTTGGGGCTCTGCTAAACCATCTAATTCCTCTCGCATTCAATCCTTATAATCCGAAATCCTTCGCAAAATCCTAACTGCTCCTTATTTCGTTACGAATAAAATCATCCATAATGACCTAAATATTCCATTTGTCGCAGAACTAGCCCGAAACAGATATGCCTCTTTTCATTCCAAACTCTCAACCCACACGAATCCTCTTGTACGCAACTTATCATTCCCATCTATTCCTGACAATCCTCCTAGGCGATTGAAAAGACGATGGCCTCGAGACCTACTTTAATTAAATTGAAACTGGGTAGTTTCTTAACAAGACCTTATTACGCCCATAAGTGTAAATTAGCCCATTTACTTTTTGAATATATTATATGTACAGTTGTAAATATCAATAAAACATGTAAAAAAAAAAAAAAAATGAAGATAGAGAAAAATGTGTATAGGGTTTTAGAATCAGTAAAGCACGATAAACAAGAAAACATAAAAAAAAACTCATTAAATCTTCCCTATAACTCCATTCCCACCCTAATCCTCTAGTTTCAATACTTTCTTCCTCTTCAATTCCTGACAATCCTCCGAGGCGTCTGAAAAGAAGATGGCCTCGAGACCTTCTAGTGTAGAAAAGTTACAGGAGTGCTGCCATTAAGTAGTTCTTCTTCAAGTTTGTTCACGCCATTAAACTTTTGTCACATTTACTTGTTGTACCTTGAAGTACAGTTGTAAATTTCAATAAATGATGTAAAAAAAAAAAAAAAAAAATCTTGACTATTAAAAATACGCCCATTACTCAGTTATTTTTGAAGATGGAGAAAAAATGTATTCTTGCCTTTTAACCAAGAAACCACTATTAATTATATAATGGGAAGAAAAAATATTGATAATTTACTTATGAATAAATTTATAATACACATAAATAAATAATTCTTCTAATTAATAAATATATAAATACAAAAAAAAAAAAAATGAAATGAAATCAGTACAGGAATAGCAGAGATATAGCGTTTTAAAATTAGCAGGGGTGATATGCCATTTTCCTTTGAATTATATTTATTGTTTTTCATATTAGTTAATTGCCTACAAACAGCTATGTAAACAATTATACCCTAATATAGTTATATGGAAATAAAAAACCATTGTGTAATAATTTGCAGAGATTTTTTATTTTGTTCAGGAAAAAGGTTTAATAGGAGATATTTCCGGAAGAAGGGGAGAGTGAGACGGAGAGATAAAAGGATCAGTTTAATATTCCTCTTGTAGAGAGGCGTTCTTTGACAAATGTCGAAGCAATTTGGGCGTTTTGTTCCAGCAGGCCAAGGGGCCGCTCACGATTGTGGATGTCGAGCCGAATTAAAACAATTACTTCGAAGCCGAGATGTCTTCATTAGTACAAGTATTAATTAGGTTACGCACGCCTTTCCAAGTTGTCACGGTTAACTTCTATGGAATAATATTATACCAGGCCGCCTTTGTAGGCTGTACTGTATTCTTACTGAACTTTAGCTTTCGGAAGATTTGGAATATCGAAGGAACATATCCGGGTTAAATTTAACTTTAACATCAGCCGTTTAGTTTCAAAATGCTGGTCGATAAGTATGATAACAACTCTTTGGTTACTATGATAAACAACTTGGTCGGGGGTTGTGGTCATGAAGAAATCACACTAATATGATAAACTTATATTAATTGTGTACCGAAGTTCTGACCTAAATAGTAGGCCTTTGTCAGGGCTAAGAGAGACAAGGTAACAAATAATACATTTTTTTTTTTTTAATTTAATCATACATAAAAATAATATAACAGTAATAAAACGTCGAAACAAATAGTAATACCAAATAATAATTTTGGTTTGAAAATATTTGATGATAATATGTAGAAAGAAACCAGGCAGGAAACAATAGTAGTTATGCAAATCAGGGAAATAATTGCGTATTGTCGGAAAGGTATATATGTACAACTAGCTCATTTAAATAAGTAACAATGAGATTAAGAAGATATATGTCGGTTTTGTAATATGTATATATTACAAATATAAATATATATATATATATATATATATATATATATATATATATATATATATATATATATATATATATATATATATATATATATACATAAAGTTGTGGAAGATAATGTAAAGTGACTAGGGCGATTATTATACGTATCAATTTTATCTAATATGTAAAAATCTCATGTCACATTGTTATATAGAAGAGAAAGCTTGTGTCAACCTTCGTGGAGTTCACATCGCGGTGTGTGTTCTTTGAAGTTTTCGGCATCTTTGATAGTGTGACAATACTCTTCTGAGAAGCCGCGCCTGCAGCGGATGCTACCCAGCACCAGATAAGCCCTTGTGGATTATTTATATAAAAAATCTTTTGTTTTATTTATACTTTTATTAATACATTATTTCTTATTTGATTATCTTTTACTTCATATTAGGTTAATTATGCTTATATTTTAGTTATTAATAACATTCTCCTTACATTGTCAGTTTAATTTCTTTCTTATAGTTATAGCATACAGTTATCTATAGACAGTCTAGTTCTCATCTCGGCTTTAATTTATTTAATTATAGATTTATTTAGTATAGTAAGTAGAATAGTAAGTATTTATTTACTGAGTATTTATATATACATAGTGTTTTTAATTAGATTAATTTTCTTATCTGGTTTAAATAATGATTTATGATTCTTTTTATTTAATTCATATTCAGTAACTTTTACTAAATCTATTTTGTGTATTTCTTCCACATTCTATTTTCAACTTGTCGCTCCTGAGTTACCGGGATTTATCTTTGTATATATTTTTCTCCTTTAAAATTACTTAATAATTGTCTTTCCTCTTTCACTAATCACTACGTGAAAATATCCTTGTGCTCAACTCATCTTAAGACCTAAGCGATGGCCCATTCTCCCCCAGACATACGGGAATACCCCCAACCTAGACGTCCAAGGACATATATAGATAAGGAAAATCAAGAAATAGAACAATTTAACAAATATTTAATCATTTCTAGAATTGATGAAGGAAGTTTTTTAACTGTTTCACCATTCATTATCCAAAAGTGTATCATGAATATTGCAGGTGATATAGAAAACGTTAAAAAATTAAAGAACGGAACCTTATTTGTTGTAGTAAAAAACAAAGAACAAGCACTAAAACTATCATCATGCACTTCATTAAATGGAGAAATTAATATTAAAGTGGAACCACACAGTAACCTAAATTATTCCAAAGGGGTAATATACTGCCCCGACCTTTATTGTGTTTCAGAACAAGAAATATTAGCAGAATTAAAGGATAAATTTGTAACAAAACGTTCAAAGAATTTGTATAAAACGAGACGGCGTTGAAATAAAGACAAACTCCTACATACTGACCTTTCATCGAGTAACTCTCCCTGACGATATAAAAATTGCATACGAAAGAGTGAAATTAAAACATTATATCCCTTCACCCCTTCGCTGTTTTTCCTTTCTTGTTTTCGGACATCATAAGAATAAATGCGGGAAAACCCCGATATGCTCACATTGTGCACTTCCTAAACATGAAGGTAATTGTAACTCCATTGTGCCGACGTGTGTCAATTGCCATGGTGAACATAACAGCCTCGACAGAATTTGCCCGAAATATAAAGAGGAGAGGGACATTAAAGAACTACAGGTGACTAAAAAATTATCATATAATTTAGCAAAAAAGCAATACCTTGAAAACTTGACCCTAAGACTAACCAAAACCTTTTCCCAAGCTGTAACTCAACCCGAAAATCGAAATAATAAAAAGGAAACCAAGGACATAATGATACAAGTAGATTTAACGATAAATAAGAATTCAAGCGCATTAAAAGAAACCCCACTCAACTTAAGTTCTTCCATCGAGGTAAAAACACCACGTTCAACTCGAGTTGTTAGCACCGAATCACAACAACCCATTTCTCCAATATTTTCTCCAGCCCATCCCCACTCTCATTCCGACACCATCCCTCTTATCCAAAACCCAGGTCCCTCTTCCTCCAACTCTATCCCACCTCCCATCTCATCCCTATCCCAAAATGAACAACCCTCGCAACCTAATGAACCCTCTTTGGAAATGTTAGACAAGGACATTAAATTGAAAAATAAAAAAGCAGAAAAGCCAAAAAAGAAATCAAAATACACCACAAATAAATGAATATAATGATTCGAAATCTATGTATCCCTAGTGTAAGATAAAACAAAAACAGGCCTACCTTCATCATAATCAAAAAATGAATCATCACACTAATATTTTACAGTGGAATCTAAACGGTATAAAACCACAACATGAAGAACTAAAAATTCTTGTCAGCGATCTACAGCCTGCAGTGATATGTCTTCAGGAAACTCATCTCAGACCAACATCTAAATTCAACTATAAAAATTATAGCATTTATAGGAAAGACAAAGAACCACAAACCCGAGCATGTGGAGGAGTTCTCACAGCCATTCATAAAAAAATACGTATCCAGTGAAATCTTAGTACAAACCTCCATCCAAGCAATAGTCACTAGAGTACATTTCAATGTACCCATAAACATTTGTAACTTGTACCTTCCACCCACAGAACCAATAAATGAAGTTGCTCTCAACCAACTTATCAATAGCCTACCTCAACCATTTATAATTTTAGGAGACATGAATGCAGCACCCCAAAGCTGGGGCAACTCAGAAAATAACTATAGAGGCAATATTATCAAGCGAATACAAGATAACTTTGATCTCTTGCTCCTTAATAATGGAGAAAAGACGCACCTATGTCCAAGAAACAGATCACTTAGTGCCATAGACATAGCTCTGTGCTCCCCAATCCTATATGGCCTCTTCAGATGGAACGTTGTTAACGATCTCCACAATTCGGATCATTACCCGATTCAAATTAGCATCATAGGACCACAAACAATAGGGAATAGATTAAAAAATTGGAAAATCGATAAAGCGAATTGGGAAAAATTTAGAAATATCATAAACCTAGAAATAAGCAATCCTGATGATGACAATATAAATGACATAGTTGAAACTCTCACTAAGAGAATAATTGAGGCCTCAACTGAATCAATTCCCAAATCATCACCTAATCCATCATCCAAAATCCAGCCTCCCTGGTTTGACAAAGAATGCAAAGAAATCATAAAACAAAGAAACAAAGCTTTAAATAAATTTCGAAGATATCCAACAACGGAAAATTTAATTGCATTTAAGAAAATAAGATCACAATCACGTTATTTGATCAAAAGGAAAAAACAGCAATCATGGTCCGAGTTTACTAAAGAAATTAATAGAAATACACCTATACGCACAGTTTGGAGGAAGATTAATAGTATAAGAGGAAAATATAGTAACGATCAACCTTTACTTGAGCTTAATGGTAAAATTACGTATGACCCAAGGACACTAGCAGAAGCATTCGTCAACTACTACGCAAACACGTCATCTTTCTCCAACTATAGTCCAGAATTTCAGGAAACTATCAACAACTACGTACCAATAGATTATGTAATTAACAGTGAAAACAGCAATATCCCATATAACTCCCCTATCACAATACAGGAATTAGAAAGTGCCCTCAGCTCTCTCAAAAAGTCTGCTGTCGGGCCTGATGACATCCACAATGAAATGCTTAAACAATTACCCAAATCTGACATCAAGCATCTACTACATATCTTTAATACAATATGGACAAAAGGATACTTCCCAGAAAACTGGCGAACCGCTATCATAGTGCCTATACTAAAACCCGACAAAAACAGACTAGATATAAATGCGTATAGACCTGTCTCTCTAACATGTTGTGTCTGTAAAGTCCTGGAGAAAATAGTAAACAAGCGCATCTTATGGTTCCTTGACAGCAATAATTGCCTACCTAGTATTCAGTGTGGACAACGAAAAGGAAGATCAACACTAGATCATCTGGTAGCTCTTGAAGCAGAAGTGCTAAACTCTTTCATAAACAAGAAAGAGTGCCTAGGAATATTTTTCGATATCGAAAAGGCTTTCGATAAGATTTGGCGCCCTCTAGTCTTGAAACAACTAAATGAGTGGGGCATGGTAGATGCACTTCCTTTATTTATTCAAAACTTTCTCCTGTCAAGGTACATCCAAGTTAGAGTTGCAGACCAACTATCATCCAAAAGACTTATTGAAAATGGTATTCCCCAGGGCAGTGTCTTAAGTGTAACATTATTTATGATAGCAATTAGTAATATCCATAAAGCTCTCACTAACAGATCCTTAAAAGCCTTCCTCTTTGTAGATGATCTAGGGATCCTAATAAATTACTCTGGTTCCACAAGAGATAAAGCATTTGTCCAATCCATACTAGATCAACTTCAAACCTGGTCACAACAATCAGGACTCAGGTTCTCACCAAATAAAACTAAGTGTATGCTATTTTCAAAGCGAAGACACCCAAGCCCTCCACCTCAAATCAAGCTATATGACCAGGCTCTATCCTTCCACAATGAGTGCAAATTCTTAGGACTCATCCTCGACTCCAAGCTGACATGGGGCTCACATATAAAAAACATAAAGGAACAATGCCTGAAGCGACTTAATGTGTTGAAAGTCCTTGCAGGAACAAGTTGGGGATCTGACCGAACTAGATTACTTCAGATATACCAATGTATCGTCGAATCAAAACTTGATCATGCCAGTCCTGTGTACGGGTCAGCAAAATCAAGAATTTTAACACAACTGGACACAATCCACCACACAGGCCTCCGGATTGCTATTGGTGCCTTCAGGACAAGTCCAGTGCTTAGCCTGTGTGCAGAATCTGGAATTCCACCACTTAAGTTCAGGCGTCTGCAATTAGCATGTAATTATATCTCATCACTGGCCACACAACCCGATAACCCTGCCTACAAATATATATACCAAGCCAAGTACAAAATAGTTTATCAGAATAATCCGAGCAAACCAGCACCATTAGGAATAAGATCGAGGGCTTACGTCGAAGAACTTCTTCACATGCATCTCAATAAGACAACAGAAACAATAGAAGCACCATGGGACCAAACAGTACCAAGAACAAACTTAACTCTGACAAAGTATAAGAAAACTGACACACCGCACTATGTACTAAGAGAAAAATACAATGAAATTATATGTGATCATTCAGATTACACAAAAATATTCACAGACGGCTCCAAAATAAATAATCAAGTTGGGGTGTCTATTGTTACACCCGTAAGTATCCTTAAATTCAAACTGCCTAACCTAAGTAGCGTATATACTGCGGAACTTGTAGCAATATTAAATGCACTTGAATTCATTAGGTCACGTGATGAGTCAAAGTTCGTTATATGCACCGATTCTCTATCCGCCCTTAAGAGCCTTCATAATATTTGCATTGATAACCCACTAATTAATAAGATCAGAAAATATGTGGGAGATTTAAAAATACTGAAAAAAGAACTAGTGTTCTTGTGGATTCCATCCCACGTAGGCATTGATGGCAATGAGGAAGCGGATCGGGCTGCGAAAGAAGCTGCATTGTCAAACGTCCAAATCCACCCAACTTACATCAAGGAAGACGTAAAAAATTACCTTAAGGTCAAAATATATCAGGCATGGGAACAGATGTGGTCGGAACTTGACAACACCAATAAATTAAGAAATATCAAGCAATCGCCTGATCCATGGAATACATCATTGCGAAGTAATCGCCGCGAGGAAACTGCTTTGGCGAGACTTCGCATAGGACATAGCAGACTCACACATCTCCATCTCATCCTCAGGCAGCCCGTACCAATGTGTGACTTGTGTAGAGTTCCTCTCTCAATAAAATACATAATTGAGAACTGCCCCAAATTTCATGTACAAATGGATAAACTTAACATAGCTAGATCGTTGAGTGAGAGCTTGAAGGACTCTAGTGAAACAGTTAGTTCACTGATTAGGTTCGTCAAAGAATGTTCTCTGCTCCCGGAACTATAAGAAAAAAAAAATAAAGAAAGAAAGAAAACAAAAAAAATAATAGTAGTAATAAAAAAAAAAATATATATATATATATATATATATATATATATATATATATATATATATATATATATAAATAATAAATAAATAAAGAAAAAATTGGAATAAATCCACTAATTCAGAATGTGTCAACAAAAGAATAATAAAAAAAATAAACAATAAAAAAAGAGTAAATAAATAAATTTAAAAAAAATAAATAAATAAAAAAAAAATAAAAGGAAAAATAAATAAATAAAAAGAAGAAAAAAGAGTAAAACAAATCTGTCACTACAAATTTATTCGGTGCTAATAACCAAGAGGTTGAGGTTGATATCCTAACCCTAGAAGAGAAAGTATTGGGATCTTGAATATTTTTGAGTTGAGTTTTCAACAGAAATGGACGTTTCAGAATTCCCTGAACAAGTCCCGCAAAAAGGTCTGTATATGTGTCTGTGTGGGGTAAGCCTAGCGCAAGAACGAAAAGACGTATGGAAAAGAAATTTCATATTTAAGACAACTATACGCCCGAGATGTTACAGCAACGTTTTCACTAAAATCGGCTGACCGGAAATGCTATTTTATAACGTGCATTTTACACCTTTTTACGATTGTCTAAAAATTGGCTCTAACGATTTTCATTAAAGTTCCAATATCGATGTAAAATTTAATGTGCTATAATGTCATCTAGGCTTCATTTTGATTGAAACAGTCTTAAAAGGCTTAAACGTATCATAATTTTCTTTTTCTAAAGTACCTTTAATTTTGTGTATTCTAAAAAATTAACCATTTCATATAAATGCCATTGATAAAAAACAGGTAAATATATAAGTTGAACGAATTCGATATCCGACTAAAGAGATAGCTCCAAAAATAGTTTTTAATGCAATTTTTTGTTTTTGAGCACAAGAACAGCAGAATACCGTTGAAAAGCTAATCATTTAAAAAAAAAAATTATCTTATACACGAGGTTGTGAAAGTTAATAGTGATGAAATCAGATATTTACTCTTTATTAGTTTCACTCATGAAGAGTTAAACAGAATCATCTTCTCTAACTGTATTTTAAATTCTTTAAACGATTTTAACAACGGAGGTAAGTGAAAGTCGTGTGTTGCTCGCACCAGATTTTTTAAATTTAATACGATTGTCTTTTAATTAATAGGTATGTCTATAAGAATACGAATACTATAATAATATAAATAATTATAAAAATCAGTTTAAAAAAAAAACAAAAAAAAAACTCCAAACAGTCCTTTTGAAAATCAGGTGAGCCTTCTGTATTTGAGAATAGCCTTATTATATTTTCTTAATGATATTAAATAATTACACACTAGGAACAATACATTATCACTCTTTATTATTCTTACAATTATAACAGCTGTTTTTATTTATAACAGCTGTTTTATTTAATATATAATAGTTTTCCTAAGTTGTGACTTAAATATTGTTTTAAGTCACAATAATTTATGTTTTCGTGTTCCCGTTGAATGCAATATATGGACATGTACTGTTGTGCCCAAAGGCTAGAAAGAGGGTAATTATGTTCTGAGAAATGTTTTTGTAAGTCATTGGAAGGAATTTTATTAGGAAGACGTGGAAAACTGATTTCTCTTAGTTTTTGGTAAATACTCAGAGGTAGAGGATTTAAAAATATTAAATTTGAGATGTATAGTCGAAAGTAGATATTATTGTAAGTGCAAATAATCGGGAGCCAATCTTTTTAAATATTTTAATTTAGCTGAGGTTTCGGCTCGAGCTTGTGAGCCATCATCAGGGCATTACTGGGCCATGTCCAAGCCTAACCTCCAAGCATTAAAGCTCACAAGCTTGAGGCGAAACGTCGCACAGAGGGCAATATGACCGATTTAGGTGGACACAATTCTAAAATTTGTCTATATTTAACCTTTAGGGTCCCAGATTACGGAAATAAATACTTTAAAAAAATATAAGAAATAATTATAAAAACTAATTAATTTATAATTAACAGTGGTCAAACATCAATTTTATTAGCTAAAATCTAAAACTTCTCTATATTTTACGTTTGAATACCCAGAATACGAGAAAAATAATATAAACAAACTAATTATGGCTCGGAGTTGCTAAAAGCTGCTAATAGATGTACTTTAAATGATTTAGGAAATTCTTGATATTACAGATTGTAAAACTTTTGATTTGGAGTGTTGTTTCTGAAAAAAACTATGTATCACTCAAAACGCAACAAATCGCAAAAATGCTTCGTAATATCTAAAGACTAGAAGGATTGGTAAAACAAATCCTACAACAAATCCTTGCGGTAACTTGGAGGTTACATAGTTTTTAGTAATTTATATTCAATAACTAGTTTGGAAATATAATGTCTTACCTGTCTCAGCAATTTCCATTGTTAAATAAAAGCAAAAAGACTGCTCTTAACACACCTTGAACACAATACATGGCCATCGAATGAAGATAATCCCACTGCCAGTTATTAGGCACTTGTGCGAACAGGAATGATTCATTCATTTACTATTTATTTGTAAACACGGTATGACGAGAAATATTAGTATTAAAGGTCTTGCCAACTAATAATAAAAAGGTGAAGTACTGGATAATTCCAAACTTTTGCCTGACTTTTGTCCACCTAAATTGGTGATTTTGCCCACTGTCCGTAGCAAAATTAAATATTTAAAAAAAGACTGACTCCCGATTGTTTCCACCTACTATAAATATATTAAAACTTTTTTTCGTCTTGTTCAATTTCCTCAAGTTTTATGAAATCATCAAACCTTTGAGAGAAATTTGAAAACATCTCTTTTTCCTCAGTAAAAGGTTCGAATTTCAAGAAACATGAATTGACTGGTGCATTCGAATTTAAATTTGCTGCTTTGCTAGTTTAATTTTTAATATTTAATTTATTTTTAAAACTATTTAACTTAAAAGATATTTTTTTATGTATATCTTCAAAATACTTGAGCTTCCAAATCAGCTTGAACGTCCTGAAATTGGTCATTTATTTCTTTTAACCTCTCACAATAGTAAATTATTTCCTCAATTGATAGTGATAATTCTTGTAATAACTTCTCTAGTCTTGTAAGCTGAATTTTTCAAACTGGTTTTGATTTAAATTTATCCATCGTCACCAATATTATATCTTCTTAATGATATTAAATAATTATACACTTAGGAGGAACCATACATTATCACTCTTTATCATTCTAACAATTCGATCAGCTGTTTTTATTGAACATCTGTTCTATTTAATATATATATAACCTAGACCTAGATACCGCTATACCCTGACCATACATTGAAGTCCTGGATGATAAGAAGAGTGGCAATGTGAGAGAGGAGATGACTAGATATTAGAACATAGAGAAGTTTCTTGGTTTCAGTTAGGTCAGAACTCGACAGAACTTTCTTCAAACTTCTATTAGCCAACTTAGTTCCCTCTCCAGTTTATTTTTGTTGGGCACTAGTTGAGGAGGTGTGAGGGCTGCGAGGGGAGAGAAGGGGGGGGTCAGAAAACAGGGCAGACTAACGGGCTGTAACTTCATCAACAACAAACATCTTTACTGTTTACATTACATACGTAATATTTTTAAAAAATGTGGTACGCACAACACACACACGGACACACAGACCTTTTTGTAGGACTTGGTCATTTGTACTGAGGAAACCCTAAAACATGTATTTCGAAGAGAACTGGAATTCGAAAATTTTCACGATCGGAATACTACCCCTTTCGATATATTTCATGAGTGAATGTGAATTATATTGAACTTTTATAGATATTTATAGAGCTCAGTCGTTTGCATGTGAATGTTAACCTTCGATAAGTGAACTTAAGAAAAATATTTTTATATTTTCATTATTTTAAACTGTATTTTAAATATCTTCGTTTTGTTTCATTAAATTAAATATAAGAAAGAAAGGCGGAAGATCCCCTCCTTTGAGTCAAAAATCCTGTTGTATTTGCGAATTTCGAATCAAAGAAAAAAATAAACAAAATAAAATTAGGTGTAAGCGATATAAGGATAAGAAAAAAAGTTATGCAATACCCTAATCAACAAAAAAATTAATAATAACAGTAGAGGAGAAACAGAAAATTAAGCATTCTGTAGAAACCAACATAAAATTTAAAGAATTTTTCATTTTATTTTATTTTTTTTTATTAAACATTTGTATTGATAGTAACTTGACATGAAATACATGTAGAGACATTACCCATTGGCAGCACTCTAAACATATTCTAAACTAGAAGGTCCCGGGGCCATCTTTTCAGACGTCTCGAAGGATTATCAGGAATCGAAGAGGATGACAGGATAAAAACTAATGGGTTTTGAGTGGAAATATGTAATGATTGATACCTGGTTTGGGCTAATTCAGTAACATATGGAACATTAATGTCTTTATGGATGAGTTTATTCGTGGCAAAGCAAGATGCGTTAAGGAATTTACGAAGGCTTTTGAATTTTAAGGATTGGATAAGAGAAGAATTTTATGGTTTATTAGACCCCCATAGCTCTATTTCTGTAAGTCCATATCGGTCTTATGATGGTAATATAAATAAGTCTTTTATAATTATGTGGAAGAATGGAGCGTTTGTCCTGTAAGTGTTGAAGTAGTCGAAAATGTCGGGTAGTTTCTTGTCGTTTCCGTCTTGTATGGGGGTTCCAAGTTAAATGTTTGTCAAGGTGGCGTCCTAGGTATCGAATCTGTTCAACAGGGGCTAGTGGAGTGTCATTAAAGGATACTGTAGGGCAGGAAGTCATTGGTTTACGACGAAGGGTAAAGGTTATTTGGTGGGATGTGTACAATTGAGTTTTTAAAAACATTTGATTGGTTTAAAAAAATCTAATGAAATTTGTATGTAGATAGAAAAGGGCGCTAAAGACCCCAGATGTTTTGTGCCCCTAAATAAATAACCTAACCTTTGTTAGAATTAATTTTAATCCTCCAATTCTGGCACCATACTTCAAGGTCTCGAATGTGAGATTGAAGAGTTTGGGAGGCAGTAACTGGATCATTATCTACCGATAGCACACACGTGACAGCAGCATATGTAAAAGGAAATGAATTAGAATGGATTGAGTATCACTTGTATAGAATGTATAATGAACGGGTCCTAGGATGCTGCCTTAAGGAACACCAGCAGATTGAGAAAAAAGGGAGAAATAGGAACTATCGTGATTTATTTTGAAGGATATATCAGCGAGGAAAGGCTAGGTAATAAGAAAGTATTTAGATGGGAGAAATAGACGGAGTTAGTAAAGCAAACCCGGATGCAAATAATTTTTGAAAAAACTTCACTTTTATCGGCAGACCCTATGGCTGCATGAATTTGTTTGTTTCTCTTAAGATCTAGTATCGGCTCCTATAATATAACTAGGTATTTATGAGACACCCTGTGTACGAGAAACATGCATGAGAACAAACATAAATAAGTTGCCTCCATTACATCCTACCGCTTACAGCGAAGACTAGACAATGCCTACAGGTTCCTGGCAGAACTGAGTGATGTGACACGCACCGCACCAATTATTTCGACTAGCGTGTTTCTGGAATGGTGTAGACCTAATTGCGAGCAGCGGACCTGAGCTAATTACTTCTGCAACTATATACCTCCTTGTCGTCTCATTAACCTACGTCTTTGTCAACTTACTTTTCACTTTTAGGATTTCCCTCTATATTAACTCATCATGGTCCTGGCTACAGCCAGCTTGTAGGGAAGCTAACACCTTCAGGGCCACGATTTTACGTATCCTTCAAAGGATGACATTACCAAGGATATTTTTTTTTTATAGCGGAAACTTCCTTAAGCGCGTTATGCAATTTGCAGGGGTAAAAGATTTAATTTCATAACCATAGTGACGTTACCAACATGCTTTAGACTGGCGCATGCGCATCGGTCTGTGTATGCCTGTCCACTAGAGATAGGATATCGATATCAATTTCCGTGAACGATTACGATGTAAAATAGGCACATGTTTCTATGTTATTCGTATCCTACTAATAAAATGCAACACATTAGTTTCATAGCACAATAACATTAGTTGTATTTATAAGTATATTTACAAAAGCACATGTTCACAACAATATCGAGGTTAGGTTACAATCGATTACATCTTTCGACATATGATCTATGAAATCGATTACATCAACATCTCCCTTCTCAAACTCTTATGAACCGTCGATTTCGCCTATAGAGACGTCCATCGACTTGGACAAGATAAGTCCTCATCCCTACGACTCTGATCACTTGGCCTCGACTCCAGGGACACCTCCTGTCGTCAGGGCTCAGCTTCACCCATACTTCTTGCCCCAAGGAGAGTTTCGGCAGATCCTGAGTTCCGCGATCAAATGTCTTTTTGTAGGCCTCCTTCTTTGCTTGAAGTCGGCGAGACACATCAAATTGTACTTGCGGCTGCAATTTGTTTAATGTGGATGGTAGGAGCGTCTTCGTCATTCTGCTGAAAAGAAGCTGTGCTGGACTTGCATTGATTCCTTGCAAAGGGATATTCCTCCATTCTAGCAACGCTAACTCTATGTCACTCTTTTCTTCTTTTACCTTTTTAAGAAGGTTTTTTGCTATTTTTACAGCTGACTCAGCTTTACCATTAGCTTGATGGTTATATGGTGAAGAAGGACTGGTCTTAAACTTCCACTGTTTGGCAAAATCCTGGAATTCTCTACTAATGAGTGGAGTGCCACTGTCACAAACTACCTTGTCCGGTATTCCATATCATGCGAAAACGTCTTTACAAAATGATATGAGGACTTTAGATCCACTTGTATGAACTCTTCTTAATTCAAAAAAGGAAGAGTAATAGTCGGTGATAATTATATAGTTATCTTTACCGAACTGGAAAAAATCTATCCCGACGTATTGCCATGGTCTGTCTGGTGTAGGATGTGGTAGGAGCGTTTCCTTGGTCTGAGCTGGAGCGTATCTTTTGCAGATCTCACATTTCTGTATATCACTCTTAACGTATTCCCATTCCAGGCCAGAAGAATACGTGTCTTGCACGACGAATACAGCTTTCGGCACCCAGATGAGTGTTTCCATGAATGATCCTAATGAATCTGGCCCTCAGCCCTTTCGGAATGACTAATCTATCTCCCTTTAACACGACACCATCTTCAACCGTAAGTTCATCTCGGAATCCCCAATATTTTTCCAGATTTTTATCGAGGTTGTTCTTCCTTTGGGGCCAACCTTTAATCACTGTCTCGACGAGTTTTTTCATCTCTTCATCCTTAGTTGATTCCTCTTGCACCTCCTTTATTCTGTCATCGGTAAGGTTCAGGTAATGCAGCTGATTGCAAATTTGCGCCTGGAATACAATAATTCCCTGATCTTTATCTATCCCTGCTCCTGCCGTATCCACTAGTGCTCTAGATAGGAAGTCGGCCACAGGAATACTCTTACCAGGTTTAAAGACAACCCGGAATGAAAACCTCTGCAGCTGCAGCATCATACGTTGTAGTCTCTTCGGTGCCTGGCAGAGGGGCTTCTTCATGATAGATTCCAGTGGTTTGTGGTCCGTCTCCACTATAACGTCTGTATTGCCGAGTAAATATTGCTCGAATCGTTTAAACCCAAAGACTATTGCAAGACATTCCTTCTCTATTTGGGCATATGCCATTTCAGTAGACGTCATTGCTTTTGATGCATAGGCGATAGGTCTTTCGTCTTGAAGAAGATAAGCTCCGAGTCCATACTGGCTTGCATCACATTGTAAAACAACCGGTTTTCCCTGACTAAAATATTTTAATGTAGGGGCATTTATAGCTAGCTGATCGAGTGATCTAAAGGAGTTTTCATGAAGCTCGTCCCATATCCAACCTGAATCTTCTTTTAGCAACGCTCTTAGGGGTCCAGCAACCTCGGTGAGATGAGGCAAAAATTTTCCTAGATAATTTACAAATCCCAGAAATTGCTGTAGTTCTTCTTTGTTTTTCGGCGTGCTTACTTTCTTAATAGCATCTATCTTCGCAGGATCCGGACGCAAGCCCCTTTCACTAACTAGATGGCCCATGAAATTAATTTCGGACAACCGAAGTCGACATTTTTGTTTATTGAATTTAAAATTTCGCTCCCTAGCCCGAGTTAGAAGAGCTTGCAATTTCTTATCATGATCTATTCGCGCCTCTTCAAGAGTTTTTCCTTTACCTATTACTACTATGTCATCTGCGATGGCTTCCACGTCCTCTAGTCCTTCTAATGCTTCGTGTACTCGGCGCTGAAATTCCTCAGGTGCTGTGTCAATACCGAAGGGTAGCCTTGTCCATCTATATCGCCCCCACGGTGTCCAGAATGTAGTCAGTTTGCTGGCAGGCCCTGTCAACTCTATCTGCCAAAACCCGTCCTTCAAATCCAACAGGCTAAAAACCTTTGCGTTATCAAACCGTGGAAGTAATTCCTCAATGGTTGGCGATTGATAAAAGCTTCTTTTAGTGACCTTGTTAAGATAGTGCGGGTCAAGACAAATTCTAAGTTTATTTGGTTTTTTAACAATAACCATATTACTAACCCACTCCGTCGGTTCAGTTTCTTTTACAATGACCCCAATTTTTCCAGCCTCGAAATCTCTTCTCTTAATTCACTGGTCAGGGCAACTGGGACTCTTCGTGGTGAAACTACTACTGGAGGTTCCGACTTATCTACTTGTAGATCATATTTTCCTGGAAAACAGCCTAGACCCTCAAACACATCCTCGAACTCATTCAATATACTTTCATTTTTCCCGATTCTGTAAACCTGTTCACTAGGAATCAGAAAACCTAACTTGAGACAATCTTGAGCTCCTATTAACGTTGTCTTTTTTGTGTCAATGACTTCAAACTGCATTGAATGAGTTTGATCTTTTACTTGTGTAATTAGATTAATCAAACCCAAGGATTTAGCAGAGGCTCCTCCATAAAACTTAAGTTCTGATGGGCTTACCTCTAGTCTAGGGTCTGAAGTATCAAGGAGGTCGCATAGTGTCCTGAGACCAATCACATTGCAGCTGGCTCCGGAGTCGAGTTGAGTCTTGAGTTTCTTCCATCGTCCTTTTACCTTTATCATGAGGTCTGCAAAGAGCTGTTTCTTCCCTTCTGAAGACAGACAGAATACAGGTTCATCTGAGCCCGAGCTCTCTTCATCGGATCTCTCACTCAATTCGTTCTCAGAAATATGATTAACCTTTCTGCGTAGACAGGCTCTAGCAAAGTGGTTTTTTAATTTGCAAATACTACAGATTTTACCATAAGCTGGGCAATGCTTGGCTCCTCGTTCATGAATCGAAGCGCAGTATTTACACTTACTATTGGACTGGTTTCGTTTGCCTATCTGTTTGGTGGCTCTGTAGACAGGTGTAGTCTGGGAGGTGGAACTGGTTGATGCGAGCTGACCGGCGCATCGAGTGGCCAATTCATCAGCAACACAACTATCCACGGCCTCCGATAGACTCAGATCACTCCTAAGAAGTAATCGTTTCCTCAGACTCAGATCACCAAGGCCTGCCACCAACCTGTCCCGTATCAATGCTTCTTCTATCTCTAACTCATCTTTCCCAGCCAACTCTTTAAATCCGCATTTCTTCGTTTGCTGCTTCAAACGGTCTATGAACGACTTGACAGACTCACCTATATTTTGATTCATCGAGTTAAACACAAATCTTTCATATATAGTGTTACGGGTAGTTTTAAAATGTTTGTCTAACAGACAAATTATTTCTTCAACTTTATTTAATTCACTACCTCCTAGTTTACTCAGTAGCTTTAAACCTTCAGTTCCTAATAATGACAAAAATAATGCAGCACGTACCTTTTTTCCACACAAATCCTTCTTGCTCCCGGCATCCAATAATATCTCATAATATCCCCATTGTTTTTTGAATATAGACCAATTTTCTCCGGCTTGCTCGGGGTCCGAAAGATCTAAAGTAGGAGGTGCCGGAATACTTGCCATTATGAACTTTTCTGTTTACTTAAACGGTTAAACAGCAATTTTTTAGGTTCAGTTAACCTGACACCATGTTTCTATGTTATTCGTATCCTACTAATAAAATGCAACACATTAGTTTCATAGCACAATAACATTAGTTGTATTTATAAGTATATTTACAAAAGCACATGTTCACAACAATATCGAGGTTAGGTTACAATCGATTACATCTTTCGACATATGATCTATGAAATCGATTACATCAACAGCACATAAGTATCAATATTTATAATATCGTTATTTCAGTATTTAATTTAATTAAGGGTCGGAAGCATCAACACAGGCGAAACATTCAACCACAAGGACTTTGTCTGAATTTCTATGTTACAAATGGCAGGTCCATCAAAATAAATGTGCTATGTGTACCAACTCATAGAGTCCACAGTCACATTGATGTTACGTTGACATAATTCTAGAAGATATATCTCTACAAGGTGAATAAAATGAAACAATAATAAGAAAACGTGCATTTTCAACATGATCTACTTTTACAAACGTACCAAAATTTCAGTGCAAATCAAGAATTCAAAAAAAAGGTTTTCACTTCTATCGGCAGTCCCTATAACTGCCTGAATTGAATTTCTGTAGTTTTCAACAGAAATACACGCTTTAGAGTCCCTTAAGTCAGACAAAAAGGTGTGTATAGGTGTAACCTTGGCGCGAAAATTAAAAGTCGTACGAAAATGAAATTTCATATTTAAGACAAATAAACGACCGAGATGGTCCAGCGGCGTTTTCATCAAAATTGTATGACCGGAAGTGGTTCTTTATACCATGCATTTTGCAAATTTTTTACGCTTTACTCAAAAACAGCCCTAACGATTTTGATTATACTCGCTATATGGATACAAAATTTAATAGACTTTAAGCTGATTCAAATAGTCTGACAAGAGTTGAATGACGATATTTAAATCCTCTTCCTCTAAAGTACCTTTAATTTTGTAGATTATAAAAAAATAACCGTATCATCATGTTAGCATTGACATATGTCTTGCAAGGTCTGAAAAGTGTGATGTGTCCGAAGCAATTCAATATATTTTGTCATCATTGTTTTATTTTTTTAAAATAAAGCATTTTCTTGGGGGTTACCTGTAGCATGGTGGTTAGCATGACAGCCTTCTATGCCTAAAGTTACGGTTTTGAACCCGCAGGTGGCTCTAGGTTATGCCGTCCTTCGGAGAGGACGTTAAAAGTTGGTCCCGAGCCTGTGCGATGTCAGGTATTCGTTAAAGATCCCTGTCCTAATTAAATCTGGATAGGCAAAATTTAGAACTCCCATTGTAGCATCGTCCGATTAGCCGCAGCAGCATAACGGACGTTAAATAAATAAACAAAGCATTTTTCTCTCTTTTCATCGAATATATTCGATTAAACTTAAATAAAATATAAGATAAAGGTGAAGATGAATGTATTCATCACTAGCAGTTAACTATATACCAAGTTGTCACCAAGGAGCTGTGTTAATTAGTAAACTTTGGAAAGTTTAATCTTTTGTCATCTTGGAGAAATGAGTTATGGTGATACATAGATACACGATGAAGCTGTTCAAGTTTCGCTCTCTCGAGGTCTAACGAAGAACCTTTCTTACTTTACAAGTGTACATATTAACATACCTATACATACCTAGTTAAAGTTGTATCTTTTATATATTCTATGAAAATATCAAATGTGATGAAGTTTCCTCTGATGGCTGAAGGATAATCGATCCTTTAAGGTGGTTTTAAATTTACTGATTACCATCAAATTCCTTTTTAAAAAATACAATATTACTTAGGGGTTATTGATTAAAGAGTTGTCGGTCGAGAAATTAAAATTAATCAAATCTTGCCAATGTTTACGCTTATAACTCAGTTATTTTTGAAGATCGAAAAGATTTCAGAGATCAAGATGAACAAAGAAAGAAAGAAAAGAAAAAATCTTATATGGTCAAGGCATAACTTATGGGATGCGATTCCCCGATATTTCGGTTATTATTAATGATCGAGGAAAAGTGTAAAGTTTTCTAGAATCAGGAATTTTTATTTGAATTTACTATGGATCGTTGGCACAAATGTGAATAAAGTAATTAACTTATAATACACATTTATTCATAAAAGTGTACATATTATTACACATAAAAATATCCAGAAAGGCATTATCATTATTGAGAATACTGAGGTTCAGATTTACCACATAATGTAACATGAAAATGGTACCTTCGGACATAACTGCATAATTGTTCCCTGACTTGACCCCCCGACCTTCCCCGTCCGTGGCTGGACTTAAGGTTCCTCTCCAGTCAGGGCTAAGACTCCCCTCAGGTATATATCGCTATCCCTGCTCTAGGAGTGGAGGGGTTTATTTTTCGTATAGCCCTTCTAAGAAACGTTTTTGCTTGTTGCCCGGAAACTGTTCTATTTGAAATGATTCTAAATTATTTCAATTCCTCCCAGTATTATATACAGATACATAGCAAATGATTCCAATAAAAATTAAAAAAAAAAAAATGAAAAGGAAATAGTAAAATAGTCTAGTATAAATATCGAAAAAACAATCACCTTTTTAATCGAAAAATAAAAACCCTCTAACATCCAAGATAAATAGAGTATAACCCATGAAAAATTTGGGCAGTTCCCTTACGAATCAATAAATAACTACGTATCAGAAGTTTACTATTCGATAGAGAATTAAATTTGCTACAAAACAAAAAATCTGGTACGCTTAACACACCTCTGTTGTTAAAATTAATCTAAGAACTTTTAAATACATTTAGAAAAAAATAAATTGTTAAATAATTAATTAAATAAAAATAATAATAGAAACAAATTGAAATTTTAGCCATAAATACAGCCATCGTTATTTTTGAAGATAGAGAAAAATGTGTATAGAGTTTTAGAATCAGTAAGCGTGATTAACAGAAAAAAAAGTTAATCTATATATTTAACTCCTGATATATTCAAATGGGAAGCCCGTGTCTGAGTGGCTAACGCGGTAGTCTCCCACGCTAAAGGTTGTGAGTTTGAATCCCAGTCCCGGCGGGAGTTTTATGAGGATATAATCAAATGGGGATTCAATCACAGCCTCTCCCCCGGGTATATGAGACCCGTCAAGCTACTGGTGGTCACTCACAAAAATAGGCGTAGGGAGAGATTACCCGGTGACAATATTCTCACAGGGTATTACACCACGCGGCCTAGGGCCTACACGGCCTATCGCGCCAGAGGAAAAATTATGTTCAAGTCACAATTTACAATATATGTAACTCAGCTAAAACTCGGTTATTAATTAAAATACAGAAAAATAAGAAAACTCAGCCTAGAAGTTATACACTAATAAAGTTATTTGGAAATAACAAACCATTGTCTAATAAATTTTAGCGTTTTTATTATTTCCAGCCCTTAGATAAACGACTACATGACAATGGAAGCTGATTCCGATAAAATAAAAAAAATTCTTCTTTAACTATACAATTATATTAACCTAATTGTTATTACTATAACATCCTGTATGCTACTATGGCTAATTGAAGGATGCTATAACGAGAGTTCTAAATTTTGCCTATCTAGGTTTAATTAGGATAGGTTAGATTAGGATCTTTAATGAGTACTTGACATCGCACAATCTCAAGATCACCTTTGAAGCATGAAGTAACGAAGAATTTTTTTACTCTCTTTAAAAATCCTTGGGTTTATCGTGTATAGATGGTTTATATATTGGTAATTACACGACAGATGACCCTAATGAGTGACTTGATCTTTTGGATTCAGCGGACTATAAAAAATTTAATTCCATTCAAAACAATGATTAAAAAATTTTCACAATGACAATATTTAATAATAATAATAATAATAGGCTTACCGAACCCGAAGGTTCAATGTCGATAGCACCATATTCCGTCTACATAGACTCGTCCAATGTTCTCCGCTCAAGCCCAAGTCCCCAAGATCAGCCTTAATGCAATCCTCCCATCGACGTTTCGGCCTACCTTTCGGACGCCTACCAGTCGGATTAGCAAATACCAACTGTCTCGGAATCCGATCCTCACCGAGCCCGACAATTTTATTCGCCCATTTAAGTCTCCGCGACGCTATCAACTCAATAATATTCTCAGGATACAAGTTCCGCAATTCCGCATTGTGCAACCTTCTAAACTCCCCAGTGCCCTCATTTCTCTTCGGACCAAATATCTTACGCAGTACCTTATTTTCGAAAACCTTAAGCCGTTGTTCATCCTTCAAAGTAAGCGGCCACGTTTCACATCCGTAAAGAACCGTTGGAAGAATAATAGTTTTATAAATTCTAACCTTTAGATTTTTAGATAGAAGCCGTGAGCTAAGTAACTTAGCAACTGAATAATAACACGCATTTCCCACCTTTATCCGGGACTTTATTTCTTCCTGGAAAATGACAATACTTACTCTTACCATATATATTTGATAAATAGGCAAGTGGAAGTTAATCATAAGAAAGTTTCATATCAATGTAACCTTTTTTTTTGGAGCTTGAAAAACATATTTTTGTAACACTCCATTGAAACTTATCAAAACCTAATTCTCCAAGACGATCTACGCATCAGTTATCAGACTGGATGTTTTCTAACTTAATTTTGAACAGAATAATTTTAGTGATTTTTACTACCAGTTACCTATAGAAAGAAAATAAACTTTATTTATAATTTTACATATTGACAAAAAATTTATAAATGATTTCGGATGAGACATCCTTACAATCATCAAATGTTTGGTTCATTTGGTAGTTATAATCTAATTATCTATTCTATAATTAGTGGTAAAATTAAATTGATATTAACTATGGTAGTAGGAAAAACTAGATAAAAAACCTACATATAAAAAAAACAAAAAAACAAAACAGATAACACAATTGATAATATACAATTAGAAATTAAAATAAACTAGCTTAAGTTAGCAACACATGTTTAGATCTTTTATGAGTGTAGCTATATATGAATTTATTGTAAGCTAAAGTATTGCGATCGCGAACATTTTCGAATTCGAGTTTTCACCGGAAATACACGTTTTAGGGTTCCCTAAGACCAAATGACCAAGTTCCGCAAAAAGGTGAGTATCTGTTGTCTAGTTCGAAAACGATAAGATGTATAAAACTGAAATTTTACATTTTAGGACGGTCTATACCAAAGATGAGAACGAGCGCGCCCAAGTGGATAGAAGGCTAGTATACTGTTCACCGGGTCCTGGGTTCGAATCCCGGCTATGACAGAATATTATTCATTCTGTAACTTCAGCCGAGGGGCGTCCCTAGGGTATAGAGACGACTGGGACAGACCCAGTCTCTGTAAAGTGGGTAACCAAAATTGGGGAAAAACCTGGAGGCTGAGCGTGATCAAGGACTAATACTCTCCTTGGATTACATTGTTACTACTATAAACTCTACAGGTTTTATTTATTTATTTATTTTTTTCATATGCCTGAGATGTTAGTGCAACTTTTTACATAACTCGAAAAACTACAAGAACCACTTTACACTACGATTGTCTCAAAAACGTGTCTTACAGTTTTGATTAGACTCGCTATATTAATGTAAAATTTAGTTTGCTTCAGTATAATTTAGGTTTTATTCTTTCTGAAATAGTCTGACTGGGCTTAAATACTGAATGTTTTTCATTTCTTCTTTTTAAGTATGTTTAATCATGTACGTTTCAAAAATTTAAAAATATTATGTTATTAGCATTGATAATAAATGGCTAAATTATTACCAAATGGAGAAGAAAATTTTTTTTTTTTTTTTCCGAACATAATATATAGTAATCTAAATTATAATATACCATTGGAAAGCTTAAGATTTTAGAAAAAAATATTATCTCATTCACAAATTTGGTATCATAAAGTGACAAATAGGGCATGATCTTATGTGATTATTGTACATAAAAATTGTATATTGTTTTATTGTTTGATCTGCAACGAAACTTGACAGTATTCTTTTAATTTCAGTTTCCTATATTTTGACTCCTATCTTACTTTTAAGTTCTTAAATCCATTTTATTAACCAGGGTAAGTGAAAGTCGTGAGATTTTTCCCTCGCCTTGCTATTTTTCAATTCCCTGAACGGTTTAAATTGTAATTTATGGCATTATTTCCTACATGTTAAGAAGTAAAATAGATAGCAATTAGATTTTTCATTGGAAGTAGTATAATGGAAGAAGTAAATCAAATTTACTGTATATATGATTAGTAATGTAATATCCAGCTTGAAAGCGCATAATAAGATTTAAGAGAAATTAATATGTTACAAAATGTGTCTTATAGAATAATAGAAATTAGTTATAAGAGCATAAACTTATGAACATATGTTATTTGTAATGTTATATTGACGGAGGCTATGTTGATTTAGTGTTTCAGTTCTTGAAGTCTTTCATAAAGTTCTCAGAAGTTTATAAAAAATATGACGATTATGTAGTACGTAAGTTGTTAAAATAAATGGGATGGTTAAGTTGTTACCAATTCATAAACTATAGTTGTTATTATTTCTACTTTTAGATCACTTTATAAATATAGTTCCTCTGTACACTAAATGGGACTCTCTTGGAAACTAAATTAAACTTTTAAGATGTATTTAGAAAAATTACATTAGATGAATAAAATTGATTTTTATATTAACTTGCATCTTTTCAACTCCCTGAAATTACAAACAATAATGTTTTTGGTGAGCATTTAGTGAAGAATATAATACGGAATACTTGCACACAACTATAAAATATTTAATTAAGCGAGCAAACTCGATGAATGTGCTTTGACAAGACATCACCTTTTAGTTAATTACAGCCACTTCCCAAGGAAGACTTGCAGCATCACCGCACTTTGATGAGAATAATTGTTCGTCGAGAAATTACCACCGAGTCAAAACAATTACTAAGACCCCGCAATTAGGACCTCGTGGACCCCTGACCGTGGGACAGTCATCTACTGGAAGATTATAGCCCGATGTGGAGGGTCCGAAACTGCAATCTCATCTATCTATCTACCTCTTAACTAATCTTAAAAGATAATTAAAAAAACAAACATAAAAACATATTTTATAGCTAGTACCGACATTATTTTAATTACTAAAATATCAAGTTGATCCACAAATATCACATCTACATTATCAACCCAAAGGAAATATGAACAATAAGTATTTGGTAATGTACAAGGATCCTCCATGAACAAGAGAAAGTATTATAATTAAAATTATCAATGGATTGTAATCCCCAGGCTTCACTATTATGGGCCTTCTATTTTGTGGGAAAATGAGAGCAAGACAGGTAAAAAAGTCAGTTCAGTCATGAAAAAAGTGTAGCCAAAACTAAAAGTGTAAGTGAAGTGACAGGGCAATGAGAGTCTACAACATTTTAATGCGTGAGTAGAAGTACTACAGACAGCAGGGCTAGCTCTAGCCACGAGTAAGAGCTCAAACCAATATCCATCATATTAAGACTATCAATTAAAATTTAAGCTGCCACAACCAACTTATCTGTGTATTATCAAGAGTCAGTCATTTCAATTATTATAAATTAATTAAAGATCAAACATTGTCAACCAGTTCATTTATGCTTCAAACCCCCTCAAAAATACTTCTTCTTCTTCTTTAGCTCTCTCCTTGTGCCTGTCAGCGTGGAGATAGTCCAACCCAGGATCTCCATCTCTCTCTGTATCCTGCAAGAGTCTTGCCTCTCGCTTTCTCCAACTTGTTGATGTAGCCATCGCAGCTAAGCCTAGGCCTTCCTCTAGATCTGGTGCCAACTGGTTTTGCCTCCATAAATTTGCGTGGGTCACAATCCTGGCTCATCCTACATACATGCCCGTACCACCCAAACTGTCTCTTCTCCAGGGTCTCCTTCCTTGCAGAAATGTTTAATTCTTCCCTTATTGTTTCATTCCTGATCCTATCCCTGCGGGTTTTGGAAGCCACTCTGCGCAGGTATTTCATTTCCGCCGCTGTTATACGGCTCCATTTGTTGTCCGGGAGTACCCAGCTCTCTGCTCCGTATAGTAGAACAGGCATGTATACGGCCTTAAATATGTGGAGCTTGACATATATTTTAACCTCTCTCTTTCCTACTACTGTGTTGCTGATGGAATAGTAAATATTATTTGCTTTTCTTATCCTGTGGGATATTTCGGGTTGTATTTTTCCATTTCCGCTTATCACAGTTCCAAGGTAGGAGATCTCATTTACCACTTCTAGCTCCTCGTCGTTGCACATAATGTGGATTTGTTCGGGCTGTTGTCCCACTTGTAGGATCTTGCTTTTTCTGGCATTAATAATCATTCCTTTCCGTCCTAATTCTGCTTCCCACTCTATTAGGGCTTGTGGGAGCTTAACGCTAGGGTCAGTAATAAGGACTATGTCATCGGCATACACCATTACTTGTGCCTGTATGGTTCTCATATTCCAATGACCAATAACCGCTCTTGCTGTTCTCTTGCAAATATTTATTATTTCATCCACAAAGATGATGAAGAGTAGAGGGCTGAGGCTATCCCCCTGCTTTACTCCTTTTGCCATCGGAAAGCTCTTCGACTCGAGACCGTTAATTCTTACAATGCCCTTTGGTGTCTGGTATGTTGATTTTATAGCGAGTAGCAAACCCTCAAGGACGTTCTTTACTATCAGGGCGTTCCATATTTCCTCTCTAGGTACTGAGTCAAACGCAGCTTTAATGTCCAGAAAAGCAAGGTATAAGCTTTTATTTCGATCCCAGGCTTTCTCTATCAACATCCTCAAAGCAAAGATATGGTCTTGGGATTGGCGTCCAGGGCGAAAAGCTGCTTGCTTGTTTTCCAGATTATCTTCGACTAAAGGTCTCAGCTTCTTTTCCAGAATTGAGGTATATATTTTATATACGACCTGTGAGAGACATATCGGTCTATAGTTAGCGCATTCGCTTGTGCTTTCCTTCTTATGGATGGGTATAATAATGTTATATATATATATATAGTCCACTCAAAATCCTAAACTATCCATTATCCAAGTGCAATATTCATTTTTTTGTCCTTGGGCGCGACAGGCCGTGTAGACCCTTGGCCGTGCGGTGTAATCTTCTTAGAGAACATACTCACCAATTTTCACAATGAAATTTTATAGAGTAGGGTCATTACTCCCTAAGCCTATTTTTGTGAATGGCCTCCAATTGACTGACGGGTCTCACATACACGGAGAAGATGCTGTGAGTGAATCCCCATTTAATTATATCCTTATAAAAGTCCCGCATGGACTGGGATTCGAACTCAACATTTAGCGTATGAGACTAGCGCGCTAGCAACTCAGCTACGGGCTCCCCAATGCAGTGTTCATAAGGAACAAACTAAAAAGAATTGCCAGGGTCACAAAACAGGAAACATTAAAGCAGAATGTTCTATTTATAGCTCAGTACCGGGGATGGAGGGGGGCAGCCAAATTTTGTAACATCAAACGTATTCAATCCAAAGTCCTCCCAATGATAGTTGATGCTCCTCATTATGTCACCAACCATACTTTACACCACGACCGAAGCATTCCATTTATATTAATACTTATTCCAAAATAAGGGCTTAAATGCCGATATTTTAAACCCCCCTTAAATACCTTTAATTTTGTGGATTATGTAAAAATAACTATATCATTTTTTTAGCAATGACAACAAGCGGATAAATACATAAGTTGAACGAATTCGATTTCTAACTAAAGAAGAAAAGAGAAAACATGTTTTTTATGCATGCAATTTTTACTTCCACTTACCTATATACGAAATATATCGTTAGGGAAAGTATTGCGATCATGAAAATTTTCTAATTCTACTTTTCAACGGAAATTGGGGTGTCCTTAGTCCAAATGACCAAGTCCCGCAACAAGGTCTGTGTGACCGTTTGTGGTAACTCCCGCTCGTAAACGATAAGTCCTATGCAACTGAAATTTCATATTTAAGACAATTATAGGCCCGAGATGTTACGAAAACTTTTTCATCGAAATCGGCTAAAATTATAAACAGTCACTTTATAATATGCATTTTGCACCTTTTTACGATTGTCTTAAAAACGGCTCCTACGATTTTGATTAAATTCGCTATATCGATGTAAATTTTAATAGTTTTAATGTAATATAGATTTCATTGTGATTGAATATTTATTTATTTGAATTGCAGTTGAGATATTTTAAATTTCATTCCTCTAAAATAGCTTCAATTATGCAGATTATATAAAAATAACCACATCATCTTGTGAGCAGTGATAAAAAAAACAGGTAAATATATAAGTTGAACGAATTCAATATATAACTGAAGGAGCTAACTCTAAAAATATTTTTTTAATGCAATTATTTGTTTTTGAACAACAAAAAACAGCAATGTACCATTAATTTTATAGATTTCTAAAAATTAAACACATCAACTTGTTAAAATTGGTAAATAACCGCTGAATAATGAAAGTTGAGCGAATTTGATAAACAACTACAGGAGAAAAGGGCAAAAATATGTTAAGGAAACAAGGCCCTCAACATATTTTAAGTTATGTTGTAAGTTATGCCCTCTAGCAGACAGCATTATTATCAAGAGCACAACGCCATCTAATGGCAGCCAGAGGCACGGGACTTCGGGCCAAAAATTGCAGGCAACGGCAAGATCCCAGGTCGGTCTGCAATAGGGTCTGAGACACAAGTTTAGTGAGCACATGTGCCCTTAATATATTTTTTAATGTAGGTAATTCATATGTTTCCAAATAACCTGAATTAACTTTTTACTTAAATTAGCATTAATAATTTTAAATGTATGTTTATTTAATAGTTCTTAAATTAATTTTAACAGAACGGGTACATAGAAAAATAGAAACATTAATATAGATGTATAATATACCGTTGGGAAGCTAAAGATTTTAGAAAAAAATATTATATTATTCACGAAATTATAAAAGTAAACGGGGATTGATGAAAAGCCGATAAAACTAACTGAATGTCTTAGATAATAATATAATAGATTATTATATATTAGATATTAATAAAACTCCATTTTCTATTAAAACTCTATGTGATTAATTCATTAAAAATTTATTTTCATCTGTAAATGTATTTAAAAATTCTAAAATTGTTTTCAACGAACTTACAACGAAGGTATGTGAATTGTGCGCGCACCAGACATTTTAGTATAACTAACGTGCAATTAAATTAAAATAGCCCAGTTTATGTTCTGGTTAGTTTTCATTGAAAAATTTATTTGGATTACTTTAAAATTTCCCAGGGCTTTAGGGCTCTACTGAACAATATATTTATTCTATTTATCCTTCCCACCCTCCAAGTTATCTGTAGCATTTGCCAGTATTCAGGAAGTCCTAGATGGCATCAGTGCCTGGGCAAACCTGAATACCTTGAGGCTTAATCCTACAAAAACTCAGGCCATCCTTATTGGTTCCAAATCCCTCCTCCGATCCATCACCACCCTTCCTCCGCTTTTGCTTAATGATCATCCTATTGTTTTTAGTTCCTATGTTAAAAATCTTGGCATCATCATCGACCAAAACCTATCCTGGAAACCCCAAATTGCCCAAATTTCCCGTCGATCAATTAGTACCTTGAAATTATTCCACCGATCCCGTCATCTCCTACCACAATCTACCCGTAAACTCCTAGTTTTATCACTCATTTTTCCCCACACTATGGTTGTGTGGCATGTGGCGGCCTCTCGAAGGTGCTCGAGGGCAGATTGAGAAGGATTATGAATTGCTTCTTAAGATTTGTGTTCGGTACCTCGAGACGGTCCCTTGTATCCCACCTCTACGAGTTAAAGTGGTTAACCCCAACCTTTCGAAGACAATATTTCCTTGGATCATTCCTTTATCAAATCATAAGCTCCCACCATCCATTTTATGTCTACAGCTTTCTGGTATTTAAATCCTCAACCCATCACCAGGAAACAAGATCCCGTCTGTCTGACCTCCACACTCCTTTCCATAAAACCAAAAAATATGACTGCTCATTTTTAGCCCGTTCCACTGCCTTATGGAATACTCTCCCTTTAAACATCCGTCATGCTCCTTCCCTATCATCTTTTAAATCCCTCCTCTTTCAATACTTCCTTTCTCTTCAGACAGATGTTAGCTAATTTTTATTATGCCAACTTATGTAAGGTGAATTTGATTTTAATGCACTTACTTTAATGAGACGTAAAAGTTACATTTTATGTTTATTCTTATTTATTTATTTCTTGAAATTGTAAATAGAGATGGTACTCTGACTCTTTTTTCTTTTTTTCATTATTGTATTATTTAATTGTAGTTGTATATTGTTTTTGGCCAGTTATAATTTATTATTTTGTTCATAATTGTTATTCTCAAGGGACCTTGTCCCAGAATAAAGTTTTTTTTTTCTATTTCTATTTCTATAATTTGTCTCGTAGCCAATCTCAGCAATCCAAAATCCTCCATAAAATCTTCAATCCTCCTTTCCGTAAATAAAATAATAATAAAAATTAATGGTCTATACGCTGCTGATGGTTTGACCCAAACCATATACCATTTCTTTTATGATAAACTCCATTCCCCTATAAATCACTAGTTTCACCCCTTTCTTCCTCTTTGTTTCTCGATAATTTTACGAGCCACTTCTAACTCTAATTGGAGTCCTACCATTGGGTAGCTTCTCTACATTTTTATTTTAACTCAATTTATGTTTTGTCTGTTTTACTTTGTGGGTTTAATTTCTGTATAAAAACAAAAAATTATGTAAATATTCATGTCCAACGATGCGAGACATATAGATTTGTCTAATATTTATTTAAAAAATTTTCTTTAAGACCTTAAATTTAAGATAATGTAATAGATTCTTTTTTAATATCATATATTTTTCACCTAGATCAAAGCGAAATCAATAGCGTCTATAGATATATAGATATATAAAAATATATATCAAAGCATCTATACATATATAATGCATGTTAAGTATTTCTTACCACAATATTACAGACAATGATTTTATTTAGAATATTATGCTATATTTAGAATAGAGATTAATGTTATGTGATATTTATTTTTGGGGGGAAAATACTTAGCCCATAAATATTAAAGAAGTTTTTAATTTGCGGATGGCATTAGACCTTTTAAAAGTGTAAAAAGGTGAAATTCAAAAAAAGGTAGGAAATACTTTGGTAAAGAACAGAGCATTAAGTGCTCGAGTTAATGGAGACCATTCGCCACTCGACAAATCCGAAGCAAGAAGAAATGGTTTCCGACAATAGCAACTCTACCTGGAATCTTTTTGTATTGTTCTTCAAGCTAAAATGTGGTTCACCTGCAGTCGATACCTTCTTCGGCTTAAGTAACATTACCGAGGTATTTCGTCAATGCTTTTCACAATGTTGCATGTTCTCTAGGCTATACAAGGTATCTCATAAACGTCTCGTTATGTTGTGGGAGCAGATACTGGACTTCAAGAGGAACAAATAGTTCCCATGGCCACTTTGTCCGATCTTCAACGGTTAGCGAGAAAATCAAATTTAGCCTTTTTCTGTTATACATGATTTTTATGAAAAGCTCAGGCAAGAACTTAACCGACGATTTGGTCAATTATACAGACTGTTGAACAGAAAAAAAAAAAACACTTTCTATTGAAAACTGATTGCTAATTTACAAGAGTGTGCTAAAACCTATCTGGACCTACGAACTTAAACAGCCATACAGAGGACAGCCATCAAACGGATCCAATCCTTTCAATCCATATTCCTTCGAACAATAGATAACGCTCCTTATTATGTACCAACCATACCTTACACTGTGACCTAAATATTTCATTTATTTTGCTCATTATTCCATCAGAACCTTATCCATCACCTGAATCCCTATCCTGCTCTACCCACCCTTACGACCTAGATTCTCTACTCAAGTGTTTAAGGATGGTATATAAGTATAATTGACTTCTAGAGTTTGTACATATTTATTGCTTATTTATTATATATATATATATTTACGAGGATCGACGAATCGGAGGAGTAAGAAGGAATATGTAGACAAGTCGACCTGAACACTGATAGATTTGTTTTCTAAGTGTCCTCTCTACTGTTTTATAAGCCTCTCCTGACTGCGTGGAACATTCTGTCCGAGGCCCCCAGCCTCTGGGATAGCTTCCCGTCGATACTTCCGCTTTCGTTCAGCCAGGCTCCTAGGTACTTAAAATCCTCGAAATGCTCCAAAACGTTCCCCTTCATTCTCAGGATCCTCATTATTTTCCGTGTTATTCTACCTATATACTCATAGTGCTGCGTAAGACCACGGTCTATAACTATAACTATGATGAGATCAGCTGATGCGCTCGATGATAACAGTCATACGTTACATTGTCTCTCAGATTTTTGCTTTTTTCAGTAGGAATTCGCTTGGATTAAGTCTGGAGAACATCACTAGACCTCAGGAATACTACAGCAGTGAATATTGGAGAAATTTCGGTAAGCAAAGTTATAATTTACTTTGTACAATCACGAAAAAGTGAAAGGAGGGTCACTGATCAGCTGATTGCCGCTAGCTCGGCAAGCTCGGGCTTGCTTTTCTTTAACTTATCTTTAATTCTTATCTCATTATTTATTTATTATTATTATTATTTTCTTAATCAATGAGATATTTTCATCAAGTCATGTCCTCAAAGTCTGCAAAAGTAAAAGATCTAGATCTGCAGGTTCAAACACGTCTACCACAAAACAGAGACCCCGCCGTGAACAAAATAAAAAAGTGATTCCACCAGCGACCGCGTCAGCTACCTCATTAGGATCTGAACCACAGCCCAGCACATCATCACAAGGAATAACTGATGAATCCCCGTTTTTTACACCGAATCCATTTCAGATCCCCAAAAATGAAAAAGAAACCATGGAATCTTCTCCTATACCCAAGGAACCACTACCTCCACCAATATTTGTTAAAAATATTAAAAAATTTAAACTGCTGTGTGCGCATTTAAATAAAGTAACTAATCTTAATAGTTACTATTGTATAAGTAGAACCAATGATACTAAAATATCTCCGACTACTGCTGAAACCTACAGAAAGATTGTAAAATATCTGACTGAGACCAAAGCTGACTTTTATACTTATCAGCTGCGCCAGGAGAGAGCATTAAGGGTCGTAATCAGAAACCTACATTCCTCAACACCCGTTGAAGCTATCAAAGAAGAAGTAACAGAATTAGGATTCCAAGTGAGGCAAGTCACCAACGTTCTAAAAGATAAAAGTCCACTGCCTTTATTCTTCGTGGACTTGGAACCATCAGCAGGAGTCGTAAAAACCTATGACCTCAGTAGACTGTACTATACCCGTGTAAAAGTTGAAAAACCTTACACAAAGAAAGAAATAGTTCAGTGTCATAACTGTCAGGCGTATGGTCATACCAAAAGTTATTGCCATCACATACCACGCTGTGTGTAATGCGGTAAACAGCATAAATCAGAAGAATGTACAAGATCAAGATCAACACCCGCTATATGTGCTCTGTGCCTCAAGGACCACCCGGCTAACTACAAGGGATGTGAAATCTACAAGAAACTCAGAACCTAGATACCAAAAACCTCAGGATCCGAATGAAACAGTTAAACCACTCAGAAGCAGAAGAGAACTATCTAAACTTGTAAATTCTATCGTGTCATTTGCCCACTTGCTTGGAGGTGGAAACCAGAGTCAAGAAGTCGAGGCACTGCCGAGACAACGTTTTCTTCAACATTCTCAATCTATTATACAACAATCTATCCCTCAAAGTTTACCTGATCTGCAAAAAACTCCTCAACTTCAAATTTCTCATATCCCTCCCCCATCAAACGTCACAGATCTTACCAGTCTAATGACATCGTTCATTTCCGGAATCAAATCTCTTGTTATGCAGCTTATATCACTCCTTACAAATCTAGTATCAAATATAATCCCTGCTTTGAAAAATCCCTCAATGACTTCACCTAACTCCTTATCCATTCTCCTTTGGAATGCGAATGAAGCTAGAAATCATACTGACGAACTGACAGCGTTGTTGCAAGACAAAACAATCGATGTTGCACTTATAACTGAAACAAGACTAACGACTAAACAGTACTTCAAAATACCACAATACATAACATACCGTACTGACCACCCAGACGGCAATGCTCATGCCGGTTCCGCTATCATTGTGCACCAATCTCTCTCTCATCATTTACTCCCACTTCCCACCTACGATTTCCTACAAGCCACAGCAATAGTAATCAAGACTTTTTCCTTTCCGGTTACCCTCACATCTGCATATTGCCCTCCAAAACATTCCATTTCCTATTCCGAATTTGTATCATTCCTGGATTCTTTAGGAAATCGTTTCATTCTGGTTGCAGACTTAAACGCTAAGCATCAGCAGCGGGGTTCCAGAACCACGAATTCTCGGGGACGAAATTTGCTGTCTGCACTCAATTTTCAATATCCTGCCTCCTGACTACCCTACCTACTGGCCAACCTCTCAAAACCTTTGAAAGAATAGTCCACTCCCAATTCTATAACTTCCTTGAACAAAAATCTCTACTTGTTCTCTCCCAGTCTGGCTTTAGATCCCAATATTCCACACAATCAGCTCTCCTAAAAATTACCCAAGACCTTCAATCCTCCATAGACAAAAAGAAAATATCAATCCTAGTTCTCTTTGACTTCTCCAAAGCCTTTGATATGGTAAATCATGAAATCCTTCTTTCCAAACTCCGAAACCTCTCAGTATCTGATAGTGTCTTAAACTGGTTCCTCTCCTTTCTATCTGCCCGAACTCAAACTGTGATAATCCCAAATAAACCTCCTTCCTCACCGATCCTGTTAACACATGGAGTTCCTCAGGGATCATCACTTTCACCTATCCTTTTCTCGATCTATGTTAATGACCTACCCAATTCCATACATCACTCTAAATACCACCTATATGCCGATGATCTCCAAATCTACCTTTCCTTCCATCCCACCGAATTGCCTGAGATGGTCCAAAAAGTTACAAGAAGACATCGACAGCATCAATTTATGGGCCATCAATAATGGCCTAAAGCTTAATATCGATAAAACCAAAGCCATCCTCATTGGTTCCAAACATCTCCTCAACTCCCTCACCTGTCACCCTTTACTCTACCTCAACCATAGACCCATTATCTTCCACACGTCCGTTAGAAACCTAGGTGTATTCCTCGACCAAAACCTTTCCTGGAATAATCACATTTCCCAAATTTCTAGAAAATCCATAACCATCCTTAAACAGTTCCTCCGATTACGCAAACTTATACCCCTTAAAACCCGCCAACTCCTAGTATCCTCTCTTATCTTCCCCCACTTCGATTATGGCTGCCTGGTGTTTGGAGGACTGTCCGAGACGCTTGAGATGAGGCTGAAGAGACTGATGAACTGTTTCATTATATTCATCTTCGGAATTCCTAGGCGCTCTCACATCTCCACCTGGTATGCAGAGTTGAAGTGGCTTTACCCAAAATTCCGACGGCAATACTTCTTAGGAACTTACCTTTACCAATCCTTTAGAACCAAAAAACCCATTTATATCTACAATATGTTCACCCCCCTTTTCCTCTGTCCACTCTATCAACACAAGATCCCAGCCCTCGAACTTGCTCATTCCATCCCACAGAACTGCTTCCTTTAAGAGATCCTTTGTCATACGTGCATCTTCATTTTGGAATTCCTTACCCATGTCGATTCGTACATGCCAATCCTTAGCCTCCTTCAAACATCACCTATTTATCCATCTCCTCGAACATCAATCTTCCGTGCCTTTATAAACTTAATCGTTTGGCCTCTTTATTTTTATCTTAATTTTCACTATATTTTGTTTTAATATCTGTATTTCTTTGAGGTAATATGACCTTGTATATGTATATATATTGTTTGTGAATGTATGTATAAATATGTATTTATATAAATGAATGTTGTGTGTGTATATATGTGCCATATGCTATATAATTTGACACCATGTTGGTAAAATTTATATAGCCAGAATTTAAATATTTTATTGTACATTTATATTATTCTTAGGGGACTAGATGTCCCAGAATAAAATTTCTTTTCACTTCATTTCATTTCAACCGATTCTAACCGCAATCCTGACATCCTCGACTTCTTTATCCACAGCGGATTAGGCTCCCTCAACTTGTCTGTAAATCGCTTTGATGAACTATCCTCAGACCATAGTCCAATGATCCTAAAAGTATCTCTCACTCCAATTCCAAAACCCATTCCACCATCGTTCATCCGAGGCCCTGTCAACTAGAACCTTTTCCGCCAATTCCTGACCGATAATATTCACCTCCGAGTAACCCTCAAAACCCCAGATGACCTAGATAATTCCGTCTATTCCTTTACCACCGCCATTCAACAAGCTGTCTGGACTGCCTCCTCTCCTAAGCACTCCAATATAGATCCTCACCAAAATCATTTTCCACAACATATCATAGACCTCATCCACACCAAACGCCGAGCAAGATCATTATGGCAGCGCACCCGACACCCAACAGAGCGCCGCTCCTATAACTTCTATTGTAGACAATTGAAGAGGGAGTTGGCGACTTTCCGTTCCCAGTCCTTTAATTTCTATCTCTCCTCTCTATAAGCTCGTGATAATTCCCTGTGGAATGCTACGAAAAAGATCCTAAAATACCATCAAGTTTCCCATCCTCTCCGACGTGGTGATGACTCCTGGGCTGCGTCTGATGAAGATAAAGCCAAGGAATTCGCCACACACCTCTCCAAAGTATTCACTCCTCACCCAGAATCCCACATCAATCACACCGCAAAAGTGCAAGACCTTTCTTATGTCACCAATTCCACTTTCCCTACCTCCTAAAGCTATTAATCCCTCTGAGGTCAAATGTCTTCTCCAAAAACTTACCCTCCGTAAATCTCCTGGACACGATCTTCTTACTCCCAAGAACCTCCGACAACTTCCACAGAAAGCTATTATATTCCTTACTTATATTTACAACTGCATCCTACGCACCACTTATTTTACTCTGTTATGGAAACATTCCACTATCATTCTTTTTCTAAAACCAGGCAAACCTTCCAACAACACATCATCCTACAGACCTATAAGTCTACTCCCCATCCTCTCAAAAATCTTCGAAAGGCTTTTTCTTAAACGTACCCTACCCATATTAGAATTTCAAAATCTTCCTTTCCATCAGCTTGAATTCCTTCCTCAGCATTCCACAGTTCAACAGGGGCTCCGAGTTGTAGACCATATTTCCTCAGCTCTTGAATGCAAAGAGTATTGTTCTGGTACGTTTCTGGACATTTAGCAAGCTTTTGACCGGGTATGGCACACTGGATTACTCTTAAAGCTGAAAACCCATTTACCCCAGTATCTATACCTCTTTCTCCGGTCTTATCTCTCAAACCGTTCCTTCCGAGTTCGCTGTGGTGTAGAATTTTCCAACCTTTATCCCGTTGAGGCCGGTGTTCCTCAAGGCAGCGTCTTGGGACCCGTCCTCTACATCCTTTACACTGCTAATATTCCTACACATCCTGATACTTTTCTGGCAACTTTTACAGACGACACCGCCATAATATCATCCATTTCCAATCCTGAAACAGCATCCTTAAACCTTCAGAGACACCTTTTCCTTATCGAACACTGGTGTAATAACTGGCGTATAAAGGTGATCGATGCCAAATATAAACACATAACCTTTACTCTTAGACGAAAATCCTGTCTGCCAGTTTATTTCAACTCATTACCAATTCCTCTCTCAGATACAGTCCGGTATCTTGGCTTACTGTTTGAGAAAAGATTGACTTGGAACCCACATACAAGAATTAAAAGACAAGAACTCACCGACGATTCGGACAGTTATACCGACTACTCAACAGAAAATCTGAACTTACAGTTGACAACAAATTATTAATCTACAAGACAATACTGAAGCCCGTACTAACATCAAACGCATTCAATCCTTTCAATCCAAAGTTCTCAGTACAATAGTAAATGCTCCTTATTAAGTCTCCAAATATACCTTGCACCACGACCTTAATGTTCCATTTATTTCAGACCTAATTCCATCCAAATTTTCCAAATTCCACCAGAACCTCATTCATCATCCTAATCCTCTAGCTCAATCCCTATCCAGCTCCACTCATCCATACAATCCATCTAGAAGGTTGAAACGTGCAGTGGCCCCGCGACTTTTTATAAATATATTGGAGTTCTAGCACTGGCTAGATTCTCCACTCAATGTGATGTATGTGTATAAGTGAGTTTTTGAATTTATTGTTTTGATTCATTATTGTGTATATATTTTATTGTAATTTTATGCTGTGTAAATATTGTATGAATGATATCTTTTACCACTACTATTGATGTCCAAATCGGGACAGATTGCAATTTTACTCAATAAATATTGTTGTTAAAAAAAAAAAAAAATATGATAAATGACGTTTCACCATATGGGATAACAGTTTGAAAAGAAAAGTAATAATACACTTTATAGTTTTTTACTTTCACTTACTTTATATAGTAAGGGGAATTATTGCGGTCGTGAAAATTTTCGAATTCCAGTTTTCAACGGAAATACACGTTTTAGGGTCCGGTGAATCCAAATAACCAAGTCCCGCAAAAAGGTCAAAATGAGCTTACCAGAAGAGGCACTTTATACCATGCATTTTGCACCTTTTTTCGATTTTCTCGAAAACGGTTTCGACGATTTTGATTAAACTCGCTATATCGATGTATAATTTAATGGGCTTTAATATCGTGTAGGTTTTATTCTGAATAAAATGGTTTGACAGGGCTTAAATGCCAATATTTTAAACTACCTTTAATTTTGTAGATTCAATAAAAATAACTATATTATCTTGTTAACGCTGATAAAAACAGGTAAATATATATAATATAGGTAAAATAATATATATAGTTTAGTATATTTAATATATATATATATATATATATATATATATATATATATATATATAGTAAATATATGTAAATATATATTGTATAAATTCGATACCAACTAAAGGAGAAATCAGAAAAAATATTTTTTTAATACAAGTTTTCGTTTTTGAACATAAGAGCAGTAATATACATGCATGATATACCGTTGGAAAGCTAAAGATTTTAGAAAAAATATTATCTGATACACAAGCTTCTAAAAGTTAATAGAGAGTGATAAAAAGCCGATAAAACTAACTGATTGTTTTAGATAATAATCTAATAGATTTTTTAATGAAACCCATATTTCTATAGAAATTTAATCAATTCATTAATAGTTTCACGTATTTTTATCTCTAACTGTATTTGAAAAATCTTTCATTGATTTTAAAAATTGAGGTAAGTGAAAGTCGTGTGTTACAAGCACCAGAACTTTAAGATTATTCCAGCAAATTAATATTGCCATAATCTGTATTGCATATCATGCACGGTAAAGACTAAGAAAAGCTGTTGTTATTTTGGATTAAGGAAACATTTCAGGTGCAAGACACTATCCAGACAGACTAAGTGCAGTCTTTATAAATGCCTCATTCGACCGCTGTTAACTGTTAGTGAGGCCTGGACATTAACGAGGTTGGAAGAAGCCGAGCTATTGATCTTCGAAAGGAAGGTTTTTCGGCGTATATTCGGAGCCATTAAAGTAGGATTTCAATGAACAAGGCTCTACAACCAAGAACTATATGAACTCTTTGCGGAAGCCAACATTGTACGCCACATCAAGTGCGGTCGATTGAGATGGACAGGCCACTAGGCGAGGACGGAAGAGGAGGAAATCCCCAGGAATCTGTTAGAGGGAAAACTGAACCGCTCAAGAAGAAGAGGAAGACCTAGGGTACGCAGGGGAGATACCTGTTGCTAAGGATGCGCTGACCCTTCTGAACGTAAGGAATTGGAAAGCAGCTGCACAAGATCGAGCCAACTGATGAAGGCTCATTGAGGAGGCCAGTTCACATCGGACTGTAGCGCCACTGTATTATTATATCATGCACGGTAGGGTGTGTAAATAAGTAAATAAATAAGATAGATACAATAATGAAACATATGAACCATATGCTATTATAAAATTACGATAGACTTATTATTAATTTTGCCATGCCACTTGCTATAACGTGACAGCCACATCATCCTCGATCATGCCCCAGAAATGGCTTTCAGTGACCTCGGCGTTCTCGCTGGCTTCGGCCCAGTCCAAAGAGCAGGTCTATAAGCACGACCAGATAGTGGAGGACGACATGAGCTCGGTCTGCTACAGGTACCACCATTCCAGGAACCTCCCCAACACCTGTGGCGGGGCCGAGCAGCAGCTGTGTCTTGAGTTCACGCACGACGGCGAACTGATGTACCCCAAGGAGAAGGTACGCGACTTCTGGGAGCTCGTCGACAAGTTGGTCTATCTTGAAGAATCTCGGATCTGTGAGTGCTAGTATAGTAAGATTTTAGTTTAATATTTTCAATAATGAAAAAAAAAAAAAAAAACAGATATGTATATTCAAGTAACAAATTATAATAGATATAATTAGATCAAAAAATGGTTATTATTGAAGATCGAGAAACGTCGACTACATATCGATTATAAAATCATTGTTAACTCTAACCATGTACCGTGGTCTAGTTCCGTAAAATATCTAGGCTTAACCCTGGACCGATTACTCACCTTTACTGTAATCAACTAAATCTTTTCGTACTTTAATAAAACCTCTTAACTCACCTCTAAAAACAAACTTATATTTTATACAGTTATCAGATCACTACTTACTTATGCCTGACCCGTATGGAGTTCCAAGTTTTTTACTAATTATAAAAAGCTGGAAAGAATTCAAAACGTCTGTTTGAGAATCGTTATCAATTACACCCGTTTTTAGAAATATTCTCAAAGATTGCAGATCGGAAACTTCACTTGATACAAGAATTAGTTTTATCTCAAACTATGATATACTTAATAAAAACCTCTGCGTATCTGAACCCACTAATAAAAAAAATGGGCAACTACAACAAACGCTCTCTAAAACGTTACGTTCACAAAAATACTAAACACTTATTGTTAATTTTTTTAAATTTTTTATTTATTTATTGGAATTTACAACTGTATAATGTAATACAACAAGTAAATTGGAATGGAATGTAAGAAGGCATGAAACACATGTAGAGAAGCTTACCAATAAAAGCACTCTAAAAATGTTCTAAGCTAGAAGGTCTTGGGGCCATCTCCATTTCAGACGCCTTGGAGGATCGTCAGGAATTGAAGAGGAAGAAAGGATTGAAACTAGAGGATTAGGATGGGAACAGAGTTTGCCATGAAAGGAATAGTATCTAGATCGGGCTAAATCAGCAACATACGAAACATTAAGGTCTTTATGGAATAATGTATTCGTGACAAAGTAAGGACCATTGAGGATTTTACGAAGGATTTTGGATTGTAGGGATTGGATACGGGAAGAATTCAATGGTTTAGTAGAGCCCCAAAGCTCTACTCCGTAAGTACATATCGCCCTTATGATAGTCATGTAGATGAGTCTTTTGTAGTTAAGTGGAAGATTAGAACGTTTTTCTAGTAAGTGTTGAAGTAATCGAAAACTTCGAGCAGTTTCTTGTCGTTTCAGTCTTGTATGAGGGTTCCAAGTGAGACTTTTGTCAACGTGCAGTCTTTGATATCGGATCTGTCCAACCGGCACAAGAGAAGTATTATTGAAGGAGACAGTAGGCCAGGATGTCATAGGTTTACGACGAACGGTAGAGGTAATTTGTTTGTATTTGTTGGCATTTATTTTAATTCTCCAGTTCTGACACCATAGTTCGAGGTCTCTGATGTGGGATTGGAGAGTTTGAGAGGCAATAGTTGGATCAGTATTGACTGATAACACACAAGTGTAGAAAGGAAAGTGTTTGGATGGGATGGGATATCAGCTGTATAAACTGTGAAAATAATAGGTCCTAGGATACTGCCTTGAGGAACACCAGCAAACTGTCTAAAAATGGATGAATAGGAATTATTCTGATTCACTTTGAAGGATCTGTCAGTGAGGTAGGACTTGATAATAAGGAAGTATGTAGGGGGAAGGAAATTGCGGAGTTTGTAGAGCAATTCCAGGTGCCAGACTCGGCCAAAGGCCTGTTCTACGTCGAGGAATGCTCCCGTGCAGTACAACCCGCGCTCTAATTCAGACGAGACAACGTCCACCACACGATGACATTGCTGGGTAGTGGAGTGGGACGTTCTGAATCCAAACTGGTGATCAGGAATTATAATTATATTATTATAAGTTTTTCCAAGATTTTACCCATGATTGGTAAAAGTGAGGTGGGACGATAAAATTTAACAGATTATTAATAAATCATAGCTTGATAATATTTTAGGTCTAAAAGTAAATTTATTTCTTTTATTTACTATTATCTTATTATTATGTTTCATTCTTTCTACATTATTATAACTGTTGATATTTCATCTTATTTATTTTATTTATTACTTATGTATTCACTTTTCTCATATTTAATGTATTTGATTTCATCTTATTATTATCATTATCATTATATGTTTATTATTTTTCGTTTATTTATTATGATTATTTTATTTATTTATTTTAATTTTATTTATTGTATATATATATATATATATATATATATATATATATATATTATATATATATAATATATATATATATATTTATATATCTTTCTTCCTTCTTCCTTTCCCTTCTCACGTCTTCCCTGCCATGTTAGCAACTACTATTTACTCCTGCATTCTAGTATTATTAAAATTAACAAAAAAATAAATAAAATAATTGTCTCTAATTGGAACACGGATAAATAACTAAAATGCCGAAATTATCCAACATAAATCTTTTGATGATTTTAATAGATATTTATGTAGGAGAAACAAATCAATATGACCTAACTTTCTAGTGGGTTTGGTTTTAAATACGTCACGAATAAGATGACGTCCACACTCTATGTTAATTAACTCAACAAGGCTTACATTTTTAAAATGATTAAGTTTTAACTTGGGTTAGTTAAAAGTAAATGTTAACTTTAACACTCGTTGTTGGTTATAATTAACTATAATACAAAAATAATGATAGCAATTTACTTCACTAAAATAATAATAAAAAAGGGAAAAAAAGTATTGTATTGCAATTTGCCTCCACTTTTCCCCGAACTAATTTCAACATAACATAATATGTCAGTAGCATCAACTGAGTAATTTAGAAAGCTTCAATTCGCATTGTAAATTGAAAGAGCAATTGGATAAATCACTCTTCTCATTGTTTTGTTTATGTTTGCATTAGTTTTATTGCCCAATCAGAGATGACAGCACTCAGGTAAACGGTACAATCACTTCACTGAACAATCCCCAATGAGATGGTTAGTACAGGTTGGTAAAGATGCAGTGCAGCTATGAGCATCCGGCTTGTAGGAGAGGAACGAGTGGGGCGATTTCTTTGAAGTTCAGAGCTCGAAATATGCTGTAACGCCAAGGATGTATGTATGAAGTTTAAAAAAAATAATAAACGTTGAAACTGCAGATATTTAAGACGGTATACTTTACCGTACTTCTTTATGGTGCAGAAAGGTGGGTTATGACTGATAGACTGGAGAGATGAGTCATTGCTGCAGATAGATCAATTGAAAACTATGGAATATATCCCCAATGGTAAAAGACCCCGTGACCGAACGAGAACGTCGTACCTGGAGTGTGTCGACCGTCAATGAAAAAAAAAAAAAAATATTCGTCAAGCCAGAAATCTTGCATGCTGTAAGGAACATTGGCAATTAAGGCTAAACGCTTCCCAACGCTGAAAGGCACTACATACTGATGCGAAAGAAGAAGAAGTAGCATAATCCTAATAGTTTAAAGGCGGCATAACCTTAAAGATGTCAGTGTCTTCAGGTTCGGAAGAATCAGATAATATCAAATAAACGCTTCTGTACATTCCTTTTTGCCTACTGATAATTGTTAATATTATTTTGTATAATTATAACTACCCGCAGTATTATCGATGCCTCATTTAAGTCTCCTGGCATTGGTGGCATTTTTCCAGCTTTATTGCAGAAAGGCCTTCCAATTATCAAACGATACCTTCTGTTACTACTCAGATGTAGCTTAGCTTTAAAATATGTAACAGTTAGTTGGAGGGGATCCAAACTCTGCTACATCCCCAAACCTGGGAAAGGTATCTATACAGACCCTAAATCATTCAGACCTATATGCCTGTCCTCCTTCCTGATGAAAATTCTTGAAAAAATTTTGGACAGGCATATTAGAGAACACTTATCACTTAACAAACCGTTACATTTACTTCAATTCGCCTACCAGGGAGGTAAGTCTTGCAAAGTAGCCTTACACAATCTAGTCTCCAGGATTGAGACATCCCTGGAACAGAAAGACATAATGATTGGCACCTTTATCGATTTTGAAGGTGCTTTTGACCGAAGTCCCAATAACACTATCCTGGGTGTCCTGACTGACTGTGACATTTATCCTGTCATCAGAGGATGGATAATGGTTATGCTTGAAAGTAGAACCTTAGTATCGGTACTATCTAATACTATAATAAGAATCAAACCACATGACGGCTGCCCCCAGTGTGGCGTCCTATCACCTCTGCTTTGGTGTTTGGTGATTGATCCGCTTATCAAGAAACTAAACTTCCAAGGCTTCTACACACAGGGCTACGCAGATGATGTCGCAATTCTTATAGGGGAGTAAATATCAATGCTTGTATCCTCCTTACTCAAACATGCTATCTGCATTCTTTGTGATTGGTGCAAATCTTCTGGACTTAACATCAATCCTCATAAGATTAATGTCTGCACATTCACACACATAAGAAAGGTAAATATGAACTTACCTAGTATAAATGGCACAAAACTCACCAACTCAAAAGAAGTTAAGCATTTAGGGGTCATTCTTGACCACAAATTGCGGTGGAACATTCATATCTCTTACATTGCCGGTAAAGTTTTTAAATGCCTTTGGGCGTGTAAAAACGCTATTAATAATGTTTGGGGATTCAAACCCCAAATCGTCTATTGGCTTTATACTACGTCCATTAGACCAATGCTCACATACTCCTCCGTGATATGGTGGCACAAAGCTCACACAGGGAACAATAAAAAGGTACTTTGTAGTTTGCAAAGCCTCGCTTGCCTTATGATAACTGGTGCAATTAAGACTACTCCAACAGCTGCGATGGAGACAATGCTGAACATCATGCACCTAAATTCGGAGGTGGAAACGCAAGCGCTAAGAACCATCTACCGCTTTACCAAATTAGGCAAGTGTTCCAATAAGTTTACCTATCAAGGCCATTGCAACTTCCTTAGCAGGATCGATGAAAACAATATTCTAGCTATGCCTTCAGATTTACAAATCCGGAAGTTTATCAGTGCCAACTACAGAGTCAACATTGATAAATCAAGGAAACACAAACCCAATCATGGTATAAACTGCTACACTGATGGCTCACTAATAGAGAACGGCTCAGGTGCGAGGGTCTGGAGGAAAGACAAACCGAACTCTGGAGCTATCATTCCACTAGGCAAACACACGAGAATACTAGCGGCAAAAAGATATGCATTTATACTGATAGCCAGACGGCACTTGGGGCCTTGAACAATCACACAACTATCTCAAACGTCGTTGAGGCATGCAATCTGACCCTAAACAATCTTGCTACGAACAATATCGTTAGCATCGAATGGGTACCTGGACACACTGGTTTTAGTGGAAATGAGTAAGCTGATGAACTAGCTAGGAAGGGATCAGTAATAATTCCCATCACACCAGAACCCCTATGTGGAATCAGTTTAAGTTCTGACTTTAGGACTATTAAACAATCCTACTTAATCAAATTTAAACAACTTTAGTTAAATAAAAGACTTAAACGCTCACTCCATTTTTCAGACGGTCCGAGCATTAGTAGAAGGAAGTGTCTACTTAGTAGGAGTAGGCCATGCCTAAAAACCGTAACTGCTATCTACACAGAACACCGAAAACTTGAACAACCACATGTTTAAACTTGGTATCTCTAATACCCCTTTCAATATCTTACTACAGGTAGATCTTTCCACAATTCTGCTACTGTGACAGGCTAGCAAAGTTATGAGTCACTCTATTTGGTGAAGTCCGCCTAGAACATCCTATGAACAATAAACTTGTTAATCCCAATAGCCTTTTGATGTTTGCTATTGCAATAAAATTTGTTTTAAAACAACCACTTTATGACTCTATGGCGCACAATGGACCAACTTGGTCGCGGCGCAAATCCCACGTCAGCATAAAAAAAAAAAAATTATCGATGGATTGGAAACTAAATGGTTCAAGAAAAGGAATATTGGGGAAAAGGAATGAAATACAATATTTAATAAGAATAAAGAATATATTTCATCTCAAAGAATAGACAAAAATAGTGATACTCTATAGAGAGATAGGAATATCACTACAGAAGACTTCAGTAGACCTGCTGCTAGGAGAGGGAACAGACGTCGAAGGACTGGTGCAGCTCGCAGCTCATGTCCATCTTGCAGCCGTCCGTGGAACAGCAGACCCCGGCCGAGCACCGTTGAGCCCGGCCCGGGAGGACGAGGCTGGCCCCCGCGCACTGCCCTAGGACGGCCGGCGTACCGACCAGGCAGCCGATCCTCGGCCCGCAACAGACCATCTTCCCGAGGCAGCGGCCTTCCAGAGCGGGGCCGCAGCTGTGGCAATCTGGACGCAAGGACCGCTTCCCGCCACGGGGGCAGTTGGTAATGAGGCAGCTGGAGGCAAGCCCGAGGGCGGCTAGCAGGGTCAGCGCGCGGCATATCTTGTCCTGGGGCGGTCCGGCTAGCACAGTGCTCTGCCGCTCTGCCTCCAGGTCCTTATATAGCTCAGCGAGGGATTACTGCCCCCTCGGCTCATAAATAAATCTTTCCTCGAGAAGCAGTTTTCTATTCCGCCCCGATAATACCCTACACCTCCGCGCTCGGTCGAGAATACAAACGAACTTCCTGGTCATTGGCTGTGAGGAAATAATCTGATAATAATAATAATCTGAAAGTACAATCAGTAATCAGCACTAACATATGGTAATGATGGTTGACAAAAATACTGACCACATAGGTTTATAATTTATTATTGTACTGCGTAATTTATTTCAGCATAATATTCCATTGGGGTAAGGAAAAAAAAAATCTGTTGTGCTTGACTAGATCATAGCTCGTTATCTGACTTGGTCCGTATTAACTAATGTCATTCGTTGGTATTCTTATTGCTTTGTTAGCATTCCCGTTGTGTGGGAACATTACTAATAAAACTCTTTTGACTGGTTACGCTGGTTTTGAGTGCTAATGCACTGTATGTGACGGAAAGAATGAAGGGAAATTATTCCATTGACTAATATTATAACAATGAGCAATGCTTACAATATATATTACATACTGTTAGCTGGACAGTTTACGACTTGGTTATTTTCTTTCTTCTTTCTTTCACTCACTTCCTCGTCACATCTGCCATGAATATGAGTTGATGATTGTTGTGAGGAATGGTAATTTCATATTATTACGACTATTTCCTGGCTAGATATCTGATTTCCCGGTAGGATGGGGCGAGTGTACGACGAGGGGGTTTGTTAGGATTCACTGCCGGAAACGGAGGTTCAGAGTATAATCATTATCATTATAAGGAAGAATAGAAAAGTACTGCTCGAACAGCCGGGGTCTGCTGCTCTCGGCTGCAAGATGGACATGAGCTGCGAGCTGCACCAGTCCGTCGACGTTTGTTCCCTCTCCTAGCAGTAGGTTTACTGAAGTCTTCTGTAATGATATTCCTATCTCTCTTTAGAGTATCACTATTTTTGTCTATTTTTTTAGATGAAATATATTCTTTATTCTTATTAAATATTTTATTTCAATCCTTTTCCCCAATATTCCTTTTCTTGAACCATTTAGTTTCCCATGCATCGATAATACTGCGGGTAGTTATTATTATACAAAATAATATTAGCAATTATCTGTTGGCAAAATGGAATGTACAGAAGCGTTTATTTGATGTTGAACCTGAAGACACTGACATCTTTAAGTTTATGATGCCGCCTTTAAAGTATTAGGATTATCCTTCTTCTTCTTCTTTTTCATCAGTCTGTAGTGCCTTTCAGCGTAGGGAAGCATTTAGCCTTGATTGCCAATGTTCCCTACAGCATGCAAGATTTCTGGCATGGCGAATATTTTTTTATTTTTTTTTTAACTACGTTTTCGTTCGGCCACAGGGTCTTTTGCCATTGGGGATATATTCCATAGTTTTTAATTGATCTATGTGTCTCCCCATCTTGAAGACACGTTCAAACCACTTTAGCTGCCGAGTTTCTAGGACATGTTTCATCTGGAAAACTCCCAACTCCTACTAGATTCATTCATGTAAGCGTAGTCCCGGCTTGTCATCACTGTGATCCTCCAGTCTGTCAGTCATCACCTACCTTCCTGCACCATAAAGGAGTACGGGAAGGTACACCGCCTTAAATATCTGCAGTTTCAACCTTATCCTCACTTCTCTATTTCCGATCACCGTATTGCAGATCTGGTAGTATATAGCGTTGCCTTGCTCATCCTGTTCACTAGTTCTAAATCTAATTTCCCAGATCGATACATAACAGTGCAAGATAGGTGAAATCTGACACCACTTCTATCACCTATGCGTTGCAGTATATCACGTCTTCCTGTATCCTTTAAACCTGTTAAAAGGATCTTACTCTTGCTTCCACAGATGATCCTGTACTTCATGCTGAGCTCTTCGTTCCATTGGTCAACCGCCTGCTGCAATATCCCTAAGGAATCTGCTATTCGGACAATATTGTCCACAGACAGGAGAAGCTGTAGCACAACTGGAAGCAGATTCCTCCATCCCAGGAAAGTCTTTTCTGTTCGCCTTTTGCAGATTGCAGCTATTTCATCCATATATAATGTGAATAGCAACAGGCTTAAACTATCCCCTTGTTTGACCCCTCTAGCTATGCTCAAATAGCTAGATTCCAATCCAGTCCATACATTCTGACTAATATGGAATATCTTTGTAAGTCAATTACTACTTTATCTACTTTCACTGGACCGCTGCTGTCCTCCTCTTTCTCAAAGGCACTTCCCGATTGACATCGGACTGTTCTTACAGTATCCAATGGGATTTATAATGCGCGTAAATTTCCGAAATACATTACTACGTGAACGAGGAAGATGGTTGGGGGTGACGTTATTACAGAGAAACACACGTTAAAACACAGTGCTATTTTAATCATGTGCCGACGTTTCGGCCTACATTGTGGACCTTCATCAGGGCTAAAAGAAACAAGATAATAACCAATGCAATTACAGACTAATTAATGCGTTAGGTACATGATAATAATATGGTGACAGTGATATAGTATGGGAAGGAAGCGGCGTGGTTTAGTGTATATGTACTGAGCACAAGACCCTTCATGGGTTGTAGTGGCACAGGTTTTTTTTTTTTTTTTTTATAATATAGGAACAAACATAAATTAAATGTAAAACGATAATATGATGGCTGGTATAAAGTATGGAAGTAAACAGAATTGAGGTGATAATACTTCAATAAAATTATATAAAGAGAGACTAAGCAAATGATTCAATTTAAAATACAATATGTGAAAATTAAAATTTTTAAATATGAACAATGTTGAAGTGATATTTGACGGTAATATATTTAAAAACATCGTAAAGAACATAAGTAGTATGTAAAGAGAACATAGTCATTAGAAACGAGAAACAATATGAATGAAAAAAATTATTTTAAATTTTAAAGTAATGTAATATTAAACTAACAATTATATGTAAGGATATATAACGGAAAAATATATGAATAGGAAAAGAGGGAGGAAGAAATAAGCGGTGAAAGGAGATCACAATCGATAAGAAAGGAAATACATACTTGACTCTAAGACGGTGTCTAAAGAAGTGATATTGTTTTCTGTTAAAAACGCTCATAGCATGGGAAGGGAAATGGGAACTAGAATGTACGTTAGAGCTTTTCCAGTAAAGCTTTGTTATGTTTACGATTCGATTGTTTATTGAAGAAAAAAAATAAAGAAAAAAATAAAGGACTAGTTAACTAATGTATTACTACGTATGGTAGATACCACGATGTGAGTAGCTAAAGTATTTTCTCATTGTTTATTCTATTTCATGCCGCGAACAGCCGTTAAGAAGCCGAAGAAGGGTAAGCCTGGAAAGAGACGCCGAAAGAAGACCCGGCACCGCTCGATCCTTGTCAACCCCACACCCAGCCCGAGTAGCAAGCCTTCCACGTCCACCGGTACTCCGGTCAGCCTGGACGTGGACGTAGAATCGCCCGCGCTGAGGACGCTGAAGATGCTGCTGGAGCGCGGCGTGGACGCGGCGGCGCTGGCCATCCGCAGCAACTACCCGCTGCAGCCGCACGCCTGTTCGTGTGGACAGGAGTGCTGCCTCTGCATCCTGTTCTCGCCGTACTGGGAGGTCGAGCGGAGCGAGTTAGAGTCCCTTCGGAGGAAATTCTTCCTCCAGGGCAAGCTGAAGCCAGGCCAGGACCCGCTCCCGGTCCGCAACAGGTTCACCATCAAGGTAATAATGGCTTTATTTATTGTTCTTACTCTTCCATTCCACGACTGTTTGGGCTAGACTAGGATTTTTCAATAGCGTCTTATGAATAAATTTTCACTAGCGTCTTTTTCTGGTAGCCAGGTACTCCATTTTGGTTTATTATTTCCAATATTTGTCAAAAATATTTAAAAAAATTAACTTCTTTGTGCACAACTTAATAAACTAACCAACCCTGGTAGCTACTCATGTCTGAATAGAACAAATGACACTAAAATATCTCCGGATGGTGCTGAAACCTACAGAAAAGTAGTAAAATATCTGACAGACACCAAAGCCGAGTTTCATACATATCAGCTACGCCAGGAGAGAGCACTGAGGGTTGTAAAAAAAACTTACATTCCTCGACACCAACTGAAGTTATTAAAGAGGAGCTGATGGAGATGGGATATAAGGTGCGCGAAGTCACCAACGTTTTGAAAGATAAAGTTCAACTTCCACTGTTTTTGTTGATCTAGAACTATCGACACGAGTCGAAAAAATCGACGATCTTAAACGACTGTACTACACCTGTGTAAGAGTTGAGAAGCCCTATATGAAGAAGGATATAGTCCAATTCCATAATTGTCAAGCGTATGGCCATACTAAATCTTATTGCCACCATATACCACGCTGTGTGAAATGCGGTGAAGAGCATAGGACAGGAGAATGCACTAAACCGAAGTCATCACCCGCAGTATGTGCTCATTGCCTCAAGGACCATCCAGCCAACTACAAGGGATGCCAAATATATAAAAATCTAAGGACCAGATTTCAAAAACCTCAAGAACCAGAAACAGCAAGACTAACAAGATCTAGAATAGAACCATCTAAATTTGTAGATTCCAATGTCTCATTTGCCCACTTACTTGGAGGTGGGAACCAGAGTAATAAAGCCGAGGCCCTGCCGAAACAACGTTTACCCCAGCATTCTCCATCCATTCTACAACAATCTATTCCGCAAAATTTACCTATTCTTCAAGAAACTCCTAAACATCAAATTTCTCATATCCCTTCTTCATCAAATGTCACAGACCTTACCAGTCTCATGATATCCTTCATCTCCGAAATGAAATCTCTCGTAATGCCGCTAATACCACTCCTTACAAATCTAATGTCGAATCTAATACCTACCTTAAAAAATCCTTAAATGACTTCTCCTGACTCATTATCCATTCTCCTTTTGAAAGCGAATGGTGTTAGAAATCACACTGACGAACTAACAGCGTTGTTGCAAGACAAAACAATTGACAGAAGAACCATTTTATACCATACATTTTAACTTGTTTACGATTTTCTCAAAAACGGCATTGACGATTTTGATTAAATTCGCTATATGGATGGGAATTTTGATGAGCTTTAATACAATACGATGTATGTTCCATTATGATTGAAATAGTCTGACAGGGCTTAAATGCCGATATTTCAAAAAATTAGGCAATTCGTCTTGTTAAAATTGATAAATAACCGGTGAATATGGAAGTTAAACAATTTTGATAAACAACTAAAGGGGAATAGTGCAAAAATATTTGTGTGTACAATATTGAACACAAAAATAGTAATAAAGATGTATAATATACCGTTGAGGAGGGGAGGGGACGTAGTGGCTGACTGGGTTAGTGCGCGTCGTCTAGCAACCACAGAGGACCATAATTTGAAACCAAAATAATTTCGAGTTCGAGCCTCGTTGCTGGCAGTACTTTTATTCCAGCATTTATCACCCGCCCTCACCCCTTGGACCGAGATACCCCCGTATAATCTTCAAAGGAGAGGTAGGAATGGAAAAAAACACATTGGATAGCTAAAGTTTTTAGAAAAAATATTATCTAATAAACGGAATTGTACAATTTAATGGAGAGTGATGAAAAGCCGATGAAACTAACTGATTGTTGTAGATACAAATATAACAGATTATTTAATAAAGCACGTGTTTCTATTAAAATTGAATTTTATTGATTCTTTAACAATTTATTTTTATCTCTAAATATATTTAAAAATTTTAAATTGATTTTAAAAATAGAGGTAAGTGAAAGTTGTGTGTTGCGCGCATAAGATTCTGTTTATCATATTTTAGATTTTTGTTGGAAACCACGAGGAACACTAATGAAGATCAACAATGTGATTCAAAACTTTTGGAAATATTAGTTCGAACTATTCCATTGTTTCTCTTTCCAATATTCAAGCACTAATATTTATTTACATTATTAGTCTTTATATGTTGTTACTTCACTCGCTAGTTACTTCATGATGTATTGTAATTATTATTTCAAATTAAACTATTTAATATTATTCTCATTGTTTTCCACAGACCTCAGACAAAGATCTACAACGCTCTTGAATTTGATTCTGGAGGAAAAATCTAGATGAAATAAACGCATAATCTTCAGTTGCCAAATAAAATATATATTCCTTCTTAAACTGCTCAGTTATTGACAACTAAATACCATAGTGACAGGTTAGTCAGTAGTTTATTAGTCCTACGTACGAACTCTGTGGGCCTAATAAGTGAATATGAAACAAGTTGAGACGTTTCCAAAATTGACTATATTTATTCTAGACTTACCTGTAGATGATTTATATAGTAAGGGAATATTATACGGTCATACGATTATGGAAATTTTTTAATTATAGTTTTCACCAGAAATAGACGTATTAGGGTACTGGGTTCACCTGGCTAAAATCTTGCGCTTTCCAACGGTATATTATACCGTCTATATCTATGTTACTACTCATATTTAAGGAATAATTTTTAATAGGAATAAGATATGCTAAATTGTAATGCATTTTACTTATAACCCTTCAGAAAAGAATAACTTGAATGATGGTAAAAACCGTATCAAAATCCGTCTTGTGGTTCAGAAGGAGTTAGCGGAAACCAAAATCATTTTATATATAGAGAGAAGATAAATCAGGAATCCGAAGAGGAGTAGTCAAATACCCAATCCACTAGGAACCACTTTTCTCCACTAGACATATCCAAAAATTAAAAATAAGCGAGTTGTTACATTACGCAATGCGTAGCAAGGATACCAAAGCTGTCGATACTAAGTGTAATTACGACCCATCTGGATGTTGCTCAACCAATGAGAGGGCGGGTAATTGGAGAGGAGGAAGACGGCAGCAAGGGTACATCTCTACCAATCAGGAGACGGGATCCAGTGTCTAGGAGGAAAGGAAAGAGAGGATAAGATTGGAGGAAAGAGGGCGAGGAGTTGTTTACTAGGTTAGGCTAGACTACCGCTGGGGGTGGTTATAGAAGGGTGGTGCAGTGGAGGTGGTTACAGCGGGGGCAACGGCGGGAGGGTTAGGGCAGGTCATTGGCAGTCCTAGCGGCGCCCAGGGTTCGTCGGCCCCCGGGGTCATCCGGGTCAGGGCGAAGATTATTCCGTCAGGGGCGGGGTTGCTGAGTGGGTTAGAACGCGTTGCTTTGAACGTGCGTCGCCTGGCTACCACAAATTACTAAAAACATGAAAAAGAAAAAATTACGAGTTTGCATCTCGGTGCAGGGTGGACTTCTATCTCGCCATTTATACCCCGCCATCATCCCTGGCCTGAGAAACTCCCAGGAATATCACTCTTTTTCTAAAATTATTATAGTTACATCATGGAAACGGCTCTTCCTATGAAGATAATCGTTATTAAGCAAACTATCAAGAATTTAATAGGCTTCAATTTGAGTGGTATAATACATTTGTGTGTTTAATATTCAACAGTTGGAGTTCTGACTCTGGTCAGATCCTCCACTCATGTAGTGTATGTTTGTGGCTATTGCGCCCTAGTTCGGCCTCCACTGAGTCACACCAGTGACGCGGCTGAGAGCGAGGCGCTAGGATCTCTTGGATTCCGCTTTTTCCTCCATAAGTGGAGGGAAAAGCCCAGTCTGGGGCCCCTATAGCAGTTGTATAAATTGTATATAGTTATGTTTGTTTGCATGATGTTTATGTATTTGCCAACTTTTTATTTATCTCAATTATAGGTTAATGTTTTGATTTATTTTGTGTTTATATTTATTATTATTTAATTCCCTCTCACTCTCTCTCCCTCTCTCTCTCTCTCTCTCTTATATATATATATATATATATATATATATATTATATCATTTATTTGTATTTATCTCAATTACAGGCTGTTGTTTTTCTTTTTATTTTGTATATATATTATATTTTATTTAATTTGACTTTATCATTGCATACTGTATATATTGTGTGAATGGGATCTTATATCACTGTTACTAATGTTCATATAGAATAAAATTGTAATAAATCAAATGAACCAAAAAAATAAATAAAATATTCAACAGTATAGAAGTATTACAAAAAAAAAAAAAAAGATTTTTATTGCTACATCATGGAAACGGCTCATCTTATGAAGACAACCGTTACTAAGCAATTTATCCAGTATTTAATAGGCTTCAATTTGAGTGGTATAATACATTTATTTGTCTAATTTTAACGGTGTAGAGGTATTACAAAAATAAATATTTTTGTGGAAAACGAGATATCATGCTTTTCTAACATTGTTATGGCTAGTATGATGGAAACGGCTCATCCTATTAGAATAATCGATATAAAAATTAAATCACATTTTTTTTTAAATTCTAAAACACGTCTGTATGACTAATTGTTATGTAGATATGGCTCTTACAAAAACCGGAAACCGAGAAACTTCTTATCTTTACAAACTTTGATGGTTCCAAACTACTTTATGAGACATAGAGTTACCTTTAATTTGAGTAGTAATATAAATCCGTAGGTCTTAGACTCACCGACATAATGACAGTGCAATGGTCACATGGTTCAGGATTTCCACCAACCTGTGAATGGCAGACTAGCGTCGTTTGATTCGAATAATCGCATAATATTATGAGATCAAAAGGAAAATCGTGGTCAAATGTTTCAGAATTTCGTATTTTTGAGTTGGCAGACGCGATATTTTTGCTTTACCATGATAGATGCTTTGCATAAAATATACTAAAATTTGGTAAAACGGGTTGCATTATTCGTTGCTTGCTCACAGCATTTTTTTTTTTTTAATCAAAATTTTAACCATAAATAAGCCCATAACTCAATTTTTTTTTAAAGTAGAGAAATATGTCAAAAATCGTAAAATTACTCTCATAATATATCTTTAAAATTTTAAACATTGATTTACGGAGTAGAGTATTACTAAACCAAATTCTCCTCGTATCCAATCCTTTCAATCCAAAATCCTTAACGCTCCTTACTTTGTCACGAATACGCTCACCCATTAAGACCTTAATATGCCATATGTTACTGAATTAGCCCGAAAAAGGTATCAATCATTCCATGAAAAACTCCATTTCCACTCTAATCCACTAGTTTCTACCCTATCATGCTTTTCGATTCCTGATAATCCTCCGAGGCGTCCGAAAAGAAGATGGCCCCGAGACCTTCTAGTTTAAAATATTTTTAGAGTGCTGCGAATGGGTGGCGTCTCTTCATGTATTTCATGTCAGTTTACTATGTCCATCACATTTACTTGTTGTATATCATAATACAGTTGTAAATATCAATAAATATGCTTAAATAAAAAAAAACAACAATATTGGTTTAAATTTTAACTTTAAGATTCAATTAGGGTTTATTAAACATAACGTTTATTACGCTATTGTTAATCATTTCCAAATAACGATATTAGGATATAACTGTTTATAGGCGATTAAGTAATATGAAAATAAATAAATAATTCAAAGGATAATGTCATATCACCACTGCTAATTTCAAAACGCTATATCTCTGCTAGGTCTAAACCAACTTCAATAATTTTATTTTCATTTTGTGAAAAATTTAATTCTCTATGAAATAGTCTTAAAAATAAAAATGTTTTGGTATTTATTTATTAATTAGAATAAACGTGTTTTATTTAATCCGTTATTCAGATTTTACGCATTTTAAAACGTAAACCCTAAATTTTGAGAGGGAGGTAATTTTTTTTTTTTTTTTATTACAAAGATTCATTAATGAAAATAATAAACGAAAATCACAAATATGAGACATAAACCGAATTTGACATATATTGCAGATGTCGAAAACGTATTTATACATAAGGGGTAATTAAGATAATTCTTAACAATTATACAATTCGGATACATCAAATTAAAGTAAATAATTAAAAAATAGGGAACAATTCAACAACACAGTAGCTATACTTTCCTTTGCTACATATATTTCATCCAAGAGAAAGTGTTATTTGATTTTGAAGATTCGGAGGGATAAACACAGACAGGATATTGACAGAACTTGCCAGCCACTTGCTATTAGTCCCATATTAATTACAAGAACCCCAAGACACACATCACATCACGTAAACTTAGAGCAGGGGAATCGCGTGTTTGAGTTGGGACTGTATGTAAGCCACATTCTGATTGATCGGCTATCATAACTTGCCTAACTTAAACACCGCCTCTGATTGGCTCTTCGTCATCTTCCACCTTGTTGTTCCAATTGATTGGCCAATGAGGAGCCCGATATTAGCGGCAACCAACACACTCTCAGGCAACTATCACCGTGTTTATCTTCAGGTCCTCGAATATATCAAGTGACGATATTAATGGAGTGGCGATTGTATAACCATATCGGAGAATTATTGCGGCCGATTTCAATACAATCTAATTTGGAAGGGTTAAAGAATTTTGTCACTCATTTTTAGAAGATTTTTTTGGTCCCTACTAGGCAAGTAGCCCTGCAGCCCTACAATCCCAGATTATATAAAGTGGGAACACAAAAAAAAAAAAAATAAAAAAAAAAAAAACGCTGCAAATTATTACACAAAGGATTGTAATTTCCAAATTACTATATTAGGGTATAACAGTTTATATCTTTTCGATTTTTCTCTATCTTCAATAATAACCGAGTTTTGGTGGATTTACGCTTATTATAATTCGTGGTTTATCTGGATACCGGGCCATATGGGGATAATGGGAAATGAAATGGCAGATAAGGCAGCCAAAGAGGCTCTCACTCTCCCTGGTCGTGGTAAAGCACTGTTAACACCATCAGAGCTAGCACGCCCTCTAATTGAAAATGTTTTTAAAAAATGGGATGAAACATGGAAAAACAGCTATCCAAGCAAGCTGAAAGCGATTAAGAGAGAGCCAAAGTCTTGGAAAACCTCAAATCGCATCAACCGCAGAGAGGAGGTGGTCCTGGCCCGCCTGAGAATCGGACATACAAGGTTAACCCATGGGCACATAATATCTAAGGATTTGCCCCCAAGATGTCAACATTGTAGGGGAACCCTAACAATTACTCACATTTTAGAAGAATGTCCCTTTTACACAAGAAAATTGAACAAAAGAGAAATACCAATCAATGTCGCGGTTGCTTTGGGGAACGATGTAAAAAGAATTGACGAATTGATGGGCTTATATATATATATTTTTTTTTTTTTTCTAATGCCGCTACATTTATTCTTACTAGTAATTATTCTTATACTTAATTGTTTTCAACTATTTGTTGTTATATGTTTTTTAAGTAAAATTATTGTTCATTAATTAACCTAAAATTGATTTCTAAAAATTTGTGTCTGGCACTGATGTCCGAGATGTTTTGTGTCAATAAAATATAACAACCAACCAACCATTCGTGGCTTATCACGCTTTACTGAATCTAAAAATCTACACATATTATTCTCAATCTTCAAAAATAACTAAGTTATGGGCGTAATTGCGGGTAAAATTTCGATTTGTTTTCTTTTCTTTTTTCTCTTTTTTATAATTATTCCAATTTATTTTTTGTTAAAAAACACTAATTAACTGTTTTCTCTATCTTAAAAAATAAATGAGTTGTGGCCAAATATAAAGGCAAGATTTTTTTTTTTTTTTTTTTTTATCACGTTTTAATGATTCTAAAACGCTATACATACTTTTCTCTATCTTCAATAATAACTGAGTTATGGATAGAATTTCAATTTCTTGGAAAAAAAAAAAAAAAACGCTTCTCTCAATCTATTTTTATTATTTTTTCTAAAATCAATAAAAGACACCATTTATCATACAGTGAAATTCATAAAACTATTAAAAACATGAACAACCCCCGATTAGGACATTCAGGAACCCACCTCTCAACTAGGAAGTAACTTTTCTTATCCCGGGACCACTCATTGGGACGTGGGGTATTCAGAGCCCCATGTCTCGTGAGCCTCCAATATTGGCGAACAAGGCATTATTTTCCTGCATCCATACTACTCCTCGATTTTTTTTAAATGTATAATCCTTTAATTAAAGGTGAAATTTACAGACACTTTAACTTTTCATATATCTTTTTATTTGAACTTGTATGGATGCAATGCAAAAAGGTTTTTATAAAGAAATTATTGATGACTGAAATCCCGAAATGGCATTTCTATACCTTAAATATATGGCTTTCCCCAAATTTCATCACATTTTTGCTTGAATTTCAATAATTAGGGAACAGCCTTATCTCCCCTCATTTGAAGAAAAGGGCTGAAAACATGTCATTGCTCTCCAACATCAACAGTTTTATGGAAAGGGAGGAGCAGAAAAGTTCCTAGAAGTTCAACTTCTTCCCAAAACAAATTTTGATCCAAAAAGTCCCGGAAAAGGCTCCTGTATGTATCACGTATCTTCTGATGAATCACAATAAAACGGCAGAGGTGTGTAACTATTACCTACCACTAACATGCGGGGAGTGATATTCCCAAGTGGTATGCCAAGTAATTAGGCAAACGAAACCTCTTGCAGAATTTTATGTTATTCTTTTTTTTTTTTTTTCTATTTTCAAATCATATGTATATTATAATAAATTTCGGATGAATGTTGTCAGATTTTTTTTTTAATGTAACTAAAACCAAAGAGGTGCTACAGAGCCTAATTAAGCCAGAACTATTGGTTAGAAGCGACTATTGGTTATTGGACCCTGTCACTTCATTGGTTACAAGGCCCGATGTTTGCTATTGGCTGGCTTCAGTCTCATAGTCAATGCTACATCCAATTGTACTTACCATAGGCTATCTATGTAGCACTTTATTGATTTGATTAACTTGATGAATGCGTTTTAATTAGGCAGGGACCAACTAGCATGAAGTTATTTTAGTTGCATTAAACGAAAAAATCTCGTGCGTGCAACACACGACATTCACTAACCTCCTTTGTTAAAATTCATTTTAGAACTATTGTAACATTAGAGTAAAAAAAAATTAAATAATTATATTTATTTTTACTAGAAACATATGTTTTTGATGTAGCAATATCAAATTATGTACAATTATCATTTAATTCTAGGCCCTATTCAGCACTTTACATTACCTTCCAAAAACTTTGTACATAATATAACATTTTTTTTTCTAAAATCTTTAGCTTTCCAACGGTATATTATACATCTATACTAATATTCTTACCTAAAGAAAAAAAAATTACCTGCAAAAATATGTTCCCTCTTCTTTCCTATAGTTGTTTATCGAATTAATTTGTTCAATTGACTTTCAACTCGAATTCAAGTTGTATGTTTTTAGACTCAGGTACCAGAGATGAATAATTCATCTGATTTTTCTGAAATTTAGAAACCTGCAAATAGGATCGCTCCACAGCAGCCTGCCACACCTGCATCCAGAGTTCCTACTGAGGAAACCAGGAAATCTCTCACCAGCCACCACTCCAAAGAAGCAACAAACTACTAGGCAGGCACCTCCAAATTCTCAATTCCAGCCTCCTTTCTCCCGTCCTAAACCACAAGCTTTCCGTCAACCGATCCCACCCCATAATCTACCCTTACAGGTGAAACTCCCTCCTGAGAATCCTAAAAAAATTCCTGAACGTCCTTATGATCCACCGAATCATCCAAAGCCCCAACCTCCATTATCTCAGTGGACTGAACAGATTCGTACCCCACGGCGAGTTCAGCCCCCAGCCAACAATCCTGAACCAATAAACTATCCACCCCATGTATCTTATCCACATCCGCATCCAAACCAAGATCCTTCCAATATATACTCCATCCTTGAGTCCTTTCTCTCTGATCTTAGAGATACCATCAAACCGCTAATCACCCTTCTCACTAGAGTCCTTTCTCAAGTCCCATTTAATCTCCAACGATGAGTATAAAGCCCCTAGCGATTATCTTGTGGAATGCTAATGGCCTCCATAGCCATCGTGACTTACTTATATAGACTTACCTCAGACCTTTTTTGCGGTATTTGATCTTCTGACCCGGGTTATGTAAAATTTGTCATTCCAGTGAAAAATCGAATTATAAAATTATCACGATCGCAATATTCTCCCTTACTTTATCTATCTACAATTCTCCTCCAGCAGCTTCCGCCATTGACTCTGTCCCATGCAGCCGGTATCCAACTCCGAAGCCTCAGTATATCCAACTTCGGCACCAACACCTTAGGCCTTCCTCTCCTGGTAACATAGACTGGTTCCATCAGCAGTTGTCCATCCTGACGACGTGTCCTGCCCATACCAATCTTGCTATCTTCATAACTCGAGCTATATCGGACTCCTTAAACATGGTGTACAGTTCCTGGGTTTTCCAATCCCCTTTAACGAGAACACCACTATAAATACGCTCTATATATTACTTTTCCAATAGTATATTATACACTTGTATTATTATACCTATTGCCATAAACAAAAAATTAAAGTAAAGAAATACTTCTCCTTTCTGTTTTTATTTTATTATAAAATTCTTTTACAGTTCAAATTTTTATTTTACTAATACGTAACAGGAAGCTATTTTGGATATTTTGAAAATTCGAGATTTAAGCACTGTCAAAGTATATAAATAAAAGATAAAACCAACGTAATATTATACATTGATTCAATGAATTAAATATAAATATTTAATAATCAAGGTGTAGCTGTCATCGCACAGGCTCGGAATCATTTTACGTCTCTTCGGAATGACGGCATAACCAAGGTTTTTTTACTCTTTTTAAAAAAAATCGTAAGGCCATCATGTGTCGGGTTTGAACCAAGAATTAATACTTCATTTAAAACCATTATTTTCTAAAACCATAACGCTCTATTTATGAACATTTGATACTGAATTTTTTTAATTGTTCTGTGAAAGTTAAACAGAGGAAAAGGTGTTTTAGATGTAAGTAGAGAAGAAACAGGCGAGCTGGCACACCGATTCCTCCATCCCCTCCCCTACCACTCTTAACCACCTATGACGTCATCACGACCTAACCTTAACTACTATGGTTCGCGCCATCGACCTAACCTAAACCACCGAGCCACGCCCCTTTTTAGTCACGTGACCTTTTATTAACCTAACCTAAACCAGTAGGCCATGCCCCTTTTTGGTCACGTGATCCCTGTTTGAGGGTATAAAGCATGAGTCTACCCGGCGTCCATCTTCTTTTCCCTACGTTTTGGGATAATTTAGTATTTATAAAGCATGAGTCTACCCGTTCGCCATTTTGTTTTACGCCGTAACCATTTACAAAGCATGAGTCTACCCGGACGGCATTTTGCTCCCCCCACTCCTGCATTAGTTAACCAATCAGAGTGCCTAACTTGAGAGTTCCTCCCGGCTAGGTCCGATGGTAAAATTGTAATGTGTGCTTTTACGAAACCTTTCAAACTGTTACATAACCTTCTCATTGTTTACATTTTCCTCAACCTTCTCATTGTTTACATTTTCCTCAACCTTCCCATTGTTTACATTTTATGAAACCTCCCTTGCTGTTACATAACCTTCCCGTTGTTTACATTATCTGAAGCCTCCCTTGCTGTGACATAACCTTCCCGTTGTTTACAATATCTGAAACCTCCCTTGCTGTTACATAACCTTCCCAATATTTACATTTTCCGCAACCTTCTCAATGATTACATTTATGAAACCTTCCAAACTGTTACATAACCTCCCCATTGTTTACATTTTCGGAAACTCCCCTTACTGTTACATAACCTTCCCAAGGTTTACATTTTCCTCAACCTCCCCACTGTTTACATTTTATGAAACCTCCCTTACTGTTACATAACCTTCTCATTGTTTACATTTTCCTCAACCTTCTCATTGTTTACATTTTCCTCAACCTTCCCATTGTTTACATTTTATGAAACCTCCCTTGCTGTTACATAACCTTCCCGTTGTTTACAAATTCAGAAGCATGTTCAATAGGTATTAACATTTCCACTGTTGGTTTACTTTTATTTTCTCTTCACATAGTCGCAGAACATACTTCATTTCTAAAGAATCCGCAAGAGCGCAGCACCCACTCTACTTCGTAATGTGTCCACCAGAGTGCATCTCTCCGGAATATTTTATGTTATCTTTCCAATAATATTTTATACTTTTTTTTAAGTAAGTTTTTTCAGCCGCCATTTTGTTTTGAGGAAGCCAACATTGCAATAATTCAAACAGGTATGAACATGTACAAACAGGTTTGAATCATGTTCAAGCATGTTGATAATTTAAACGTAAACATGGACTTTGAACCCTCTTAACGGCTTTAATATAAACATCGTTATAGGGCTTCTTAATCCTATACATCTGTGAACTTTGATCCTTAATCCTACATTTTAAGTAGCGATAAAAAGTTCCTTAAGCTTAAACGTAAACATGGACTTTGAACCTTCTTAATGCCTTTAATATAAACATCGTTATACGGCTTCTTAATCCTGTACAGCTTTGAACTTTGATCCTTAATCCTAATATTTAAATAGCGATAAAAGGTTCCTTAAGCTCTTGGACTACGGTCTATTATTCTCCTATGTGTAATGATTTTTAATCCTATAGAGCTTTGAACTTTGATTCTTAATCCTACTATTTAAATAGCGATAAAAGGTTCCTTAAGACTTTGAAGCATTATCCTCTTAAGTATATGTATAAATATAATGCGGACCTTGTACGTTTTATCTCTTAGTATAGTAAATCCCTAATGATTTAATCGTAAACAACACCAATTTAAGACGTAAATATCAATATTGTACTAATGATTGCTTTAAGTATAAATATAAAATAATATAAAACTTGTACCTATTTCGGTAGGCGAATATAATTATTTTTATATATATTTTCAATATTTTTAGTTATTTTCTCATCTTCTTAGACAAATTTTTACCTTTTCTATGTATTATTTACTTAAAATTAACAATTCTGCTTTACAATTGCTATTAGCGATGTTTTCGGAAGAGTTCGTCTAATCTCGGCCGGCTTCGGTCTTCTACCTTTATCCCGTTCAACTTCGCTATAATCCGAAGTTCTATCTAAAGAAATAAACAATGATAACGTTGCTTCAATCGAAGGTAAACTACTTCCTTATCTTATCTGCACATCTTGCTACAGTATAAACAACATTATATTCTAGTAAAATAATATTGTACATCGTAAACATTTTATTCATTTTAGTTATTAGTAAACAAAGTTTTGTACCTTTTTTAGTTCGGCGTTAAGCCTTAAGCCTCTTCACCACGTCAAGGTAAAGGTACATCGAAGAGGTTTTTATTTTATTTATTTATTTTACAACGTGATTTTCACAATAAAAATGTGTACATATTAAACGACAAAAATAAAGTTTATTAAAAATTAGAATTCATAAAATATAATTTCTAACACAATCAAGAATTAAACTAAATTTATGCTTATAAAAAAATAAAATCATCACTTTTTTTGGTAGTGTATAATCATATTGAAATTTAATTTTTCACCCGATGGCATAAACGAAATATTTGCTGATGAGATGGTCGGCAAGGTGCGGCAATAACTCTTTAATCTTCAATAAATAAACAACACCATATACTTTATCATTTTTTTTTCTTTATGTATTTGAAAGAGAAATATGAGCATCGAAATTATTCTGCAGGGTTATTCTATTCACCTCACATTCACTCACACATTCAGGTTTACAGGTGTTCAAACCATGCCATGGACCTTCATTCAGGGTTTATAGGTGTTCAAACCGTGACAGTGACCCCTTTCATTCATGGTGAATAGATTTAAACAATTTTTCATTTACCTATACAGATAAAACCTTTTTTTGATACTCTGTACATTTCTCTTTCGAGACATTATGATAAATGCAATGGCTGCCTTGCTGAGATGGCTTTATTAATTTAAATACCGCCAAAATATTCCAAATTCATTAGTGAACAGACATATTGTCACACCATGAACCATCATTTTTATTATTTGTTACCTTAGTTTTATTCAGACCAAAGACAAAAATGGTTGTAAATTCGCGTTTTGTTTCTTATTATTACCAAAATAATCTTTATATTATTTCACTTCATTTAATTTATAATGACCATAGGCCAAAGTATTGATTCCGTCTTCTAGGATGTGTCTTTTATTATCAAAAGGAGACAGAGAAACCTTATTTTTTTCGGAACTAAAAATATTATGCAGCTTAGATTGTATCATCCTCATTGGCGTATGCATAATTTCCCTTTTAAATAATACATTTTCATAATCCTCAAAACTAATATATTGTTTTAATGAGGCTGTTTTTACGCCTTTAGCTCGCTTTTTTACATCGTTTTCTGTCATAATAGCGTACATTTTCGCTTTTAATCCCACATATTTTAAAATTATTTTGGAATTGAGCTCATCTTTAAACTTTCCTAACTTCTTTTTATTTTTATTCGAATAACACAAATGTGTTTCAGGATAGTCTGAGAAATCAAAATATTTATTCATTTTTTTCATATCTTCATAGACATCATCTGTTAAGACTCTATAGATAAATGAATCTGTATCGGTATACATCATCTTCAAGGTTTTTCCAGAATATTTTTTCATCATTATGTCATAATGAAATTGATACATTACAGTTTTTGATAAGTCTAAAATGCACATTCCTATGTATATAGGTTTATTAAACAATACTTTCGATTTTCCCATATGTACAGCTACTATATTCTCATTGTAGATTGTACGATCAATGAAATTCGGTTTAGAGACAAGTTTCATCAACTTTTTACTGTCAGTTACTAGTTGAATATTCTGGCGGTTCCTGATATTTTCCATCGTTTTACCGAAAACTGCATTGTTAAGCAACTTATAAAAATCTTTTTCAAAATCATTGGATGCTCCTTTCCTTAGCTCTGTATTGTATTCTATATACGATCGTAACCATGGTGCTTGGTTAAACTTTAGAACACGGTGAATTTTTTCCAAATTTAGCCCATGCTGTAGAGCTTGAATCAAATTTTTATAATGTAAGACGTAGCGATTTCTTTTCCCAAAATGTGTTATTAATTTTTTTGAATTAGAATTTGAGCCCGGTGGTATCATCGCTTCAGGTAAGAACGACAAATCATCATGGGAATGGTGAAGTTCTTGAGGATAACTGATATCAATTTCAAAGATATATCCAATATCGTCATCATCCTTAAGCTCGAATATATTGATACGTTCAGGATTTTTGACCCACTCGAATCCTCCGTACGGTAAATACATACTCATCGCTTGCCCATAAAGATTATTAGCATCTAAATAAACTATATAACTCGATTCTTCGTTTGGATTAAAATTGAGCATGTACTTATTATTCGCTTCTGCATACCTGTGCGATACCTGGCACAAACCTCCTCGAATGCCGTGCTCTACCATTAAAATCATATCATAATCCTGTAAGAGCTCTATGTTAATTTTTGTATATTTTAACATGGCGTCGAAGGTCAAACCGGGAACGGTAAAATAATGAGCTGGATCAAGTTTATGTGTCTTCATCATAACGTCTCGAAAAGATTCGAAGACGTCACAAAGTAGAAGAACATCACTTTTAACGTAAAAATCAGCATATTCACCCAAAGATTTACATTTAAAGTGTTCCCATATGTTTTGAGCATGTCTATAATCTTCTGCGCTGATATCACTCTCATTCAATTTATTGTAAAAAGCTTCAATTGATGGTAGCTCTGTTTCATTGAACTTATCTTCATTGTCTATGTAATCGTATGGAAAAACACCTTTTCTGGTGACCAATTTTAATTCCTCATCTCTATAATATTTTGATGTCTCCTTGAATTTGTCCCAAGAAAGAGATTTTACAAGATAATCTAAGCTCCGCGGCATGAATCTGTAAGAATCTATAAACCTCAATTTCAGTTTACCAACATGTTTTGTAAAAGATATGTATTTTTCTTCACTGTTCGGTATTACCTCAACTTCTCCAGGGGTAGTTCCCAATTCTCTAACAATAAAATGTGCGTCATAATTGCTCAAGTTGTGCATTATGACAGGTACAAACGAGGGATTAACGCGTTTTAAATTACAATTATTACACGAAGCTCCTAAGTACGTTCCGGTTATATGGCAGTGGTCTCTAACTTTTATGTTGTTTTCTTTAAATTCGTCTTGGCACATGTAACAGGTTTTAGCTTCAGCCCAATTTTTTTCTTCATCCGATGAAATCCGCATTGGTTTGTTCATCTTATAGATTTCTTGAATCTTTTTAGCAATATTGGTAATATATTCCATGAAGTGATAAGCGGCATTGGCTCCCCTATAAACGTACGGTATGTTTATTGGGACGTCTACTCCCTCGATCCCTTTAACATATACACAAAATGATATCGGATCGTGCCTCTGATATTTAGTCGTGTTCTTTGACGATTCGTTTATAGGAACTAACATCGATTCAAAGTCGGCATAGATGACAAACGGCACCTTGCTTTGTCGTTCCATATTTGAGAATCTGATAAAGTGGTCTTTCTTTGGTATCTCTATTCTTACTGGTTTATTTTCAGAGCAATATATCTTATGTTCTTCAAGTTTTTCACTAGCTTGTTTTCCATACAGATTGTTAAAATGTGTGAAGCAGCGTTTACATATTGTTAACTTATGTTCATACTGGCTGATTTGTGACACAACTAATCTTTCGAAATTTTTTATGTAAACATAATGGGAAGTTTTATCATCAGACACGAGTAAAAGATCCCGGTGATCTTTCAATTCTGTTTTACAGACTTTCAGAGGGTATATCTTATCTTTTTCATCGAGCCCATAGACATTGATGGAGATGTTATTTACCTTTTCAAATTTTCTTATCTCACTCAGTGAAGTTGGAAATGAAACGCAAGTAAAGTCATACACGTGTTCTAAATTGTTATACTTAGTAACGCGTTGTGCGTGCTTTTTAACAAATTTTGATAAAATTGAATACTTAAAACAGTACATATCATTATTCCGCACATTAATGCAAGCTTTCTTTGATTCTATAGATGGGGGGAGTGGAAGATACGTACAACCTCTTAGAGGCATATATTTGTTAATTCTCAATCTGATTCCATCAACCCCACTCAGCTTCCATCCGCTTTTTTTAAATTGAGACTCCTCAGCTTCAGTTATGATTTTGTTAAAACTTTCCTCTATAAATTTGCTAAGATTGCTGCCTTTAAACACACATTTGTTTCGTGTTTTGAATGCCTTATCCATCTGATCACCTACAGAATTTGTAAAAGTACATTCCAATAGGCAGTTCACTTTCAATGCGCCATGTTCATGTAGCGAATCTCGAATTTTATACACTAAGAGGTTCTTAACACTTTCCAGAAACGAGTTAATATCCATAGAATCGGACGATCTGATGAAGAATGATGCCAATCGGTTCTGAAATGCTGTCTCATACTCAACAAGTCCCTGCTTGTCTGGTACGAGTGCTAAAATGACATTCTTTTGTGGCTCAGATAATTTTAATTTTTTTATCAACGGTTCCTGGGTACATACATTTTCATGTCTTTTACCGTTATAAATATTTGGAAAAACACCTCCACACCTGGTGCAAGTATAAGTCGAATTACCGTTACAAGATTTTTCATGTCTACGAAGGCTCTTCAAATACTCATACGTATTATCGCAAAGGTAACATTTAAACTGACTCATTTTTAAGTGTTAAATTTCAAAATTTCTGAACGGAGAAAAAATTAATAATTTATTTATGCACACAACTTACCTTCCGTGAACAAATGGAGAAATATCTACTAGTTTAAAATTAACGAAAAAAAAAATCTTCTATAAAACTTAAATAATATAAAAATATTAATGGCACCAAGAAATTAGGAAATATTTTTAAACTCAGATAGCAGCAACAGCAACAAATCAATGTGTTCGCTTTGAAGTCTGAAGCTAAAATGACAGTAAATACAAATGACAAGTAACTCGTTAACTATCAGCTGTTGCTTACCCCCACCACCTCGTGTTTACCCCCACCACCTTCCACTTTACCCCCACTACCTTCAATTTTACCCCCACCACCTTGCATTTTACCTCCCCCCCTCTCCCTCTTCCCCCTCCTGCCCTTGTAGTGCATCCGAGGATACCCAACTCAAGATGATGGTCAGAAGTGGTTAAGAGTAATCAGAGAGAGTCGGAGAGGTTCACATGTGAGGAAAAGATTATGTCCAATCTGTCCAATAAGTTTTCTTATTCTCATCCAATCATGGTTTTAAGAAAACTTATTGGACAGATTGGACATAATCTTTTCCTCACATGTGAACCTCTCCGACTCTCTCTGATTACTCTTAACCACTTCTGACCATCATCTTGAGTTGGGTATCCTCGGATGCACTACAAGGGCAGGAGGGGGAAGAGGGAGGGGGGAGGTAAAATGCAAGGTGGTGGGGGTAAAATTGAAGGTAGTGGGGGTAAAGTGGAAGGTGGTGGGGGTAAACACGAGGTGGTGGGGGTAAGCAACAGCTGATAGTTAACGAGTTACTTGTCATTTGTATTTACTGTCATTTTAGCTTCAGACTTCAAAGCGAACACATTGATTTGTTGCTGTTGCTGCTATCTGAGTTTAAAAATATTTCCTAATTTCTTGGTGCCATTAATATTTTTATATTATTTAAGTTTTATAGAAGATTTTTTTTTTCGTTAATTTTAAACTAGTAGATATTTCTCCATTTGTTCACGGAAGGTAAGTTGTGTGCATAAATAAATTATTAATTTTTTCTCCGTTCAGAAATTTTGAAATTTAACACTTAAAAATGAGTCAGTTTAAATGTTACCTTTGCGATAATACGTATGAGTATTTGAAGAGCCTTCGTAGACATGAAAAATCTTGTAACGGTAATTCGACTTATACTTGCACCAGGTGTGGAGGTGTTTTTCCAAATATTTATAACGGTAAAAGACATGAAAATGTATGTACCCAGGAACCGTTGATAAAAAAATTAAAATTATCTGAGCCACAAAAGAATGTCATTTTAGCACTCGTACCAGACAAGCAGGGACTTGTTGAGTATGAGACAGCATTTCAGAACCGATTGGCATCATTCTTCATCAGATCGTCCGATTCTATGGATATTAACTCGTTTCTGGAAAGTGTTAAGAACCTCTTAGTGTATAAAATTCGAGATTCGCTACATGAACATGGCGCATTGAAAGTGAACTGCCTATTGGAATGTACTTTTACAAATTCTGTAGGTGATCAGATGGATAAGGCATTCAAAACACGAAACAAATGTGTGTTTAAAGGCAGCAATCTTAGCAAATTTATAGAGGAAAGTTTTAACAAAATCATAACTGAAGCTGAGGAGTCTCAATTTAAAAAAAGCGGATGGAAGCTGAGTGGGGTTGATGGAATCAGATTGAGAATTAACAAATATATGCCTCTAAGAGGTTGTACGTATCTTCCACTCCCCCCATCTATAGAATCAAAGAAAGCTTGCATTAATGTGCGGAATAATGATATGTACTGTTTTAAGTATTCAATTTTATCAAAATTTGTTAAAAGCACGCACAACGCGTTACTAAGTATAACAATTTAGAACACGTGTATGACTTTACTTGCGTTTCATTTCCAACTTCACTGAGTGAGATAAGAAAATTTGAAAAGGTAAATAACATCTCCATCAATGTCTATGGGCTCGATGAAAAAGATAAGATATACCCTCTGAAAGTCTGTAAAACAGAATTGAAAGATCACCGGGATCTTTTACTCGTGTCTGATGATAAAACTTCCCATTATGTTTACATAAAAAATTTCGAAAGATTAGTTGTGTCACAAATCAGCCAGTATGAACATAAGTTAACAATATGTAAACGCTGCTTCACACATTTTAACAATCTGTATGGAAAACAAGCTAGTGAAAAACTTGAAGAACATAAGATATATTGCTCTGAAAATAAACCAGTAAGAATAGAGATACCAAAGAAAGACCACTTTATCAGATTCTCAAATATGGAACGACAAAGCAAGGTGCCGTTTGTCATCTATGCCGACTTTGAATCGATGTTAGTTCCTATAAACGAATCGTCAAAGAACACGACTAAATATCAGAGGCACGATCCGATATCATTTTGTGTATATGTTAAAGGGATCGAGGGAGTAGACGTCCCAATAAACATACCGTACGTTTATAGGGGAGCCAATGCCGCTTATCACTTCATGGAATATATTACCAATATTGCTAAAAAGATTCAAGAAATCTATAAGATGAACAAACCAATGCGGATTTCATCGGATGAAGAAAAAAATTGGGCTGAAGCTAAAACCTGTTACATGTGCCAAGACGAATTTAAAGAAAACAACATAAAAGTTAGAGACCACTGCCATATAACCGGAACGTACTTAGGAGCTTCGTGTAATAATTGTAATTTAAAACGCGTTAATCCCTCGTTTGTACCTGTCATAATGCACAACTTGAGCAATTATGACGCACATTTTATTGTTAGAGAATTGGGAACTACCCCTGGAGAAGTTGAGGTAATACCGAACAGTGAAGAAAAATACATATCTTTTACAAAACATGTTGGTAAACTGAAATTGAGGTTTATAGATTCTTACAGATTCATGCCGCGGAGCTTAGATTATCTTGTAAAATCTCTTTCTTGGGACAAATTCAAGGAGACATCAAAATATTATAGAGATGAGGAATTAAAATTGGTCACCAGAAAAGGTGTTTTTCCATACGATTACATAGACAATGAAGATAAGTTCAATGAAACAGAGCTACCATCAATTGAAGCTTTTTACAATAAATTGAATGAGAGTGATATCAGCGCAGAAGATTATAGACATGCTCAAAACATATGGGAACACTTTAAATGTAAATCTTTGGGTGAATATGCTGATTTTTACGTTAAAAGTGATGTTCTTCTACTTTGTGACGTCTTCGAATCTTTTCGAGACGTTATGATGAAGACACATAAACTTGATCCAGCTCATTATTTTACCGTTCCCGGTTTGACCTTCGACGCCATGTTAAAATATACAAAAATTAACATAGAGCTCTTACAGGATTATGATATGATTTTAATGGTAGAGCACGGCATTCGAGGAGGTTTGTGCCAGGTATCGCACAGGTATGCAGAAGCGAATAATAAGTACATGCTCAATTTTAATCCAAACGAAGAATCGAGTTATATAGTTTATTTAGATGCTAATAATCTTTATGGGCAAGCGATGAGTATGTATTTACCGTACGGAGGATTCGAGTGGGTCAAAAATCCTGAACGTATCAATATATTCGAGCTTAAGGATGATGACGATATTGGATATATCTTTGAAATTGATATCAGTTATCCTCAAGAACTTCACCATTCCCATGATGATTTGTCGTTCTTACCTGAAGCGATGATACCACCGGCTCAAATTCTAATTCAAAAAAATTAATAACACATTTTGGGAAAAGAAATCGCTACGTCTTACATTATAAAAATTTGATTCAAGCTCTACAGCATGGGCTAAATTTGGAAAAAATTCACCGTGTTCTAAAGTTTAACCAAGCACCATGGTTACGATCGTATATAGAATACAATACAGAGCTAAGGAAAGGAGCATCCAATGATTTTGAAAAAGATTTTTATAAGTTGCTTAACAATGCAGTTTTCGGTAAAACGATGGAAAATATCAGGAACCGCCAGAATATTCAACTAGTAACTGACAGTAAAAAGTTGATGAAACTTGTCTCTAAACCGAATTTCATTGATCGTACAATCTACAATGAGAATATAGTAGCTGTACATATGGGAAAATCGAAAGTATTGTTTAATAAACCTATATACATAGGAATGTGCATTTTAGACTTATCAAAAACTGTAATGTATCAATTTCATTATGACATAATGATGAAAAAATATTCTGGAAAAACCTTGAAGATGATGTATACCGATACAGATTCATTTATCTATAGAGTCTTAACAGATGATGTCTATGAAGATATGAAAAAAATGAATAAATATTTTGATTTCTCAGACTATCCTGAAACACATTTGTGTTATTCGAATAAAAATAAAAAGAAGTTAGGAAAGTTTAAAGATGAGCTCAATTCCAAAATAATTTTAAAATATGTGGGATTAAAAGCGAAAATGTACGCTATTATGACAGAAAACGATGTAAAAAAGCGAGCTAAAGGCGTAAAAACAGCCTCATTAAAACAATATATTAGTTTTGAGGATTATGAAAATGTATTATTTAAAAGGGAAATTATGCATACGCCAATGAGGATGATACAATCTAAGCTGCATAATATTTTTAGTTCCGAAAAAAATAAGGTTTCTCTGTCTCCTTTTGATAATAAAAGACACATCCTAGAAGACGGAATCAATACTTTGGCCTATGGTCATTATAAATTAAATGAAGTGAAATAATATAAAGATTATTTTGGTAATAATAAGAAACAAAACGCGAATTTACAACCATTTTTGTCTTTGGTCTGAATAAAACTAAGGTAACAAATAATAAAAATGATGGTTCATGGTGTGACAATATGTCTGTTCACTAATGAATTTGGAATATTTTGGCGGTATTTAAATTAATAAAGCCATCTCAGCAAGGCAGCCATTGCATTTATCATAATGTCTCGAAAGAGAAATGTACAGAGTATCAAAAAAAGGTTTTATCTGTATAGGTAAATGAAAAATTGTTTAAATCTATTCACCATGAATGAAAGGGGTCACTGTCACGGTTTGAACACCTATAAACCCTGAATGAAGGTCCATGGCATGGTTTGAACACCTGTAAACCTGAATGTGTGAGTGAATGTGAGGTGAATAGAATAACCCTGCAGAATAATTTCGATGCTCATATTTCTCTTTCAAATACATAAAGAAAAAAAAATGATAAAGTATATGGTGTTGTTTATTTATTGAAGATTAAAGAGTTATTGCCGCACCTTGCCGACCATCTCATCAGCAAATATTTCGTTTATGCCATCGGGTGAAAAATTAAATTTCAATATGATTATACACTACCAAAAAAAGTGATGATTTTATTTTTTTATAAGCATAAATTTAGTTTAATTCTTGATTGTGTTAGAAATTATATTTTATGAATTCTAATTTTTAATAAACTTTATTTTTGTCGTTTAATATGTACACATTTTTATTGTGAAAATCACGTTGTAAAATAAATAAATAAAATAAAAACCTCTTCGATGTACCTTTACCTTGACGTGGTGAAGAGGCTTAAGGCTTAACGCCGAACTAAAAAAGGTACAAAACTTTGTTTACTAATAACTAAAATGAATAAAATGTTTACGATGTACAATATTATTTTACTAGAATATAATGTTGTTTATACTGTAGCAAGATGTGCAGATAAGATAAGGAAGTAGTTTACCTTCGATTGAAGCAACGTTATCATTGTTTATTTCTTTAGATAGAACTTCGGATTATAGCGAAGTTGAACGGGATAAAGGTAGAAGACCGAAGCCGGCCGAGATTAGACGAACTCTTCCGAAAACATCGCTAATAGCAATTGTAAAGCAGAATTGTTAATTTTAAGTAAATAATACATAGAAAAGGTAAAAATTTGTCTAAGAAGATGAGAAAATAACTAAAAATATTGAAAATATATATAAAAATAATTATATTCGCCTACCGAAATAGGTACAAGTTTTATATTATTTTATATTTATACTTAAAGCAATCATTAGTACAATATTGATATTTACGTCTTAAATTGGTGTTGTTTACGATTAAATCATTAGGGATTTACTATACTAAGAGATAAAACGTACAAGGTCCGCATTATATTTATACATATACTTAAGAGGATAATGCTTCAAAGTCTTAAGGAACCTTTTATCGCTATTTAAATAGTAGGATTAAGAATCAAAGTTCAAAGCTCTATAGGATTAAAAATCATTACACATAGGAGAATAATAGACCGTAGTCCAAGAGCTTAAGGAACCTTTTATCGCTATTTAAATATTAGGATTAAGGATCAAAGTTCAAAGCTGTACAGGATTAAGAAGCCGTATAACGATGTTTATATTAAAGGCATTAAGAAGGTTCAAAGTCCATGTTTACGTTTAAGCTTAAGGAACTTTTTATCGCTACTTAAAATGTAGGATTAAGGATCAAAGTTCACAGATGTATAGGATTAAGAAGCCCTATAACGATGTTTATATTAAAGCCGTTAAGAGGGTTCAAAGTCCATGTTTACGTTTAAATTATCAACATGCTTGAACATGATTCAAACCTGTTTGTACATGTTCATACCTGTTTGAATTATTGCAATGTTGGCTTCCTCAAAACAAAATGGCGGCTGAAAAAACTTACTTAAAAAAAAGTATAAAATATTATTGGAAAGATAACATAAAATATTCCGGAGAGATGCACTCTGGTGGACACATTACGAAGTAGAGTGGGTGCTGCGCTCTTGCGGATTCTTTAGAAATGAAGTATGTTCTGCGACTATGTGAAGAGAAAATAAAAGTAAACCAACAGTGGAAATGTTAATACCTATTGAACATGCTTCTGAATTTGTAAACAACGGGAAGGTTATGTAACAGCAAGGGAGGTTTCATAAAATGTAAACAATGGGAAGGTTGAGGAAAATGTAAACAATGAGAAGGTTGAGGAAAATGTAAACAATGAGAAGGTTATGTAACAGTAAGGGAGGTTTCATAAAATGTAAACAGTGGGGAGGTTGAGGAAAATGTAAACCTTGGGAAGGTTATGTAACAGTAAGGGGAGTTTCCGAAAATGTAAACAATGGGGAGGTTATGTAACAGTTTGGAAGGTTTCATAAATGTAATCATTGAGAAGGTTGCGGAAAATGTAAATATTGGGAAGGTTATGTAACAGCAAGGGAGGTTTCAGATATTGTAAACAACGGGAAGGTTATGTCACAGCAAGGGAGGCTTCAGATAATGTAAACAACGGGAAGGTTATGTAACAGCAAGGGAGGTTTCATAAAATGTAAACAATGGGAAGGTTGAGGAAAATGTAAACAATGAGAAGGTTGAGGAAAATGTAAACAATGAGAAGGTTATGTAACAGTTTGAAAGGTTTCGTAAAAGCACACATTACAATTTTACCATCGGACCTAGCCGGGAGGAACTCTCAAGTTAGGCACTCTGATTGGTTAACTAATGCAGGAGTGGGGGGAGCAAAATGCCGTCCGGGTAGACTCATGCTTTGTAAATGGTTACGGCGTAAAACAAAATGGCGAACGGGTAGACTCATGCTTTATAAATACTAAATTATCCCAAAACGTAGGGAAAAGAAGATGGACGCCGGGTAGACTCATGCTTTATACCCTCAAACAGGGATCACGTGACCAAAAAGGGGCGTGGCCTACTGGTTTAGGTTAGGTTAATAAAAGGTCACGTGACTAAAAAGGGGCGTGGCTCGGTGGTTTAGGTTAGGTCGATGGCGCGAACCATAGTAGTTAAGGTTAGGTCGTGATGACGTCATAGGTGGTTAAGAGTGGTAGGGGAGGGGATGGAGGAATCGGTGTGCCAGCTCGCCTGTTTCTTCTCTACTGATACTGAATTTTTTTAATTGTTCTGTGAAAGTTAAACAGAGGAAAAGGTGTTTTAGATGTAGGTATTTTAAAAAATAAATTTTATTTCTTCCTTGCTCAGTTTCCAAGAAGGCAGAGGGTCATTGACAATCGGCGAGTTATTACTCTCAATTCAAAGGATTCCCATTAGGAAAACTTTACTTAGGTTTTTTTTTATTTTTCATTTTATTATATTTTACATTTTCTGTTAATAAAATCTTCGTTATTAATATCATTGGAGTATATAATGTGGAATACTAGTAATAAAAATATGAGGAAAGACTCCCTAGGAAATGCTTCAAAAGGCTTCGAGCCTTAGATGTAGCAACATTAGAAAAACATGAAACGAACTTGAAAACATGAATTCGAAAATGTTAACGATCGTAATACTTTTCCTTAATATATATTTCAGATATATATAAATGAAAGTAGAAAATGTCATGTTTTTCCCTTAATTACGAAAAAAAATACACGTCTTATACTGATACTCGAAGATTTAGAATTTCAAATGGCTTAATTGAGAATCAATCTTCCTCCGTGCTTAGCGACAATGATTAAATGAAAATGTTTTATGAAGTAATTTTTTTACTGATTGCAATAAAGTGGAACTAAAATAAATAATTGTTAAGCCTAATGAAGAAGTTCTAATTATTCTGATTACTATTTATTATGAGAAATGGCGCGTACGCTGGACGGCGGACAAACTATGTTTTTTGCTTGTTTGCTCGATTACAATGGTTCGTTATTGAATATAATAAATCAATAAACATAAACTGAACACTTACAATTTTTAAAGTCCATTTTACACGTTCAAATTATTATGAAGTAAAATTCAAATTCTTCAATCCAAAACTTTTAAAACTAGTACATATTCTCCATGGTACGTTAACAACATTACTCTACATACAGACCTACACAACAGCCAACGAACACATTCGGACAATACAAATATTTTATTGGAGAAAAGGTTATAGTGAGTCCTTGTGTGGTAATTCTGGCTAAAAAAGGATAAGTTTTATAAAAATTAAATTTCACATTTAAGGAGTGTATATACTTGAGATGTTACAGCAACTGTTTCATCAAAGCAGTCCTACCAGAAGAGCCTTATACCAGTATTTTTCATTTTTTTAGGATTTTCTCAATAAAGGCTCATACAATTTTGTAAACTAACTATATTACAGTAAAAATCAATCGGATGTAATGTCATAAAAGGTTTCATTCTGATTGAAATAGTCTGATATAGCTTAAATGATCTATTCTTTTTCTCTAACATACCTTTAAATTTGTAGATTCAAAAAAAAAATTTAATCATCTTGTTAGGATTGATAAAAACGGGAAAACATATAATCGGAACGAATGCAATATCCAATTAAAGGAGAAAAGAATAAAAATATATATATTTTTACGATGTTTTTGAACATAAAACTGTAATAAAGATTTATGATGTACCATTGGAAGGCTAATGAGTTTAGAAAAATCTGGTGAGGGCAACACTCGACTTTAACTTTCCTCCGTTTTTAAAAATCGATTAAAGAATTTTCAAAGACAGAGTTTAAAATGAGTGAAACCATTAAAGAATTAATACCTTATTTAATAAAACACATATTTCTATTTAAATTCAGTGAAAGTAATTCTTTGACCATTTATTTTTATCTCTTACTATGTTTAAAAATTCTTAAATTGATTTTAAGAACAGGGGTAGGGACCTCCTAGCCTAAAATAATAGATCCTGTTTGAATGTCAGGAGGATGCACCACTGGGTGCTGTCTCCCTCATGCCTAACCATGCCATGTCTCCTTGTTTATAAAATCCCATTTGCTTATTGTAAACATTTTACAGGTGCAAATAAAATCATTAATGACAAAAAAAAAAAAAAGAACAGGGGTAAGAGAAAGTCGTGTGTTGTGCGAATCAGATTTGTGTAATTAGTAGGTGTGGCTTAGTTGAAGTTAGCTATTGCATAAAACTTCTTTTACAAAACAGAATTCCCCACCTCCATAAAACTACCCCAGGATCAGGCATTGCATATACAGGAGACAGACCCTCGTTGGTATGTCAGGGCCATCGGGTCGAAGGGAGGAGATCATCCGTTATGTATGACTGGAGATGGAAGCTAGAGAGGGCTCTATGTCTCTTAGACTGCGCTACTGCCTTTGATCTAGCTCCGAGGGGAGGATGTACAAATCAAATTGGACCATTGTTATTGTGTCCATCGTCCTTCGTCCTTGATACGTTTACATTAAAAAGGATGCGATGGTCCTGGATCTTTGAAATCGTTTTAGGGGGAGAAGGCTCTTTGTGAAGATCGAGATCGACTTCCAAAGGGATCTGTTTTCTGTTTTAGTTCTCTTCGGGGCAAACGACTTTCTCATTTCGTCGAAGAGTAAAAATTGATAAGGAAAAAACTGAGAGGGAAAATCATGAAAAAGGATATTGTCTGTTTTTCTTTGATGTAATATTTATCTGAAAAAAAACACCCTTAAAAAGTTCTGATATTTTCTATTTTACTCTTTGATCTGAACATATGTTGTTTCTAGTCTTTTTTTTTTGTTAATTATTTTCGATTATAGTTATTACGTTTCAAGATACGTAGAACCTGAATAACGAATAAAAAAAAAAAAATCCGTTTGTCCGCCTTCCGCAGTATTTCTCCGAAACTACTGAACTAATTTTTTTGAAATTATAAAAAAAAAAAAAAAAATACTAGGGCATGAAACTATTATCCTAACAACTATACGTTGATATTAGCTGGGAATTTTAAAATGGTGACGATTAAAAGTGATTTAATTAAATAACTCAATTATTTTTTAAGATAAAGAAAATAATTTTGACTACTGTAACCTCACTGTCTGAGCTGTCTGAGAAATTTGATATGGGACTCAAAAGACTTTTGAATTTTTTTCATTAGATTTGCTTATGGAATTCCCAGACGCTCTCATGTTTTTACTAGGTATACCGAGTTGAATTGGCTCATCCCCCCTTTCCATCAGCAATATCTGCTTGGTTTATGTTTCTTCCGATTTTTCAAAAAAAAAATCTATTCTTATATTCTTGATATGCATACCACTTGTTCCTCTATTCATTCATTAAACACTAGATCCCAACCCATAAACTTGTATATACTTTCCTTCAGATCCGCTTCATTCAAAAAATCTTTTGTCATCCGTGATACCCTATTTTGGTATTCCTTGCCTATGTCCTTTCGTAAAGCCTTAACTTTAACCACTTTTAAACATCAACTATTTATCCATCTCCTTAACCATCAATCTCCCCAAAATACTCGTATGTAATATCTTAAGCTCTAGATGATAACTATTCATTGTTTAAAAATACGTCTATAATATATTTATACATAGGTCTTAAAATACCAGACAAATTACATTAAACTACTCGCTCCAGAATAAAATTTATTTTCATTTTATTTCAAAACGCTGTATCTTCTCTATTTCTTTACCGATTTTAGTGAATCTTCTTTTGTTTTCGTTGGGAATCGAATTCTGAACAGTAGATGTGATATCTCGTGGTTTAGATGAGGTTGATGTCGCGAAACGGAGTGATTAAGTTTAGTGGTTAAGTCATAAGTCACGTGACCAAATGATGGCCTATGATTAGCTGAGCAGAAAGAGTCCCAGCTCCCCAATTTCTTATCTACTTGGGTTATGTGGACGTTTAAATTCAAATCCCCCGCCATGATGACGTCGTCGATGGTTAGGAATGGCGGTGGAGGGGATGGAGTAATCGGTGTTCCACTTTGTGTGTTTCTTATCTACTATTAAGGATTTATATTAATTTCGTGTTTTGTACTTATAACAAGATTTATTTGTTTACATTTATATATATATATATATATATATATATATATATATATATATATATATATATATATATATATATATAAGTTAAGTTGAGATGTCGACCAATATAGGGCTAATCCTATTTTCTGTAAATATAAACATATCATAATGTATAAATAGAGGATTAAAAGGAAGAATAAATCAGTTGTTATCTAGCAAGCGTAAGTGTTGTTTCTCCTCCCTAATTTCCTTTTTTTTATTATAATTTTCACGGCTGAACTTAAGTGGTGCCGAAACCCGGGAACTTTATTTATAGTATTTTGAGTACTGAAAGAAAAGTGTTTTTTTTTTGTTTTTTTTATTCTTTTTGCGTTTCTCTGTTTTAATTTTTTTTTTCTCCGTCGTTTCGTCTCTGTAAAATTTGGAAAACATGGCCGAAGGTTTTTTGAGACCAGCAGTTCTTACACTACCAGAAGACGTGGTGTTACCTCAGGCGGCACAGCAGGTGGTACCCCCAGAGATGCCCCCTCTACCGGCGGAAACACTGGCAGGGGCCCACGCAACCACGCTGGAGTGGGTCAAAGTGTGGACGGCAACAGCACAAGACATAAGAAAAGCCATCTCGGAACTTGAACGATTCGACGGCGAGGTTGGCGATCTTAACCATTTCCTAAAGGGAGGAGACAGAATCATGGCTAGTATAGAAGCGAAATTAGAGGAACGGCTGATGGACTCACAAGATGCCGTATCGCTTCGGGCAGCTCTGGTATGCCGAGTCCGTAGGCAGATTTTAAATCTAATACAGGCTGATGAAGACACGCCGTGGGTCGTCATTAAGGATAGGCTGAAGAAGGCATTTGGAGGAGGCAGGTGGGCTCCGGAAGAGGACATATTCCAGATGTTCCGCGAGACGAAGCGACCACACCAGTCGAGCGGTCAGTATGCTGGGATATTACTGGCTCGATATAATCGGATAACGGAGAAGTTGAGAGAAGCGCACTGCACAGAAGAGGTGGAAGGTAGGATGGGCTTTCTCTCGACTATTTTGAAAGTCCAATTGGCCAGAGAGACGGGAAAGAAGGAAGGCCTCCCCCGGGATAGGACATTCGTCGAATGCGCTCAGGAGATGGTGGATGCGAGCGCGAGAGAGGAGGAGTCCAGGTACGGGGAAGTCGAAATGGAGTGGACAAAGGTGCCCTACAGGAGGACTGAACCCCATAGAAATAGGCCAGAAAATTGGAGGAGGAAGATGCCGGAGTCTTACGGAAGAGAGAGAGGTACCCCTAGAGACAGGAGACAAGGAAGACCGAAAGTGCCACGGATGCGGAAAGGTTGGCCATCTCGTAGCTCAGTGTCCGCGTACTCGATGTTTTGAGTGCGGAACGGAAGGACACATCGCTAGACAGTGTCCGTACATGAGTAGAAACAGAGACACGGGCAGAGGAGAGCCCATGGAAGTCAATGCTCAAAGGTTGTGGAGGAATACCAGATCCACATCGGATTCAGCGCATTCTTCGGACTCATCAGAGACGGATGAGGACAGGAGCGAACCAGGAGGCAACAGAGGGGAAGACGTAAGGAGCGTGAGGAGGAGTGAAGGGCTTCGAGGAGCAGCCGGGAGCGTGAGGAGGAGTGAAGGGCGTCGAGGAGCAGCTGGGAGCAGAAGACATCATGATGAATGAGGTGAGTGTGGGGAGAGAGGCAACCGCGCAGTAGTCAATAACATTAGAGGGTTGTGCGGTAGGTTGCCTATCATAAGGGTCGCGAGGGGAGTGTGGTGTTTGGTGGACACAGGTAGCTCCCATACAGTAATGTCCGAGAAAATTGTACAGCTATTGTGTAAAGAAAAGAGGATACCGAAGGATTGCCAATGTAGAATAATTACGCTGGGCGGCCCATGTAGAGTGGAAGGGGAAGTAGAGATCGAGCTCAGTCGTTGGGGAATAGAGAGGGAGAAATTGGTAGTTCATGTGGTGGAGTGCCGCGGGAATATGGAGGGATCATTGGCTGTGATTTGTTGGAGAAATTGGGGACTAGGATAAGGAATAAGGGTGGCCGATGGATCATAAGGGTAGGGAGAAAGTCCTACAAGGGTAAAAGGGCGCAGAGGGATGGGTTAGGCCAAATAGGCCCAATAAATCAGGCAGAGGATTGGAGGAAAACCCTTTACCGCGAATATAGAGATATCTTCTTCCAGGAGGGGGGTATATTGGGCGTCACTGGTAAAACAACCCACGAAATCCCATTGACGCAGGAGCGTGTGACCTACGTGAAAGAACGCCGATATCCGCAAGCACTGCGTCAACACATACGTGCGGAATTGGATGAGCTCAAACGGCAGGGCATAATCGTTGACAGTACGTCCCCTTATAACAGTCCTCTTTGGGCGGTCAAGAAAAAGAGCTATATGGACGATCTCCTGATCTTCAGTAGATCCGAAGAGGAGCATATAGCTCATCTCCGCAGCGTGTTTGATCGTATTAGGCAATTTGGGCTCAAGCTTTCGGGGGAAAAGTCGCTGTTGGGTCGGACGGAGATAAATTTTTTAGGCCACACTATATCTCGGGAGGGCGTGAAACCGGATGTGCAGAAGGTGGCGGCCATCAGGAACATGGCGATCCCGCGGGATGTTAAGGGGGTTCGTCGGTTGCTAGGGACTCTCAACTATTATAGACGGTTCGTTCCGGATATGGCGCGATATTTAGTTCCTCTCAATAATCTTCTCAAGAAGGGTCAGACCGTTGTAGTGACACCGGCTATGGAGGAGAACATTCGCCAGTGCATGGTGCGGTTGCAGGAGGAACCTATCCTGGCATTTCCCGATTTTACCCGGCCGTTTTCCATCACCACCGACGCGAGTGAGTATGCGCTGGGGGCGGTTCTGTCCCAGGATGGCCCGGGAGGGGAACGTCCCGTGGCATACGCGAGTAGGCGTCTAACCGAGGCCGAGAGCAGGTACAGCGCGTTGGAGCGGGAACTCCTGGGTATCGTCTGGGCTATTGAACATTTTCGTCCTTACGTGTTTGGGCGCAAATTTAAAGTACACACGGACCATAGGCCCCTGCAATGGGTCGGTACCCTTAAAGAATCCTCGGCGCGCGTGACCCGGTGGAAGGAGTTCCCCAGCCAAAACAACATGGAGGTTGTGTATAAACCGGGCCGAGAAAACGTCGTTGCGGACTGGCTGTCGCGGGCGCTGGTGGTTAATGCGATCGAGGAAGAGGAGGGCGAGCCATCCGGGGGTGTTCGACAGTTCCTTCGTGAGTGGACGCCCGAGGGCGAAGGAGGGCGCGGAACCCCGGATTCTGGCAGTGCAGATGTATCTGACTCGCGGGCGAGCCTGTCTGATGAGCGCACGATGGCGGCGCCAGATCGTGTGGAAGACTCGGACTTCGGGCCTCTTAAAGCTAGACTATACGAGGTATGGCAAATCCCGCATCACTACCATCTGGTCAAGCCCTGGCGTGCGTGACGACCAAAGCTGTAGGACACTCCAGGACGCATCTAAGCCCGGGAAGACTTATTTCCTGTACGTCGGAAACGCGACTATC